>BSBM01000023.1:18225000-19657500 GCA_027924585.1 Larix kaempferi | reverse complement strand
AAATGAGTCTTTTCATTCACAAGATTTGAGATGAGCCCATGCCTTTTTGTTTTTGTCATATTCCCACAACAATATCCATGTATAGACAACAATGAATTTGACAAGAAGATTTCCCAAGTTAACATCTAAAAAAACTCATATGAACACTAGACAAGATGAAGTATGCAACCTCCTCATTGTGTAATTAGTTCCCAAGTTAATTTTGTTCTTTTCACCCCATATTATGCTAGCAAAATAAAACCACACACTCACTAAACATAACTAAAAATATCACTTCAACAAAATATCACTTCAACTCATCCACAAAACCTCAACTCTCTCATCTCTTATTCAATACCATTGTATGGAATGAGGATATCTGTAAGTATATGCACCTTTCCTTTCTCTATGAATCCAAATATGATAATATTCATCCATATTTACCATCCTTACAATATCCCTTCACCTTTAATAATGATTTTTTTTTCCAAAAACCAAGACTTTCCCACTTCATGCTCTATTCAACATGATGATTGTTGGTATAGTCCCTAGTTCCCCACTCTCCAATACCTCCCCACCCTAGATATTGCACATTGAAAGGTCAAATTATATTCCCCCTACTCACCCTTCCCAAGACCATGATCCTTGTTAGAAACCTTTGCATCCTCCTTAAGGTTTCGCACAAAACAAGGTATACATTCATTCTATTGTGATGCATTGTTGAATTCAACCATGGGTATTTTAAACTCAAAATCACATTCTATCATCTCAAGGTTTATATATCTAAGGAAATAGTTTGTTGTTGTTTCTTCAACTCCTTAATGTGTTATATAACCTAGTAATTTATGATGGTAAAGAACATTGCCTCAAATGGAAGGATATACCATTCCACTTGGAAGACAAAGCAATCAAACTAGGTGCAAAATTTAGAATTGATAACATTAAGGGAGAAAGCAAAAAATGCAACTAATTAAGGTTACTTTATTTGATGTAGAAAAACTATCAAACTATTCCCAAGGCATCTCTAGCCATCTCTGTTGTAGGGTGTTACTACCATAATTTTTATGAATTCATGGCCATGCAAGACACTAGTTTCTCCTCTCTACACTTGACCAAACATCATCTATATTGATTGGAATTGTAAGGGATAATGATGTTTATTCGAACACAAATAAACCAACATAGTTTGTAGTTGTATATGTTAATTTGCAAAGTGGTAAGCTATGTTGGAATGTGTCAGGTTCATTGCATAATGGCACTAATATCTTATTTGTTGTTTCTTTTGTAGGGGTAGGCCTGATAGTTGTGTTAAAGAGACTTTTGGAGATGGGAAACCCACAAAACGCAAAAAAAAAAAAATAGAAGGAATCTACCCATTGAAAAGGTCAATGACTTAAGAGAGAAGGCCAGGTTGGGAATGGAAATATTGAGACATGGTCCTATCATTGCCCCAGATCATGCCACTGATCCTAACACAGTTGTTGACACAACAACCTATTGTTTAGAATCATGGGTAAAGCGGTCGTGTCCAACGGACCCAACTCAAATTCCAACATCAACACAATCTCCAACCAACAATCCATCAACGAGTCATTCTGAAGTTCCTCACGACACAAGAATTTTGGGAGATGCTGCATGTGTAGAGATGGACATACAAGCCTTGCTTAATTTGCAATCTCCCCAAGAAGACCACAACCCTGTCAACCACACTCCCATTATGGCCCAATCTATGAACCAAGCACCACAACAAACAAGCTCGGGTATTCATGTATCATGTCCACCCTCCCTACCTCGACTGTCCAGTGCAAGAAGAAGAAATCCTAGACGTATTCATGTGGATGAGAGTGCTATGTCGGGGCTTGAAGGCAAGTTGCCAAAACGCACTATCGAATGGCAATGCAACAAAATTGTCAAAGAATATTTTGAATCCAAAGGTGATGCAGGTAAATGTCAATTATTGCTATGTTTGTTAAAGTCACATTCTTGAGCTGTTGTTAGGAGAATTTTGGGCATAAAGATGGTTAAAAGTTCAGAGGCCAGCAGTCATATTGTTAGAAATCTCCAATCTGCATTTAATGCGATTGGGAAGAAGTATCGTACAAAAGATTTTTGTGCGGCTCGTTGTGTTTTACCGGAATCAGTTGTAAGCAAGTCCACAAGGCAACGTCGCCTGCTATCACACACTTCTCACATACTCAAACTAAATAGAAAAACTATTAAAAAGTACTCTGTTATAAGAGAAAATCTTGACACTCCGGGTGGAAACGATTGTTGGGCTTTTGTTGGTAGGTTGCCTCGTGCAGATAGGAAGCTAATTGATGCTGTTAAGGAGTTAGTACAAATTTTTTGGCATGATCATACTAGACCTTCATCAAACCAAAGAGACGTGCTAAAACTGAGAAAAGGTTCTACCGAACGTGAGCCCCATGTTAAACACTTCCTTGACACCACACAGACTGAACTCTACGAGAGATTCAGGAACGAGCACACACAATTGAACCTGGGCTAAAGGTCCTTTGAGAAATGCAAACCATGGTCCGTCGACTTACGAATCCGACAGTTACAGTTCCCCGCGGAAAGTTTCGAGAGTCACTAATGATCACATCTGTGAATAAATTTGTGGGCCAGACAACTATATAATGAAACATTGACGTGAATGTGATAAATTATAAAACTACATGAAAAATCGCCAATGCCGTGAAAAATTCTGGTTGATTGGGTCTAGAATCCGATCGGGAAAAATGCGCGTCACGAGGTATTTTGCCCCTTTTTTATTGTTAAAAAAATTGATTACCCTTCATGGATGATGGTCAAGTTCATCTCGAAAACGTATTTTTGATGGTTTAATATTTTTCGAAAACGTTATTATAAATTTATAGATGATATTAACGTTCAACACTCTGTTTTCATAAACATACATACAAAATATGTCACACTCTTATCTCCCGACCTTAATCGGCCCATATTAAAGTTGTCTACTAAACCGTGGTCTATCTTAGGCATAGGCAATCTAGTTTGCAGTTTTGGGACTTTTGCACGCATTTGATGCTTGTGTTCTTTTATTTTATTGTGTACAGAAAAAGATACATTGGAAGTTCCACAATTCACATGAGATCCCTTCCCATTTTTCTAGAGCTATGGATCTTCATATTTCAAGGGTAAATGTGTTGGTTTTTAACTGATTCTTCGATCCCAATTAAGCTAAATGAAACAACTGTAGCAAGTTCCTATAGACCTATAGCAAAATTAACATAAAATTAATCAATCTCGGATTCCTTAGAAGTGACATCCTTCACAGGGGTGCAAGTTAATATATTGTAGGCGTACCTAAGCCAACCTTGATTTGATTAAAATTTAAGAGGAATATCAACATCTACATGCCATTTTTGATAGTATATAATAACATCAGTTGTAAATGCCTCAAACACATACCAATTTTCGTATATCTCTTCGCTTGCTTCTTCAATGTCAAAATATGCTTTCACCTTTTCTTCATTAGATCATCCTTATACTTTGGTCTATCAATCCTGAGGAGATCTTGGGGTTGGTATAAAATCATGCTAGACAATTCCTTATAACAATTGAAAATAGTTTTTGTGTTTTTAAGGTATGTAGTCCATGAGGGGATACACCTATTGTCTCATGAATATGCTTTCTTGAAAGAAACCCAAACTACTGGTTTGAGATAGTGTCCGATAACAGTGGTATTTGTGCCCTCACTGCAAAAACCTTTGCAATAATTTAATATATGCAATTACATAATGAAATAGGCCTCAAATGATATGAGATGATCTTACTTTGGAGTCTATGCAACTATAAGGATTGCATCATATATCTTATTTCTCCAATACTAACATAGCCTTATTAACCACTCTCAAATGGAGGTAGTTATAAAGTTGGAGGAGGTGGTGGTCCCGGTGTCATTGAAACTTCGCCCATAAAGCTTGACACTTTAGGCACAACCACTCTAGTTCATGAATCTACTCAGGAGTTTATGTGGGCATACCATCAATGATTATCATCTGTTTTTTCATGCATGCAGGTCTTATCCCTAAACAAATAGTGCTCACAATTCAAGTGCTTCCACTTCATAAAAAGACTAAATACAAATATTTTGGAATCTCAATTTCATTCTCTATCCGCTTCAATGTTGTCTCTGTTTGTAGGTTACAAATGGAATTGTGTACACAACCTTTTATTTATTCCTCTAATTTTCCATCGCTCACCAAGGTGATTACTTCATCAATAACCAACAATGGGATCGATTCTACTTAGTCGAAGTTATATGTAAATGTAAAAGTAAAAATCCCTTGTTATAATGAGATAAAATAGTTTTTGTTATACATTGGTTTTCATAGTGAGTTCAACTCCCCTTTAACTTAAAACCATCAAGATGAAACAATTAAGTACAATGGGTGAAGGAAAATGTATTATTAAAGGGTAAATATTTCAACAAAACAAGTTAGTACGACGGGTAAAGCAAGCAGCCACCAAATTCCAACACTGCCCGCAAGACTATTCGTGGAAACACAGAAGAAAGTTCGTGGAAACACAGAAGATATTGACGCGTGAATGTGATAATAAATCATCGAACAAAGACTCCTGTGTCTGGAATCTCATTGAATTGAATGTGATAATTTCTCTTTCTCGCAAAGCCAACTCTACCTTTCAAGCTTTTCAAAGATCTTACTCTCTGATAAAAATGCCGAAGCGGAAAAGGGAGCTGGAGGAGGCCGACCGTACAATGATGGAGGCGGTAGTAGCTGCTATAGAAGCTCGCGAAAAGGCAATGAATCGTATGTCTGTCTGTTAGTGTAAGTGTAGGTTAATGCCAGCAACTGTTAATAGATTTGTTTCTGGTGATGATGATCAGGTTGAAGGGTACGAGGAACTCACGAGAATATTGATCACTCGGAAAGAAGATGCGATACAAGAACTCCAGAGGGAGAAAGAGGCTGCCATTAAATAGCGTGATGAAGCCATGGAAAGGCAGGGGAGATTCACGCGCTACTCCATCCAACACATCATGGCTAAAACATACAATTTATCAGACGATGCAAAAATTGGGGAAGGCAGCTACGGCAGAGTTTACAAAGCCCAATTTCATGTTACTCCCGTGGCCATCAAAGTGTTGAAGCACAATCGGTTTCTTGGAAGCTCTCAATTTCAGCGCGAGGTAAGTTCGATCTGGATCCGTGTGGCTTTATGCATTCCGTTAATATAAAATTAGTGTTTTCGATTGTCAATTTTAGGGCATATTGAATGACAAAACCCTGTAATTTCCATAATTTCAAATTTTATTTTCAATGAATATCACACTGAAAAATCAGATAAACACAACAGCAAATTTATTATGATTCTAACTAATAGTAAGTATCACGTCAAAAATTCACAGGCCAAATCCCTGATAGGGTCTGTTGGGTTAGAAGTCGTCATTTAGCAAACTTTTTCCCATGATTGTTTGAGAATTTTGATTTTTAAAAAATATTTTGAATGGAGTTATAACTGTGCAAAGTTTTAAACTTTATAGATTTGGATATTTGTGTCATATTTGGTAAAATTATTTAGAAGAGTGGCTGGGAATTATTAGATTATGGAATTTATTATGTCCTCGACATCTATTTTTCGGTCGGGGGCATTAGTTTGGGTTGCTGTTGAGAAATTTATCGTGGAGGCAATGTTTAACTTTATAGTTGGAAACATTTTATTTTTTTTTAATTGTAAATCGGCTATTTTATTAGCTTGTGATTGGGGCCGTCCGCGGTGACGTCTGCCTCGGATGGTGTAGCCCAGGAGGCGGCGGCGCGATGGCGTCACGCCTCGTGGTGTGGGTTTTTCGTTTTCGAGGATAGTAAAGGCGTTTTAATTGCCGAGCTAGCGATGGTGTGGGTTTTTCGTTTTCCATGCTCCCAGCTGTCGACGTTTTGCGATCGGCGTTTTGAAATAAATGATATTTAATGCGATGGTGTGTGCATCGTTCGAGGTCTGTGCATGGTTCGATGTTTTATAAATGTTGTAGCAGGTGCGGGTTATTTTGTGGGTCGTCCTTCCGCTCGTCTGTGGGTCGTCCTTCCGCCGCTGAGGTCCTTCCCCTGCAAATTCGGCGGCAATTGCGGAGTTCGTATGGTTCAATTCTGTCTGGTTTGAGGTGTGTGCATGGTTCTATGTTTTATTGTTGTTGTAGGAGCCGTGGGTTATTTTGTGGGTTGTCCTTTCGCTCGCCTGTGGGTCGTCCTTCCGCTGCTGAGGTCGTTCACTTGCAAATTCGACGGCAATGTGCAATTTCGACGTGGTTTTTCCAGCTGTGAGGTGGTCGTTTCAGATGTGCCGTCTGTTGCAATTTTGGCGGCAATGGTGGAGTTTCTCTGGTCCAAAAAGAGGTAATAGTGGTTGCACTGTGTTGGCAGCCCAGAAAATGGGTGAGCAAAAAAAATCCTTGGATGCGATGGCGAATTTATGTTTAGCATTTATTTTGGCATCTGCTGTAATTTATGGCGGATTTTGGGTGGTTTTATCAGCGTTCTCGCTTCAGCCTCCGCTATTATATTCAGCTCTGTTTTATGGTGGATTGTTTGTGATTTTATCGACATTATCGGTTCAACGTTCTGTATCATTTTCGGTTTTGTTGTTGTCTATTTGGTTTGGACGATATCTCCAGCTGTTGCTTTCCGCCGGTTTGAAGTCTTGTTGCTGGTTCGCTGGACCAGGTATGCCTTTGTATTTTTGGTGCAATTTTTAAGTGAAAAGAAAAGACATGGTTTAGGGTTTTAAGTGTAACGGGCGCTGTTCATTGGTTTTTTCTAGTTAGGGTTTTTTATTTCGAAGACATGATAAATGGAACCCTTTGTTGTCTTCTGGTTTTTAATGGCGTTTATGCGTTCAAATAATTGTTGTGTTTTTTCGCGCTAAATCAGCATGTGATAAAGCTATTTGTTGGTGTTGTTTGCTTAGGTCTGTGTTTTTTTTCATCCATGTGGTTGTTTCTTGGTTGTCTTCAGTTGTAGATGAGTGCTATTGGCATTGATGTTTAGCCAAATAAGATAATTAGGTCATCAATTAAGTTAACATGAACCATTTTTCAGTAAGCGGAAGGAATTCAGTGATGGAAAATTGGTCCAAAGGGGCGATGCATTGAACCTTGACTAGGCTTTGGAAACAATATGTTTATGAAGCATGTTTTTGTGCAATTTTTAAGTGAAAAGAAAAGACAGGGTTTAGGGTTTCGAGTGTAACAGGGCCTGTTCATTGGTTTCTTCTAGTTAGGGTTTTTTTATTTCGAAGACATGATAAATGGAACCCTTTGTTGTCTTCTGGTTTTTAATGGCGTTCATGCGTTCAAATAATTGTTGTGTTTTTTCGCCTTAAATCAGCATGCGATAAAGCTATTTGTTGGTGTTGTTTGCTTAGCTTTGTTTTTTTTTTATCGTCCATGCGGTTGTTCCTTAGTTGTCTTTAGTTGTAGATGACTGCTATCGGCATTGATGTTTAGCCAAATAAGTTAATCAGGTCACCAATTAAGTAAGCATGGACCATTTTTCAGTAAACGCAAGGAATTCAGTTATGGAAAATTGGTCCAAAGCGGCAATGCATTGAAGCTCGACTAGGGTTTGGAAACAACATGTTTATGAAGATATGTCTTTGAAGAGGAGCCTCGTATAGGGGATAGCCATCTTTAGCGTATGAACTTGGTTTCTACTGGTTCTTGCGAGCTGGTTTTCTTTGTTTTTGATTAGTTTTCGTATAGAGTACTGGTGCTTGGGTTTGAGTTGGGTGGGGGTGGTTAAGGCACGCTCTTCCAATCTTAGCTCATCTTCATAGTGGGGAAACAATTTAAGACAATGATACATGGTATGTGGATATTATCCTCATAACATTGTTGGAAGTCATTTAATATACTTATTTGAAGAATATAGATGGTTATGGTTTCAAATTGTCCATGTTATGGTAAACTATTGCGGTACATTCGAAATTTCCAGCAAGAGTACCCATAATTGCTGCTATGAATCCATGAATCGAGAATTTGTAGAAATCCCATAGGTCTGAGCGTTTCAGGTGTAACGGGGTTTTAATACTCGGCATCAATAGCCAATTTGCATGCGCTTTTGTGCATATTATGGGAAATAACGCTTGTTTATCAACTGCATAGACCAATATATCCAGCAGGCATCTGCAATGATAAAACATTTTCTTTTGCATCACTGCATTTTATAGTTCAGAGTGTTTTTCAATGATTCTGTTTTTGTTTTGAAGATTTTTAGCAGTCCCAAAAACTGTTACCAGAATTTTCCATGAGAGCGTCTGGTTCTAATTTCCACGACTACATATGTAGTATGCTAGTTATCTGGTTCTCATCTTCATTGTTTGACATATATCTTATGTTTCCCTGTAAGCCATCTGAAATATTAAATGGGTTATTTATCGGGTAATTCATAGTGAAATATATTAAAAATAACTCATTTTTAACCCATGTATGGACTGAGATAACATATATAATTTAACCCTATATGACATTTTTAAATTTTTAAACATCAATGTTACATTGGCATATACCTTATATTGCGCTGCAAGCTAAGATACAAATTTAACTAACTGTATCTGACAGTAAATGGTTGCATTGTAGATGCTACAGATTCTAACTGTATTTAAGATGTTTAACTTGTGCTTTTTAGATCCTGCATAAAATATTTAAACAACACCATATTTAACTTGTACTTTTCAGATTCTTTTTCAATTCATCCACGTCTTCCCTAGTAAATGTCTTTTCAGATCCTTCTTCAATTCACCCAAGTCATTTTCTATTAAATGACCCCGAGCATTTGTGGACTAGTCGCTCAATATAGTTCTGAAATCTCAATTGTTCAAAGCTAATTGAACAAGCACTCTTGGACAAATGTTTTATAACCCTCCTCTTTATCTACTTCAATTCAAATACTAGTTTTATATGTCTGTCATAGCTAGATCTACTTTATATACGATATATCTATCCTAGATATGTTCGATCTTTTTATGTTCTGAAGTACAGCATTCAAGCAGATCTTGCAAGTACTAATCATTTCGCATAATCAAGCTTGATTTATTTCCCACTTAGACTAGTACCTTGTCAGTTGTCTTAAGTGCGTTTCAGTGCACTTTTGGCCACTTTTAGCTTGATGTTCACTCTCCAGAAAGTCATAATTTTTCATGCTACAGACACTCATGTCCACTTAGATTTGTAGTTCTAACTCTCTGATACATGCTTCCAAGTGTCCTCATATTTCATAGATCTAACATAGTTTTCGATGCAATTCAGGAGCACTTTGTAGCTAAATTTTGCTTGTTTTTAGGATCTTTTTATTTAGCTTGTTGTCAGGATCTTTTTAATTCGTTGTTTTTGGACAAAAAAAATGCAACCCAAGAGGCAGCCCTGATCATCCACCAGTTTGATCAGTTTAGCTCGGCAAACAGGTGCTATTTCTTGCCTCTTTTGCTCAACGTTTTCCATCACTTATAAGTTTGGTTGTCTGCCTTTAAGGACCAATAGTAAGCATTTATTAGTGGCTTTAATTGTGTTTGTAACTACCCGTGTGGGGCAGTAGATCACATTATCTATCCTCGAGTTACTTTTTTGCATTTTTTCAGTTTCATATGTAACTTCACAAACTAACTCAAATTGCTAATCCTAACTTATATTAAGTTACACTTACTTTGGTGCATTCAAATTAACCCTATAAATTTTTAGTCTCCTTTTTGTGCATGAATATATGGATTCCAACTATAATTAGATAACACTTACTTTGGTTTCAAAAGCTGTCAATCCCTACGTCAAGCAGGTTCACAATTTGACTATTGTGTTAACTTAGTTTAGTTTTACAAGTTGTTAATCCTTGCACCAAGCAGGTTCACAATTCGACACTTGTTCTTACTTTTATGTTCCCCCATTTAACAAGCAAGCCAATCCTTGCTTCTCATGAGTTCAGAATTTGACTTTGCTTCTGATTTCTAGTAATTAGATAATTTTCCTCTTTCATTGGTAAATTAATTCATAGTTTAGCTTACAACTTATTTCAAGTTTTGCAATCTCTTTTAAAATTTCATATCCTTTTGCCATTGGATGAATTCACTGATCTTAAAAAATATATACAAGCTGTGAGCTTGTTTTAAAATTGCATATGCTTTTGCCATTGGATGAATTCATTGATCTTAAAAAATATATACAGGCTGTGAGCTTTGTGAATGCACATTTGATTTACTTGTCACATATACTAATAGATTAACAATTTCCGAATCATTAAATTCCTAAGTTTCTTTTCCCAAAGCAATTATCCTTAGTATTTTGTTAGGGTCCACCTCCTTTGACTTTGTTTAGAAGTTAGCCTAAAGCGAGGAGTCGAGTGTTATGGTGATAGTTGTACCCAACTCATTGACTTTTTCTTAGTGAGTTGATATTTTTCTCACTTTCATGTGCGGGTTAATATGACAACAACTTGCAAGATCAACATTCTGCAAACAATTGTGGATACTGACTATATCTCTAGTCAACTAGTAGCCAATGCCATAAGTGACATGTCAAATTCACCGCAAGTATATGCTTGTAGAGAGGTATATTACAATTGGTATAAGAGCAATCTTACAACACTTGGGTTGTATGAGATCAAAGGGAAATGATCATGTGTTTGGTGCCATTTCAAGCTAGTGAGTTTGAAATTGAATAGTTTTTACATGCCAGGTGACAACAAGAATTCCTTTTCCAACCGTTTGAAGCACGAATAAAAGTCATTTGATAGTTTCATATGCCTTTGGTTGTATTCTAATTTTCATTACTTGATTCTGTAGTAGTTTGTAGATATTGGAAATGAAGCTCATATTAGTTCCATCAAAGTGAGTTAATAATAATGATGATTACTAGTTAATAAAAGGTGCTGCCAAAAACTGTTACCAGAATTTTTGCTTGAGAACGCCTGGTTCTAATCTTCAGGACTGCATATGTAGTATGATAATTACCTGGTTGTCATCTTCTATATTTGATATATACCTTGTATTTCCTTGTAGGCCAGCCGAAATATTAGATGGGTTATTTATCGAGTAGTTCATAGCGAAATATATTAAAAATAACTCAATTTTAAGCGATGTATGGACTGGGATAGCATATGTAATTTAACCCTATATCACATTTTTAAATTTTTAAACATCAATATTAGGTCGGCATATACCTTATATTGCGCTGCAAGCTAAGATACAGATTTAACTAACTGTATCTGACAGTAAACAGTTGCATTACAAATCCTACAGATCCTAACTATATTTAACATATTTAGCTTGTACTTTTCAGATCCTACATAGAATATTTAAACAACACCATATTTAACTTGTAGTTTTCAGATCCTTCTTCAATTCATCCAAGTCTTCCTTATTAAATGTTTTTTCAGATCCTTCTTCAATTCGTCCAAGTCTTCCCTATTAAATGATCCCGAGCATTGTGATCTTAATTCTACATGCCAAAATTAACAAAACATCTAAATGTCAAAATATGGCACTACAACAAATATGTATGTGCTTTTATGAAAGTTTGGGGTCTTGCATCCGGATTTAATGAGCTCCACTATTCAAATATTGTGTGCTTAACACAAGTATCATTTATTATGTTCCCGACATCTATTTTTCAGTCAAGGGCATTAGTTTGGGTTGCTGTTGAGAAATTTATCGTGGAGGCAATATTTAACTTTAGACTTGGATATATATATTTTTTTTAATTGTTAATGGGTTTTTTTAATCGTTTCTAGCTCGGGTCTTTCAATACATAGGAATTCTCTAAGTAAATGGCCTTGCACCTGCATTGGAAGGAAATTCTTGCTAGTGTGTATATATTCAGAGTCCATTTAGAGTAACGCACCAGGGAAGCCATGATCATACTCTTGAAACTGTCAGTTATGTTCATTGGGAAAACAATAATTAAAATATAATGAAATAACTAAGAATCATTATGCACACGCATTAACATAATTTTCAAAGGGACATTTAGGAGATTAGAATATTCATTTAGAGAAATGGAGTTTTAATTAATTGTAACAGAACTTCAATATTTTTAGCTACTTTGAAGACATATGAACTTGAGCATCAACAAACATCTCAACATGGCATGATGATGGATATTTTGGTAAAGCAAAAAAGACAAATTCGGGAGTTGGAAGAAGAGTGCGCTAAGCTCAAGGCAATGATCTTTTCACTTAGCAAGGATTCCTCTTCTTTGATAGCCAATTTGAGCACCTTTGTTGGCTGAGCTCGCATCAAATGCAAAGAAGAAGAAATGGTTCATCAACCTCATATCGAGTCATCCTTCATAATGTATTGCCACTATTGCAGCAGCAAGGATAAACTAGCTTGGTTTCCTGCTGTTGAGGAGTTTATGTTTTCTTTTTCTTTCTGCAATCCTTAATTTTCTGTTTGTTTTGATTTGCTCTGTACTTCGAGATAAGATGGACATAATATCAAACCCTTTAGGAGGGTTTACTCAATATAGAAACATGGGTTTTAATACTCGCCATCAATACCCAATTTGCATATTTCCATTTGAGATTTCTTTTGGGTAGTGTCATCAACGAAATATATACGCTTTGGTGCAGATTATGGGAAATTATGCTTGTTTATCAATTGCATAGACCAATAGGTCCAGGATGCATCTGCAATGATAAAACATTCTCTTTTGCATTACTGCATTTTATACTTCAGAGTGTTTTTCAATGATTCTGTTTTTGTTTTGAAGCTTTTTAGTACTCGCAAAAACTGTTGTCAGAATTTCCCTTGAGAACATCTGGTTCTAATCTTCAGGACTGCATACGTAGTATGATAATTATCTGGTTCTCATCTTTACTATTTGACATATACCTTGTATTTCTTTGTAAGCCATCCGAAATATTAAATGGGTTATTTATGGGGTAATTCATAGCAAAATATATTAAGAATAACTCATTTCTAACCCATGTATGCACTGAGATGGCATATATAATTTAAATCTATATGACATTTTTAAATTTTTAGACGTCAATGTTAGGTCGTCATATATCTTATATTGCGCTACAAGCTAAGATACAAATCTAACTAGCTGTTTCTGACAGTAGACAGTAGCATTAGAGACAAGGGAAGTGTCAAACTTTCAGTTATCCTTTTTAAGTATATGCTAAGTTCTGGACAATGTTAGTCCTTAGTTTCTTTCAGCTGTAGTGTTGTCAAAGTCACATTCCCATAGTAATTTATTTTAAGATTTTGAAGATATTTTTTGTGAAATGTAAATCTTGGTTGTTGTATAGAGATATGCATAACACATCAACAGGTCGAGTGTGCCTGTGTTTATGTATGGACTGAGATGACATATATAATTTAACCCCATATGGCATTTTTAAAATTTTAAACATCAATGTTAGATCGGCATATACCTTATATTGCGCTGCAAGCTAGGATATAAATCTAATTAGCTGTATCGGACAGTAGACAGTTGCATTAGAGAGAAGAGAAGTGTCAAACTTTCAATTATCCTTTTTAAATATGTGCTAAGTTCTGGGCAATGTAAGTCCTTAGTTTCTTTCAGCTGTCGTCTTGTCAGAGTCACATTTCCATAGTAACTTATTTTGAGATTTGCAAGATATTTTTTGTTAAATGTAAATCTTGGTTCTCATATGGAGTTATGCATAGCATATCAACAGATTGACTATGCTTGTGTTCTTTTGAGGCAGTCTGCAAAGATCTGAGATTACTCATGTTTCTGCATCTTCTAAAGACCTGCAGTTACTCATGTTTCTGCATTTTGTAAATGTTGAAAGTTCAAGGAATTTCGTTTGACTAATAGATGGTTCAGTTTTGCAAGATACATTTTTCTGATCAAATTATTGAAATCTAAGTTCTGTGTATATGGCTGGAAAGACAACTTTTTCTGATCAAACAACTGCAATCTAACTTCTCTGTGTATGTTTGGAAGTAGAAGACATTGCCTTTTTCTGTTATTAAGATTGGGAGGAAATCGTGTGCTTTTCATCCCTTTTAGAAGTACAGATTTATTTTCCTTTATTTAATTCTCCAAAACAGAAACCTGATTGTGTATGCTTGGCCCAATGACAATGCTTTCTGTCTAACTTTAGTTATCAAATTCATGTTTCTTCAAGGTAAGAGGGTAGGAGAATCTGTTTAGGGAACTTGCTGTGGCCAATTTTTGGGGAGCAGTAGAGGATGGGACATGAGTTCTCCCCTAAGATCTCACGGCGATGGCAAGATACTAAGATTCTGTGTTCTCCTGTCAACCTCATGCTCCCAAGGATCAAGCCAGCCTTAGGATGGGATTTACCTCACGGCATGAATACTTGCATATTCCTTAAAGTTAATTCATAGTGGAATAGATTAGAAAAGTCATCCTCTGCGCAAGAAGTAGTGTATCCCTTTGCAAATAGAAGATTGTTATAGAAAATAATTTCAAAGAACTTGAATATTGGAGAAAGATGATTCAAAACAATCATTGGATATTTAGGGCCTAACTTAGTCCTGCAGTAGCAAATATTGATATTAGTCTTCAAATACTTGAATCTTGAACCCATGCCCGCACAAATTTAGAAGATATAAATAAATAGTAATTTATTATTGCTGATTAAACATAAATAAGCATAAGGCAATCTACATATCTCATATCCTTCTCATTTACACTTATCAAAGTGAATAGATGAAGCTTTATAGATTGACTGATTATCAATTATCTCGCATCATGAAATGAATATCATACGTTAGTAATGAAAATTGAAATCATCTGTTGTACTCTCATATAGAATTCAGAGTTTATAGTAGGTAGTTTGTTCATCTGTGTAATGTCTTTATCCCTAAACTATCTGCCATGTGACCTCAGTTCTAGTGCTTGCAATGAGCTGCTTGTTTGCTGAACTTTAGACTATGTTCAGATGTTTCAATATTTGTAGTTGTTCCTTGTGCGAAAGTTATGGCTCATATCTTAGTTTCCAAAATATTTAGAGTATGCGAGAGTTTGGCCTTGTGTATTGAGGAATTGTTTATGAATAGGTGTAATAAATGTCGATAACTATTTGAAAGGTCTATTGCGGACGTCATTGTTTATTCAAAAGGAGCAAGTAAAAAAACAATTTTTCCCTATTTTAATTTTTTTTGGCGGCATCAAGGGTGTGGAAATATCCTTGGGTGCTGTCATTGGATTGGTACCCATGCTCGAAATGGTGCCTTGTAAAAAGGCACTTGTTGAGAACCTTCCCTTCTTGGGAATCTTGCTGCATTGCTATCTGTAGATTGCAAATGATATGCAACATCCCTAAGGTGTCATCAGATTACATATTCAAAACCTGTGAGATGCTGGGCGTTAAAACTTTAAAATTTGGTAACAGATGATGGGACATGACAGAATGCATGCTCCCACAAATTTAGAAGATATAAATAAATAACAATTAAATAAACATAAGACAACCCACAGATCTCATATCCTTCTCATTTACATTGATAGAAGTAAATAGATTGGCATTTGAAGATTGGCTAACTATGAAATATTTACCACCATCAAATGAACATGATACATTAGTGATGAGAATTGAAATCATCTCATCTACACTCATACATAATTCAAAGTTTAGAGTGGCCAACTTTTCATTTGTGTAATCTCTTTATATGTAAACTATTTGCCATGTGATCTCAGTTCCAGTCCTCGTAATGGGGTGCTTGCTTGCTGAACTTTAGACTATATTTAAATGTTTAAATATTTGTAATTGTTGCTTCTCTCAAAGTTGGTTATTGCTCCAAGCGACCACTAGATGGCTATGGATGTTCACTGTCAATTTGTAAAGGCATGTGATGTCACTATTTACTATTGTATATACAATTGGCAGTGCCATCATCTTCTGCTGAGCTATAGTGACTTGTACATGCCTTCTCGACATCTGTTGTAACTTGTTGATGTGTACAAACTCAGGGACAGACTCTGTATAAAAAAACGTGTGCATAAAAGAGGATCTGCTGCAGAGTACTCTAGCTATAGGGTGTTTTCAATACGGCTACTGAAAGTTGCTATAACCTATGACTGTAGTTAATAGGCTTGCTGAAGCCCAAGAAGAGAAGCACCTGCTGCAGAGTGCTGTAGCTATAGAGTGTTTTCAATAGGGCTACTGAAAGTTGCTGTAACCTATGACTGCAGTTAATAGGCTTGCTGAAGCCCAAGAAGAGAGCATAGCTAACTTACGGCAATTTTAAACAAGAAAAAGACAAAAGAAGCATGAAAACTTTAACTTCTTCAAGGTGTATGGATCAGTTATTTTAAGAGAAAAAGCCTGTCACAAAATCTTCCATGAACTGGGCTAGGACCAGAAGATACCACGAACTGAACTTTTTGGAACAGACCCAATTCATGGATAAAGAATAAGAAATTTTACTTCTTATTTCCATTTTAGATATTTAGTTCCTTTAAATAATTTTATTGAGCCTGATCCATCAATATATATATATGTATATTTTTTATTCTATTTTCTTCAAATGAGGCCGACCTATGACTTCACACATTTTTTCATCATTTTTCTTTTTCTTTTTTTCACTTTCTAGGTACATGGATCAAGCCAATTGGTGCTTGCGTTCCATGCTTCTTCAACAAATTATCCCTTACTATCTCTAGTACTTTCTAATTGTGACAAAACATGATTGTGAATCTGATTTATTCAACTGCAACATTGGTAAAGCTCATTGTCAATCATTTGAATTTACAAGCAACTTTTGTTACAGTTGCATATTCTGATTTGATGGAAGAGAAAACACATTAAAAAGCCACTAGATGGCAATGTCATCAACATTGCATTTGCTCTGGCTATGATTTGCAATGGCTAGGAGTTTTACTAATCAATCTGCTATTAACATTTAGTATCTGCTTTGACTGATGATTTGCAATAGCTAGGAGTTTTATTAATCAATTTTCTTTTCAATAATTCAATTGAGTCTGATCCATCAATATATATATGTATATTTTTTATCTTATTTTCTTCAAACGGGGCTGATCTATGAATTCACACATTTTTTTCATCATTTTTATTTTTCTTCTCTCCACTTCGTGTGTACATGGATCAAGCTAATTGGTGCTTGGGTTCCATGGTTTTTCAACAAATCATCCCTTACTATCTTTAGTATTTTCTAATTGTGACAAAATATGCTTGTGAGTCGCATCTATTCAACTTCAACATTGCTAAAGTCCATTGTCAATCATTTGAATTTATAAGCAACTTCTGTTACAGCTTCATATTTTGCTTTCATGGAAGAAAATGCACTTGGAAGAGCCACTAGCTGGCAATGTCGCCGACATTGCACTTGCTTTCGCTATGATTTGCAATGACACAAACCGTATGCATATGAAGCAGAACCTAGCCCATATCTCGTATTAAAAACCTTGAACTAAACATAGAAAAACACCTTGAAATTGGACCAGAGGAAGTTCACCATTGTCACCGAATTTGACATCTGAGCTACGAGAACAACAGGTGAATTGCAAAAACGCAATGTTCTGATAGCCAACGTCTTTCCACATTGGCACCTACAAAAGCAAAAGGACGACTGACATAGATCCCACAGTTGCTAGAAGCACAATTACAAAAACTTATGCATATGAATAGGAAACTAGGCCATAGCTCGCATTGAACATTTCAAGCGAAGCACAATAAAATCATCTTGAAAACAAAAAAAACATAACTATGGAATTAGGTTTTCCAATCAACTTATGTCATAGATCGATGATTGAACATAGAATTGTTGTTGACATTTGTAATGATCTGTACAACATATGCAATTCCTTTACAAGATATATGTTGTAAACAAACTATGCTCTTTATCATGTCATAATTTTTACCTCTGTTATACTAGCTACAAGGTCTAGCTACTTATAGTTGTATATGTCATTGCATTGCCTGTTTATTTGTCAAAATGGCTTGTGTAAATAGCTCTTTTGCTTGTGCACATCCCATTGTCATATCTTTACCAACACATAGAGTGTTTGTAATAAGTCCTATATGAAAACAACTTACTAATTAGAAACAATACATGGGCTTATTGTTGTAATCATTGTAATTAGAATTGTTATTGCAATTGCTATGCTTATTGTCATATAAAATGCATGTACAATATTAGAGAAATACATATCAACTTAGCTATAGACTTTATGGAAACTATATTCATAAAGCTGATATTTATTAGATACTAACATATGATATGTAAAAATATGTTTTAATACAAATTTACTAGTCACATTTCCATAATATATAGCAAATAACTTGCAACTACTGACCTAGTGGTGGTGATGAGTTAATGCGGATTAAGCAGCTAAAATCTTCTGATCCAAAATTCCGCTTTCATCGATTCAGTTTCAATCGCATGAGAAAAACTAACAACAAGAAACTTGAAACTGACCCTAGGTCGCTATGTAAAAAAATGATTTTAATTGTGTGTTTAATTATAAGACATTTCATAAACATTGATTCTTTTAAAGTTTACAAACATGCCTTAATTAAATGCTAAGTGTTCTATTATTTTTCCATTTACTTAGTTAATTGTTACATGTTTCTTGTATCTGATATGATAGAAGTTTCAAATGCTAAATTGGCTTAAATTTGTTCCATTTTTTCCTTGCATTTGTATTGTTCGTTTCAATTGCATGTTTGGATCCGGGAATAATTACTGGTTGCTTAACTGTGGGAAGTACTTGGGCATAGCCCTAAAACTCATTGTGAGGAGTACCACAGGAACCCTGGAGTAGCTGGCTCTTTGAGAAGACCTGCCAGTGAAACGGGCAACGACCCCTACCTGATTGACTAGTCCACATCCGTAAGGTGAACCAAGAGCTGTCGTTCGTGGCAAAGCGGTTGTCAGTTTTACCTGCGCCGTGAAGTGAGGGGTACTTCCCCAACATGCAAGCCGTCAGATAGCATTGGTATGTGAGTGAACTCCTTGAACCATTAGGAAGCCAAGCATACCTGGGGTCCATTTCTTTTCCCAACTAAAAAAACGCAAATTACATTTATCTACCTCCAAATTAATACATGAATCCAGATCTAGCCCTATTGCAACTCCATATCCAGATCTTGATCCATTGCAAATCTAGAACCATTTTTGATGCATTATATATCCATTCCATTGTCAATCACTTTTGCATTGTCATAGATCAATTGCAACCATGATAACCAAACTTGATATTACATATTGATCTTCAAAGTGATGGCAAGCTTCTATGCTATTTGCTTATTACTGCATCACATTTCTTTAGCGATAGCCATATGTTGCCAACAATAAGCATATATGGAGTTATAATTAGCGTGCCAATCCACCACATCTATTAATACAAAGTTACATCTAAATGCATTATGCTGTTGATAAACATTATGCAAATGAAGTTTATGTGTCAGCAATTGTTTCATATAAAATTATAACAAAATTGAAGATAGTAAATATTTTTTTGATAACCCATTATTATTATACTTTAAATCATTGTCAAAACATTGGCAGTGTCAATTGCAAACATTTTTAAAACCCTGGTTTTTGGACCCTTCCCTTTATTCCAATAGACGCCAATGTCGATTGCAACCTTCTATTGCTATTGCATTTCATCATTGCTAGTGGCTTTTTGAAATTTTCAAACTCATGTGAAGAGATATTCTATGCAATAACTAGATGCATTTATAAAGTTGTTAAAATTAACAATTCTATGCACTAGCCCATGTCTCCTCTTAAATTGTTATTCTTATGAAATGCTACATTTTTCATTTTCAATTTCAAAGACTTTAACTGATTTGTTTTTCCCTTCTATTGCATGTTCTTGCTTGCAGTTCAAGTGACTAAATCTAGTTGATTGGTCAATATGTTAAGATCCATGCACTTGCAACCTGGTACTTCAGAAGTCTTATCAACAAAAGACAAAGTTGATGATGCAATTGATATTGCACTGTCAAAAAATCATTTGCTACGGTTAGAAGCTTTCCATTTCCAAAATGGAGATTGCTTGTTCGATTCGTTTGCTGTTCTTTTGCATTTTCGATACACATCAATAGAGATAAGAGAAGCAATTGTTAACCATTTCTCCCATCAACTGGCTCAAGGAGATCCTGTTGCAATATCTTCATCAAACTTGGAACTTTCCCCTGGTTATTTGTTTCAGCTACATGGTTTAAAAGACAAGAATCTTTATCTACAACTGATGTCTTAGTCAGCTTACACTTCAGATAATGACAATGCCTGTGGATTATGGGGTGATATATTTTTCATAAAATGGTTTGCAAATTGGTTGAATGCACCTGTCGCTGTTTGGTCTTTCTCAACAAAAAGAAGATATCTCTACTTCAATTCCACTCTTCCTGGTTACTGTTATAACATTTTGTTTCATGATCATGTACCTTCTGCTGGTCACTTTGAACCATTGTTAACTTGCAAATCACGTGTCATTGAAAATATTGCAATTCAGGAATTATCAATTGACATATTCAACAAATCTTGTCCAGAGACTTGGACAGAGATTCAATGTTTTAGACAAATACTTATACAACAAGATTTTGACATCTTGTCAACCATTCAAGGTCATTGTTCTGACTCTTTGTTTGAATCGGTTTCAAAGTTGTCTAACATCTTTGACATGAGTAGCCTTCGAAAGACAATAGCCCAAACCTTCTTCAATTGCATACAATCCAATGACAATAGAGCATTGAAATGTCTGTCTACATACTTGCCATTGTCTATGGTGAATGAAACTTGTACTGTTTCTAGTTGGCAAACATTTGTCTTAAATTTGGCTGAGCCTTTTAGCATTGGACATATAGAAGGTTGTAAATTTGCAATTCAATGGATGTGCGAGATGTTGAGAATAAATATTTTCATTTGGGACACATGTTCTTGCAACGTTCAGGACCAAAATCAATTAACAAAAACATCTACAAAAGACATTTTCCTGTTGCAACATGAAACATGCAAAGGTCATTTGCATTTCCATCCACTAGTTAAAAAAAAGTTTCATATAGGTTCTTTCAACAACGAAACAACAATGTCAATTGACTTGTACATTGATGCAAATAATAACAACAAGATCAACCAATCAAAAATTCCGTCCACTCATAACATCAATAGCACATATTCAACAGATACACAAACACAACAAAATAGAAAAACATATGACAACTTACAAAAACATTGTGAAATGAAAAAACAAATGATACAGAATACAAAGACATTGGACATAAAAAAAAATATGCCTAGTATCAATGTAGACTGCGTCGATGAAAATATCAATATACTTGGGCACAATGCAAAGCGAGCATTCAAGAACCTTCGCTCAACAAAAAATCATATGCGTTTTGCAACAATGGGAGATTCGAAAAAACAAACACAAAAACAAAAACTAGAACAAGCCAATATCAAGCAATCAGAAATTCTTTCTAGTCATAATGTCAATAGAACATATCCAATAGATATACAAAGACGCCCAAAAAAAAAACAGATGACAATTTACAAAAACATTGCGAAATGAAAAAACAAATGATAGAGAATACAAAGACATTGGACACAAAAATAGCTACGTCTGACATCAATGTAGACTGGTGCGATGGAAATATCGATATGCTTAGGCATAATGCAAAGCAACGATTCAAGAACCTTCGCTCAACGAAAAGTGATATGCGTTTTGTAGCAATGGAAGCTTTCAAAAAACAAAAGGAAAAGCAAAAAGGAGAAGAAGTCACTATTCAATATTTAAAAGCAATTGAAGATACGCCTACGAATGCATGTTGCATATGCAACCGCTTGCATTTTAGAAAAGACATTCGTCGTATCAGTGAGAAAATG
Source organism: Larix kaempferi (assembly GCA_027924585.1). Lineage (NCBI taxonomy): Eukaryota > Viridiplantae > Streptophyta > Pinopsida > Pinales > Pinaceae > Larix > Larix kaempferi. Next base: position 19,635,696 of record BSBM01000023.1, on the reverse strand, counting down.
CTATTTTCATTAAACTCATTGCCTTGGATGGATATGCCAGCTTCTTTTGCAGTTGACCTATACATTTGCAAATTTTGCAAAAAAAATGTGTCCAATAGACAGATTCCTGTATTTGCCGTTCCATTAAATATTAGACGTAACACTCCTTTGGCATATGTAGATGTGTTAACGCCGTTGGAAGAACGCCTTGTGTCTCCAAGAATTGCATTTTCCCAAATACGTCAACTTGGTTACAAACGAGCTCAATTAGGCTTGACTGGTGCAATTATAAACGTCCCCTCGTCTTTGGACAAGATACAAAAGGTTTTGCCAAGAAACCTTGATGATGACATGACTATTGGAATTATGTTGAAACGAAGATTGGAATACAAAAATGCTTACATCTCTGGCAATGTGCGTCCTAATATTGTCATGGCTGCATTGAAAATACTTTGTACTAGAGATCTTTACAAATTAGAAAAAATCTGTATCGTTCCTGATTGGGAGGCAAAGTTCACAGAGCTAGCAACGAAGGAGGCCATTGACTTTCCATTTGACAATTCCACTGACGACGAAAACAGCTCCACAACTTCGGATAAAAGCAGCAAGAACATTTCCGACGCAGAGTTTGATCCAAAAACTGAAACAATTGTCCCTGGTTATGCTGAAACACATGTTATTGACGATTTGTCTACCAAGCTTCTAGAAATTGCAGCTGTTGAAAATCAGAAGCCTCTAGGCATTTTCCAGGACAAATTCTCTGAGGAGCTTAATTTCCCAACACTTTTCTATGGATGCAGTCGACCAGATGACATCTACAAGCGGTATCGACATCAGCAAATAATCCAATGGGAGCTACAACATGAAAGTATGGCCTTTGAAGCTCATTCTACAAACTTGTTCTTTAATATGGTCAAAGTATTGATACAACAAATTTCCAATGCTGCATGGATATCTATTCGCATAGGTGAATTGAAAGGAAAAAAACTAAAAGCAAAAGATGTCAAGTCACAAAACAATCTTCAAAACATTGTAAAGTCTCCAATTGCATTTCGTACCTTGAAAACTATTCGAACATCTCCATACTATTTTGAAAACATGAGAAAAGATATTTTTTCAATGGTTAGGCAACTAGGTCCACCAACTTTCTTTGTTATCTTCACGTCTGCAGAACATATATGGAAACCATTGTGCAACGCTTTACAACACCTTCAAAGAAAAAACGATACCAATTCGACATTATTTCCCTCACAAAATGATATCGATGCTTTGATTAGAAACCATCCTGTCATTTGCAGTCGCTATTATAGACACAAAATGAACTCGCTGAAGTCATTGATATTGAAAAACAACTCTCTCTTTGGAACCGTGAATGATTACTTTTTCACAACTGAATTTCAACAAAGTGGAAATGAACATGATCATGGTCTTCTTTGGATTGAGAATGCACCAGTATATGGTAAAAATACTAAGCATGAAATAACAACTTTTTTTGATAAATATATTTCAACAGATTCTTCTTTGCTTACTGAAGAATTAAAAAAGATTCAAACCCATCAACACACGCGTGCATGTAGAAAACATCGACGTTCTAGTTGCAGATTCCGATTTCCTATGTTTCCGATCGATGCTACAATAATTTTAGAACCCATTGACAATGAACTGAACAATCTCGATGAAAAAAAAAACTCCTTACTTCTGCTCTTGAATCTAAGCAATATGGAAAAAACGTATGCTTTGAATCATTTCTTGAAATGTTGAATTTGGACAAAGACAGCTATATTCTGCTGCTACGTTCCTTGATTAACCAACCCACCCTACTGCTAAAAAGACATCCATCCGATATTTGGATAAATCCATTTGCAAAGAACATTCCAAATTTGTGGCAAGCAAATACTGATGCTCAATTCATTTTAGATGCTTATGCTATGACAACATATGTAACTTCATATATAACAAAACTAGACAGACCTATGACAAAGGCATTAAAAAAGATCAAGGAAGAGTCAATTGCAAACAAATCTGGACAGCTAGAAACAATACGCAAATTAGGAAACACACTCTTAAACATGTAACAAATGTCAATTAGACAAGCGGTCCATATTATTCTCTCTTTGCCTTTGCATTCATCATCAAGAAAAACAATCTTCATCAACACTGCTCTTGACGATAAACGAGTTGTTGCCTTGAAAAAACCATCTCTATTGAAAAAAGAATCAGATGAATCTGAAGACATACTTTGTCCTTCAATAATAGATAGATACATTGAACGTCCTAATGAACTTGAAACTCTTAGTCTTGCTGAATATGCTTCCTTTTATTGCTTCATAGACGGAAAAACAATCAAAAGAAATAGGCCATGCATTATTCGATATATTCGATATAGACAAGAAAAAGATCTAGAAAACTTTGCACGGGAGAAGCTATTGCTTTTTGTCCATTTTAGACACCTGGACAGTTTTCTAACTCATTCGCTCCAAACTTGGACATAAGCATATGAGCAATACAAGTCACAAATATCAATTATTGAGCAAAGATTCTTCCCTAAGGCAACAAGCAAATGGGGTGACCTTGACATTGCAAAGGATATTGTCGAAACACAATTGGAAGTTGCTAATTCATCTAAAGCAACATCAGAACTCATGTATGATACCATGGCTTTTCAAAAAATTGATATCCATAATGATCTTGTTCATAAAAAAAAAACTAGTTTGCAACAAGACCTAAACATTTGCAATTTGAAAGAAAAACCTTTTCTCCCTAACATGGAACAATATATTGCAACAAGAAGAAACCTAAACAATGAACAACAGTCTATAGTAAAAGAGATTGTTACTAGAAAAAAAACCAACCCTTCCAAGCCAATACACTTATTCCTAACAGGAAGTGCTGGTACAGGGAAAACACACACTGCAAAAGCTCTTTTCAATGCTCTTGTTTTGTTGTATGATAAAGCACTTGGAAGTGACCCATTGAAAAGAAAAGGGCTCATTGCAACACTTACTGGAAAAGCAGCATACAATGTTGACGGCATCACTATCCATTCTGCTTTTAAACTTCCCCTGAATTCTGGCAACTTGCTCCCATTAAGTTCAAATACACTAGATATTCTTGCAAAAGACTTTGATCAACTTCAAGTGTTGTTGCTTGATGAAGTGTCTTTAATAGGTTCGCATATTCTTTATAACATAGACAAACGTATGCGCGAAATCAAGCATTCTCCAACAAATCCATTTGGAAATGTTGATGTCATTTTTTGTGGTGATTTATTTCAAGCTGAACATGTACATGATTCTTGGATTTTTGAATTCCCAACTTTTCGACAAGAAAAGTTCCCATATAGTTTTTGGCTTGACAACATAAAATATTATGAGCTTACAAAAGTTGTTAGACAAGAAAATGACATTTTCATATCAATTTTAAATAGAATCAGAAAAGGCCTACAATCAACTAGCGACATTCAATATTTAAATGCACATTGCCATAGACCAACACCTACTGATCCAACATTTCCATTCTTGTATTATCGAAACAAAGATGTCGATTTCCATAATTCAAAAATGTTGTCATATGTAGAAACAGAAGCATTCACATTCATAGCATACGACAGCAAAATTGATGAAGCTGACGTCAATTATGAATGGCAAAAAACGAATCAACTTCCCCAATCAATTGTATTGAAAAAAAACATGCTTGTTGAATTGATTGGTGGAAACTATCTCATTGAAGATGGACTTGTAAATGGAACGGAAGCTATTTTGCAGCACTATGACAAAACCTGCTCAGACGTTATCTGGCTTGAGTTTCCTAGTCCAAAGATAGGTGCAGCTACACGTACTAATATGCATTGTCTATACAACAACTCTATAAACCATACTTGGACACCTATCAAAAGAATTTCAACACAGATCTTGCTTAGCAATAAAAGAAATTTTGTTAGAATACAATTCCCAGTTCAATTGGCATGTGCTAGAACAATCCATAGAGCACACGGTTTGACACTTGAAAAAGTTGCATTTGATCCAAAAGGGGTTACAAGGCATGGCCTTGTTTATACTGCACTTTTGCGTGTAAAAGCCATTGAATGTCTCTATCTTGTAAACAAATTAGAACAAAAGAACTTTAGTGTTTCATCAAAAGTGGTTGTCGAATCAACTAGATTAACAAAAGATGCATCATTGCAATTTCAATATGGTCTAAAGTCAATTCCTTGTAATCAACATCTTATTATATGTTCACTTAATACACGTAGTATGGTCCTGCACATTGAAGACATTGCACATGACACTGAACTATTGGAATCACACATTCTATGCCTGCAAGAAACCCATTTGCATTCGCCTCCCACGCATGCAATATTTGCAAACCAATACACATGCATTGCAACTTATTCAGTGCATGGCCTCGTAATAGCTGTCAAAAAAGGGATTCCGATCCTGCAGAACGCAACGTACAATGAAAAATTTGTTGAAGCAATTGTCATTGATCTTAAACTTCGTAACAACATCATGAAGATTATAAATATATATATCAAACCAAATACTGTATTTGACAAAGTCAATTGTGCGCTCAATTGCATTTTGTCAGAAAACAATAATATGAAAATGCCTATTGTCGTTGCCGGTGACTTCAACATTGACATGTTGAAGGAAACAATGACTAAAAAATTAATCCAGTCATATATGCAGGCAAAAAAATTGAAATTAAAAACAACTCATATCACAACCAGCTATGATTCTATGATTGATCATTTCTGGACAAATTTAGACCTTGATACAATTTCATTTACTATCTCAGATGCAAATTGGTCTGACCATTTTAGCTGTTTTTTATCAATTCCTTTTGATTCAATATAATCTTTAGTAGGCAATAATGACAACCTAGCCCTATCAATCACAAGCAATTGATAAATAGAAAAAGGAACAAGACCAATTCTTACCAAGGCCTTCAATCACAAGCAAACCAGCATTTAGCAATTAACTTCTTCCTTTTCTTTTGCAATGAACAAGGTATTGTCCAATTTCCTTGCTTTTCCAACCTCCAATTTTCTTTTTCCTCATGCATACTCTGACATGCCACCCATTATTTTGTAATGATCATTGACTAATATGCATTGACTATTATCTATGCACAATAATTTGAAAAAAAAAATTAAACAAAACAAAACAAGAGAAAAAAACACACTGTTGCTTGAGCTATAAACATCAAACAATAGCTTTTTGTCTAGTTTTATAGACCACAATCAATGTTTTGTTCTTTTGTAGCATTATGTTTCAAATGCACTTACCTAAACTTTTTGCAATTTTCTTATTTTATTGATTAACTATTGTTTAATCAGAAACGTTACTCAAACAAACTCCAATCTTATGTAGTTTTATTGATAGATATTCAAATTATAGTTATTGACATCAACACATTTGTTTCTTCTTTCTTATATGCCAAAACTCAATGCAGTATCTCTTTCCAAAATTCTTGACAATTCAATTTCCTTTAGTTTATATCTATATAGATTTATGCTTTCCATGTCGCTACTAATGCTTTGATAGCTAGATCATTTTCCAGAATTGGTAAAAAAAAAAACATATTCAAAAAATATAGACAAGAAAAAGAAACTTGGTAGAAGCAGATCATTCTTGCAATGACATCTACATTAAGCACCCCATCTGCTGAAGCAAATATTTCTTCTTCACAAGACATTGCAGAGACAGAATGCATTGCAACAACGTCGTTGCCCATTTCCAATACAAAAACAACCAGTCCAAAGAGGTGATGTTACTTTGCATTGAACCTAGTCATTTTTTTTTTGTCTTAGATTTCTGCTTCTTAATTTTTTCCTCTTCTACTGAAATCTAAGTTAATTCATTTCACCAATTTTCTTGTACATAATCTGTATTCTTTTTCATGTCCTTGCCTAAAAGTAATGTAATTTTATCTAGATAGCTATCTAATTGCTCCTTTCTATGTTCATCTTCTTATGTTCACAGACTAAAGCAAGCATTTGTTCAAGCTTCCTCTATTGTAGAATTATGTACTATGTCTCGTGCCAATGTTTTTGAGGGAGATATTTTAACTTTCTATGGCCCTGCACAAAATCGAACGCAAAATTCGCCTGTGAAGACAAAGATTATGCATGCAGACCTTGTAGACAAACATGGTTTTATGACAATTACTATTACAATGAATGATAACCTCATCAACAGATTTGGCAACTTCTTGTTGCCCGGAAAAAGCGTCCGAATTATTGGATTTGAATTAAAGAAAAGAGGCCAATATGATCGTGGAGATGCTATAAATTCCATAGCAATATTGCCTTCCAGCCACATTGAAACAATAGATCAAGTATGCAAGACACGGTGTCTTCCTCCAGACACTACAATTACTGAGCTAGTTTCATCTGATGAAGCGTATGTTGTTGGTTCAGTTGCTGCTATAGTAGTTGCATGTGAATACAAAAACAAACAATTGGATTTCCACATCAGGGATGGTGAAACTCCAAATGACTATGCAACTGTACTATCAACTTGCTTTTGTTCTTTCCAAAGCTCACATTAATTTTATTTTTTCCTGATCTCATTGTTAATTGCTGATACAACTGCATTTTCCTCTCAGTTTATATGTTTTTGTCCATTGCAAATTATTTATACATTTTATTCTGACTTTTCCTTTTTCATTCTCACAGTTTCAAGTCAATGACAACGATAAAAACTTTTTTCTACGAGTGCAACAACAACTTGCACAGGACGAGGCACCACTCTATTTATTTAAAAACATTGTTCGACCAGGTCCAAAAGGCAGTCACGTGATAAAGGCCTCCCAGGCGACATTTATTAATCCACTCAATGATGAATTTGCAATTCAATATTTGCTTGTGATTGTTGAAGCTAAGACATAGGTCAGAGATACATTCCATTGCTCTTTGTTAAATTATGAAATCACTGCAACAATTTTTTTAATTCTTACCACAAAACAGAAAAAAGAAAAAACAACATACTCTGTTTGTCTTTTTCACATATGTTCTATCTTTCCAGTTGTCATCAACTGTTTTAAAAGTTACCTGTTCATTATATTTTATCATAAACAAGAAACAATCCATATCAGCTGTTTTAGTAACAAAACTATCTACTGAATCCATATCAATGAATTCAACTATGTTGTAGCTAGAAAAAAGCGTATTTGGCCATTGTCCCACAACAGTTGCATAGGTCCATGTCTTTTGCAAAATGCTATCTGCATTTATACTATTACAACATTTAAAAAGAAAAGATGTTGTTTCTTTTTTCTCCACCTTTTCTTTCCAGTACTTTTAGCAATAGCTCTAATTTTTTTCACTGTTTCTTCTTTGCAACTCGCACTTTCTGCTGCACTATTTCTATATACTTGTACTTATCTCATACTCTGTATATTTCCTACCTTGAAAATTGCAATAGATATATGGATCGATCAAAATTCAAAATGCTTTTGCACCACCATTCCAATGTACATGCGCATAATGAAAGCTTCCGATGATCCAAAGCACCACATTCTGTTCTTTTTGTAATCAAGAAACAGCTCCAGCCTATGAGCATATCTTGCAATGCAAACTGGAAACAGATCAAGGAATCCTCGAATGCAATCTTCAAGGTGCACAGCTGAAAGAATATTGTCCAACTGTTGCAGCTATCTCATATGAACAATATTCTTAGGCTGTTACAACTACTATTCATCATCTGCGCAAATTCAACCAACAAGGCCTTTTCACTCTTGCAATGAACAACAGAATAATCAACTGCAAAAAACTATAGACACAAGGTATGCACAAGCAGGTGTTAATCTGAAAATAAACACAACTTTTTCAACTTTGCCCAGTTTGTATTTCATACCTTGTTTCTATACAGATCTTGTTTGAAACAAAAACATGTTCACTTTCAAATGACTTAAACAAAGAACTGCAATTTTTTTTATAAAAACATTGCAATTTGATCTTCAAACTTGGATCATGATTAAATAGACTAAATACTAGATTTCATCACTGACTCACAACCATAGTTTTTTGAATGCTTGAAACAATAAAACAATAAGCTTTCTTAATTCTTGTTGACAGTTTACCCACCCTTACTATCTGTAACTTTCGATTGCTTCAAATATTACTTTTTTTTAGTATCAATGATCAATAGCTAAAGTATTTACATTCAATGATGATAGACTAAAGTTAACGTGTATTCACTTTATTAGCATACAGTTTATTTAATCATGTTCTAGAATACAAGTTATCTAATAATGCAACTGTGTTTGTGACCCAAAGCTTCTACTTTTCTATCAAATCCTTTGATTCAGATGCATAGTTTTCGGAATTCAAACAATGCATCTCATCTGACTGTCAATGGAATAGCTTTTTATTACGATGTAATGTCTTTTTGCATTTATACTAATTTCTCTTGATTTAGTCACAGGGATAGCAAGAATTATAGATAGATTTAACATATTCATGAATGTGATCAGAATTTAGCTTCAACTTCAGATGTTGAATCCTGCCAAACCCTCTTGCAAGGTTGTACAAACCACTAGATGAAAACTGCATTTAGAACTTGCATGTTTATTGCTTTTACCAACTTATTATAGCTCTTGTACTGATTTCTCGGTTGACGACATTAATTCGGGTTGCTGTTCATGAATACAGGGTAGACACAATGTTTAACTTTGATTTGGACAAATTCAATTTTTTTTTAATTGTTAATGAGTTATTTTCTTAGCTTTTGATTGGGGCCGTCTGCACTGACATGTGCCTCGGATGTCATGACCCAAGAAGCGGCGGCATGATGGTGTCACAACGCAAGGTGTGGATTGTCCTCGGATGCTGTAATTGATGTGGTTTTTCGTTTTCGAGCAGGTTTTCCTGTGCTTTGTTTGAGATGTTTAATGCGATGTTAGCTACATTATACTTCATATGCACATGTTTTGTTATTATGGTTCTAGTAGCTGAGAATTTTAATTGAAAATATTGAAGTTTATGTCTTCAAGGTAGCTAAAAATAGTGAAGTTTTGTTATAATTAATTAAAACCCCATGTCTCTGAATGAATATTCTAATCTTGTAAATGTCCCTTTCAAAATTATGTTGATGCTTGTCCATAATGATTTTTGATTGTTTCATTATATTTTTATTATTGTTTCCCCAATGAACATAACTACCAGTTTCAAGGCTATCATCATGGCTTCCCTGGTGCATTGTTCTAAATGAACACTGAATATACACATACTAGCAAGACAGGTGTACTGTAAGAACAATAGGTCAACTGCGAAAATGCACTATTCCCACAGCCAACCTCTTTCTACACTGACACCTACAGCCAACCAAATGTAATTTAACGCTTTTGCAATGCACCTGTCTCTTGCAAAAACCAGTCACAAATCTTTGTCTTCTACACCAATCAACATCATTGTCTTCTGCATAATACTTATGTTCTTACTTTTTTCCTTTACTGCTTCTCACTCTTTGTACTCATTGCCATCACTCTCGTGTTTTAATTCATTGTAACAACATGTTTTACTTTCAATTATCAATTGCTTTTGATGTTAATATTTTCCTTTTTTTCAATGTACAGGAAACAAAGTTCAGTAGCCTTGTCACTACACTGATCATCATGATTTTAGCTGGTAGGTACTTTGCAAAGAACATATGCAATTCTGCAAAATACTTATGTGCATTTGCAATAGCTAGGATATAAAGAAAAGAAAAAACTTTGTTGAAATTTTGTTTTTTTGATGTGATCAATGTAATTATAAACGCAGCATGATCAATTGCCATGGTTTTGTACCTATATATACAAAACAACAGTCTATGCATTTGATATGTTGACAACGTCTGTTGTCATCACTTTGGTAAAAACCTATAAATATATATACAAAAACATAACTTTACTTGAATGCTTCTTCAGGTGTACATACTTTTCAAGCATTTGATTGTTGCGCTCATATATTTTGCAAAAGTTTTAGATTCTGAATCATGTTTTTTGATATTGTATAAAAATATGTTCTATTTAACTCAATGTCCTTTCCTAAGCATAGATATCAATATATGCACAGAGCTCTTACAAATGTGAATGATGTTCATCTCTTTGCACTGCTTGTTGAAAACACAAACAAACCAAAAACACTTATATATATTCTTCATTTTTTTAATGTTATTTACTACATCCGTCACAATAGCTTCATAGCATTTTTGCAAATGTCATTATCTTTTTCACTTGTAATTGCAAAGCCATAGTCATTGAAAGGTAAAATACATAAATAGTTTTTATGCTTCAACAACTGATGTTTGCTTTTTGAATATCTGAAAACAATACACCTACAAGCTTTTGTATTCTTATTGATTGTTTACAAGTATTAACAGATACACCATTTTCCAACATTTTAGATTGCAATATATCGCTCATGTATACAGTAATTAGCCACAGTCTTTGCAGTTGATTCTGATCAGCTGGTCTGCTTTATGCTCTCTTGTCTCCTGCTTTGAAGTTCAATAACCTTGCAACACACTTCATTTCTGCAGAGTTGCTTTCCAAATCATGTTTACTTTTTAGTGCCTTTGTCATTACAATAAAAGCATTGTAATTGTTTTCAGTATTTCCATTCTAGCATTCAAAATGAACTCACTAATAAAATTTCAACTCAGACAATCACAAGAACAATTGCTTTTCAATGCTTTGTGTTCAAATACACAGTGCCTGTTACTTGAATTGAAGGTATTTTTAAAAAAATCAATACAAATTCTCTTGCATTTTTTAAATGATACTCACATTTGCTTCTATTTTCTTGTTCGGCAACGTATATGTCAATGATTTTGAACTGAGTTAATGTCATTGCTTCTTTTGTCAAATATAATTAGGTTGGAATCATTTCATTTGCAAAATGACAATGCAATTTATGTTGCATGTCTATTACTTCGTTTTATGCACGTTGCATTTTATTTTTCAACATACAGTAAATTGATACAGCTTCAGACTCCGATTCAATGCAGATTGGATAACATTTGCATCTTTGAATGTGAGATAAATTTTGAAACTAGAGCACAAAACTATAATGCTTTCGAGTCGAGTTCTAAGAACAAAAAAATTTCTAGTCATTGCTTTGTCTTCTATTGGCATGCAATTGCACATATCAATCGTCACCATCAATCAATTATCATATTGTTGGTCCGATCTAGCTGCTACCTTGGCATCAAATGTTCTAATGTTGAACAATTCTGCAATGGCACATCAAAATATGGATGTACAAGTGTATTCCATATCGACAACAACCTTTGCTCTCCCTTTGCCTGTATCTCTTATTGAATCTAATCCGCCATATGTGATTTTCTTAATCGCAATAGATTCAAGTGATTCGTCGTCATGTAGAAGTTTTAAGACACCATACTCAGTTTCATTTAAAATGACCTATTTGAACAACAATTCCTGGATCTTACCTAATTTTTGTTCCTTGTTAAAAGAAAAGGATATGTTGAGATGTTGATGCTATTGTTTTTAGATCAGGTTACTTATCAATCTATTAAATTACTTACTTAAGAACATGATCAAGTTACTCCTTCCTGAGGAGAAGTTGACCTTTAGCTCTCTAGCCTCCTAACTCTCCCTGGATATGATCCTTCCCTTTAACGGGGCCATTTTTGAATCCATGAATATATTTCAGAGGCTATGCAAGAATGTGCATCATATATCATATTTCCTCCTCAAGTGAGTTAGTGCTATTGTTAGAAGAAGAGGATATGTTGGAGCATTGACGCTATTTGTTTTTAGATGAGATTAGTTATCAATCTATTAAATTACCTGCTTAAGAGCATGATCAACTTACTCCTGCCTGGGGAAAAGTGGACCTTTAGCTCTCTACCCTCCTAAGTCTCCCTGAATATGGTCTTTCCCTATAACGGAGCCATTTTTGAATCCATGAATATATTTCAGATGCCATTCAAGAATATGCATCATATATCATATTTCCTCCTCAAGTGAATTAAGTAAGTTGGAAGCTGAGAAAAATCAAGTTCATATGCTAAAGATGGCTATCCCCTATGCGAGGCTCCCCTTCAAATACATATCTTGATAAACATGCTGTTTCCAAAGCCTACTCAAGCTTCAATGCATTGTCCCTTTGGACCAATTTTCCATAACTAAGTTCCTTCTGTTCGCCCAAAAATGGTCCATGTTGGCTTAATTGGTGACCTAATTAACTTATTTGCCTAAACATCAATGCCGATAGCAGTCATCTACAACTGAAGACAACCAAGGCACAACTGCATGGACAATAAAAAAAACAGACCTAGGCAAACAACAACAACAAATAGCTTTATCGCATGCTGATTTAAGGTGAAAAAACACAACAATTATTTGAACACATGAACGCCATTAAAAATCAGAAGACAACAAAGGGTTCCATTTATCATGTCTTTGAAATCATTTATCATGTCTTAGAAATCAAAAAACCCTATCTAGAAGAAATCAATGAACAGGCTCTCTTACACTTGAAACCCTAACCCCTGTCTTTTCTTTTCACTTAAAAATTGCACAAAAACATGCTTCATTGGTATTGAGATTTTCTTTTCTCTAGTGAGGTGTATCTAGAAGGAAACATGGGCAACATTTCAAAAACCATGCCTATCGATATCTCTAAAACAGTTGATGTCATGGAAAACATTATGATTGGAATAGATTGTTCTCTTGAAGAAGTTAAAACCTATAATCTTATAAAATCTATAATTTAATTTTGAATTGATACATTCTGCCAATATCATCCCTCATACAATTTGATTAGAACAAAACATACATTAACTTAATGATTTTTTCCTGAGATTAACTTAATCTCTTAAACTTAAACTTAAATTAATCTCTTAAACTTAAGTTTGAGTTCTTTTCTGGGATTAATTTCAAATTTGTTCTAAGCAATAACCTCTAGCTCATGGGATTGACAAGATCAACCCTCAAGCAAGGTCCATGTTGAGATTAATCTCACTGAAACATTACCAACTTCAATCAATATTAATGCAATTGGAATCTCTCACAACCAAGAATTAGATTATGAAAGAATAACTCTCTACGGTAAAATGATCACACAAAGCGATCACAGCAAAAAGGTTTCAAGCAAAACATGAGAAATAACAATAGATGTCCATGTATTATTCTGCAGCACATGAATTTATTATTAGCTGCAGATGTAGGCAATTAAATGCATAAAGCATAAGCATATGCAAACTGCATTTGTTATTTACGGCGCCTGGAATGAAAATGTCCAATGCTGATAAAAGTACTACTAGTTCATGTTTCTGCAAACATACAACTGTAACCATTGCATAGAAAATTTTTATTCTAACATTTCCAATTGGAAAAGCTAAAGGATACCCATTTTTTGAAACTTAAATTGCGTGGCTTGATAATGGTAAAGTTTTAGGAGCAGTAGATTGATCTAAATGATTTTCAATGTTAAAAACATCAATCATTGCCTATTTAATACTTGTACAATTCTCACATTCAGGAAGCTCAATATCACAGGTATTTTTTTTAATGTTTTCATTGCTTTTCAGTTATGTGCAATGATCCATCCAACTAAATCTATGACAGTACAATAGTTCTTCTAATGCTTCTCTAGTATCCTACATATGATAAATACATTTTGATCTTATTAGTTGTTTTTTTTTAAGTCATACATTGAGATATTGCCAATTATCTCTTTATGATTTCTGTTGTCTATAAAGGAGAATGCATTAAAAAATTACGAAGCTCATAGTGAATTTCCCTAGAAATTTAGTTTCTGGTTCTCACATCAACTAATTGTCCTTATTGTGGTTATCTTATAATGATGTAGAATTCTGAGACAGTTGCAGTACCACGCTAGATTTTTCATAAAGCTCCAAAATAAAAATAAAAAAATAAGCTGAATTCAAATGATATGATATGAAAACGGTTTTTTTAAATGAATATAGTATCATTTTCTGTCATTTGTAAAATATGCATCTAAACAATGACTAAATTATTATTTATTATTATTATACTTTAGAAAAGTGATACTTACAATTATAAAAGAATACATAAAATGACAATTAAAATGATAATGGCAAATGCAAATGTTTTCTTTTCAAAAAATACATAAAATGACACAATTATAAAAGAATAGCAATTTCTCTACCTGCCCGTGTAGCGGTTGTAGCAAACCTCTTAAATATTTAATCTTCTATGGCATTGTCAAAAGACTCTATTCTTGTTGAAAGAAATAAAATACTCTAATAGCCCAAGCTAAAAGAATTCCCTCTTTGTCTAATGTTAACAAAATAAGATAAAAAAAAATTAACATCACATGTTTAATGTCAAAAAAAAAAAAAACAATGCATGCTTAAAAACAAAGAACACAAAATCATCTTAGCAGAATGCTTAATCCCTGCTTAGGTTTAATAGATTCTAAATTAACATAGATCTATTCTACAATCTTTGATGTTCTTTATCGAAATCATGTATACATACTAATGCTTTTTTTTTTCAGAATAGGGATTTGCCTCATCTGTTACATGTTCTTCTTCAATGATACCAGCTTCTTGCCCCCATTACTTGTCATTCTTCAACAACTAAAGCTAATTATTCACCCTTTTTTGGTTATCTTCTAAGGTATTGAAATGATATTCTCATCTAAATTTATTGAACACATTTTTTGCAAGCACTCTTCTTTTTTCCGGTCTCCGATTCTTGCACTAGTTCTATGCCATAAGATAGAACCTTGTTTCCTTTTCTTCATTGTGTAGCTCATCTTCTCACAAGATTGGGTTCTTTCTTCTTCATTAATTTACCTTGATCTTCTTAATGTCTTCTTCCTTTTCCTTTCCTTGCAACCTGCTTTTTTGCTTTTTGAAAAGGACAAAGTGTCATTAACTATTTCAAAGCAACTTTTCCAATGCAATTCCAAATTTTCATACTCCAAAATTTGAACTTGACTAAAGTCATTAGAAAACAAAATCAATTATGATATTAATCCTTTGATAGTGTCAATTTCCCTGCAGATTATCATGCAAAAGAACATCCTATATTGTACAATATCACCAGCCAAAATCTTAGCATCTCATATGCTTACCAATTCTCTACAACAACCCATACCATGGTAAAATAGGCAGGTTAGGAAGCCTCACTTAAAGAACAATGGATCAAAATTTTTCAATGCTGGGTTGAAAGCAAAATGACATAACTTGTGCAATTGTTCTAGCCTTTCAGTTTCTTGACTTTTGATAAATGAAACCAATAAAAATCTTGTCTGCATTGACTACAAATCTATACAACAATTTTACATAGCACTATGTTTCGGCATACACACCTTGCAAAATGCTATGCTCACAAAACATGGACATTTCAACAGAATGGAAAACATATTAGGGAACATCCCCCACAAAAAATGAAATGCTATCGCTTTTATCAAAGTCTATTATTTCAAAACTAAATTCTAAAACCAAAATTTGACATCCGCTTTTAATTTTCTTTTTCTATCCTTTTAGTTACATTTTTATAGTACCATTAATTGCTCTAGAATGTTTGAGAATGGTTCCAACTTCATTGAACCTCATATAAAGAACATAATTTCATATCCCATTCAAACTTTAGCAAACTTGAAATTGTTCAAGATTTTAAGATTGATCAAATTTCCAGGACATTTACAACAAACATTAACTCAAGATAACAAGAAAAATTTTCATTACAAATAATAAATGAATTTAATCATGTTTCCAATAGGTCATTGCCAAAATAAAAAAAAACCAAACCCAATGACTTTGTCAATTAGAATCTCCTCTTGTATTTGTTTTAGAAACATAAACTTATTAAACTATTACCACTCCATTGAAGTCAACTTTGATTATTACCATGCAATCGTTATAAGACTCTGGCCAGATATAGTTTCTTCTATTCAGTAACAACAAAAATTCATAGATTTTATGCTAATTCCAACATCATTCAAGATCTTGCCACAAATTTATCCCAATGCTCATATTTTTAACATTCCTAATGCTCAAACACTTTTCTTCGAATTTCTTATATCCCTTGTAAAACCATTAAAGATTATGTCCCCAATCATATGCTTCTGTCGGGGACATTTCCACCTCGTGGCTCTTGTTTATTCATTTAAAATTACAATTTCAACATTATTATTGATGTGTACATATTCTATTTTTCTAAATTTGAATTTATGATTTCTTAAAAAGATCACAGAGTTTTAAAATTTAGAAAGAGTATAAGGTTTTAAAATATACAGATATTAAGATTTGGATATTTTTTTTATATCAGTTGAGATTGCAAGATCTTAATAAATTTATTGGAAGTTATGGAATTCATTTATACATTTAAAAATAGAATTTGAAAATTATTACTGAAACCCTAAGTTCTCCCTGTTTGAACCTTGAACCTATGACCTATAAAGTTTTAAAATTTAAAGATTTTATGATTTGAATATTTTTGTCATATCTAGTAAAAATATTTAGAAGAATTGCTGGGATTACACATTTGAGATTGGTACAAAGTTCTAAAATTTAAAGATGTTAAGATTTGAATATTTTTGTCATATCTGATAAAAAAATTTAAAAGAGTTGCTAGGATTACAGATCTATCAGTTGAGATTGGTACAAAGTTCTATAATTTAATGATGTTAAAATTTGGATAGATTGCATCATCTTATTAAAGAGTATTCAAAGTCATGGAATTCATTTATACATTCAAAAATATAATTTCAACATTTTTTTCATAAGAAAAAAAAACAGTGATTTGGTATTCATAAAAAAATGAATCAACGATAACAATGCTTGTTCTAAATAACAATGCTTGTTCTAAATAAGTTGTTCATCTGATGATATTCCTCTTCTTCCTTCATGTTTAAAGATTTCTTTCTTAAGCTTTCATCTCCATTAAATATCATATTCCAAAAACTGTAGTAAGTGTAAACTATCTAAAGATCGTCTAACTCAAACTGTTCACAAAAAAACAATTCAGCATAATGTTACAATTTCAACATTACTAAGAAAGTGTACATACCCTATCCCCAGGTTTGAACCTATAATCTTTTTAAAATGAAAAACATGTTCTTAACTGTAATTCCATATTAAAATATGTGATAAACATTATATCAAGTTTATTATTAAAAAATATCTGTTTGAAAGAAAAACTGTTCCTTGAAAATTCACTTACTCCGTTTGTGTTATATTTTGTCAATCAGATGGATCGGTTAAGCAGCATCAAGCACCCTCGTTTAGTGATGTTAATGGGGGCCTGCCCCCACGGGAACACCATCGTCTATGAACACATGCCCCGCGGAAGCTTAGAAGATCGGCTACTCTGCAAAAACAGGACTCCCCCGCTTCTCTGGTTCGACAGATTGCGCATTGCAGCAGAAGTCTGTGAGGGTTTATTGTTCATGCACACCATACAGCCTGATCCAATTGTTCATCACCATGTAAAGCCCTCCAACATACTGCTAGACAATGATCTCGGTAGCAAAATTAGTGATTTTGGGCTCCTTCAACTCCTTTCAGATGCATCTCGGGCACATGATTTAACTCTCAACTCGAATGCGTACAGCTTCGGGATACTTATTCTCCAGCTTTTAACTGGGAAGCGTACTTATAGTGAACAGGAGGTGGGATTTGTTGATGCGGCGCTGTCTGGAAACGGCCAATTAAAACATTTATTAGATGAGGGAGCAAAGTGGCCACCTGAAGCAGCAAGACAACTCGCTACCATCGCATTGGATTGCACAGTCAAAAGAAGCCTTCCACGGGCGATGCGACTTTTAGAGACGATGCTGTTGAACTTTCCCAAACCTCAACCTCAACCTCAACCTCGCGAATGTTTTTGCAGTTCGATCGATTTCCCCAGATCTCAACCTCCGGAATGTTTTTGCTGTCCGAGCAGTATGGTAAGCAAAGATCATCCATCTGTTTTACTTATTGCTCTAGATTTAGCATATATCCTCGTTTTATAGCTTCTGCTGACTGCCATTGGACCTGCGAAGGAGGTTATGAAAGACCCTTATATTGCTGAAGATGGGCACTCGTACGAGTTTGAAGAAATCAAAAGATGGTTCGACAACAATGACACTTCACCCATGACTGGATCGAGGCTCAAACATAAGAAGAAGGCCCTCATTCCAAATCGTTCACTTCGCTCCGCAATTGAATACTGGCGAAACTAAACCGGGTTCGATTCGCTTAGCAATTGAATACCGAATACTGAATAGAAACAAAATTGTCGAGTAATTTTTGTTCAAATCACAATTTGGAGTGTTTAGATCGCAATTTTTCAAATCATTAATTTCCCAAATCATTATTTGGAATGTTCGCAATTTGAGGATTTAAGTAATTTTAAAATTGGGCAATTAATTTAAAACAATCAATGCTAATTACTAAAATTCAAAAAATGCTAAAATAACAATTTCCAACCAGAATTTTAACTGGATTTTATCCCAAAATCGCCTAAAAAGCAAAGTGTTTTGGTTGTCTTTTATCCTATGCTGATTTTTTCACCCTGCCACGGAGGAGCAGACATTACCAACCAGTTATCAATGGCCAGCAATAAGCATATAGCAGTAGTCTATATTGTTGCTATTGTGGATATTTCTACTCAATGATTGATAAAAATGCACTGCTGCAGAGATAGTTATTGCTTGCCAGTAAGAATTGGCAATTGATTTGTAAGTAGCGCTTACTGAGTGTTTTGTAATAAGTTTTTGATTTGTATTAATGTGAAAATTGTTTTGTAAACAATGCTTGGATTTGTATCAATGTGAAACTTTGAATTGAAATTTTTTGAATGAATGTGATGTTCAATAGTCAATATTCATCTAACCACAGTAAATACATTGTTACAGGTTTATTGCTTATTATTATAGAATTTTGTTATTATTTTAAAAATTTAAAAATTGTTGATTTCGTGTTTTGTTTTTAAGTATAAATAACCAAATATTTAAATTTATATTAATGTATAAATATTTTCTATAATATATATATATATATATATATATATATATATATATATATATATATAATCACAGTAATATTATTTTTTAAATATAATTTTATCAAAAATTTCACATTAAAAACTTTACTCTTATTTTCCTGTTTTTTTTCATAAATACTCTGATACCATAAAACAAAAATTTATATAAGAAGTATGTAGATTGATCTACCATGCTCAGTGTCAAAATGTCTTAAAATATAGATTGATATTATTGTACTGGTACTTTTATATAACCGAAAGTAAGTTTTAATTAGTTTTTTCAATATTATTGTATTAAATATATATTTAAAAAAAGTAAATAGTAATTTAAATATATTAAAATTTAGATATTTTTAGTTTATATGTTAACTATTTTTATATCAAATCTTGTTTTGTGATACTTGATCTTTGGGAGTGGACTTTTTATGTAATGATTGTAATTGTGGTCATACCTTGATTCTCCAGAAGAATAGCAGGTGTTGGTATTTTCTGCCGAAAAAAAAGTTAACTATTTTTATTCAAAATCTTGTTTAAAATTAAGAAGAATTAAGGGAATTGTAAATATAAACTGTTGAGATTGCATAATTTGAATTCAATAAGGGTATTTGAGGGTGCTTAATCTATTTACTCACTAAATCTATTTATGCATTCAAAAATGCTATTTAAGCAATGAAAAATTGCAATTTAACCAAAGATTATATAGCTGGATTTAGGTCATAATAGTTCAAAAAAGTCCAAATCCTATAGTGTTTATACTAAAAAAAAAATCATAGTAAGTCATAAAAAAGGAAAAATGCATCCTAAAAATGCTTGGGCATTTCAAGATATTTAAATCTTACATAAAAAGGATGTCTATCATCACTCTTAACATTCTTCATAAGAAAAGAAAAAAATGACTAATAGAACCAACTCTAAGGCTAACATAAATGTATGCCAAAATATACCATAAGAAAGAAGTGAGAGGATGAGCAATATTATGAGATCATGTCAAATACAGATTTGAAATTTAGGACTTTCTAAAAAAATAGGCCTTACCACAAGATTCTCCATGTTGAAACCTTTTCTCATCCTTTTTATCACCATTAAAGAATCCGCAAAACCCTAATGTCTCTATAGGGATTGAATTTTAAACTGTAAAAAATTGTCTTACTCTATGTTGCACATTGAAGTGGTAGAATGAACTTGTCCTTAAAAACAATAGCATTTCCAATGTACTAGAGTTCCCATGTTACAATTATAAGAAGAGACTTAATACATTTAAGATTTGGCTTAGAAAAATAGTTTTTGAGATAGGGCTCAATTGGTTCACCTTGCTACCCCTCCTTGATTTTGGATATGGATTCCAATTCCCTCCACCTTGCATTGTATAGTCACAAAAAATAAGCAAATGGCTTATTGTTTCTTCTTGTGCCTTGGATAGGGAGCATCTAATTGGCCCTTGTATATTCCTCCTTTGAAGAGCTCCCCATGTAAGGGTTTTGTTCCTTAGGGATATCTACATGAAGATTCTAACCTTTAGAGGGTATTTGATTTTGTAGAGTGGATTTCCATTGCCATTGCACTTTATCACCCTTCTCATTCTCACCTAGAACCCAGATCCTAACCTAGGAGTATATATTCTTGAAGACAAGTTCTTTTCCCAAACCATCACATATGTTGTTTCCTTACACACATGGCTAGTTTTGAAAATGGCTATATATGTATCACATTTTTTCCCTCTCTCCTAGGTATGCCTAGTGATGCTATTGGCTCCCATTCTTGCTTCTAGATTATGTTAGCTCTAGATAGGTAGCTAGGTTTAAATTGAATATTCATTTTCATGAAAAAGATTGACTCATGATTTTCATGAAGTTTGAAATCAGGCCCACTTCCTCTCAAAGGGTCGAGATCTATGACCACTCTTTCTCCATTCCCAACTTTCCACACCAAATTGCTGAATGTCGAAGGGAAGGCTAAAATAATTTCCTTCCACATAATTGTCACATTGTGATTGTTTTCATTTGGCTTCCCAATCTAGTGTTCCATTGAGTTAGGTTCAACATACTTTGGTAACATCTTGGCTTACAACCAATTGCTTGAAAGTAGTCCCCATGCACATTTAGCCAATAGATACTTCCTAAAAAGAGGAATATTCTTAAGCGCCCAACCACCTAGTTCCTTAGGCTTTGAAATTGATTGATACTTACTAAAGGAAAACCCTATTTTCCACATTTCTTGGACTAGAGAAACCTGAATCTAATCTTCTTTATTTTTTCTAAGACTCAATTACGAGTGAAAACTAGAGATAATAGGTAAACTAGGATAGCCTCCATAATTATCTCTTACCTCAGTCATTTGGTTCAATATGAAACTCTAAATACTTCAAGCCTATATGCAAATTACAATGTTGATAGGGAGATAACTTAAGAATAAACCTAATTTTGTTTTCATTCACCCCATGAAAATATATAGAAGTTTTGTGAAAATTTATCTTGATGCTAGTGGTGTCATGGTACAAATCTAATATCTCTTTCAATTTAACAACATATGTCCTAGACCCATCACAAAATAATAACACACCATCAACAAATGAAATAGAGAGAAAGATCATCCTAAATGGATACCTTTAAATCTCCAATATCATTTTGACTCCAATAGTGCCCTGCTTAGCCCCTCTTCTACTTTCAGAAATAGTATTGGGGTAAGGGGAATTCCTATCTGATCCCCTCGATTCTAGTGTAAAAAAATCTAATGTTGAACCATTTATGAGAATGGAAAAGGATATTGTAGGTAGAGAATTCATCCCTCAATCAACAGAATGAACACATAGACCCATGTGGATTAACATCAACCTTAAATAAAGTCGACTTGCCTAATCATAGGTCTTGGATATGCCTATCGTCACCATAATAGCTGAGAACGTAGAACTTGGGATTTATAGAGTGTAAGCCCTCATAGGCAATCCCAATTTGCCTCCCGAAGAGGGACCAAAATGTGCTTTATATATTGACTTTGATAGGCTATCCTCTATTCTCATAGCTATAAGTTTAGTTATAATCTTGTAAATAGAATTACATAGTTATTATATAGGCATGAATTCATGTTCCCACAATAGAATTGAAGGCAATGAACATCTTCCTAGATCTCTCAGATTCCTCAGTTACGCTTAACAAATCATCTTCTAACACCTCATAGCAAATAAAAAACAGTTCAATTGTCCAACAATTTGGCCATGATTTTTTTCCTTCTAAAAGCTATGCATTATAGATCGCAACTCCTCCTTTGAAACAACCTCCAATTATTTGATCAGTCTCCTTTTCTTCCACAAAGTATGGAAGTAAGAGGTGATTTTGACTATCTCTACAATATAAACCATGTCTTCTTCAATTTTTTTTTATAAATACACTCCCATATGCGCAAGGCCCTAAAAACTATTAATTGAGGTTTCATATTTATTTTTTATTTCCCATATAGTATTGGAAATTTTCCAATGATTGTCATATTGGTGGGAAAATTTAGTGTTTTCATTTTTTGAGAACCACAATGCTTGCTTTAAGCCTCTACGTGCTTTCATTATCAACTAGTAACTTCATTTTCCTCTATTAGTGTCCTAATTTGATTTCTTTAAGCCTCTAGATGCTTTCTTAATCAATGAGTAACTTCCTTTTCCTCTATCCTAGTGTCCTAATCCTAGTGTCCTAATTTGATCATTAAAAAATTCATTTGGAAACCTACTACTTATGTGTCACCCTAACTCCTTTTTTGTTGGGCCTAGGCTACAACCATGTTCTTCACACACTTCAAATTTGATTTTATATTCCATAAGAGGGGCATCATATTCATTTGGTAACCTGCTACTTGGGTGTCACCCTAACTCCTTTTTTGATGGGGCTTAGGCTACTACAATGTTCTTCCAAGACTTCAAATTTGATTTTACATTCGATAAGAGAGGCATAATAAGGGATCTATTTTTTTTTCATTACATTATCAATTTTTTCATCCTCCAATTATGTTAGATTGAACTTTAAAGGCATACTAATATGCTAGAAGGAGGCACTATCATTGGAATAAGGATCATGTTATATTGAAGCTTATACGTTGTTGTGGAACATATCTCTCAACTAATGTGAGATTACTTTGTTGTATATAGAGATATTTATGTCATAAAAATAATTCCAAAACACACAAATATAAATACAGACTTAGGCCTATAGGTAGTATAGGTGGTAATGTGAGTATGAGTCAAGATGGTTGTTGACAAAGTTTCCTTGCAAGTTGCAGTGAAAGATTTCTCTTCACATTGATGTAATAGCCATAGGGTCTCTACCTTCCTATGTGGAAAGGAGTACGAATATGATACATCCACCATGTCACTATTCTCTTTTCTTTTTGATGTTCAATAAGCACCCCACAACACAACATTTAATGCTGTTGTTGTGGGTTATGAACCGTTAGATTGATCGATGAATCAGATCCAACTGTTCGTATCCCCATAACCCCTATTAAATTCTAGGTTGTAGATACTTACTGAACACCTTTCTTCTTAGTGCATTCGTGCAATGGGATTGTATTAATCATTAATGGTTACTTTACTCGAGCTTGCAAATGCAAGAATGCTAGTTTGTATTTCATGGTAATGTGACAGATGCACATCATCCTCTTCTTCTATAATGTTGAGTCAAAAATTCCCCACCAAGATCACGTGTAGAAACACTACACATAGTCTGGATAAACGTAAAACTTCCTAGAACCCTCAAGTATCCATTGATTCATTGAAATGTGTAATTATTCACAAAATAAACATATTTAGGCAGGCTTTCATAGGCAGTTCATATCATAGTAGCAAGATTCGAGTACGGATTCGAATACGATACAGAAAAAATACGTAATAAAAAATCAAATACGACTAAAATACGGGAGTAGACATATTATAAATACAAAAAAACATGTAATTTTAATTTAAAAATAAAATAAAATTATACATAAGTCATTCCAAATTTTATCATCTCATTCATTTTTCATTAAAAACTTTAAAAATAAAAATTAAAACTACACAAATCTATTTTTATATAAAATGACTTAAACTACATAAATTTACTTTTTGATAAATAATAAATACTAAAATGTAAAATTAAAATAACAATTTTATAAAATAAAACTTAAATAAAAAAACTAAATGTAATAAAATAAAACTAAAATAAAAAAACTACATGTAATAAAATAAAACTAAAATAAAAAAACTACATGTAATAGTAATAACGCAGATGATATAAAAGTCTAATAGTATAACATATACTAACACTAACTTAAAAAAGTATTTAAAAGTTTTTTTCTTAAATAAATCTTTTATTAATCGACCATGGTTTGGAATTTTATATTTTATTGTATCAATATGAATTCGATTCCAATTCACTTAGTTCAAAATTGGGTAAATAAATAGTTGACTGTACCGAACCCTTATCATCTCGAATGTTCGCCATATTTTTAACCTGGTTCGAATTTCCGTACAACAACTGCCAATACAGCCGTATTTTGCTACTATGGTTCATATCCCAATGTAGCTAAGCACTTTACATTTTTTTTTCCCGGGTTACTCTCATTATTATACAGAAGTTTGAATGTAATGCAGATAGACTAGGCTTCTACAAGTGGTTCATATCCCAAAGCATCCCCCACTTTTATGATATCGAGTAGACAAGTTGCCCTAGATCATGCAATATAATTAACACTGCACAAAGTTTGTTCCACAACTTCTTAAAGCTCTCAAGAATCAAAGTATCAATTGAAATGTGATAATTCTCAACCAAAAAACATATTCAAGGCAGGCTTCCACTTATCGTTCGTATCTTAAAGCAGTATCTCAAAGCAGTGGAGTTCCCATTTTTATGTGTTATTGTACAACACAGTTCACTTTAGAACTTCAAGAGATTTTCGTGAACAATTTTAGGAAGACTTTGTAGCCTAAACATCTAGTAATGTCACATCGTTCTATAAATATACTTTAAAATATTTCGCAATTGGAACCTCAATTATATATTCATCTTCTTTTATGAGATGCATTGAAAATACTCTAAGTTGAGCCCATTAGGATTTGTCATAATGACCAAAGGAAATATTAATAAGGTTTTGATATCCAAGTTTAAGATTGGTGCTCAAGCTATTCATAAAAAATTATAATTGTTGTAAAATATGAAAGGATGTTATGGAAAAAAATGTGACTTTTTTATTGTACCTATGATTAGTTGTCACAATATAACTTATATTCATAATTTTAACATATTGTACCTATGACTCATGTTTGCATACCTTTCAAATGTAAATGGTGGTGATATCCTTGAACCATCTATAGATTTATCTCTCAAAATTCCTGTGAATATTAAACCTTGTCTCTCCACACATTACTGATATCAATTGTTGTTTTTTCTAAAGTCAAACATTATGATTTGCGTATAGTGAAAGCTCAAGCCATATGCAATGAGATTTGTTTACAATTTCCTCTAGAAATAGGTACTATTGGTAGAATCCCCGGATCTTTGATGTCTCATGGTATACCAATGTAATTATCAAAAGAAATTATAGTGTACATTGCCAATTGAGGTGGTCTTGATCCAAAACAATATAAAATGTTTTGAAATGCTCCAAATGCCCCATTTAGTAACACTACTTCTATACACAAGTTGCATGTCAACATGCCACAGTCACAGGGACATAGAAGAACCTTATGTTGAAGCTTCTAATCATTTATATCACTAAATTCTTTATTTTTTGTATGTTTATATATGCATTATGCAATGGTAATATTAAGTGATTTAAGCATGCATCTATTGCATAGATTCACCATTGTATTTGTTGAAAATAAATGAATTTCTAACTTGAAAGTACTACTTTCAATATAACCATAGATGCATATGTTCATGACATTAAAACATGCCAACCATCCACACTTGCATTTGCATTTCCAGTGTTTGTTAAAGTTCTTTAAAAAATGGATTGTTTTGGATCTATCCCTTACTGATGGAAAGTTGTGTCTAAAGTAATAATTATTTTAAAATCTTTCCACAAAACCTTACTAGCTATATTACATTTATATAATGGTTTATCTATAACAATAGGTAATTAACCAAGGTATCCAAAATAAAATGATAATCTCCCATTCACATACCTTTAATTTGCATTCCATATATGAGATACAATGTAAAATATGTTATTTTTGTTTTGTTTTAAGCTTAAGGAAATGAACTATATCAAATAATCCTTAACGGTTCTTCATAAAATTAATAATCTCCCAATCAGATACCTTTAATTTGCATTCCATATATGAAATACAATGTAAAATATGTTATTTTTGTTTTGTTTTAAGCTTAAGGAAATGAACTATATCAAATAATCCTGTTGTTGCTGCAACATCCTTCCCCAAATTTTGAAAATGTTGGGGCCCCTCCTTCTACATTGTTTGCAACAAATGTTTCTCTTTTCTTTGAAGCTTATCCTACTCCATTTTGGAAAACTTCAACACTTGTTTTCCAAGGAAGTTTGTCATCCAAATTTTTTCTAAGAAAAAATTGCTTTTAGCCTTTGGCGTGAATTTTAATCATAACTCTGCCGCTTCGGCGCCAATATTAACCTTAACTCTACCGCTTCGACGATAATCCCAACCGTAATTCAACCAATTTCTGGTCTTCTTGCGCAGCTTTTAAACTTAACTTGTCCACAAATCGTGCAAAGCTTAACAACAAGATTACCGCTTTCGGCGCACTCTAAGGATTCATTTTTGGGACCCACTATGGCGCAAGTCTTAACCTTATGGTGGCCGCTTGTGGCGCAATTTCTAACAACATCTCGGGTGCTTTGGCGCATGATTTAACCCTAAAAGGGACACCGATACGGAAACCCGTCGGATCTTTCCTCATGAATCTATGGCGCATCTTTCGTTGGTGCACAGGTTGTGACCAAATCGTCCACTGAGGCGCAAATTTTATCCCCAAAATGGCCGACATTATAACCGCACTTCGTCCTTTGACGTAGCCCATGAGTTTAATTTTTGGTGCAATTCATCGTCGCACGATTTAAGACTAAGACGTCCACTATGGGCGCAAAGCTTAACAATAAGATTGCCGCTTTGGCGCAAAAGTCGATTTGGGCATATGTGCGAATACAGAGTTGGTGGGGTCATTAGTGTGGCCATGTGCCGTTTTAATTGCTCATTTGCCTCGATCCCTGTGCTCATCAATCCACCAACCTTTCACGTACGTGAAGTTAATGCTTCCCCTATATGAGTGCGTAGAACGGGGTTTGGGAAATTCATACCACCACTGCCGACGGAAGACATAGCTCACCATTGGACTTCTATTTGGACCACCATTTGTCTCGGAACGCCCGCTAGTGACCAGGAAATACCGCGGGATTGACAAGTAGGTGCTCTGTCCCTCCCTTTTTATGTTATCCGAGGTTCTTAGCTTGAATCATACTCCGTTTTGATAGTTTTTGTTGCTATATATATGCCGAAGGAAACCCATGCACGTTAAGCGGGTAGTTTTCATTTGATATGATAAGAACACGAAGCCATTTTATTCAAACAAGAGCCCGGAAGGCCCTATCCTCTCATGCACGTCTCGGTCTTTTCCCACTGTTGCTTACTCGACGCCCTAAGTAAGACTTCTCACTCTGCAATCCCATTGATAAGGAAAACACTCCTTGAAATTTCTGTTTATAGCTTGACAGCCGTAGCCTACTCGCATAGCTCATGCTCCATGCCCAAACCTGTAGCTAACATCCCGAATAACAAAATTGTTTGTACCAAATCCAGGTTTTAGAGCCAAAATCGCCACAAAACGTATTAAGAAAGCCTCTTGGCCCGCACTAGTAGCACCATGACTAACCCTACATTCGTTTGTAAAAACTTGCGGCAGTAGAACGATAGTTGTATCGTAAAATAGTTAATTGTTTTCAAAATAGCTTTCATATCGTGAAAATACACATTCTAGAAATTTTATGGATGCTTTGTTAATGTTTGGAAAATCATTTAGTTAAAATCCAATTCTGTCACGTTTTTCACAATTTGTAGGAAGTATTGCGTTCAATAATTGCTAAATTGCTACATACTCCTTATTTGTGCTACCTGGCTCACCGCAGGTTTGACATGCATAGAAAGTCAGCAAGGAAGAAGGCCGCGCAAAAGGTTGAGTCAGATTCAGATGTAGAAATCCTGCTGGATACCTCACTTGAAGCCATGTTCACTGATACACAAGCTACCACTAATGTATCCCCAGGAAGCTCTGCCCCAGAGTTTCACTGGGGTGACTTATATAGATTCATCAGAGATCAAAACAACTCTCAAAACCCCATAGAGGATGCTATGGTATATGCAAATCTCAGAAGGTCTTGTCTCCGTAAGGCAGCAACTCGTCCTGAGTTATTCCCATGTTCTGAAGTGCTTGGCTGGCTGATCCCTCATGTCAATATTGACACCAGGTTTATAAATGATAAGAATGGAATGAACCTAGCATATTTTGCTCCTGAGCATACCACGACTACCTACAGATTTCCCCTAGCTAAGGCTTGTTTAGATGCTGAATGGATAGCAGGACATCTCATGGACCCACTAGACACCGCCAGGAAAATGATGATAGTCGACAGACAGATAAGAAGGAGGAATAATAATGAGTATGAGAGCAACCTCCTAAAGACTCCTTATAGACTCAACATTCTGATGTTGAGCCGGATCTTTGGTATGCCAAATGGCAATATCTTTAAGCTCGTATGGGTACCACTAATATTCCATATAGCTATGCATGGTACCGTCCTTAATTGGGTTGATATAATTTCAGACAGCTTGGTCTCATAGCTAACTGCTGCCCAAGGAGGAATGACTCAGAAGAAAGCAGAATTCTTTATGTCCTCATATTTGATAGATTGCCTACTGAGCAAACACACCTTACTTGACTTGGGTTGCTCATGGAACATCAAAGAGACACCTCTCTTCATGGCCTATCAACTCACATGGGCAAGCAAGTATGCGGGCTATTACAAGCAGGTTTGCGAGAAATTCATCATGCCTCTATACCAGCTTATTTTTGCAAAGGAACCAGATTGCATGTCAGAGAACGCCATGCCCATTATTGAAGCGTTTGGCGATTATTACCATGGTATAGAAGGTACCTATATCCGAATGAGTGGAGGATCCGTAGCTCCCTTTCTGCTTCCTAGATATGCTACAGATTTTGTGATACACAGGGAAGCCATAAGGAAACTCTTAGCGTCGGTGGAATCAATAGAGTTCTCACTGAAAGGAAGAAAGGGATATATCCGCCAATGCTTTTCACTATTGGCGCATGCAGCCTCCTGAAGGCCAGGGAAGGAGAAAACTATGTTCAAGATTTAGACATCTTCCATTTTGGTACAAATTTTTTCAGAAGGCATGACCCTTGTGGTAAAGTTGCCGAACATATTATTGATGTCAAAACCAGCTTCAAGTACGCCCATCTTATGGACAAAGAGGAAGAGTTTTTCCGTAGTGCTCGGAACTTAACAGAATTAGGCAAGCGCTACAAGAAGAAAGGTGAAAAATTCTCTAACCCTAGGCCTGTCGGCCTAATCCAAAAGGAGTAGGAAGCATCACTGTCCCAATCAGGAGATCCGACAGGAATAGAACAAGAGGAAGATGATAGGATATTACGGGAACAAACTATCAAACATCAGCAAGATCAAGAAGCAACTAGGATTCAAAATGAACAAGCTTCCCAGTTTCGACAAGAAGAGGTAGCAAGAATCCAGAGAGAGCAGGCTATTCAATTGCAGTAGCAAGAAGAAGCTGTTAGAGTACAGAGGGAGCAGGAGAAAAAAGCTTTGGAAGATGAGGTTGCTAGAATCCAGAAGGAAGAAGAAGTAAGGTCCCAAAGAGAAGAAGAAGATAGAATCCCCCAGGAACAGGCTACTAAACTGCAAGAAGAAGAAGAAGAGAGGATATTGTTGGAGGAGGCAGAAAAATTACAAGCAGAATTAGCAGGGCTAGCTGAAAGACAACAGAGGGAGCAGGATGAAAGGACTAATGAACAAAATTAGTCCAATCCACAGGATATGGATTTAGGTATGTCAGAGATAGACTGACAAGGGATATCTGATGAAGGGGTTGTTTCTATTGAAGAATTAGCACTGACCCCATACAACCCCAGAAAGCAGCGCCAAGTGGCCATTCTGGATTCCATCTATTTTTCGAACGAAAAAAGGCTATTATTGACAGAAGAGTAAGGAAAATGGAAATTGGGGAGGACTTATACGAATTCAGAGTATCGGAGACCACACTAGTCCAAGGGATTGACATCGACCCTTCATTCCAAGCAGGATGCATTGTAGCTTCAGCCAAGGCAAGTAAAGCCAATACTGACCGGTTAATAGAAGAGGTAAAACATTACAGGGAGAAATGCTTCAAAATAAAAGCTGACAGGAAGAATGAGGTGTTAGAAGCAAATGAATTGAAGAGGAAACACAAAGAACTCATGGAAGAGAAGTTAAGGATAACTTCGGAAGCTCTGTGGCTTGAGAATGATAAGAATTCACTGGAGATGCAGTTGGCTATTTCATAGGACGAACAAAAGAACTTAAAAACTCGTATATCAGAGTTGGAGGAACTCAAGGCCAGAAGGGCTCAATAGACTCATATCTTCAAACCTCACTTTGAAAGGTTAATACATGAAAAGGAGGAGTTAATGAAACAACTCAAAGAGATAACAGAAAACATGCAGGATCCGTCTACCTTCTGTAAGCAGGCCAATGATATGTAGGGGAAGATACATAAATTGCTGGTATCCATTTCTGATGAAATTTGTGGGATGAAGGAAATGATCGCAAAGATGAAAACCATTGAGATTGAAGTGCTTCAGATTAAAGACAAGTTTGCTCAATGTGCGGTCCATATTAAGGAATAGTCGGAATGGAGAAGAGGGAAGTCAAATTTTCCCCCAAATCTGCATGTTTTAACCGATGAGGAGCTGGATATGGATATAGGAGTCTTGGAATTTTGCAGAGATTGTGGCAACAGATTAAGTATTGAAATCCGAAAGGCAATAAAAAAGTGCTATGTTATCTATTCCAAGATCCGAGAGGCTCACGAGACATGTCAGATGCCTCTACCACAGAGCATTTATGAATTCCCTGAGAAAGACCAACTCATAAAGGAGATGGAAGATAATATAAATGAAAAATTGGATTATTTGAAGAAGGTAGAAGCTATATCCCCACAAGACCTCCATCAATTCATTGGGAATATTGCTGTCCAAACTCACCTTCTAGAAATCTGTGCACAAAGGACTGTAACAGGGACAACAACTATCAAATCAGATTTGCACAAACCTAAGATAGCGCGGAATGTGACAATCTCATTGAGAGGGAAAACCATTTTGAGAGAAATTGGACAGTGGGCAAACTATATTGAACAGGAGGATAAATCAGCAACATCAAGCGAGCCTGTGGGAGCAAATGAGACTATTAAAGAAAGCGAGTTGATAGGAGAAGAGCAACCCAACGAATCAGCAGAGACAGCTGGGCCTTAATTTGTCTTATTATACTATAGGAAAATGAGTTGAAAGTTTTCATATGTAAATACATTAAAAGATAGCTGTCTTTTATTTTGTCTTTTGTAAGGAGTTCCCCATGAATTATTCAGCTTTGTAATTACATACTAAAAAAAAACAAATTAGAAGTTTCCAGAACTTTAGGGTACACTTGTCAGCTTAAGGAGCAATTTGTGAAACTGTATATACAAAGATAAGAGAAGGAGCCAGGAATTTTGGTAGGTGAATGAAGTTTCTTCCTTGTACGTGAATTATTTTGCTACTCACTCCAAGAACTCGATTTTTCCTAATGAAATCCTGGGAGAAGGCGTTTTTTCCTGGGAAATGTGTCAAATGTGTGTTGGATTATTCCTGTATCATTTGCATATTGCTGTGAGATCGTTCTTTACTCTCATGAATTGTTTCTATGTGATGGATGATCTTACATTTTCCTGTGCAAATATGTTCATCTCAAATGAGTAATGGAATGCATTCAATGAATTAAAGCTATCTTTAATATCTTTCATATTCTGCTGTAAGTACATCTTTGTGATTAAATGGTTATCTGTATAATCTTTAGGTGTTTCCTGCAGTTTATTACTCATCTTTACTGTTTTCTCCTTGCAAGGATAGGTTAAGTTTGCTTATACAGTTTTAGATTAATTTAGATTAGCTACTTGCATTTAGCTTAGGGCACTTGCATTTCATTTTAAAATAAAATACATAAACGGTGGATCGGGATTCAACTGGTGTAAATAACTAAAATATTTAAATCTCACGGTAGCCAGAACCGTTAACCGGACGGATTCCCTATATCAAACGGTGGACAATCTAATTGGGACTGTTTACCGGGGAGAATCCCTTGCTGATTGATGCTAAGATTTTCAAGGCATCAACAAATCCTTAATGCTTCTTCACTTTCATGATTAGCTACTATTAAGTAAGTAGTTGTTGTGTATTTCTCTTTTATAACAGAGTATGTACATGCACATGATGGATCTAGTTGTCACGTTAAATTTTAATTAATTGCTTTATTTCCTATGTTTGTAATTGTAATGTTATAACGTGTTTATTATTGTTGCTTTATTAGAAGAAAAATGTGACCATTAACTTAAAAACTCGTCACTTTATTAGAAAAAAATATGTCACCATTAACTAAAAACACAGGTCATGCCCTCATAAATCCTTGTTAATGAGTTCTAAGTTTTTTGAGTCAAATCTCAATGTTATTTAAGGCTTAATGGTTTAATTACAAACATCGAAATTGAAACTTAATACTTCATAGTATTACTTGGGATCAATGTGTAATATATATATATATATATATATATATGTATGTATGTATATATATTTCATTAGAGTTCTTGGATTCCTTATTATCCCCGTGGTGTTTACCACTAGGGTTCCTTTAATGTAACCACATGGTATCCTATACTTAGGCTTTGTGTTTCATATGTATAAATTTTAAACCCACGATGGAGTAAATTCTAGAGGTTTAGGATTATATTTTGGTTTCCATTGGTTATAGCTTGGGTGGTTGGGAGGAATGATTGTTTCCCTTCCCACCTAGGTTCAATTCTTGTAAATGACATGATGCTCTTGTTGGGTCCCTATTGTAATAAGTGTATTTTTTTCCATACCTTAATTCTCTACCTGGAATAACAGGTGTTGGCATCTCTTCGGTGGACAAGTGTATCATTCATACCAACCCACCGTTCAATATTCTATCAGTATCCTAAGGTGGTATGGGGTAAACCACTCATCACACTCACTGTATTCGGCCTTCGGTCATAAAACTAGACTTTGTTTGTAGGTGATCCAACGAAGGATCTCAAGAAATAACTTGAAATCTTAGCTCCGTGAAGGACCATTACTAGTTGACCATAATTACAGTCTTCCCATGCATTTTTGAGTAAGTTTATTCCACCACTTCGAATTTGTTCTACTCTAGTTAATTTCTATTGAGGAATTTTGGGGGTTCTTATTACAATTACCCATTTTTAAGTTCATTCCACCACTTCGATTTTTTTTCGAATTTGTTTCTACTGTAGTTAATTTCTATTAAGGGATTTTACAATTACCCATGTTTACAAGAATTTTGTATATGTAGTTTTTTTTATATAGTTTTGGTGTTAAAGAGTGTTACTCCAAAGGATTAACCCTATATTAGGGTTTTTATTTTTCCAAATGTAACTATTCTCCAAGGAGTAGATGTGCGAGGTTTGAGTTCAATTTTTATCAAGAATAGTAAAGATAGAGCCTCCTTATGACTATATCTCAACAATGGTTTTTAGATGGAAAAGAGGATAAATCCTAGAGCTCAATTATGAGTTATAAAATCAACTTGATGGCCAAATTAAAGTGATCCCTTATTCAATTTCTACTTGTATTATTGCTAATATTAAATGAGTTTAATTTCTTGTGAGTCTTCTAACTTTTTAATGTTTTTCTTCTCGATATTTTCTTGTGGTAGACCACTCCTCTATTTAACTAGGTTAACTAGCAATTGCCCCAAAAAGTGCAAAGGAATGTCGAAAGGAAAAGAATGAGGAAGACAAAGTAGATGCTACAAAGTGGAAGGAGAGAGTTGTATGAAAGGAATAGGCATTTAGAAAAAAATTGTGGAAATACCGAGATGAACATTAGTTCTTTAAATTAGTGCATTGCAACATTAATATGTGAGGCGAGTGTCCTTGATTCATGTGGAAATTTCAAGAATTAAAGACCTTGAGAGTCATTTAACAATAGTTATATATGTAGCATGTAGACATAACGTGAATGGAAGCTACACAAGAGCAACATTGTAATTGTTCTCAAAGGTATTAAAGGGAAAGTGTGTTGTAGAATAGTTTGAGAATAGAGATTGCATACTTGTCCTACATATAATTTCCATCCATGCATAAGCATTCGATATGATGCTTTACGTTGCTTTGTTATCCTTTCTTAGTATTCTTGGCAATGAAATGTTTCACACGTTTAAGACAACAAAGAAGTTGTAGATGGACACCAATATTATATAAATATTCACAAACTATGCTTAAATGTGCTATAAATTATGCAAAACACTTGCAAATTGATTATGTTGTTTTTAGAACCAGTAGACATATATGAGTGATGAGTGTTGTTTTGTATATTGTTTTGTATATTGTTTTGTTCATTGCATATGGTAGAATAAAATTGGGGAATGAATGGGAACAAGGCATAGGTTTACTATTACTAATATAAAATTTTAGCCATGAGATCAATGAAAAACACCACTTGCAATGTACTTGAAAAAAATTAATAAAAAAAAAAGTTTATCTAATTAAAATTGATTTTAAAATAGGAATTTCCAAATTGATATGATAACATTCTTCCTTGACAATAATAAATATTGCTCATTCTACTACTAATTATTACTACAATATAGTGATTTGTACTTATCACATATATTATAGAACTAGACCACGAGTCTAATCTTTTTTAGAATAGAGTTAGATTAATATCGAAATCAAATTTACCCTATTTTGACCACGATTACAAATATATTGACATATTATATTTAAGATCTATAGAAAATATTAATTCATTAAAAAGTTTATTAATTATTAAATTGGGTGGAAGAATTCATATACTAATTCAAATTTCATGTACTCATATCCAACATGTTGAGTCTAGTGCAAGCCAAGAGACCTATGCATTTTAACATCGAGGAGGGATATATATAGTGGGGATCCTTATGCTGGATGAGAGATTCCAATGGCATCTAATATTTGACGATCCTGCAGAAAGCTAAATTGTTCAGATGATATGTGCCTAGAAAGAGCTGGATTCATTTGAACATAAATAATCTTTGTGATGAGTTTATAGGCCAGATTGTAGGCCAGATTGCACAAGGAAATTGGTCTAAAATCCCCAAAGGTTTTAGGTTTATTGCACTTTGGGACCAGTGTGATGAAAGTAGAGTTTAGGGCCCCTGAAATGAAACCTTCAGTTCTTGAGAATTCCACCATATTCAAAATATCCACACCCATGATATCAAAAAAGTGCACAAAAAGCTCAACTGTCCATCCATCGGGCCCTGGACTTTTTTCTTTAGCCAATAACTTCAGGGTCTTCAATCTCCAACAAAGTAACCTGTTTACCCAATTCCTCAGCTTCATGATCATCGACTGTGAAGAACCTGCAACAATCAATTAACGAAAATACATGAGATAGGAGAAATATTAGAACTTAGAATCACTTTTATTGATCGCAGGCCACTTCGAGGGGGAAACCTCCTTTGAGCAAGCTCAATACAAATAACTTCATGGTACCTTCATTGGTCTCAACACAAACTTATATACTAAGTCTAGGAGCCAATACCATGGGTCAATACCATGTGTCAATACAAACCATGGGCCAATACAAACCATGGATCAACAATTACTACGGGACGACTTACAAAGCATATGCGTCCAACAACAATAATACAAACTATGGATCAACAAATACGACGGGACGACTTACAAAGCATATGCGTCCAAAAAAAATATACTAACAAAGGAAAGACATGGGTTCCTAACATCCCCTCCCCCTTAGAAAAAGCTTTGTCTTCAAAGCTTGAGATGTGGAAATTGTTGTTGAATCTGAAGGAGTGGTTCCCATGTAGCATCCTTTGGTTGCATGCCATGCCACTGAATTAAGACCTCTGTGATAGAGCGAGAGCGAAGCTGACGAGTGCGCTTATTGAGGAAGGCCTTCGGCTCCAAAAATATGGATCTTTCATTATCCAGTTCGGGTAAAATAGTTTTTCCTCTGATGTTGGTGCCAAGAACTTTCTTCAGACAAGAGACATGAAATACTGGATGAATGCGGGAAGAAGGAGGAAGTTCTAATTTATAAGCAACGGACCCAATCTTCTGAAGAATCCAATATGGCCCATAGAACTTTGGAGCGAGCTTATGACGCCCTTTGAGTTTCAGGGAGGATTGCTTGTATGACTGGAGACGAAGAAAAACCATATCACCTGCTTGAAAAGTGCGCTCAGAACGTTGCTGATCGGCTTGTTGCTTCATGCGATTTATTGCCATGTGAATATTGTCCCACAAAATGCAAAGAATCTGATCGCGGTTTCGAAGGACTGTGTCAACTTCCTAAACTGGTGAACTGTTGAGGGTGTATGGAAGAAGAAATGGCGGTACCTGACCATAAACTGCTTCATATGGGGTCATTTTAGAGGCAATGTGGTAAGAGGTATTATACCACCATTCAACAAGAGGGATCCACTTTGCCCACTGGTGTTGTTGTTCAGAGGTGAAGCAACGAAGATACGTTTCCAAGCATTTATTGATAAGTTCAGTCTGACCATCTGTCTGGGGGTGATACCCTGAACTCATCTTCGGTTTGGTTCCAGTGTGGCGAAATAGTTCTGTCCAAAATTGACTGGTGAAAGTTGCATCATGATCCGAGACAATGGAAGAAGGGATGCCATGAAGAGGAAAGATCTGGTCCAGAAAAATTTGAGTGACTGAGGAGGCTATATAGGGATGGTTGATAGCACAAAAATGACTATATTTGGAGAGGCGATCAACCACAACCAAAATCATTGTCTTCCCTCCAGATTTAGGGAGCCCTTCAATGAAATCCATAGAAATATATGTCCAAATCGGTGTAGGTATGGGAAAGGGTTCGAGCAATCCCGGAAGGAGTGTCGTTTCACCCTTATTGCGCTGGTAGGTATCAAATTTAGCTACCATCTGTTGAATTTTCCTTTTCATGCCCTGCCAATAGAAGTTATGCCGTGCCCGCTCATACGTTTTGAGGAACCCAGAGTGCCCTACCGATGGAGAAGCATGTGTTAAAGTTTGAGCATTAATTCACAATACTCTAGGATCTTTTCTAAGAGAATAACATGTACAATATATCAATGCATAACAATCATAATAAGCATGACAAGCATCACAAGAATCAAAAGCATGAGAGACAAGAGACACAAAGTTTCCGTGGGGAAAACCCTAAGGTGAAAAACCCCACAACTTCCTCAGAGATAGAGAGAGCAATGGCTCAACCAAAGTACAACCAAAATACACTGAGATAGTCTCCTAGTAGCAGATGATCCTCCTCCTCACTAGTGCACCACTTTTTGAGTGAGAGAAGTGTGAGTTTCCGAGTGATCAAATAGAGATCTCCCGACCTCTATTTATACTTAAACTCTTTGCCCAGTTACACTATGGGGCTGACTTGTCTAGCTAGGTACATCCACAATATAATATATATATCAGGGTTGACCCCACACATGGTGCTATAATAACCCATTGGCAAGTACACACACTTGCAACACTTGTCAATACACATGACGACACTTCCTTATAGAGGAATAACACATCTCTTATAAGGGTACAATAAATATATATGAAATACATAGATGAAATACATTCCGAAGTTACATATACATCAACACTCCCTCTTAACTAGGAAGGTATTTCTTGACACAGATCTGCTAGACAAGTCTTCTTCTCGGGATCATCGTCATCATCATCGTCACTGCTGCTGCTATATCAACCAATCTCTGACTCTACTCGTCATAGGAAGTTCTACAGAGCAAGTCCTTTTTCATACTGGATGTAGGCCCACCACCTGCAGGTCTTCGTCATCACTGGCCATACTGTGGAATCCTCAGGACTTATTACGTGCATCACAAAACCTCGAAAGAGCATCCCAGGATGTTACGAGTAAACAACTCCGACTTGTAGGATCTCCCAGGGCCATATTATATGTGACCTCACCACAAAACCTCGCAAGAGCATCCCATGCTGTTACGAGCACACAACTCTAACTATAGGATCTCCCAGGGACAGATTACATGTGGTCACCACAAAACCTCGCAAGAGCATCTCGGGCTGCTGCGAGCACACAACTCTACCTATAGGATCTCCCAGGGACAGATTATATGTGGTCATGGAAAAAACTCGCAAGAGCATCCCAGGACTTATTACGGGCACACAACCCAACCTATCGGATCTCCCAGGGAAAAATTATATGCCATAGGACAAAACCTCAAAAGAGCATCTGCCAGATATCCCAAGGCCAAATTATATGCCATAGCCAAACCTCGAAAGACTATCTGCAGATCTCCCAAGGCCAAATTATATGTTCTCCCAGAGCAAAACCTCGAAAGAGCATTTCCCAGATATCCCAGGACCAAATTACATGCCATAGGAAAAAACTCGAAAGACTATCTGCAAATCTCCCAGGGCCAAATTATATGCTCATCTGCATAACCTGATCCACGACCATAGAGTATCATCCTGATACTCACCATACATCATCCTGATGTATACATGATCATCCTGATCATCATCACTGCAACATCCTGCTGCATATCATCTGGAGCAACATCTCGAAGCTTGTCATCCATGATCATCCTGATCATATAATGCATCTACTTGATGCATACCAAGTATCTACCTGATACATATCATAATACATGATCCACCTGGTCATACAATGTATCCACCTGATACAAATACAAATACATGATCCACCTGATCATACATGATACATATCAACATACATGATCTACCTGATCATACAATGTATCCACCTGATACATATACAGATACATGGTCCAAGAATCCAACATGATGCATATACAAAATACATACAAATGATCCAACCGATCATATCCAACATCCAACATGATGTGTACATACATATACATATAAATGATCATATCCAACATCCAA
The DNA here is from genome assembly GCA_027924585.1 of Larix kaempferi. Taxonomy (NCBI): domain Eukaryota; kingdom Viridiplantae; phylum Streptophyta; class Pinopsida; order Pinales; family Pinaceae; genus Larix; species Larix kaempferi. The sequence continues at coordinate 19,596,506 of BSBM01000023.1, read as the reverse complement.
CATGATGCGTACATACATATACATATAAATGATCCAACTGATCATATCCAGCATCCAACATGATGTGTACATACATATATATATAAATGATCCAACTGATCATATCCAGCATCCTCCTGATGCATATACATAGCAGTAACTAGAGCATTGTCCTGATGCTCATCATCCAGCGCTTACATCCACAACCATGTGAAGGATCCTCCTTCCAACATGCCTGGAATGGCTTCAGCAAATGTGCCCATCACTTCTTCCTCGAAGTGTCGTCGATCTGAAGAACACCAAGTCTCTCCCTGAAGTACTCGAACTTCACCCTGGCTAGTGGCTTCGTCAGCACATCTGCAATCTGCTCATCCGTCGCAACGTATAGGAGATTCACTGCTCCTCTCTGCACCATATCCCTGATATAGTGATATTTGATCTCTATGTGTTTCAATCTGTCATGAAATACTGGGTTCTCAGACAGCTTCACACAACACTGGTTATCACAGAATATACCAGTAGCATCCAATGGGAGATCAAATAACTCGGAAAGTAGCTTCCGTAGCCATACTGCCTCACAACTAGCTAAACAGGCTGCAACATACTCTGCCTCAGCTATACTCAGTGTTACGCAAGACTGCTTCTTGCTAAACCAAGAGATCACACCTGATCCCATACTGAAGCAACACCCAGATGTACTCTTCCTATCTGTAGCACTGCCTGCCCAATCTGAATCAACATAAACCTGCAGGTTAAATTTTTGATTCGCTTCATACTTGAGCCCATAATCAACTGTACCCTTCAGGTACCTCAGAATATGATTTACAGCAACCAGGTGAACACTCCTCGGATCCTTCAGGAACTGGCTCAATGTGTTCATCGCAAAGCAAATATCTGGTCTTGTATTCGTCAGTTACATCAAGGACCCAATCATCTGACGATACATAAAGACATCAACCGGCTCAGATGAAGCATCACAAAGAAGCTTTAGATTCGATGCCATCGGTGTGGCCATGGCCTTGCAATCCATCATCCCGAACCTCTTCAGGATATCTACAGTATTCTTCCCTTGTCCAAGGAAGATCCCATATGTACTCTGCCACACCTCCGTACCTAGGAAATAGTGCATCATCCCCAGGTCCTTCATATTGAACTCAACAGCAAGCTTCCTCTTTGTATCTGCAATCAATCTGTCATCTCCTGTTACAAATAAGTCATCCACATACACTCCACATACAGGAGCATAATCACAGGATTCCCTTCCTCAACCTTGTAGTAAAGGTTGGAATCCTCTTTACTCTTGGTAAATCCCAAGCTAGATAGGAAACTGTCCATCCTACCATACCAAGTTCTGGGAGCTTGCTTCAACCCATACAAGGCCTTCTTCAATCTGCACACATATGACTCCCTGTCATGTGTTTCAAAACCGAGTGGCTGCTCCACATATACTTCCTCTTCAACTACACCATTCAAGAAAGCAGTCTTGACATCCATCTGGTGTATTTTCCATTTCATTGCTACAGCCAGGGCAAGTACTGTTCTGATGGAAGTATAGCTGGCTACAGGTGAAAAAGTTTCTTCATAATCTATTCCCTCTTTTTGAGAGAAGCCACGAGCTACAAATCTTGCCTTGTATTTCTCTACACTGCCATCTGCAGCATGCTTGATTTTGTAGACCCATTTAGAAGTCACAACAGACTTCTCTTTAGGTCTTGGGACAACATCCCAAACATCATTCTTCATTATTGATTGGTATTCCTTGACCATGGCATCCTTCCATTCTTTCTTTTTCGCTGCTTCTTCATAACTGGAAGGTTCTTTATTCATGATGTCATAGAGTAAAGCAACATAGCTGGTATGTGATCTGGTTCTCTTCTTTGCTCCGTGTTCTTATTCTGGAATTCCAAATCTTTCTGCATCTTGAATGAGCTCTCTAGCCCATGCAGGTTTCCTCTTGTGAGAGTTATCCTCACGGGGTGGATCTACAGGTTCTTGCGGATATTCAAACTCATGAACAACTTATGGAATTGCTTCAGTCATGGTAGTGTTTTGAAATCTAGTTTCCTTAGGTTCTTCATAAACTTCGATAGGTGCCTTCCTTGATTTGATGAATGCTGAGTTTTCATCAAATGTTACATCCCTGTTGACATCAATCTTCTTGAACCCTGGAAAGTATATTCTGTAAGCCTTCGAGCTTTCACTGTAACCCACAAAGATACCCTTCTTTCCTGAAGGATCTAGCTTGGTCCTCTTTTCCTTTGGGACATGTGTGTATACTGGACAACCAAATATTCTGAGATGGCTGACTTCAGGTTTCTTACCAGAAAAGACCTCTTCTGGTGTTTTGTTGTCCAATATCTTGTGGGGTGTTCTGTTCTGCACATATACAGCTGTTCTAGATGCTTCTTCCCATAGATGCATAGGTAGATCCTGGTCATGCAGCATTTCCCTTGCTGCTTCCATGATTGTTCTGTTCTTTCTTTCTGCAACTCCAATTTGTTGTGGATTGTAAGGAGCAGTCAACTCCCTCTTAATCCATGAATCACTGCAAAGCTTCTTGAAGTCACCTAAGGTGAATTCTCCACCATTGTCGGATCTGAATGTTTTGATCTTCTTGTCAGTTTGATTCTCCATCAAGGTTTTGAATTCCTTGAACTTATCAAACACCTAATCTTTGTTCTTCAAGAAGTATACCCAAGTATTCCTGGAGAAGTCATCAATAAATGAGACATAGTAAACATACCCACTCAGAGAACTAGATGACATAGGACCACATACATCTGAGTGGGTGATTTCCAGGATATCTTTTTCCTTGCTTTCACTGCTTGGGAAAGCCTTCTTAATGTTCTTACCTTTTGCACATCCTTTGGAAGCACCTTCATGTTTGGTCTTGATTTCAGGAAGACCCTCTACAGCCTTGCTTGCAATTGGAAGTGCCCTATAATGCATATGAGCAAGTATTCTATGACAAAGTTCACTTGGCTCCATGGAGTCATGTACCATGGCATGTTCAGGTTGACCCTTCAATTTATACAATCCTTCCTCTTGCTCTCCAATCACTACTGCATCATCGATTGTTTTACCCTTTAGCCACATTAGGACTTGGCCATCTACAAATGCAACCCTCATGCTTTTTGCATCCAATGCAGAGATGGAGAGAAGATTCTTCTTGAGCCCAGGTACATAAAGGACTTCTTTCATCTTCAAAGATTTTCCAAAATCTAGGTTATAAGAGGCTTCACCACTTCCTTTGATTGGGTATTGATAATCATCCCCAAGTTTCAGCTTATGGGGTGATTCATGTTCAAATAGGTTTACAAAAGATTCCTTAAACCCAGTCATGTGTTTGGAAGCCCCACTATCAATTAACCAATCATTACAACCATGGGAGATAGTACTTGGGGCAGAGATTATAACATACTCTTCTTCACTTGATGAGTCATCATCACTATCATCACTTTCTGCCCTAGCCTTCTTCTTTGGAGGTTCATCATCCTCGGCATCATGAGCATGGAACTTTCTTTTGCTGCCCTTCTTCTTCTTGCTGGAGTTGTTGTTGTTATCCCTTTTGTTCTTGGGACAATTTGAAGCAAAGTGACCCTTCTCATTAAATGTGAAGCATCTTAGATCCTTCTTATTCTTTTGATAGGATCTCTTGTAGCGAGAGTGCTCCTTCTTGGGCTTGCTTCTTTTGGTGTGAGCTGCGAGAGCTTGATCTTCACCTCCCATGTTTTCCTCAAAAGATACAAGTTTAGCTTCTTCTTGAGAGAATTCCTCTCACAATTTATTGAAAGAGATCAATTTCTTTCTTGCACAGATTCCTTGAATAAAGGAGTCCCATGACCTAGGTAGGCCATTCAGAGTGGTCATAACAACTTCACCATTGTCCACTACTTCATCCACAGCTTCAAGTTGTTCCTTGATTTGAGAGACCTTGGAGAAGTAAGATTGAATGGTTTCTCCATTCAACATCTTGACCCCTTTCAATTGATTCCGCAGAGTCATCTTCCGATTTATGTTCTTCCCTTCAAATAACTTGGCCAGGGAGTCAAACATCTCTTTGGGTGTCTTCAGAGATGACACATGGGGAATGAGATGGTCTTTGATAGAATCAACAATGATTCTCTTTTCCTTGACCAAGTTCTTCTTATGAAATATCTTAGCCTCTTCATCCTCTGGGATATGGATGTCTTCTTTTATATATGAGTCCAACTCATTCTCTTCCACGATTAACCCAATCCTATACTTCCAGGCTCGGAATTTATCAGCCCCTTCAAGCTTATCCTCAAGCTTGGTGTGGTGAGACATTTTAAAGAGTACTTCAAATGGAAATAGAAAAGATTTAGGTCTTACCACTTGAATTGCTGAAAACTGGATCTAGTCCCGGATTAGGGTTTGTCGAAAAAACCCTAAAAATTAAAAATGTGAATTTCAACTTTCTGAAAGGGTAGAAAGATGCGCCTTGATGAACTGATCAACCCGGTGTATTCAGAAATTGAGATCTGCAAAGCTACACCCTTCAAAACTCTCTTCCCAGATTCACTTAGGAGAGCCCTGAATTAGGGTTTGAGTTTCCCAGAGATCTACCCAGCCAAAAACCTCGATCCAAAGCTCTAAACTTCGATTTTTGCAAGGAGCTTCCAGCTATGTCTTCAGATTCCAGAAATTCCTATTTTTGAGGAAACCCTAATTTTTAGGGCCAAATCTGAAAATGCTCAGAATTGAATTATGATTGGACAGATAGATTCTCCTTGATGAGTAGATTCAATCTAATATACTGCTTTTCCAAAATCTATGGAGAGAAACCCAATAAACAAGAAACCCTAGTTTCTATCACTGCACAATGTCTTCTTCTTAGGTTAGCTCTGATACCATGTTAAATTTTGAGCATTAATTCACAATACTCTAGGATCTTTACTAAGAGGATGACATGTACAGTATATCAATGCATAACAATAATAATAAGCATGACAAGCATCACAAGAATCAAAAGCATGAGAGACAAGAGACACAGAGTTTCTGTGGGGAAAACCTTAAGGTGAAAAACCCCACAACTTCCTCAGAGATAGAGAGAGCAATGGCTCAACCAAAGTACAACCAAAATACACTGAGATAGTCTCCTAGTAGCAGATGATCCCCCTCCTCACTAGTGCGCCACTTTCTGAGTGAGAGAAGTGTGAGTTTTCGAGTGATCAAATAGAGATCTCCTGACCTCTATTTATACTTAACCTCTTTTCCCAGTTACACTATGGGGCCGACTTGTCTAGCTAGGTACATCCACAATATAATATATATATTAGGGCCGACCCCACACATGGTGGTCTAATAACCCATTGGCAAGTACACACACTTGCGAGACTTGTCAATACACATGATGACACTTCCTTATAGAGGAATAACATATCTCTTATAAGGGTACAATAAATATATACGGAATACATAGATGAAATACATTCCGAAGTTACATATACATCAAAAACATGGAGTTCATATAAGATAGCCTGTTGAAGATCTGTGCTCCGAGGAAGCACCAGACGACCCTTGTATCTCAGGGAAGCACCATCCCAAGAGTAATGTGGTATAGCAGAAGGGTTGTTGGCTAAGCATTGGATGATTTGAGATAATGAAGAGTCATTGACATAGCCCTATTGAACAGATTGCAACCAATTTGGAACAGACATAGAAATGGCTAAAAGAGAACCTTGGTCAACAAATGTGCAAGAAAGAGCATCGGCCACAACATTGTCCTTACCTTTCTTGTAAGTGATCTCATAGTCATAACCCACGAGTTTGCTAGCCCATTTCTGTTGTGCTAGGGAGGATACACGTTGTTCCGGGAAATATTTTAGACTTTGATGATCAATCTTGATGCAAAAATGATTCCTTAATAGGTATGGTCGCCACTTCTGTACTGCATGCAAAATAGCCATCATTTCCTTCTCATAGGTAGAGGCAGCTAATTTCTTACCTGAAAGAGCTTTGTTGGTGAACACAATGGGGTGTTCATCTTGAAGGAGAACATCACCAAGTCCATTGCCGCAAGCATCACTCTCAATAGTGAAGGGCTTGGAAAAATCAGGCATAGCTAGAACAGGTGTAGTACACATAGCTTGTTTCAGTTTCTCAAATGCACACTCAGTAGCATGTGTCCATGTAAAAGCATCCTTTTTCAAGAGTGCAGTTAATGGAGCTGCAATCTTCCCATAATCCTTGACAAACTTGCGATAGTAGCTAGTCAACCCCAAAAAACCACGAAGGTTCTTGAGTGTCTTAGGATGCGGCCAATTGTTCATGGCAGAAATTTTGGCAGGATCCACATGAACCCCTTGTGCTGAGATAATGTGTCCGAGATACTCGAATTCCTTTTGTCCAAAAACACATTTAGACTGTTTGGCATGGAGATGATGGTCAGAGAAAAGTTTCATTACAAGATCTAGATGCTGGAGATGTTCAACCCATGTTTTACTGTAGATGAGGATATCATCAAAGAAAACCAGAATGAATTTCCGCAAGTAGGGCCAGAATATTTTATTCATCAAGGCCTGGAAGGTGGAAGGAGCATTAGTGAGGCCAAAGGGCATGACCAAAATCTCATAGTGGCCATCATGTGTGCGAAAAGCTGTTTTAGGGATATCATCCTCATGAACCCGAATTTGATGATACCCAGAATGAAGATCCGACTTGGAGAAAAATTGAGCACCATGAAGCTCATCAACAACAGGAATTGGAAAATTATCCTTGATAGTGAGGTGATTAAGTGCTCGAAAGTCAATGCAGAGGCACCATGACCCATCCTTTTTGTGGACAAGGAGAACTGGGGAAGAAAAGGAACTATTGCTTGGGTGAATAATACCTTGCTTCAGTAAGTCCCGAACGAGCATTTCAATCTCAGGTTTTTGGTGAAGTGGGTAGCGATAGGGCCTGATGTTGGGAGGAACACTTCCAGGAAGTTGCTGAATATGATGGTCCTCTGGCCTTGAAGGGGGAAATCCCACTGGTTCAGCAAAGACACCTATATATTGATCTAAAATTTGTTGTAGATTCAAAGGAGTAGTGGAGATCGCTGATGGTTGCATCTGAATGGAATGGATTTGGGTGATGACACCATGTGAATTCTTCTTGAGGAGATTTTCCATGCGATGTGAACTGATGATGCTGAGAGACCCTGGTTGTAAGCCTGTCAATGTGTGTTTTTGTCCATTGGGGGAAAACTGCATCCAAAGTTCAACAAAATCCCATAAGATGGGGCCAAGTGTGCATAGCCATTGAGCGCCCAAAACTACATCACATCCGCCTAAGGTCAAGGAAAACATGTCAGAGCGTAGGTTATAATCTCCCATAGAGATACGCACATTATGACACTTCCCTTTGTAAGGTAAGGTGCCCCCATTAGCAACCATGACTTCAAAGTTGGGGCAATGATGGATAAAACAATAAGCTTGTTTGGTGATCCGAGGGTCAATGAAATTATGAGTGCTACTAGAATCAATGAGTATTGTAAGATGAAGCTTCTTGAAGTAACCCCTGATCTGCATGGTTTGGGGGGTGGTGATTCCAGCTAAAGCATGGAGAGATATCTCTGGCTGGTCATCCTGAGACAGAGGGTCAATAGGCGGCTCCAGAATGTCGACCTGAGCATCCATTGTATCTGGAGCGTCTTCACCAATTTCAGAGGTAGTGGGAGAATCCATATCCAAGAGATAGAGATTTTGTTGAACACATCTATGTCTCCGAGTGAATTTATCATCACAATTATAACAAAGCCATTTTTCTTTGCGTGCCTGCATCTCGGTTTCGGACAAATGCTTGATAGGAGTTGGTCGAGGAGGTGGCGGGATGGGAGGTCGTTGAGAACCCATATTTTGAAAGGGAACAAAAGTGGGTTTGTAGCGTTGTTGGACTGCAATCTTATTTTCTGCCAACTTAGCCAACCCTAGGACTTCCATCATTGTGTTGGGACAGAACATTTTGACCTCAGAGCGGATTACATCCTTTAGACCACTGATAAAACAAATTTGGTAGAAGTCATCAGGCAATCCTTTGGTGTGGTTGGCTAGTTTCTCAAATTCGGTTTGGTACTCTCTCACAGTGCCAATTTGGCGAAGTTTAGTGAGGGATCCTGTGAAGTCATCAAAAGCACTAGGACCAAATCGTTGCAAAAGGAGTTGGCAAAAATCTGTCCATTTTGGCTCTTCATGAGCCTTGATGTACCAACGGTACCATTGAAGAGCTTCCTGTTCCAAATGAAATGATGCAAGTGGAACTTTGTTGACATCAAAAGTATTATGCAGATTGAAATATTGTTCTGCGTGATAGATCCATCCAGTCGGATCAGTACCATTGAAGCGAGGAAAATCAAGCTTCGAACCACGGAAATTGCTGGAAGAAGAGAACCCATTGTCTGATGAAGACTCATACTATCGTTTGTTGTTCATGGCTGAATGCTTAAGATGGAGGCCGAGAAATTTTTCATCCAGATCCTGTAGTTTGGATTGGATGGGTGCAAGTGCTTCTTCCATGGTTTTTGCTCCTGCGCGGGTGACAACCATAACCAGGAGTTTTTTTTTTTTGTGTGGAGTGGGTAGAAAAACAAAAACAAAAATTGTTTCAGTAAAGGAAAATCTGGATTTGGGAAAAAATCTGAGGGGTAATTTGGGCTTGACTAGGTTTTGGACACTGTCGAATGGGCATGGAAGCAAAAAATGAGGATTTCAGAAGTGAGGTGAAAGAATGAGAAAATTTGGTAGAGAGGGACAAAGAAGCAGAATGAGGAAAGGAACTCCGTGGTAAAATTTGAAGGCGATTGGGTGAAATCTGAAGAAGTTATGGCAAACCCTAAAAATAGACAAATGTGGGATTTAAGGCTTTGGGAAGTGGAATTTGGGATATGGTCCTCAGGAATGAAATATGCAGAATGAGATTACAGGGGTGTCAAGAAAGTTTCAAGGGAAATGTAGTGAAAACAAGGGAGATATGGCGGAAAAAATGGAATTTTATACTTTTTATTTAATTTATTTATTTTTTCAGAAATGGATTTGCAACAACGCGGAAGGGATCAGGAACAGATCGATCTGCAACAGCGCGGAAGTGATTAGAAATAGGGGGATCTGAAGCAGCGCCGAATGGATCGAAAACGACTGGATCTAAAAACAGCTTTCAGAATAAATCTGAAACGGCTGGATCTGAAACGACGCGGAAGTGATTGGAAACAATTCAGCTGAAAATAGATATGGACCCCAGGTATGTGCGGCTTCCTAACAGTTCAGGGGTTTCACTCGGCCACCAATGCTATCTGACGGCTTGCATATTGGGGTGGTACCCCTCACTCCACGGCTCAGGTAAAATTGATAACCACTTTGCCACAAACGACAGCTCTTGGTTTACCTCACGGGTGGGAACTAGTCAATCAGGTAGGGGTCGTTTCCCTTTTCGCTGGCAGGTCCTCTCAATGGGCCAGCTACTTTGGGGTTCCTGTGGTACTCCTCACAATGAATTTTAGGGCTTATGCCCAAGTACTTCCCACAGTTAAGCGGATAGGGATTATTCCCAGATCCGAACTTGCAACAGATGCGAAAAAAAATTTGGCCGAAATTCCACCCAACGAGCCCCAAAAAGTGCTCTAACACGAGATGTGAAGAACCTACAACAATCAATTAACGAAAATACACGAGATATCAGAAATATTAGAACTCAGAAACACTTTTATTGATCGCAGGCCACTTCGAGGGGGAAACCTCCTTTGACCAAGCTCAATACAAATAACTTCATGGTAACTTCATTGGTCTCAACACAAACTTATTTGCTAAGTTTAGGCGCCAATACCATGGGTCAATACCATGTGTAAATACAAACCATGGGCCAATACAAAATATGGATCAACAATTACTACGGGACGACTTACAAAGCATATGCGTCTAACAACAATAATACAAACTATGGATCAAAAAATACTACGGTACGAATTACAAAGCATATGCATCCAACAATAATATACTAACAAAGGAAAGACATGGGTTCCTAACATTGACGAATTTAGGGAATAGTCCGGCTATTCTCAACTGAGCACTCAAATAACATTGCCCAATATCCGAGAAATTTTTACCAAAAAAACTTTTAGCAGATAACTGCAAATTCTCTTGACTAATAATTGTATTTCCCACATCATCAGTAAGTTCCCAAATAGCATTGGTATTTTTCCCGTGAGAAGCATAGGAATGGGAAATTTTTGTGTTTTTATCCCCTGGGCCGATCCAGAGGGCTCTGCTTTTAAGTCTCCAGTCCATCTCTTCCTGTTGAAGGATAAGATCCTTCCTCTGCTCAAGATATTTCAATTTTACAAAATCACCTTCTCCCATATTTTGGTCAAAATTCCTGTTATGAAGTTCCTGGATCTGTTCCTCCAATGCATAATACTCTTGAAGATCCTTTACATTATGCCTTTTTATCCAATTTGTAACTAAATCTTTTAGTTTCCTTAGTTTGAAAACTTCTTGCTCTTTGGTGTATTTTGAAAGTGGCAAACATTTTCGGCATTGGTGAACTCAAAGTTTTTGTGGACTCTTGGGTTACTATCAAATGGGCATGTGGTGACTACAAGTTGAAGGTTACTTCCCTTTTTCATTGGTGCTACAGGATTAAGGCTAAAATACAAATGTTCAAAAATCTTTCCTCTGAGCATGTCTATTGGCAACATAACTCACTGGCGGATAAATTATCAAAACAAGCGATGGAAGGAGGGGAAGGAGTTATATTTTGGGAAGAATTCCAGGGCCATCACAACTGTGATGATGGATCTGTAAATATTTTTGAATTTTGAGTTGGTTCTTGTCTTTTTTGAATTTTGGGACATATTAGGTGTTGAGAAAAGTTTTGAAAGTTAAATTGTATGAGATAGTAGGATTGTATAAATCTCTTTTTGATAAGTCTTTTAAACGACTTGAACAATCATGTATTATTTGATTCATTTCAAATATCAATAGTATGCTTTTTTCTGCTGAAAAATAAATAAATTTAAATCCAAATAGAAAGTCATTAAAAAAATAGCACCTCAATAAATTGGATGCTTCTTGGTGCTTGATAGATCTGCATTTAGGATGGATCTATGTTAGTAATAAACATCTTTCAATAAAATTTTGTGTTTAACTATCTCCAACAATATATCTATAATTTATATTTTTGTTTTTGTCTTTAAATCATATGTAGATTTTTGTGCATTATATACATCTTTACATTATATATTCTCACTACTAGATAATAATTCTTTTTTCAGAAAGGACTGTAAAAACCAAAAGAATGAAAACAAAATTAAAATAAAATTAAAATCAAAATATTAAATAACGATAATTCCAAAAAAATAAAATGTTACATCAGGCATCATAAAACTTGAAAAAAATACAACTAAACTAATTTAAATAAAATAAATTTTAAATCTTCATTTCATTTGTTTAAACTTCAATTTAAAGCCCAATAATTATCTCATCAAAGATTGGTACTGGTTGTTGAGGAAAATTGAAGCACGAATTGCTCACTGGTCATATAGATTATTATCTATTGGAGGCAAACTCATTTTAGTCAAATCGTTACTGTCGAGCATTCATGTATACTGGTTTTCACTTCTTGAAGTGCCTTCTTCCATTATTAAATCCATCAAGAAATGTTTCTTTAATTTTCTCTGGACAGGGACTACAGACAGTGCAAAAATCCCGATGGTTGCAGTTGAGACACTTTCAAGACCTTTTCGATTCGGTGGTTGGGGAATCAAAGATCTTGAGGTTTTCAATACAACTCTCAGATTAAAAAGTATGTGGCGAGGTATCTTCGGTAGTATCCTCTGGTCTAGACTCATATAGAGCAAATATCTAAAGTAGGATGTGTATCTCTAGATAATAAATCCAAAACTGGGAAATTGGAAGTTTTCTCCTATTTGGAGGGGCTTTATGAAAATTTTCAAATGGATAAAAAATGATCTCTATTGGCAGGTGGGGATGGGTGTGAAGATTCGTGTTGGTGTGGCTCCTATTTTAGGAATGGAAGACTCTTTCCTGTTCCCAACTATCCTTACCCAGTATTTGCAGGTTATTGGATTGAACACTTTGAATAAGATTCAATATTGCAGATTTGGTGGTGTTGTACTAGCTGTTTGGATGTCTGCAAGAGATCTTGGACTTTTTGGTTACTTAGCTCGGATTTGGGACACATATATAAAAAATTTAAATTCATCTGGTGTCAAACTTAATAAGGAAAGTGATCAAATTGTTTTGGGAGGAAACCCATCCACTAGTATAGTGATGGAAAAATCTGCATACAGTATAATTATTCAAGATAAATTAATCTTCCCTCAGGATTGGTGGTACAAGTCTTTATGGAAATGGTCAATTCCATTAAAAATAAAATGCTTTTTATGGCTAGCCCTACAGGATAAATTGAAGACATGGGAGAATTTGAACAAGCGTGGATGGATTGGACCTAGCATATGTGTTCTCTGCTATAATGAGGCAGAAACATCTCAGCACTTATTTGTCAAACTTAATCAGGAAAGTGATCAAATTGTTTGGGGAGGAAACTCATCCACTGGTATAGTGATGGCAAAATATGCATACAGTAGAATTATTCAAGATAAATTAATCTTCCCTCAGGATTGGTGGTACAGGTCTTTATGGAAATGGTCAATTCAATTAAAAATAAAATGCTTTTTATGGCTAGACCTACAGGATAAATTGAAGACATGGGAGAATTTGAACAAGCGTGGATGGATCGGACCTAGCATATGTGTTCTCTGCTATAATGAGGCAGAAACATCTCAACACTTATTTGTCAAATGCAGCTTCACTCAAAAAATCTGGGATTTGGTTTCTGCAAGCTTGAAGTTTAGTTATCATTGGGATGTTGGTGAGTTCAACTTTTGTCTCTTAAATTGGTACAGGAAAAGTAAGCAATTTTTTACTATTGCTATCTGCATCACATGGGCAATTTGGTTTACAATAAATTGTGCAATTTTTCAGAATGTGCTTCCTGATGTAGTGAAGTGCAGCCTGACAACAATGAAAATGTTTTCAACTTATAAATCTGGTGATCATAGATTGAAGATTGAGAAGGTTAGTCATTTTACACTTAAGGTGGAGCATCTTGTACTTTTCTTCGATGGGGCTGCACAGAATGGGATTTGTGCAGTGGGAGTTGTCCTTTATCTGAATGAAACACACTATTACACAGTTATGCTCAATTGTGGTGTTGGCAGCAACATGAAAGTAGAGCTTATGGCTCTCTGGTGTATTAAAAGTGGCAAATATCTTTGGCCTAGTTAACATTATAGTGTATGGAGATTCTCGAGTTACTATCAAGTGGGCTGAAGGTAAGTTCAAAACGAATGTCACAAATTTGAGACATTGGTGTCTTCGTGCACAAAAAGAAATGGCTGAGCATCAGAATATTATGTTTGAACATATTTATAGAGCTCATAACTCTCTATCAGATAAGTTATCTAAACAGGCTCTGGCAGGATTGGAAGGTCAGTTACTTTGGGAGGAATGGTGTGATAATACTATCCTAGATAGTGGAGTCACATATTTCTTTGATTAAGGTCTGAGAGGCTATTTTTCCTACTTGATACAGTTGGCTGTAGATATATATGTTCTGCAACTCTTTTGTTATATGGTTAGATTGGGAGGTTTGTCATTTTGAGTATTTTTTTGGAAATAGAAGGTCTTGAGGTTTTATATGTAATTCAGAACTTACTTAGTAGTTTTTTGATTGATTCGGTCATAGAATCAATTCTATCATTGTACTATTTGATTTACATGAATATCAATAGTAGTTTTTTTTCGCTGGAAAAAAAAGGAATGGATGGGGAATCTACTCCCTATTTTATTTTTTTACACAAACGTAAGTAAAAAAACAAAGAAATGGAAGGAGCGTCATTTAGCTTCCATTCCTTTTGTTTTTTATACCAAAAAAGGTAAGTGAAAAAATCAAAGAAATGGAGGGAACATTCTTTAGTTTTTTAACAAAAAAAACCAAAGTAAAAACTATTTTATATAAAATTTGTGGTGTAAAAAAAACTATTAGATGTAAAATTGCTATTATTTTTTAATAACAAAAACATATAGAGGTTAAATTAAAAAAGAGAAGGGTTACAGCTTAACTATTTGATATAAAATAGGAAATATCACAATTAATCAAGTTAATCAAGTTCTTTGTAGGCAAAATTATGATTTATGTAGAAGTAAACTTATGTTTATAAAAGTAAAACTATGTTTGGTATACAACTGAACAAAATGTCATTTTAAAATATTTTGTTACACAATATAGAAAATGATTGAAATTTAAACTAGCTCAAAGGTGTTAGGCACTCCAAGTCCTACTACCAAGGTTAGTTGGAATTGTTCTGGTGCTTCTTGGCTTCATGGTTCTATTCTACTATATATTCTTATGATGCAACAATTCCTAGGGAGCCTATTGATGCTTTATGAGAAACTTCATTTCTAATCTCTTTGAAACCATGCCTATGTTGCAATTCCAACTGAAAGACTCTTTCCTATAATTCCCCAACCTTAGCTACCCCCTTCTCAATCTTTTTGTGTTCGACTACATAGGATGATTTCAAAAGACCGAACACCTAGAGCAGTCACTCACATAAACAAATCACAGATCAACACATCGATGTTTTCATGTGGTTTAAACCCTCAAAAGGGAAACACTCCACGACCCCAACCAAATAGCTACTTGAGGCATGTTTATTATGCAAAAGAAAGAAAGTTACATATGAGCTTCTAATAATCAATCAACTAGCAAGTGACCCTCCATGCTCTTTAATAGATATCATGGACCAATAGAGTGTTAAGCCATGGATCAAAGGTAGTTATGATCTAAGAGAAGTTGAACTGTCAGATCACTCTATGTCTAGAACATATCGTGACTGTCGGATTAGATATTTACAAATACATACTAATGCATACTAAAGAAACACACTTTTCCTAACGGATATATTATAATAAGTTGATCTTAACTAACTCTTAAGAGTATAAATATCCTAACATCCCCCCTTAAGAACAATTTGTGATAGGACTGAAGGATTTACAAAAGTGACACTATTAGGAGAAGGAAGTAGGCATAGAGCCTATCCCCCCTTAATGACAAGTTCCTGAACTCCTAACATAGATCGAAGTTCAGAAGACTTCGCTTCTGTAAGATATTTGGTGAAGATGTCTGCAACTTGATCATCTGTAGGGAAAAAGAGCACTTCAAGAACGAGATCATGAACAAGCTTTCTTATGAAGTGACTATGTAGCTCAATGTGTTTTTTTTGTTGATGTTGAATTGAATCTTTGGCGAGCTTGATGGAACCTTGATTGTCGCACCAAAGGGGAGTCAGATGCTGCTAATGGAATCCAAACTATGAAAGGATCTGTCGAATCCATAAAGCTTCTTGACTGGCATTAACTGTTGCACGATGCTCTGCTTCTGCTGAAGAGGAAGCAATAGCTTTTTTGTTTCTTACAAGCCCAAGTGACGGGTCCAAAACCGAGACTGAAAACATAACCTGTAGTAGAATTCCGATCATTAGGATCGCCGGACCAATATGAATCAATGAAACCAACCAACAAAGGATTCCCCCCTGAATTGTACTGAATCCCAAACTGAATTGTACCCTGAATATATCGAAGTAGTCTTTTTGCTGCTTTCCAATGACTTTCATGGGGTGTTTCCATATAGCGGGAAACAAGACCAATGGAAAGAAAAACATTAGGACGGGTATGAGTCAAGTATAAGAGACTACCAACAAGTTGGCGATACAGGGTGGCATCAACTTCGGGTGAAGTGCAAGTGGCAGAAAGTTTGAATCCAGATTGGAATGGAGAGGGATTTGGTTTACAATATTCCATGTGAAAGTGATGAAGAAGGTCACAAGCATACTTAGACTGAGAAATAAAGATTTCTTCTTTGGTTTGCAAGACTTGGAGGCCAAGAAAATAATGCAAATGTCCTAAGTCTGTCATTTCAAATTTTTTCTTAAGACTAGATTTCACATGGGTTAAAAGATTAGAGTTACTATCAGTAAGAGTAAGATCATCAACATAAAGAATAAGTATGGTGAGATGGTTTCTTACTTTCTTGGTATAGACATTAAGGTCAGAATGACATCTAGAAAAACCAGTATCAAAGAGAAATCTATCCATTTTGGCATACCATGCTCGAGGGGCTTACTTAAGGCTATATAAGGATTTTTAAAGGTGACAATCAAGGCTAGAGTAATTCTGAACATAGCCAATAGGTTGTTCCATGTAAATTTTCTCCTGCAAATCACCATGTAAAAATGCATACTTGACATCCATTTGATGGACCTCCCATTTATGTAAGGCTGCAAGGGAAAGAACAAGGCAGATGGATTTCATTTTGGCGACAAGGGCAAAGTTTTCATTGTAGTCAATTCCTTCAACTTGGGAAAAAGCTTTGGCAACTAACCTTGCTTTAAGCCTTTCAACACTTCCATCTGAGGCATACTTAATTCTGTAGACCCATTTACATATGACAAGTTTTCTTCCTTTTGGAAGAGGGACAAGATCCCAAGTATCGTTTGACATTAAGGAACGATATTCTTCATCCATAGATGTATCCCAATCTGGATTCCCTGAAGCTTCTGGAAAAGTATATGGATCATGATTCTCGGAAACTTGAGCCAAAAGAGAAGAGGCTCGCTGGAACTGAGAACATGTTCGTCGTTGATCTCTAGGATCACCGGCAAGATCACCAGCTACTTCACATGTTGAATGGACCCATCGAGGAAGAAATTGTGTCGGTGCAACTGGAGGAAAATGAGAAGGCGGAGGTGGATTTTCTTCCTCACTGTCATCATCAGAAACTGGAATTAGAATGTTGTCAAGGAAGTTGGGAGTAGAAGAAGGCACAAGCGTCGAATTAGGCTCGTAGGACAAATATGGGACAAATGCCGAGTTAGGCTCATAGGCCAAGAGATTTTCATCAAATTTAAAATCCCTTCTAATAATGATATCACGAGAATGTGGCTAAAGAATTCTATAACCTTTTACATTTTCAAAATATCCAACAAATATGCGCTTTTCACTTTTAGGGTGCAATGCTTTCCGTTTTTCATCCAAAATATGAGCCCATGCTTCACTACCAAACAAACGGAAGTGACTTACATTTGGTTTAATTTTACTCCATGCTTCTTCCGGTGTGATATCTTGTAAAGATTTAGTGGGGGTGTGATTTACTATGTAATTTGCACAATTTATGACTTCAACCCAAAATTGAAGACTCAGTCCCTTAGCTTGAAGCATACAATTAGCCATTTCTTTTAAAGTGAGGTTCTTCCGTTCAGCTACACCATTTTGCTGTGGTGTATATGGAACAATATGTTGTTGTTGGATTCCTTGTTCCGTGCATAAAGTAGTAAAGTTGTTGTTAACATATTCTCCACCATTATCATATCTTAACTTTAGAATTTGATGACTAGATTGTTTTTCAACAAGGGATTTGTAAGCTAAGAAAATGTTAAATACTTCGCTCTTAAGTTTTAGGAAATAAATCCAAGTGCATCTAAAGTAATCATCAATGAAAGTTAAGAAACATTTGAAACCAGAAAAGGAAGCAGGTGGAAGAGGAACACACAAGTCACTATGCACAAGCTCCAAGGGGGCCAAGGCATGCCAAGAGGCACGTTTGTCAAAACTGTACCGATGATGTTTTTCGAGTACACAACTGGAACAAACACCATCCACGCAAGATACCATTGAAAGACTTGTCACCATATTTTCTTTACATAATTGTTGCAAGGAGCGATAGTTTAAGTGAGCAAATCGCTCATGCCAAAGTTTGCTCAAGTCATCACTATGAACAACAAAAACTGAGGGAAAAGGTGATGATCCAAAGTTGTTAAACTTGTACAACCTGGGAATATCATCAACAATTTCAGTGGCTAGGACATGCTGAGGATCTTTAAATCATTTATTACAACTTGGTGAGGTGTAAACATTACATTTTTACCTTCACTAGAATGAGTGATTTGATAGACTGACAACAATTTGCAGGAAATTATTGGAACACATAGTACATCACTAAATTGTCCATTATCTACCGGAACTGTTCCAGATCCTACAACACTAAGAGATCTATCATCACCAACAAATATTTGTTTGGTGTTACATTCATGCATAGTAGAAAATATGGCTTTATCCTTAGCTATATGATAAGACGCTCCATAATCAATGAGCCAATCATTCAAAGTAGAAGAAGAAGATGCATTATAGGAAAAACCAGAAGCACAAAGTGCATATCCATGAGATGAAGATTCTGAAGACGAATCAAGTCTGATGTGATGCTTCTTCATTGCTGCTTCCAAGGTTTCAATCTTCTTAAAACATTTAGATTTATCATGATTATCTTTCCCGCAAAAGTTGCAATGACGCTCAGTCTTCTTACCTTTTGGTTTGTTTCCTTTGTCATTTTTTGAAGAATAAGTTGGATGAGAGGGTTTGGGACCCTTGTTTGGATTATTATTGCGGAGATTTTACTTCTTGGGATGCTTGGGATTCTCTTTCTGTTGTGCTATCAAGGATTTTCCAGATGTATCTGCATTACTAATTATTCCAAGATGTATGAGCTTATCCTGCTCTCTAATCAAAGAATCACAAAAGGATTCAAGAGTAGGCTCTTTATAGTTACTTGGATCCAAGGATTCTTTCATGGAGGAATATGTAGATACAAAAACAGAATATGCAGGTCCAAGTTTGGAAAGAATATGATAAATGTACTGCTTGTCTTCTCTTTTAATTTTGCATTCTGCACATAAGAGTCTAAGAGTTTTGTACTTAGATAGATAATCGAGAATGCATGAAAAATTAGTTGGATTTAAGGAATTCAACTCATTTTCTATTTGATGACCTCGAATCTCATTGTGTTTACCAAACACATATTCCAATTTTTCCAAGCTTTATCTGGTTCACCAATTCCAGATATGTGGAATCGTAAATCAATAGAGATTGACATTCCAATCAATCCACGTGATTCATCACATTTATTGTCTCATTTTATTTTCCTATCAGCATCAGTGGACTATGTTTCTTTCCCCGAGGTAATTCAGTAAAGTCCCCTACTTCGTAGGACATCTTCCATACGAGATTTCCATGAGAAATAGTTGGAACTAGTAAGGATACGATCACATGGGGTGGCCATTGTCAGAGTTATATATCTAGCTAAACTAGCTTACCTATCTAAGCAATCAATAACATATCAACATAAATAAGAACATAAAGAGAACAAGAAAAATAATACACCAGATATACGTGGTTCACCCAATTGGGCTACATCCACGAGAATGTTGTCTTTTATTATCTCCATAAATCTCCTTTAATCTTACAAGAGAGAAACTACAAATAACCCCAACACAATATAGTAGAGAGCTTGTGAGCACAATACAATGTGTTGTGCTAGTATGATCGAATGTATGGATGCGACTCCCTTGACCATATTATATACCGAGAGATGTGGAAGAAATACTCTCACATATTGCATGTGGGATAATATAATTCTCCATAATAACATCTCTTTATATAATTATGGATATCAAGAGTATACTTTACCATAATGAATATGAGATATCATGTATTACTCTTTTACATAAGATTGTGGATAACTTTCGACATAATACAAAGAAATTATTACCTTCTAAGGAATATAATTAATATATTCCAACACTCCCCCTTAATAATGGTTGGGAGAAAAGTCCACACTAATAATAAGGAAGGAAGGAGTCATTACTGCTCCCCCTTGATGAGAACTTCCCTCATCCCAAGCAAGGAACGAAGATACACATACTTTGCTGCTGTTAAGGATTTGGTGAAGATATCGGCTTCTTGCTGCTCGGTAGGACAATACTCAAGAGAAAGAATACCATATGCGACGAGAACTCGAATGTAATGAGCATAAAGGTCGAGATTCTTTGTCTTGGAGTGATCTAGTAGATTATAAGCAAGCTGAATTGCACCCTGATTATCACATTTCAACACAGTGGACGATTTCAGAACCAGACCAAGCTCAGTGAGAACATGTTGTAACCAAACTGCTTCTTTAGCTACTTCTTTGGATTATCTATACTCTGCTTCACACGAAGATAAAGAAAGAGTCTTTGCCTTCTTGTTAGACCAAGAAATGAGACTTGAACTAAGTTGAAATATATAACTAGCAGTTGATTATCGATCATAACTATCACCTACCCAATCAGAATCTGTATATCCAGAAATTGAAACTGTAGCAGTGCTTGAATAAAAGACCTCATAGTACAATGCCCCCTGTAAATATCTTAGAATTCTCTTAGCTTCCTGCCAATGAATTTCATGAGATTGCTGCATGAACTGAGAAACCATACTGGCGGCAAAAGAGAGATCTGGTTTGTTGTGAGTTAAATATATCAAATTTCCCACGAGCTGACGATAAAGAGTAGCATCAACAAGAGGAGTGGTACACTTAACAATTAACTTTACACCGGACTGAAATGGAGTAGGAGCAGGTTTATAATCACTCATATGGAAATGAGTCAATAAGTCTGTAGCATACTTCGACTGAGAGAGAAAAATACCATCTGCCATAAGTCACATTAGGGGAATTTTGAGGTCTAAAATGGGCCTCTTAAGAGATATAATAAAATATTACAAGTTAGACATTTTGTGGGGGAGGTATATTCACAACTCACCTTTTACATTACAATCAATGTAACTATGGTTAAGTTAAATTGAAAAGATATCTAAAATAAAATCAATAAAAAAATTATTCTTTGATATGACTAAAAGTATTACTCTTGAATACATAAATTGCTTTTGAATATAATATGATGAATGTACTCATAAAATAAAAAGTAAAAAATAATGTACACATCAAGTAAAAAGTAATGTGCTCATAAAATAAAGAATATTATTTTGAATTTTGAAATATAACTTATTCAATATTCAAAATATGATTATAATAACATGTATAATTTTAAATTTTAAATTTTAAACATAAATTAAATTCATATGAATAAATTGTTATTTATTTTAAAATATATATTAATTATATAAATTTTACTTATATTTATTAAAAATAAAAGTCAGTCATACTGTTATATAAATCCAACTTATATTTCAATATAAGGGATGAGGGCGAGGAAAGTCGCATTGAAATCTTTGAGAACCCTACGGGTTTTTCTCGAATTTTCCACAATCTTCCAAACTTCATTCTTTACCAGGTCCCCAAAATAGTGAAAAAAATTGGTAGTGAACCCATTCGGGCCTTGAGCTTTGCCTCCCGCCATTTGATTCACAGCCTCATCCACTTCCAACAGTGAGATTGGTTTTGTTAAGAGCGTATTCTGATCAGCCGTGATTAAGGATGGAATGTGCTGGGTGATCTGAGCAATGCTAGTGGCTCTATTGACCCTGTCTTCTTTCATGATGGTGCCAAATAATTCCACCAACCCTTCTTCCATGGAAGCTCTGTCTTTGAATGAAGGAGCCAGCGGTGGTCTTAAGGCGAATAATTCTATTTCTTTGCCTTTTCTGGATAACATAACGATGAAATAATTTGGTATTGCGTTCACCTTCCTTGAGCCATTATTGTCTAGACTTTTGTTTCCAATCTATTTCCTCCCGTCGTTCCTGAGCGCTAAGCTTGAGGGTGGTGGCTGCTTCCAACTCCCTTAACTCATCATCATACCCTATAGTCATCCCCTTCCTTTGGATTTCATCCATTTATTCAATCATGACATTTTTATCTTCAAAAATGTTTCCAAATTCATCCTTGTTCCAGGTACGGAGCTTGGCTTTGAGATTTTTTAATTTTTGTTGGACTTGGTACATGCGCGTACCCTCCATGGGTGGGGAGTTGAGCCACCAATGGGTGACAAGGGTTTTAAAGTCCACGTGCTCCAGCCAAAACTGGTAAAAACAAAAAGGTCTTTTAGAGGGTGGACCCACACCTCCCCATTACAAGCTAACAAGCCAATGATCATAACCTGTAGACGGAAGTACTGAAGAGTGAAGGTCCCCACCGAAGTTGACAATCCCTTATGAGACCGGGAATCTTTCAAGCCTGGATGCAACATGGTGCTCCTCGCCTCGTTTGTTGTTCCAAGTAAACCAACCATTGGAAGTTTCAATATCTATGATATTATGAGTGGTAATAAGGTCTCTAAAAGATTCATTTGCTGCTCCTAAGCTTCATCTTCCTCCTTTCTTCTCCTCAAGTGTCGTGATTAGGTTGAAATACCCCCCAATGATCCATGCTTTTCCATCTATCCAATCCGCAATCCAAGCCAAGGAGTCTAGAAAGGCCCGCTTCTGGGGGTAAATGCTAGGGCCATAAACATTGGAAATAATTCCATGGATTTTGGGAGATATGAAAATATGCCGAGAGCATTCCCTTCGAAGCCCAAAAGTTTGAGAGAAATGCCAATTCTGGATTCCACAGAATTGCCAAGCCTTTTGCCATAGGGCATCGATGTTTATTATTTCACAACCTTTCCAAATTTTTCCCTAATTTTATTTAGGGTTTCAGTCCCACATTTGGTTTCCTGAAGGAACAGAATCTAGGGATTTTCCTTCTTTACCTTATTTCGCAGGGTCTTGATCTTGCATGGGTGATTTACCCCACGGATATTCCAAGAGATAACTTTCATTGGGATACCCGATTGAATTTAGAAAAGGCTGCCCGGATTGTCGGGTATTGACCTGATTCTATCAACTTACATCCACTATCCTTTGTTTGTTGGTATTCCTTCCTCTCTTTTCCCCATCTTCCGGTTGTTTTATTTTAGTCATTTTGAGTGGTTCCATAGCAATCCCCAGCTGGGGAGAAGCCCCAGTTTTCAGGATGGCCTCCTTGAGCAGTTCGAGTTGTCTACGCGAGACATAACCCTTACCTTTTTTACAACATTCTTGCTCTATTTCGTCTAGGTCTAAATCCCCTAGGTCCATGTCCTCCGTTTCAACCACTGGGTCCTCCTCCATGTTAGCAGTTTGGTTAGCGGAGTCGATATGGATCTTGGGGATTTCCACAGGGATGGTTCCAACAGGGAGGGTGTCCTTCTCCTGAGATTTTTCAGGGGGTTCAGGAATTTCTTCATTAGTGGCTAGGGTTTGAAATATGTTGGAGGTAGTGAGCGATCGTCGAATAGGTAGATCAGGGTTAGAGTTGCGGCTTGGTTTCTTCTTGCTCTTGACTTGTGTGAAACCTTCAGGATCTCGTCCTTCCTCCGAAGCGACTTTATGGCCCAAGGCTTCCAAATTCTGTGGGAAATTTCTACTAAAATGGCCATGGGCATGGCAGTGTTGGCAGTGGAAAGGGACATTTCCATAATCAAGTGGATCCAGTCGACATCGTCCCAGGTGAGGGTAATGGCTTCCGGGATTTCTCGGGATAAGTTCATGTAGACACAAATTCGGGCATAAGACGTATAGCCTTTCTGTTTGGTGAGTTCAACAACTTTCATGAATTCGCCGAGAGTATTGTCGATGTCCTTTAGAATTTCCAGATCCCAGTATTCACAGGGGAGCGAATAGAGCTGGATCCAAACAGGGGCAATGCTCATATCTTCTGTGTTTGGATTGAATCTTTCCTTCTAAGGGATAAGGTACAGTCCAGAAGAAAAAAAGAAATAAGGGCCACCTTTCAGAACCTCGTCCCTATCTTCTTGGTTAAAAAAGATAATTGTGAAGAAACCCTTTGAACCCAGTTGCAAGTCATAATGGCCTTTAGGGTTCCAGGTGGATTTAATCCATTTCAGTAGATATTTCTCTTTGGGCCAAACACCAATAAACTTACCTATTAGGGATTTTTCCTTCCACAGTTCCACACGTTCATGAAGCTTTTCTGAGTTGATCTGGAGGCCTGGGATCTCAGCAGATCTTGGGATACATCTGCCTGGTGTTCTCTTCATTCCCGAGGAATCTTTGGATCTCGATCCCTCACCAAAATCCTCTTGGTTCACCTTTGATTTATCCTTTTGGGCCGCGTCCACTCTGGGAGGACGAGAAGGGGAAAGCGGAGCCTCCCCCCCCGGCGAAACCATGATGCCGTGGTGATGGCCTGCAGCCTGTGCGCACTGCTACAAGAAGAGCAGGGAGCAACGCGTCTAAGAAACCCTAAAGGCAAGCATAGAAAGAAACCTATGCTCGCGATTTTCCAGATCAAAACAAAACCGAAGAACACATCTCGTCCTCACGAGCACAATATTTTAGCTGCAAATACAAGAGTTAGTCCAATAAATATATGATAGTTACTACTTATTTGATAGGAGGTTGTTTTTTAAATTGCTTTGATTTTGTTAATAAAATGGCTTACAAAATACTCTCAACATGCATTCATTTGATGTAGGAAGAGTTCATGGGGCTTTGATTTCATTATTGACAAATTGTGGAAATGGAAGCTCTGTAGGAAGTAAATTTGGGTGAAAAAATTGTGTACATTTTAAATAATCATTTTTAGGTTTCTTGCCAATAACCATATTCCAATTGATATTCTCTTTAAAGCAATTTGATTAGATGATATTCATTTCTTCTATTTCAATATTATTTTTCGAATTATGAAAATGAAAAGTAAGTCAATAATCTATCTTTCAACCTTTAAACTTTCTTTAATTTTTTATATATAATAGGTAGATTTTAATTTGTTATATATATATATATAAAGTTGTGTATTTTTAGAATTATGAAAACAAAAAGTAAGTGAATAAGATCTGTTAATTTCCTAGGTGTTGATTAGGTAATTTGTCTCATTTTGGCTTTTTATGCCACCACTTTCCATCACACACTTGGCATGATTCTAGATACGATTCTAACCTTGAACCTTCTTTCTTTTTATATATATATATAAAACATGGTATAGGACTTAAGAAAAACATGAGCAAGTTCATTTAGTATTCTGTTAGTGAATAATACTAATTATCACATTATCACATGTTATAAGGATTTGTTATCTAATTATCACATGTTTAAAGTTATTGATCAAATTTTATTGTTATTAAATATTATATTAATTTTAATTTTAGAAAAACCAATGTTAAAAAAACATTTTATAATCTTATTTTATATATTCTATGACCTATAAGATTATGCTATGTAAACCTTTTGTTGTAAAGTAAAGGTTATATATAAATTAATGTAGAACTTAGAATATCACATTGAATAACATTTTTCTTATATTAAGGTCTCGTTCTCGATTGGATAAAAAATCCTTCGAAGATTATTAGATGTGTTTCCATGATATGGTTTGGCTTCATGAAATTATATAATTGGTTGGCAAAAGATTTAACATGGCAGGTTGGCAATGGGAAGAACATCTTAGTTGGCATAGACCCGATTAATGGGTTGGAGGAAGAATACAGTCTATCAAATGAGATCATTTATACCCTTCATTGGTTTGACCTAGCTATTCTCAACAAAATCAAAAGATTTGAAGCAGACTCAAATGGAACATATTGGCTAAGCTTGATGGAAATGGGATTCAATGACAATACTGCTTCAGAATGGAATAATTACATAAAGAAGTTAAATTCAAATGGATGTTGTTTATTATGTGACAAAGATAAATTAATTTGGTGCAAAAATAAATCTTCAGGTATGGTTACAACTAATTTGGCATATAAGGCAATTATCAGTTACAGGTGCAACTATCTAGCAAATTGGTGGTATAAAGTTCTCTGGAAATGGAAGATCCCGCTCAAAATAAAGTGTTTCATGGGGTTTGCCTTGTGCGGTGAACTAAAAACCTGGGATAATCTAATAAAAAGGGGATGGGAGGGGCCAAGTATTTGTCATCTTTGTTTAAACAGTCCTGAATATGCTAAACACCTCTTTCTGGATTGTAGTTTTACCAGATACATATGGACAAAGATTATAGAACATTACAAATTCAAAACTCAGTGGGGTCATGGCTCATTTGATCAGTGTGCTCTGGATTGGCACAGATTTTGTGAGGGGCTCCCATTTCTTCCTGTAGTGATTTCTTAGGCCATCTGGAACATTAGAAACAAAGCTATTTTTGAAAATCTAGTCCCAAGTATTACTAATCTTCTCAAAATGATCATTCTGGTGATCTCAGAACAATGCAATGACAATAGAAAGCCTGGAAGTAATAGAAAAACACTTTTTCCCCTCCTCGACATAGACCAGTTGTTTACTTTGAGGAGCAGCAAGTGATGGACTCTGTACACTTGGTGGAGTTATCTATCTCAATGAGAATCACTTTTATACTTTAAAGATGAATGGTGGTCAAGGTACAAATATGAAATCAGAAATTCTTGCCTTTTGGTGTGTGATCACAGTTGCACATTATTTTGGCTTTCCTGATCTAGCTGTTTTTGGAGATTCAAGGGTAACAACAAAATGGGCCAGGGGAGAGTACAATTTAAATATTATACCTTTATATCAATGGTGCAGCCGAATCAAAAAAAAAATTCAACTCTTTCATAAAATATCTTTTGATCACATCTACCGTGAACATAACTCTATGGCCGATGAGCTCTCCAAAGCTGCTTACACAAGAGAAGAAGGAGAAATACTTTGAGAGGAATTTCAAGACACTCACTTGACCAACTTTGGTTCGGTTCAGATTTTTTATTTTTAAGTGCTGAACTTTTCTGCATTTGCCTATTTTGTTGAACTGTATAAAGCATATACTCTCCGCGGGTGGGATATTTGTGTCGATTTTAAGTTAAGTGGATGTAATGGGTAGCATATTTTGCAATTATAAGTCTCGTCTTAGACTTATACATATTTGTACTATTTGATTCACACTATGAATATCAATAATATGGTTTTTTTCCCTGGATAAAAATTACTTAATTTTAAAGTTTTTTTAAATGCCAAATATATATATATATATATATATGGGGGGTAATTTTCCTATCAATTTATTTGCATCTTCTAGAAGAAACCCACTAAGATATACGTCCTTGCGAGTCCATGGTCATGTGACATAGCCGCGACTATATTTTAATGTTATATTAGTATTCTGTTATTGTTTGTGTAGAGTAAGACACTTGGCCGTCATTAGATCGTCTTCGGGGGACGCAAAGTACACGGTAGTGTCGTTCTCTTGATTTCCTTAGCGACGAAGGTAAATATTCTTTATTTAAATTTAGTCCGTCGACTTATGAATCCGACAGTTCCGCGCGGAAAGTTCCGAGAGTCACTAACGATCACGGCTGTGAAGAAATTTGTGGGCCAGACAACTATCTAATGAAACATCGACGTGAATGTGATAAATTATAAAACTACATGAAAAATCGCCCCATCCGCGAAAAATTCTGGTTGATTGCGTCTAGAATCCGACAATCCCGCCAAGACGATTCGTGGAAACACAGAAGAAAGTTCCCAGAGTCGTTCTTGATCACGGCAAGAAGATATTGACGCGTGAACGTGATAATAAATCATCGAACAAAGACTCCTGTGTCTGGAATCTCATTGAATTGAATGTGATAATTCTCTCTTTCTCGCAAAGCCAACACTACGTTTCAAGCTTTTCAAAGATCTTACTCTCTGATAAAAATGCCGAGGCGGAAAAAGGAGCTGGAGGAGGCCGACCGTACAATGATGGAGGCAGTAGTAGCTGCTATAGAAGCTCGCGAAAAGGTAATGAATCGTATGTCTGTCTGTTAGTGTAAGTGTAGGTTAATGCCAGCAACTGTTAATAGATTTGTTTCTGGTGATGATGATCAGGTTGAAGGGTACGAGGAACTCACGAGAATATTGATCACTCAGAAAGAAGATGCGATACAAGAACTCCAGAGGGAGAAAGAGGCTGCCATTAAAGAGCGTGATGAAGCCATGGAAAGGCACGGGAGATTCACGCGCTACTCCATCCAACACATCATGGCTGCAACCTACAATTTATCAGACGATGCAAAAATTGGGGAAGGCAGGTACGGCAGAGTTTACAAAGGCCAATTTCATGTTACTCCCGTGGCCATCAAAGTGTTGAAGCACAATCGGTTTCTTGGAAGCTCTCAATTTCAGCGCGAGGTAAGTTCGTTCTGGATCCGTGTGGCTTTATGCATTCCGTTAATATACAATTAGGGTTTTCGATTGTCAATTTTAGGGCATATTGAATGACAAAACCCTGTAATTTCCATAATTTCAAATTTTATTTTCAATGAATATCACATTGAAAAATCAGAGTAACACCACAGCAAATTTATTATGATTCTAACTAATAGTAAGTATATCACGTCAAAAATTCACAGGCCAAATCCCTGGTAGGGTCTGTTGTGTTAAAACTTAAAAGTCGTCATTTAGCAAACTTTTGAATGGAGTTATAACTGTGCAAAGCTTTAAACTTTATAGATTTGGATATTTTTGTCATATTTGGTAACAAAATTTAGAAGAGTGGCTGGGATTATAAGAGTACGGACTTTATTTATATATTTAAAATTACAATTTCAACATTATTACCGATGTTTACATATTCTATCTTTTCAGATTTGAATCTATGATTTCTTAAAAGATTACAAATTTTAAAATTTAGATAGAATATAAGGTTCTAAAATTTAAAGATGTTAAGATATTTTTTCATCAATTGAGATTGTAAGATCCTAATAAAAGTATTGGAAGTCATGGAATTCATTTATATATTCAAAAATAGAATTTGAACATTACTACTGAGACTCTATGCTTCCATGTTTGAACTTATGATTTCTTAAAAAGAGTACAAAGTTTTAAAATTTAAAGATGTTAAGGTTTGGATATTTTTGTCATATATGGTCAAAATATTTAGAAGAATTGCTGAGATTATATATATAAGTTGAGATTGGTACAAAGTTAAAAAATTTAAAGATGTTAAGATTTGAATATTTTTGTCATATCTGGTAAAAAAATTTAGAAAAGTTGCTAGGATTACAGATATCAGTTGATTTTATTAAAAGTATTCAAAGTTATAATCTTATTAAAAATATTCAAAGTCATAGAATTCATTTATACATTCAAAAATACAATTTCAACATTTTTTTCACCAGAGAAAAAACAAACAGTGATTTGGTATTCATAAAAAATGATTCAAACATAACAATGCTTGTTCTGAATACCTTGTTCATCAAAGATATTCCTCTTCTTCCTTCCTGTCTAAAAATTTCTTTCATAAGCTTTTATTTCCGGTAGATATCATATTCCAAAAACTGCAGTAACTGTAAACTATCTAAAAAACATCTAACTCAAACTGTTCACAAAAAAGAACAATTCAGTACAATGTTACAATTTCAACCTTACTGGAAAGAGTACATACCCATCCCCAAATTTTAACCGATAACCTTTTCAAATGAAAAACAGGTTCTTAACTGTAATTCCATATTCCATATTAAAATATGTGCAAGTTTATTATTAAAAAATATCTGTTGAAAAGAAAAACTGTTCCTTGAAGATTCACTTACTCCTTTTGTGTTATATT
Organism: Larix kaempferi; assembly: GCA_027924585.1. Taxonomy (NCBI): domain Eukaryota; kingdom Viridiplantae; phylum Streptophyta; class Pinopsida; order Pinales; family Pinaceae; genus Larix; species Larix kaempferi. Next base: position 19,567,100 of record BSBM01000023.1, on the reverse strand, counting down.
TTGTCAATCAGATGGATCGGTTAAGCAGCATCAAGCACCCTCGTTTAGTGATGTTAATGGGGGCCTGCCCCCACGGGGACTTCATCGTCTATGAACACATGCCCCGGGGAAGCTTAGAAGATCGTCTACTCTGCAAAAACGGGACTCCTCCGCTTCTCTGGTTCGACAGATTGCGCATTGCAGCAGAAGTCTGTGAGGGTTTATTGTTCTTGCACACCATACAGCCTGATCCAATTGTTCATCACCATGTAAAGCCCTGCAACATACTGCTAGACAATGATCTCGGTAGCAAAATTAGTGATTTTGGGCTCCTTCAACTCCTTTCAGATCCATCTCGGGCACATGATTTAACTCTCGACTCGAATGCGTACAGCTTCGGGATACTTATTCTCCAGCTTTTAACTGGGAAGGGTACTTATAGTGAGCAGGAGGTGGGAATTGTTGATGCGGCGCTGGCTGGAAACGGCCAGTTAAAACATTTATTAGATGAGGAAGCAAAGTGGCCACCTGAAGCAGCAAGACAACTCGCTACCATTGCATTGGATTGCACAGTCAAAAGAAGCCTTCCACAGGCGATACAATTTTTAGAGGCGATGCTAATGAACTTTCCCAAACCTGAAACTCGACCTCAAACTCGCGAATGTTTTTGCAGTTCGATCGATTTCCCCATATCTCAACCTCCGGAATGTTTTTGCTGTCCGATCAGTATGGTAAGCAAAGATTTACTTATTGCTCTAGATTTAGCATATATCCTCGTTTTATAGCTTCTGCTGACTGCCGTTGGACCTGTGCAGGAGGTTATGAAAGACCCTTATATTGCTGAAGATGGGCACTCGTACGAGTATGAAGAAATCAAAAGATGGTTCGACAACAATGACACTTCACCCATGACTGGATCGAGGCTCAAACATAAGAAGAAGGCCCTCATTCCAAATCGTTCACTTCGCTCCGCAATTGAATACTGGCGAAACAAAACAGGGTTCGATTCGCTCAGCAATTGAATACTGGAGAAACAAAACCGGATTTTTCACCCTGCCTCAGAGGAGCAGACATTACCAACCACTAGTTATCAATGGCCAGCAATGAGCATATAGCAGTAGTCTATATTGTTGCTATTGTGGATATTTCTGCTCAATGGTTGATAATAAAAGCACTGCTGCAGAGATGGTTACTGCTTGCCATTGAGAATTGGCAATTTTATTAGTTCTTTACCTTTTACAAAGTTCCATCATTATTTTAAAAATGCAAATTACTGAGTTTTCTAAATGTAAGTAGCGCTAACTGAGTGTTTTGTAAGAAGTTTTTGATTTGTATCAATGCGAAAATTGTTTTGTACAGTAGTTGATACAGCTTACTAAGTGTTTTGTAAGAAGTTTTTGATTTGTATCAATTATGTGAAAATTGTTTTGTAAATAGTAGTTGGATTTGTATCAATGTGAAACTTTGAATTGAATTTTTTTTGAATGGATGTGAATGTTCAATAGTCAATATCCATGTAAAAACAGTAAATACATTGTTAAAGGTTTATTGCTTATTATTACAGAATTTTATAATTATTTTAAAAAGTTACAAATTGTTGATATCGTGTTTTGTTTTGTAAGTATATATAACTAAATATTTGAATTTGTATTAATGTGAAATTTTGAAATATATATATATATATATATATATATATATATATATATATAATTAATTACATTATTATTTTTAAATATTTTCTTAAATATAATTTTATCAAAGTTTTCACATAAAAAACTTTATTCTTATTTTCCTAATGTTTGTTTTCATAAATACTTTAATACGGTAAAACAAAAGTTTATATAAGAAGTATGTGGATTGATCTACCCTGCTTAGTGTCAAAATGTGTAAAAATATAAGTTTATATAAGAAATATGTGGATTGATCTCCCATGCTCAGTGTCAAAATATGTAAAAATATAGATTGATATTATTATACTTATACTTTTCTATAACTATTTTCAAAATAAAAAAAATTAAAAGTACTCAAATACCATAAAACAAAAGTAAATATAAGAAGTATGTGGATTGATCGCCCATGCTCAGTGTCAAAATGTGTAAAAATATAGAGTGATATTATTGTACTTATACTTTTTTATAACCATTTTCAAAATCAAAAAATAAAAAATAGTTTTTAATTAATTTTTTCAATATTATTGTATTTTATATATTTAAAAAAATAAATAGTAATTTAAATATATTAAAATTTGGATATTTTTAGTTTATATGTTAATTATTTGTATTCAAAATCTTGTTAAAAATTAAGAAAAATTAAGGGATTTGTAAATATAAGTTGTTGAAATTGCACAATTTGAATTTAATAAGGGTATTTGAAGGTGCTTAATCTATTTATGCACTAAATCCATTTATATATTCAAAAATGCAATTAAACAATGAAAAATTGCAATTAAACCAGATTGTATAGCTAGATTTAGAACATGCTATACAACTTGACGAGAACTTTATACTCAAAACGAGAACTCTAGCCATAAAAACCCATATTTTGCATAAAAAACACCAAAAAACAACCCAAAATTTATTTGTTGTTAAAAATATAGACATGGACTAAAACAATCCTTATTGTTGTTTACAAAAACCTTAAAATCAAGGCGAAAAGTAAACGTAGCACACTTTTTAAAAAAATGGCATTATTATATCATTGTATCATAATTTAAAATTGTATTCATAATAAAACCATTTATTAAACCATAAAAGACAGAAGTTATGATATTTGGGCGCATAAAAGAGAAAACAAGTATCACCCATTTTCTAGGGGGGCTAAAATTACAATTTTACGAAAACTATGGGTGATATTGTTGCAATCAAAACCCTAAATGGATCATTGGATTGAAAAATGGACCTCCTAAAATCGCTATCATTTCTATTTGAGGTTACAATTTTATGAAAACTATGGGTGATATCGTTGCAATCAAAACCCTAAATGGATCCTTGGATTGAAAAATGGACCTCCTAGAATCACTATCATTTCTATTTAAGGTTAAAATTTAAAAAACAGTAACATGACAAAATAAATTAAAAAAAGGTGAAAATTCAAAAATGTAAAATTTACTTACAAAGCAAAAATTAAAAACACAACATTTGAAAAATAAATTCCCAAAAAATATTAAAAAAAAATTGTTAAAAAAATAAAAAAAACACACAAATTTCAAATTTAAAAAACAAAATACAAATTAAAAAAAACACTAACATTCAAAAAAATTTAAAAATTCCAACCAAAAAAAAAAAAAAAAAACCATTTGAATTAAAAAACATAAAAACAAATTAAAATCAACCAAATAATTTGAAAACAAAAACAAAAAAAAATCAAATTAAAAAAATCAAGTTAAAACTAAACATTTAAAAAAAAATTAAAAAAAAAATTAAAAAAAAAATACAAATTAAAACAAAAAAACAAAAAACGTAGCATCCGCCTCCCCTCCCCCTCCCTCCTATCCTCCCTCCCCCTCCCCCATCCTCCTCTACCTCCCACCGCTCGTCCCCCCATCTGCCTCTCCCTTCCCCCTCCCCTCCCCCTCTCCCCCCTCCCTCCACGCCTTGCTCCCTCTCCACGGTCCCCTCACGTCGCCCATCCCACCCCCCTTAAGGGCAGTGTGATTCTGAGAATCGCGCCGCAGCGAAAGGGGCAGCGCTTGGGTGGTGGAGGAGGCGGAGGTCATAATAGTCCAAAAAAGTCCAAATCCTATAGTGTTTATACTAAAAAAAATCATAGTTTGAAGTCATAAAAAAGGAAAAATGCATCCTAAAAATGCTTGGCCATTTCAAGATCTTTAAATCTTACATAAAAAGGATTTCTATCATCACTCTTAACATTCTTCATAAGAAAAGAAAAAAATTACTAATAGAACCATCTCTAAGACTAACATAAATGTATGCCAAAATATACCATAAGAGGATGGGCAATATTATGAGATCATGTCAAATGAATATTTGAAATTTAGGACTTTCTAAAAAATAGGCCTGTTGATGCCTCTAAAATCGTAGCATCAATCAGCAAGGGATTCTCCCCGGCAAGCAAGCCCAATTAGATCGCTCACCATTTGGTGTAGGGAATCCGTCCGGCTAACAGTTCTGGCTACCGTGTAAGATTTAAAGATTTGTATTCTTTGCACCGGTTGCGGCCCGATCCACCATTTATATATTTTATTTTAAAGATGATATGCAAGTGCGTTAATCTAAGTGCATGCAATTGAAACAAATCTAATCTAAAACTGATTTAAGCAAATTTAATCTATCCTTGCAAGGAGCAAACTGAAAGTATGAGCAATAAACTGTATGAGCAATAAACTGAAAGAAACATCTAACGATCACACAGATAGCCATTTAATCATAAAGATGCAAATCCAACAGAAAATAGAAGATATCAAAGGTAGATTTGATTTAATTAAAACATTTCATTGCTCATTTAACACAGAAATTCTGCAAAGGGGAGGAAACCATTCATAGCAGAGAATTAATTCACAATAGCTAGGAAATATCTCACAGAAAATGTATGAAAGATGCAGAAATAGTTTAGCAATTATCCAACACAATCCGAAGCAAAATGCTGCGCCAGCTTCCACAGGCCAAAACGATTTTTTTATTCATGTAGCAAAAATAGTTCACGTACACAAGAAGAGTGTCCTTTCACCTGCCAAAAGTCCCTCTATACTCCTCTAATAAGCTATATATAACTTTACAAAATGCTGCAAGAGTTGCCACCTATACCCTAACTATCCAAATTCTTTTAATTTGTCTTGTAGTGTCCAAATTTACAAAAAATAATAAAAGCCAAACAATATTACAAAATGGATGGGAAAGAGGTCCAAATGTCACTTTAATAATTAAAATATACAAAGGCTGAAAGAAGGCATGCTGGTTATAAATCAAAAGATAAAACAAAAGATAAAACAAAAGATGGATCATTTCTGAGCTGGCGCCTTTGCTAACTCAGGCGCTTCTGCTACAGCTGGTATTCCTGTTGGAACTTGTGCCACTGGTGCTGCTGGTAATTCCACTAAAGCTGATGCCTCTGCTTCTCCTGCTGATACTTGATGTGCTTCTGCTGTCAGTTCCTTGTCTTCTTTTGCTATATGTCTCACCCAGAGACTGGTTTCTCTTATGACATTGTTTGCATCAAGAGGGAGCATAGTTTCCAGATAAACTTCATGCTTGGCTCTTCTTCAAGATTAACGACTTTTGTTGTTGTAGCCTAGAGACTTTCTTTCAGGAGATGTGCGTGAATAGAATCCTGGCCAATCCAATGGTAAAGGTCTTCAGTGGTCAAAGCATCCACCTTCCTTACATAATCTATTTCAACACTTAGCCTATCCCTTAGATTAGACAAATGTTGGACTTTGTCTTGAAACTCTTCTATAGTCTGGGGCATTTTCACCTGGAAATTCTCTTGGGTGGTTCGTATTTTAAAATACACATTCCCACATTGTTCAAAAGTGACCATGGCCACCTCGTTCACCTTCACTCCAAAATCCTTGCAAAACTCCAAGAGGCGGATATCTGCTTTGAAATCAGAGATGGACTTAAGAGGGAGTTTTTCGGGGAATCCTGACTTTCCTTCTCTCCATTCCATTTGCCTCTTAATGTCCTCACTAATGCGCACATATTTTCTCCTACACCTAGTGGCTTCAGCATTTATTTCTTTGATTTTTCCCACCACTCCCTTTAACTTGCAGACTTCCTCCGTTATGAGCTCTTGAATCCAGTGTATCCTCTTCATTATTTCACAAGCCTGCTCATGAAAGGGACCCAGATCACCAACTTTGATAGTTGCAAGTTCTAATTGTTGTTCTAGCAATTCCTTGCTTTCTTCCAACTTCTCTATGTTCTCCTTTAAGTCATTGATTTGCTGAGTAGCATCGAATTTCTCAGACTCCAGCTGTAGGTTCCTACTTTCAAGACCTTGCTTTTCTGCTTCCAGGGCCCTTATTTGTATGACCAAGGCTCTCTTTTCAGCTTCTAGGTGCTGAAATTTTCTGTTTAGTTCTCCCTTCTCTGACACAAGGGTGTCACATTTCTCCACCATCAAATTTGAAAAGTTCTGTTCTTTGACCAGAGTTTCCTGCAAGTGTTGTGCTCTCTTCTTTTCTAATTCTAACTCATCTGCTAATATGTTGACATTGTCTTTCGTTGCTTGAACAGAGGCTATAGAAATAGATGCCACGAGTTTGTGTGCATGATGAGTACCTTGCATGACTGTGGTTTCATGTTTGGTGACTACATCTAGCCGAAAGGTCGCTTCGTCCTGGTCATTATCTCCTTAACAATGGATTTTCTCTTTTTGTTGTAAGCGAACCTTTCTCATTGGGATACTGTACTACCTTTTGATGGCGTAAAAGGGATGAGTGGGAGGTCTCTTATGGGGATATTTATATCCAAGTCTTGTATGTTTGGGCTCTTTGGGTCAGCATCTTATTTGGATCTCTTTTCTTCTTCTGCTTTTCTTTGTGCTTCTTCTTCCTGTTCTCTTCTCAGTCTGTCATCTTCTTCCTATTTGGAAATTCCTTCCAATCTGATATTTTCTTCTTCTTGAATTCTTCGAGCTTCATCTTCAGCTGCTTGGACTCTAAGAGTTTCTTCTTCTCAAAGTTTATCCTCTTTTTCTTTATTGGTTCTTTCCCCAACTTCTTTTTGGATCTTCTCGGCTTGTTCCTTAAGCCTTTGTTCTTCTCTAGAGAGAGCTTCAGCAGTTCCCAAGGTGCCCTTTTCTTGTTGTTGTTCTGCTTCCTCCACAATATTAGAGCTAGAACTGGCTCCACCCTTGCCAAGTTGGAAAATCCGTAACTCGTTCATATTGCTAACCCCTCTATACACTTCTTCATTTTCATCATAATAGTGGGCATATTCAAAGTTAGCGTGGATTTCTTTGCAATGTTCTGCAGCTTTTCCTCGTCTATCATTTCTTTGAAAGATCCTTTCCCCAAAATGAGAACCCTTCATCTCTGCAACAAAATATTCCGCTGTTGCGATTTTTGAAAACTTGTAAGCCCCAACAAAAAAGGGTAAAGGCAGGAAAGAAGCCTTCTTTGCCTTGTGCAAGGTACTCCCAACTCCATCAATAAAAACCTGTCTCACTGGCTTCTTGTGGACTATGTAGTCAGTAGCATACCTGGGTAGGATATACAGGGGTTTGGATCCTCCGTACATTCTTATGTAGGTGCCTTCTTGTGAAAAATAGAAATCACCATATTTTTCCAAGACTTCCATGGAGTTCTCAGATAAACAGCTAGGTTCTTCATTGAACATTAACTCATATAAAGGTATGATAAACTCTTCACAAATGACCTTGTAATGCCATCTGTAATTCTGAGCCCAAAAGATCTGGTACGCGGTGTATACCGGGGTGTCGACCTGGTTCCAGATGCATCCTAGCTTTGGAAAGGGATGCTTCGCAACAATACAGTTTATCAAGTAGGATGGCATATAAAAATTTTCTCTCTTCGCCGCTAACCCTTCTTGTGCAACAATTATAGCTGATGACAGACTCTCTGAGAGAATATCTGCCCAATTAAAAATTGTTCCCTTGAATGCTACATAATGAATGATGGGAACCCAGTGGAGCATGAAGACAGTCCCATTGGGCCTACCAAAGATTTTACTTAGCATGAGAGCGATCATTCTAAAAGGAGGCCTCAGATTTTGAACCTCGTATTCTTCACTATCCTTCTTTTTGATCTGTTTTCCAGAGATTAGCAGCTTTCTAGCCATCTCCATATTATCCATCTTGATCTATCCTAGCCATTCATAATTAAGCCACTACTGTGGCTTGGGAAACTTATAGGCGGCTGAAATATAGGATGGGTGAAAGGATGCAAAATCTTCCCCCTTACTTTTTAAAAGAACTCTCGATTCAACATTCGCATGCTGTAAGATCCATCCAATTATTTCCGAACATGAGCAAAGCTCAGGACGTGTAGCTGCTTTGGATATGCAGGAGGTTCTGATGTTCCGGTATAGGTATTCTTCCTCGAGAAGTGCCCCAGGGATGTCCTGGTCTCTTACCACACGATATATGTCTCCCCATTTGACTTCTGGAGGCACGCCCATAGTGCAGCTAGTGTCTTCGAATAGGGTTTCTACTCGTATGTCAGTCGATCCTGTCTCAGTCGCCTGAGATTTTCTTTTGCCACCTTTAGGTATTTTGGTGAAAAACCTGTCCAAAAGAAATCATACATAAATAGATATTACAACGCAACATCGGCAAATTTGACTAGCATCCTGCACACAACATCAAGTCTTAAGAATACTCTGATAAGCCTTTGATGGATACTATTTGATTCTTCCCAAAACTGAACAAAAAACTAAACCAACCCCCCTAACTCCGTTTATTATAGTTTAGAACTTCCAAATTGATACGGATTTTCTACTTTCAATTTAAGACATTTATTTCGCATGTTATTGAATAATCCCACGGGAACCGCATAGTGATTCTGAGTATAATATGTGTCATGGCATGGAAGTTCGCAGCCGGATATGGACACCAATGTTCTTCTCGCAAGGGTAGGCAGGACCGGTTTCAATCTTTACAATGCTAATGATTTCCACAATGGGTAGAGGCGTGCCGCGGATTCTCTTAACTATCACACGATGGGTGGTTAAGGTCCAAAAGACTTCTATGTTCATATGAAAACGGGCTTGGGTGAGTTTAGTTGGGTAGGGACATGGGTTCGCTTGGGCCGTAGTTAGACTGAATATCTACGCAATGGCCAGGATAAAATGAATAAAACCAATGAATATGGCATTCAATTCAACGAGGTTTAACCACTACAATTGAGGATACAAGTTCTGAAAGGTACTAACCTGCTAAAAAAATGATCGTGTATGGGGATGTTGACGTTGCTGTGAAGCTGACGTGCCTGGAGTAGGTGGTCGTAGTTTCAAATGGACATTGAGACAAGCCTCTACCAAATTGAATAGTGAAAACCAACGGGGTTTATGCCCTATTTATAGAAATTTGACACGCGTGAGCCATCAATAGGGTGATTGTGAAAATTTAAACGAGGTTAATGGGCGTACGGACGGTGTCAAATCGACACATTTGGTATTTAAGAGTGACCGCCGGAACCGGGGAGACTTTGGCTAACTTTTTCGACCGTTGTGGAGAAGTTATCCGAGTTTGTACTGCCATTGCGGGGAAGTTATCCGAGTTATTCCACAAAAGACAAGTGTGAAGTCATGGCTCGGATGACTTAGTTGGTTTACATTCGCCGTTTCGGAAAAGTTACTCGAATTCTTTCGCATAGATCTGACTTGTTCATTCCTTTTGGCCATTGCAGAAGCTTTGCGTAAGATCTTCCGCCATTACGGAGAAACTCAACAAGTTCTTCCGCTGATGCTTGTCTTACCCCTTTTCCCACAGCTTCGGCAGAGTTAGCTTAAGTCTTGCGCCATTTTCGGAAAACTTGCAAGTTTGTTCCTCCGATGGTTCGCTTAGTCGAAAAGTTTGGCCGTTGCGGAAGATTCATATCAGATTTCCGTGGATAGGTGGCTTAGCCCCTTTTTCCGCCGACTTGGCAAAGTTGGCCCAAATCATTCGCCGTTGCGGAAAATTTATCTTAAAACTTCCGCCGTTGCGGCTCAGAATCCTGAGTTTTACTTAGGAAAAATAGTGAAAATAAACTCAAAGGAAGCAAAACAAAAGTACTTTCTCTAGAAACAATAAGTAACAAAAGGTTCTGATGGCCTTTAGACTTCTAAGCAAGCTTTCTCTTCAAAAATAAAGGAGGGGCCCCAAATGTCGAAAAACATTTGGGGGGGGTATGTTGCAGTAACAACAATGCCTTACCACAAGATTCTCCATGTTGAAACCTTTCCTCATCCTTTTTATCACCATTAAAGAATCTCCAAAACCCTAATGTCTCTACAGGGGTTGAATTTTAAATGATATTTTAAACTGTAAAAAATTCTCTTACTCTATGTTGCACATTGAAGTGGTAGAATGAACTTGTCCTAAAAACCACTAGCATTTCTAATGTACTAGAGTTCCCATGCTACAATTATAAGAAGAGGCTTAATACATTTAAGCTTTGGGTTAGAAAAATAGTTTTTGAGATAGGGCTCAATTGTTTCCCCTCACCACCCATCCTTGATTTTGGATATGGATTCCAATTCCCTCCACCTTGCATTGTATAGTCACAAAAAATAAGCAAATGGCTTATTGTTTCTTCTTGGGCCTTGGATAGGGAGCATCTAATTGGCCCTTGTATATTCCTCCTTTGAAGAGCTCCCTAGGTAAGGGTTTTGTTCCTTAGGGATAGATACATGAAGATTCTAGCCTTTAGAGGGTATTTGATTTTGTAGAGTGGATTTCCATTACCATTGGACTTCATCACCCCTCTCATTCTCACCTCGAACCTAGACCCTAACCTAGGAGTATATATTCTTGAAGACAAGTTCTTTGCCCAAACCATCGCATATGTTATTTCCTTACACACATGGCTAGTTTTGAAAATGGCTATATATGTATCACATTTTTACCCTCTCTCCTAGTTATGCTTGGTGATGCTATTTCCTTTTGTTCTTGCTTCTAGATTATGTTAGCTCTAGATAGGTAGCTAGGTTTAAATTTAATATTCATTTTCATGAAAAAGATTGACTCGTGATTTTCATGATGCTTGAAATTAGGCCCACTTCCTTTCAAAGGATCAAGACCTATGACCACTCTTTCTCCATTCCCAACTTTCCACAAAAAATTGCTCAATGTCGAAGGGAAGGCTAAAATAATTTCCTTCCACATAATTGACACATTGTGATTGTTTTCATTTGGCTTCCCAATCTAGTGTTCCATTGAGTCAGGTTCAATATACTTTGGTAACATCTTGGCTTCACAACCCATTGCTTGAAAGTAGTCCCCGGGCACATTTAGCCAATAGATACTTCCCAAAAAGAGGAATATTCTTAATCCCCCAACCACCTAGTTCCTTAGGCTTTGAAATTGATTGATACTTACTAAAGGAAAACCCTATTTTCCACATTTCTTGGACTAGAGAAACCTGAATCTAATCTTCTTGATTTTTTCTAAGACCCCTTTACGAGTGAAAACCAGAGATAATAGGTAAACTAGGATAGCCTCCATAATTATCTTTTACCTCATAGTCATTTGGTTTAATATGAAACTCTAAATACTTCAATCGTGTATGCAATTACAATGTTGATAGGGAGATAACTTAAGAATAAACCTAATTTTGTTTTCATTCACCCCATGGAAATAATATAAGTTTTGTGAAAATTTATCTTGATGCCAGTGGTGTCATGGTACAAATCTAATATCTCTTTCAATTTAAAAATGTCCATCCTAGACCCATCAAAAAATAATAACACACCATCAACAAATGAGATGGAGAGAAAGATCATCCTAGATGGATACCTTTACATCTCCTATATCATTTTGACTCCAATAGTGCCCTGCTTAGCCCCTCTTCTACTTTCAGAAATAGAAGTGGGGATAAGGGGCATTCCTACCCGATCCCCCCCTATTCCAGTGTAAAAAACTCTAATGCTGAACCATTTATGAGAATGGCAAAGGATATTGTAGGTAGAGAACTCATCCCTCAATCAATAAAATGAATACATAGACCCATGTGGATTAACATTAACCTTAAATAAAGCCGACTTGCCTAATCATAGGCCTTGGATATGTCTAACTTCACCATAATAGATGAGAACGTAGAACTTGGGCTTTATAGAGTGTAAGCCCTCATAGGAGACCCCAATTGCCTCATGAATTTGCCTCCCGAAGAGGAACCAAAATGTGCTTTATAGATTGACTTTGATAGGCTATGTTCTATTCTCATAGCTATAAGTTTAGTTATAATCTTGTAAATAGAATTACATAGTTATATAGGCATGCATTCATGTTCCCACAGTAGAATTGAAGGCATTGAACATCTTCCTAGATCTCTCAGATTCTTCAGTTACTCTTAAAAAAAAATCTTCTAACACCTGATAGCAAATAATAAAAAAAGTTCAATTGTCCAACAATTTCGCCATGACTTTTTTCCTTCTAAAAGCTATGCATTATAGATTGCAACTCCTCATTTGAAACAACCTCCAATTATTTGATCATTATCCTTTTCTTCCACAAAGCATCGAAGTAAGAGGTCATTTTGACTATCTCTACAATAGAAACCATGTCTTCTTCAATTTATTTTAAAAAAACGCACTCCCATATGGGCCCTCGCACGAAGTTGAGGGACCTTTTGGATGCAATCCTAGTTTCGCGAAACGCGCGAAAGTTTAGTGAAACCAAAACGAGCGAGCGTTTCTTTGAACTAGGCATGGGTGGACCCGAGCCTGCCATGTCATTTAACACACAGGATAGGAAACGAAAATGCTCGAACGTTATGGAAATACATAACGCTCTAGCGTTATGTTCTTCTATAATGCTAGAGCGTTATAGAAGCACATAACTCTATAGTGTTATGTGCTTCTATAACTCTCTAGTGTTATAGAAGCACATAACGCTAGAGCGTTATAGAAGCCTATAACGCTAGAGCGTTTTGTGCTTCTATAATGCTCTAGCGTTATAGAAGCACATAACGCTAGAGCGTTATGCTCTAGCTTTATAAAAATACATAACGCTCTAGCATTATGTTTAATATCTATACACAAAACATTATCCTTGAAACTTTATTTAATATTTCCGTACAAAGAAAATATTTCATTTATTTCCCTATCCCTCCTTATCTTCTAGGATTTTGGGCTTCATGTTGTATGGGTTAGGAGGTTAACTAGGGATTTGGTGTTAGGGGTTAAGGGCTTAGAGTTAAAGGGATAAAGGGGTTTAGGTGTTTAGAAATTATGGGGTTGGAGGGATAAGGAGCTAAGAGGTTATGGGGTTTAAACTCAAGGTTAGTGGTTAGTGGTTGAGGCATTAGAGGTAAATAGGTAAAGGGGTCAAGGAGCTTAGGGGTTAAGGGATTTAGTTCTTAAAAGGGATTTATGGCTCTAGGTTTAGGGGGTTAGGCATTTAGATGTTAGACATTAATGGCTTAAGTGTTTGTGGATAAAGTAGGGATTAGGTGTTAGGTGTTAGGTTCTTAGAGATAAAGGGGTTTAGGGGTTAAGGGCTTTAGGGGTTAAGGGATTGAGGGCACCAATGTTAGGGGATTGGGGTTCAAAAGGTTAAGCATTAAAGGTGAAGGATTTAACTGTTAATGGCTTAGGGGATTAGTGGTTAAGGACATAAGGGTCAGGGGATTGGTGGTTATTTAAGAGGTGAGGCCTTTAGGAGTTAGTATATTTATGGGCTAAGGGATTTATGTCTCTAGGGTTAGGATGTTAGGGTTGATTTGGTTAAGGTTTAAGTGTCAATGGGTTAAAGGATCAAAGGCTTGGGGGTTAAGGGCTTACTGGATTCTAGGAGATGAGGGATTAGGGTTTTCTAGGGATTTATGGGTTTTGGGATTTAGGGATTATGGGTTAGGAGTTTTAGGGTTAGCGGGTTAACTAGGACTTAGGGGTTATGGGTTAAGAGTTTAGAGGTAAAGGCATAAAGTGGTTAGAAAGTTTAAATATTTATGGGTTAGGGGGTTAAGCAGATAGGGGGTTAAGGGGTTTTATGGGTTATGGGATTTAGGGGTTAAGGAATTTAGTGCTCAATGGTTAGGGGGTAGGGTTTAGGGGGTTAGGGGTTAAGGACCAAGTAGTTAAAGGTTTAATTGTTTCTAGGGGTTAAAGACTTAAGGATTTAGGGATTTAGAGATTCGAGCTTTAATTATTATGGGTTAGGTTGTTTAAGGGTTAGGAGTGGACTAGGTCTTAGGGGTTAGGGGTTGTGGGATTAGAGGTAAAGTGGTTAAGGGGTTTAAGGGTTAGGGGCTTTAGGGGTTAAGGGATTTAGTGATCTAGGGTTAGGTTCTTAGGATTTATGAGGTTAGGCATTATGGTGAAGGGATTAAAGGCTTATAAGGGGTAAACTAGAGGTTAGAGGCTAATGCACAAGCCCAAGCGATACTTCCAAAGTAAAGAGAGGAGAGATCAATCCTAAGGGAGAGAGATCAAGAAAACATAGAGCTCGCATGTAAACAAAGAGCGCACATGCAACGTAGAGTGCACAATAAAATGAATGTTGCACTGGCACAAGGGAGGTCGTACACGCAAATGCAGTGTAGAGGTAAACAATTATTTTACCTCTATAGGGTAAACTACAACTTAGAGGCCAATGGTTAAAGGATTAAAGGTAAATAATTAAGGGACTTATGGAGTTTAGGGTTTAGGGGCTTTAGGGGTAAAGGGATTTAGGGCTCTAGGGTTAGGCGGTTAGGCTTTAAGTGGTTAGGTATTAAGGGCTTAGGTGCTATGGTGTTAAGGTATTATAAGGGGTTAAGGTCCTAGGGTGTTAAAGGATAAGGACTGTGAGGATGGGAGATAAGGGGTTAATTAAGGGACTAGGGATTTAAGGATTATGATATTTATAAGTTAATGGATTTAGAGATTGACTATTAGTGGGGTAAGGTATAAAATGTTAGTATTAAGTGTCAAGAGGTTAAAGTGTTAAGGGATTATGTGTTAAGGGTTTAGGTGTTTAGGGTTTTAGGGATTCAGGTTGTTTGGGCCTTAGGACTTATGGGTTTAGGCATTTAATTTTATCCCTCCTCATTCCTCTCTCCACCTCCATAAATTTATGTCCCTTTCTCCCCACCTCGTATCCCCTCTCTCTCTCACCCCTTATCTCCATTTAACACTTAACAAATAGTTTATGTGGTTTATAACGCTATAGCATTTTGTAACTCCAAAACACTCTAGAGTTTTGTTTCTCCAAAACGCTAGAGCGTTTTAGAGAAACAAAACGCTAGATTGGCTGAAACTGAGCGCGGGAATAAAAATTTGAATTTAAACAAAATGCGTGAGCGTTCCTTAGCGCCTAAAACATGCCTCCGTACGCGGCCGCATGTCATCCACAATCCTATGTGGTTGGTTCAGACTTACCAAACATGTGCTATGGATTGTGCTAAACCATATCTAATTGGGCATTTCCACCATGTTTCTCAATATGCTTGTCTTTCACCACTCTTTACAGCATGACATACACAACCATTTTTGACGAAATTTTAGGCATAGATAGAATTTTTTATGCAGATTCCAAATATGTATTTTAAAAGAAAAAACATATTTTTTTTATATTTTTTTCCTAATTTTCTTGTGTCATCACTCCTTAAGTCAAAAAACACATTGTTAGTGTTTATTCCGTAACTTTTTCATTTCACAACCATTTAAAAAAAAAACTGTATGCTGCACTAGTAGACACTGACCTCTACATGTTATAATAAATCCAAGTCAAATGATTGCATTAAGACCTTCAAAGGTTGCACCCACATTTGACATACCATTCTCGAGGTTTGATCACTTAGATAATTAAAAATAAAAATAAAAATAAAACATTTAATTTTTGAAAAATAGTGCTGCACTAGTGCTATGGGTTCTCTTCATGTATACCAATTTTTGTAGCCCGAAACTATCATTTAAGCACTCAAATGATGCACTCACAAAAACATATACCTTATCATTTGCCAAAAAAAAAGTGACTGTTAGAAAAGATGAAATTTGACATAGTTATGTAATTTTTCAATACTTAAAACTTATATATTCGGAAACGTGACTCAATTTCCTACATTTCATCTTCTTTAATCGATGCAATATATCTTGTGAAAGTATCTAAAAAAAACCAAGTAAGTTGAGGGATGCTTGGTTTTTCAGTTTTCTATTGCGTCTAACGTGCCAAAAGTGACCCTCATTAGCTTGCACATGCCCATATGTGCAAGGCCCTAAAAACTATTAATTGAGGTTTCATCTTTATTTTTTTATTTCCCATATAGTATTGGCATTTTTCCAATTTGCCATATTGGTGGGAAAATTTAGTGTTTTCATTTTTTTTGAGAGCCAATATGCTTGCTTTAAGTCTCCACGTGCTTTCGTTATAAATGAGTACCTTCCTTTTCCTCTATTAGTGTCCTAATTTGATTGCTTTAAGCCTCTAGGTGCTTTCTTTATCAATGAGTAACTTCCTTTTCCTCTATCCTAGTGTCTTAATTTGATCATTAAAAAATTCATTTGGAAACCTACTACTTGTGTGTCACCCTAACTCCTTTTTTGTTCGGGCCTAGGCTACAACAATGTTCTTCACACACTTCAAATTTGATTTTAGATTCCATAAGAGGGGCATCATACTCATTTGGAAACCTCCTACTTGGGTGTCACCCTAACTCCTTTTTTTATGGGGCTTAGGCTACTACAATTTTCTTCCCAGACTTCAAATTTGGTTTTAGATTCCATAAGAGAGGCATCATAAGGGATCTATTTTTTTCATTACATTGTCAAAATTTTCATCCTCTAATTACATTAGATTGAACTTTAAAGACACACCAATATGCTAGAAGGAGGCACTATCATTGGAATAAGGATCATGTTATATTGAAACTTATATGTTGTTGTGGAACATATCTCTCAACTAATGTGAGATTACTTTGTTGTATAAAGAATTATTTATGTCATAAAAACAATTCCAAAACACACAAATATAAATAATGCAACATAGACTTAGGCCTATAGGTAGTATAGGTGGTAATTTGAGTATGAATCAAGATGGTTATTGACAAAGTTTCTTCGCAAGTGAAATATTTCTCTTTTCACATTGATGTAATACTCATAGGGTCTCTGCCTTCTTGTACGAATATGATACATCTACCATGTCATGATTCTCTTTTCTTTTTAATGTTCAATAAGCACCCCACAACACAGTATTTAATGCTGCTGTTGTGGGATATGAACCGTTAGATTGATCGATGGATCAGATTCAACGGTTCATATCCCCACATCAGCAACATTAAATGCTAGGCTGTAGATACTTACTGAACACCTTCCTTCTTAATACATTCGTGCGATGGGATTGTATCCTATCATTAATGGTTACTTTAGTCGAGCTTGCAAATGCAAGAATGACAGTTTGTATTTCATGGTAACGTGACGGACGCACATCATCCTCTGCTTCTATAATGCTGAGTCGAAAATTCCCCACCAAGATCACGCGTAGAAACACTACACATAGTCTGGATGACAACTAAATTGACGTAAAACTTCCTGGAACCCTCAAGTATCCATTGATTCATTGAAATGTGTAATTCTTCACAAAAGAAACATATTTAAGGCAGGCTTTCACAGGCGGTTCATATCCCAATGTAGCTAAGCGCTTTACAAAAAAACATATTTGCTTCCATAGGTGGTTCATATCCCAAAACTGTCAAGCTCCATATTTGTTTCCCGGGTTACTTTCATATTATACAGAAGTTTGAATGTAAGGCACGCAGACTAGGGTTCTACAAGTGGTTCATATCCCAAAGCATCTCCTACTTTTGTGATATCGAGTAGACAAGTTCCCCTAGATCACGCAGTATTAACACTGCACAGAGTTTGTTCCACAACTTCTTAAATCTCTCAAGAATCGGAGTATCAATTGAAATGTGATAATTCTCAACCAAAAAACATATTCAAGGCAGGCTTCCACAGATTGTTCGTATCTCAAAGCAGTGGAGTTCCCATTTTTTATATTTATGTGGTATTGTCATTATATGTAATATGAGTAATTACTGTAGAACACATTTCACTTTAGAACTTCAAAAGATTTTCAAGAACAATTTTAGAAAGACTTTGTAGTCTAAACATCTAGTAATGTCACATCATTTCATAAATATACCTTAAAATCTTTCATAATTGGAACTTTAATTATATATTCATCTTCTTTTATGAGATGCATTGAAAATACTCTAAGTTGAGCCCATTAGCATTTGTTATAACGGCCAAAGGAAATATTAATAAGGTTTTGATATCCAAATTTAAGATTGGTGCTCAAGCTATTTATAAAAAAATATAATCGTTGAAAAATATGAAAGGATGTCTTGGAAAAAATGTGACTTTTTATTGTGCCTATGATTAGTTGTCACAATAAAACTTATATTCATAATTTTAACATATGTAGCATATGCACGTGACTCATCTTTGCATACCTTTCAAATGTAAATGGTGGTGATATCCTTGAACCATCTATGGATTTAATTCTCAAAATTCCTATGAATATTAAACCTTGTCTCTTTGAACATTACCAATATCAATTGTTGTTTTTTCTAAAGTCAAACATTATGATTTGTGTATAGTGAAAGCCCAAGCCATATGCAACGAGATTTGTTTACAATTTCCTCTAGCAATAGGTGCTATTGGTAGAATCCCTGAATCTTTGATGTCTCATGGTATACCAATGTAATTATCAAGAACACATTACTGTAGAACACATTTCACTTTAGAACTTCAAAAGATTTTCAAGAACAATTTTAGAAAGACTTTGTAGTCTAAACATATAGTAATGTCACATCGTTTCATAAATATACCTTAAAATATTTCATAATTGGAACCTTAATTATATATTCATCTTCTTTTATGAGATGCATTGAAAATACTCTAAGTTGAGCCCATTAGCATTTGTCATAATGGCCAAAGGAAATATTAATAAGGTTTTGATATCCAAGTTTAAGATTGGTGCTCAAGCTATTCATAAAAAAATATAATCGTTGAAAAATATGAAAGGATGTCTTGGAAAAAATGTGACTTTTTATTGTGCCTATGATTAGTTGTCACAATAAAACTTATATTCATAATTTTAACATATGTAGCATATGCACGTGACTCATCTTTGCATACCTTTCAAATGTAAATGGTGGTGATATCCTTGAACCATCTATGGATTTAATTCTCAAAATTCCTATGAATATTAAACCTTGTCTCTTTGAACATTACCAATATCAATTGTTGTTTTTTCTAAAGTCAAACATTATGATTTGTGTATAGTGAAAGCCCAAGCCATATGCAACGAGATTTGTTTACAATTTCCTCTAGCAATAGGTGCTATTGGTAGAATCCCTGAATCTTTGATGTCTCATGGTATACCAATGGTCTCATGGTATACCAATTTAATTATCAAAATAAATTATAGTGTACATTGGCAATTGAGGTGGTCTTGATCCAGAACAATATAAAATGTTTTGAAATGCTCCAAATGCTCCATTTAGTAACACTACTTCTACACACAAGTTGCATGTCAACATGCCACACTCACAGGGACATAGAAGAACTTTATGTTGAAGCTTCTAATCATTTATATCACCAAATTCTTTATTTTTTGTATGTTTATATATGCATTATGCAATAGTAATATTAAGTGATTTAAGCATACATCTATTGCGTAGATTCACCATTGTATTTGTTGGAAATAAATGAATTTCTAACTTGAAAGTACTACTTTCAACATAACCCTAGATGCATCTGTTCATGACATTAAAACATGCCAACCATCCACATTTGCATTTGCATGTCTAGTATTTGTTAACACTCTTTGAAAAATGGATTGTTTTGGATCTATCCCTTGATGATGGAAAGTTGTGTCTAAAGTGATAACTATTTTGAAATCTTTCCACAAAACCTTACTAGCTATATTACATTTATATAATGGTTTATCTCTAACCGTAGGTAATGGACCAAGGTCTCCAAAATAAATTAATAATCTCCCAATCACATGCCTTTAATTTGCATTCCATATATGAGATACAATGTAAAATATGTTATTTTTTTTTGTTTTAAGCTTAAGGAAAGGAACTATATCAAATAATCCTGAATGCTTCTTCACTTTCATGATTAGCTAATATTAAGGAATTTATTGTGCATTTCTCTTTTATAACAGAGTATGTAGATGCACATGATGGATCTAGTTGTCACATTAAATTTTAATTAATTGCTTTATTTCCTATGTTTGTAATTGTAATGTCATAATGGTGTTTATTATCGTCACTTTATTAGAAAAAAAATGTGACCATTAACTAAAAACTCGCCACTTTATTAGAAAAAAAGATGTCACCATTAACTAAAAACACATCATGCCCTCATAAAGCCTTGTTAATGAATTCTAAGTTTCTTGAGTCAAATCTCGATGTTATTCAAGGCTTAACGGTTTAATTACAAACATCGAACTTGAAACTTAATACTTCATAGTATTATCATAGTATTACTTTGGATATATATATATATATATATATATATATATATATATCCTAGAGTGTTTGGATTCCTTATTATCCCCGCGGTGTTTACCACTAGGGTTCCTTTAATGTAACCACATGGTATCCTATACTTAGGCTTTGTGTTGTATATGTATAAAGTTTAAACTCACGACGGAGTAAATTCTAGAGGTTTAGGATTATCTTTTGGTTGTCACCTACCCAAATTTATGAAAATTACTATTTTATTTGCAAAATACTTTATGTTAAATTTAAGTACAAAGTTTTGTAATTATGATCAATTTTGATCATGGATGAATGTAATTACTGAATATTATTATTTAAATAAATTAATTAGGAGACAAACACCCAAGAGAATTGTTAAATTAGTGCTCATTGACCCACTAGGAGGAATGGAAGCTGTTGGAAGGTATGTGACAGATGGCAGCAATTGCATCACACCACTAGCTGTTGGTTATGGGACAACTACCCCTAAAAATATGGCACTATCCCCCAGGTGGAGGGAGTGAGCAGGCAACTCATTTAATGACCCAGTAACATCTGAAAAGGCCTAGGCAGCCTATAAAGGCAAATTCAAATTGAGCAGGCAGCTCTTAATCAATATTTCTGCAAAATATTTTCCTCATCTGCATCAGGTGATCATTGAGAGATTCGAATATGGAGGCTATTTGTGAATGCAATCTTAAGTCTACATATTGTTGAGAAGAACTAGAGATGCTGGTGCAGGTCTATTGAACTGCTAGTTATTGAAGATTCAGAAGTTATTTGCTTCTGCAAGAAAAAGTCCTATTTCCTGAGTTTCTTCCTCCTGGTGGTTCAGTGAACAGGCTCGGGGGTCCTAAGGCAGTACTTGACTATTTTCAGGAATTGGTTGTGTGGAACAGTCTTCTTGGGCTGTTTATTTCCCTACAGATTTTCTCAGGTTCTACAGATTTTCTACTTATTCTCAGTTAATAATTCTCTTTGGTTTAATTAGCATTTTCTGTTTTCTGTTTCGAAAAAGAATTCAATCCTAGATTAGTTTAAAGTCTGAATGTTTAAGTTTAATGATGATTTTTAATTGATAAACCAATATCTATATTTTTCCACATGCTGTTTTGAAGCATTGTACTCTAGTATAGATACACAAATTAAAAATAGATTAGAAGATAGGAAAAATCCATTGATTCGAATAGATAGAACAGTGATTGATTTATATTTTTATTATTCTGCCCTATATTTAACAGTAATAAAACTTACTGTATAATATCTAGAATTGCCATAAATTACTGCATTGTTTCATAAAATATAAGTATTGTCCTCTTCTCTACCTATATATATTATAGTTTGCTCATTCTATTATTTTATGTAGTATTCAAAAGTAAATCGACAAAGCATATTTATATTACAGCTTCAAAATAAACAGTATTGTTATCATCATTCACATGCTGTAAATGCAAACAATCACATAGTCATTCTTTATCACACACTGTATTTTATTACATCATTCACTATTAGAATAACCACATTTATAATCATTTTAGAATTATTATAATCTCTAAATTTGTTTTCTAACCACCGTATTGTATTACTACATAAACCTAAGATCGTTTGTTTTAGATCTCTATTTATTTACACATGGTATCATAAAAGCGCATATTATATCCATATTACTCTACAGTACAAACCCTATCTTATGTACAGACTATTATGAAAACAACTATATTTTATATGTTTCATTTCCAAAGACCTTTTATGAACCAGGGTTATGCCTGTCATATTCTTTACAACGATTGTAACTACCTTTCAAACAACATACTTTACAGAGTTATCATCTGATACAAGTATCACATAACCTAAGTATAGAACAAAATCACATTGACAACCTACAGCAATACGATTTCTACACACAAACTAATAGTTTTCGTTATCGAGCTATCACTTTAAACAAAGTCTTCAAACCCTAGATTAAGACGAAAATCACGATATCAACCTACGGCCTCAAGTCATTTTAACACAGAATTTTATACAGAGTTAAATAACATATATTTCATTACTGAGAAGGAACGATTATTTACACAGTAGACGAGCCTCGGCTCTTCCTTTTTCTCTCATAACTTAAAACAAAAGTTGTGATCCATAGTTTTTTAAAACCCTTACACAGTCCCAACTTCAAGAATGAAGTCATGGTGATCAGAATGAGAATTACAATGTGTTTTTTCAAACAAAAACATACAGGGTTTATACCCAAAACCATTATTGAAACGAGTTCTTAAAACCCTTTTCATTGACGAGCCTTACATTTTCCAGTTCAATGAAGATCGATAACATGGTAGAGAACCAAAGATCTTTAACCAAAAAAAAGTCACAATACCGAAAAATAGTATCATTTTGATTTACAAATGGTAGTTCAAAGTTCTTCATTCAACAAACAAACGACGAGTCACGGCAGGACCAACTTCTCAACCCTTGAAACCTCATCAACATAGTCATAGAGCACCTACGAGGGTTTGGAAGACCCGGAGCTTACCCGTATGAAAGCTCGCCAACCTTGCAAAAACCCTTGCTCAATGTTCTTCCTCACAATCTGCAACTGAAAACAAAACGATGGCTTAGTTTTTGACGTTTAACACCTATTTGAATTGAAAGATGAAGTACATTTAAAGAATTACTGTTTGATAAAGAAAAGAATGTACCTTGCTACAAAACTACCAAAGCATTCCACTTTCACCAGTTCAACAATGATTCCACGCTGAGGACGATACGAGAAACCCTTGGTCCATCTACATCGGGACAAACCTTTGACTCAAACTAAAACGACGAGTTCCAGAACTGCCAACCATTGACAATATAAACTAGATACACACTCTATCAAAACGACGCCATTGCAGAAGGAAGGGAACTGTAACCTTCCCAAACCAAAGGTCTCGAGGTCGAACCTCATACATTTTCTAAAACCAAAATTTTGGCAGCCTGTCAGCCACAGACCGAAAACAATGGAAATAATAAACCACTTTCCAAATCTCATCAACCAAAA
Source organism: Larix kaempferi (assembly GCA_027924585.1). Classification (NCBI taxonomy): domain Eukaryota; kingdom Viridiplantae; phylum Streptophyta; class Pinopsida; order Pinales; family Pinaceae; genus Larix; species Larix kaempferi. The sequence continues at coordinate 19,543,995 of BSBM01000023.1, read as the reverse complement.
CATCGACCCAAAGCTAGGGTTTGATCCAACGGATAGTATCAATGATGATCAACGATCGAAAGCATGCCAACACTCCGTGCATTGGAGCGAACAACCGACATATTAATTGCTCATTCATTGCCATTACCACATTTAACTTACGATGGGTGTATCGACAGCCATCTTGGATAACGTTCAACAAAGGTATATTACATGGCACTATTACAATCACCGTATGCTTGATTTGCACTTACGTGGAGGCTCGTTGAATCCACATTTCACATACAGTCTGGACGGCCATTAATGTTGTCCTGTAACACATTCGCCAACACCGATTTCCTATCACCTGTAATCACCAACCTGTCTATCACCAATTTATTGGTTGTCAGTAATTCTTTTCCCAACGACATATTTCAAACTCTAATACATGATGTTATAACGTTACATGTTATATCAAAACAAATGCCTAAGTTCGTATGAACTCTAAAGTTACATTCCATGACATTTGTGTTAATGTTTATCAAACAACTATTACATAGTCCCGAGTTGTGTCGTATTAACAAGTCATGTGGTCATATAGGATAACCTTTCAATGTTTATACGTATATTTATATGGTCCCAAGTCTAGGTCATAGCATAGATTTATGCTATTTTAAAGAATAACCATTCGAGGTTTATAAAGTCCAAAATTTTTATGCGTGAATTTTAAATACCACCATCATGTTCTAGTTATTTGTTGATAGAGCAACTATAGTTACAATTGATATGGTTTCACTTATATACCATTCATACCAATAGATACAAGCCTTTAAAAAGGTTATAAGTATCACCATTTTCAACATTGTAAAGTTATGGATGGAATAGCCTATACATAGGAGTTTTTAGTATTACTATTGGGTTGTGATCATAAGAAATTTATTATTAAAGTTATAGAAATAAATAGTTTGTTGAGTAGATTTCCGGTGAATCTAATGATATATTTTAGTAGGGAGACTAACTAAATGTTACCATGCTCTTTCATACAAAAATTAAATGACCTTGCGATACATGTATTACATCAATGATGGAAGGATAAAGACGACATTTAAGCCAGCTAGTACAATGACAAAACCACCAGCAGAATGACGTACATAGATAATTCTATTTAAACATCGTGGAGTTGTCAGACAACATCTTAAAACAGTAATTGTAGCATTGAAACCCATACCTGCTCACTTCTGGTGAGTCGCAACAGATATTATAACATTCTATTTATTTATGACGCTGAAACTGAACTACACGTACTTCGTTCTTACCTATCATCTGCACATAGGACATTCAATAAGCTTTAGCATTGCAGCTAAGTAAGCTCCAGGGTACCTCGTAGGACACCCTTATGCAGTAAAGTCAAACTGTCAGTATCATCGCAAAAGAGAAAGTGTCGCATCATTTTTCCAACCTGTTTATTTCATTGTCGTCATAATCATATTACTAGTTATGTGTTAACAACTGTCATTATCTTATTGCTGTTAAAACAGAAAATAAAACATGCTTAGTACTAACAACTGTACAACTAATGTTGTTATAATCTCAATATTTATTTCGGCAATTATTATTATCATAATTAATGCTGTTATCAAAAATTTTAAATTTTTATGGAATTTTCGAGATGTGACATGTGGTATCAGAGCTCAGATTCGAACTCTAGGCCTAAATGAGGTCCAAAACACGCAACAAAAAATTTTCATACAGCAGAAAATTGTACTAACTTGAAAATTTAATTATTATGTTATTCCAGAAATTATTTTCAGTTACAGGTATGGAGAACTCAGCTGAACAATTAGACGACAGATTTCAGCCAAACAGTCACAGTTCGGGACAACACTATGTAGCAGAAGGTCACGGTGAACTAAATAACAGTTCAATGGAACTATTACGTGCCTTTCATGAGTTAAAAGCAGAAATCAGATCGGTGAAACAAGACAATGAAAGGATTCTGCAAGCACAAGAGCAATTAAACCAAGTGCTGTTTGAACAGAGTCAAACTGAGGAATAGGAAAAAGATAATGAAGATATTTCCAAAGTTGAGGATCTGCCTCATGCTGATAAAAATAAGAAAATGAAAACCAACAAGGTGAACGACAGTTCAACCTCATCGGGAGATGCTATTGAAACACGCAGAAAGAAACGTAACTATACCAGTGAAGGAGATTTCAAACCCAGAAGGAAAAATCAAAAGGAATATGAGCAGATTTCTGGGGAGTTCAAAAAGATTAGACCTCCAACTTTCAATGGAGAAACTGAGAAGGGAGAGACAGCTAAAGCTTGGATGTCCGGTATGAAGAAATACTTCCAGATTTATAACTATTCAGAGTCTTTAAAGGAAAAAATGGCTATATATAACTTGACCGGAAAAGCGGATATTTGGTGGCAGGACATCAAACAAGTAAAAGGCATCAAAGATAAAGATGTAAGCTAGAGTACCTTTAAACAATACTTTAAAAAGAAGTACTTGTTTGAACAGTACTATGAAGAAAAATCCAAAGAGTTCTACGATTTGAAGCTGGGAGGTATGAACATGAAGGAAATGAACAATAAGTTTCTGAACTTACTAAGATATGTACCATATATCATAGAAGAGAAACCAAAAATTCAAAGGTACTTAAGTTGTTTGCCTTTCAGTATTAAGGACAGAATCGAGTACGACAGTCCTAAGACCTTGGAAGAGGCAATGAGAAAGGTATTTTTCTGTTATGACACAAATCGAAAAAGAGAGGGAATGTCAAACTGGAAAAATCATAAGCCCAACAATTTTTGAACAGAAAAGGAAAAATTTCAGATTCAGTGGAAATTCCGGATTTCCAAGGAAAAATTTTCAGAATCGGAATCATCAAGGGAACAATTCCAGAAATAATTCACAGCAGAATTCTACAGTACCCAGAAATTCACCTAATAATGCCAAGACCAGTGAGCCAAAGGCACTTATCAAATGTTTTGAATGCCAAGGTCCTCATTACGCATCAAAATGTCCATTAAGGAAGCGAAAAACAAACAACATCAATTCTATACAGACTGAACCTACGGTGGGAGATGTGGCAAGGGAAATGCCTAGAATCAATGCAGCACTCGACAACAGGCAAGCAGATCATCAAATCTCCATGGTAGAGATTGAAGGTATGATACATGACCATCCTGTTACTATTTTAATAGATCTAGGTGCTATCTTAAGTTATATATCACCAGACATTGTGGAAAGTCTTAAACTGAAAATTGAAAAGTTTAGTAAATCATGGCTAGTTAGACTAGCAACTCGAACAAAGAGGAAAGTATCAGATTTTATAGAAAACTGTGTTTTGTCCATGAATCATTTGCAAACGCAAATCAATTTGAATATTCTACCTTTAAGTTCTTATGATATTATAGTTGGGATGGACTGGTTAGAAGCCCATCATGTAATCCTGGACTGTTATGGAAAAAGTTTTACATGCTTAAATGACGAAGGGAAAACTGTAGAAATAAAAGGCATCCCAAGGAAGGTAACCCTTAGATTTCAGCCATGCAAGTTAAGAGAGAAGTTAGGAAAGGATGCCAAATGTTTGCAGTAAACGTGGTAAATGATGAGTTTATGGATAAAGAGGACAAACTGAAATTAGAAGACATACCTGTCCTAAGGGATTTTAAAGATGTATTTCCTGAGGAGATTCTAGGATTACCTCCCAAAAGAGATTTAGATTTTACCATAGAGTTAATACCAGGAGCAGTACCAAATTCGAAAGCCCCGTACAGAATGAACATATTGGAGTTAAACAAATTAAAATCACAGTTGAAGGAGCTTATTGACAAGAAGCATATTAGACCCAATGTGTCTCCTTGGGGAGCACCTGTCATCTTTGTTAAGAAGAAAGACTGAGCCTTAAGACTATGCATAGATTATCGCCAACTTAATAAGATGCCGATCAAGAATAGGTATCCATTGCCCCACATAGATGATCTATTTGATCAGCTACATGGAGCAACAGTATTTTCGAAGATTGATCTAAGATCAGGATATGATCAAGTACGGGTTAAGGATGAAGATATTTTCAAGACAGCTTTCTGAACTCGGTATGGACATTACGAGTTCGTAGTCATGCTGTTTGGCTTGACTAATGCCCCAACTATATTTATGTGTTTGATGAACAATATTTTGCATAAATACTTAGATAAGTTTGTTGTTATGTTTATAGACGACATTTTAGTGTACTCAAAAGGCAAAGAAGATCATGATGAACATTTACGGATTATCTTACAAGTATTAAGGGATCATCAACTATATGCCAAATTTAGTAAGTGTGACTTCCACAAAGACAAAATTCAGTATCTAGGACACATAATTTCAGCAAAAGGAATCTCGGTTGACCCCGACAAGATAAGGGCCATTAATGACTGGCCGGTTCCTAAAGATGTGTCGGATGTAAGATCATTTATGGGCATTACAGAAAGTTTATAGAAAATTTTTCAAAAATTGCCAACCCCATAACTTCCTTGCAGAAGAAAGGGAAGAAATTTGTTTGGGATCAAAAATGTGCCGACAGTTTTAAGAAATTAAAGGAACTATTGACGACAACACCTATCTTGAGGATAGCAGACCCCAACAAGGATTTTGTAGTTTGTACAGACGCATGCAATGATGGACTCGGTGGAGTCTTAACACAGGAAGGACATGCGCTGGCATATGAATCTAGAAAATTGAATGTACATGAAAAGAACTACTCTACCTATGATTTAGAGTTACTGGCAGTTATTCATGCCTTAAAGATGTGGCGTCACCACCTTATTGGCAGAAAATTTACATTATTGACAGATAACATGGGTCTGAAATATTTATTAGATCAGACAAACCTGAATGCTAAACAAGCTAGATGGTTGACGTTCTTAAGTGAGTATGATTTCGAAATTCAGCATATTAAAGGGAAGGAGAACAAGGTTGCAGATGCCTTGAGTCATAAGGCAAAATTAAATTTCATTTCAGCAATCAGTACTTATTCAACTGATTTAGAAAATCAGATTCTGGAAAAGAGTGAAACAGATGAAGAATACAGAAAAATGAAGGAAAATACAACAAATAACAATTTTGAAAATTGTATGGCAAATTACAGCATGAAGGAAAATAGTTTATTACTATTTAAAAACAGATTGTATGTACCAGACATACCAGAAATAAAATTTATGATATTAAATGAGATGCATAAAAGTCACTATTCTGGTCATCTAGGTTATCAAAAGACTATTACTATGATGAGAAAAGAATATTATTGGCCCAGAATGAAGGATGAAGTAGCAGAGTACATAGCTAAATGTTTGGATTGCAAAAAAGTGAAGGTTGAACACCAACATCTTGCTGGATTGTTGCAACCGTTACCGATACCAAGTTGGAAATGGGAAGTGATCAGCATAGACTTTATTACTGGATTACCTAAAAATAAAAAACAACATGATTCTATCATGGTGGTAGTGGACAAACTCAGCAAGGCAGCACATTTCATACCGGTAAAGACTACTCATAAAGCTCCAGATATTGCAGAGATCTTTATGAAACAGATTTTTAGACTACATGGAATACCGAAAGTAATAATTTCATATCGTGATTCGAAGTTTACAGGTAACTTTTGGAGGTCACTGTTTAAAGGATTGAACACAACTTTAAATTTCAGTACAGAATTTCATCCACATATGGATGGTAAGACAGAAAGAGTAAACCAAGTTTTAGAAGATTTATTAAGAATGTATGTTAAGGATCAACCTGGTAAGTGGGAAGACTACTTGCACTTAGCAGAATTTGCTTATAATAATCACCATCATGCATCGACCAAACTTAGTCCTTTTGAAAATCTTTATGGTAGGAAATGTAATACACCTGTTTCGTGGAATGATCCAATAAATAGAGTTGTTTTAGGACCTAAATTATTGCAGGAGTTAGAACTAACTGTGAAACAGGTGCAAGGACATTTAAAAGCTTCCTAAGATAGGCAGAAGAGTCAAGCAGATTCAAAGAGAACTCATAAAGAGTTCCAGGTTGGTGAACATGTATTCCTGAAGGTAAGACTGAAAAAGAGTTCACTGAAATTGGGAAGTTGTGCCAAGTTGGCACCCAGGTATTGCGGTCCTTTTGAAATATTGTCTAAGGTTGGAGCAGTGGCATACCAAATGGCTTTGCCACCAAACTTAAAAATACATAATGTTTTTCATATATCATTTTTAAATAAATATGTGCATGATACTACTCATGTTGTAAACTGGAATGATGTACAGGTGGGACAAGACGGATATTTTCCCGTGGAACCGGATTGTATCCTCGGAAGGAGGGAAACTATTCTCCGAAATCGCAGCATTGGGCAAGTGAAGGTGCAATGGAAGCACCTTATCCCAGAAGAGGCAACCTGGGAGTTGGAGAGTAGTATGCGGGCAGCATACCCAACTCTGTTTTAGGAACACTCAAGGAGTGATTAACCAACATCGATGACGATGTTGAGACTTAAGGGGGGTGTATGTCACCTACCCAAATTTCTGAAAATTACTATTTTATTTGCAAAATACTTTATGTTAAATTTAATTACAAAGTTTTGTAATTATGATCAGTTTTGATCATGGATGAATGTAATTACTAAATATTATTATTTAAATAAATTAATTAGGAGACAAACACGTAAGATGACTGTTAAATGAGTGTTCACTGACCCACTAGGAGGAATGGAAGCTGTTGGAAGGTATGGGATAGATGACAACAATTGCATCACACCACTAGCTGTTGATTCTGGGACAACTACCCCTAAAAATAGGGCATTATCCCCCAGGTGGAGGGAGTGAGCAGGCAGCTCATTTAATGACCCAGTAACATCTGAAAAGGCCTATGCAGCATATAAAGGCAAATTTGAATTGAGCAGGTAGCTCTTAATCAATATTTCTGCAGAATATTTTTCTCATGTGCATCAGGTGATCACTGAGAGATTGGAATAGGGAGGCTGGTTGTGAATGCAATCTTAAGTCTGCATATGGTTGAGAAGAACCAGAGATGCTGGTGCGGGTCTATTGGACTGCTAGTTATTGAAGATTCAGAAGTTATTTGCTACTGCAAGAAGAAGTCCTAGTTCCTAACTTTCTTCCTCCAAGTGGTTCAGTGAACAGGCTCGGGGGTCCTAAGGCAGTACTTGACTGTTTTCAGGAATTGGTTGGGTGGAACGGTCTTCTTGGGCTGTTTGTTTCCCTACAGATTTTCTCAGGTTCTACAGATTTTCTATTTATTCTCAGGTAATAATTATGTTCGGTTTAATTAGCATTTTCTGTTTTTGTTTCGAAAAAGAATTCAATCCTAGATTAGTTTAAAGTCTGAATGTTTAAGTTTAATGGTGATTTTGAATTGATAAACCAATATCTATATTTTTCCACATGCTGTTTTGAAGCATCGTACTCTAGTATAGATACACAAATTAAAAATAGATTAGAAGATAGGCAAATGCCATTGATTCGAATAGATAGAACAGTGATTGATTTATATTTTTATTATTCTGCCCTATATTTAACAGTAGTAAAACTTACTATATAATATCTAGAATTGTCATAAATTACTGCATTGTTTCATAAAATATAAGTATTGTCCTCTTCTCTACCTATATATATTATAGTTTGCTCATTCTATTATTTTATGTAGTATTCAAAAGTAAATCGACAAAGCATATTTATATTACAACTTCAAAATAAACAGTATTTTTATCATCATTCACATGCTGTAAATGCAAACAATCACACAGTCATTCTTTATCACACACTGTATTTTCTTACATCATTCACTATTAGAATAACCACATTTACAATCATTTTATAATTATTATAATCTCTAAATTTGTTTTCTAACCACTGTATTGTATTACTATATAAACCTAAGATCGTTTGTTTTAGATCTCTATTCATTTACACATGGTATCATAAAAGCGCATATTATATCCATATTACTCTACAGTACGAACCCTATCTTATGTACAGACTATTATGAAAACAACTATATTTTACATGTTTCATTTCCAAAGACCTTATACGAACCAGGGTTATGCCTGTCATATTCTTTACAACGATTGTAACTACCATTCAAACAACATACTTTACAGAGTTATCATCTGATACAAGTATCACATAACCTAAGTATAGAACAAAATCGCATTGACAACCTACAGCAATACAATTTCTACACAGAAACTAATAGTTTTCGTTATCGAGCTATCACTTTAAACAAAGTCTTCAAACCCTAGATTAAGACGAAAATCATGATATCAACCTACAGCCTCAAGTCATTTTAACATAGAATTTTATACAGAGTTAAATATCATATATTTCATTACTGAGAAGGAAAGATTATTTACACAGTAGACGAGCCTCGGCTCTTCCTTTTTCTCTCATAACTTAAAACAAAAGCCGTGATCCATAGTTTTTTAAAACCCTTACACAGTCCCAACTTCAAGAATGAAGTCGTGGTGATCAGAATGAGAATTACAACGTGTTTTTTCAAACAAAAACATGCAAGGTTTATACCCAAAACGATTATTGAAACGAGTTCTCAAAACCCTTTTCATTGACGAGCCTTACATTTTCCAGTTCAACGAAGATCGATAACATGGTAGAGAACCAAAGATCTTTAACCAAACAAAAGTCACAATACTGAAAAATAGTATCATTTTGATTTACAAATGGTAGTTCGAAGTTCATCATTCAACAAACAAACGACGAGTCACGGCAGGACCAACTTCTCAACCCTTGAAACCTCATCAACACAGTCACAGAGCACCTATGAGGGTTTGGAAGACCCGGAGCTTACCCGTATGAAAGCTCGCCAACCTTGCAAAAACCCTTGCTCGATGTTCTTCCTCACAATCTGCAAATGACAACAAAACGATGGCTTAGTTTTTGACGTTTAACACCTATTCGAATTGAAAGATGAAGTACATTTAAAGAATTACTGTTTGATAAAGAAAAGAATGTACCTTGCTGCAAAACTACCAAAGCATTCCACTTTCACCAGTTCAACAATGATTCCACATTGAGGACGAGACGAGAAACCCTCGGTCCATCTACACCAGGACAAACCTTTGACTCAAACTAAAATGACGAGTTCCAGAACTACCAACCATTGACAATATAAACTAGATACACAGTCTATCAAAATGACGCTATTGTAGAAGGAAGGGAACTGTAACCTTCCCAAACCAGAGGTCTCGAGGTCGAACCTCATACACTTTCTAAAACCAAAATTTTGGCATCCTGTCAGCCACAGACTGAAAACAATGGAAACAATAAACCACTTTCCAAATCTAATCAACCAAAACATCGACCCAAATCTAGGGTTTGATCCAACGGACAGTATCAACGATTATCAACGATCGAAAGCATGCCAACACTCCGTGCATTGGAGCGAACAACCAACATATTAATTGCTCATTCATTGCCATTACCATGTTTAACTTACGATGGGTGTATTGACAGCCAGCTCGGATAACGTTCAACAAAGGTATATTACATGGCACTATTACATGACACATATTAAGGCAGGCTTTCACAGGCGGTTACATGGCACATATTTTTAAGTTCAACAAAGGTATATTACATGGCACATATTACATGACACATATTAAGGTATATTAAGGCAGGCTTTCACAGGCGGTTCATATCCCAATGTAGCTAAGCGCTTTACAAAAAAACATATTTGCTTCCATAGGTGGTTCATATCCCAAAACTGTCAAGCTCCATATTTGTTTCCCGGGTTACTTTCATATTATACAGAAGTTTGAATGTAAGGCACGCAGACTAGGGTTCTACAAGTGGTTCATATCCCAAAGCATCTCCTACTTTTATGATATCGAGTAGACAAGTTCCCCTAGATCACGCAGTATTAACACTGCACAGAGTTTGTTCCACAACTTCTTAAATCTCTCAAGAATCGGAGTATCAATTGAAATGTGATAATTCTCAACCAAAAAGCATATTCAAGGCAGGCTTTCACAGATTGTTCGTATCTCAAAGCAGTGGAGTTCCCATTTTTTATATTTTTTATATTTATGTGGTATTGTCATTATTTGTAATATGAGTAATTACTGTAGAACACATTTCACTTTAGAACTTCAAAAGATTTTCAAGAACAATTTTAGAAAGACTTTGTAGTCTAAACATCTAGTAATGTCACATCATTTCATAAATATACCTTAAAATCTTTCATAATTGGAACTTTAATTATATATTCATCTTCTTTTATGATATGCATTGAAAATACTCTAAGTTGAGCCCATTAGCATTTGTTATAACGGCCAAAGGAAATATTAATAAGGTTTTGATATCCAAGTTTAAGATTGGTGCTCAAGCTATTTATAAAAAAATATAATCGTTGAAAAATATGAAAGGATGTCGTGGAAAAAATGTGACTTTTTATTTTGCCTATGATTAGTTGTAACAATAAAACTTATATTCATAATTTTAACATATGTAGCATATGCACGTGACTCATCTTTGCATACCTTTCAAATGTAAATGGTGGTGATATCCTTGAACCATCTATGGATTTAATTCTCAAAATTCCTATGAATATTAAACCTTGTCTCTTTGAACATTACCAATATCAATTGTTGTTTTTTCTAAAGTCAAACATTATGATTTGTGTATAGTGAAAGCCCAAGCCATATGCAATGAGATTTGTTTACAATTTCCTCTAGCAAGAGGTGCTATTGGTAGAATCCCTGAATCTTTGATGTCTCATTGTATACCAATGTAATTATCAAAATAAATTATAGTGTACATTGGCAATTGAGGTGGTCTTGATCCAGAGCAATATAAAATGTTTTGAAATGCTCCAAATGCTCCATTTAGTAACACTACTTCTACACACAAGTTGCATTTCAACATGCCACACTCATAGGGACATAGAAGAACTTTATGTTGAAGCTTCTAATAATTTATATCACCAAATTCTTTATTTTTTGTATGTTTATATATGCATTATGCAATAGTAATATTAAGTGATTTAAGCATGCATCTATTGCGTAGATTCACCATTGTATTTGTTGGAAATAAATGAATTTCTAACTTGAAAGTACTAATTTCAACATAACCCTAGATGCATATGTTCATGACATTAAAACATGCCAACCATCCACATTTGCATTTGCATGTCTAGTGTTTGTTAATACTCTTTGAAAAATGGATTGTTTTGGATCTATCCCTTGCTGATGGAAAGTTGTGTCTAAAGTGATAACTATTTTGAAATCTTTCCACAAAACCTTACTAGCTATATTACATTTATATAATGGTTTATCTCTAACCATAGGTAATGGACCAAGGTCTCCAAAATAAATTAATAATCTCCCAATCACATACCTTTAATTTGCATTCCATATATGAGATACAATGTAAAATATGTTATTATTTTTTTGTTTTAAGCTTAAGGAAAGGAACTATATCAAATAATCCTGAATGCTTCTTCACTTTCATGATTAGCTAATATTAAGGAATTTGTTGTGCATTTCTCTTTTATAACAGAGTATGTAGATGCACAAGATGGATCTAGTTGTCACATTAAATTTTAATTAATTGCTTTATTTCCTATGTTTGTAATTGTAATGTCATAACGGTGTTTATTAGCGTCACTTTATTAGAAAAAAATGTGACCATTAACTAAAAACTCGCCACTTTATTAGAAAAAAAGATGTCACCATTAACTAAAAACACATGTCATGCCCTCATAAAGCCTTGTTAATGAGTTCTAAGTTTCTTGAGTCAAATCTCGATGTTATTCAAGGCTTAACGGTTTAATTACAAACATCGAACTTGAAACTTAATACTTCTTAGTATTACTTGGGATATATATATATATATATCCTAGAGTTTTTGGATTCCTTATTATCCCTGCGGTGTTTACCACTAGGGTTCCTTTAATGTAACCAAATGGTATCCTATACTTAGGCTTTGTGTTGTATATGTATAAAGTTTAAACTCACGACGGAGTAAATTCTAGAGGTTTAGGATTATCTTTTGGTTGTCACCTACCCAAATTTCTGAAAATTACTATTTTATTTGCAAAATACTTTATGTTAAATTTAAGTACAAAGTTTTCTAACTATGATCAGTTTTGATCATGGATGAATGTAATTACTGAATATTATTATTTAAATAAATTAATTAGGAGACAAACACCCAAGAGGACTGTTAAATGAGTGTTCATTGACCCACTAGGAGGAATGGAAGCTGTTGGAAGGTATGGGACAGATGGCAGCAATTGCATCACACCACTAGCTATTGGTTATGGGACAACTACCCCTAAAAATATGGCATTATCCCCCAGGTGGAGGGAGTGAGCAGGAAGCTCATTTAATGACCCAGTAACATCTAAAAAGGCCTAGGAAGCCTATAAAGGCAAATTCAAATTGAGCAGTCAGCTCTTAATCAATATTTCTGTAGAATATTTTCCTCATGTGCATCAGGTGATCACTGAGAGATTCGAATAGGGAGGCTAGTTGTGAATGCAATCTTAAGTCTGCATATTGTTGAGAAGAACTAGAGATGTTGGTGCAGGTCTATTGGATTGCTAGTTATTGAAGATTCAGAAGTTATTTGCTTCTGCAAGAAGAAGTCCTATTTCCTGAGTTTCTTCATCCTGGTGGTTCAGTGAATAGGCTCGGGGGTCCTAATGCAGTACTTGACTGTTTTCAGGAATTGGTTAGGTGGAACAGTCTTCTTGGGTTTTTTTGTTTCCCTACAGATTTTCTCAGGTTCTACAGATTTTCTACTTATTCTCAGTTAATAATTTTGTTCAGTTTAATTAGCATTTTCTGTTTTCTGTTTTGAAAAAGAATTCAATCCTAGATTAGTTTAAAGTCTGAATGTTTAAGTTTAATGATGATTTTGAATTGATAAACCAATATTTATATTTTTCCACATGCTATTTTGAAGCATTGTACTCTAGTATAGATACGCAAATTAAAAATAGATTAGAAGATAGGAAAATGCCATTGATTCGAATAGATAGAACAGTGATTGATTTATATTTTTATTATTCTGCCCTATATTTAACAGTAATAAAACTTACTATATAATATCTAGAATTGTCATAAATTACTGCATTGTTTCATAAAATATAAGTATTGTCCTCTTCTCTACCTATATATATTATAGTTTACTCATTCTATTATTTTATGTAGTATTCAAAAGTAAATCGACAAAGCATATTTATATTACAGCTTCAAAATAAACAGTATTGTTATCATCATTCACATGTTGTAAATGCAAACAATCACACAATCATTCTTTATCACACACTGTATTTTATTACATCATTCACTATTAGAATAACCACATTTACAATCATTTTAGAATTATTATAATCTCTAAATTTGTTTTCTAACCACTGTATTGTATTACTACATAAACATAAGATCGTTTGTTTTAGATCTCTATTCATTTACACATGGTATCATAAAAGCGCATATTATATCCATATTACTCTACAGTACAAAGCCTATCTTATGTACAAACTATTATGAAAACAACTATATTTTATATGTTTAATTTCCAAAGACCTTTTACGAACCAGGGTTATGCCTGTCATATTCTTTACAACGATTGTAACTACCATTCAAACAACATACTTTACAGAGTTATCATCTGATACAAGTATCACATAACCTAAGTATAGAACAAAATCGCATTCACAACCTACATCAATACGATTTATACACAGAAACTAATAGTTTTCATTATCGAGCTATCACTTTAAACAAAGTCTTCAAATCCTAGATTAAGACGAAAATCACAATATCAACCTACGGCCTCAAGTCATTTTAACATAGACTTTTATACAGAGTTAAATAGAATATATTTCATTGCTAAGAAGGAATGATTATTTACACAGTAGACGAGCCTCGGCTCTTCCTTTTTCTCTCATAACTTAAAACAAAAGTCGTGATCCATAGTTTTTTAAAACCCTTACACAGTCCCAACTTCAAGAATGAAGTCGTGGTGATCAGAATGAGAATTACAACGTGTTTTTTCAAACAAAAACATACAGGATTTATACCCAAAACCATTATTGAAATGAGTTCTTAAAACCCTTTTCATTGACGAGCCTTACATTTTCCAGTTCAACGAAGATCGATAACATGGTAGAGAACCAAATATCTTTAACCAAAAAAAGTCACAGTACCGAAAAATAGTATCATTTTGATTTACAAATGGTAGTTCGAAGTTCTTCATTCAACAAACAAACGACGAGTCACGACAGGACGAACTTCTCGACCCTTGAAACCTCATCAACACAGTCACAGAGCACCTACGAGGGTTTGGAAGACCCGGAGCTTACCCGTATGAAAGCTCGCCAACCTTGCAAAAACCCTTGCTCAATGTTCTTCCTCACAATCTGCAACTGAAAACAAAACGATGGCTTAGTTTTTGATGTTTAACACCTATTTGAATTGAAAGATGAAGTACATTTTAAAGAATTACTATTTGATAAAGAAAAGAATGTACCTTGCTACAAAACTACCAAAGCATTCCACTTTCACCAGTTCAACAATGATTCCACACTGAGGATGAGACGAGAAACCCTCAGTCCATCTACACCGGGACAAACCTTTGACTCAAACTAAAACGACGAGTTCCAGAACTACCAACCATTGACAATATAAACTAGATACACAGTCTATCAAAACGATGCCATTGCATAAGGAAGGGAACTGTAACCTTCCCAAACCAGAGGTCTCGAGGTCGAACCTCATACACTTTCTAAAACCAAAATTTCGGTATCCTGTCAGCCACAGATCGAAAACAATGGAAAGAATAAACCACTTTCCAAATCTCATCAACCAAAACATATACCCAAATCTAGGGTTTGATCCAACGGACAGTATCAATGATGATCAACGATCGAAAGCATGCCAACACTCCATTCATTGGAGCGAACAAATGACATATTAATTGCTCATTCATTGCCATTACCACGTTTAACTTACGATGGGTGTATCGATAGCCAGTTCGGATAACGTTCAACAAAGGTATATTACATGGCACTATTACAATCACCGTATGCTTGATTTGCACTTACGTGGAGGCTCGTTGAATCAACATTTCACATACAGTCTGGACGACCATTAATGCTAGCCTGTAACACATTCGCCAACACCGATTTCGTATCACCTGTAATCACCAACCTGTCTATCACCAATTTATTGCTTGTCAATAATTCTTTTCCCAACGACATATTTCAAACTCTAATACATGATGTTATAACGTTATATGTTATATCAAAACAAATGCCTAAGTTCGTATGAACTCTAAAGTTACATTCCACGACATTTGTGTTAATGTTTATCAAACAACTATTACATAGTCCCGAGTTGTGTTGTATTAACAAGTCATGCAGTCATATAGGATAACCTTTCAATGTTTATACGTATATTTATATGGTCCCAAGTCTAGGTCATAGCATAGATTTATGCTATTTTAAAGAATAACCATTCGAGGTTTATAAAGTCCCAAATTTTTATGTGTGAATTTTAAATACCAACATCATGTTCTAGTTATTTGTTGATAGAGAAACTATAGTTACAATTGATATGGTTTCACTTATATACCATTCATACCAATAGATACACGCCTTTAAAAAGGTTATAAGTATCACCATTTTCAACATTGCAAAGTTATGGATGGAATAGCCTATACATAGGAGTTTTTAGTATTACTATTGGGTTGTGATCATAATAAATTTATTATTAAAGTTATAGAAATAAATAATTTGTTGAGTAGATTTTCGGTGAATCTAATGATATATTTTAGTAGGGAGACTAACTAAATGTTACCATGCTCTTTCATACAAACATTAAATGACCTTGCGATACATGTATTACATCAATGATGGAAGGATAAAGACGACATTTAAGCCAGCTAGTACAATGACAAAACCACCAGCAGAATGACGTACATAGACAATTCTATTTAAACATTGTGGAGTTGTCAGACAACATCTTAAAACAGTAATTGTAGCATTGAAACTCATACCTACTCACTTCTGGTGAGTCGCAACAGAAATTATAACATTCTATTTATTTATGACGTTGAAACTGAACTACACGTACTTCGTTTTTACCTGTCGTCTGCACATAGGACATTCAATAAGCTTTAGCGTTGCAGCTAAGTAAGCTCCAGGGTACCTCGTAGGACACCCTTATGCAGTAAAGTCAAACTATCAGTATCATCGCAAAAGAGAAAGTGTCGCATCATTTTCCCAACCTGTTTGTTTCATTGTCGTCATAATCATATTACTAGTTATGTGTTAACAACTGTCATTATCTTTTTGTTGTTAAAACAGAAAATAAAGCATGCTTAGTACTAACAACTGTACAACTAATGCTGTTATAATCTCAATATTTATTTCCGCAATTATTATTATCATAATTAATGCTGTAATCAAAATTTTTAAAATTTTATGAAATTTTCGAGATGTTACATGTGGTATCAGAGCTCAGATTCGATCTTCCTAAATGAGGTCCAAAACATGCAGCATAAAATTTTCATACAGCAGAAAATTGTACTAACTTGAAAATTTAATTATTATGTTATTCCAGAAATTATTTTCAGTTACAGGTATGGAGAACTCAGCTGAACAATTAGACGACAGATTTCAGCCAAACAGTCATAGTTCGGGACAACACTATGTAGCAGAAGGTCACGGTGAACTAAATAACAGTTCGACAGAACTGTTACGTGCCTTTCATGAGTTAAAAGCAGAAATCAGATCAGTGAAACAAGACAACGAAAGGATTCTGCAAGCACAAGAGCAATTAAACCAAGTGTTGTTTGAACAGAGTCAAACTGAGGAATAGGAAAAAGATAATGAAGATATTTCCAAAGTTGAGGATCTGCCTCATGCTGATAAAAATAAGAAAATGAAAACCAGCAAGGTGAACGACAGTTCAACCTCATCGGGAGATGCTATTGAAACACGCAGAAAGAAACGTAACTATACCAGTGAAGGAGATTTCAAACCCAGAAGAAAAAATCAAAAGGAATGTGAGCATATTTTTGGGGAGTTCAAAAAGATTAGACCTCCAACTTTCAATGGAGAAACTGAGAAGGGAGAGACAGCTGAAGCTTGGATGTCCGGTATGAAGAGATACTTCCAGATTTATAACTATTTAGAGTTTTTAAAGGAAAAAATGGCTATATATAACTTGACCGGAAAAGCGGATATTTGGTGGCAGGACATCAAACAAGTAAAAGGAATCAAAGATAAAGATGTAAGCTGGAGTACCTTTAAACGATACTTTAAAAAGAAGTACTTGTCTGAACAGTACTATGAAGAAAAATCCAAAGAGTTCTGCGATTTGACGCTGGGAGGTATGAATATGAAGGAAATGAACAATAAATTTCTGAACTTACTAAGATATGTACCATACCTCATAGAAGAGAAACCAAAAATTCAAAGGTACTTAAGCTGTTTTCCTTTCAGTATTAAGGATATAATCGAGTACGACAGTCCTAAGACCTTGGAAGAGGCAATGAGAAAGGCAGTTTTCTGTTATGACACAAATCGAAAAAGAGAGGGAATGTCAAACTGGAAAAATCATAAGCCCAACAATTTTGAATAGAAAAGGAAAAATTTCAGATTCAGTGGAAATTCCGGATTTCAAAGGAAAAAATTTTCAGAATCGGAATCATCAAGGGAACAATTCCAGAAACAATTCATAGCAGAATTCTACAACACCCAGAAATTCACCTAATCATGCCAAGACCAGTGAGCCAAAGGCACCTATCAAATGTTTTGAATGCCAAGGTCCTCATTACGCATCAAAATGTCCATTAAGGAAGCAGAAAGCAAACAACATCAATTCTATACAGATTGAACCTACGGTGGGAGATATGGCAAGGGAAATGCCTAGAATCAATGCAGCACTTGACAACAGGAAAGCAGATCATCAAATCTCCATGGTAGAGATTGAAGGTATGATACATGACCATCCTATTACTATTTTAATAGATCCAGGTGCTAGCTTAAGTTATATATCACCAGACATTGTGGAAAGTCTTAAACTGGAAACTGAAAAGTTTAGTAAATCATGGCTAGTTAGACTAGCAACTTGAACAAAGAGGAAAGTATCAGATTTTATAGAAAACTGTGTTTTGTCCATGAATCATTTGCAAACGCAAATCAAGTTGAATATTCTACCTTTAGGTTCTTATGATATTATAGTTGGGATGGACTAGTTAGAATCCCATCATGTAATCCTAGACTGTTATGGAAAAAGTTTTACATGCTTAAATGACGAAGGGAAAACTGTAGAAATAAAAGGCATCCCAAGGAAGGTAACCCTTAGACAGATTTCAGCCATGCAAGTTAAGAGGGTAGTTAGGAAAGGATGCCAAATGTTTGCAGTAAACATGGTAAATGATGAGTTTATGGATAAAGAGGACAAACTGAAATTAGAAGACATACCTATCCTAAGGGATTTTAAAGATGTATTTCCTGAGGAGATTCTAGGATTACCTCCCAAAAAAGATTTAGATTTTACCATAGAGTTAATACCAGGAGCAGTACCAAATTCGAAAGCCCTGTACAGAATGAACATATTGGAGTTAAACGAATTAAAATCACAGTTGAAGGAGCTTATTGACAAGAAGTATATTAGACCCAATGTGTCTCCTTGGGGAGCACCTGTCATCTTTGTTAAGAAGAAAGACAGAGTCTTAATACTATGCATAGATTATCGCCAACTTAATAAGATGACGATCAAGAATAGGTATCCATTGCCCCGCATAGATGATCTACTTGATCAGCTACGTGGAGCAACAGTATTTTTGAAGATTGATCTAAGATCAGGATATCATCAAGTACGGGTTAAGGATGAAGATATTTTCAAGATAGCTTTCCGAACTCGGTATGAACATTACAAGTTCGTAGTCATGCCGTTTGGCTTGACTAATGCACCAGCTATATTTATGTGTCTGATGAATAATATTTTGCATAAATACTTAGACAAGTTTGCTGTTGTGTTTATAGACGACATTTTAGTGTACTCAAAAGGCAAAGAAGATCATGATGAACATTTACGGATTATCTTACAAGTATTAAGGGATCATCAACTATACACCAAATTTAGTAAGTGTGACTTCCACAAAGACAAAATTCAGTATCTAGGACACATAATTTCAGCAGAAGGAATCTCGGTTCACCCCGACAAGATAAGGGCCATTAATGACTGGACGGTTCCTAAAGATGTGTTGGATGTAAGATCATTTATGGGCATTACGGGGTATTACAGAAATATTATAGAAAAAATTTCAAAAATTGCCAACCCCATAACTTCCTTGCAGAAGAAAGGGAAGAAATTTGTTTGGGATCAGAAATGTGCTGACAGCTTTAAGAAATTAAAGGAACTATTGACAACAGCACCTATCTTGAGGATAGCAGACCCAACAAGGATTTTTTAGTCTGTACAGACGCATGCAATGATGGAATCGGTGGAGTCTTAACACAGGAAGGACATGCGGTGGAATATGAATCTAGAAAACTGAAAGTACATGAAAAAAACTACTCTACCTATGATTTAGAGTTACTGGCAGTTATTCATGCCTTAAAGATGTGGCGTCACCACCTTATTGGCAGAAAATTTACATTATTGACAGATAACATGGGTTTGAAATATTTATTAGATCAGACAAACCTGAACGCTAAACAAGCTAGATGGTTGACGTTCTTAAGTGAGTATGATTTCGAAATTCGGCATATTAAAGGGAAGGAGAACAAGGTTGCAGATGCCTTGAGTCGTAAGGAAAAATTAAATTTCATTTCAGCAATCAATACTTATTCAACTGATTTAGAAAATCAGATTCTGGAAAAGAGTGAAATAGATGAAGAATACAGAAAAATGAAGGAAAATAACAATTCTGAAAATTGTATGGTAGATTATAGCATGAAGGAAAATGGTTTATTACTGTTTAAAAACAGATTGTATGTACCAGACATACCAGAAATAAAATTTCTGATATTAAATGAGATGCATAAAAGTCACTATTCTGGTCATCTAGGTTATCAAAAGACTATTACTATGCTGAGAAAATAATATTATTGGCCCAGAATGAAGGATGAAGTAGCAGAGTACATAGCTAAATGTTTGGATTGTAAAAAAATGAAGGTTGAACACCAACATCTTGCTGGATTGTTGCAACCGTTACCGATACCAAGTTGGAAATGGGAAGTGATCAGCATAGATTTTATTACTGGATTACCTAAAAATAAAAAACAACATGATTCTATCATGGTGGTAGTGGACAAACTCAGCAAGGAAGCACATTTCATACCCGTAAAGACTACTCATAAAGCTCCAGATATTGCAAATATCTTTATGAAACAGATTTTCAGAATACATGGAATACCGAAAGTAATAATTTCAGATCATGATTTGAAGTTTACAGGTAAATTTTGGAGGTCACTGTTTAAGGGATTCAACACAACTTTAAATTTCAGTACAGCATTTCATCCATAGACGGATGGTCAGACAGAAAGAGTAAACCAAGTTTTAGAATATTTATTAAGAATGTATGTTAAGGATCAACCTGGTAAGTGGGAAGACTACTTGCACTTAGCAGAATTTGCTTATAATAATCACCATCATGCATCGTCCAGACTTAGTCCTTTTGAAATTATTTATGGTAGGAAATGTAATACATCTGTTTCATGGAATGATCTAATAAATAGAGTTGTTTTAGGACCTAAATTATTGCAGGAGTTAGAACTAACTGTGAAACAGGTGCAAGGACATTTAAAAGCTGCCCAATATAGGCAGAAGAGTCAAGCAGATTCAAAGAGAACTCATAAAGAGTTCCAGGTTGGTGAACATGTATTCCTGAAGGTAAGACCGAAAAAGAGTTCATTGAAATTGGGAAGTTGTGCCAAGTTGGCACCCAGGTATTGCGGTCCTTTTGAAATATTGTCTAAGGTTGGAGCAGTGGCATACCAAATGGCTTTGCCACCAAACTCAAAAATACATAATGTTTTTCATATATCAATTTTAAAGAAATATGTGCATGATACTACTCATGTTGTAAACTGGAATGATGTACAGGTGGGACAAGACGGAGATTTTTCGGTGGAACCGAATTGTATCCTCGGAAGGAGGGAAGCTATTCTCCGGAATCGCAACATTGGGCAAGTGAAGGTGCAATCGAAGCACCTTAGCCCAGAAGAGGCAACCTGGGAGTTGGAGAGTAGTATGTGGGAAGCATACCCAACTCTGTTTCAAGAACACTCAAGGAGTGATTAACCAACATCGATGACGATGTTGAGACTTAAGGGGGGGTGTATGTCACCTACCCAAATTTCTGAAAATTACTATTTTATTTGCAAAATACTTTATGTTAAATTTAATTACAAAGTTTTGTAATTATGATCAGTTTTGATCATGGATGAATGTAATTACTGAATATTATTATTTAAATAAATTAATTAGGATACAAACACGTAAGAGGACTGTTAAATGAGTGTTCACTGACCCACTAGGAGGAATGGAAGCTGTTGGAAGGTATGGGACAGATGACAACAATTGCATCACACCACTAGCTGTTGGTTCTAGGACAACTACCCCTAAAAATAGGGCATTATCCCCCAGGTGGAGGGAGTGAGCAGGAAGCTCATTTAATGACCCAGTAACATCTAAAAAGGCCTATGCAGCCTATAAAGGCAAATTCGAATTGAGCAGGCATCTCTTAATCAATATTTTTGCATAATATTTTTCTCATGTGCATCAGGTGATCACTGAGAGATTCGAATAGGGAGGCTGGTTGTGAATGCAATCTTAAGTCTGCATATTGTTGAGAAGAACCAGAGATGCTGGTGCAGGTCTATTGGACTGCTAGTTATTGAAGATTCATAAGTTATTTGCTACTACAAGAAGAAGTCCTATTTCTTGAGTTTCTTCCTCCTGGTGGTTCAGTGAACAGGCTTGGGGGTCCTAAGGCAGTACTTGACTGTTTTCAGGAATTGGTTAGGTGGAACAGTCTTCTTGGGTTGTTTGTTGCCCTACAGATTTTCTCAGGTTCTACAGATTTTCTACTTATTCTCAGTTAATAATTATGTTCGGTTTAATTAGCATTTTCTGTTTTCTGTTTCGAAAAAGAATTCAATCCTAGATTAGTTTAAAGTCTAAATGTTTAAGTTTAATGATGATCTTGAATTGATAAACCAATATCTATATTTTTCCACATGTTGTTTTGAAGCATCGTACTCTAGTATAGATACGCAAATTAAAAATAAATTAGAAGATAGGAAAATGCCATTGATTCGAATAGATAGAACAATGATTGATTTATATTTTTATTATTCTGCCCTATATTTAAAAGTAATAAAACTTACTATATAATATCTAGAATTGTCATAAATTACTGCATTGTTTCATAAAATATAAGTATTGTCCTCTTCTCTACCTATATATATTATAGTTTGCTCATTCTATTATTTTATATAGTATTCAAAAGTAAATCGACAAAGCATATTTATATTACAGCTTCAAAATAAACAGTATTGTTATCATCATTCACATGTTATAAATGCAAACAATCACACAGTCATTCTTTATCACACACTGTATTTTCTTACATCATTCACTATTAGAATAACCACATTTACAATCATTTTAGAATTATTATAATCTCTAAATTTGTTTTCTAACCACTGTATTGTATTACTATATAAACCTAAGATCGTTTGTTTTAGATCTCTATTCATTTACATATGGTATCATAAAAGCGCATATTATATCCATTTTACTCTACAATACGAACCTTATCTTATGTACAGACTATTATGAAAAAAACTATATTTTACATGTTTCATTTCCAAAGACCTTTTACGAACCAGGGTTATGCCTGTCATATTCTTTACAACGATTGTAACTACCATTCAAACACCATACTTTACAGAGTTATCATTTGATACAAGTATCCCATAACCTAAGTATAGAAAAAAATCGCATTGAAAACCTACAGCAATACAATTTATACACAGAAACTAATAGTTTTCGTTATCGAGCTATCACTTTAAACAAAGTCTTCAAACCCTAGATTAAGAAGAAAATCATGATATGAACCTACAACCTCAAGTCATTTTAACACAGACTTTTATACAGAGTTAAATAACATATATTTCATTACTGAGAAGGAAAGATTATTTACACAGTAGACGAGCCTCGGCTCTTCCTTTTTCTCTCATAACTTAAAACAAAAGCCGTGATCCATAGTTTTTTAAAACCCTTACACAGTCCCAACTTCAAGAATGAAGTTGTGGTGATCAGAATGAGAATTACAACGTGTTTTTTCAAACAAAAACATGCAGGGTTTATACCCAAAACCATTATTGAAACGAGTTCTTAAAACCCTTTTCATTGACGAGCCTTACATTTTCCAGTTCAACAAAGATCGATAACATGGTAGAGAATCAAATATCTTTAACCAAACAAAAGTCACAATACTGAAAATAGTATCATTTTGATTTACAAATGGTAGTTCGAAGTTCTTCATTCAACAAACAAACGGCGAGTCACGGCAGGACCAACTTCTCAACCCTTGAAGCCTCATCAACACAGTCACAGAGCACCTACGAGGGTTTGGAAGACCCGGAGCTTACCCGTATGAAAGATCGCCAACCTTGCAAAAACCCTTGCTTGATTTTCTTCCTCACAATCTACAACTGACAACAAAACGATGGCTTAGTTTTTGACGTTTAACACCTATTTGAATTTGAAGATGAAGTACATTTAAAGAATTACTGTTTGATAAAGAAAAGAATGTACCTTGCTGCAAAAATACCAAAGCATTCCACTTTCACCAGTTCAACAATGATTGCACGCTGAGGACGAGACGAGAAACCGTCGGTCCATCTACACCAGGACAAACCTTTGACTCAAACTAAAACAACGAGTTCCAGAACTACCAACCATTGACAATATAAACTAGATACACAGTCTATCAAAACTACGCTATTGTAGTAGGAAGGGAACTGTAACCTTCCCAAACCAGAGGTCTCGAGGTCGAACCTCATACACTTTCTAAAACCAAAATTTTGGCAGCCTGTCAGCCATAGACCGAAAACAATGGAAACAATAAACCACTTTCCAAATCTCATCAACCAAAACATCGACCCAAAGCTAGGGTTTGATCCAACGGACAGTATCAACGATGATCAACAATCGAAAGCATGCCAGCACTCCGTGCATTGGAGCGGACAACCAACATATTAATTGCTCATTCATTGCCATTACCACGTTTAACTTACGATGGGTGTATCGACAGCCAACTCGGATAACGTTCAACAAAGGTATATTACATGGCACTATTACAATCACCGTATGCTTGATTTTCACTTATGTGGAGGATCGTTGAATCCACATTTCACATACAGTCTGGACGGCCATTAATGCTAGCCTGTAACACATTCGCCAACACCAATTTCGTATCACCTATAATCACCAACCTGTCTATCACCAATTTATTGCTTGTCAGTAATTCTTTTCCCAACGACATATTTCAAACTCTAATACATGATGCTATGACGTTATATGTTATATCAAAACAAATTCCTAAGTTCGTATGAACTCTAAAGTTACATTCCACGACATTTGTGTTAATGTTTATCAAACAACTATTACATAGTCCCAAGTTGTGTCGTATTAACAAGTCACGTGGTCATATAGGATAACCTTTCAATGTTTATACATATATTTATATGGTCCCAAGTCTAGGTCATAGCATAGATTTATGCTATTTTAAAGAATAACCATTCGAGGTTTATAAAGTCCCAAATTTTTATGTGTGAATTTTAAATACCAACATCATGTTCTAGTTATTTGTTGATAGAGCAACTATAGTTACAATTGATATGGTTTCACTTATATACCATTCATACCAGTAGATACAAGCCTTTAAAAAGGTTATAAGTATCACCATTTTCAACATTGCAAAGTTATGGATGGAATAGCCTATACATAGGAGTTTTTAGTATTACTATTGGGTTGTGATCATAAGAAATTTATTATTAAAGTTATATAAATAAATAATTTGTTGAGTAGATTTCCGGTGAATCTAATGATATATTTTAGCTGGGAGACTAACTAAATGTTACCATGCTCTTTCATACAAACATTAAATGACCTTGCGATACATGTATTACATCAATGATGGAAGGATAAAGACGACATTTAAGCCAGCTAGTACAATGACAAAACCACCAGCAGAATGACGTACATAGATAATTCTATTTAAACATCGTGGAGTTGTCAGACAAGATCTTAAAATAGTAATTGTAGCATTGAAACCCATACCTGCTCACTTCTGGTGAGTCGCAACAGAAATTATAACATTCTATTTATTTATGATGCTGAAACTGAACTACACGTACTTCGTTCTTACCTGTCGTCTGCACATAGGACATTCAATAAGCTTTAGCGTTGCAGCTAAGTAAGCTCCAGGGTACCTCGTAGGACACCCTTATGCAGTAAATTCAAACTGTCAGTATCATCGCAAAAGAGAAAGTGTCGCATAATTTTCCCAACCTGTTTATTTCATTGTCGTCATAATCATATTACTAGTTATGTGTTAACAACTGTCATTATCTTATTACTATTAAAACATAAAATAAGGCATGCTTAGTACTAACAATTGTACAACTAATGCTGTTATAATCTCAATATTTATTTCCGCAATTATTATTATCATAATTAATGTTGTTATAAAATTTTTTAAATTTTTATGGAATTTTCGAGATGTTACATTGGTTTCCATTGGTTATAGATTGGGTGGTTGGGAGGAATGATTGTTTCCCTCCCCACCTTCAATTCCTATAAGTGACCTGATGCTCTTGTTGAGCCCCTATTGTAATGATTACATAGTTTTGGCCATACCTTGATTCTCTACCTGGAATAGAAGGTGTTGGCATCTCTCCGGTGGACCAGTGTATCATTCGTACTAACCCATCGTTCAATATTCTATCAGTATCCTAAGGTGGTATGGGTTAAACCACTCATCACACTCATTGTATTCGACCTTTGGTCATAAAACTAGACTTTTTTTGTAGGTGATCCAATGAGGGATATCAAGAAATAACTTGAAATCTTAGCTCTGTGAAGGACCATGACTAGTTGACCATAATTTCAGTCTCCCCATGCATTTTTGAGTAAGTTTATACCACCACTTCGAATTTTTTTCTACTGTAGTTAATTTCTATTGAGGAATTTTGGGGGTTCTTATTACAATTACCCATTTTTTAAGTTCATTCCACCACATCGAATTTGTTTCTACTATAGTTAATTTCAATTGAGGAATTTTAGGGGTTCTTATTACAATTACCCATTTTTACAAGAATTTTGTATATGTAGTTTTTTTTATATAGTTTTGGTGTTAAAGAGTGTTACGCCAAAGGATTAACCCTATATTAAGGTTTTTATTTTTCCAAATGTAACCATTCTCCAAGGAGTAGATGTGCGGGGTTTGAGTTCAATTTTCATCAAGAATAGTAAAGATAAAGCCTCCTCATGACTGTATCTCAACAACGGTTTTTAGATGGAAAAGAGGATAAATCCTAGAGCTCAAATCTATGTTATAAACTCAACTTGATGGCCAAAGTAAAGTGATCCCTTTTTCAGTTTCTACTTGTATTATTGCTAATATTAAATGAGTTTAATTTCTTAGGAGTCCTCTAACTCTTTAATGTTTGTCTTCTCAGGATTTTCTTGTGGTAGACCACTCCTCTATTTAACTAGGTAATAACTAGCAATTGCCCCAAAAAGTGCAAAGGAATGTCAAAAGGAAAAGAATAAGGAAGACAAAGTAGATGCTACAAAGTGGAAGGAGAGAGTTGTATAAAAGGAATAGGCATTTAGAAAACAATTATGGAAATACCGAGATGAACATTAGTTCTTTAAATTAGTGCATTGCAACATTAATATGCGAGGCGAGTGTCCTTGATTCATGTGGAATTGTCAAGAATTAAAGACCTTGAGAGTCATTTAATAGTACTTATATATGTAGCATGTAGACATAAGTAAATGTGAATGGAAGCTACAAAAGAGAAACAGTGTAATTGTTCTGAAAGGTAGTAAAGGGAAAGTGTGTTGTATAATAGTTTGAGAACAGAGATTGCCTACTTGTCCTACTTGATGCAGGATCATCCTGCTCTCCATCCAAGTCCAATATTTGGTCAGACCTTAGGGTCTTGACATTTTCCTAAGTAGAGGTCTTTGATGAAATATTGTAAATAATACTATGTTGTAAGTGTGATTCTAGATGGGTGATGAGTCACTAGGTGAGTGATGAGTCACGTAACAAAGTCCACATCTAATGGCAGCATTTGATGAGGGTTTAATATCTCATGAGCGAGTCATAGAGATAGGGTTGAGAGTTTGCTAATTTTAGAAATAGTTGATAAGATGTAGGAGTGTGTTGAGATGTTTGTGGATCTCAACCAGAATTGGTTTCAGAATCCTCTATGTATATATTGTGTGAGCCTATGAGGCATAATCAGTGTGGCCAAAAAGTGAGAAATCAAGCCAAGAGGGTTGGTCATGTTTGTATCAGGTCTAAGAGGATCAGAACACGGGTTCTGAAGTAATTGTGAATGTATAGGTTTCTTATGATTGAATGAAGAAGGATAATTATGCATTCTCTGTGTGTATGATTATATGAATTGAATGATTGATGAGCTCTGTCCATGACTGATAAATTTGTGTATGAATACCCTGAAATTGGGGTTTTTATGATTTGAATGTTACAAAGGATGTTTGACTGATATCTGTGTGTGAATGCATGAATAAACCCTGTATCATTGATCACTGAAAGGATCGATTCTATGTGTATACGAATCCGCATAGGTGAAGCTCAGGGTTAGACTAGAATGAGCCTGTGAAATCGAATTGAAGTCCTATTCTGTCTAAGAAGTGATGTGCAGGTTTAGCTATGGAGATGATGATCAGATCCAGTGAAGGAGATCAATTCCAGTGAAGATCAGGTTGAGGTTTAATTTATTGATTCTCTAATTAATCAACACAGAGTTATAGAGATTGTGTTCGGTTCGTTGATAGAGCTAGATGATCCAGATTGAATTAAGGAGATCGACGACGGGGAAAGGATTTCGCAAGGTGAAAGTGCACGGGAGATAGAGTTCTGAAGTTACAAGGAGAGCATTCTGCATTTGATCGCAGATCAACGGATGAGAGAAGTCACGAAATGATCAACGACTCATACAGTGTTCCGCAGGAGAAAGAGTTCGGGAGTTAATGGCTAGAACGGATGCGAGGAATCACCCATTGATATGGATCCGATGGCCTAAAGAAATTCTAGAATGAACACTTGTTGATTTGATAGTCCAAAATAATTGCAGAAGGAACTTTGTGGAATCCAATTTCGAGGAAGTGCGGAAGGCACACCTGCAATTGCGGAAGGAAAGGAATTGTGGAAGGAACTTTGCGGACGCTAATTGCAGAAGGCAGTTGCGGAAGGAAGTTGCAAAGGCACACCTGCAATTGCGGAAGGAACGTGATTGCAAAAAGGCGGTTGCGGAAAGGTAAATGCGAAAGGAATTTGCGGAAGGCATACTTCCTCGATGCTCCGCATTCAGGTGAGACCCAAAATATTTATGTATTGCAGTTCGCCGGCATTTTGAAGTCCGCCTGTTTAGATAAAGACTTAGTCGGTCTGCTAAGTTTGGCGATTCTTCTAAGTGTGGAATCGGACTAATCCCAGGGAAAGCGGGTTGGATTGGTTTTGCTAATACCTCCTTCATCATTTGGTATCAGAGCACGATTCGCTCTTGGAATTAAGTCTGCGATAGAAGATTGCAATAAATAGAGGATTGGTATGTTTAGAAAAGGTATGTTGGTTCAAAGGCAATTAAACAGAGAAAAGTTGAATTTCAATTCAATTGAAGTAAATAGAGGACAACATGTACAGGGAAGTTCATGCGAAGATCCCAAAAGTATGTCCATTGAAGTGCAAGATGTGGAAGACATGTTTAAGGTATTGATTGATGTGTTTATATTAACTCTGGTTTGAGATTATTGCAGATTGAAGCCAATGAAAAATTTGATAGTAGAATATAGCTTGAAATAAATGACAAAGAACATGTGTGTTCTTGATGAGAAGAGTTTGTGAACTCTTAGAGAAAAGAAGAATTAGTGGTATAACCTAAGGATCCAATAGAGATTGGACAAGAAGGGGACAAGTTGAATTTTCTCAGAGAGGAAGTGGATCTACAGAAGCCAAGAGGAGCAAAAGAAGTTTCTCAGGAGGTTCTAGAGGAGAAGGAAACAAGGATACCAAAAGGAAAATCTCAAGGATAGATATCTTGTTGAGGTATGACAGGTATGAAGACTTGCTGAGACGAGGCTTGGGAATAGTCTGTTAGGATATTCCTATACTCCATCCTAGTCCCACCAGTATTTTGATCATTTCCATTTTCAGTCATGCATGCACTTTTAGGGTTTGCATGCATCCCAGTCATCAGTCCAACACCTAGCCCTCAGTTAGCCAGCCCCCAGGAGCTTCTCACTATTCAGTTTTAGCCCTCCAGTTGCTTAATGTGCCCTTCTTCCTTGATTTTAGGGAGAAACTCGCCCTTCTTCACCTACCAGTCTAGTTGTCTTCAGTTTACACTTAGTTACACTCAGTTACACTCAGTTACAATAAGTTACACTCAGTTACACTCAGTTTCACTTACCAGAGTTAGTTTGACTGATGGTTGACAGTTACTTGAGCATTGATGACTCCACTGATGATGATGAAGACTTCCAGTTGTGCTCTGATGATCATGAGGACACCCAGTTGTGCTCCGATGACACTCTATTGATCTTATGATCACTTTGAGAGGCTAATTCGAATTGCCACCTTAGGCATTCGAATCCTCTCTACCATTGTACTATTTATTTGTCCATACTGTGATTAATTAATTAGTGTGTGTGAAGTATTATTGCTTTTATCTGAGCTCTACTGTACCATATTATTCTGTTGCTCATTATACTGTATTGTTCACTCTTCTTCTATTTTCCTGCTTAATCATAATTACTCTTGTGAGGTATACATCATCTCTTAGATCTGCTGTGAGGATTTTCACATGGTTTCAGAGCATGTTGAGAGTATTGTTTATCTCCATTCTTGAGAGTTTTTTGTAGGTTATTACCAAGATTTTGAGTGCAACAGTTTCTGCATTTTTGCAGCAGTAGCAGTTGCAGTTATTCTATATTGTTTTTGCAGGTCTTCTACAGATTCAATGAATTCAAAAGAAATCACTCCTCTTTCTCCCTTCTCTCCTCTCAGCTATGATGATTGGAAACCAAAAATGATAGCATACTTGAAGAGCCATGATCTCTTTGACTGTTGTTTTGAAAGAGAGTTCAAATCTTCTGAAGAGAAGATTGATTGGTTAAATAAATTTGATGAAGCCTTTGGATCAATGTTGGATGCGATGTCTGATTGGATGTTATATGACCTCCCTGATTTTTCATCACCAAAAGAGATATGGGCTCACCTGGATGAAATATTTGGCAGAGAGAATGAAGGACTTGGTCCCAACCCATTCGAAAGCAAACAAAGTGATGCATTCGATCCTCTTGATGGTCTCTCAGATCATGAACCAGTATCATCTCATATTGAAGTTGTTGACAAAGAACTTGCAAATTCTCCACTCATGCTCAAACTTTCTTCTCTTTCTGTGCTAGATCACACTCTAGATATTGCAGAAGGTCCTAAATCCTCTCTTGCACCAGAGTCTGTTGGTTTGCATCATGATCACATGATTATTTCGGAGGTAAAATCAGCTATTGGAGGTAATGCATTCGCTCCTCTCAAGCAATCATCTCTTTTATACTACTATATGATCATTAATTCATGCTTTCATAAGGTTATTGAAGAATATGGCCATTGCCACCCGCTTGAGATAATTTCTCATGCATCCATTGGTTTTGATCTCACCTCTTATGGTTCAAAGGAGATCTCAAGAAACCATTGCCATTCGCTTGGGATAATTTCTCATGCATATGATAGTTTTGATCTCACCCCTGTTGGTTCAAAGGAGATCTCAAGAAACTATTCTTCAAGTCTTAAATCTAATTTTGATTTCAAGCAATTATTATTTGATGGTTCTTTTTGGCATAATCTCACCCATGATGGTTCGAAGGAGAAGACAAAAGACTATCTGCATATTCATGATTTTGATCCCACCTCAGCTGATTCAAATCACAGGTTCAAGGATCATCCTCATACTTTTGGATTTGTTCTCATCACATTCGATCTGAAGAGAAAGTACAAGCACATGCTTTTTGAGCATGATCCACTTCTTCCTAAGAAGAAGATACCTCTAGACATATGACCAAGCATCACACCTGCTTGAGTTTGGAGAATTTATTTTTGTGTGTGCCTTACAGTCTGGTTTTTGAGGAGGGGGTATATTTCCCATGAAATTTTCCCACTTCCTTGGTTTATTGACTATTATTATTCATTGTATTGGGTGACCTTTGGTCTTAGTTACCAGGGCCTAGGATGGATTAAAGGGGGGGTGTTAGGATATTCCTATACTCCATCCTAGTACCACCAGTATTTTGATCATTTCCATTTTCAGTCATGCATGCACTTTTAGGGTGCATTCTAGGGTTTGCATGCATTTTGCATGCATCCCAGTCATCAGTCCAACACCTAGCCCTCAGTTAGCCAGCCCCCAGGAGCTTCTCACTATTTAGTTTTATCCCTCCAGTTGCTTAATGCGCCCTTCTTCCTTGATTTTAGGGAGAAACTCACCCTTCTTCACCTATCAGTCCAGTTGTCTTCAGTTTACAATTAGTTACATTCAGTTACAATCAGTTACAGTAAGTTACAGTCAGTTACAGTCAGTTACACTGAGTTACACTCAGTTTCACCTACCAGAGTTAGTTTGACTAATGGTTGACAGTTACTTAAGCATTGATGACTCCACTGATGATGATGAAGACTTCTAGTTGTGCTCCGATGATTATGAGGACACCTAGTTGTGCTCCAATGACACTCTATTGATCTTATGATCACTCTGAGAGGCTAATTCAAATTGCCACCTTAGGCATTCGAATCCTCTCTACCATTGTACTATTTATTTGTCCATACTGTGATTAATTAATTAGTGTGTGTGAAGTATTATTGCTTCTATCTGAGTTCTATTGTACCATATCATTTTGTTGCTCATTATACTGTATTGTTCACTCTTCTTCTATTTTCCTGCTTAATCATAATTACTCTTGTGAGGTATACATCATCTCTTAGATCTGCTGTGAGGATTTTCACACAGTCCACAAATGAACAAGTTGAAGTTCACAAAGGAAGAAGAAATGGAGACAATGACTACTGAAGGTCATTGCAGAGGTTCAAAATAAAGCCACAGCAGAAGAAAAGATGCCAAGGCAGAAAGCATCAAGAAAATGATTCAAGAGGAGTATGATAGAGAATTAGTTGACATAGGATTGCAAATGATTCGTTTAGAGATGTTGCTACAGAAGGGAAACCAGAGAAGAGGATGGAACTTGAAGAAGAAACTCAAGTGGCCAGTGATGCAGTTGTTTGAAGAGAAGCTTTGTATAATCTTGGAGGAAATGAAGCATAGAATGGATGCTTTATAAGAGAAGGAGAGACTCAGAGAAACTGTCAGGCCAGTGACAGAAGAAGGTGTTCAGTATTGTGAAACTGAACAGGGAGACATCCTTGGGGAGGATAATGATGAAGGAAAAGAGAGACTAACTGAAAGTATCATGGATTCTTTAAGAAGTGTAGATCAATTTATGGAGGAGATGACAGTGAGGCCAAATGAGACCAAAAGGTCTTATGTTTTTTAAACTAATGATTTGTTTGTGATTACAAGTTTTGTTGTAGATGATAGGAAATATTTTGAAACTGTCTCAAAAATGGGTGAAGCTAAATATGATGAAGAAGGTCTCTCAAGTGAGAATGTTTTTGAAGTCTTGCAACAAAAGGAACACATTAATGAGTTGCTTAATGGAGGAAATCAGTCAATTGAAGTTGTTATGAAGATGAAGGAAGAAAAGAAATATACAAAGACATTTCCATAAGAATGGATCAAAATTGCATTCTGATGAAGGAAGAAATTGAACAGTCATCTTGGACTATCAAAGAAATTGAAGAAGGAGAAGATATGCTTTCCAAAAGCATAGTAGGAGAACATAATTATGTTGTAAGAGAGAATGAGATGGTATCCTATAAAGGAATTCAATATGGAGATTGTATGCAGCCTGTATCCCAGACTATAAGAGAGATAGATGTTGGTGAGGACAAAAGGAGGATGCTAAGAAGAGTATCAACAGATACATCAGAGTCTCATGTTTTTGAAACTGATTTTTGGTGTGTGCTTACAAGTATTGAAGAAAGTGAAGGCAGACAGAAAAATAAATCTATCATAACAAAGGAAGAGACCATATTGTCTCAAAAGGATGATCAATACCTAGAAGAACTTGATGTTACCGAGTTGGCTAATGAAGATAGTGAGAAAATTTCTGATCTCAGAAAGTATGATGAAGAATTAGAAATGCTAGAAGATTGGTTGATCAATCCAAGGATTGATAAAGATCCTGAAGATATAAGTAAAAATCCTGAAGATATAAGGATGCATTAGGTAATGGACAACAACAACAGAGAGCCAAAATACAAGCAGAACAAGAAGGTGTACCAGCCAGTGAATAGACTAGACAATGAAATTGAGATGATAAGGATGTTGATGATGAAAGTGTCTCAAAGAATACATGAAGAGAAAATGAATATTTGCATCAGTAGAGCAAAGAAGCAAAACGACATTAGGAGACAAGTGACAAGGGAATATTGCAAAATCAAGGCTAGTGGAGAATTGCAGCAAAAATTATGGAAGCCAAGAGAGTTGCAAACACCAACAAGACAACATGTTATCCATGAAGCAACTGGAAAGATTCAACATAAATTTTGGAATCCAAGAATATTGAAGATTGAAGGTTATGACCAAGAGGTCATATTTCTTTCTTCTGGGGGAGTTTGATGCAGGAGCATCCTGCTTTCCATCCAAGTCCAATATTTGGTCAGACCTTAGGGTGTTGACATTTTCCTAAGTAGAGGTATGTGATGAAATATTGTAAATAATACTATGTTGTAAGTGTGATTCTAGATGGGTGATGAGTCACTAGGTGAGTGATGAGTCATGTAACTAAGTCCACATCTAATGGCAACATTTGATGAGGGTTTGGTATCTCATGAGTGAGTCATAGAGATAGGGTTGAGAGTTTTCTAATTTTAGAAACAGTTGATAGGATGTAGGAGTGTGTTGAGAGGTTTGTGGCTCTGAACCGGAATTGGTTTCAGAATCCTCTATGTATATATTGTGTGAGCCTACGAGGCATAATCAGTGTGGCCAAAAAGTGAGAAATCAGGCCAAGAGGGATGGTCATGTTTGAATCATGTCTAAGAGGATCATAACACAGGTTTTGAAGCAATTGTGAATGTATAGGTTTCTTATGATTGAATGAAGAAGGATAATTATGCATTTTCTGTGTGTATGATTCTATGAATTGAATGATTGATGAGCTCTATCCATGACTGATAAATCTGTGTATGAATAACTTGAAATTGGGGGTTTTATGAATTGAATGTTACAGAGGACGTTTGACTGATCTATGTGCGTGAGCGCATGAATAAACCCTATATCATCGATCACTGAAAGGATCGATGCTCTGTGTATACGAATCCGCAGAGGTGAAGCTCGGGGTTAGATTGGAGCGAGCCCATGAAATTGAATTGAATTCCTATTTTGTCTAAGAAGTGATGTGCAGGTTTAGCTATAGAGATGATGATCATATCCAGTAAAGGATATCAAGTCCGATGAAGATCGGGTTGAGGTTTGATTGATCGATTCTATGATAAATCAACATAGAGTTACAGAGATTGCATTCGATTCATTGACAGAGTTGGGAGATCCAGATCGAAGTAAGGAGATCGATGATGGGGAAAGGTTTTCACAAGGTGAAAGTGCGTGGGAGATAGATTTCCAAATTTCCAAGGTGAGAGTTCTTCATTTGATTGCAGATGAATGGACGAGAGAAGTCGCGAAATGATCAACAACTCGTACAGTGTTCCGCAAGAGAAAGAGTTCAGGATTTAATAGCTAGAATGAATGCGAGGAGTCCACCATTGATCTGGATCCGACGACTCAAATAAATTTTGGAATGAACACTTTTCGATCTGACGGTCGAAAGTAATTGTGGAAGGAAATTTGCGGAAGCCAATTGTGGAATCCAATTTCGAGGAAGTGCAGAAGGCACACCCGCAATTGCGGAAGGCAGTTGTGGAAGGAAGTTGCAAAGGCACACCCGCAATTGCAGAAGAAAGGTGGTTGCGGAAAGGTAAATGTGGAAGGCATTTGCGGAAGGCATACGTGCTTGACGCTCCGCATTCAGGTGAGACCCGAAATCTTTATGTATTGCAGTTCACCGCCATTTTGAAGTCTGCCTATTTAGAGAAAGACTTAGCCGGTCTACTAAGTTTGGTGATTCTTCTAAGTGTGGAATCATACTAATCATAGGGAAAGCGTGTTGGATTGGTTTTGCTGATCCCTCGTGCATAACTACCTATAATTTCCATCCATGCATAAGAATTCGATATGATGCTTTACGTTGCTTTGTTATCCTTTCTTAGCATTCTTGGCAATGACATGTTTCACACGTTTAAGACAACAAAGAATTTGTATATGGCCACCAATATTATATAAATATTCACAAACTATGCTTAAATGTGCTATAAATTATGCAAAACACTTGCAAATTGATTATGTTGTTTTTAGAACCACTAGACATATATGAGTGATGAGTGTTGTTTTGTATATTTTTTTGTTCATTGCATACGGTAGTATGAAATTGGGGAATGAATGGGCACAAGGGATAGGTTTACTATTACTAATATAAAATTTTAGCCATGAGATCAATGAAAAACGCACTTGCAATGTACTTGAAAAAAAAAAAAAGTTTATCTAATTTAAATTGATTTTAAAAAAGAAATTTCCATATTGATATGATAACATTCTTCCTTGACAATAATAAATATTTCTCATTCTACTACTAATTATTACTACAATATAATGGTTTGTACTTATCACATATATTATAGAACTAGACCACGAGTCTAATCTTTTTTAGAATAGAGTTAGATTAATATCAAAATCAAATTTATCCTATTTTGACCATGATTACAAATATATTGACATATTATATTTAAGATATATAGAAAACATTAATTCATTAAAAAGTTTAATAATTATTAAACTGGGTGGAACAATTCATTAACTAATTCAAATTTCATGTACTCATATCCAACATGTGGATTCTAGTGCAAGCCAAGAGACCTATACATTTTAACATCGAGGAGGGATATATACAGTGGGGATCCTTATGCTGGATTAGTATTGAAAAACATTAAGGAGACTGCCATTTAAGTTGTGTTTATGGTCTTCAACCCCCAAAAAAATCTACCATGGAGCAAGCTTTCAAAATCTAAGGTTTAGTGGAGGTCATTTTAGGCCTTTCTCGAACCTCTATTTTGGACTCATAGTTTTCCAATAACTTGCTTCTTCTGTTTGGGTGGATAAATTTAAGTCTTGATTGTGTAAAAAATGGTGCTATGTTATGGATATAAAGTCATAAGAAATTATCCACACTGGACAACACATGATTGTTGAAAGATAATAGGAGCATCATGCGCCTAAATATCATCAATTGTACTAAGTTTTTTTTGTTTTTGGAAATGATCAATGAGTTTTTATTAAGGACACCCTTAGACACAACAAGGAACTTAATGACTTCTAATATATTTTTAGAACTTTTCTTTCTTTCTTATCCTTTATGTAAAGAAATATGACATTCAAATTGATTAAGGCTTATTTGATAATCCATTAAGTCTACAAGGAAAGGAGGATTATGAGTTCTTTGTTTTACTTTGCCTACACAAGACTATCCCCTAACCCGGAATATTATTTAAATCTATTCTAAACACCTTTTGTGTTCAAAACTCAAGTTAATACACAACATTGTGTGTGCAACATATCCATCCCCAAATTCCATTTAGTGTTCCCCTTCCTTGCTAAGGGGATTTGCTAGTTTTATTACCACTCCTTGTAGAGCAATGATACTTTCTACTACCTTCTCTTGCCACATTATTATTTTTAAGAAGAATATGCAAGGATTGCCTGATATGGAAGTATTGACATTTCGATACAAAATTTATATTTTATTAATCTCATTATAAGTTCTTACTTCAATCACAATTGTGCAATCCTTCATTCTATGATGTTGAAGATAACACAAACTCCTTGTTACCTCATCCTATATGCCTATGATTTTATTCACTTCATATTCCAATGACATGATATAGAGGTATGCTAGTTTATTGGATGAGCACAAACATTTAAGTTGTGGTTTTTCTTAACCACAATTTTGATTTTCTATCTCTTATTTACACCCTCTCATTCATACTGTTATCTCTTGTTTAGCATTAGCATCCAAAACAAACAATTTCTAATTTTCAATTTAGATTTAGCATCAAATTAATGCTAATTAATTTTTATTTTTTTTAATTATAAAACATAAATTATAAATCCACACACACACACACACTCTTAAGTTTTAGATGCACATAAAATAATAATAGAGGACAATAATAATCACAATCACATAGCAACACATTTAAGAGACAACAATATACCCTAGAAAACTCCATACGGGAAAAACCAACAACAATGAATATATTCATTACCTTGGACAAAACGGGTCAACTGGGCCAAGTGAGATCACCTGCTCACCTCTAGACCACATTACAATGGGGTATTCCAAGTCCTTTATGGGCTTCATTACATGCAATACCTTGAGCAAATACCACGGGCTACACGAAACCATGTGCTAGACCTTGTTAACAATTTATTATTTACACTATTTTATTTCACATTACAATTTAATATATTTTTTAATTTCATTTTTAATTATGTTACACATATTATATATTATATACACATCTCTTTCACTTCAACAATAAAATTATAATACACATTTTTAATACAAACATTTCATAAACAATAAATAACCAATCATTTTTTAATATCATTTTAATATTATTAAATACATTTATTATGTGTTATATGACATATCTGTTTAATTATTATTGGTTACTGAGAGGGGTGAGGTGCAACCTAGTATGAGGGAGGTGCTTGATAGATCTAGGTTTAACATGGATCAGAATGTAACTACTAAAGTCTATAGAGGTGTACATACCCACTACTAAAGTTTACAATGCAACTACTAAAGTCTACATATGTGTACATACCCTACCTCCTCCAAATTTAAACCTATAACCTCTTGGAAGAAAACATATATTCATAACTGTCAAACCCACACATCTCTTTCATTTCAATGAAAAAAAAAATATATTTTTAAAATAAATATTTAATAAAGAAAAACATTCAATCCTAAAATAAATAAATAATTTTGAATTTTTTATACATTAAAAATAAATAATGTTATTATGAATCAATCACTTTACCAGGTCACTACTAAATTCCAAAATAAATTTGAACTTGTGATCTTCTAAAATTATAAAATTAAAAAAAAAAAAATAAATTAACAAATCCACTTATAAATCTAAAGCCAAAATTAAATATTAACTCCCTTACATAATAATCTTTATATCTAAAATATAAAGATTAGGGAAAATAGGAGATGCCAACTTCTTTTCTATTAGGGGCTCATACAACAAATTCTATGTCACTCATGCAATCCATTACTAGTAAGAGGATTATTTCTATGAAAAACGGCTGCAACTTTGCATGCAAAGTTTCAAATAAATGCTTCCACAAAATGCACACTTTTACTAATAATATAAACTATTTAGGAAAATTACCATTTTTGCAATGATGTTGCCTATAATATGATACATTTTCAAGCACCGTAGCAATGTAGAACAACAAGAGGCAAGTATCAATTATTACGTAGCAAGTATGCTATAAAATTAACAGTCTGAACCTTGAACCTTGTATTGTTGACTGGTATTTGACCATTTTACATGTTTTCTGAATTGCATATATTAAAGAATATAATACTTTTGAAAATTGGGTAACATTATTCTTGACTGCCAATGAAATCCATCGGGGTTTCCATTCTTGATGGATTGAAACCCAATATTTCTATTAAATAAGCCTAAACTATCATGGCTATGCATTGAGAATATTCATCAATAAATGAATCTTCATAGGTCTTATTTTCACCATTATAAACGTCTCATTTTACCAGGTAAACCTTGCATATTTCTATTAACTAAACCTAAACTATCATAAACTATCATGGCTATGCATTGAGTCATATTCCTCAACAAATGAATCTTCATAGGTCTTATTTTCAAGATTATAAACAGATGAATCTTGCATGAAAGGGGAATTTCTAAGTTTGTATACCGAAGTCAACAATACTAAAAAATATATCAATGATCATCTAGTCTAAAAGATATATTTTTCATTGTTAACAAGATAACCATATAACAAACTTGACACTAATCGAGATCTTTTAAGTCATAAAATCATGCTTTGAAAAGGAGACACAAAGGAATAATTTACTTACAATGGCCACAACATATTTGAGAGTGGGTTTTAATGTTGATAACAATTACATAGACTAAAGAAAAACAACAAATTTCTGTATATTATTATAGAAAATAATATGCATAATAAATGTTTGCTAGTCAAGTTTGTTAACACAAATATATGTCATGGGCTTCAACCATGGTTCAAGTCTCTCCAATAATATACTTCATTAATATTTGCATCAAAACAAGGTACCAAGTGCAAAGCATTTTTTTTGCAAAATAAGTATCTCTATCTCATGCCCTATAGGTCAAAGGAAGAATCACATCTCACAAATGTGAAGCCTTACATTGACACACAAAATACTTAAAATATCAAAGCATATAAAAACACTATACTATCAAAGGGTTCCTGGTCACACATAATACATACAATTTCAAAACTTACAAAAAAGTATACCAATATATATATATATATATAAATAAAATAAAAAAGTATTGTTGAAATATGGTGATATAACCCCACAACCTAAATACATATCATATATATAAAATTAATAAACTAAATAAAAAATTATTTAAGATCTAATAATAATAAATAAACCATCATAAACTCATATTAACCCCAACTTTTTAAACATAAATACATTCATTTGCATACTTAATAAATCCAATGTTAAAATAACCCTAATTTTCTAAACACAAATAAATTAATTCTAATATTTAAATCCAATGTTTAAATGAATCTATGTATAATCATTTTCCATTGCTAGTTGTTTGTGATTTCAACAACATAGCAAACTTATATCAAGTTAAATCCATGAATAACACAATGGGTTGGTGAAATTAAGTACAATTCTCTGGCATATTATGTACGATTCATAAGTGAAAAAAAATTGTTTTATGCTAATCAAGGATTGCTCGCAATCTCAAGAATATATAAAAAAACTATATCAGTCGCAATCTCATGAACATATCATAAACTATAAGCTAAACCTCTATGAGCATACATCCACAAATTCAAAACATATCATAAGTTATACCATCATAAGTGTACATTCATGAAGAACTCTAGTGGTGCAGATAGAAGATTGGGAGCGTTAGAGTTTAACGCATGCTTCTGGAGACAAAGTTCTGTGCGGCATTCAGAGCCTGGTTGGATGGATCATCCCCTTCCTCTGGATCCAGATCCAACAGTCAGGCGCCAGTTTTTGGAAGACCGCTTCTGTCATCTTGTGGCGTCCAAGCCCGCTTCAAGCAAACCCCCTGCGAAAAATGAATCCAAATTTGTTAAGAAGGCTGATGTACTAGAAGTTAAGATATCCTATGTGCCGCTAAATGCAAAGCTATTGCATTATCAGAAAAAATGATTAATAGGCCACTTCACGATCCTTTGGCCTTCTCCCAAATCCACGAAGATCTGGATAAATAAGAACTGACGGCCATTAATCTAAGGAGAAGTCCAACAAATATTCTACGGGAAAGGGTTCTTCATAGTTTTTGTTTGAGAAAAAGGAAGATAGAGACCTGATCTTCAGGAATGGGCCTTATTTCATGGGACCAAGAGGGATGTATATCAACAAGTGGGACTTGTCATTCGACCTTGAGAAAGATATCCCCACTGTAGTTCCAGTTTGGGTGAAGCTTCCCCATCTCCCTCCTCTTCACTGCTAGAATGAAGAATATATGAGAGAAATAGGGAAATCTCTCAGGAAATACATAGACAAATCTAAACCCAAGCCGCCAATGTTTTCATGTGCAAGAATCTGTGTTGAAGTAGATCTAGAAAAGGGTCTTCCAGAAGCCATCAATATTTCAATGGATGGTTGGACTCACCTTCAAACAATAGATTATGAGAAAATACCCTTCAAGTGTAAAGTATGCCACGCATATGGCCACTTTGCAATATTGTGTCCTAAGAAAAAAAACAGGAGCAAGAAGAAGGACAAGGAGAAGAATGGAATGAAGTCTCGAGAAAGAAAGGCAACAAAAAAACCCTTAACCCATCACAATCTCCAAATAAGAGGAAGATCAGTACCAATAGATTTCAAGCTCTCAGTAACGAGGATCATGAAGAAGAACAAGAGAAAATAGGGGGAAAAAACAAGGACGACCTCAAAGAAAACAAAAACTTAGAAGAAACCCTAAGAGCCAAGGAAAAGACCCCTGAGGTGATTAATATAGATAAGGAAGGAAACCATACGCAACATCATGAGTATATCAGGCCTGATATCTCCCTAAGATCCGGGGGTTCGGTGACTAGATCTAAATATAGGGAAAATATGGAAGAAACATCGGAAAGAAGAGAAGAAGAAGAGGACCCTCAAGCTAAAAATCAAGCTAAAAAGGGACGGAAGCCCAACAGATTCCTAAGAGAGCAAGAAGAAGCAAGAGAAAAAGCGGTGGGTAATCAAACCAGCTTAGACCAACACATTAGGATATCAGTACGAAAGAAGACTCAAGGAACCACAGAGGAAAATAAGGACACAACACACCCCCACCCCAGGAAATAATGAAAGTGGTCTCCAGGAATTGCATAGGATTAGGAGGCAAACAAAAGATGGAAGCAGCGAAAAGGATTAAGAGAAACGAGAAATCCACAATCCTATTGATACATGAGACCAAAATGAAATATAAAGAGTGTCTTCAAGCTTTGGGAAAAATAAGGGTAAACAGAGAAGGTAAAGCAGTCAGTGCAGAAGGAGCTTCAGGGGGGCTTATCACCTGGTGGGATAAAACTCATTTCAGGCTCACATCTTTCATCACCAATAGATCTTGGATATTGGTTGAGCTTGAGGATCTAATGAATAATGAAATAATCTAGCTAGGGAATGTGTATGGAACAACTATTGTAGTACAAAAAGAAGAATTTTGGAACTACCTAGCATCACAATGAGAAGGGATATTGTCTAACCAATGCATTATAGCAGGGGACTTCAACACGGCTATCTCGGCCGAGGAAAGTAAAGGAGGCACCAAAGTCAGAGATCCCTTCAGAGAAAGGATGGAATACCTTCAAAACTCTTGGAGCTTAACAGACATCAAACCAAAAGGGAAGTACACTTGGAACAACAAGAGATATGGCCCTGGACACAAAGCCTCCAAGCTCGAAATATTTCTGGTAAGTACTACCTTCCTCACCAAAACCTGCATTCCGGAGGTAAAAAAAATTTCGGTTGCTATCTCTGATCATAGGACCATCGCTCTTTTCTTCAATTCTTTGGGAAATTTGGGCCCGATGCCATTTAGGTTCAACCCGGTTTGGATGAAAAATGAGGGTTGTATGGAGGTCATCAAAGAGGCTTGGGAACAATATGTAATCGGATCTCCAAGCTACATATGGGAGACAAAGCTAAAAAATGTTAAACATGCCTTGAAAAGGTGGATTGTGGAAAATTATAAAGACCCAGGGACGAAAAATAAAGAAGCTCAAGCAGCCTTGGAACAACTACAAGATAACATGGAAGAAAATCCAGTTACATAAGAAATCTTGGTAAAAGAAAAAGAACTGGATAGGAAAATCCAAGACCTTGCTAGTAAATAGGAAGAGGAATGGTGTATGCAATCAAGAAGCTTATGGTTAAAGGGAGGAGACAGGACTACAACCTTTTTTCACAATCTGTGCAAAGAAAGGCAGAGGAAAAACACCATAATAGAGCTGGATAAGGATAATGGGGAAAAAATTACAGAGTAACTAGAAATTAAAAATGAGGTCAAGAACTTCTATGAAGAACTTTATCATGAAGAAGAAGAAGTAATTAGGGAATAAACTGAGCAAATGTGTGAGGATGTTCCCTCTATCATATCGAAGGAAGAAAACGACCTCCTTTGTGCTCTAATATCTGAAGAAGAAGCGAGGAAAGCAGTCTGGTCCCTTCACCCGGATAAAGCCCCAGGACCTGATGGCTTCACTATCCACTTTTATCGGAAATGTTGGGCCTTTATTAAAAAATGTCGTATCAGAATGTTGAATTGGACGAGAAATAGGGACCACATAGGAGGAGCCACAAAATCCTCTTTTATAGCCATGATTCCCAAAGAAAAAAATCCCTCCTCCATAGATAGATATCACCCCATTTCCCTCTATAATTCTTCCTACAAAATCCTCACAAAAATCATTTATGGCAGGCTCAAGAAGTATC
This sequence comes from Larix kaempferi, assembly GCA_027924585.1. NCBI lineage: Eukaryota > Viridiplantae > Streptophyta > Pinopsida > Pinales > Pinaceae > Larix > Larix kaempferi. The sequence goes on along the minus strand of BSBM01000023.1, from coordinate 19,500,244 downwards.
TTCCAATGGCGATCTCTGCTAATCAAGGCGGTTTTGTCTCAGGGAGACAAATTTATGACACCATTCTACTTATTCAAGAAGCCATCCATTCCACCCAGAAAAGGAAAGAGGCATGCATGGCAATCAAACTTGATCTTGCCAACGCCCTTGATCGGGTTAGACATGACATCCTATATATGGTTCTTGGGAAGTTTGGGTTCTCCGCAAAATTCGTTAGATGGATCAAATCTTGCATAGGGTCACCTTGGATAGCCCCTCTTCTAAATAGAAGACCCACTTCCTTTTTTTAAAATTTCCATAGGACTGCGAAAAGGATTCCTTATGTCCCCTTTCCTTTATATCCTCGTGGCATACACTCTAAGCAGGAGACTCAATAGGTTAATGACAGAAGGAAGCATCCTAGGTATCATCATTGCTCGAGGAGTTCAACCAATAAATCATGCACAATTCGAAGATGACACTATTATGTTGGGGTATGCTTCAGTCCAAATAGCCATGAAGTTAAAAAACATTCTAGATCTCTATCTTTGGGCTACGGGAGGGAAAACCAACGAAAACAAGAGCAATATTTATGGATGGAATTGAAACTCTAATATCCTAAGGGAGCTTGCAGTGGATTTGGGGGTCAAGGCTAACATAGATTGGACCTCCTTCAAGTATATTGGATTTCCCATCAGCAGGAACAATGCGAATAGTGCACCATGGAAAACTGTCACCCAAAAAATAAAAAAAATAAGATTCAGTCTTGGGGAATGCAGTGGATAAATTTGGTATGTAAAGTCACTCTAATAAAATCAGTTCTTTCTTCCTATCCGGTCTTTATAAGTGATATGCTTTTGGCCCCAAAAAATGTGATGAACAACATCAGTATTGAAATCAAAAAATTCCTCTAGCAAGGAGGGATAACCCAAGGAAAAAAATTCCATTTGGTCAACTGGAACATAGTAAAGGAGGCCAAGAGAGAAGGAGGTTTAGGAATTAGGGAACCTATCCAGATGGATAAAGCTATGGGAGCCAAAATAATTTGGAGATTGATTTCTGGTAAGAAGGAATGGTGGAAAGAAGTGAGAAGGATAAAGTATATCATAAAAGCTAGACTGTGAAGCATAGAATCTCTGCTAAGTGGGAAAGGCACCAACATATGGAATCTTTGCAAATCCTCTGCTAGTCTAATTAGGGACAACCTTTATTGGATTCTGGGGAATGGGAAGAGGATTAAAATATGGACAGATTCTATTCTTGGCTCCCTTCGTCTAGGTTCCTATTCGAACTTACCTGGAATTCAAGACTGGATGCAAAGCTCAGGGTTTACTACCTTGAAGGACATATATGTTTGGGAAATATCAGGAACTTGGAAGGGATGGATTCCCTTGGATCCACCAAAAAACCCGATACATGAATACACTCACCTTCTTACGCAGCTTCATAGGAAAGCTCCAGTTCATTTAAGAATCAAATACAGTCGTGGCTAAGGGCATGATGGACATTACACAGTCAAGGAAGGGTACAACACCTTAGTGAATCTCAATAGGAATCCTGCGTCCAAATTTTGGCCTAAGGTATGGAACTCAGACTGCATCCCCAATGTAAATTTTTTCTTATGGATTCTTTCCCATAACGAGCTCCTCATTGCTGATAATCTGCTTAAAAGAGAGATATAAGTCCCTTCCTGCTGCGAGCTACGTAAAGCTTCTATTGAAAACGCCCAACACCTATTTCTGGAATATGCTTTTGCCAAACAAGTTTGGGAGATTGTATTCGGTCCTTTGTGTGATAAATATTCTCCTACAGAACAAGTTGAAGACATGATGAAAAACTGGAAACGATGGTTCCCCGAAAATATCCTAAGAAAACCTACTCTCAACATGATATGGAAAATGGTTCCAAAGAATGTCTCTTGGAAAATATGGTTAGCAAGAAACAGAAGTGTATTTGAAGGAAAAAAAGGCATACTAGAACATATTCGCTTACAAAGTCATAAATCTAATTTCCAAAAGCATCAATTCTAAAGGAATTACTCTCCAGAACTCGGAAAACCTTTCCTTGAAGGAAGACCTGTGGTCCCAAAATTTTGTAAAAAAGAAAATTATCAAAATCTCCAAGAATAAGATCAATTGTGAATGGGAGATAAGAATGAGTAAAGAAGAATTCAATCAATGGTGGATGTCACAGAAGATTCACTCCTTGTTCTTTGATGGGGCAGCCAAAGGAAACCTAGGAGAGGAAGGTACGGGAGGGGTCATCTATGAACTTGGAGGAAAAATAGTTAAATCTTACGCCTGGGGACTGGGAGAGAAATCCAATAATGTTGCTGAATGGATTTCTTTACTTCACAGTATGGAAATCGTCACCCAGTTAAAGATCGGTAAGATCTTCATTTTTGGAGACTCAAGGCAAGTCATTCAAAAAATGAGGAACAGTTGCGCCAAAGGATCTATGTGCAGGTGCAGAAGGATCATCAAAGAATTGGATTACTCAACCTCTCTCAAGAGGAAAATTACCTTCACATCCTTAGAGAAAACAATAGATCAGCGAACCACCTGGAAAATAAAGGAGTTAAGCTTGGTTTAGGGGAATTAATCTATGAGGATGGTTTGCATAGACATATTCCAATCCCCTAGGACTCCAAGTCCCATCTATAATTGTTTCACCCACTCAAATTTAAGACACAATGGGAAGACCTCCCTTGGGATGATGTGGAAACGTGTAGGTCGTCCTTGCAGCACTTGGCCTCACGCGGATACTTGGAATATCCATTTATGGGGAGTCTTGTCCAATACTTTACCCCTCTTGGCTCACACGCGAAAAAGATGTCTCGCTTCAAGAATGCATATAAGGAGGAGGCAATGGGGAAAGCAGGTCTTCAGATGCAGGAACTTGGAAACCACTTGACAGGTCTGCCCCTCATTCCCCTGAACTGTGAGGAATATTGCAGGTGGGAGGAGAGCCCGAACAACACCAATAATTCTACAAGAAGCTACCAACATTCTAGAGTTATGGCTGGAATTAGGGAGGCCATGTCGTATTTGAAAGCTAGTGTTGATGATTTCAAACTAAATCTCAGAAAGGTCTTTGAGGTTGCTTATGCTGGTCTTAAGGAGAACAAGGAAATCACGGAGGACATGAAATATATATCCCGACAACTTGCTTTTCAAGACTCACGCATAGATGACCTTGAGAGAAACATGTTCGAGCTCATGGGAATTGTGGATGTAATTAAGGATGAAGTGTTGAAAATGGCCAAAATGACCCAATGCAGCCACTGCCAGGATTCCCCAGATGAAGACGCTATGCCAATGGATGAACCTCGGTGAAACAACAAGTTGAGGGTCTGCATGGGCTACAAGAATGATGCTTTGCCTCTTTTAGTTCTATTTTTTTTTGTGTATTGTTAAATAAACAGTTTGTAAGGGTTTATCCCTCTCATGCCTTTGATTTTCCTAGGAAGTCTAATAGAAAAAATGATAGATATGAAGTGGAACAAGTTTTATTTTCACATTTTCAGCAAATTACAGAGCACAAGATGAAGCTCTCCCTTTTGTAATGAATGGTTGTGCACAACTCTTTTATAAATATTTCTCTTCTTCGGTTTCTGTTAAAAAAAAGGTGTACATTCATGAAATAAGGTTTAATAAATAGCAAGGATACTAAAAAGTCACCTCGAATATATTTAATATTTTTCAAATTACACTATCAGAATTATTATACATTATTATTTTATGATTATGAGTTTTTATTGAATAGAAAAATTACTTACAATCTCAACAAATATATATAAAAGATGTCAATTGTGTTTAGCCTGAGTGGTTATGAGATGTGAGTGTTACCATCCCCATGCAAGTTCTATTCCTCTAAGTGAAGTGCCTAGAAGTTTACCCCATAATATTTACCTGGAAGAAAAAAAGCATAACTAACTCATCATTATTATATCATAACTTGAAACCATAAAAACACAGAAGAAAGCTTGATGGATTTTTTTAAAATTCTTCTAGGAACTAGGAAAAACACTACAGAAAACTCCATAGGTTTTTAAAGAAAATCCTATTTTGGGAACCAAAGAATTTATCTTGTGGAGCAAAATTTACAATACATGAATTGTTGGAAAAGAAAATGACCTGAAGAGCAATATGCTACATGCCGATCCATAATATTAAGCATAAAGATGCATATAACATAGCTAAAATTGCATAAATAAATATGGAAGTCCAATAAATAAAACCCTGCAAGACATCAAGTCTAAATAGAGAAGTGTGATGCAACCACTCAACTACATTCAATGCAAAAATGTTCAAGAAAGAATGGCCTAGTATCCCTTGCCCATGTTGCCAAAACATTATCATCATAGCCAAGGTCATCTTTAGTTCTGCTTGTGCTATTGCCCTTGGGTATTCCATCATAACCAACACCCGGAATTTGATTGTAGCTACCACCACTTGCATTCCCTTCTTTTTGGCTATAGCCACCACTAGTTATGTACCCATCGTTTTGACTATAGCCACCAACACCAAAGCCACCTCCAGTACTGTACCCATCATTTTGACTGTAGCCACCTCCACCAAAACGAAAACCTCTAGTTCTTTCAGTAGCATAGTTAACATGAATAAGGCATCCATAAAAATCCTGACAAGGGATTGACAATGGTGCATAAAATAATGAGTTGTTATATGGCATAATTGAGAAATATGATATCAACATTCAAGCAAGGCCTTATGATAGAATCTTCAATTGACAATCTATAGCTACACTATTTAAATTTCCAGACAACAAATATGTCAATGTGGAGCATTGAATTCATTTAAAAGCAAAGTCTGAATACCTTTCCATCCATGCTTGTTATGGCCTCCTCGTTAGAAGTGAAATTAACAAAACCAAATCCTCATGATTAACAAACCTGGCCATTTTTTATTCGTTTGCATGTTTAAATGCAAGATGGGGTTTCTACCCTAATTCGGTTCACATTTTATCTTCGATGCCTCCTATTGACGGTGGCCTAGTTTACTTGTCAGACATCTCGAGCTATTGGAGGAGAAGATCATAGCAAAGGGATTTTCCATTTTTGTCAAGAGCTTATGGTAGTAGCAGCTTTATTCGTCACTCTCAATCTCCGCTAAGGAACCACTAGGGAAGAAGACGTGGTCTCTCTTAGTGGAAGCGAGTTCCTCTTCCAATCGACCCCAGAGTTGTACTTCTTGACATTGCTTTTGTTACAGGCAAGCCCACCCATGCTTAGTACTCAGATTACCAAATTGTAATAAATGAATAATACATTTTCCACACATTTAAACACAAAATTGTAGGATTTAAATTAACTTATCTATAAATTCCTCCAAGAAACTGAGTTGGCTAGGCTCATGTACCATCCAACCATAGGTGTTATGCAGGAAGCCTTTATATCCCTACCTCTGAAGCCACCCCCAAGATGGTTCATGATACTACCATAGAAAGTAATCTCAGATTATACAATTACTTCAATAGTTACAATTTGTATACTTGGAATTTTATAGTGAATTATCGAGCTAAAGACCACTCATAATACCTACCCACCTAACACCTCAAGGTTCTCATCAAGGCATGCATAGAGAACCTTCCACTTTGTCCTAAGTCTATTAAGGAACTTTTACTAGTTTTTAAGACCGCGATCAACTAGGCACTCCCAATACATGACTTATACAACCCCACATGGTGTGTTTTAGTATGACCATAGAGATTCCATTAGAACTACATTCTAACTGAACCTTTCCGAGACATAGTAGCTACCTTGCTACTGAAATACATGTTTTGTCTTCTTGTTGAACTGTTTTATTGGTTATTGAACTCTGTTTTTTCCTCCTCACTCTCTCCAAGTTTTCCTAATCTTATTCTATTTGAACTACTTCCTCCTCTATTTTCCTCCTCACTCTCTCCAAGTTTTCCTAATCTTATTCTATTTTAACTACTTCCTCCTCACCCTCCCTCCTCTATTTGGGTCTCTATTTTCTTATGAAAAAGAGTCCTCCCTTGGACTCTTCCTCAACCTAGGAAATAAGATGGCACATTTCACTATATTTTTGGAATCATAGCTATATTTTTGGAAAGAGGTTTTGACGACTTTTGGGATGAGGGAAAAAATGAAACTACTTGACACCTCAACTTCTAGATTAACTTTCCCACTTGTAGTATCATGGATCTTCTTTTAGTGGAACCCTGCCCAGTCAGCTCTAGAATTCTGATTTTATTTATTTCCATAATTTTAAAATTGTTATTTACAAAATCACCATTAATAGTAATAATAATTCATGGTGAATCATAAAAATTTCATAGAGCTAAATTTAATCACAAATAACATGCTAATAATTAATTAACAATTCAATTTTTTTAAGGGTAATACACTCGGGGATTACATCCCCTTCCCCTTAAAATAACATCATCCTCACAGGAAGAAAGTAACGAACTCCCGGGTTCAGTTCAGGTTAGTCTCACTCAGTGGGGTCGACAACAATTAGGCCATCCCGGCAGGGAGTTCTAGCCCAACGAGGGAGCACATCTCTTCTATTTTTGGAGATCATCAGGACTCTGGGATTGGGTATGTATCTGGATCATAAACCTCACTAACTGTATAACCCACTGTTGAATCGACGAAACCATCCTCAGTGTTCCTCTTTTCATAAATATTTATGTCTGAAATAGAAATGGATATGCTTCCTTCATAGCATCTTTTATTTCCTGTGTAGCCTCTTCAAGTGCAAAATGTTTCCATTGCACCTTTACTTGAGTGATAGCTCGATTCTAAAGCAATGTTTCGTTCCTGTCTATTATGCACAAGGGTTTTGGCCGGAACACTCCATTCAGTTCCACCCATATCAAAACCTAATAAATTACATGCTTAGAGTCACGAACATACTTATTTAACAAAGAAACATGAAAAACATTGTGGACTCTGATGTTAGTTGGAAAAACAAGTTGATAGGCCACTGGTTCTATCGTGGATAATATCTCGAAGGGTCCACAATATCTAGGAGCAAGTTTAGCACATTTCCCTAGATTTAGTGAGCTTCTTTTTTATTTCACCTTTACGTACACATGTTCCCCAACCTAAAAATATATATGTAATCTTTTCAAATCTGCATAACTCTTCTGCATATCCTAAGATGTTTTCAAATTCTATTTAGCTTTCTTCACTTCTTGTCCCATTTATTTAAGCATGTCTGGTCCAAGCATGGCTTTATTCATTAGATTATTCCAACTAATAGGAGTGTTACATTTTCTTCCATAATGTAATTCAAAAGGACTCGTTTTCAAAGATCTATAATACCCATTGTTATAAGCAAATTCTACAAGATGCGAGTACTCCTCTCACTTAGTAGGATTTTTCAACACATACATGCAAACCATGTCCTCAAAATCTGATTAGTTCTTTCAATTTTTCCATTTATTTGAGGGTGATAAATGGTACTAAATATTAACTTGGTACCTAATCCCTCAAATAATCCTTTCTATAATTTGGAAGTAAATTTAACATATTTATCATATATGATGGTAGTGGGCATTTCATGAAGTCTAAAAATATCCTTCATAAAAATTTCTGCAATATTTACTACTTTATAAATAGTCTTGATATTAATAAAATGGGAAACTTTACTTAATTTGTCCATTACAACCATAATAACATCATTTTGTTTTAATATTTTAGATAATCCTGTAATGAAATCCATGAAAATTATATGTAATTTCCATTCTGGTAACAACAAGGGTTGTAACAAACTAACTTAATAATTTTGATATTTGTTTTAAAGCTCTTGGCATTATTCTTTATTTTAGTAAAATTCTGTGTTCGTGTCATTAGTTTCATTTCATTTCGATAGCTATGTAATGGTATATGACATATAAACATAAAATATTGTGTCTCATGTGGGATAAACTTTCAGTTTCCCGAGTGCAAGTGTCACAACCAATTTCAATTGCATCCAAGCACGAAGCATACATCCTCGAGTAGCGTCATTCAAGTTATCAACTTCACTACAAAAATCTCATGCTATTGTTGCATGAAGTATTAGAATCTTGGATAGAATTTCTATGAGATGGCACCAGGTAGAGGTTGAAGATTCAAAAGAGATATTTCAATGGTTTAAAAATGCAATTGATTCTAATTATAGCTTTCTTCAACCAGTGGGAGTTTTTTCTATTATGTGTTGTATATTTCCAAGTGTAATGGTAAATTAGAGATGGAAGAGGACTCTATTGTATACTCAACGAGGATCCTTGAAACCAATACCATGTTCAATGAGGTAGATTATATAAAATATTACAAAAACACATAGAGGTTATATTAAAAGAGAGAAGGGTTGTAGCCTAACTATTTGATATAAAATAGGAAATATCACCATTAATCAAGTTATTTTTAGGCAAAATTATGATTTATGTAGAAGTAAACTTATGTCTATAAAAGTAAAACTATGTTTGGTATACAACTGAACAAAATGTCATTTTAAAATATTATTTTACATAATATAGAAAATGATTGAAAATTAAACTTGCTCAAAGGTGTTAGACACTCCAAGTCCTACTACTAAGGCTAGTTGGAATTGTTCTGGTGCTTCTTGGATTTATGGTTATATTCTACTATATATTCTTATGATGCAGCAATGCCTAGAGAGCCTATTGATGCTTCATGAGAAACTTCATTTCTAATCTCTTTGAAACCATGCTTATGTTTCAATTCCAACTGAAAGACTATTTCCTATAATTCCCCAACCTTGGCTACCCCCTCCTCAATCTTTTTGTGTTCGACTACACAGGATGATTCCAAAAGATTGAACACCTAGAGCAGTCGCTCACACAAACAAATCATAGATCAACACACCGATGTTTTCATGTGGTTTAAACCCTCGAAGGGGAAACACTCCATGGCCCCATCCAAATAGCTACTTGAGGCATGTTTATTATGCAAAAGAAATAAAATTACATATGAGCTTCTCATAATCGGTCAACTAGAAAGTGACCCTCCATGCTCTTTAATAGATATCATGGACCAATTAGGTGTTAAGCCACGGATCAAAGGTCGTTATGATCTAAGAGAAGTTGAACCGTCAGATCACTTTATGTCTAGAACATATTGTGACTGTCGGATTAGATATTAACAAATACATACTAACGCATACTAAATAACAGACTTTTCCTAACGGATATATTATAACAAGTTGATCTTAACTAACTCCTAAGTGTCTAAAGATCCAAACATCCCCCCTTAAGAACAACTTGTGATAGGATTGACGGATTTACAAAAGTGACACTATTATGAGAAGGAAGGAGGCATTAGAGCCTATCCCCCCTTAATGACAAGTTCCTGAACTCCTAGCATAGATCAAAGTTTAGAAAACTTCACTTCTGTAAGAGATTTGGTGAAGATGTCTGCAACTTGATCATTTGTAAGGAAAAAGAGCACTTCAAGAACACGATCATGAACAAGATTTCTTATGAAGTGCATATGTAGCTCAATGTGTTTGTTGCGTTGATGTTGAGCTGGATCTTTGGCGAGCTTGATGGCACTTTGATTGTCACACCAAAGTGGAGTCAGATGCTGCTATTGGAATCCAAACTATGAAAGGATATGTCAAAGACATAAAGCTTCTTGACTGGCATTAATTGTTGCACGATACTCTGCTTCTGCTGAAGAGAGAGCAAGAGCTTGTTGTTTCTTATAAGCCCAAGTGACAGGTCCAGAACCCAGACTGAAAACATAACCTACAGTAGAATTCCAATCATTAGGATCGCCGAACCAATCTAAATCAATGAAAATAACCAACAAAGGAGTCCCCCCTGAACTGTACTGAATCCCAAACTGAATTGTACCTCGAATATATCGAAGTATTATTTTTGTTGCTTTGCAATGAATTTCATGGGGCATTTGCATATAGCGAGTAACACGACCAATGACCAAAAAAACATCAGGACGAGTATCAGTCAAGTATAAGAGACTACCAACAAGCTGGCGATACAGGGTGGCATCAACTTAGGGTGAAGTGCAAGTGGCAGAAAGTTTGACTCCAGACTGGAAGGGAGAGGGAGTTGGTTTACAATCTTCCATGTGAAAGTGAGGAAGAAGGTCACAAGCATACTTACACTGAGAAATAAAGATTCCTTCTTTGGTTTGCAAGACTTGGAGGCCAAGAAAATAATGCAAATGTCCTAAGTCTTTCATTTCAAATTTTTTCTTAAGACTAGATTTCACATGGGTTAAAAGCATAGGGTTGCTACCAGTAACAATAAGATCACCAACATAAATAACAAGGATGGTGAGATTGTTTCCTACTTTCTTGGTATAGACATTAAGGTCAGAATGACATCTAGAAAAACCTGTATCAAGGATAAAGCTATCCATTTTGGCATACCAAGCTCGAGGAGCTTGCTTAAGGCCATATAAGGATTTTTTAAGGCGGCAGACAAGGCTAGAGTCATTTTGAAAATAGCCAGGAGGTTGTTCCATGTAAATTTCCTGCTGCAAATCACCATGTAAAAATGCAGACTTGACACATCCATTTGATGGACCTCGCATTTATGTAAGGTTGCAAGGGAAAGAACAAGGAAAATGGAGTTCATTTTGGCGACAGGGGAAAAGGTTTCATTGTAGTCAATTCCTTCAACTTGGGAAAAACCTTTGGCAACTAGCCTTGTTTTAAGCCTTTCAACACTTCCATCTAAGCAATACTTAGTTATGTAGACCCATTTACATCTGACAAGTTTTCTTCCTTTTGGAAGAGGAACAAGATCCCAAGCATCGTTCGCCATTAAGGAATGATATTCTTCATCCATAGTTGTATCCCTATCTGGATTCCTTGAAGCTTCTGCAAAAGTCTCTGGATCATGATTCTCGGAAACTTGATCCAAAAGAGAAGAGGCTCGCTGGAACTGAGAACGTGTTCGTCGTTTATCTCTAGGATCATTGGCAAGATCACTAGCTGCTTCACATGTTGAACAGACCCATCGAGGAAGCGATTGTGCTGGTACAACTGGAGGAAAATGAGCAGGCGGAGGTGGATTTTCTTCCTCACTGTCATCATCAGAAACTAGAATTGGAATCTTGTTAAGGAAGTTGGGAGTAGAAGAAGGCACAAGTGCCGAATTAGGATCGCAGGACAAAGATGGCACAAACATCGAGTTAGGCTCGTAGGCCAAGATATTTTCATCAAATTTAACATCTCTTCTAATAATTATATCATGAGAATGTGGCTGAAGAATTCTATAACCTTTTACATTTTCAGAATATCCAACAAATATGCACTTTTCACTTTTAGGCTGCAATGCTTCCCATTTTTCATCTGGAATATGAGCCCATGCTTCACTACCAAACACACGGAAGTGACTTACATTTGGCTTAATTTTAGTTAATGCTTCTTTCAGTGTGATATCTTGTAAAGCTTTAGTGGGGGTGCGATTTACTATGTAATTTGCGCAATTTATGACTTCAGCCCAAAATTGAAGACTTAGTCCCTTAGCTTGAAGCATACAATTAGCCATTTCTTTTAAAGTGCGGTTCTTCCATTCAACTACACCATTTTTCTGTGGTGTATGTGGAACAATATGTTGTTGTTGGATTCCTTGTTCAGTGCAAAAAGTAGTGAACTTGTTAAATTATTCTCCACCATTATCAGATCTTAACTTTAGAATTTGATTACTAGATTGTTTTTCAACAAGGGATTTGTAAGCCAAGAACATGCTAAATACTTCACTCTTAAGTTTTAGGAAATAAAACCAAGTGCGTCTAAAGTAATCATCAATGAAATTTAAGAAATATTTGAAACTACAAAACGAAGCAGATGGAAGAGGAACACACAAGTCACTATGCACAAGCTCCAAGGGGGGTAAGGTGTTCCAAGAGGCACGTTTGTCAAAACTGTCCCGATGATGTTTTCCGAGTACACAACCGAAACAAACACCATCCCTACAAGATACCATTGAAATACCTATCACCATATTTTATTTACATAGTTGTTGCAATGAGCGATAATTTAAGTGACCAAATCGCTCATGCCAAAGTTTGCTCAAGTCGTCACTATGAGCAACAAAAACTGAGGGAAAAGGTGATGACCCAAAGTTGTTAAACTTGTACAACCTGGTAATATCATCAACAATTCTAGTGGCTAGGACATGCTGAGGATCTTTAAAATCTTTGATTACAACTTGGTGAGGTGTAAACGATACAGTTTCACCTTCACGAGAATGAGTGATTTGATAGACTGGCAACAAATTGCAAGAAATTCTTGGAACACATAGTACATCACTAAATTGTCCATTATCTACCGGAACTGTTCCAGATCCTATAACACTAAGAGATCTATCATCACCAACAAATATTTGTTTGGTGTTACATTCATGCACAGTAGAAAATATGGCTTTATCCTTAGCCATATGATAAGACACTCTAGAATCAACGAGCCACTCATTCGAAGTAGAAGAAGAAGATGCATTATAGGAAAAACCAGAAGCATAAAGTGCATTTCCATGAGATGAAGATTCTGAATACGAATCAAGGCTAATGTGATACTTCTTCATTGTTGCTTCCAAGGTTTCCATCTTCTTGAAACATTTAGATTCATCATGATTATATTTCACGCAAAAGTTGCAATGACGCTCAGTCTTCTTACCTTTTGGTTTGTTTCCTTTGTCATTTTTTGAATAATAAGTTGGCTGAGAGGGTTTGGGACCCTTGTTTGGATTATTATTGCGAAGATTTTTCTTCTTGGGATGCTTGGACTTCTCTTTCCGTTGCGCTAGCAAGGCTTTTCCAGATATATCTGCATTGCTAATCATTCCAATATGTATGATCTTATCTTGCTCTCTAATCAAAGAATCAAAAAATGATTCAAGAGTAGGCTCTTTATAGTTGGTTGGATCCAATGATTCTTTCATGGAGTAAAATGTAGATACAAAAACAAAATATGTAGGTCCAAGTTTGGAAAGAATATAATAATTGCATTGCTTGTCTTCTCTTTTAATTTTGCATTCTGCACATAAGAGTCTAAGAGTTTTGTACTTATATAGATAATCTTGAATGCATGAAAAATAATTTGGATTTAAGGAAATCAACTCATTGTCTATTTGATGACCTCGAATCTCATTATGTTTATCAAACATAGATTCCAATTTTTCCAAGCTTTATCTGGTTCATCAATTCCAGATATGTGGAATCATAAATCAATAGAGATTGAAATTCCAATCAATCCATGGGCTTCATCACATTTATTAGCCCATTTTATTTTCTTATTAGCATCAGTGGACTTTGTTTCTTTCCCTGAGGTAATTCGGTAAAGTCCCATATTTCGTAGGACATCATCCATACGAGATTTCCATGAGAAATAATTCGAACTAGTAAGGATAATATCACATGGAGCGACCATTGTCAGATTTACACATCTAGCTAAACTAGCTTGCTTATCTAAGCATTCAATTACATATCAAAATAAATAAGAACAAAAAGAGAACAAGGAAAATAATACACCAGATATATGTGGTTCATCCAATTGGGATACGTCCATGGGAAGGTTGTCTTCTATTATCTCCATAAATCTCTTTCAATATTACAAGAGAGCAACTACAAATAAACCCAATACAATATAGCAGAAATCTTGTGAGCACAATACAATGTGTTGTGATAGTATGATCGAATGTATGGATGTGACTCACTTGACCTTATTATATACCAAGATATGTGGAGGAATTACTCTCACATATTGCATGTGGGATAATATAATTCTCCATAATAACATCTCTTTATATAACAATGGATATCAAGAGTATACTTTACCATAATGAATATGGGATATAATGTATTACTCTTTTACATAATATTGTGGATAACTTCTGACATAATACAAATTCATTATTACCTTCCAAGGAATATAAATAATATATTCCAATACTACCCCTTAATAATGGCTGAGAGAAAATCCCACACTAACACTAAGGAAGGAAGGAATGAGTCATTACTGCTCCCCCTTGATGACAACTTCCCTCATCCCAAGCAAGGAACGGAGATGCACATACTTCGCTGCTGTTAAGGATTTGGTGAAGATTATGGCTGCCTGTTCCTTGGTAGGATAATAATCAAGAGAAAGAATACCATCTTCCATGAGACCTCGAATGTAATGAGCATCAAAGTCGAAATGCTTTGTCTTGGAGTGATATACCAGATTATAAGCAAGTTGAATTGCACCCTGATTAACACATTTCAACATAGTGGACAATTTTAGAACTAGACCAATCTCATTGAGAACATGTTGTAACCAAACTGCTTCTTTAGCTGCTCTATAATTTGCTTCACACGAAGATAAATAAAGAGTCTTCACCTTCTTGTTGGACCAATAAATCGTACCTGAACCAAGTTGAAATATATAACTAGAAATTGACCGTCGATCAGAACTGTCACCTGCCCAATCAAAATCTCTATATCCAGAAAGTGAAACTGTAGCACTGCTCGAATAAAAGACACCATAGTATAATTTCCCCTGTAAATATCTCAAAATTCTCTTGGCTTCCTGTCAATGACTTTCATGAGGTTGCTGCATGAATCGAGAAACCATACTGACGAAAAAATAATGATCTGGTATGTTGTGAGTTAAATATATCAAATTGCCCATGAGCTGATGATAAATAGTAGCATCAATAAGAGGAGTGGTACACTCAACAGTTAACTTTACACTGGACTGAAATGGCGTAGGAGCAGGTTTACAATCACTCATATGGAAACGAGCCAATAAGTTTGTAGCATACTTCGACTGAGAGAGAAAATTACCATCTGCCATATGCCAGATCTAAAGACCCAAGAAATAGTGCAATATACCGAGATCAATCATTTCAAACTGCTTTTGAAGTTCACTTTTCATACTTTGAATTAATATAAGCTGGCTGCCAGTGATGATAAGATCATCCACATATAACACAATAATGAGGATATTATCACCAAAGTTCTTAACATACATATTTGGATCGGATATACAACGCTTAAAACCATTGTTCAATAAACATGTATCAATTTTATGATACCAAGCCGTGGGTGCTTGTTTGAGACCATATAAAGACTTATGTAATTTGCATACAAAACTTGATGGTTCAGCAATAATAAAACCAGGAGGTTGTTGCATATAAATGTCTTCATTAAGATCACCATTTAAAAAAGTACTTTTAACATCCATTTGGTGTATCTCTCATTTATAAGATGCAACAAGAGATAAGATGGTTCATTAGAGAAATTTTGAGGTCAAAAAAGGGCCTCCTAAGAGATGTACTACAAAAATATGAGATATATTAAAATATTATGAATTAGGGGTTTTGTGGGGTAGGTATATATGACAAGTCACCTCCTACACTATTTTCTATGCACAATATAAATAACCATGGTTGAGTTACTTTTTAAAATTCACTAGAAATAAAATTAATAAAATAAGTCTACATTGATGTGACTAAGATTCATTGTAAATTCCCAAAAATGTATTATCCTTTAACATTTATTTGTCTTGAACTTGCAAATGAAATTAAATAATAAAAAACATTTTTAAGAGTTTTTTTTTAAATTTTATGTTGACTTTTTATATTTATTACTTTTCTTATGAATTTAATAATGTAATTTAATTGAGAATTTATTTACATGTAAAATGTCAAGAATATTATTATAATCCACATTGCATTATTATTATTATTATTATTAATTATTAAATTTATTATTATTTTTTATTAGTTTGACATTATGTTATTAAATAGAATGGAGTGAATATATAATTTAAAATTAAAAACATAAAAATGATAATATATTATTTTATAAAAAAAATGTGAAATGACTTTCTTTATGAATTAAGAGTACTTCACTTGAAAATGACAATAATATTATTTTATGTGAAAGTGTGAAAAGACATTCATTATGAGTACTTTACTTGAAAATGACAATAATATTATTTTATGAAAATACTATCATTATGAGTACTTTACTTTATGACTTAAAAGTACTTACACCACTACCTTGGTTAACTATGTGTTTTCATCCACCATAGAAAATTTGACAAATAAGCATTCTTAACTCATGCAATGCCACCTCACCAAGGGGGATGATGTCATCTACTAGAATGTGATTGGTTGTATTTTATAGTACATTTTCTTTGTTTTGAGGCCCTTTTTTGACCTCAAAATTTCTCTAATGCTTATTGTATTCATTTTAGCAACATGAGCAAAAGTTTCATTATAATCAATACCTTCAAGTTGATTAAAACCTTTGGCAACTAATCTAGCTTTATATTTTTCAATCTGTCATTCTGCAGTAAACTTAGTTTTATAAACCCATTTTCAACCAACTAAATTATTTCCCGAAGGAAGAGGAACAAGATACCAAGTCTTGTTCTTCATAAGAAATTCATACTCATTAGACATAGCTTGTTTCCAATGAGGTTTACCCTTAGCTTGAGCATAAGAAGTAGGATCGTCTGTGACCAAAAATTTGGTCATAAGAGCAAAGTTAGATCTAGTTCTATGAGTATCGGAAGGATTACCGATCTCACTACCTGCAGATTCAAGAGTTTTCCGGGCCCAAACATGAAGTTTAGAAGGAACAAAAGTCACTTCAAGAGATTCGAGACATTCAGGGGGAACACTTGAAGAAGAGGGTGAACTAAGATCAACAACAGGCACAGTACTGGAAGAAGAAGTAACATATATAGGAGTAACAAGAGATAATGGAATATTAAGGGTAACATGAGGTTCTACAGACTCAAGTGGTGGAGAGACTTCGTTAAATTGAACATCTCTTCGGATTATGACACTCTGATTAGAAGGATCAAATAACCTGTAAGCCTTCGAATCCTCAGCATAACCAATGAATATACATTTGTGGGACTTGGGTTCTAACTTTTTTCGTTTGTCATCAGGAATATTAGCCCAACATTCACAACCAAACGACTTAAAGTTACTAATATATGGTTTTCTACCATTCCATTTTTCCTCAGGGGTAACATGCTTAACAACTTTTGTAGGAACTCTATTTAAAATAAAATTAGCACAACCGATGGCTTCAACCCAAATTTTTTTGGTGTAATCCTTTACAATAAAACATACATCTAGCCATTTCAACTAACGTTATGTTTTTCCTTTCATTGACACCATTTTGTTGAGGTGTGTAAGGAACAGTCTTTTGATGTTGAATTCCATGTTTAGATAAAAAAAAAAGCTTCAAATTATTTTTTAACAAATTCTCCCCCAGTATCAGATCTCAAAGTCTTAATCCTTTTACCAGAATCATTTTCAACCAAGGATTTAAATGCTTGACACTTAGAAAAAGTGTCACTTTTATTTTTCAAAAAATAAACCCATGATTTTCTACTAAAGTCATCAATAAAAGTAATAAAATAGACTACATGAGATATAGAAGGAACTTCAAGAGGATCACAAATGTCACTATGAATTAATTGCAAAGGTTCTTTAGAATGCCAAGCTTTACCCTTATCAAACATTTATCTATGATGTTTACCAAGTACACAACCTTCACAAACACTGTTAGTAGACGAAATATTAGGAAATCCATGTACCATTTTAGTTAACATTTGAATTTTACCATAATTCAAATGACCCAATCTTTCATGCCATAATTTACTTAGTTCATCAGCATGAGCAACATAGGAATAAAATGATTGTCTTTTAGTTGAATGAAAACTAGCAAATTTATATAAACCAGCAATATGATCAACAAGACCAGAATAAACTACTCTAAAATTATGGTTGATATCTTTAAGAACATATTTATCAGGCCAAGCTTCAAATTTATATCCTTTTTGACATGCACGATAAATAGAAATCAAGTTGATGGGCATGTGTTCAACATGAAAAACATCTTCCAATTGACCATTATCAACATTAACATTACCAAAACCAATTACGGAAAGTTGTTTACCATCACCTATAGATACTTTCTGAGATGTGTACTTATTATTGTCATAAGATGTAAATAAAGAAGAATTACCAGTCATATGTTTAGAAGCACCATAATCCATTATCCATTCCACATTAGATGAAGAACTACTGGATGAAACAACAGATGCACATAAAGCTACTTGTGATTCATCAAAACCTTTCTTTTTATCCTTAGACATTAAACGTTCCGCTTTTAAGCAATTCTTTTCAGGATGGTTAGTTTTACCACAAGCTTACAAGGATCGTACACATTATTCTTTTTACTATTTTCATAATGTGCATTAGAAACATGACCAAATTTATTCGTATGATTTGAAATGTGTGAACAAGAAACTTTAGCATTATTAAAAAATTTCTTAGGATTCTTATTATGTGACATAAGAGATTTATTAGGTGAGACTTGTCCTGAAACAATCAACCTTTCTTTCTCATTTATCAACTCTTTACAAAAATAATCAAAAGTAGGTTTCGTGGTATTTGAGACAATTCAATAGCTCTATTCCTAGTTTGGATGAACATGTCAAAACAAGATGGCAATTTTTGTTCTACAAGAATTATAAGAGCGGCGTCTGTCTTCTTGTAATATTTACCACAATTATTGAATTTTTCATTTCAAAGTTAGTAGGATCTAGCTCAAAAATCTTCTTTTCAAGGTAATAAGCATAAACATCATCAGATTTATCAAATAAAGAAGCAAAAATTTTCCATACCTCAACCAAGCTGTCTTCTGCCTCAATACTTACTTGAAGACTATCTAAAATTTTTTTACCAGTGAGCCCTCTTGCTTGATTACATTTATCTTCCCATATAGTCACATCTTTAGCATCAGCAGGTTTCTTGTGTTCACCATTAACAATCCTCCATAGATTCTTACTCCTGAGAACATCAATCATTTTTCTTTTCCATGCAAGATAGTTAGGACCAACAAGTTCAGGAACAGAAGCTACTTATGAAGTCATAATGATAGAAATTTTGACAAGAAAATAAAACCCAAATGCTAGAAATGACAAGAAAAAAAAGGTGAATAAGAGAAAACTGATACACTTTACCATTCCGATCTGAAGAAACACAGTAAAAAATAGAATCTTTACTTACAACCCTTAAAAAAAATTTCAAGAAAAGTCACTCTTGGGACTATCACAGGAAACTCGCGAGTAGATCTCGCAAGTTCTGCGCAAGCCAATTGCGGGTTACTCGTGGTTTTACAATAGATCTAGCCTGTAATGTCCCAAATTTGGTATTGGGTCACAATGGCCTAATCACATTGTCCATATTCAGTAGAGTTTGTCAAATTGATGCTAAAGTGTAAATAATTGCCAAGGAGGAAAATTACTAGTTTCCTAGGTTTGGGGTGGAAGCTTTGGGATTTGGAATAATGGGGATAATAAATGATGTTTGAACATTAGAATGGAATAAATATTTAATAAAGGACCTAAATAAATATATACAAGTGAAAATCAAATTGGCATTTGATCATGAAGACACATGGAGGAAGTGGGACCCACATATGGCTAGATTTCCCCACTACACTTGGCATCATTCTCTCACCAATTTGAATTCAAGGTGAATGGTAACATACTTGGGGGAGTCCAAAAGGTATTATTCATGGCATGACTCATCCAAGGTCGAAATATAGAGGAAGAGTAACTCCCATGGAAGAGGAAGAGGCAATTTGGAGCTAGTGAGACACTTAGGCTAGATTCCCTAGCTCTATGACAACAATGATGAAGATGCTATGACACCTATGACACAAATAAGACTTGAAGGCTTACATATGACATATATGACATGTCAGGGCTAAAAATAGACTCCAAGAGAGCGCTCAAGGGTGTTAGGGCAGCTAAGATGCTTCCACATGTGATTTGGTGGAAGTGGGAGACTAGGAATTGTTGTACAAGTGGCGTTCTTTGGAATCTCTTCCCAACTTGAGTTGGCATGAGTCTCTTGGAAGGAATTCAACCCATGGAGGACATTAGAACTTTATAAATGTCAATAAAAAAGAATGAAACTAGATTTTTATCATTTGTAGAATTTGCAATTGCATTTGTGTAGAGGGAGATCTAGGGGATGACTAGTTTCTTGCCTTAGCCAATTTCAAGGGTGAAAGATTCCCATCCAAGTTGGTAATTGGAAAGGCCATTCAGACCTTTCATTTGGAGCTTTAATGGAGTCTTTATTTGCAGGTGTAAGCTACAGGGCAGCTCATGGTTTCTTCTATTGCAGCACATTCTCTCAACCATTTCCAGTTCTGATGGCATATTCTTGATCCTTGAGGGAGGGAGTTTTTGGTGAGCTATTGTACTCTTTGGGGGAGCTTCTCATGCCCCATTTATTTTTTAATATGAATTAAATACTCTGTTCTTCATCTCCAGAAATTTTCAGGTCGAAATTCCAAGTAGAAATGTATAAATCTCATTTTTAATAGAAGAACAATGCCATTTTCCCACTACCTTGTTGTGAACCAATGTATTGATGATGATTTCGAATGAATGGATGATTCTATGATGAATTTGTGATTAATGGACTACCATGGATGTATTTTACAATTTTCATGTATTGTACTTGAGCATTTGAAGTATTTTTTCTCAGTTTAATTGCATTGGGAGAAGAAATAGTGCCATTTCCCCAAGGGTCGAATTGGTGATTTTTGCAGTTGAATGGGAGAGGGTTGGAACAGATATAATAATCAATTAATGGTGCACATGAGACCTTAATAACATCCTTAATACATTCACTACCTATTTTCAAAAATTTGAGTGGGTTTAGAGGCATTTGGGAAGCCATTTTCAGTACTAACCCCAGGGGGATTTGAACCCCAAATTACTAGTAAAATTGCATACTTGGTCCAGAATCTTAAGAGAGTTTGCAGAGGTATTTTGGTGGTCATATATCATCTTTGAACATCATATTCAAGTCCTAATATCATTCATACACCTTCCTTGAATATTTGAAGGCATTTGGAGTCAATTCAAGACCTAGAGACCAATACTAGTCAAAGGGAAATTACTAGTAAAGTTCCCTACATTGGCCAGAATTGAAAGAGGATTTGCAGAAGTATTTTAAAGGTCCAAAAGCATCCCTGAAATAAATATTTATGTTCTAACATCATCCATATACCTTCTCAGAATATTTGGGAGCAATTGGAGCAATTTGGGGACCTAGAACTCAAAACTAGTCAAAGGTCAAACTAAAGAAAAAAAGTGAAAATTTGCCATTTTAATAAAATTCCTAACAAGGGACATTACATAGATGCAGGTGCGTAGTTCTGTAAAATAAAAGGACATGGTTCTGTAAAGTTACTCGCGTGTTCGCAGTGGTTAAGGTGCGGGTACTCGCACTGTCTATGAAGAAAAGTCGCGGGTGTACAGTTTTAGGCCGAAAACAGTGTCGATTAATCCGCTGACGGAAACCTGCAAAAAATATACCAAACTTGGATGAAAACAACAGATCTGGAAACCAAAAGATAGATCTCCTTGAGGAGAATCCAAAAATCATATAGATCTACAAAAAAACCATCAAGAGACCCTTGAAAATTTTCTGCAAAATCTACACAACAAAGTTAGGGTTATAAAAAAACTGTAGAATCATGCCCAGATCTGAAGAGAAGCCTAATGGCTACCAGATAGAAATCAAATCTACAAAAAAATAAACAATTCCCAGATGATAATAGTTATTGATTGAAAGTTGTAGAAGATGCTAGATCATAGCAACCAACTCTGATACCATGTCAAAGTTATAGATCTAGCTAAACTAGCTTACCTATATAAGCAATCAATAACATATCAACATAAATAAGAACAAAAAGAGAACAAGGAAAAGAATACACCAGATATACGTGGTTCACCCAATTAGGCTACGTCCACAAGAATGTTTTCTTTTATTATCTCCAGACATCTCCTTTAATCTTACAAGAGAGCAAATACAAATATCCCGAATACAATATAGCAGAGAGCTTATGAGCAAAATACAATGTGTTGTGATAGTATGATCGAATGTATGGATGTGAGTCTCTTGACCCTATTATATACCAAGAGATGTGCAGGAATTACTCTCACATATTGCATGTGGGATAATATAATTCTCCATAATAACATCTCTTTATATAACAATGGATATCAAGAGTATAATTTACCATACTAAATATGGGATATAATGTATTACTCTTTTACAAAAGTTGTGGATAAATTCCGACATAATACAAATACATTATTACCTTCCAAGGAATATAATTAATATATTCCAACAACCATACTGTTTCAATCGCTCTTCATAAAGGCTCTGATACCATGTTTGACTACACAGGATGATTCCAAAAGACCGAACACCTAGAGCAGTCGCTCACACAAACAGATCGCAAATCAACACACCAATGTTTTCACGTGGTTTAAACCCTCGAAAGGGAAACACTCCACGGCCCCAACCAAATAGCTATTTGAGGTAGTTTATTATGCAAAAGAAAGAAAGTTACATATGAGCTTCTCATAATCAATCAACTAGCAAGTGACCCTCCATGATCTTTAAATAGATATCATGGACCAATCAGGTGTCAAGCCATGGATCAAATGTAGTTATGATATAAGAGAAGTTGAACTGTCAGATCACTCTATGTCTAGAACATATTGTGATCGTCGGATTAGATATTTACAAATGCATACTAAAGAAACACACTTTTCCTAATGGATATATTATAGCAAGTAGATCTTAATAAAATCCTAAGTGTCTAAATATTCTAACATTTTGTGATACCCCCAAGACGTTCTTATTTATTTATGATTTAATGTTTTTGAAAATATTTCAAAACAATTATTATTTGTAACAGTTATTTAAAAACTAAAAAATACTCACATAGGATGTGAATGATATTTTGCACAACAATTATTATTTTTATTATTAATAAAAAGAAAAGGACACTTAGAGAATTTCGTTGAATGAGGGGACACCACCTTGAGACAAAGAACAAGTGTAAAGCAAGCAAGAGATATTATACCAATCAAATCAAATCTAAAATCTCAACTACCAGACAAGATCCTAAATTATAAGGATTGAAGGACTGATTGAGATGTGATTGGGATGGCACAAGACTTGGGGAAAAACTATAAATTGGTGCATTGAGATAGCACATGATGTTGTGTTGTGCATGGAGAAATTATTGCTATGAGGGAATGTTGTTGAGTATTTCTCTTTTGATTGTAATTCCATCACTTGGCTTGTTACAGACTTTGAGAGAGAGAGAGTGCGTTCAAGTCTTTCTTGCTAGTTCGGTTGTGTGTGGTGGTGATCCAGCTCGGGGGTGGAATTGGGCTAGTGGTTTTTTTGTCCTCTCCTATGGTTGGGAGGAACTGATTCTCCAAGTAATTTTTCCCATTGTTATCAAGTAAGTACATTTTGATTTTTATGAGTTAAATGAAATTGTGAATGGCATTAGCATTGCTTCTTCTTTTGGAGTAATAATTGCTTATCGTTTCAATGTATGTGGTCAGCCATGGAGGCCATGTATTTAAATTTTATGTCTCCCGTTTAAAACATCGAGAAAAGAAAGGGTGATGGCCATCATCCATTCATGTTATATGCGTCCAATTATAGATTTAGTTTAACTTAGTATTCCTTAAGAATGTAGTATTATGTTACGATTTGATTTAAACACTGTAGGAGAAATTAATTCCTGAGAGTAAAGTGATGTATATAAGCTATTCGGGTATTCCCAATAGTTAAAGTAAATCTTTGTAGTTTTATAGAGATTATGTCTATATATATCTCAATCATTTTGAATGAATCTTTATTGTATTATGGATTGGTAGTGTACAAAACAAAACTTTGAAGTTTTATATAGGGTTGGACCTCTCTTGGAAAATTAGTAATTTCATTGGTCTCTATATTTTCCGCTCCTCTTTCTATGTATATGTATATACGTTGAATTTCAATCGATACAACATAGTCGTGTTTCTCTATAATTTTGGGGAAATCTACTCATCTACTTTGATATAAGAAAAAGGGAATTGTTAATCTTTATCTTTCTTATATTCAACGAACTATCTAAGGATCGATTCAGTTTAAAACTTGTTTGTGTAACTCTTGTTTAATTATGTTTATATTCAATTCTTTTGTGAGTTAAATGAACAACAGCTAGATACTATTCTAGCTCGATATGTTATGTCAAGAGTTTAATAGAAGTCATGATGGGTACATATATATATATATATGATTCAAGCAAAAAGAGTTTAATAGAAGTCACGATATATATATATATATGATTCAAACATAAATGAATTTAACCTAAGAAAAAGTCGAACATGTAGGTTTGATCCACATGATGTGAAAACCAATAGAAGTAGGTTTGATAATCATAGCATTCTTCAAAGAGAGTGGAACTCTATAAAGTATAATGGTATTAATTCATTGAAATAAAAAGTTGAATGATATGAGGGGTGTAGTTATCATTAGATATATGTTCACATATATTGGAAATTGAGTTTTAGAAATAAGTGTGTAGTTATATTTGAGATATGAGGTATATTGATTATTTATGGTAATTCACATTGATCATTTTATTTTGGTACAATTAATGTATATGATAATCCATTCATATCTATAGGTATGAATTGCAATTAGATATAAGTGGTATTATGATAGAAAAGTTTGTATAATAGTCCTGTGTTAAAGTGTGGTAAAGATTACGTACTATATATCTGGTCATGTTTTCATAATTAAGGTATTGGTATTATATTGTAATGTATTGAAGTTTACAAGAAACATGAAAGTGGAATTATGAAAATTTTAATTTGATAGGCAAAGTATTTTATGTAGATTAAGAAAGTTACACAAAATGTTGGTTCCTTTTAAGTATAGAATTATTTTTTTTCCGCATTTGTAGTATTTTGGGGTTGTGACATTGTGGTATCAGAGCTTAAGTTGCGCTACTTGGCCTTATGGTGTCCATTCATGTTATGAGAAAAAAACTAATGATATATGTATGTTGTTCTTCTTACTTGTATAGAAGAAAGTTGTTTTACTAAACTACATGAAGAGATGGCTGGAAGATGATCCCCTACCCCACCTATTTGGGTTGAAATTAATGAGGAGGAACAATAAAACAATAATAACGTTAATGATAAATCAAATGAGATTCTACAAACAATAAGAGACTTACAAACTGAACTTTAAAACTTTAAAACTGAACATGAGCGAGTGATAAGGACTCAGGAAGATCTTAATGAAGCTTTATTGTTTAAACTAAATGAAATATATAAGGATAAGTGTAAGCAGAAACTTAAACGAGATGACTTGTCCTCTGAATATCCTTTCTTTCATGAAAGCCCTGTAGCTAGTGAATCAGAAGATTCTAGTAGTAGCTCTGAGGGTAGACGAAGGAAGAAGAGAAAATATAAAGATGAGATAACAAGGTAAATTAAAAAGGTAAAACCTCCTACCTTTGACAGTGAAGTCAAGAATGGAAAAGAAGATGAAGCTTGGCTATCTGATATGAGGAAACATTTTACTATGTATAACTATTCAAATTCTATGAACGGTAAAATGACCATCTTCAATCTGGTCGAGAAGGCTGGGATTTGGTGGCAGGACTTAGAAAGAGTTAAAAGGATTAATTTGATAGAAACGTTAGTTGGAATTGGTTTAAAAAATAGTTTAAAAATGAGTATCTTTCAGAGTATTACTATGAGGGAAAAGCAAAGGATTTCTATGAGTTAAGATTAAAATAAATGTCCATGCATGATTTTTGTACAAAATTCCTATATTTATTAAGATATGTGCCTTATCTAAGTGAAGAAAAAATTAAAATTCAAAGATTCTTGGGTTGCTTACCTAGCTTATATAAAGATAGATTAGAGTTTGATAACCCAAAAATATTATATGAAGCAATGAGAAAGACCAAACTAACTTATGATCAATTTAAAAGTAACCATGAAAATCCTTATAATTTTAAGAAGAGAAAATGAAGTAATTTTAAAAGGAGAGAATTCAAGCCTTTCAATAAATATAAAAATTTCCAAAATAATACTTTTAAGAATTGTCACAACCCACAAAAACACTAAAATGTTTGAAAAATTAAAAACTTTTGCTATGCTTAATGCAATTGATTTATATAAATTCAAGACCCCCTTTTTCCCTAGAAAATCACTTACAATGTATAATGTTTCTTGTAACGTCCCCATTATTGACCCCATTACATTCAAATGTAATTGATGTAATATTGTTATGAAATCATGGTGAGGATCTCAAGGCCAAGGCCCCGCCATCGATTTAGTGATGCATATGGCTTGTGTTCTAGCCAGGCACATTGGAATTTCAATATCATGTAAGATGCATTTTAATAAAAATACCCACAACTAGCTATGCAATGCAACAAAGAGATGGGGGCATGATTTTACAAGGAATTGGGAGGGAAAACATTCAAACCCTTGAGCCAATCAAGTCAAGCCAAGTGTCAATGAGAGAACCCATCAAACCCTCAACTACCCATGTTGACTTTTGTACCCAATCATTAATTTCTCCCAAAAGTTTGTTGAGGTAGTTAATGCCTTGGGGAATGGGAGTTATGGCTGTCCAAATTCGGGTATGGGCAAGCCACCCTGCATGGGAAATCGCGTTTTGCTTCTTGGGCAAGAAAAGAGCCATGAATTGCTCCCCAAGACATTATCCATCACCGAATTTTGCTCTCCCTCAAGAGTGGGGATCTACCTGGGCGTTTTCCAGCCATGTTTTTGGGTGTTCTCCTTGATCCTCAACTGGGATAAGGGCGTTTTTGTATTGTATACCAGTGGGGGAAGATGGAAAATCGAATTGGGGTTCCATAGAGACCATTATGGCTGTTAAATGCTGAGATGGTTGGGGAGAAATCGTTTTTACTCCCTGTGAATGTTTTTCCTCATCCCACAATTCGTTTTGGATGGAAACAATTTGGGAAAGCCCAAACCCATGGACATCTTGTTGGAAAATCCATTGCTTTGGGCTTGATCTTGAGTATAAGCCTCCAGGGTTCGAATGCAACCTGATAAACCCAGTTGTGCATTGGCTTGGTTGAGAGGAAATGAGAAATGGGCTGTGAATGAGTGAATGCCCCCTTTTCCTTGTGAGAATCATGCCCAGCTCGGGGGTGGCCTTCGGACGGACTCAGTATAAGCTGTCGAAGCGCCTATGGTTGGGTGGAATGTTGCAGCGACATAGCTAGTTGTTTGGGACAGTTTCAAATACGAAGATAAGTGTTTTTATGCCTATATATTTACTTCTGCAATGTTTAAATGGATGACTATTTTGATATGTTGTATGCATATGATATGTGTGTGGGTAATGCTTTAAATTTCGCTGTGCATAATTTCTTGTTTCCCATCTGCACACATATCTTTTAATGGTGTGAATCTAATGAATGAGCTGAATTTTTATGAAAAGCCCCAGAGATTGCCATCAGGTACCCTTCCTTGCCTTGGATGGATGGGTGGGTACGTTACATTTCTCATAAACATATAGTGTATGTAATTTTATAAATGAACTATTTGTACCTCAATAATTCTATATCTACTTTAATAAAGTAAACCTCTTGTACGTGACATATCACTTCTTCTCATGATTATATTGACATACAAATTATTCTCCATATTACATCTTAAATCAACATGTTAATATAATCATAATATACTCAACACATAAATTAACATTAACATGATAATTTCCAATATATTAACTTTTTTCATTCACTTTTGTCACATAATGCATATGCTTTTTCTATAGAATCCCTTACAACACACACACACATATATATATTTAAAACTTGGATGCAAACATTCTCTATTCATATCTCCTATTGGAACCCCCACCATTTTCCATTTCATTTATATTTCCATATAGGAAATATATTTTTAATTTAGACTTGTGCGTATTTTCATTAAATCCATGATTATGTTACTTCCTTCACAATGACCTTTAACATGAAATGCGTAATACTAAAGCCTTTCCATAAGCCAAATTTAAAATCAACTTCCGAGCATAATTGAGTAACAATGGGAAAATCATGAATCAAATCTTAGCTTATTCAATCTCATAATTTTTTATATCGATCCAATACTTGTCATTATTTTCTCTCTTTTATATTTTATTTTTTAATATCGTATATAACTTATTTAAATGAATTCGATGTGCTATGGTATTTAACTATGTACTCATCTTCTTCCATTCTACTAACTATTCACGTTAGTTCTCGTATAAGAGCCACAAGGGATATGGAATTTATCCAAGTTCGATTCACAACCTCAAGTTTTAAATTCATAACATGGAAGCATGGAAATGAAACCACTCTTTATGGATTAACAGTGATGCTCTGAAATTCTTACTACCCCCATAGCTTATCATTACTAAAAGCGTCGGCTTACTCTACAATATCTAAGAAAGGTTTTAACACATAGATATTAAGTGGAGGATAGGGTTAGCAAACTCGCTTATATTTTTCCTTTCATCACAGGTGGATTATTATCAATCCCATACTCTAATACAGAGTCAAGGACGAAAATTGTGTATTCTTAAATAAATACAGAGGCCGACTTGGGTTTGTAAAAGAATAATAGCTCTGGTATTAATACACAAAGTCTAATAAAATTTTAATTATATAACCTCCTTATAATTTTGAAATTTTAAATCCATGTTAAATTTCAAAAATCGCAAGAGCGATTCCACTCAAGAGTTGATATAACACAATGATTTCATCCATGTATTACCAGTAATCAAGTCTTGTTTTAACATGTCGATTTGCAAGCTTGAAATCTCCGAAGTAGTTGCAAAGCATTGATCTCTGTATACAAGGATCTATCTCAAGTTTTTATTTATAGAGATTCGATCTATGTATTCAATGATACATAGAATCAATCTCAGGTTTTTATTATTACATATATACATATTGTTGTTTAGGATTTCTACCTTATAGCAAGGAGAGGGACACTACCAACTTCTGGGGTGACAGGTAAACACATTGATCATATCACATAGGCTTCTACAAAAGGAAAGAGATCAAAATCTTAGAAGGCATACCTTATTAAAGGTGTTCGATCCTAGCTTTCGCTCGCTCCTCAATCAATCCTTCACTTGATCTTCCGATTGATGAACCTGCAGTACAAAAGATACGTTCATCAACGTATCTTGACTGATATAACAATGATGAAATTGAAATGCAATTTAGACATCAAATACAATCAAGCATTTAATCCAAACAAATATGCAATCCATTAGACATTTGATTGGGACAGGAAGGGTATTTCAACCTTTATTGTCAAAAGCAAATCACCAGTACAATTATACCTGATCATTCAGAGTGCTTGTGCAACCATATTCTGGGCTCCTGCTCTTCACACTAACTTTGGAATTCCTCCAGCATAACAACCCTTAATGCATAGTTTCTCCTCCTAGTTCTCTAATTGAGTCTAACTAGTTCTCTCTCTCATGCATCCCCCTTGTATTTATGGGACAAGGTAGGCAGTTTGGATCGAGAGGTAGTTTGATTGGGAGGTTGGGGAAGTTGCAAACCAACTTCAACTAATCTCAATTCGTCAAACTAATATATTTGTTATTTCATCTTAAGATGTGCGCAATTTTTCCACATAAGAGTAGCACACAATATGCAAATTCACTGCTTTACAACCAGTGTTTGCAAAATTTCTTGAGGTGTGCGCTACTATGCAAGAGGTAAAGTAGGGAATACTAGCTGGTGTGTGCTAGTTTCCTTCAATAAAGTAGGGCACACTTCCTGATGTGCGCTAGTTTCATGCCTGGGGAGTAGCGCACATGTCAAAATGTAAGGTAAATCAAGGTTTTGTCAGCTGCTGAGGGGTAAACCAATTCCATGCATCACCTAGGTCAATCTAGCTCTTCAATCCAAGTTGTCCTTTTGTGTGATCAACAGCTAATGTGATCACGGATGGAGAAGTGGAGATTTGACCTATAGCAGATGCCCCCTAATGTGTGAGGTTAGAGGGAAACGATGGCTGAAATACATTATAATTCCAAGTGAGAGGAGGAGCAATAAACCACAGAGCTAAGTCACAAAAGTACTTGAAATAACGATCAAGGTCAGCGAGCAATTACAATCTTGACATCATATAGATGTGTAGCATGATACAACATTATCTCTGATACATAACTAGGAGATGTATATATAGCATGGCCATTGAAATACAAGCGTGGATCCATGTCAAAATGAGAGATCATAGCCATAACAACAAACTGGATCTATGTCTCATGGAGAGCCAAAATGAGTGAGGCTCAGTCTTGTGCAGCTTGGGTGATAACATAATGAGGTAATGCTATCAAAATTCCAAGGTCTTCCTCCAAACAACCCAAGGTACAAACCCTAACAATGTGAATAAATGAGTTGAAGTCGAACATGGGGGGAATCGTTTGATTACCGGTCATTGATGTATACCGTTAACAAACGCGAGGGCTTCCACCGATAATGATAACGGGGCCCAAGGTACCTAGTATGATCCAACAAGTGTGAATAAGAGGACTTGAAGTCGAACACCTGAGGAACCTGTCGAATAAAATACATTGATGTATTCTCATTATTTGATGACGAGGAAAAATGCCACTGATGACTGCAATCCCCGAGGTACTAAACGAAACTCTAAAATTCATTCCCAGATCAAAATGAGTTGATGTCAATGGGAAGAAGTCCGTTGGAAGGGAGGCCTTAAGGCATCCTCCATAATCCAACACGAGGAACACTCAAATGGTATGAGTTGATGTGGAGTAGTACAAGTAACAAGACTGACACTAGGATGGCCGACACATGAGATCATGATAAACGACAGAATGGCCGACACATGAGGTCATGATAAACGACAAAATGGTCGACACAGGCTATATCCTTGAACAGTGAGCACGACATAAATTGACTTAGGCATTTTTCAACATGATGGGGAAATGATATAAGCTTGTAATGTAAGAGACATTAGCAGACCCTCCATATGGTTGTAATAATAACCAACCGGGGGAGTAAACAACTCGGGGATTAGGTTCACCCTAAGGTCAAAAACTAAAACCCAACTGAAATGATGGACTCAAATAGGTGGTGTGTTCAAGGATAGGATTGACTTAACTGCCTTTGAAACTGAAAGATGTGATATACCCTTCTTATCCCTTATTCTTTTTAGATAAAAGAATACATTTCTTGTTGGTTTAATGAGTCCAAGAAAGAATGAAAACTCAATAGATTCAACCATGTAAAGAGTTTAACGAGTCCATGGGAGGAAGACTCAGGACTTTCTTCATTGTTTATAGAGTTCGAAGAAGAGATAGAAGAATACTCTATAGTATCGATCTCTGGATTTTAATATCAAGCCGAGATCTATTCTTGCTCGCCGGTGTTTTCTTGTTTAAGGAGTCAGAAAAACTTAAATAATTCTCCATACACCCCCCCCCCCCCCCCCCGTGGATTTTAATATCGAGCCCGGGTTGATATATGCTTGTCGATGTTTTCCTATTTAATGAGCCTGAAAAACTTAAACAATTCTCTATACACCCTCTCGTGGATTTCACATCGAGCCCGAGTAGGTGAGTGCTCGCTGGTGTTTTCATGTTTCGAGATCCTGAAAACCCTAAAGAAGGTTCCAAAAGGTCATTTTTCGTAAAGTTAGTCTCCTCCCCCAGAAAAGTGTAAAACAATGGAAGAAGAACTCTTCTAGCCATGTATGACTAGAGTATTCCTTTTTCGTAAGTAATCCGCAAAAGTCCGGAAAAGGGTTAAACTTATACTTGAGAAGATGTCGTTTCAAATCCTTTAACGAGTCTGAAATGACAACTATACTCAGCAATCTTGTCATATTTAAAGAGTCTAACAAGAGCTTAGAGAGAACTCCATAAGAATCTTTTTCGTAAAATTTTAACGAGTTCGAAAAAGTAAACTCGTGACCTCCTTACTGTTTTTAACGAGCTCAAAGGAGAGATGGAAGAATGCTTGTAACTTCCTTACTATTTTTAACGAGCTCGAAGTGAAGGTGGAAGAATGCTCGAAGATTGCTTACTATTTTTAACGAGCTCGAAGGGATGGTGGAAGACTGCTCGTGACCTCCTTACTATTTTTAATGAGCTCAAAGGAGAGATGGAAGAATGCTCGTAAATTCTTTATTGTTTTTAACGAGCTCGAAGTGAAGGTGGAAGAATGCTCGAAGCTTCCTTACTGTTTTTAACAAGCTCGAAGGAAAGGTGGAAGATTGCTCGTTGGTGGATCAATGTCCAAATGAATGGAAGACTGCATTATAGACTCTAGGAAAACTTCATCAGATGGAAGTATATCATCCCAAATAGAACGCATGTCTAAACATTCAGATGGAGTCATCACCTGGTCAATTGTCGGGACCCAGTCCCTAGAAGATAAGCATGAATTCAGAGGCTTCTTCTCAGTAGCAATTGGACTCAAGGAACAATATGCCACATAATTTGATTGTGACATGGTAGTGCCTATTGACGGGGAACATACTTGGTCTATAGTTAGGTAATAAGAGGGATCAACAAATGTAAGTTGATCGATAGTGACAATGCTTTTGTTGTGAGGAAAATGCATCACATGAAAGAGCATAGACACCACAACTTGCATAGCATATACGTAATATGTTGACCAATGCAACTCCAATCGACAGGGGTTCCACTTCACTGTCGACACATGCCGCAGTCTCCCTGGGCACCTGCTCGGGCAGGTTTTATCCCGCCCAGCAACACCTACAGAGCAAAGGAGGTCTCACCCGAGGCGTCCAGGAAGAGCAGACGGAACCATGTTTCTGCCGAGGAAGGAGGAGGGTTGCGGCTATATGAACTAACTCTATTACAACACTAAACAAGGATCTCAAACATTTTCCATGTATTCATAATGCATTATTCGATCACAGCATTCATTATCACAGCAGTAGTAATAGTAAAGCAACATTGCATCAAGGAAACATAGCATTATTCATGAAGTGCGACATTGCATTACCATAAACAAACAGAAAGAACCTAGGAATTGCACTAGAACAGTTTCATCATATCATATTATCACTGCAAAACCTTAGATACAATATCTCCTCAAAGATCAGGTCTCGACAATATCTCACAGATGCGTAGAAACAACCCAAACATGCGCTTTTCTTCACCTTGATTCCCCTTTCCCTTTTTCAATACCTACGACTCCTATCTATATATAGTCTTCCACCATTACAATGCTTGTCCACTTACTAACAACTGCCTAACCAACATTTGGACAAGTGACCCAATATCTAACTAACTTGGTACAAAACTGACCAAAAACCTGCATTCTGCGGTATAACTGACTCAACATTACATAATATATGGTCCAAATGACCCAAAACCCGTATTCCATGGTACAATTGAACCAAAATACATACCTAATCTTCCACTCATCGCCATTCACATCATCTTCTCGCCATTCGCGCCATCTTTTTCCTTGTCGCAGCATCGGAGATGCTACGATAGCACTCTACCAAACCGCCTGCCAACAGGCCCCCAACACAATCTTGTGGCTTGCCCCGAGCCACGTCAATTGTTGCACATAGTACACGCCATCGTTTTTACTTTGAAGTCCTCATACGGTTGTTCAACTGTTCGCACCAGCTCCTTGGCTTCCGTAGCCGCTACCTAATTGTCGACAATGGCATCTGTGGATGGGTGATATATACGCTTTTCCATGACCTACTGTCGACACTTCTACACTACCTGCAGAGCTTCACTAGCCTGCATCATAAATTTACCACCTGTGTCCTGGAACTCTTCTAATTGGGCCGTGCGGATATTTTGTCTCTCATTCGCCTTGGCGACACGGTGTTGTAGGTCTTTCAGCTCTTGAGACTTAGCAACTTGCTCCAGTGGTGGAATTGTGCGCATTGCAGCTTTTAATGTGTCCAACTGTCCCTCCGCTTCTTGTCGGCACTTCGTCAGCTGCTCAACCTACTCATCCTAACAATGTGACCCCAGAATTGTACCGTTTCTGCCATGAGCCTGCTTTCCTGTGTTTCCAGCTCCTCCATTTGAATGGCAACTTCCTCAATTTCCCTTCTTCATTCATCCACTGCAGCCTGAGGCGTACCCGGTGTCAGCTAGGCCTTCAACTCATGATTCTCCTGTCGCAACTGAATAATAGCAACCCCCAGTCGCTGCACTCGGTGGAGAACATCTACCTCTTCAGTGGGCTCCGAGACATGTTGATAAGCTTTTGTGATCACTCGATCAATCCGAACACTATCGCCCCACATGCGAGCCTTTTCCACAATAAGGAAATCATGTTCCTTTTTCAGGCCTTTAATTTCACGGGTCTTCTCCGCCCATTCTTCCTTAATGTGTACCTCAAGGTCATCCACTACCTTCCGTGCGGAAGCAGCTCGGGCAGTCAATTCTTCAATGGTGCGTTGCGCATCGGCCTCGCTTTCCTGCATGCAGGCACACATACCGCTGATCTGCCGGAATCGATCTGTCGTTTCCGTGTTGGTAGTAGCCTGCAGAGTAATCAATCTTTTCGCGGGCAAGGCATTCACATTAATGGTCACTGTGTGCAGTTGCTGCAGCAACGTGGTTAGTGCCGCATCTTCGGTCACAATCATAGTCGAGGGAATCTCCACATTCCTGACTCGTGGCTCAGTGCTGATTGTGTCAAAGGTTGATGCTGCTGCTTCCTTTGGTGCCTTGCCGAAAACCAGGTCATACAAAGACTCTAACCGAGCGGTGATCGCATGGAATCCTTCATCTGCTTTTCTTGCCATCTTTTCTGCTGCCATGGAGGATGCAGTATTGAGCGTTGTGACCAGGCGGCCCAACTGTGCCTCGGTGGGAAAAGACAATCCGTTGATCATTGCACGCTCCTGATACCTTTTCGAGCGGTTATCTTCAAGCTCCCGGTCGCTATCATTGTCTGATATTGTTTTGGTCGATTGGTGCCCTGATTCATGGTGATTCTGCTCGTCTTAGGCCGATACCCGATCATCTAGGCCCAACGGCGGCCCACTGGCTTCTATCTCTACTAGACTCATAGGTTGTCACCATTCCTACGGCCACTCGTTCACAACACCCTCCAAATATTCGTACGTCACCTTATACGAGGTCTGCAACCATTGCCAATCAAGATCACGGCGGGCTTGGATATGTATGGTATGCGGCCGAATTGCAAACGCCATAACAAGTTTGAACCGTGCGACAATTTCTTCAGATACTTGTGGGACCTGTGTTGCCGTGGCATAAAACATCTCCCAATACAACCAAAAATGCAATTGGCAATCCCGGAGTCTCTTGGGATCCCGTACATACCATAGATTTTGATATCGTGCCCCCTATCGTTCTGCTGCAGCCGGACAGTCCATACCCTGGTATGTGCCAGGATCTTTCCATGCGACGAAAGCGATCAATAGCAACAACCAATTGTATGTAAAGGCACCCTTTCCTGATTGGACCGTCGCAGCGTCCTCCATTAATTGATTCAAGAGGTACAGGGACCAATTCATTTGGACCCCTTCTGCACATTGCTCAGTGCATGCAACAATGCCCGAGTTGTATTAGTTAGGTCGACCACCCCTAACCACCTTGCAAGACATGATCTTAATGCCCGTAAGCACCGCCTGATCATTGCAGCTACTGGTGCGATACCCACACCCATCCGTTTCTAGGCCATATTTATGTGCCAACTACAGCGCCCGCTTCTTATCGTTTTCCTTCCCCTGGATGAACTGCGCCGGATCAACTCCATTCTTAGGCAAGCTGGTTATGGATGAAATTAAGTCGATGGTGACCGGGACTTCTCTATCCAGCCATAACGACCCACCATGAAAACACGCCAAGAGCTGCTTTACACACACATTCACTTCCGCCAGTCGCCCGAAATGTGGCATATTAATAAGCCCTAACAAGCCGGCCTGCTTCAATCCTCGTGCCCAGTCTTGTACAGTCGGTGTTGGGGAAAGGCGCGTCTCTTGCACATAAGGGGTAGATGCAATGTCAGGGTAGGCCACCATATCATGATTGTCGTAGCGCAAGCATGTCAACGCCGGTTCAATATCCACAGAGCACTCCATTCCAACCGGGAGCGCTGGCATCTTCACACCATACTTCTATTTTGGGTTTATCTTGCGTGGGGTGGCATTCGTCCAAACTGGAAGGATGTACCCAAGGATGTCATCGGTGGAGAGTCCTGCCCATGGGGCAGACTCACGAATGGGGCGACTGGACTGCCCCACTTATTCCAGATCTTCGCCTGCCATCGCAGCGGAGGACCGAAGCACCCTCTTACTCTATGGGGACTCCGAGTGCTGACCTCCCCGGCGCGAGTTTTCCACAGAAGAGTAGCGCACAATATGCAACTTCACTGCTTTACAACTAGCGTTTGCAATATTTCTTGAGGTGTGCGCTACTATGCAAGAGGTAAAGTACGGCATACTAACTGGTGTGCACTAGTTTCTTTCAATAGAGTAGGGCACACTTCCTGATGTGCGCTAGTTTCATGCCTGAGGAGTAGCGCACATGTCAAAATGTAAGGTAAATCAAGGTTTTGTCAGCTGCTGAGGGGTAAACCAAGTCCATGCATCACCTAGGTCAATCTAGCTCTTCAATCCAAGTTTTCCTTTTGTGTGATCAACAGCTAAATGTGATCACGGACGGAGAAGTGCAGATTTGACCTATAACACATATCTAGAAGCATCGTTCCATTAATCAAAGATTCAATCCAAACCATAAATAAACAAAGGATTAACCACTGCAATATGGAAGGTTGCATTTATTTAAACTTTGTGTAAAACAAAGATTCGTTAAAACTTAATTTACTTCCTCAATCCTATATAAATTAACCCAAGAATCCTATATGAATTAACCCAAGATACAAACTCGATATATTAATGGAGAGACAACGTATTTACAAGGGTTCAATTCGATCTAGTTTATGCCATCTAATACACTAATATGTAGTCTCTGTAAATTCCACGGAGATTTACCATGACAAATCTAAACCATTAATAATATTACTTAGAGATTTGTCTTTTTTACAGTAGTTTAAATATAATTGCAAGATATATTGATCCAGATGGATATCGGTGGCCACCCACCTATTCCACTGGCTCAAAGCAGTTTCCCATTTCAACAATTTTCTAGTAATTTTTCTACAGTTTTTCGGGTCCTAAAATTCTGGGGCCGTTTTGAGGCCCTAAACGACCTTTTTTGGCAATTTGGGGGGCCAAATGGTTGCCAGTAACATGCAATTGGTTATAGTCAAAAGTTGTAAATCTTGGATAGACCTTTCCAATGGGTTACCGAGCGCCTCAAACGGAGATTGTATGCAAAAGTTATGATCCCGGGAAGTTGACTGTTCAACTAACCACCTTGGGGCCACAAACTTTATGACAGTTCATCTTCTAGGGTTAGGTTTTTGGATGTTTGGGATTTTTTCCCTCATGCTTATGATAAATAGGCCCTTTCAGCCTCCTTTTGTATTCAAATTGGCACAAATGAGCATAGCAGCCACATCTCTTCTCAGAGATAGCTACCACCATTCTAGTTGTATTTTACAGTCTGTTCTATTTCCGCTATTTAATAGAACATGTGTTTATTGTATCACTATGTTCTTTGCAAGATATCTATGTATATGATTATGTATATGCTCTTTCATTTCATTCACACATAAATCCGGATCATATATAATCATATAACAAGATTTTCGTCTTATTTACTTGCCAGAGATCTAACTTTGTGTTGAACACGTGTCAGATCCCTGAAATTAATTTCATACGATCACATGTCGAATCCATCTTTTGAAAACGATATTAAATTATAAAAAGGTTGTATACTCTGTATAAAGAACATACTTGGAAAATTCTGTGAGAATTTACTGACATGATTCAATATTCTATTAACCCAAAAATTGTATCCGCAAGCAGTCGGTTATACAGTGATTTTAACATAATCTTAACTTATCTATAATATATAAAAGAATAACAAAGCTTATAAAATCTAACAATGTTTCCATGGCTTCCCACATATATTGAAAAGATGAACAACAATTATTCCAAGGAGAAAAACGATGTTAATGTCATTCACGATTCCATAAACTCATATAATCAGCATGTCCTTACTTGATAACAATGGGGGAAACTACTTGGAGAATTAGTTCCTCCCAACCATAGGAGAGGAACACAAAACCACGATCCCAACTCCACCACTAAGCTGTATCACCGCCATGCACTAGAACACCAAGAAATACTTCCACGTGACACACTCTCTCTCAGAGTCTGTAACAAGCAATGATGGACTTATGAAAATAGAGAAAACACTCAACACAGTTTCTCCATGCACAACACGGCGTCCCATGCTATCTCAATGCATCAATATATATAGTTTTGCCCAGGTCTTGTGCCATCCCAATCAAATCTTCAATCAATCCATCAATCCCTATGATTTAGGATTTTTTTTTATAGTTGAGCTTTTAGATTGGATTTTATTAGTAAAATTCTCCCTTGCCTTCTTTACACACGTTCTTTGTGCCATGGTGGTATCCCCTCATTTAGCTGAATTATCCAAGACTTGCCTTTTTATTTTATTAAATAATAAAATAAAATAGTTTGTTGTGCAAAGTGTCACTCAGTGTTTTTGAGTTTTAAATAACTCTTACAAAAATAATTTTCACAAATATTAAATCAAAATAAAATAATAATGTCTTGGGGGTATCACATTTCTCCCCCCTTATTCTTAACATTGTCCTCGGTGTTCTTTATTCTAAGCTCTTTTGCTCATTCTGGAACATGGAGGGATATGCCTCTCACATTTTATCCTCCATTTCCCATGTTGCCTCTTCATGGTTGAAGTGCTTCCATTGCACTTTTATTTGAACGATGGCTCAATTCCGTAGCATATGTTCCTTCCTGTCTAGGATGCAGAAAGGTTTGGTCTGTAACTTTCCCTCAGGTTCTACTTGAATCAGATTCCAATCGATTACATGAGTAACATCATACACATATTTGTTTAACAAGGAAACATGAAATACATTGTGTACTTTTATAGTAGGGGGGAGTGCAAGCTGATAGGCTATCGACCCTATCTTAGTTAACACTTCGAAAGGCCCACAATACCTGGGTTCCAGCTTGGAATACCTTCCAAAAATCAAGGTACTCTTCTTTGGTTTTACCTTTAGATATACATGATTGCCAACATTGAAATATTTTAGAGTTCTTTTTAAATCCACAAAACTCTTTTGTCGATCTTGTTCAACTTTTAAGTTTTGTTGCACTTCTTTCACCATCTGTTCCATCTCCTTTAACATGTCAGGTCCTAGAACAATCATATCAATAGGGTTATCCCAAGACACAATAGTATGGAATTTTCAACCATACAATACTTCAAATGGGCTCATTTTTAATGAAGCTTGATATCCATTATTATAAGAAAATTTTAATAAATGCAAATAGTCTTCCCATTTACCTGGTTTATCCATTACATACATTCGCAACATATCTTCTAACAATTGGTTGGTTCTTTCAATTTGTCCATCCGTTTGAGGATGGTAAGTAGTACTAAAATTCAGCTGTGTATCTAAACCTTTAAAAAAAGACTTCCAAAAATTACTTGTAAATTTTGCATCTCTATCATAAATCACAACCTTCAGAATACCATGCAAAAGGAAAAATTCTTTCATAAAAATATTAACTATGTTAATTTCCTTAAAGGTATGTTTCATAGGCATGAAGTGTGCAACTTTACTTAACTTAACAACAACTACCATTATTAAGTCATGTTGTTTATTCATTTTAGGTAATCATGTTATAAAGTCCATGCTTATTATCTCCCACTTCCATTCTGGAATAGGTAAGGGTTGAAGTAACCCGACATGATGTTGATGTTTTGTTTTTACTTGTTGACATTCAATGCATTTAGCTAGGTAATTTGCAACATCATTCTTCATGTTAGGCCAATAATAGCTTCTCCTTAGCTTTGTTATCATATTTTGGTATCCCGGATGTCCGGAATACGATTTCTTATGTAACGCATTCATGATTAATTGCTTAACTTCTTCATATTTTTCTATATATAATCGGTTTTTATAGACTAACAAGTCTTCTGAGCTTATTGAGTAAGCTGAGGATTCGTTTCCATTAACATCATTTCCCAATTGTTCTTTAATTTGTAAGTATTCTTCATCATTTTTAGATGCATCTTTTATCAAATCTTCCATATTTGTCTTATACTTGCTAAAAGCAACCGAACAATGTGGAATGCCATTCCTACTCAGGGCATCCACCACTTTGTTCTCTTTTCCTTTAATATGTTTAATTTCAAAATCATACTCACTCAAGAAGGCAAACCACCTTGCTTGGCGAGCATTTAAACTTTGTTGATCAAATAAGTATTTTAAGCTTATGTTATTAAACATTAAAGTGGATTTTCTTCCTATTAAATAATGTCTCCACATTCTTAATGCATGCATTATAGCAGCTAGTTCTAAGTCATGTGTTGCATAGTTACGTTCATGTTCTTTAAGTTTTCTTGACTCATAACTTATTACATAATCCTCTTGCAATAGCACGCCACCTAATCCCTCTAAGCAGGAATCCGTACATACAACGAAGTCTTTGTACGGATCCACTATTCTTAGAATAGGTGCAGTGGTCAACAAGTGTTTAAGATTTTCAAAGCTTTCTTGACATTTATTATACCATATGAATTTAGTTCCTTTCTGTTGATGCCTCGGATATCGTAGCATCAATCAGAAAGGGATTCTCCCCGAGAGATGATCCCAATTAGATTATCTCCCGTTTGGTGTAGGGAATCCGTCCGGTTAGCGGTTCCGGCAACCGTGGGTTTGGAGTTTAATTCCGATTATATCGGTTATGGCCCGATCCACCTTTCTTTTGGATTTTATGTTTTTTTATGAGATGCAAGTGCCTAAGTTATATCTGATCTAAATGCAGAACTAAAGAGATCTAAATCTAAACTGGAGTAAATCTACCTATCCCTGCAGGGAACACATTTACTGGATGAGCAATGAGCTGTAACGGATGTCATAAAGAAAGAACAGGTAGCCATCGATTCTCACAGGTAAAGCTACAGCAAGATAAGAGATATTTAGAAGATAGCTTCTAATTCAATATAAAACTTATCTATTGCTCATGAAACAGAAAAGCAAAAAATTATTTAATCTAAATGGAAAGAATAAAGAAACGGAGCTAAATATAAACAAACTGAAATAACTCTAAAGATCCCTGCAGGGAGCACAATTAAAGGCATGAACAACGAGCCATAGGAGTCATCTTGAAGAAAGAACAGTTAGCCATTTAATCTAAAAGAGAATTCTACAGCAAAACAAGATATCAGCAGATAGCTCCTGATTTAATCTGAAACACATTAACTGTTCATGAAATGGAGAAAAATCATTTGCACAGGAAGGAGCAAAAATCATTAATACAAAGAAATAATTCAGATAGTAGGAATGATCTCACATCACAGTACGGAAGTCATTAGAGTAGTCCAATATACATCCATCCATCATTCTTATACAAAACGTCCATCTCCCTGGCTTTTATTAGAAAATTATGTTTTCAAAGAACCGATACAAGGTAGCTCGTACAGGCTTTCAAAATTTCATTCCCTGCAAAAAGTCCTTCCTAATCTTTCCTAACTTCTATTTATAGTTACAAATCTGCCCTTTGGGCTGCCACCTAGCATCTTCCACTTGTCATCTACAGAATTTTCTCTCCTATAATAGACAAAATTGTGATTCTTTTCTTTTACAAAATATTCAACAAAAGAATGGACAGCTGTCCCATAGCTCACGCTTTATACATTTGAAAGTTTAACAAAATGCACATAGCAGAAATAATGTTCTAATATCGTGCTGTCACTCTTGTGCGTGAGCTTCAGCTGGGAGAGGATCACCCAAGTCAATTGATGTTGCTGCTGCTGCCTGGGAAGAAGGGACTGAGCTGGCTGGAATTTCTGCCACTGCTGGGGAAGAGGGAATTGAGCCCACTGTGGTTGCTGGAGTGGCTGCCGGGAGAGAAGATTCTGGATCTGCTGATGCTCCTGCTACTGCTGCAGCTTTCTTCTCCTCCTCCGCTATGTAGTTATACCACACACCTGTGTCCCTTATGACTATGTTTGCTGCAGCAGGGAACAAGATTTTCTGAGAAGTCACATTCTTCCCTAACTCTGCTCCAATGTTTGGAACCTCTGCTACTGCATCTTGATGTATTTCTTTCAGCAGATGGTTGTGGAGTGATGACAATCCAATATAATGTTGGAGGTCATCAATAGCCAAGACATCAATCCTCTTCACATACTCCGTTTGAATGCCCATCTCTTCCTTTAATTGAGACAAACGTTGCTCCTTTTCCGGAAAATCCTCCAAGGTCTGAGGGAAGTCCAATTTGCATTTTTCATGCACCCCTTGGAGCCTTTGATACAGACTGTTGATCTTATCCCTTGTTCTTTGCACACTGGCTATCAGCTTACTGGCACAGTTCCTACCAAACTCTAACAAGGCTATGTCCTCATTAAAATCGTCCACAGATTTAAATGGGAGATGCGTGGGGAAACCCCCTTTTCCTTCTCTCCATGCCATTTGACTTATGATATTTTCCTTGACACGGGTATTCTTAGCTTTGAGCCTATGGGCCTCCGCATTAATTTCTTTTAACCTGACTACCATGGCCTTGAGCTTGCAAACCTCATTAGTGATTAGCTCCTGAGTGTCATACACTTGCTTCAGGATGTTGCATGACAGCTCATGGAAGGGAGACATGTCCATTGTTCTACCCTCGGCTTGCTCTAACTGCTCAGCTAATGTCCGCTTGTCTGCTTCTAGCTGGGATGATTTATCTTCCGCTCTATTCTTCTCTGCCTCCACAATCATCATTTGGAGTTTCAGTTGGTCCTTTTCCTCTTCCAGCTGGTTATACTTACCTATTAGCTCTTTATGCTCGGCATACAGGCAATTATACTTGTTTACTACCAGATCCCTTTGGGCGTGCTCATTAGCCACAGTTTGTTGTAGCGAACGAGCTCTCTTCTTTGTCAATACATTTTCTCTAACTATAACCCCTACATTATCCAGTGAGGCTTTTGCTGTTTCTACAGCTGCGGATGCCATCGCAAAGGGATCTTGATCTGTATTCTTCATTATAGTGACCTCTCGGTGGGTAATGATGTCCCCGTGGAAGGGACTTTTGATCCTCTCTTCTGATTTGAGGACCATTGCTTTCCTTTTCTTGTCATAGACAAACTCATTCCACCTGGACACCGTATGTTTTCCCGATGGAGTGTACGGGACAATAGGGCGGTTCATGATGTCTATGTCTTCTTCAGCAAGTGGGGTCCGGACTTCCTGAGCTGGATCTGCTCCCGCCTTTTGGGTACCAGAGCCACCTGCTTGAGATGCATCTATTTCCATGTCTTGGGCACCGAACCCACTTGCTTGGGCATCTTCCCCTGCTTTTCGCTCTTCTTCCGCCTTCCTTTCTGCCTCGGCTTGCTCAGCCTCTTTCTGCAGGCTTTCATTTTCAGCTTCCTGTTGCATTCTTGCCACTTCGGCTTCCTGCTGCTTTCTTGCTATTTCAGCTTCCTGCTGCCACCTGGCTTCCTCAGCTTCCCGCTGCCACCTGGCTTCCTCAGCTTCCCGCTGCAGTCTGGCTTCCTCAGCTTCCTGGAGTAACCTTGCTTCTTCTCTTAATCTGAGCTCTTCCTGAGCTCGGGCATCCTCGGCTTCTTTCTCCTTCTGTTGGCTGGTCTTCTGGACCTTGGTTGAGCTAGAGCTTGCTCCAGTGCCTTGGCGACAGACCCGTAGCTCAGCCATGTTGCTGATGCCTCTGAATGCCTCTTCCTCGGCATAAGGATAGTGAGAGTACTCGAAGTGAGCATAAATCTCCTTACAGTGCTCAGCAACTCTTCCCTTTCTGTCATTCCTGTGGAAGATTACCTCACCGAAGTGGAAGGCTTTCAGCTCTTGAACAAATTCATCGGCCGAGGAAACCCCCGAGAACTTGTAAGCACCTATGCAGAAAGGTAGAGGGGGAAAGGAAGCCTTATGCTGTTTGTGGAGCATTGCTCCAATTCCATCCAGGAATATTTGTCTTACTGCCTCCTTGAGGACCACATAATCCGTGGCATACTGCGGCAAAATGTATGGGGGCTTAG
This sequence comes from Larix kaempferi, assembly GCA_027924585.1. Classification (NCBI taxonomy): domain Eukaryota; kingdom Viridiplantae; phylum Streptophyta; class Pinopsida; order Pinales; family Pinaceae; genus Larix; species Larix kaempferi. The sequence continues at coordinate 19,456,180 of BSBM01000023.1, read as the reverse complement.
TCCCTCCAAACATTATGAGGTAGGTGCCTTGCTCTGAAAAGTAAAAATCCCCGTAATCCTCAAGGACTTCCACAGCGTTCTCTGACAGGCAGTTGGGCTCCTCCTTGAATAACTTCTCGTATAGGGGCATGATGAACCCCTCACAGATGAGTTTGTAGTTGGGCTTGTAATTCTGGGCCCACAACATCTTGAAGGCGATATAGACCGGGGTGGTGGCCTTATCCCATGTGCATCCCAATTTGGGGAAGTCCATCTTGGCCAAAATACAATCAATCAGATATGAGGACATAAAAATTTATGCCTTCTTCAAGGCTAGTCCTTCCCTTGCAGCTACTATCATTGAGGCCAGACTATCTGATAGGAGAGTGGCCCAGTCAAACACAGTTCCCTTAAATGCCACAAAGTGGATAATAGGGACCCACTGAATCTTATACACGGTGCCATCGGGCATGCCGAAGATTCTGCAAAGCATCAAGGCGATCAATCTGAAAGGAGGTCTCAGATTATGTACGTCATATTCATCATTTCCTTTCTTTCTCAAATGTTTTCCTGCCATTAGTAGCTTCTTGGCCATCTCGACGTTGTTCATCTGGCTCAGCCATTCATCAGTCAGAGGTTGTTGGACACGGGGAAATTTGTAGGCTGCCGCAAGATATGCGGGTTGAAATGAGGCAATGGCCACTTTCCCGCTGTCATTTATCACTCTCCCTTCAGCATCGGCATGCTGGAGTATCCATCCGATCACTTCAGCACAGGGGAACAGCTCAGGGCGGGTAGCGGCTCTAGTTATGCCTGAGGCTCTGATATTGAGATAAATTGGCCCTTCTTCTAGCAACATATTCGGGATCTCTTGGTCCCGGATCATTCTGTAGATGTCACCCCATCTGATTTCAGGAGGGACACCGATGGTGCACCTAGTATCCTGGAGTGAAGTTTCAGTTTTAAGTGGTGCAGGCTTTTTCTCTGTCATCTTAGCCTTCTTCTTACCGGCTTTCGGCATCTTGACTTATCCCAGATAGCACCCATATACAAGTAATCATGAACTTGAGCAACATACTGTGAGATTTTAACAGAGAGCATCATTGTTTTAATATGTGAATGAGATAAAAACCAATGTGAAGCTGTATGTTTAGGAAGCAAAATACACCATTTCAACATGAAATACAAATTAAAACATTTGAATCTTTTAAAGGGATGAATTTGGAATGCTCCCGAGAGGATAAGCGTATTGCGGAAGCAACCGGCTTTCGGTTTAGCTCTGGGGAAAAGGGTAACTTTCGTCCTAGCTGCGGTTCGAAAGGCTAATGGCAGGGAAGTTCGGGTTGGAAAGACTCTGTGACGAAATAAGGAGGCGTTTTTTCATATTGACACACAGGCGAGGGCTTTCATCCCAACGGCTACTGTTATTCATAACATTTGACGGGGCGTCCTATGGCTAGTCTGATCAGGGGCGATGGTGCATGTCCCAAGTTTAAACTGGGTAGTGGCTACGCCGGGACTGAGGTTTATAAAAGCCCGGGGCTATGCTTTTTAGCTTTCGGCTAGGGACATGAAAAGTCCATGGGTCTTCGGCAGTTTTATGAAATAACGAGGTACACGGCCCGGGGAGGAAATTGGAACAAGTCTAACCGTCCAAACTAACTATCTCTACCTACTATGCAAATGTTTTATCCTGCCTCTGTTTTATATGACGAGAAGAACGCAATTCAAACTGTATCTGACGGGAAAAATAGCCTATGACGGGCATTTTGCCCGTCAAAATCCAACCAATGCCCATCATTTTCAAACAAAGGACAACCCAATAGCAATTTGAAGCGTAGAAGGGACAAATTTCAAGGTTGAAATCCTACCTGGCACCGTGAGGATAGCTGAACGAGGTGGCCGCGAACGTGGATAAGCGAGATGAGCTGGAGCGATTTGCGCGGTGTTCAACAGTTGTTTAATCGGCACAAGTTAGCAATGGGGTTAGTTCAAACCCCCCACCGTTTATTTAAATAAGTGGGGCACGTGTGGGGCTTCAATTCGGTGGGTAGCGCATTAAACTTGCGGTTTTAATATTAGCACGTTGGCGTCACGTCAAGAGATTTCGATCTGCGTGCGACCGCCACTCGCGGGACCGACTCGCGAACTTCACCCGCTACCGCGGCAGGTTAGGCTGTAATTCTCTGACGTTTCGGGAGAGAGTGGTGGAGCTTCCCGCCGTTTCGGGAGCAGAAGCTGAACGGCTTCCGCAAAAGGACGAGAATGTTCAATTCTTTCGGCGGCCCCTTTTCGGGATGCTATCGCAAAAGCCTCCGAAATTGTGGAGAGTTTTCGCCAATGGCTTCCGCCGTTTCGAGGCGAGCTGGCGAATGGTGCCGCCTTTTCGGAAGGGTAAGTTGATGGTTTTGCGGCCGCAAACGGCTCCCGCAATTGCAGAAAGACAGCTCGAACTGCTCCGCAAAGGTTCTAAGTGCCTCGGTGTTTCGGGATGAAAAGTTGAAGGCTTCTGCAACATTCTCTCGGTGAGCTTCGGGATGAAAACGCGAAGGTTTCCGCAGTTGCGGGAGGCTTATGCGAACGGCTTCCGCAAAATTCTGGTGGAGAAGCTCGAAGGATTCCGCAATCTCAAAGAAAAATTCTAAGTCTCTGTTAACACCCAAAAAGTGCTCACTAGCTCATTTCCCTATTCACATGACCCATTTATCCACTTTTTCACCATCAAAAGCCTCTGAAACCAACAAAAGGTCACCAAAAGACCTAAGTACACCCCTTTTTCCATTAAAAAAGATTATTTTTCCAAGAAAATCATAAAAAACCCCCAAAAAGGGTCCAAATTCCCAAAAATATTAAAAAGGGAATTAAAATATTATTTTTATTCAAAAAAGGAAAAAGGAGGGAAAAGTACCTAAACCATGTTGGTCAATACCATTTGGTTTCCACAAAACCACAAATGGTATTTCCCACCACCAAAACCTATAAAAAGGTGGTAGGGGCTCCTCATTTCACATCCATCCATTATCTCATCCTTATGCTGTTGAAATCTCCCCTGAGCATTTTAGCCATTGCAAACCACATTGGAGAAGAGACCATTGGAGATTGGAGTTGCTCATCCTTGGAGCCATTCAACCTCACCATTAGAGGTATTGATTCCGCAAGCACTTGCTTGCCCCATTCTTTCAATACAAATTTATTATTCTTATATGTTCTTGTTCTTGATTTTAAATTATCTTTGTTATTTGCTTAATATCTTTGCTTAGATCCATGAATAGTCTTGTTTAATTAGTTTATGGTTATTTATTTCCATTGAAACTGCTGCTACTAGTTAGCAGGTGCCCATAGCACTAAGCCTGGTTGCAAAACCGGGCCAACAGTTTTTGGCGACTCCGCTTTGGTTTGAACTATAGATCTCTAGTTTTGCCTTTAATCTTAGTTTTTTATGAGTTTTTAACCTTTAGATCCACAGACCTTCCATCTTAGACAGCAGATCCATTGCTGCTCTGAGTTTTGGCCCCATAAACAGCCCGAAATTTTCAATTTTCGGGTTCGTTTCTCGGTTTCCGTGCACGGCTTCCGCATCGCGGCTTTTTACCAGACAGTCGCGCGGTCCATCGCGACTTTTCTGCGTTTTTCCGCGTGGTCCATCGCGGCTTTCTGCCAGACAGTCGCGCGGTCCATCGCGACCTTTCTGCGTTTTTCCGCGCTGCGCACCGCGGCTTCGCGGCCAATTTCCGCGCTGCCCATCGCGACTGTGCGGCTAAAACCCGCGCAGTCCATCGCGCCTGTGCGGCCAAAACCCGCGCGGTCCATTGCGACTGTGCGACAAAAACCCGCGCGGTCCATCGCGGTTTTTCTGTCAAAACTCGCGCGGCTGAATTTTTCATTCGGCCATCCCGATTTTGAAAAAAAAATTTACTGTACTTTCTGCCCATAGCACATTTTTTACAGTATTAAATTCTGCATATTTGACAGCTTTGAAAAAAAATTTACTATTTAAAGTGCATATCTAGAAATCTTTTTAAAAATTTTCAAGAAAGTGAAAGAAAGACTCATTTTGCATTTTCATCTAGATTCAAATTTTTTCCTGTTTACTTCTTTAAAAATCTTGCCCTTAGCAATTTTTTCTTGAAACGAAGAAATCCATTTATTTCTTTTAAAAAGAAGTCTATTATTTGCTTTCATAAATCCAAGAAATCCTTTGTTTTTTGAGCTATTTTTTGAAAAGCATTTAAATTCCTTTTTAGTGAAAAAGCCATAAATATTTGCTTTTTATTTTCGAAAAATCCTTTATTTTTTGAAAATTTCCTATAAAGCATTTAATTTTTTCAAGTTCAGTTTACAACACCTCACGTGCACTCACACGATCACTTAATTGAACTAAGCCTTAAAAACGTACCCTAATTTGAACACACTTTTAACCCCACTTGGGGAACACTAAAAGAATTCTTGTAGCTAGGTAGTATTGGGGGGATAGGTGTTCCAATAACACCCCTCAGTTCTTACATCTGAGACATAGAAGTTGTCCAATTAGGGAGCTAAAATCTCTTAGTACTTTTTGGCGCCGTCACAACCGGTTTGTGGGAAGGCCTCTCCCTTAGGAGGGTTGAAGTCGTGAGGATGGTTCCGGAATCCTGAGTGGAATACCGCAATCCATTCAGTAACCGAAGGGCTACCATTCGCAGTTCTCGGGATATCCCTGTATTGGGATATTGCGATCAAAGGACCAAACGGCAGATTTACCTTTTCTCAACGCGTCATGAACGGAGTATCCTAGTAGCTTGTCTTTAGGATTGATTACCCGGTGTCCCTCCCGGTAGGGGGATATCTAGCCGTTGTCTCAACATTCATATTGTCTGACTTGGATTTCATCACCTTGCAGAGGATATCATCTGTTTGAGTCACAATACTTTTAGATTAGGTGTTTGCATGATTTCAACCTACCTGTGGTCTAGTTACACCTATTTTTTCTAGGAGCCGCTTGCATGTTGGTATTCTGACCAGTTGTTGCATTCCTCCACTTATTGTAGCACAGCTGCTAGAATAAGTGCCTTTTTTGAGGATTGATTTTTGGCCTGAGAGCCTTCTTTTTTCACTCCCCTTCTTGCACCCTTGGTTGCATTAGGGTTTTGAGTCTTTTATATATATCACCACCTGATACTTAAATAAATTTTTTAACCAAACACATATTCTCACCATTGAGAATTTTAGACACTCTCGTCGTCTACAGGGCGAACTCCCTGAGTTTAGTCCACTTGGCTCTCCACGTCACGGACGCAGAGCCTTATCCCTTGATTCGACACATCGTCAATCAATTAGGTAGTCATCCGATTCTGACACACCTCACTTCACCTTTGATTTGGAGGTAGAATACGAAAACCCCACAGAGTTACCCCCAACCACCATTATAACTGGAACACCCTTTGATCCACTATTTACAACTACCATAGGTCAGACATCCGCAGACCCTTCTGCTGTAGTACCATCCACGGCAACAACCACCCCTCTGGGTATGCCCAATACGGGTAACACTCCACATTTAGGAATGCCTAACACAGGGCCACCACCTGTCATGGGTATACCCAACATGGGGGTCATACCCCCTTTGGTTTCCACAAACCCTATCCCAGGAATACCTAGTACGATTCCCAACCCAAGTGCAACCCATGTTGCACTTGGAAGTGCTATCCCAGGAATCCCTAGTGCGATTCCTAACCCAAGTGTAACCCAAGTTGCACTTGGAGGCGCTGGCCCATACCAGACTACACCTATTGGAGGCCATATACCCTCCATACCCAGCATACCTTTAGGCGCTACTGGACCCCTACACCATACCACTATGGCCAGGCATGTCCCAGTTCCAGTCACCACATCTGCTAGTCTACCATACATGGCAAGTCTGAACCTGCCAGATTTAGCTAGGCTCACAAATGACCCCATCAGACATGATCCGGCGTGGCCTCAAATGCCCACCAAACTCCCCTCTAACATCCCTAAGTTTGAGGGTAAGGCAAGTGAGGACCCCCAGAACCATATCATGTCCTTCCATCTATGGTGTTCCTCCAACTCCATAGTGGACGACTCTGTCCGCCTCCGTCTATTACAGCGCACCTTCACTGGCTCTGCAGCCAAGTGGTATATCGAGCAGCCCCATGGGACGCATGCCACCTTTACCTCCCTTGCCTCGACCTTCCTCCAGTACCTGTCCGCTATGATGCGGGCATCGAGATCCTACTATCTTGCAGACAAACCACGGCCACCCACATCACTGACCACATTCATGAGTGGCGTCGACGCCGAAGCCTCTGCAAAATTAAGTTAGACGACCGTATCTTCCTAGATTGGTTTCTAAAATCCCTTCTCCCTCTCATTGCGAAGGATGTGGCATCCGAAAGACCCCAGTCTGAAGAAGAGGCCATCCTCAAAGCCCAACAGTTTGATCTCATTTACTCCCAATCGGGTTATCTGTATACCATTATTCCAGACGCCCCTCGGGGCGAGTCATCCCAACATGATGCGCCGGGGGCATCCCATGCCGCTGATGGCATCATTGGTCGTATGGCCTCGCATCCCCAACCCTTTTCCATTACACATCCTAGCCATGGTCCCGACCTTTTGCGGGCTACATCTCAGTCTGGAGCAACCAGTTCATATGCTCCCATGGCACATCACCATCATACCCATGGACCTTCATGTCCACCTCAGTGTTTTGGTCATGCACCACCTGCATACGCCCCCCCAGCTGCACCTCAACCAGTGTACTATCCACGGCATGCTGCGGCAGCTCACCCAACACCTCCAATAGCTCAGGGTTACCAACAACCCCAGCAGGCAAATGGACCACCTCCAGCCCCACAGGCTTATTATCCACCACAACCTGCTCCCGCACCTGCGGCGAACCAAAATCCTCCCACTACTCAAGGGCAAGTGTATACACAGCACAACCAGCCCCAGAACCAAAACAACCAGCGCAACCAAGGTGCGCAACAGAACCGTGGTAGAGGTCGCAACTGTGGTAATAACCAACAACATCAGCAAGGTCCTCCACCTCCCAATCCTCCGCAGAATAACGATGTTGCTCCTCCCAACCGCAATCCGGATCGGAATCCTAAGCAGCCTAGAAATAATAACCTCAGAACAAACCACCCTTGTTCTATCTGCGGGGTCTATGGTCATTACACGCATTCTTGCCCACATTTGGAGCGAGCTCGGCAACTCTGGACCGACGATGCCCATCGTCAAGGGCAAGCAGCTCCTCAGCCGCCACCCAATCCTCCACTGCCTCAAGATCAACCCTTGGTGCTGCAAAACCCCTTTCCAAACCAGGGTGTAGTGAACACTCAGCCGTTAGCCCCCCCTCAGGGCAACGTGCCACCACAGCAGATCACTTATGCATCCCCTGATCAACCAATGTTTGATTCAGGAACTCACCATTTGTTGATGATGTCGGCTGCCGATGCCAACCTCCAAACTCGCCAAAACCAATACGGACCCACTTTGGAAGCCCCCCCCACCGAAAAGGATACTAATGCTCATCCCACTGATCAGACATTGCGTATACCTCAGGTTCCACTCGATGGCGCTTCTAAAGCACCTCGCTTCCCCCTTCGCCGAATCAACAACAACCCCAATGCACGGGCTGCGTCCAATTACAACATTGTAGATGACTTAGCTCAATCTCCCGCAGCCATGTCCGCGTTAGAAGTCTTAAAAAACTGTCCTACTCAGTGCAAGACTTTACTTTCCGCCATTGGGGCGATTGACCCAAATGATTCGAAATTGATGACCTTTGATTTAGACCAGTCTGAACCACGTCTGCCTTCCACCATAGCAGTCCAAGTTTCTGTTTCTATTCAGAATCTTGTCATCCATCGATGAGGGTGCATCCACATGCGTCATGTCCACATTTGTTTGGCAGAAGTTGGGATCCCCTACTCTCCAGCAATCCACCACTGCATTGCGGGCCTACGACGGCCGGTCAGCTCAACCTCAAGGTTTACTACCCAAGGTCCCCGTCCAATTAGGTGGGAAAACTGTGCTCATTGACATAGAGGTCATTAATGCCCAGCTTGATTATAACCTTTTACTCGGCCGCAGTTACATGTACGCCATGAAAGCGGTCGCCTCATCCGTTTTTCGCACCATGATGTTCCCCCACGAGGGACGCGTCGTCAAAATCGACCAACTCACATACTATGATCCCAATGCCCCCGCAGCACCCGAAAATGTTCTTCCCATGATTGAACAACCAACTTCTAGTGCAACTACCTCCTTTGTCTCTTCTTTGGGACCCGGACTTTATTCAGATACACCAATGACCTCTACATTCCAGTCCATTCCACCACCGTCACCGGAGACCCAAGTCGCAAACCTCTGTACTCTTTCACAAAATACACAACCACCCGGTAATCAACCACCTTTGTTACCCAAACCACCATTGGTCCCTAGTCACATTGGGGTTACACCCATCCACACAATCCCCTTTCTATTTCCTCCTTCGGGTGTAGTAAGCGCCCCGGTTATGGCTACCCTTAGTCTACCCGGGTTAACATTGGGATTACCCGTGTGGTATATTTCGCCTCCAGTTCCACCGCTGACACCAAATGTCATCCTGCAACCGATACAACCTATTGTTACCACAAATCAACCTCCTCCTGGTGTCGCAATCCCTTCGTCGTCAACGAAACCTCCTCCCAGTCTCAATATTCCTTCGTCGTCAACGAACCCTCCCCCTCCTATCAAGCCCACTGGGGGCAGAGGTCCAAAACCATACACCGCTATACCACCTCCTAAGGCGGTTAAACCCCCACCGATGTTTCGAGCTCCCCCTAAATGCTCGTTGTGCGATGAGATAGGCCATCCAACTCATCAATGCCCACACTTACCGGCACTCCAAGAGCATATGAATATGTTGGACGATGACGCTAGCATCCCAGTCGTTAGACTTGAGCCACCACCTCAACCTCGCAACAAATCACTGCGCACCAACCATCCTTATGCCATATGCAGTGTTTACGGCCACTACTCTCACCATTGTCCGGATCTCCCTGACTACAGAGCAGCTCTCTACGAGATGAACAATTTGGACCTTGAGACGGCACCCCCTACTATCGAGGAGATCTACCCTCCCCCATCATCCTCATCCGGAGAGATTAACACCATCTACATGATCTCTTCGACTACCACTACCTCATCGCTCGATTTGACCACTCAAAGCTCCCGCAATGATGAAGAGGTTCTCGAGACTCCTACTACCTTTGATTATCCCGGGGAAGACATGCACCATCGTCCATACTTCCTCCTGGAAGAGACTTCATCCACCACCGCTACCCAATCCGCGGTTGAGTCCAAGGATTTCCTTCCTACTAAAATCAACTGGTTAACGGATCCCATGGCCAATATTTCTCCCGTCATCCACATTGACATCTCTGACCCACTTGGTGCCCTTCATACCATCACATTAGGAACCTCCCACAGTGAGCATGAGATCGGAGAATACCAACAACTCTTCCAAGAATTCACTGATGTCTTTACTTGGTCAGATACCGAAATGCCTGGCCTTGACCCCGCCATTTATACGATCTCCACTGGATACCCCTCTGTCCGGTCGGCCCCTTCCATTGATCCCTTTGACACACAGGTTCAACCCTTTCAAATCGACCAGGAAACCACATGTCCACAACATGGGGGCAGGCCCAAAACCTTGCCTACTCATCATCATCGTGATCCTCGTCGGAGATACTGGGGGCATCCACCCCACAAAGGGAATCCCCCATCATCATATCATCACTTCAGTGTGCCACCACGACCCACAGCCTCATGGTATAACACCCCGCCAGCAGTTGCTCAATGCCCTATTGATCTCTCTCTGAGACAACATCTGCACCACATTGACACCTCTGAGTTAGGGGGCATAATCGATTACCTCGACCCTGGGATAGGGGGCATGATCAATCATTTTGAACCTTCCCCATCATCTCTATCTCAACACCTCAATGAGCCCATCGTTCAAAACAACACATATGTGACCTACAATCACAAACCCCATGCACATAGCATGGGGGCAGGTCATTAACCCTGCTCACTTTTTTATATTCGTGATCTCAACCATTTTTGAGGTCACGTGTCACTTGTATATTTCAGTTGATTTGATACACCTAGTATTTTGCCCCCACGGGTCATCATTTCTCCCCACCACTACATCCTTCGCTTGGTGGGATCACCTTTATTTGTAGCCATTTTTTAACCTAGTTCTTTCCTTTAACCATTCCGGAGTCCTTATGACCTCCGTTTTTCGCACCATTTGCACTGCCGGATTCATATTTCTGTGCCCGTGATGATGCTTGAGATCATTTCTCGCTCTCACCTTTAGATTTTCCGGGCATTTTTTCCCATGCCCCCTTCGTCGCCTCGGTTTGCGTGCCACATCGGTCGTTCTCCGTTTTCGACGTGCCTTATATAGCCGGATTCAGTTTTCCGCGCTCGTGATGATGCTTGAGATCATTTCTCGCTCTCACCTTTAGATTTTCCGGGCATTTTTGTTCCCATGCCCCCTTCGTCGCCTCGGTTTGCGTGCCACATCGGCCGTTCTCTGTTTTCGACGTGCCTTATATAGCCGGATTCAGTTTTCCGCGCTCGTGATGATGCTTGAGATCATTTCTCGCTCTCACCTTTAGATTTTGCGGCCATTTTTCCCATGCCCTCACGTCGCCTAGCTTTGCGTGCCACATCGACCGTTCTCCGTTTTAGACAAGTCTTATATCGCCGGATTCAGTTTTCCGCGCTCGTGATGATGCTTGAGATCATTTCTCACTCTCACCTTTTGATTTTTCGGGCATTTTTCCCATGCCCCCTCGTTCCCTCGGTTTGCGTGCCACATCGGCCGTTCTCCGTTTTCGACGTGTCTTATATTGCCGGATTCAATTTTTTGTGCTTGTGATGATGCTGGAGATCATTTCTTGCTCTCACGCCCATATTTTTCGGGCATTTTTTCAAAATGCCACTCATCACCTCGATTTGCGTGCCACATTAGCTGTAACCCCTTTTCGACAATCCTTATGTCACCGGATCCAGTTTTCCGCACTGATGATGATGCTTGAGACCTTTTCTCGCCCTCATTAATTCCTCTATGTTCGGTATAATTTTATCCCTTTTTCGGGCCGAGCAACCCCTTTTACGAAAAAGGCACTTAGAGAGTTTCTGTTAAGCTCTTTTCTGACTCCTAAAACAATGAAAAGATCGCCGAGCAATCTTGCTTCCTTTCATGCTCGCTAAACGTATCCGAAAGGGCGTCTACCTGGTATAAGTTTACCCCTTTTCCGGACCTCGTAGACTAATTACGAAAAAGGTATACTCTAGTCACATTGGCTAGAAGAGTTCTCCATCCGCATCATTTTATGCTTTTTCGGGCCTTGGAGACTAAACTTACGAAAAAGAAACACCAATAGAGTCCACTTACCGCTTTCAGACTCTCTAAACATGAAAGCAACCATGAGCATGAGCCGTCCTAGGCTCCCAAAATCCACAGGACCGTACCATTTCAGAGCACACTTTTATCCCTTCTTGGAGCTCATTAAAACTACGAAGAAGGAATCAATGGTGCCTCTTGGCGCTACAACACATCATGTCTACTCACATAGCAGCTTCCCCATTTTGGTCGCCTTTGTTCAGAGTATTCTGCAGTATGTCACCCTGAAACTCCCTCGACAGCTACCATTAGCTTCACCCCCCCAGAGTCAGTACATACCCTTCAGTCCCTAAAAGATGATCCCCACACCTACAAGTCAGTTCCCTACGCCGCCAGGTCAACCATGTCATCATGCTCTGAACAAAGGAAGTTTGAGTCTACCCAATTTTGACCCATTTATTTCCCGTTCCCACAAGTATGTCAGTCCTACCATCAGTACTACAACACTTCAGTTTTACACCTCGTGCTCCTATCAAGGAAACATCATTGCCTTGTTAGTTGCTGTTCTCCCTATGTCGACGACAACCACATTTATTCCAGAGGATAGACCTAGAGGTCCCTGTGTCTTGGACTCGTCCCCATTTATGATGAGTACCTACGAATCATTTCGAGAAGAGTCCTCAGTGCCTCTCCAAATGGTTGTTTCTCACATGCTCGACTTCAACACCTTGATCGCATCGTTGAGACTCGCACAGGGAATTCGTCCGCTCAGTTATTAGTCGAAGACCCCGGATACCACCTGACTCCTCCACATTTGAGAGTCTACCTATGGATACAACCAGTTACATTTTTTCTATAGATATCCGGGTTGCGTATGGCGACAGTATTCAGATGTACCCCAGTTTTATACTCCCTCGAGTATACAGATACAAATACTTCCTAGAGATGGCTCACAGTCATTAAGTTCATACAGATGTTGAACACCTTCAGTTTCAGCAGTTCAACAGTTATTCCAGTCTATCAGTTATTGAGATCAACCATGATCATGAGTATATCCCACAATAATGTCCCCTCTGGACCATTATGATGTACCAGTATATTTCTTTACGTATTAGATCCCCCTTCTTGGGACTAATTGTTTTGTATATGTCTTGATACGAGCATGGGAATGCCCACCTCGTCCTTCATCAAAGATTATACCTCATTCATATTGAGGCCATATAATATTTTTTGTTTTTGCAGCTTCCAAGGGCCGTGGCTCCAGTCTCCAACCGGTCTCTTCTCTCCCCTAAAACCCCAGAAAAAGACAAATGAACTATGATGTCTCGGCCATACGATGAGCTCCTGCCCTCACACATCAGGGGGCAATCTGTTAACACCCAAAAAGTGCTCACTAGCTCATTTCCCTATTCACATGACCCATTTATCCACTTTTTCACCATCAAAAGCCTCTGAAACCAACAAAAGGTCACCAAAAGACCTAAGTACACCCCTTTTTCCATTAAAAAAGATTATTTTTCCAAGAAAATCATAAAAAACCCTAAAAAAGGGTCCAAATTCCCAAAAATATTAAAAAGAGAATTAAAATATTATTTTTATTCAAAAAATGAAAAAGGAGGGAAAAGTACCTAAACCATGTTGGTCAATACCATTTGGTTTCCACAAAACCACAAATGGTATTTCCCACCACCAAAACCTATAAAAAGGTGGTAGGGGCTCCTCATTTCACATCCATCCATTATCTCATCCTTATGCTGCTGAAATCTCCCCTGAGCATTTTAGCCATTGCAAACCACATTGGAGAAGAGACCATTGGAGATTGGAGTTGCTCATCCTTGGAGCCATTCAACCTCACCATTAGAGGTATTGATTCCGCAAGCACTTGCTTGCCCCATTCTTTCAATACAAATTTATTATTCTTATATGTTCTTGTTCTTGATTTTAAATTATCTTTGTTATTTGCTTAATATCTTTGCTTAGATCCATGAATAGTCTTGTTTAATTAGTTTATGGTTATTTATTTCCATTGAAACTGCTGCTACTAGTTAGCAAGTGCCCATAGCACTAAGCCTGGTTGCAAAACCGGGCCAACAGTCTCTTGCCAAAGTTTCAGGTAGATTTGACGAATAGCGCCCGTCGTTTCGGGAGAGAAAACTCAAACACTTCTGCAATGTAATTGTATATGTGAAACTTTTGAAAAGGGCTCCCGTGGTAGCGGAGAGAAAACTTAAAAAGTTTCAGCATTTTCGGAAGGTTTCGGTGAACGCTTCCGCAGAAGGATTTCGAAAAAGTTTCTAAGTATCGGCCGGGCCTTGAGATAATTTCGGAAAGCCTTTGCCCTTAGCCTCCTCTGTTTTGAACGGGATTAGTGAATGCCTCCGCTGTTGCGGATGGCTTCTTCGAAAGGTTCCCGTGTCGCGGAAGGATAGTTTATGCGAACGGCTTCAACAAGTGCGGGCGGCTTCATTTAATTCTTCCGCCGTTTCGGGAGGAATACATCAGGGGCTTCCGCAATTGTTTAACGCACACTTTCAAAACTTTTCGGGAGGACTAGATGAACGGTCTCCGCCGTTTCGGGAGAACAACCGGAATCTTTCCGCAAATTCTCTTTTTATGAAAGTTTCTAAGACTTTTCGGGAGCTTAATGCGAATGCTTCCCGCCGTTCGGGAGAACAACCCGAATGCTTCCGCGGTTGCGGAAGGTTTGAACGAAGAACTCCGTCGTTTTGGGGAAGGATTTCCCAATGGTTTCCACGATTTTCCAATCGAAATTTTCTAAGTCTTCTTTCGGGAGTTTAAACAAAGGCTTCCGCCACTGCGGGGCTTTATCAAATCATTCTGCGACTTTTCAGGAAGACTTCATAGAAAAGATTTCTATTGAGAAACAAGATTTTCTGTTGAAAAACAAAGATAACAGCTAGGATGGCTTCTTAAGGCAAACTTTCTACAAAAAATGAAAGGAGGGGCCCCAATATGTACAAAATTTTGGGGGGGTGTTGCTGCAACAACACTTTCTTTTGAAGTGAAGTTATTGGATAAGAGATTGTGAAGAACCCCTCAATGAACCTACAGTAGTAACCCTCGATCCCCATAAAGGATCGAATCCCAGTTACATCCTTAGGAACTAGTCAATTAATGATCGCCTTGATTTTATTCGGGTCTACAGAAATTCCTTCCTTAGATATTACATGACCTAGGTATTGAATTTTATCTTGAAAGAAATCACATTTACTAAACTTTGCATAAATTTTATGTTCTCTTAGGGTTTGTAAGACTAACTTTAAGTGTGTTCTTTATGCTCTTCTTCATTTTTAGAATATAATAAGATGTCATCAATAAATATTGTTATAAATTTATCTAAGTATTTAGGCAGAACAATGTTCATTAAACACATGAACATGGCCGGAGCATTGGTTAAGCCAAATGGTACAACCAAGAACTTGTAATGCCCATACCTTGTTCTAAATGTCATTTTATGAACATCCTCATCCTTAATTATTACTTGATGGTACCCAGACCTTAATTCAATCTTAGAGGATACTGCTGCTCCCCATACTTTATCAAGCATGTCATCGATGTGGGGGAGAGGGTATATATTTTTAATTGTCATTTTATTTAATTGTCTGTAATCAATACAAATTCTTAGTGTGCCATGTTTCTTTTGAACAAACAAAACGGGTGCTCCCCAAAGAGACACAATCGGTCTTATATATTCTTTATCTATTGATTCTTGCAATTGTAATTTTAATTCTACCCACTCAGATGTATTCATTCTATAAGGATCCTTTGATGCAAGCACTGCTCCTGGTACCAAATCAATGGTAAATTCAATATCCCTCATTGGAGGTAGTCCACGTATCTCCTCTGGAAAACATCTTTAAATTCATTTAAAAGAGGAAAATCTTCCAAACTAGGTTTTTTTTATCATCATTATTTTCAGTGATAAGCACAACAAACAATCTACATCCTTTCCTAGCACACTTTTTCAATTTCAAAGAAGATATTTTCCTAGTAAGAACCCTTTTTGGAATCCCTCTAACAATTCTATTTTCACCATTTTCATTAATACAAGCAAAAGTTTTCTCAAAGCAATTTAGTACAACTCTATGTTTTTCTAGCCAATCCATGCCAATTAATACATCATATGATCCTAATGGAAAAATGTTCAAATATAATTTTGTAACAAAATATTGCATATGAACTTCACAACTAGAAACAAAGCTAGTTACCTTTCTTTTTGTCCTTGTGGCTAATTGCACTAACCACGACTTTTCAAAATCATATATATATTTTTTGTTTTACACAAATCTACTAGCTTGGGAGATATATAACTTAAAGTATATCCAAAATCAATTAATATAGAAATAGGTTTTTCAGATATCTTACCATATACCTCGATCATGGAAGGTTTATAATCCGCTTGATGATTGTCAAAGTCCGTGCTTATCTTCGATATATTCCGAGCAACCTCTCCAACTGTGGTTGCTTTCTGGGAAGTGCGAATATTCCGATTATCCTTCTTATGAGGAAAACCACGATAGAAATGACTCTCCCCACAACCCCAACACTGTAAAGGTTCTCTTTCTATTTCTTCTTTATTCTTATTAAAGAGGTTATCTTTATACTCAATTCTTATTGGCTGTTTATATTCAATTCTTCTTGTTTGTTGTATATGCTTAAAAGTATTCCTCTGGAAATTCTTATGTTTATTGAAAGGTTTGAATTCTCTTCTTTTAAAATTACTCTCTTCTCTTTTCTTGAGATTATAAGGATTTTCATTCTTACTCTTATATTGACCATAAGTTAATTTGGCCTTCCTCATTGCTTCATATAAAGTTTTTGGTTCGTCAAACTCTAATTTGTCTTTATAAAAGTTGGGTAGGCAACCTAGAAATGTCTGAATTTTAGGTTTTTCTTCGTTTAGGTAAGACACATATCTTAACAAGGATAAAAATTTAGTACAAAAGTCATGCATAGACATTGATGTCCTAGTCTTAACTCATAAAAATCCTTTGCCTTCCCCTCATAGTAATACTCTGAGAGGTATTCCTTTTTAAATTCTTTTTTAAACCAATTCCAGCTTACTTTTCTATCATTGATTCTTTTTGTTGATTTTAAGTCTTGCCACCAAATCTCATTCTTTCTGACTAGATTGAATATGACCATTTTTCCCTTCATGGAGTTGGAATAATTGTACATAGTAAAGTACTTTTTAATTCCAGAGATCCAAGCCTTTGCTTCTTCTCCATTTTTGACTTCACCGTCAAAGGTAGGAGGCTTTATTTTTTTAAATTATCTTGTTATCTCATCTTTATATTTTCTCTTCTTCCTTTGTGTGCCCTCATATCTATCACTAGAATCTTCTGATTCACTAGATATAGGGATTTCGTCAGAAGAAGGATGGTCATAGGATGAGCTTTCTCGTTTACATTTCTTTTTAGTTTTATCATTAGTTCTCTCGTTCAGTTTTGACCGTAAAGATTCATTTAAGACTTCATGGGTTTTCAGCATCCTCTCATGTTTAGTCTTAAAGTTCATCAATTTGACTTGTAAGTCTCTTACTATCTGTAAAATCTCATTACTAACATTGTTATTCTCATCATTAAGTTAAACCAAGATAGGTGGGGTAGGGGATCGTCTTCCGGCCATTTCTTCCTGCAGTTTAGTAAAACAAAAAATTCTTCTATGCACGAAATAAGAACAACATATGAAAAAAATTAGTTTTCTTATAATAACATTAATGGAAACCATAAGGCCAAATGTCGTAGTCTAACTTCTGATACCACATGTCACAACCCCCAAATACACTTTTTTTTTTTTAATTAAAAAAAATTCTACGCTTGATGCAATTGGGAATTATAGAAATTCAAGACCCCTTTTGTTTTCCTAGAAAATCACTTACAATGTATAATGTTTCTCATAAACATATAGTGTATGTAATTTTATAAATGAACTATTTGTACCTCAATAATTCTATATCTACTTTTAATAATGTAAACCTCTTGTATGTGGCATATCACTTCTTCTCATAATTATATTGACATACAAATTCTTCTCCATATTACATCTTAAATCAACATGTTGATATAATCATAATATACTCAACACATAAATTAACATGATGATAATTTCCAATATATCAACTTATTTCATTCACTTTTCTCACATAATGCATATGCTTTTTCTATAGAATCCTTTCCAAAACACACACACACATATATATATATATATGAAACTTGGATGCAAACATTCTTTCCTCATATCTCCTATTAAATTCTAATTAACCCCCACCATTTTGCATTTCATTTAAATTTCCCTATAGGAAATATATTTTTAATTTAGAATTGTGTGTATTTTCATTAAATCCATAATTATGTTACTTCCTTCACAAGGACCTTTAGCATAAAGTTCTTAATATTAAATCCTTTCCATAAACCAGATTTAAAATCAACTTCCGAGCCTAATTGAACAGCAATGGGAAAATCAAGAATAAAATCTTAGCTTATTCAATCTCATTTTTTTAATATCGATCCAATACTTGTCAATATTTTCTCTCTTTTATCAGGGTTGGCAAGTGCGGGAGGAGTCCTCTTTGGCTCTGATGGAAAAAAGATGAAAGAATATGCTTGGGGAATTGGAAAAACAACTAACAATAGTGCAGAATGGCTTACCCTCACTAAAGGTCTGGAGATTGCAAGAGAGGAAGGTATCACGGAATTGGTAGTTTGTGGAGATTCCATGCTGGTTATCAAGGAAGCTTGGAATTTGAGCAAGAATAGAAAGAGACCTACATCTAAAGTTCACAATCTTCTCAAATGTCTAGTTAGCGAATTTAAAAGGATAAGTTTTCTGCATATCTTGCGAAACAATAATCAGGATGCAGATTTGATGGCCAACAAGGGAGCTAAACTAGATCGTGGCATCCTAGTCAGCAATCATAAGGTGAACTATAAGGTATGGATACCTTGTCTTTGAATTTTTGAAACTTCATGTCCACACCATCTTCTAAGCAACTTCACAAAGGATGGACTCCAGGAATTTTTATCTCGAATCATAGGTTCGAAGGGGATGACATTGCCAAAGTTAAAAACCCACTTTGGGGCCTCGAATTCAAAGACGCTCGCACGATCCTATCACGTGATATTCACATGAGAAGTATGCCATCTTTCACCTCAAAAGACTCTGGAAGATGGATACGCTATAACTCTGAAGGCTGAGCAGGTTGGAATAACTCTAGTATTGTGAGGAAAAATATGGCATACACTGGTGCAAATCGTCTTTGTGGAAAACAGACTGCTCCTTGTTTCATGAATGAGATGATGGGAGACCCTAGCACTAATCATCTCTGGGGTATGCAGACAGCTCCTCGATATGGAAATACCCTCCCGAATTTCAGAAAATGATCCCCTTCTTGGCTAGGGGGTCAGGAATGTCTGGTTTGCGAGCAGCACCATGGAAAGTTTCAATTCTATGGTGGGTCGGAGTAGCACCGTGAGAAGGTATATGTATGTGGTGTCTCGGAGCAACACCGCGAGAAGTTTTTTGTATGTGGGGTATCGTAGCAACATCGTGAGAAGGTGTTTGTTTCAGAGGAGCCTCAGGGCCTTGCGGCCTCACTAATTGTGGTGGACGACCACTCGACAATTTTGGACTCCCAAATCCGTGTCCTAAAGAATGAAAATACTGAAATTAAGCAAGCCCTGCAGCAGCTAAATGCTATGGAACAGGGAGCTAGTAAGGAGGCTCGAGCCAATATCGACAATCTCAGCGCCAAGGTGGACTCTCTATCTACTTCTCTGGATGGTGGTTGTCCCTGTCAAAACATGGATGCAATCTCAGCACAAATCCGTTCTGTTCGTGTAATTGCAAAAAGAATTGAAGGTATAATGGACAAATGCGCATGGAAATTAAGGAACTGAAACTGGAGATGCTGCACTAGGAAGATGCTGGAAACAAGGATGCTGCGGTCTGAAACTAGCTTTCTGGGATGTTCTTTTTTGTATAACCCGTGCTTCTGGAAATCTCTGCTTTTAGAATGGTTTGAATTTTCCATGGATATGTATGAACTTTCTTGTTAAGATGATGGCAGTTTTTTCTATGTAGGTCTGCAGTACTTTGTCACATAAGGATTCTCCTAGGTCTCTTCTTTGCTGGATGTAGTTGTTATTTTGTAAAAGATGATCATTAAGATATGGTAGCTCTCCTCTGTAGAGAAGCAGGCATGTTCTTACACTCTGTAATTGGGCTCTGCCATCTTTTTATTAATACAAAAACACCTCTTAACCGTTTTCGTTAAAAAAAAATCTCTCTTTTATATTTTATTTTTTAATATCATATATAACTTATTTAAACAAATTCGATGTGCTCTGGTCTTTAACTATGTACTTGTCTTCACCAATTCTACTAACTATTTGCATTAGGTCACATATGACATCGCATCGACAAATCGTGCAACAACGAGGATCTCCCTACTTGTCAACCTGTATTCAACATTTTGTGCCATCATTTTTACAATAGGAATAATATGAACGTTACAAGAGTTGGTAATACACTTAAACATGAGACACACAATCACAAAGAAAGGGAATTTACAATCAAATGGGGTTTGGTTGTGAACTCTCCGGATTAAGAGGAGGAGATCGACAGAGTTGCTACCACCTCAAGTTTTAAATTCATAACATGGAAACACGGAAATTAAACCACTCTTTATGGATTAACGATGACGCTCTAAAATTCTTACTACCACCATAGCTTATCATTACTAAAAGCGTCGGCTTACTGTACAATACCCAAGTAAGGTTTTAACACATAGATATTAAGTGGAGGATAGGGTCAACAAACTCGCTTATATTTTTCCTTTCATCACAAGTGGATTATTATCAATCCTAGACTCTGATACATAGTCAATGATGAAAATTATGTATTCTTAAATAAATACAGCGGCCGACTTGGTTTTGTAAAAGAATAATGGATCTAGTATTAATACACAGAGTCTAATAAAATTTTAATTATATAACCTACTTATAATTTTGAAAGTTTAAATCCATGTTAAAACTCAGAAATCGCAAGAGCGATTCCACTCAAGAGTTGGTTTATCACAACGATTTCATCCCTGTATTACATTAATCAATTATTATTTTAACCTGTCAATTTGCAAGCTTGAAATCTATGGACTAGTTTCATAGCATCAATCTATGTATACAAGGATCTATCTCAATTTTTTCTTTACACAGAGTCGATCTTTGTATTCAATGATACAAAGAATCAATCTTAGGTTTTTATTATTACATATATACATATTTAGAAGCATCGTTCCATTAATCAAAGATTCAATCCAAAACATAAATAAACATAGGACTAACCTCTGTAATATGGAACGTTGCATTTATTTAAACTCTGTGTAAAAAAGAGATTCGTTAGAACTTAATTTACTTCCTCAATCCTATATGAATTAACCCAAGATCCAAACTCGATAAATTAATGGAGTGACAATGTATTTACAAGGGTTCAATTCAATCTGGTTTATGCCAACTAATACAATAATACACTAATATGTAGTCTCTGTAAATCCCACTAGGATTTACCATGACAAATCGAAACCATTGATAAGATACCCAAAGATTCGTCATTTTTACAGTAGTTTAAATATAATTTCAAGATATATAATCGTATAGCAAGAGTTTTGTCTTATTTACTTGCCAAAGATATAACTCTATGTTGAACACGCATCATATCCTTGAAACTAATTTCATACGATCACATGTCGAATCCATCCTTTGAAAAAGGTATTAAATGATAAAAAGGTTGTATACTATGTATAAAGAACATAGATGTTATCTTTTAATTCAATCAAGATTTAGTTTGATGTCAGATTAGTTTATATGCATTCTTGGAAAATTCCATGAGAATTTACTTTAACAGGATTCAATATTCTATTAACCCAAAAATTGTATCCGCAAGCAATCGGTTATGTAGTGCTTTTAACATAATCATGACTTATCTATGATGTATAAAAGAATAAAAAATATTATAAAATATAACAATGCCTCCATGGCTTCCCACGTATATTGAAAAGATAAACAACAATTATTCCAAGGATAAAAACAATGTTAATGTCATTGACGATTCCATAAACTCATATAATCAACATGTACTTACTTGATAACAATGGGGAAAACTAATTGGAGAACCAGTTCCTCCCAACCATAGGAGAGGACGAGCCCAACTCCACCCCCGAGCTGGATCACCACCATGCACTAGAACTCCAAGCAATACTTCCACGCGGCACTCTCTCTCTCAAAGTCCGTAACAAGCAATGATGGACTTATGAAAAGAGAGAAAACACTCAACACAGTTTCTCCATGTACAACACGAAGTCCCATGTTATCTCGGTGCACCAATATATAGTTTTGCCCAGGTCTTGTTCCATCCCAATCAAATATTCAACCAATCCATCAAACCCTATGATTTAGGATTTTGTCTAGAAGTTGAGATTTTAGATTGGATTTTATTAGTAAAAATATCTCTTACTTTCTTTACACATGTTCTCTATGCCATGGTGGTGTCCCATCATTTAACTGAATTCTCCATGTGCCTTTTTCTTTTATTAAATAATAAAATCAAATAGTTTGTTGTGCAAAGAGTCACTTAGTGTTTTGAGTTTTAAATAACTCTTACAAAAATAATTGTCACAAATATTAAATCAAAATAAAATAATAATGTCTTGGGGGTATCACAAGGGTAAACAACAACCAATTAAAATTGAGTATAAATATAATCTCTTTAATGAGAAAAAGGATGAAATAAAAGGAGAGCCCTTAAAGTGTTGGTGTTGTGGGGAGAGTCATTTCTATCGGGATTGTCCACATAAAAAGGATAATCAAAGTGTCCACATTGTCCGAGAAGCATCCATAGTTGGATAGGTTGCTCGGAACATACCAAAGATAAGAACAACCTTAGACAATCAACAAGCGGACTACCAAACTTCAATGATAGAAGTTGAAGGTAAGATCTTTGACAAACCTATTTCTATCTTAATGATTTTGTATCTACTTTAAGTTACACATCTCCTAAGTTAGTAGACTTGTGTAAAATGAAAAAGTATAATTTTGAAAAGTCGTGGCTACTGCAATTAGCCCCGGGGACAAAATGAAAGGTAACTAGTTTTATTTATAGTTGTGGAATTTATATGCATGATTTGGTTACAAAAGTTGATTTAAGCATTTTATCATTACGATCATATGATGTATTAATTGGCATGGATTGGTTAGAAAAACATAGATTTGTATTGAATTGCTTTGAGAAAATTTCACTTGTATTGATGAAAAAGGTGAAAATAGACTTGTTAAAGGGATTCCTAAAAAGATTCTTACTAGGAAAATATTTGCTTTACAATTAAAGAAGTGTGCTAGGAAATGATGTAATTTGTTTGTTGTGCATATCACTGAAAATGATGATGATAAAACAAAACCTAGATTGGAATATTTTCCTCTTTTACTTCAATTTAAAGGTGTTTTTCCACAAAAGATACCTTGATTACCTCCCAGGGGGGGATATTTAATTTACCATTGATTTGATATCGGGAGCACTGCCCGCCTCTAAGGCTCCCTATAGAATGAATACACCCGAGCTAGTGGAATTAAAATTACAATTGCAAGAATTGTTAGATAAAAAGTATATAACACTGAGTGTGTCCCCGTGGGGAGCACTGGTATTGTTTGTTCAAAAGAAATATGGAACATTAAGATTTTGTATAGATTATAGATAATTAAACAAGATGAATATTAAATATAGATACTTACTCCCCCGCATAGATGATATGTTTGATCAAGTACGGGAATCTGCGGTATTCTCAAAGATTGACTCAAGGTCCAGGTACCATTAAGTAAGAATTAAAGATGAAGATGTTCATAAAAAAACATTTAGAACACGGTACATGCATTACGAGTTCATGGTTGTACCATTCGGCTTGACCAATGATCCGTCCACGTTCATATGTTTAATGAACAATTTTGTTCATAAATACTTAGATAATTTTGTAGTAGTATTTATTGATGACATATTAATATACTCTAAAAATGAATAGGAACATGAAGAGCATTTGAAATTGGTCCTACAAACCTTAAGAGAACATAAAATTTATGAAAAGTTTAGTAAATGTTATTTATTTCAAGATAAAATCCAATAATCAGGTCATGTAATATCTAAGGAAGGAATTTCTGTAGACCTGGATAAAATCAAGGAAACCATATATTGGCCAGTTCCTAAGGATGTAACTGGAATTAGATCCTTTATGGGAATCACGAGTTACTATTCAAGGTTCATTGAGGGGTTCTCCAAAATTGCTTATCCAATAACTTCTCTTCAAAAGAAATGAACTAAATTTGTATGGTCTAATAAGTGTCAAGAAAGTTTTGAAAAGCTTAAACACTTGCTTACAACCACACATATTCTAAGAATAGCAAATCCATACAAGGACTTTGTTGTATGTATGTATGCCTGCTTAGAGGGATTAGGTGGCGTATTACTACAAGAGGATTATGTAATAAGCTATGAATCAAGAAAACTTAAAGAACATGAATGGAATTACACAACACATGACCTGGAATTAGCTGCTATAATACATGCTTTAAGAATGTGGAGACATTAATTAATTGGAAGAAAAATTACCTTAATGTCTGATAACATAAGTGTAAAATACTTGTTTGACCAACAAAATCTAAATGCTCGCCAAGCAAGGTGGTTAGCCTTCTTGAACGAGTATGATTTTCAAATCAAACATATTAAGGGAAAAGAGAATAAAGTGGCAGATGCCTTAAGCAGGAATGCCATTCCACATTGTTCAACAACTTTTAGTAGTTATAAGACAAATCTTGAAGACTTAATCAAATATGCATCTAAAAATGATGAAGAATACCTGAAAATTAAGGAACAATTGGAAAATGATATTAATGAAATTGAATCCACGGTTTAGTCTATAAGTTTAGAGGATTTGGTAGTCTATAAAAAATGATTATATATACCTAATTCTGAAGAAGTTAAGCAATTAAACTTGAATGAGTTACATAAGAAACCGTGTTTTGGACATCCGAGATATCAAAAGATGATAACAAAGTTAAGAAAAAGTTATTATTGGCCTAACATGAAGAATGATGTTGCAAATTACCTAGTTAGATGTATGGAATGTCAACAAGTTAAAACTGAACATTAACATCCAGTCGGGTTACTTCAATCCTTGCCTATTCCAGAATGGAAATGGGAGATAATAAGCATGGACTTTATAACAAGACTACCTAAAACTAATAAACAACATGATTCACTAATGGTAGTAATTGATAAATTTAGTAAGGATGCACATTTCATACCTGTGAAATCTACTTTCAAAGCAATAAACATATCTAATATTTGCATTAAAGGTATTTTCCGTTTGTATGGTATTCCGAATGTTGTGATATCATATAGAGATGCAAAATTTACAAGTAATTTTTGGAAGTCTTTGTTTACAAGTTTATATACTCAACTGAATTTCAGTACTACTTACCATCCTCAGACGGATGGGAAAACTGAAAGAACTAACCAAATTTTAGAATATATGGTGTGGATGTATGTAATGGACAAGCCATGTAAATAAGAGGACTATTTACATTTGGTAGAATTTTCTTATAATAATGGATATCAAGCTTCCCTAAAACTGAGTCCATTTGAAGTATTGTATGGTCTGAAATTCCACACTCCTGTGTCATGGGATAAACCTGTTGATAGGATTGTTTTAGGACCTGACATGTTGAAGTAGATGGAACATATCGTCAAACAAGTGCAACAAAATTTAAAAGTTTCTCAAGATCGGAAGAAAAGTTATGCGGATCTTAAAAGAACTCCAAAAGAGTTCAATGTTGGAGATCATGTGTATCTAAAGGTAAAACCAAAGAAGAGTACCTTGAGCTTGGGAAGGTGTTCCAAGATGGCACCCAGGTATTGCAAACCTTTCGAAGTGCTAGCTAAGATAGGGTCGGTATCTTATCAGCTTGCACTCCCCCCTACTATGAAATTACACAATGTATTTCATGTTTCTTTGTTAAAAAAATATGTGCATGATGCTACTCATGTAATTGATTGGAATATGAATCAGGGACAACCCAATGGATATTTCTAAATAGAGCCTTCTATCATCCTAGACATGAAGGAACTTATGCTACAGAATTGAGCCATCACTCAAATAAAAGTGCAATGGAAGCACTTTAGCGCTGAGGAGGCGACATGAGAAATGGAGGATAGAATGCGAGAGGCATATCCTTCGATGTTCTGGAATGAGCAAGAGAGCTCTGAATAAAATAAAAACAAGGACGATGTTAAAAATAAGGGAGGGATAAATGTGATACCCCCAAGACATTATTATTTATTTATGATTTAATATTTTTGAAAATATTTCAAAACAATTATTATGTGTAAGAGTTATTTAAAAAATAAAAAATACTCACAGAGGATGTGAGTGATACTTTTCACAACAATTATTATTTTTATTATTAATAAAAATAAAAAGACACTTGGGGAATTTAGTTGAATGAGGGGACGCCACCTTGAGACAAATAACAAGTGTAAAGCAAGCAAGAGATATTATACCAATCAAATCCAATCTAAAATCTCAAATACCAGACAAGATCTTAAATTATGGGGATTGAAGGATTGATTGAGATATGATTGGGATGGCACAAGACCTAGGAAAAAACTATAAATTGGTGCATTGAAATAGCACAGGACGATGTTGTGCATGGATAAATTATTGCTATGAGGGCATGTTGTTGATTATTTCTCTTTTGATTGTAATTCCATCACTGATCTTGTTACAGACTCTGAGAGAGAGAGAGTGTTGCGTTCAAGCCTTACTTTCTAGTTCGGTTGTGTATGGTAGTGATCCAGATCGAGGGTGGAGTTGGGCTAGTGGTTTTCATGTCCTCTCCTATGGTTGGGAGGAACTAATTCTCCAAGTAATTTTTCCCATTGTTATCAAGTAAGTACATTTTGATTTTTATGAGTTTAATGAAATTGTGAATGGCATTAACATTGCTTCTTCCTTTGGATTAATAGTTGCTTATCGTTTCAATGTATGCAGTGAGCCATGGTGGCCATGTAGTTAAATTTTATGTCTTTGTTTAAAATATCGTGAAAAGAAAGGGTTATGGCCATCATCCATTCAGGTTATATGCAACCAGTTATTGATTTAGTTTAACTTAGTATTCCTTGCGGTTGTAGTATTATGTTATGATTTGATTTAAACATTGTAGGAGAATTGAATTGATGAGAGTAAAGTGATGTATAAAAGTGATTCGGGTATTCCCGATGATTAAAGTAAATCTTTGTAGTTTTATAGATATTATGTCAATATATATGTCAATAATGTTGAATGAATCTTTATTTCATTATATAGGGTTGGACCTCTGTTGTCAAAATAAGAATTTCATTGGTATCTATATTTTATGTTCCTCTTTCTATGTATATATGTTGAATTTCAATCACTATAAAAGAGTCGTGTTTTTGTAGAATTTTGGGGAAATATACTCATCTACTTTGATATAAGAAAAAATGAATTTTAATATTTATCTTTCTTATATACAGCGAACGATCTAAGGATCGATTCAGTTTAAAACTCATTTCTCTGTAATTTTAATTTGTTTATATATATGATCTGAATATCTTTAACAACGGGACTAGAGCATGGTAATACAGAGCAGAAGGATCTGTATTATATGTAACCAAGCACAATAACGATCTGTTACTTGTTTGGTGATCATATTACTCAAGTATTATTTCAAGAGTGAATGGAGCTTTCGAGTGATGATAAATGTTGTGTAATCCCCTTGGGAAATGACCTCGAGCATCTAAATATGAATTATTTTGTTGTATAGTATCTTTGTTTCTGTATATTCATCATATTTTAGTTGGATTTGTGCAAACTTAAAAATTATGTCACAAGACAGCTCTGTTGAAGCGTGATCCTTTGTATATACTGAATACATCTAAAAAAAATTATATCGCAGGACAACTCTTTTGGAGCGTGATCCTCTATATATATTGAATACACTTTAAAAATATTATTGCAGGATGGCTCAGATGAGCGGGATCCTATGTACAGACTGAATGCATGTTAAAAACCTTACTACAGGACGACTCTGTTGAGCTCGATCCCTCATTAAAAATGTCTATCATTTGTTGGATATTCGGAGGTGGGAAGCATCGGCTCCCATGGAGCTTGACCTTAGTCCTTATGCCAGTTGTTAAATATTTATGGGTGCAATCACCCGATTAGTTTTTAATATATGTTGATGTATAATTACATTGGTGTGTTCAAATGGGAAAGGACGGCTCCAATGGAGCTCGATCCTAGTTCATGCGCTAAACCAATATCAGTCCATACTTTAACTACTCACTATGTATTCTTTTTGTGTTGATTACACGAGGGATGAAAACCGAATATATTTAGATCTTCACTAGTTTCCAAACTGTTACACCAAAATCTCGTCATCATCTTGGTAATGAGATATGTTCCCTCGAATGTTTCCTAATCCCTAAACTGTTAGTGCCAAATTGCTTGGGAAGAGGTTTCTACCTTCCTATTTTCCATTTTTGTTGCACTAACGCACCCTGCATGTTTACAACATGTGTCAGACCCTTGATGACGCACTCTACACACTGACAAGGTGCATCACTAACATTGGTTTCCTTAATTCAACATGCATCACCCTCGAGTGACGCATGTTTCTCTTTGACAAGGTGTGACACTACTTGTTTATAGGAAAAAAGAGAAGATTCGAGAATCTTTTAGAAAGAAGCTCTCGTGGAGGCTTATCCCAACAAATCAACATAGGTGGCAGTCGAACCCCTAACTTCTTGGGATGATCCCTTAGATTTCTCCATTGAATACTCAACTCTCTCTCTCCTCTTTGGACTATATATGCAAGCTTACCCTCATGAGATGGGAGACGAAAGAGACAGCACCCAAATGCTGCTGAAATACTCTTAGAGATAAGTTTCTCTTCTCCTTTAGGAATAAGGTTGGATCTTTGAGGAAAAGGCTAATTGGAAGAAATTGCAACGTTAAGCCAATGGTTGTAATCTCTCCCTTTGTATTTTCCGTTAATACAGTAATATATATACTCTTTCCATAAATATTAATTATGTTGGATATTTAGAACTTGTTTCCTTGACCACTTCTTTAGATTGATCAATATTACATGACTTTAACTTGTGTTTCCACTTGTTTGTCTTATGTTGTTTTGCAGCTGAAGATTGAAGACTGCATCAAACGAGGAAAACACTATCGCGATTACAAGGTAAGTGATTCCTTGTGCTCTTTGTAATTTGATTAATCTAGGAAAGTATATATATTATGTCATGTTTTTTTCTAGATCTAAACCATTTAGACTAGAGATATTTGTCCTTGTCTGCATAGACGAAGTGTCTTCAAACAAAATTGGAGACTCCACTGGGGAGATTCCATGGTCTTTGAGTTGTTTAATTTGCGATTTTCATTTCCTTGCTTACCCTCTTAGACCTATTCATTTTTCCTTGTTTCTTTTGGATATTTCCTTTTTGAGTTACTGGGTGATCCAGTCTCAGTCTGGGATCTTTAGCTCGTCCAATTACCTTTTTTTATTTTGGTATTTTTACCTTTTAAAATTGTTGATTGCAATTGTTGCACCTAGATTGTGATTCCCCTGCATCGTTGGTGAGTTGATGCACTTGTATTTGGGTCAAGAAGCATCACTGTCGCACTCTGTCAGTTTTCAATAAGCGTCATCGATGCACTTCCCCTGTGAACAAACTGCATCACTAAGGCGTTGATGCCTTGGTGTATACTAGCAGACTGCGTCACCCTGCAAAATTTAGCATTAGGGTCGGGATCCCCACTTAAAAGTTGTACTAAGCATTTTTTTTCTGAGATTTTTGCTTTACTTGTCTCAGTCACAGTATCCTCCATATTTGGTTTGCTTCTTTTATTTGGTTTTCTTGAGATTTGGAGTTTAGTTTGGTTTCTTGGTGAGTCATAGGTATTCAAGAAGTTGTCGATCTTCTCTTAGGCAATTTCAATCCCTCACGGGGGTAGCTAGTCTTGTGGCTCTTGGGAAGCCTCTGACGTGCTTCGCTTTGAGTTTTAAGCCTTTGAAGTATGTTGTTGTGAAAGCGTTGATTGTTGTGGTTTTGGTTTGAGTTATCTAAAGATTGATTTTTGAGTATTTTGGGTGATTAGATTTTTGAGCAGTTCTTTGCTTTGGAAGATTGCAGGACTAATTGATCTCTTACATTTTTGAATCGAAACAAAGTGAGCAGAATCATTGTTGGAATTTTTTTTAATGCATTATTTAAAGAAATCAAGATTTTTTGAATTGATTTTTAACTCCTTTGCTTCTTTGCTCAAAATTAAGAGTTTTTGCAATTGAAAGAAGTCCATTTTTCATCTTAGCTTGTAATGTTAAGCTTCTTTGAAAAGAAAAGAAAAAATTGCTTTGGTGTTATTTTTTGGTTTTTGGGTTGATTAAAAGATAGTTGTTGTCTTTTGGTCTTTGCTTGAGAAGGAAAGTGAAAAGAGTAGAGTCTTAATTTGGGAAAAAATCACTTGTCCTATAAAGAAAAGAAAGATCTCTCTCTCTCTCTCTCTCTCTCTCTCTCTCTCTCGTGGATAGAATTCATCAAAAGAAAAGGACTTGCACCTCATTTAGTTCATGCATGATATTGGGATGAGTCCACACCTCATTGTTCCACTTAACCGTACAAGATAAAATAAAGCACTAATTAAGTCAAAATATTTAGCAACTTGAGTGATAGGTTAGAGACGTATTCCGGCGTCTTTAAGCATAGGAGTTGTCGTTATTTTTTTGCACTGCAATTCAGGGACTGTGTGGTTCTTCCACGTACTAGTCAGTATATAGAACGAATTTTCATGTACTTCATGGTATATAGAAAGGTTCTTTCATGTACTCGACAGTATATAGGAAGGCCCCTATTGAACGATTGTGCATTAGACAACACTACTATGGATTGGAGCTCCCACGTACCTTGTGTATATCGGGAGACCCTTCTAGGATCCCAAAACCAACCGAGTAAACTATCGACCATCTTGTTGTTGCAATACACCATGAACAACACTTAGGGAGATAATACACACGTACTACTAGGTAGTCGGGTAATACAATAAGTGGTACAGTCCTAATCCTCCCTGGTTAGTGCTTTGAAATATTGGGTCGATTATTACTGTTGGACCCTGTGATATATCGCGAGTTGCGATGACTTGACACTCCCATGAGGATCCAACTTTTTATCCCAGCTATTACACAAGTTTGCTTGCGACCTTTAGCTTGAGTAGGACTTGCACTATGTCTTTTGTTTAGAAGATATTTAGGGAGAGATTTTTGTTAAGAAATTCTGCCTGAGCAAACTTTGAAGATATCTTGTAGAATGCAAGGTTTCTCACCCGAACATCCCCCCCTCGGGGAGGGGAATGGAGGGGAAAAAACAGACCAACCTACTACAGCTGGTCCACACGAAGAAGGGATCCCAATTACTAAATCAAGAGGAGATTATTCTCCCTCTAGAAATCCACCTATCACTGATCCCATGGGACCACTGGTGGTAGCACAACCTTCTTCACGTGATACCTCTTTTCACCATTCACTTGAAGGGTATTTTGGAGCCATAGATTGGATATTTACTCAACCTCCAGATGACCCAGCAGCAATCGCTTCTGGTCCATCTGCTCCATTTCGGGGTACTTCCTTAAGACAAATCATTTCTGACTTCGGCACACCATCAATTGTGGAATCCACTCCACCTCCACACCCTACCAGATACATATCAAACGATGAATTTTTAGCACCACTTCAAGATACTATATCTTGCATGCGGGCACTTGGAGAAAGTGTGAGACGTTGGAGTTTTAATCCTGCTTTACCATCTAAATCATAAGTATTTAATCCTAAATACCATACTCGTGTTCATTCTTTCACTTTTTCTTCACTAGGAACACCCGTGCCCAACATGGTCTCTTATGAACCAAGCCAACCATCCAGCTTTCCGGCTGCATCGCCTAAAAATCAAATGGCTGGTTCTTAACCTCTTTTGACCTCGATGACTGGGGGGAAACCCCCAACCAAACTTAATTTTGCAATTGAAAGAAAATCTTCAACTACGAGGCAAAATGCAA
This sequence comes from Larix kaempferi, assembly GCA_027924585.1. NCBI lineage: Eukaryota > Viridiplantae > Streptophyta > Pinopsida > Pinales > Pinaceae > Larix > Larix kaempferi. The sequence goes on along the minus strand of BSBM01000023.1, from coordinate 19,424,603 downwards.
CCGGGGGGAAACCTTCGGTTAGTAGTCAAAATGTCACTACGGGGAAACCTTTAGCTAGTGGTCAAAATGCGACAACAGGGAAACCTTTGGTTAGTGGTCAAAATGTAATTGGGGGAAACCTTTGGTGAGTGGATGAAATGTAACTAGAGGACAACCTTCAACTACCACTTACAACATGACTGGAGGTCTACCTCCAACCATGGGACAAAATTCATGGGGGAATCCCATGTGGGGGATATCTACGTGCGGTCAACCTGCATGGGGTTACACACATCCATGGAATCAAAATATGGCTATGAGTCAAATATACCAACCCACTGCTTCGAGAAACATTCATCCCAGAGTACCTTACCCTCAAAACAAAAATACCCCATGGGGCCAACCAAATGTTTCTTCGATTGGACCCACAGCTAGAGGACCACCCCCACCCCCACAGCCCCCACCCCCACCCCCATCTCCACTGCCTCCACCACCTGCACCCCCACCACCTGGACAACCACCCCATTCAGGAGGACCCCCTCATTCGAGGGAAAACCCACCACAGGGTCAACCTTTTTATATGGGAGGACCTCCACCATATGGACAACCCCCTATGGGAGGACCACCGCCACATACGGACGTAGCTTACGATCAATCTATTTATGGTCCTATTGGTACTCAAATTCCATATCAATACCACCAGTATCCTCATCCAAAACCGACAGTTACCATTTCTGGATACATTAGATCTGTTAGCATTTTTTAGCTCGGAGGTACTCCTGCATCAGGTGCCTAGGTGCAGGAGTCCGAGGTGATATGAAGTCTCATTTAATGTATTAAAGTGACTTTATTAATGAGCATTTATTAAAGTACATTTTTGGTGTAACTTTATGATTTAAAAGTGAGTTGCACTTTATTATGTTTTTAAAGTGACTTTAAGTCACAAAGTGTACTTTTTAATTATTTAGGGTTATGTGAATTTTCAAAAAGAAAAATTTGTTATATAGTTCACTTAGGAGTTTTAAGTGAATGAGAGATTAGATCCTAGCCATAGATCTCTTGGCCAATATCTAATCTCATCCATTGAATTTGAAGAGTCATGGGAGTTACCCTAATGAGGTAAATAAAAAGGTGTTGAGATTTCATTTACTCACATCTCAAGAGAAGAAGAGGAGAGGGCACGCACTCCCAAGAGAAAGAAGAGGTTTGAGTAGTGAGAGGACAAGAGAAGAAGTCATCCCAAAGGAAGGGCTCGAATTTCAAGAAGGGGCACAATTTTCCAGGAGGGGCGCACTTGCTGAGAGAGTCGGTAGTTTTCTTTTCACTAAAATATGCCTGAGAATTGACTGTAGGCCGTACTGCAGTGATTTGGCACACTTTTCAAGGAAGAAAGTGGCACAATAATAAAGGGGGTTTCATCATTTAATGAAGGGTCTGTACAGTTGAGAATGGAGGCCATACAACAAAATTTATGTTGTTGTTAGCACAAATTTCGAGGTACTATAGCAGCTTCCTGTCAAACCAGAATTTAAATAATCATGTGCACACATACCGAGGAATAAAATGATGTCTGTGATGATCATACAATGAAGCTGTGTATGCTGATTTCCTGTAGTTGACTGAGTTTACTTTGGAAAGCATTTCCAGGTTGAGGAAGGGCACATAATTTGAGGTTCTATTCTGATTTTTCTATCTTATGCTATCATCCTCTCTTTAATGTTTCTCTCTTAAGCTCAATAAATAATTTCTTCTCTTGGACTGGTTTTCCCCAAGGTGTGGGTTTTTTCTAGAGTCTTATTTGACCAAATTCCTGTGTTACAGTCTGCTGATTTTTAATTTCTTTTCATGGGATTATTGGACAATTTGATGTTTTGATGTTTCTTACACTGCTATCATATCTTAATGAATAGTATATTAGCTTACAAATGCATTTATTAAGAACACAGAGAAGTGTGGTTGATTGGGTGCTTGTTGAAGTCTAATATCGAGGGTTCCTTAAGTGAAATTTTGTGTGTGTAAACAGTGAGCAGATTTTCCATCTTTTTCTATCATGGTATCAGATCTAGGGCTCTGAGTTTCAGTGGACTGTTGGAGCAGCATAGAAGTGTTGGTGATTTGCAGGTGATTTGCAAGTGATTTGCGTGAGAAGTGATGGATGAGTGCAGCTGCATGTGCAAGAGATTTGTTGGGTGTGACAACTGAGAAGTGAAGTTTTGTGTGTGTGTGTGTGAGCAGTTTTGTGTATTACATAATCTCAGAAGAATGGCCACTAGTTTAAGGTTGGAAGATAGGCTATATGGAGCATAGAACTTTGTTCCATGGAATGCTAGGTTAGTGCTTGTTTTGGAGGAGAATGAACTATGGGATGAAGTGGTGCATAACACGCAGGCAAATCCAATTCAAGTTCCTGCATCCACCAATGCACAAGCATTATCATCCTTTAACAAAAAGGACATCAAGTCTAGGCGGATCATCCTTGATGAAGTAAAGAACCACATTATTCCACATATTTCAAGAAAAGACCGTGCATTTAAGATATGGGATGCCTTGACTAGCTTGTACGAGAGTTCAAATGAGAACCAGAAGATGGTTCTGAAGCAGAAATTGAGAGACACCAAAATGACAAAAGACTGAAAGTGTTTCTTCTTACTTGACCCGCATGTCACAAGTTCGTGATGAGTTGGGAGCTGTTGGCGAGAAAGTGGAGGATGCAGAGTTGGTGAGAGTAGCCTTGAATGGATTCTCACAACCATGGCATGTTTTTGTATGTGCAGTTATAGCTAGAGAGAATATGCCTTCATGGGATAGACTTTGGGATGACTTCACTCAGGAGGAGCTGATATTTAGCTCCACTTCCATAGGTCAGCATAAAGAAGCTGATGAAGAGAATGTGGCTCTTGCAGCAACAGGTAGAAAGAATAAAGGTGGCTCGAGTAGTGGAGACAAATCTGATAAATATATGAGCAAACTGAGATGATTTTCTTTCCGGAGTTATGGTCACTATGCTGGGAAGTATCCCAACAAGAAGAAGAACAAGAAGAAAGTAGATCCTGAGGCGACCTCTCCAGCTGAAGAGGAAGATTTTGCGAAGAAATTCGAGAAGGAATTTTAGCTTGTCTCAATTCTTTCAAATAGTAGAGTAGCGTAGAGTTTGGGTATTGGAGCATGGTACATAGATAGTGGAGTAGCACGCCATATGACAGGGACACGAGCTATATTCCGAGATTTGACAGATATTGATAGAGTTATATTGACTGAGGATGGGTATGCCGACACCCATGCAGTAGAAGGAGTTGGAAGAGTCCTACTCCAACTCAAGTATGGTGGTTATCTGGAGGTTGGCGATGTGTTGTTTGTTCCAAAGCTGAAGAGGAGCTTGCTCGCAGTTTCAGCTCTGGAGGATGACGGATATGTGATCCTCCATGTGGATGGGCATGCTTATATTTATCTTGTGATTGGGGTCTTGGGTGTGGCAAGTTTGCTTGGCATCCGTGATGGTAGGGTATACCGAGTATTGGGGAATCCTATGGAAAGTGAGCCTGGTGAGAGATCATACTCAATGGCAGCAGCGGTGGCTATCAGTGTGGAGGATTCATCCAGCTTTGTGAGGAAAACAAGTTGGTATGATATAGTTCTTCAGGATGAGTAGGAGAGTGCGCAGTGCTCTCAGTTCATAGTAGTCAGGCACAGACCTTCAACAGTTGATCTAGTGCAGGTATCTAAGGGGCATTCAGATTCAGAGGGAGCTTCAGCTATTGGAGGGAGAGGATTGGAGAGATATCCAGGTGGAGCTGATGCTTGTAGTACCTCCCTCACTAAGAGGGATTGTTAGCATTTTTTGTAGCTCAGAGGTACTCCTGCATCAGGTGCCTAGGTGCAGGAGTCCAAGGTGATACGAAGTCTCATTTAATGTCTTAAAGTGACTTTATTAATGAGCATTTATTAAAGTGCCTTTTTGGTGTAACTTTATGATTTAAAAGTGAGTTGCACTTTATTATGTTTTTAAAGTGACTTTAAGTCACAAAGTGTACTTTTTTATTATTTAGGGTTATGTGACTTTTCGAAAAGAAAAATTTGTTATATAGTTCACTTAGGAGTTTTAAGTGAATGAGAGATTAGATCCTAGCCATAGATCTCTTGGCCAATATCTAATCTCATCCATTGAATTTGAAGAGTCATGGGAGTTACCCTAATGAGGTAAATAAAAAGGTGTTGAGATTTCATTTACTCACATCTCAAGAGAAGAAGAGGAGAGGGCACGCACTCCCAAGAGAAAGAAGAGGTTTGAGCAGTGAGAGGACGAAAGAAGAAGTCATCCCAAAGGAAGGGCTCGAATTTCAAGAAGGGGCACAATTTTCCAGGAGGGGCGCACTTGCTGAGAGAGTCGGTAGTTTTCTTTTCATTAAAATCTGCCTGAGAATTGACTGTAGGCCGTACTGCAGTGATTTGGCACACTTTTCAAGGAAGAAAAGTGGCACAATAATAAAGGGGGTTTCATCATTTAATGAAGGGTCTGTACAGTTGAGAATGGAGGCCATACAACAGAATTTCTATTGTTATTAGCACAAATTTCGAGGTACTATAGCAGCTTCCTGTCAAACCAGAATTTAAATAATCATGTGCACACATACCGAGGAAGAAAATGATGTCTATGATGATCATACAATGAAGCTGTGTATGTTGATTTCCTGTAGTTGACTGAGTTTACTTTGGAAAGCATTTCCAGGTTGAGGAAGGGCACATAATTTGAGGTTCTATTCTGATTTTTCTATCTTATGCTATATCCTCTCTGTAATGTTTCTCTCTTAAGCTCAATAAATAATTTCTTCTCTTGGACTGGTTTTCCCCAAGGTGTGGGGTTTTTCCAGGGTCTTATTTGACCAAATTCATGTGTTACAGTCTGCTGATTTTTAATTTCTTTTCATGGGATTATTGGACAATTTGATGTTTTGATGTTTCTTACACTGCTATCATATCTTAATGAACAGTATATTAGCTTACAAATGCATCTATTAAAAACACAGAGAAGTGTGGTTGATTGGGTGCTTGTTGAAGTCTAATATCTAAGGTTCCTTAAGTGAAATTTTGTGTGTGTAAACAGTGAGCAGATTTTCCATCTTTTTCTATCATGGCATCAGATCTAGGGTGTAGTGCCCCTAGACTACTATAGACATTGAGGGCACCTGCTGAGTCACCTGACTGTTTGAAACATTAATAAAATAACCCTATGATTTTATTTTGAGTATATTTATGATTACGATTGATTGATATATGTGCATTTGGGTAGTTATTGTGAATGGACAATTTCATGTTGTTTAACGATTAACTTTGATATGAAAACTGTACATATGAATGATGCTTAACGACTAGCTGTGCAATTGATTATGTGATTAGATGAAAGAGTAATGATTAAGTAAATTATAGATGCTTAATGAAGCAACCGATTTATAAACCAAATTGTGATTATTGAGGACAGTGCTACTAATTTACGTTTGTGAGAAATGTGTGTAGCGACAGGTGAAACGGTTCACCTACGGACACACAAAGGAATATGAAGGGTCGTAGAGTACGAGTAAATCACACACAGGGAGAGCGACGACGATGTCGACTTCCGACGGAATACCACGCTTGAGCAGATAAGCACTGATCCGCTTGCTCAAGAGGAAAGCGTGAGGGCGTACGAGGTGGGCCACGACGGAGCTGGTCACGTACGAGTTGGGGGTCGCGCAGTGAGAACGGACTCACTCCTCAACGCCATTAGTCCCTAATAGCGTGTAGATGGAGGATGGAAGGTAACGGCTCCTGAAATCCCTACATGAAGTTCCCGCAAGTCAAAACGGAAGGATGACGGCAGAAGGGCCCGACGGTGCGGTACCCTGGCGAGAACGGAAAGAGTGAATGCAAGGACCCAACGATGTGGTGCCTTGCCGAGGAATGGAAACTATGGATGACTGGACTCGACAGAGTGGTTCCATGTCAGAGAAATTAAATTAAGGAACAAGGAGGCCCAACGACGCGACACCGGGTCCCTAGTAAAAGTTGATTGCTAAACTTAACTGTGTTGAAACGTATAATTTTGCACCTAGAACTTTACTTAGAAATGCATTTAAGTACTTTAGGCATTTGCACATAAATGATTACTTTGGCATTTAAATAATATTAAGTGTTATTTAGGCATTGCACATGAAAGGATATTCCGAATTACTTAAAAATATTATGAATATTTATTTAGGAGCAAAATGGAATCCTAGGCATGGACACCTAGTCAACTCCACCTACACCACAAATCTAGGAGTTAAGTGAAATATCTAGGGGACAAACATGAGCAAACTTAGGGATGTTGGTGCATCTCCTAGAGAAACTGACACTTGGATGGGTGAGTTGTTTTTCATTAAAGAATTAATTAAATAATTATTTATGCATGAAGCGACATGTGTCACAGGGGATTTTCCTTTAAAAGGGAGACTTTGGGGATGGGTAAAGGACCCAGACCCTGGATGACTATCGTAATATTGAGTTACCTCATGACTTGCTGCTATTAAGGGTTTGGCTGGAAATCTTGGTGGGGGGGAATCCCAAACTGGGTTTCTTGATTTTTTTTTGTGTGTGTGAGCTCTACGACCCAAAGCTCGGGAGAGGCCATGCGACTGAAAGCATGAGCCTATGGTTGGGTGGAGAAGCTAACGGTTGCTTCGCCAATGGTTAAACGAGCTTTGCTGGAGGGATCCTACGGAAGACGAAGGCGACAATGGACCAGCCGGATCGGGTTGACAGGTTAAGGTTTTGCTTATTTTTGTTAAGTTATTCACGCTTTTTATTTTATTTTTCCAATAACTATGATGTCTAATTTGTTTGTATGAAGTTGTTAAAGTTTCAGGTTCAGTTCAAGGGGACCCTAAAGGAGGGGCACTACATAGGGCTCTGAGTTTCAGTGGACTGTTGGAGCAGCATAGAAGTGTTGGTGATTTGCAGGTGATTTGCAAGTGATTTGCAAGTGATTTGCGTGAGAAGTGATGGTTGAGTGCAGCTGCATGTGCAAGAGATTTGTTGGGTGTGACAACTGAGAAGTGAAGTTTTGTGTGTGTGTGTGAGCAGTTTTGTGTATTACATACTCTCAGAAGAATGGCCACTAGTTTAAGGTTGGAAGATAGGCTATATGGAGCATAGAACTTTGTTCCATGGAATGCTAGGTTAGTGCTTGTTTTGGAGGAGAATGAACTATGGGATGAAGTGGTGCATAACACGCAGGAAAATCCAATTCAAGTTCCTGCATCCACCAATGCACAAACATTATCATCCTTTTACAAAAAGGACATCAAGTCCAGGCGGATCATCCTTGATGAAGTAAAGAACCACATTATTCCACATATTTCAGGAAAAGACCGTGCATTTAAGATATGGGATGCCTTGACTAGCTTGTACGAGAGTTCAAATGAGAACCAGAAGATGGTTTTGAAGCAGAAATTGAGAGACACCAAAATGACAAAAGACTGAAAGTGTTTCTTCTTACTTGACCCGCATGTCACAAGTTCGTGATGAGTTGGGAGCTGTTGGCGAGAAAGTGGAGGATGCAGAGTTGGTGAGAGTAGCCTTGAATGGCTTCTCACAACCATGGCATGTTTTTGTATGTGCAGTTATAGCTAGAGAGAATATGCCTTCATGGGATAGACTTTGGGATGACTTCACTCAGGAGGAGCTGATATTTAGCTCCACTTCCACAGGTCAGCATAAAGAAGCTGATGAAGAGAATGTGGCTCTTGTAGCAACAGGTAGAAAGAATAAAGGTGGCTCAAGTAGTGGAGCCAAATCTGATAAATATATGAGCAAACTGAGATGATTTTCTTTCCAGATTTATGGTCACTATGCTGGGAAGTATCCCAACAAGAAGAAGAACAAGAAGAAAGTAGAGCCTAAGGAGACCTCTCCAGCTGAAGAGGAAGATTTTGCGAAGAAATTCGAGAAGGAATTTTAGCTTGTCTCAATTCTTTCAAATAGTAGAGTAGCGGAGAGTTTGGGTACTGGAGCATGGTACATATATAGTGGAGTAGCACGCCATATGAAAGGGACACGAGCTATGTTCCGAGATTTGACAGATAATGATAGAGTTATACTGACTAAGGATGGGTATGCCAACACCCATGCAGTAAAAGGAGTTGGAAGAGTCCTATTCCAACTCAAGTATGGTGGTTATCTGGAGGTTGGCGATGTGTTGTTTGTTCCAGAGCTGAAGAGGAGCTTGCTCACAGTTTCAGCTCTGGAGGATGACGGATATGCGATCCTTCATGTGGAAGGGCGTGTTTATGTATATCTTGTGATTGGGGTCTTGGGTGTAGCAAGTCTGCTTGGCATCCGTGATGGTAGGGTATACCGAGTATTGGGGAATCCTATGGATAGTGAGCCTGGTGAGAGATCATACTTAGTGGCAGTAGCGGTGGCTATCAGTGTGGAGGATTCATCCAGCTTTGTGAGGAAAACAAGTTGGTATGATATAGTTCTTCAGGATGAGCAGGAGAGTGAGTAGTGCTCTCAGTTCATAGTAGTCAGGCGCAGACCTTCAACAGTTGATCTAGTGCAGGTATCTAAGGGGCATTCAGATTCAGAGGGAGCTTCAGCTATTGGAGGGAGAGGATTGGAGAGATATCCAGGTGGAGCTGATGCCGGTAGTACCTCCCTCGCTAAGAGGGATTGTTAGTATTTTTTGTAGCTCGGAGGTACTCTTGCATCAGGTGCCTAGGTGCAGGAGTCCGAGGTGATATGAAGTCTCATTTAATGTCTTAAAGTGACTTTATTAATGAGCATTTATTAAAGTACCTTTTTGGTGTACTTTGTGATTTAAAAGTGAGTTGCACTTTATTATGTTATTAAAGTGACTTTAAGTCACAAAGTGTACTTTTTAATTATTTAGGGTTATGTGACTTTTTGAAAAGAAAAATTTGTTATATAGTTCACTTAGGAGTTTTAAGTGAATGAGAGATTAGATCCTAGCCATAGATCTCTTGGCCAATATCTAATCTCATCCATTGAATTTGAAGAGTCACGGGAGTTACCCTAATGAGGTAAATAAAAAGGTGTTGAGATTTCATTTCCTCACATCTCAAGAGAAGAAGAGGAGAGGGCACGCACTCCCAAGAGAAAGAAGAGGTTTGAGCAGTGAGAGGATGAGAGAAGAAGTCATCCCAAAGGAAGGGCCTGAATTTCAAGAAGGGGCACAATTTTCCAGGAGGGGCGCACTTGCTGAGAGAGTCGGTAGTTTTCTTTTCACTAAAATCTGCCTGAGAATTGACTGTAGGCCGTACTGCAATGATTTGGCACACTTTTCAAGGAAGAAAGGTGGCACAATAATAAAGGGGGTTTCATCATTTAATGAAGGGTCTGTACAGTTGAGAATGGAGGCCATACAACAGAATTTCTGTTGCTGTTAGCACAAATTTCAAGGTACTATAGCAGCTTCCTGTCAAACCAGAATTTTAATAATCATGTGCACACATACCGAGGAATAAAATGATGTCTGTGATGATCATACAATGAAGCTGTGTATGCTAATTTCCTGTACTTGACTAAGTTTACTTTGGAAAGCATTTCCAGGTTGAGGAAGGGCACATAATTTGAGGTTCTATTCTGATTTTTCTATCTTATGCTATCATCCTCTCTGTAATGTTTCTCTCTTAAGCTCAATAAATAATTTCTTCTCTTGGACTGGTTTTCCCCAAGGTGTGGGGTTTTTCCAGGGTCTTATTTGACCAAATTCCTGTGTTACAGTCTGCTGATTTTTAATTTCTTTTCATGGGATTATTGGACAATTTGATGTTTTGATGTTTCTTACACTGCTATCATATCTTAATGAACAGTATATTAGCTTACAAATGCATTTATTAAGAACACAGAGAAGTGTGGTTGATTGGGTGCTTGTTGAAGTCTAATATCGAGGGTTCCTTAAGTGAAATTTTGTGTGTGTAAACAGTGAGCAGATTTTCCATCTTTTTCTATCATGGTATCAGATCTAGGGCTCTGAGTTTCAGTGGACTGTTGGAACAGCATAGAAGTGTTGGTGATTTGGCACACTTTTCAAGGAAAAAACATGGCACAATAATAAAGGGGGTTTCAACATTTAATGAAGGGGTTGTACATCTGAGAATGGAGACCGTACAACAGAAGTTCTGCTGCTGTTCGCACAAATTTCGAGGTACTATAGCAGCTGCCTGTCAAATCAGAATTTAAATAATCTTGTGTACACATATCGAGGAAGAAAATGATTCCTGTGATGATCATACAGTGAAGCTGTGTATGTTGATTTCCTGTAGTTGACTGAGTTTACTTTGGCAAGCATTTCCAGGTTGAGGAAGGGCACAGGATTTGAGGTTCTATTCTGATTTTTCTATCTTATGTTGTCATCCTCTCTGTAATGTTCCTCTCTTAAGCTCATTATAGAATTTCTTCTCTTGGACTGGTTTTCCCCAAGGTGTGGGGTTTTTCCAGGGTCTTATTTGACCAAATTCCTGTGTTTCGGTCTGCTGATTTTTAATTTATGTTCATGGGATTATTGGACAGTTTGATGCTTTGATGTTTCTTTTGCTGCTATCATAACTTAATGAAAAATATATTAGCTTACAAAAGCATTTATTAAGAACACAGAGAAGTGTGGTTGATTGGGTACTTGTTGAAGTCTAATATCGAGGGTTCCGTAAGAGAAATTTTGTGTGTGTACGCAGTGAGCAGATTTGTCATCTTTTTCTATCAAGATCTCCCAGATCTGTCATCTTTGACGAATGATCCCATTAGGCATGGCACTAATTGGCCACCTATTCTTGTCAAGCTTCCATCAGACATACCTAAGTTTGATTGCAAATCCGGTGAAGATAAAAAAAACTACGTGATGACATATCACTTGTGGTGCTCCTTGAAATCCTTAATGGTCGATTCTATTCATTTGAGGCTCTTTTAGATAACTCTCACCGACACTGCTTTCAAATGGTATATTGAACTACCCCAACATTCTTTCGCAGATTTTTGATTCTGGTTATCGATCCGTTATGAAAACGATACGAACCTCTTAACCTCCCTCCGCCAATTTATCTCACCCCATATATATCATCATATCCATGAGTGGAGGAGGAGACATAGGTTAATTAAGGCTCCTATTCTCGACCAATTACTAGCTGATTGGTTTACTAAATCATTACGGCCTGTTATCGCCAAAGATGTAGCTATGTGTGGAGATGTTATCGAGGAACAAGCCATTGCGCATGCCCAGTATTTAGACTTAGTCAAAAAAACAATAAATGGATAGGCCACCCTCTCCCATCCATGGTTTTGGATTCTTCCATGCAGCCCACAGTTTACAATACACTCATGCATGGTATTTGGTATCCCATGGTTTTGTTCCATGGTATGGCTTCAAGGCACATTGTAATGATATTATATAAAGGGCTTTATGCCTTCTCAATAAAGCAAGCTATTATTTTTGGCATCCCATCTTTCTCTTATTTTATTGAGTTATTATTGAGTTATTGATTCTGATTTTCTTTCTTAGTATAGTTTGAGAGGTGATGCTCAAAGAACCCTCTTTGATCCTCACCCCTCCATGTGGCATATTTACTCTATGTTTGATTTACTCTATGTTTGTCTATCTAGAATTTTCACAGCCTAGATCTTGCTACCGTGTCTTTCTCACAGTTGATCCATAGTCCACTTCATATTTGAGGCTATCTCTTCTCCTCGTCTCTCGACATTCAAGTCTTCAGCCCCCAAGATCAGAATCAGTGGTATCAAATCCAAGTTCACTCTTCTTCAGAACAAGGGTTTGAAGCTTACTGCGGGTTTGAAGATTTTTCTACCCCCAGATCTTCATTCACTATTACAAAGAGAACCATACATGGATCTAATACATCCATTGGTATGAAACATTTTCAATAATTTTACAGGGTGTCCATGCTTCCCATGGTGGTTCCACAACCTCTACAACAACCCATGTTGTTCTGCAAACCCTTGGCCCTCTACATTCAACACTCTCACATTCAACAAAATTTAGAGGGATGTTGTGAATTCTACATGAAATTTCAGAGGGTCTACCATATTTCATTTGAAATTTTTTCCTGTCATCTCAAATGGGTATTTCACAGAATTTCATTTCGTTTCCTGGTTTATGAGATATGTTTGTTTCAAGTAGCACATGTTTGTACACAATGTGGCCACACGTACAACAAATTTAAAAAATTACTACATACTCCACAAAAAAATTTAGAGGCTCTACCATATCTCATTGGAAAAGTATTTTTGTCAACTAAAATGGGTATTTCACAGAATTTCATTTCGTTTCCTGGTTTGTGAGATATGTTTGTTTGAAGTAACACATGTTTGTACACAATGCGACCGCACGTACAACAAATTTTAAAAAGTGCTACACCATCCACATAACATTTCAAAGGCTCTACCATAGCTAATTGGAAAGGTATTTCCATCAGCTAAAATGGGTATCTCATGGTTTTTCATTTGGATTTTTGGTTTGAGAGATATCATTGACTAAAGCAACATATGTCTGCAAAATAGTGTGCGCACGTCTCCTGAGATTCAACAAACATTTTCTCACTCACTGGGCCACCACATAGAAATTTTATTATATGGATGGAAAGGTCTCTTCGAGATATCAAACGGGTCTTCAACGGAATTCAATTTCATCATCTGCATCAGAATATATGAATGGATTTGCAGCAAGACATCAATTGCACCAAAGATCATGAAATTTTCAATTTTTGGACTTTTATGAAATCCTATTGTAATCATTGTTATGGGTTAACCACACAAAACCCATGGTTATGGTTCAACCACAAAAAATCCACAGATATGTATTGTAATCACGGTTATGGGTCAACCACACAAAACCCACGGTTATGGGTTAACCACATAAAACCCACAGTTATGGGTCAACCCCACAAAACCCATGGTTATGGGGAAACCACACAAAACCCACAACTATGTATTGTAATCATGGTTATGGGCCAACCACAAAAAACCCACGGTTATGGGTTAACCACACAAAACCCTTCTCTTCATTGGTAACCAGCACATTGTAATCATGGGTCTCTTTTTAGCATGAAATGATGGTGACCATCATTTTCTAAGGGGGGAGGAATGATCCGAATTTTAGAGGGCATCAGGTCTAAATTCAGATTTCTAAGTCATAAAAGCATTAAATGGAGAGGCCACCCTCTCCCATTCATCATAAAATCATTAAATGTAGAGGCCACCCTCTCCCATCCATGGTTTTGGAATCTTCCATACAACCCACAATTTACAATACACCCATCCATGGTATTTGGTATCCCATGGTTGTGTTCCATGGTATGGCTTCAAGGCACATTGTAATGATATTATATAAAGGGCTTTATGCCTTCTCAATAAAGCAAGCTATTATTTTTGGCATCCCATCTTTCTCTTATTTTATTGAGTTATTATTGGGTTATTGGTTCTGAGTTCCTTTCTTAGTATAGTTTGAGAGGTGAGGCTCAAATAACCCTCTTTGAGCCTCACCTCTCCATGTCGCATATTTAATCTATGTTTCTCTGTCTAGAATTTTCAAAGCTTAGATATTTCTATTGTGTCTTTCTCAGAGTTGATCCATAGTCCACTTCAGATTTGAGTCTATCTCTTCTCCTCCTCTCTCGACATTCAAGTCTTTCGGGTCTCAGCCCCCAATATATGGATCAATGCTCAATATGACACATTATATGACATAATTCCCAACGCTCCTCACCCCATCAACGAATCAACCAAACCAATCTTGAGATCACATGCTAATGGCATAGTGGGTTCCATCCAAACCCAACATGCAACGCAATCAATTGGATCACAAATCCAACCGACCTTCAATCCAAACCAGACACAAGATGGTGACAACACCACAAATTCACCCAATGCCACTCCGACTGCGGAAGTGAATTCAATTCAATATGGTTCATCTCAAAAATCCAGTGGTAAGAAGAAGAATAAGGGTAAATCCAAAAAATATTCAAACCAAGAGGAAAACAAAACCAATCTGAACACAACCGATGCTAAACCGAAACGGAAGCCTAAGTTTCCATGTTTTATGTGAGGTGACGACCACTTCACGAAGGAGTGTCCCCGTTGTGAAGGAGTCCAAAAATTCCTTAAAGGAAATGCTCAACCCGCAGTCTTAATTGAACCCTTCCAACCACAACAACAGTAGATGGTTGCACAACAACCGAACCCATCACAAGGGGAAGCATCCATGACCGATCATGTTCTCATGATGCATAGTGAGACGATTAGTTTATCCACCAGGTCACATACATACGACTCTATTCCATAAAAAGAATCCATTGGAGGTAATACAGAAAAATCCTCCACTTCCACGTCCACTACTTCTTCCCCACAATATCCTCTATTCATATAGAAACCCATATCAGATGCAGTGTTGTGCCCACCCAAAAGCATGATTTGAAAGGCGACTTTCAATCCTAATTCCTGGGCTGCCCAAAACTACAACATTGTTGAAGATTTTTACCAGGCACCCTATGTCATGTCAACCCTCGAGGTCTGAAAAATTGTCCTAATCAGCGTACGACCCGGCTATCTTCCATTGAAGTAGTAGATACGGAAACGTCCAACATTATTATTCTTAAACTAGAATACTTCAATCCAGGGATTTCCCATCAACTAGCATTCCAAATCATTACCAACATTGCTGGGAAAAACATCCATCGTATTGTTCTAGATGAAGGAGCCTCTACTTCAGTTATTTCTTTGTCTTGTTGGAGAGCCATTAGCTCTCCTGAAATGAACCAGTCTCCTACCACATTAAATGCATTTGACAGACGTGGATTTCAACCGCATGGGATTTTACAATCCTTAGCTATTGAGTTAGGAGGAAAGACTGTTTCCATTCACGTGGAAGTAGTTAATGCACCCTTGGACTATAATATATTACTTGGTCGGAATTGGTTCTATGTGATGACTACAATTGCAACCTCGGTTTTGCGCATTGTGCAATTTCCCCACCAAGGGAAAACTGTCACCATTGACCAGCTAGATTTCTATACACCTGACACCAACTCTCATCCCGTGAATAACATCCCTCTTCTAGGGTAGTCTTCACCAAAGTATGAGAGTGTGGGGGTAGGACTCCTTAAGGACTAATCACTTATGGTATTCTTCGCAACACCTGATCCCCCATAAAAAATTGCCACAATGAACATGGTCTCATCCATGGCCCAACATTCCTCCAGCTTGACCGATCCTTGGATTGTTCTTAGTTCTACTGAAATTGATTCGATTAGAGATCAGATGCCTCTTAAACCAACTGAGGCTACATGCCATGTTATCAAATCAGTGCCTAACCCACCTGATGACCATCACTTAGTGGCATCAAACCCCTATTCTCTATTGTCTTGGCTAAACTCGTCTACGCCATCACTGGATTATCTCCTCCACACCTTTCCCTCTGATGAATCTATCATAGAAATTATGAGCTTGGATGAGCTTCCCTGGGAGGACCATCACCATCAATCATCCTTCCTCCTACCCATGGATATGATAGACAATGATCTAAAATCCATTGTTTCATTGGATATCATTCAAAATCCTCAACCTCCTATTCTCCCATGAGATACGATAACTTAAGGGAATTTGGTGAATATCACACCTACCATCTCCATCAACATCTTGGTGAAACCCAGTGTCGTGGAACAAATTCACATTGGCCAAACCTGCTCTCCTGAAGAAATTGAATCTTACACAGCCTTATTCAAACAGTTATGCGATGTAATTGCATGGAGCTATGAAGAAATTCCTAGAATTGATCCAGCCATCGTTGTTCATGAGATCAAAACTTATCCTGGGGTAAAAACCGTCCAGCAAAAACTTCATCTCATGCACCCCCGAAAGACTGCGGATATAAAGCCAGAAATAGAAAATATCTTGAAAGATGCTTTTATTTATCTTGTCCCCTTGATAGACTGGGTCTCTAACATCATTTCTGTCATGAAAAAACAAGGAACGATTAGAGTATGCGTCGATTATATGGATTTAAACAAGGCTTGTCCCAAAGACAATTATCCTACCCGTTTCATTGACCAGATTATCGATAACTGCGCTGGAAACTTCATCTTTTCATTCATGGATGGCTTCTCCGGCTACAATCAGATCGAAATTCACCAAGTTGACCAACCCAAGAATTCCTTCATCTACCCATGGGGCACATTTTCATATCGCAAGTTACCTTTTGGCCTTAAAAACATTGGTACTACATTCCAGTGGGCCATGTCGTATGTCTTTCATGATATCAAGGATATCGCGGATCCCTATCTCGATGATTTTCTAGCCCCTTCAAATCGTCGTGAATTCCACATCGACCATTTGATAGTGATTTTCCTCAGATGTAGATGTTATAATATCCGCTTAAATCCTCATAAGTTCATCTTCTGTGTTGAGTTTGGATGCCTTCTTGGATTCGTTGTTTCGAAAGATGTGATTCTATTGGAGGGGACCCTTCAGGTTCCTTAGTTGTCATTAGTTACCTATGTAATAGTATAGTTAAAGAAGCAGTTGGAGTGGGTGCAACCGCTCCAACCACATATAAAGATGTATAAATAATACCATCAAGATGAATATAACCAGTTGGATGCATTTGACTCATCTCTTGTCTTGATTATATCTCTGTGTGTGCTTATTCTCTCTGCTTGAATACAACATCTAGCACCGTTACCTCCTTTGTCCGGTCTAGGTGACAACAGCAGCAGATGGAGGCATTGATTCGAACCTAAACAGGAGAAGGAGGACATCAAGATCAAGATCCTGCAAGCAAGACTATATGTTGTTGGTTTGTGCCTACGATCGACTGCAAGAACTACCGTCAGTATGAAGAAATGCCGAAGATTAATAACGCAAAGACCCATGGTGCGGGTTGTCGACAAACCTGGAAGAAATACGAAGAGCAAGACCTACAAATAAATAATAAATATTGCTTCACCGACTACGAACTTCCACTGAGATAACCAACATACCAGTAGATTGTTGGTTGGGAATTCAGTTGGCCCATGGAAAAAACAGAAGCATCGATCGACTGTTCAGAGAAGCTCTATGGACAGATAGTTTTCCAAACTACCGTAGTCATCTTGTTGCCTTGTCCATCCACCCGGAATAAATGCTAATCACTGAATAGTATTCAACCATGACTGCTGGAAGAAACAATTGAAGTTCTTCGATATTAATCATTAACCTGACAGTTTGACCTTACATTGTCGTCAACCAGTTGGAATGTTCCATTTATTAACTTATTCAGATCCTATCGATTTTTCCATCCAAAGAAGTATGCTCCAACCACCGAGTTCTATGAGTACGGGTGATTACAAATGGTCCAATCGACCGTTGTTGATTGGTGCACACCGACGGAATGTTGTTCGACCAGAATTGTTCGTGAAAGGAGCCTTTGTCGACCCATCGACCAAGCAGTCCGTTGATCCCTGTTGACCAAAGCAATGCGATGAGTACATACCAACCATTGGAATTTAAGATTGAGATGGTGGATGTCACTTGACAATTAACTAATTTTTTGCAAAATACTCTCCGTAGAGTTTCCGTATTATTGGTCAACCTACTTTTATAATGTTACATAACATTTGAGGTCGATGGTCCTATGGCCGATGCTAGCATATGGTCAAATTGCCATATGGTCGATTTTGGTATTTTAGTTTGATAAAGTTATATAATTTTTTTGACGATACTTCAATAGAATTGGTCGAAGCTCATTTTTGGTCGGTATAAAAGGCCGACGATTATTGTAAAAGTTGGTCGATTGGTATGTTCGGTCGAAGTAATATGGTGGTCGACTTCTTTGGTTGGTATTGTAAATGGTCGGTACTAAAAGTATCCATGATGTTGTAAAAAGTGTCGGGTCATTGAAAATTAGTCGAATAAAGGGTTGTTCAAAGCTTATTTGAACCATGTATATTCATAAAAGTTGTAAGCCAAGTTGGTTTCTTGCCGACTAGTGTCAGTCATGTCCATTCAAGTAAGTCATATCGAGTCGAGTCAAGTCGACCAATATCAGTTGGTATCGACCACAAGCAGCAGTGACACATTCGAAACTTGCAAGAAGCCTCACGACAGCTAAGTCTACAACAAGCATGTACTCAAGCAGATGACATCTATACCACACAGAGAAAGCGCTTCATGTTAATAATGACAAAAGAACACTTAAATTGATCAAGCCCCCCGGTACTGACACACATAAACATCTAGTCAATGTCATTTCAGACGTTTTTCAGGCAGTTGGTGAGTTGGTGCAATGGCAGAGCGTGGAAGCCTAGATGCTCCTGGACCGTGGAAGAGAATCCGGCAGGAAGGTGAAAGGGGTAAGCGGCTCGATTGTCCACTACCAGATTGCTGACAGAGACTAAAGGAATCGCAGTTCATGGTTGTTAATTTTTTCTTCGAGACGAAGAAATATTTTGAGGTGGGGGAGATGTTGGAGGGAACCCTTCGGGTTCCTTAGTTGTCATTAGTTACCTATGTAATGGTATAGTTAAAGAAGCAGTTGGAGCGGGTGCAACCGCTCCAACCACATATAAAGATGTATAAATAATACCATCAAGATGAATATAACCAATTGGATGCATTCGACTCACCTCTTGTCTTGATTATATCTATGTGTGTGCTTATACTCTCTGCTTGAATACAACAGATTCACATTGTTCCCTTGAAAGTAGAGGCTATTCTAGCCCTACCCCCACCAACGAACATTACCGAACTTCAAAGTTTACAGGGGAAGGAAAACTACTTGCACTGTTTTGTGTGTAATTATGCAGAGAAAACACATGGTTATATTTGGTTCTTAAAAAAGGGAGTCCCTTTTGTTTGGGATGACTATGCGCAAAGCAAATTTGATAATCTTAAACACGCCATAACACATGCACCTGCATTGCATCCACCTGATTATACCAAAGATTATCCACTTTATCTTGTTTCCTCTATATCTCTTGTTGGTATGGTGTTAGTGCAAGAAGATAATAATGGGAAAGAACATGTGATATATTACCTTAGTAAGAGTCTTTCTAACTCTGAAACATGTTACTCACGTGTTGAGAATTTGGCTTTGGCGGTTGTCATAGCCATCTAGAGATTGCTTCATTACATTTTACTCTGCACAACTACCATCATCGCATATTCGAACCCCATGTACCATGTTCT
This sequence comes from Larix kaempferi, assembly GCA_027924585.1. Lineage (NCBI taxonomy): Eukaryota > Viridiplantae > Streptophyta > Pinopsida > Pinales > Pinaceae > Larix > Larix kaempferi. The sequence goes on along the minus strand of BSBM01000023.1, from coordinate 19,405,421 downwards.
GACTCGTCAAGTACTAGGGGGGAATTACTCACACTGGATCGTAGTTCTACAAGAATTCGACCTACAATTCGAGAAATAAAAATCAAAGAAACCATTAGTATTTGCAAAACTAATTTGTGATCTCCCCCTTGTTGATAAAGAAGTTGGGCCCATGGACTCTCTTCCTAGAGAGTCATTGTTATTAATCGGTACGTCTGAACCATGGTATGGAGACATTAATTTATATCTCCAAACCCAATGCTTTAGACCCCAAATATATCGTGACGACTGTCGTCGTATTCACCACCACGTGAAATACTATTTGATAATCGGTGACACTTTATATCGCCAAGGTATTGACTCGATTCTAAAATGTTGTTTAACTCATGATGAGGTCGAGCGTGCTTTTAATGACTACCACTATGGGGCATGCGGTGGTCACCTCTCTGGAATGGCTACAACCCATAATATTTTACTCGTTGGATACTTATGGTCATCAATTTTCAAATATTGTATGGAAGTCGTCAAGAAATGTCCTCCTAGTCAACTTTTCCATTCCAAAAAGTCTGCCCATCCCACCCCGCAACACCCATTTATTGCCATCGGCCCCTTTGCAAATTGGAGCAGTGATTTCATGCACTGTAATCCTAACTCGACCGGGGGGCATGGCTATGTCATTGTCGCTGTAGACTAATTTACAAAATGGGCCGAGGCCATTCGTACATACAAATAATATGGAAAAACTGTCGCACTCTTCATGTTCAATCACGTTATTTCCACATTCAAAGTTCCTCAATCCATTTTCACTGACCATGGCTCACATTTTCAAAACCAAATGGTAGATGAATTAAGTGCCAAGTTTGGTTTTCGTCATGAAAACTCAACCCCCCACTACCCCCAAGCAAATGGACAAGTAGATGCCATAAATAAGGTCTTGAAAACCATGATACAGTGCATGGTAGGGGCCCACATGTCAAATTGGCATCTAATGCTTTTTTCATCCCTCTGGGCATATAGGACCTCCGTGAAAACTGCTACTGGATTCACACTCTTTCAATTGGTGTATGGTCTAGAAGAAATATTACCTATTGAGTGTGAGATCCCATCTCTCAAACTAGTCGTTGAACTCTTGTTGAACACTACAGTTGAGGAAGAAATATTTTTGAACTTAGCCAAACTCGACGAGACTCATTGTGATGTTGCTCTTGGTAATGAAGCGCATAAAAATCACATCAAAGACCAGTACGACAAATCAGTCAAACCCCTCATACTCAATGACATATGATCAAATGCACAATAAACTGGAGCAGGTAAGTTTGAGTCCATGTGGCATGGGCCCTATATTGTGTAGCGTGTCTTAGAGAAAGGGGCCTATGATTTAGTTGATTACGACAGGATGCCTTTAGGGGATCCTAGAAATGGTCTCTACCTTAAAAGGTACTATGCTTAGGACAATCCTGCATAAGTACGTTGTATGTTTTGTATATAATGTGTGTTTGATATGGTGTGGAATTTTTCCTTTCATGTGTTAGGGTCTCATCTAAACTATGACTGCTTATGCCATGTTCTGCTTGAATGCGCAGATGAAAACCTATTCTAGATTCACAGATGGTGCTAGCCGACACACCTGAAACCTCACTTCAGCATCTTGGGTACTTTATTCCCCTGCCAATGAAATTTTAAGCTCAGGTGGAGTTTTCCTAGGTTCTGTAACTAACAATTCCGTCGAATATCGTGCGGTGATTGGATTGTTAACCGATGCTTCCTCCCATGTTGTGGACCACACTATCATCCATATGGATTCTCAGCTTGTGGTCTCTCATTTGGACCGATTCTACATTGTTCGTGATCCCATGTTACTTCATCTTTTTGGACAAGTATTCCTCTTGGAGAGATCATTTGAATTTATTCAATACCAACACATCCCGATACACATGGATACCGTTGTCAACTCATTAGCCAATTTTATTTTAGATTGGTATATCACACATTCATAATGATTTTTAAAATGCATATAATAAACATAAAATGTAAATCATTCATATGTAAATAAGCAGCCTACATGAGATCCACATCCACCATAGACACGTTGTATATAAAATTGCCAGCAATTGTTTTTATATTAAACTGGATAAATTTTTTACAAAAGCACTGAGACAAAAATATGAAGCTCATAGCTTTCAGTATACCATGCCAACAAAATATGAAGCTCATGGATTTTAGTACATCGCTACATACAAATAATAATACTACTACTAGTGCTCATGATAACACATGATGGCCCTCGCCACCCGACTTAGTAGTCAACCAAAATGACTAGAAACCCCAGCTGTATGGTGTTGATAACGTCATGGCAAGTCATCATGGATATGTCAGGGATATCCACAGTCAGCCCCTGGAGATTCTCCTCAATCTCCTGGAGCTCCTCTACCACCTGTTGATCAATGGTTTCCATGGATCTGACTGCTCCTCGCCTTTCAATAGGCGAATATCCAATTGGCCTCGAAGGCCCAATATCGCTATAAGAAGAATACAAAGTCTCAGTACAACAAAAAAATGAAATATTATAAAATACATAAAAAAAAATTGAAAGACAAAGTAAATTCCTTTTACCTAGATCACCCCAATGATCTCCCTATGGGAGCGCTAGATCTAGATCTCCTCGGAAATCTATGCCCACATATGCATATTCCTCAACCATGCGTAGTTGACTACGCAACCATATGAAAAATGCAATCCCGTAAGTAATTATAGGTCCTCCACCACCATGATGAGCTATCACCTCAACCCACCTCAACATACCTAGATCTCGTAGCTCAAGGTCGGTGATCTCCATCTACAGGCGAAGGAGAGGAACCCGCTCTAGGAAGAAGGATACCACAATTGATCCATAGAAAATTTGTTTTAGCTCTCCTTTCCTAAACTTCGTCGGTTTCTCTTTCATGTTTCCTAGGACACCCTCGCACCAGTTGAAAAATGTGGGGGCCATGCACTCTATAGTATAAAGCATGTGAGCCCTCGTAGCCTGATGAGTGACCCTACTACATGCTACCCACTCGATGGTAAACAAGACAATCCTTAAAGGACGATATCGTACATGTTTGATGGGGATTTTCCAACCTAACATTTGGGTCCCAGGAGTGCAATACTGTTCAATGAGATCCTCAGTGGTCATCTCACCACCTATAGGTCCTGAGAGTGAAACAAGAGATCCTCCTCTCAAAATCCCCGTAAGGAAGTAGATGTCCTCTACCTCCAAAGTAAGGATATGGGTCCCAACTTGGAAATATTATTGTTTGGGGTCCCATATCCGGATCAAGAGGTCTATTAGACAAACTTGGTCTCTCATTCCGGGAACTTGAAAGAAATTTAAGAGTCCACACTCTCTCAAATCCATTACAACATTTGGGTCATTGGCTGCTTGAGCATCTTCTAATCCATGCTCTCTTTCCTTCCATTGAACCATTTTTTTGGATGGAACCAACATGAATAATAATTAAAAGGATATTAGGAGAGGTTCATAGCAAAAAATCCCAATCATTTTCTTGAATTTTTATTTTTTGGGTCTCTCTACCACTGACGCCCCCCGACTGTGCACACAGAGCATCAATGATGCACTCTTCCCTTTTGGGATGTGTGTCACTGATAGTTGACACACTTCTTGAAAGGGAGAAGTGCGTCACCCAAGGCGCACATTTACCTTTAAAAATGACCCTAAAAACCCTAAATATGACATGAAAGCTAAAAATTCAACCATGAAAATGAAGAGCATGAGGAGAGTGATTACCTAGATCTGACGAAATGAGGAATGGATGCCCAATGCCCCCGCAATCTCCACAACAAGTTTGAACTAGAAAGGGCCTTTTACTCACACTAAATTGGTAAAAACACAATGGTGAAAGTTTTTTACTTTTTACCCCTTTTTATTCAATTGGAATAAAATATATTTTTATATTTTATTTCATTGTTTTAAATTGTTTTTACCAATTTCGTTATTTTTCATTAATGTTTCAAGACAAACAAGGTTCTAACGTTCAATGTGAAGATCGCAGGTGAAGTTTAATAACAATTAACTATGGCGGAGTTCATTTTTTACTTTTTCATGCTCCTTATCATATATGAAAAAGCTTCCGAGCACTTTTGATACCATGGTCGTGCTCATTAAAAACCAAGTAAAAAGGTGTCGAGTACACTTTTATCACTTTTTCGGGCTTGTAAAATCTTTACGAAAAAGAAAATCCCCTAAAGTTGTCTTTAAGCTCTTTTCAGACTCCCAAAATAGGAAAAGATCAACAAGCGAATTTGATTCTTTCACTCTTGTAAATGTACTAGAAAGGTCGTCTTTCCGGTGATAGTTTACCCCTTTTTCGGACCGGTCAGACTAATTACGAAAAATGAATACTCTAGTCAACATTTGACTAGAAGAGTTCTTCCAGGTATCATTTTATGCTTTTTCAAACCTTGGCGACTAAATTTACGAAAAAGTTTACCTTGGAGTCTTCTTTAGTCTTTTCAAACTATCTAAACATGAAACGACATCAAGTTAACCTTCTTTGGACTTGTTAAAATTTAACATTGAAGGACCCTTTTTGGGAGCGAACCCCTCCTTTCTCAATTTTGTAAAATATGTGAGATTGGACTCATCCAAAAGATGAGTTATAATGAACATTTGTTACCCTCTTCCAGCTCGTGAAAAATCAAATAGGCACTCATCAATCATAATGGGGAAATTAAAAGAAAGAGTATGTATTTACACCTGTATTAATGGCATCTTATAGTCGCCCATGAGCATGGCACATGTTTACATTTCATTTAAACAGTTGGGTAATCAGCTTGTCCTCGAGTCATACCAATTCCATGAGTCATCTTACTCCTTTGGGTCATCCAAAGAATACCTCAGTCATTTGTTGTATTATGTCTTGGTCTTTGCCTCGTTAAGTCAGTGTTGTCAGGTCACTTGTCGTGTCGTTATATGTTCAAGGGATATCTGTCGTTTGAGTCAACCTTTGTAGTCATCTTATCTTCTTTTATGTCGGCTACCCCTGAGTTAGTCCCAAAAATCACTCCCTAGTCCGATCTACTCCATCAAAAATATTTGATCATGTTTCGTGTCCAAGATGAGGGAAACATCATGGCCCTCCTTTGACGTGTCTATCCTTGTCGACTACAACACATCATCCAAGGATTAGACCTAGAAACCACTTAAGTACCTTGGACCTGCATGCCTTAATGGCATATTACCTCGCTTCCAATAGTAGGCTTACATCATTGGCCTCTGATTGAAAGACTCCACCGAATGTTCGACCTCAACTCATTGATTCACATTCGGGGGAATCTACTAGGGTACCTTGGGAATCATCGACATCAATGGTGATATCCCTTGCACTTGTTAATGGTATACCTCAATGACTAGTAATCAAGTGATTTCTACCATGTTAGACACCATGAAATCTATTCACATGAATAGAATTGTACTTTTTCGGGTTCGCGATGAAGACCCTGGGATATATTTGTTACATCTTTTACCGAGGTTGTGATGGTGATTTTTTAGTAGGTTCCCACATGGAGATCATGTTGGTGACCCTATTTGAAGTATTGTTACACAAATCCACTCTTGTATTGGTCGTGGCTATGTCATTATTTCATCATGGATCTACTCTTGTATTCTAGTAGCCATGATTTTGTTCAATTAGTCAGTATCAACATGGATCTGCAATGTATTGGTCGACAACCATGTTACAAGTCATTTGGGACATATATCTCAGAGTCTATTGTACTGTAAAGTCCTTGTTCAACATTTCAACCAATGGTCTTTTGCCTCAACTTCCATATATCAAATCATTTCACCTATAATATCCCTCTATCTTCATACTTTGGGGGGAAATCTATTACACCAAAATCTCGTCATCATCCTAGTAATGAGATATATGTCCTTGTATTTTCCCTAATCCCTAAATTGTTAGTGCCAAATTGCTTGAGAAGAGGTTTCTACCTTCCTATTTTCCAATTGTGTTACACTGACGCACCCTGCATGTTTACAACAGGAATCAAACCCTTGATGACGCACTCTGCACACTGACAAGGTGCGTCAATGACACTAGTTTCCTTAATTCAACATGCGTTGCCCTGAGGGTGATAATGTTTGATTTATGCATAACCGTTAACACTGAGGGTGATAATAATGTTGGTACTGATCTTCAATCTTTTTCGTGATTAGAAGATAGACAACCTGCCATTGTTCTTGGTCTACCTAAACGTTGTTTTACTCTGCCTATTTCTTTGTATTATTGCTCTATTTAAAACGGTCAGTTAATTCACCTATGTTTGCGGGCTATCCCCACTATTATATTACTTCAACCTATCGTGCTAAAAAGAGTATCACTGCTCCTCACAGTTACGACCTATCATTTGTCTCCTCGGATTGACCAATGTGGCAGTGGTGAAGTAGGTATGCGTTGGCATAACCTTAAGTCGTCGAAATCACTCTTTCACCTGATAATCGAGGAGTCATTTTCTTGGAATAGTCTAGAGTGATTTTTTTGTAACTCTTGTTTAATTATGTGTATGTTAAATTCTTTTGTGAGTTAAATGAAAAACCGGTAGATACCATTCTAGCTCGACATGTTATGTCAAGAGTTTAATAGAATTTAGGATGGGTACACATATATATATGATTCAAGCAAAAATATATAGTATAATTCAAACACAAATGAATTTGACCTAAGAAAAATTCAAACCTCTAGGATTGATCCACATGATGTGAAAAGCAATAGAAGTAAGTTTTATAATCATAGCATTCTTCAAAGAGAGTGGAACTCTGTAAAGTATAATGGTATTAATTCATTGAAATAAAAAGTTGAATTATATGAGGGGTGTAGTTATCATTAGATATATGTTCACATATATTGGAAATTGAGTTTTAGAAATAAGTTTGTAGTTATATTTGAGATATGAGGTTACTTATGGTAATTTACATTGATCATTTTGTTTTGGGTACTTTAATGCATATGATAGTCCATTCGTATCTATAAGTATGAATTTCAGTTAGATATAAATGGTATTATGATAGAAAAGTTAGTCATTTTTTTTTCATCCCAACATAATCCAAGCAACATAGACAAGTTGAGGAAACTTCTCTGGTGCACAGTAGACACAAATCTCTTGAAGATTAATATGTCTGGCAAAGCATAATAGACTCCATAAAGACAATAATGCAGCTCTCGTGTTCGTGCCTGTGCCGGCCGAGAAATTTACATGATAATAATGTAAGGCCGAAAGAAAAGCTAGTATAACAGTCATGTGTTAAGGTGTGGTAAAGATTACATACTATATATCGGGTCATGTTTTCATAACTAAGGTAGTGGTATTATATTGTAATGCATTCAAGTTTATAAGAAACGTGAAAGTGGAATTATGAAGATTTTAACTTGATAGTTAAAGTATTTAAAGTATTTCATGTAGATCAAGAAAGTTATACAAAATGTTGGTTCTTTTAAGTATATAATTTTTTTTTTCCGTATTTGCAGTATTTTGGGGTTGTGACACTTTTCCTTATAGATTTCATTATCAACTTCCAACATTAATATTCTATTTATTTTCCTTTAGATTTGTGCTTTCATCAAAATTTGTTGCCTTCAAGTTGCATTAATTTCCTTGATGTTTTTGGCCTCCCAAACCTTATGCCATGCTTCCCATTTCCTTAACACTTAGACAATTGCATCTTGGCACTCATCATTGTCACAGTGTATAACGACTCGTTGTATCTATGAGTGGACACAACGAATGATGTGTCCCATTTTGTTCCTATATATAATTCAAATGTTGGTGAACTTAAGAAAATTCAAGGTTTCCCACCTCCCATAAGGACAAGGACCCAAACCTGGAGAATCAATTAAAAACCTTGACTCAATGGGCCAATAGAAAATCCTCTTACCATCGTGGTGTTTATCTATTTGTGACTCCCATAGATTTGATGCACAATCCAGTGATCCACTAGGGAGAAAACCATTCATAGAGGCTTGAAGGGCCTCAAAAACACCTCCAATGCAATATATTTTATCCCAAATGTATCCTGCCACCCATGGGAAGGATTGCCAAAATTTCAAGCCTCAACTATTGCACTCAAAATATAGAAATTCCATTTACCATAACCTTCATCCTAAATAGCTTCAAAAAATTTGTTGTAAACGTTTCCCAAGCTAAGAAGTCTGTCCTCAGAGGAAAGAAAGATCTTAGAGTAATCTTTTAGAGAGGAACCTCTCATAACTCTAGTTATGTTCCTCAGCCTAAGGGAAAGAAATTCATTCACAAAATCCTCTCAAAGGTAATCTAAAACATACAAAGATACTCCATGTACACTCAAATTGTTGGAACAACATTTTACCTATTTATCCTTAGTGATTATGCATTTATTGGTCAATCCAGGTGGGCAGGAAACCAGGGCCAAAGCCTTCATTGGTCTCATTCCAATTCCCATTGAATCTCCATCGGGATGATCCCTAACCACCAAAAAAAACCAGGAACATTCCAAAAATGTGTCCAGGATGGGATGCGAGGTGGGAAATACCACATGGCTTGTCGTATCCCACCAAAGACCTGGTAGTAAACTCTTGTATGTGCAAGAGGCGATAGAACCAGGCACAATGAAGGTCAAAGGGACTTTTCCTTTTCATCTATCGTTGAAATTAATGCAGATCATTTGAATGATAGTGGGTTTATAACTTAAGGTGCCAGGGGGGATGAAAACCTTACCCTCCCCTTTTTCTAACTCACCATGTTGATAATAACATGCAATGTTGGTCATGTGATCAACCTTAAACTTTGGACCTCTAAGTACATGGTAGAATTCAACCTCATCAAAAGCATGAATATCCATGAATATCCAAGAGATGATCCTTCTAAGAGAAGCAACATGGGTAAGAGATTGGGATACCATGTGTCTAATGATAATGGTTGAGTCTCTAAAGATGAGAAGTGATCTTATTTTTAGTTGCTTGTTGATCCTTACTCCTTGCTTTAAAGTGAGGGATTATTATTGGTTATTAGTTGTTTTTCCAAGCCCCATATCGTAAGAGGCTACTTTTTTCCTCTTAGTTCAAAGAACACCCCCTACACATGCCTTCCCTATATAAAATTACTATGTTATATGCTACTACTTATTATATTAATTTGAGATTTTACATTAAGAGAATATATATATATATATATGTTTTATCATCAATCTTAATAATATGTCCATTATCACATTATATGCTTTAATTTATTATTTCATCTTTTACATCCATAATTAATTAAGTTAGGGAAAACAACATTGACTCTCCAAAAATGTGTAAAAATTTGTTAAGAAATGTCTTTTTTCTTCTATTGTGGCCATAAAATTGCTTTATTTGGTATGGATTTTTAAACCAAAAGCTTTAGAATTGTATATGATTCTCATTATGATTACCATTTTTTTAATGAGAATGGGTAAAGAGTTTATATTAGAAAAAAATTGAGAAAAAACAACCCGAAATTATAAAACCGGTTACCTTGCTGAAGAGGGGAGCAAGAGTAAAATGGCTCTTGTCCAAAATTCCCCTTCCTTGAACATTACAATCAACAATTTCCTAGCTATAGTAAAACTTCTAACATTATATATGTGAATATATTGTCCTAGTAAGACAACATAGAAGCAATACATAACATAAACAAAATTGATAGAACTGATCTAAATACATCAAAGGATAACATCAACCATCTTTCCTGGAGGAACCCAAGTCAATGAGTTATTTTGTGGGATAATGAACTGAACCTTCCTTTGGATCCCTTCGAGCTGCAATGGAGCAATCCTGATAGTGGATTTCTTCAGCCAAATTGAGCAATAAGTCCACATCTTCTAGCAGCTTGTCTATTTGACCATCCTACACTCTGGCATTTCCCTCCACTTTGTCCATTTTGGTATCCAAAAGAGAATGTGATACGAAATTTGATGCATGGCATCCACCATTCCATCCTAATGAGAAACCCTTATCATATCCTTAACATCCTTGAGTTCAACCCAAGCCGTGTAGAATTCTTCCTTCCAGGATGGTATTATTGTCCCTAGGAGATCCAATGCCCTCCACAATCCAATCAAAATAAGGCACACTGCCTTGGTACCTATATAAAATGGAGTAAACCCCTCTGTAATCCCAACAAAGATGAAACTCAAAGGCAGCTGCAAACCAGAAGAACGCCTTACTCTTGGAGGAGAGAGAGATCCCTTTGAAACAAGAAGCAAATTTGAACATAAAACTTCGTCGTCAACCAATACCTCCAAGTTCACTGTTGAGAACTAAAAAATCCACAACCAGTGGAGGATCCTAAGAACTGAATTTATCTCAAAGTCGAGCCTAAACACCAATATCACACTAGAAGGGCCAAAAGGTAGGCCTGGCCCTTCTAAACAAAGATATCCCACCAGGCCATCAGTAGAAACACGTTCCCAAAAGGACCTGCGGTTAAGATAAGGAGCATACACATTGAGGAGACGGATCGGACGGTCAAAACCCCGCAGTGATCTGACTAAGAGAATACCTGCACAAGAATGGAATGACCTAAGATTAACAACCTCAGGGTTCCAGGCCGTAAGCAAACCCCCAGAAAGGCCAGAAGAGTCCACTGTCGAAGCCCTCCAACCAGGTTTTAAACGAAGGAAAAACTGAAGCGCATCAACCACCAAAAGCATTGTCTCCTGAAGAAAAAGAACATCAGGTTTATAGGTATCCAAAAAAGACTTAAGTGCAGCTCGCTTGGGCCCGCTGCAAAGGCCACAGATATTGAAAGTGGTAATCAACATGGAGGAACAAGGAAGGAGGCCTCACAAGCTCTAAGGGCCACAGAAGGAGAAGAGGGAGAAACATCCCTTGAAAGATGACGAACTAGGCAATTATGGTCCGAGGGAGACAACAACTTGTCAGTACAAGCAGGAAAAGGTTCACCAGCCCTGGCAAGTTGCTTTTTGGTGTGCTTGGGCTTTCGAATCGTAACTTTCCCTCTCATAATAGAGGAAATGGGTAAAACCCCTTCGTCACCCAGATCATTCGTACAGTAAATAGGAAGGGGATGCATGGAAGACGAAGCACGATGCAGGGAAAAGTTGTCCAGCAAGGAGGTTTCATCATTTTCAGGCAAAGAAGTGGGGGAAAGCACAATCCCTAAAGAATTGCAAACTGAAGCATCCCGGGGACAGTCCAAAGGTTGGGGGGTGTCATGACCGAAAGTACCAACCCCTCCCAAGTCAGGGACCAAAGAGGGAGGCAAAGATCCAAAATAATGGGGCATGATGTTTTCGGGGGATTCAAAACGGCCAAGGGCTCAGCAATTTCCTGAACAGAGATAAACTTAGCAAGAGTAGGCATCAATTTATGGAACATACCAAGTACCTCCCGCACTGAACCAGAGTCCAATGGAAGGCTGCGCTGGATCAATTCCTCACCACCTTCCGATAAAGACGAGACCTTGGGAGGAGACACCTTCGGGGAAGACTGGCAAAAGCTCGAACAATTATCTCTGGAATGTCCCAAGCCTTTACACTTGAAGCAACGAAACGACACCTTCCAATAATCTAGTAACTGGACAAATGAACCCCTGTCCCAGACTACTTCCAACTCGGCAGGGAGGCCTTCACTACAGTCAATGTCCACTAGCATTCTTAGTGAGTTCCATTCCGAACCTACCAGGGTTTCCTCCTCCAGCAAAATGAGCTGACCTATAGACTTGGCCACCTCCGTGAAACCTTGGAAATTCCAACATTGAAGAGGAAAATCAGGAAGGACAACCCATAAGTGACGTCGTTTCAAGGATTCCTTCCGAGGATCAAAAGTCGAGTGCCAACGGTCTAAAACCAGAGACCCTAAACCCAAGATCCAGTATCTAGATTCCACAGCAAATCTATCGTCTTCCAAAAGGAATAAAAAGAGAAACCAACCATTTGAAAGAAGTAAGACACGAGGAATATTTCTAACAACACCCTTCCACTTCATTCAAACCCAAGTCAAGACATCCGCCCTGGACGGTTTAAAATATTCAAACTTTCCGATAAGAGCATGCTTGCTCAAAGCCGAGACCATATCGAAAGTTACATCCTTGCCAAGTACACACAGAGGTCTACCTTTCCGAGCTTTTTCAAACTTAACACCAGCCGGCCCCCTTGCTGCCAAAGAAAAATCCTCCACCACACAGTCAAGCCACTGAGGAACACACAGAGAGCCCTTTCGACCTGGGGAAACCCTAGCTTCGACTCGAGGGCTACCGAAAACCTGGTTGACCGGCCAGGGATCAACCACAACCGCCACCAATGGGTTTGTCCAATATAAGGGCTGTCGGGGACCTCCTTGGTTGGAGGAGCCCCCACCTTCCACAATATGCGCACCATCTAAAGTACCCATCAATCATAGAGGGTCACAGAAAGCCTTCATAGACGCGGACAGAAGGCTCAATAAACGACAACAAGATAACCTAAGACAAACAAAACAAAGAATAAAATAAACAAGGTGAAAACGGATCCCGAAATTAAAAATGATTCCCACTGTATTACACTGGTTGGTACTGGGTTTGTCATAGGAGACAAACTTGACTCCAGTCCCAGGATCCGTTCACTTGCATAAAAAGATGGCCTAAAAACTTCCACCCCAGACCCTAAAGGAGAAACAACATCCACAGGGACAGAAAGCAGAGATTAAGTTACCAAACAATGGGAGAAACGGCCAAACCATGCCCCCTCCTTCCATTGATGTTCATCACTCTCCATTCAAAGAACCAGATCATGCTTGTAGTAACTAGAAACCATGTGACAATGTGAGCATTTGTATGGAAGGTAGGGCATGGGATTGAAAGCATTCAACTCAGTAGTTGGAATATCTAAATCACCACCGTTTTAAGTCTACTATTTGTCTATTTGATTGGATTTCTCATGCAATGATGTTCATCAATATCTTATCTTGAAGAACCACATAAGTCATGGTTGAAAACTTTGTTGATGTTAGAGTCACATAACACTTACCTAACATTTACACAATTATACAAGTCACATAACACTCACATAATTATAGTGATGTTAGATAAAAATTAATGACTTAAACTATTTTTGTATTAATTTTTTTATAATTACACCTTTGTTGTCACCAAACTTTACCAAAGTGATTAATTTACGAAAGTGATTAATCTTAGTATAAGTATACTTTTGTTGTCACCAAACTTTACAAAAGTGGAAGTTACCTTCATAGTACACTATTCTATTTCCAATTAAGGGGAGGCGAATTATCTTTGTTCTCACCAAACTTTCAGAAAAGTTGAAAGTTACTTTTCATAGCCAATATGGAAACGGTGCACCTATAAAGCTAAAATGGCATCAAATGCTTTTTCTTTTTTAATATTTTTGGAGGATAAACTATTTTCAAAAAGTTCATTTGACTTTCATGTCTGTTTAATGGACTATGAGTGTAGTTCCTAGTTGCCATTACTTTAACTCACTTATCATATAGTTAATTCCAGTCATGATGTAATATGTTCTGATTCTCTAAGCTTTTCTAGCAGTGGAAACATAGCCATAAATAATTAAAAATAAATAAAATCCACTCGTTAGCACACATCCTAAGTCTTCATGGTGTGGGGTTGAACTTAATGCATTTGTTGGCATCTTTGAAACGTAGGTGCCAACGTTATTACAGTCTGCAATAAGTTTTATTATTACTTTTGATATAAGTTTAATTATTATTTTTTATTACTGATTACTTCTGATATAAGTCGAGGGTAGAGTAAATGAAAGGTAATGTAAATTAAAAAAATAATAATTTTGAAAAAAAAAACATAACTGCGAATGGGTATATATATAAAAATTACATTTAATGGTGATAAAATGGAGATAGCTTTTTCTGATATAAATAGAGGGTAGAGTAAATGAAAGGTAATGCAAATAAAAAAAAGTAATGATTTAAAAAAAAAACATAACTGGGAATGGGTAAATATATAAAGATTACATTTAATGGTGATAAAATGGAGATAGCTTTTTATTTAAGTAAATAAATCTTGAATTCCATTTTAATTATGATTAAAAAATTTGTATGAAAATATGTAATAAGAAGTATGACTGTGAAACAAGAATATAAGGAATTCTCTTTCATAATATTCTTTAAACACAAGTGCCTTTATAAGAATAGGAAAAACAAAAATATTATCATTTAATGTTAATTTATAATATATAGAAAAAAAGAATATGGAAACGATCAAATTACTACACCAAGCAACGCCTTCCACTCAAAATAAGAGACGATCCAACCAAGTAGATTTGCCTAATAATCATCAGTTATTCTAAACTTGATAATACAAAAAATGTAATACATAAATTACGATAAAAACATAATTAAAAAATGAAATTTTATCAATATAAAATCAACTTAATAATACTTTAAAATACATTAAAAAAATAATAATTTATAAACTTCAACATTTAAAAAATTAAATAACTTATTAAATAACTAAATAAATTTAGAAAGTAAACACAACTATATTATAAATATTTTGAAAACCAAAAAATATATATATTTTAATCTGAAACATCTGGATGGTGAACCTGGGTCCTCCATCGGGAAGAATGGGTGGATGAGCAGTTGGTTCTTTCTAGCACTATGAATTTTTTTTGCTGAAGTGTTTTAAGTTATGATTCTCTGTTTTGATGGCTTGATATGGCGTATTTTTTGCTAGCAAAAAGATTGTATATATCTTTAGTTTTTTGATACTAGTTACTGAACTAGAAAAAACAGTCATGTATTTATATCAGATTGATACTCATGAATCAGGGTTTTAAACTTGGCAAATACTATGTACCTTTTGATTTCACAGAATAACAAAAATACGGTTTTTTTTTTGAAAAAAAAAAATCTAAAACATCCTCAAATAAAATTTACACCAAAAAATACAAATCTCCTCATTATTGTAATCTCTTTTATATTCCATCGCATGTATTCTACATTCTAAAGTGTCTTCCGTGGACTATCTCTTCTTTCTTATTTCTTTCACAGTGGGTTTTTTAATACTGAATAGTAATGAACAGAATAATATGTGGGTATATGATGTAAAAAGCCAATTACATATTTTATCAACAAGCTTCTGCTTCAGAGATGCCACACCATGTCTAAGAGAAACCTATACAGAGCAACATGGAGATTCTATTCATATGCCTGAACTACATTTATTGGACATATCATTGCTCCTGTTTATGTAGGCTAGGCTGGGCTTGGTATTTGGTTGGTATTACTTTCTGTCTCAGGCATACTTCTATTCACGGTTGAAGAACTGTGTTTGGTTGCGCCAGTACTCAATGGCTGAGCGAAGTGAACGATTTGGAATGAGATTGCGATGTTTGAGCTTAGCTAGAGTCACAGGTGAAGTGTCGTTGCCTTCATCCAGCCATGCTTTGATTTCCTCATACTCGTACGAATGCCCATCCTCAGCAATGTAAGGATCTTCCATAACGTTCTGCACACCAACCAGCCAACCGCACATCAGAATCTATAAAAGTATACATACAGACATAGATATTGATAACTGTGACTATACTTCTTTGGAGCCAACTGCACATCAGAATCTATAAAAGTATATATACAGACATACATATTGATAACTAAGACTATACTTCTTTGGAAGTATACTGTCACATTGACTTTTCTAAGATTATGTCAATTTTGGAGTTTAATTTGAGCAATTACTATTTTGTATCGGTAAATTTGTATGTTAAAATTGCAGAATATGAAGGCCTCAATTTGTTTGTTAAATTTTGAATGATTCTGAATTTTCCAAAGTTTCAATTAGACGATTACAATTTTATTGCTTTATTGATAAAATTGTGTACGTCAAAGATGGTTAACGATTTCAAAGATTCTGAATAACTTAAATATTTATAATAAGAATGTCTTGACAACTCTTTTGTTGAGTCACAAGTTTCTGGTATATTTGGCTTGTAGGCTGTTGGATATACCTTTGGGAGGTTGCTGTTCCGGTGGTTAAAAAAAAGAATGCCTTGATAATTATTTAATTTGTGACTGGTTAAGATTAATAGGCCATAACAACTTAAGTGTCACAAACTAGTTATCTGTTACTTGTTCTATATAGGTAATTATAATCTACTAATCACCCTTTGTCTATGCCTCAACTACATATTAGCATAAGCCTTCTTTCATTTAAACGAGTTGCTTGTCACAAACTGTCAGTTATCTATACATAAACTACAAGTTATGTGTGCATTAGCTAAGTTATCTATGCATCAGCTATCAGTTATCCATGATCAAATTCAACAATTAAAATTTTACTTGATTAAAATCTCTATAAATTGATTTTTATATCGTTGCAGTGGTAAATTAAGATGATTCTGAATCAATCTCTTTTCTTTTCAGTCTTCATTTTCATTCATTTCAACATGTTACACACTGAGTTTCACCTGCCAAATTGTCCTAGGATGATTCTGAATCAATCTCTGTTCTTTTCGGCCTTCATTTTCATTCATTTCAACATGTTACGACCTGCCAAATTGTCCTAATACTTCCTAGGAAAAAGGCCAAAACTGTAGAAGTGATGGATGCTAATGATTGCTTACCCAACTAATCGGAGAGCGAAAACCGTCAGGAACTTGAAGGAATCGCTGAGACGGAGGTTCGAGCTTGGTGGAGTCAAGAATCCTCTCTAAATTTTGCATCACCTGTGGAAGGCCTACACTTCTACCCTCGGCCGTGCATTCTAAAGCGATCTCAGCCAGTTGCCTCGCTTGTTCCAGCGGCCACTTTCCTTCCTCGTCCAATACATACTTGAACTCCTCCTCGTCTTCATCGGCAAGCGCTTCAGCCACACGTTCGACCAGTATTTTCGACACCGGCTCATTTGTGGGCAGCCCGACTAAAAGCTGCAGGACAAGTATTCCGAATTTGTACACATCCGACTCGGGAGTAAGGTACTGTAGCCGAGAATTATCCGAAACGAGCCGGAGAAGCCCGAAATCGCTGATTTTGCTTCCCAGATCATTGTCTAACAGTATGTTCGAGGATTTCAAATCGTGGTGAACGATCGGCTCCGGCTGTATCCCGTGCATGAACAGCAAACCCTCGCAAATTTCTGCAGCGATGCGCATTCTGTCGAACCATGGAAGCGGCGGAGTCCCGTCTTTGCACAGCAGCCGATCTTCTAAGCTTCCGCGGGGCATGTACTCGTAGACAATGAATCCTCCGTCGGGGCAGGCCCCCATTAACATCACCAAGCGAGGGTGCTTGATGCTGCTCAACCGATCCATCTTATTGACATAATATAACACATCGGAGTAAGCTAATAAATTTGATGTGAATCTAGTAAATTTTGGAAATAAATCAGATTGAAATTTTAAAGATAACCCAATTCTAAATCAAACCAGAACATAAAAAAAATCAAAATTCTCATCAATCGGAGACCTGGAAAAGTTTGCAACTCCTAACAGAACAGATCCTCTAAAGGAACTGAGACAAAACCCTATTCAATATGGCCTGAAAATGAAAATAAAAAACCCCAAATTTTCCTTGACGGAATGTCTAAAGCTACAGGAATTCAGAACTTATTTACCTCGCGCTGAAAGTGAGAACTTCCCTGAAACCAATTGCGCTTCAAGGCTTTAATGGCTACTGGAGTAACGTGAAATTGGCCTTTGTAAACTGTGCCGTAGCCGCCTTCCCCAATTACTGCATCGTCGGAGAAATTGTCTGTTGCAGCCTTGAGTTCACGGATGGAGTATTTCGTGAATCTCCGCCCCGGCGGCGGCGGTCCCCTCTTGAGCTTCTCCTTGGCTTCATCACGCTCTTTAATGGCGGCTTCTTTTTCTTTGGTGGCATTTCTGGCATCGTTCTGGAGCTGTTGTATGACATCTTCTTTGTCCTTGATGAGCGTCGTGAGCTGCTCGCAGATGCCTTCGTACTCTTCAACCTGATCATCATCAATAACAAGATTAACAACTAAGAGTACTGAGCATCACTGAGCTACACTGGACAGATAGGGCTTTGATAAGGGGGCACTTAAAACAGATGGGAAAGCAAAATCTGGTCAAATTCCAACAGTAAAGTTTTCTTAGATCCATTGAGTTTGAGAAATATGAGGTTTTGGGTAGATTCAGAATTTGTGAGCATTGATAAGAGACACTCAAAACAAACTTGGAAAGCAAAATCTACAGCAATAAAGTGTTAATCGACCACTAAATTGAAGAGAAATATGAAATTCTGGGTGGTCTCAGAATTGGAAAACAAAATTTCTAATTTAATTCATTTTAAAGTGCCAGTTACCCACACGACAAACAGACCTGGGCATATCCTAAATTTCACAGACCTGGGCATATCCTAAATTTCAGACCTGAGCATACCCTAAATCTCATACCTTTACATGAGCTGATATAGCAGCCGATTCCGCCTCCAAGATTCTCTGGTTGGCCTCTTCCACCTCCTCTTCCAGGTTTCTCCTCCCCATTTTTTTCAAATACCTAGATGAAAAGATTTTGTGCAATTAGCTAGTTCTCACCTTCAAATTGACATTCCATTATATTCTGGGACAATAAAAAGAAGTAAGTAGGTTAAATTTGTAGTAACCTTTTTTCTTTCTGATCGAATCCAGAAATTTAACACGGATCAATATGAAACTTCAATCAATTTTTAAAGCATTTGTATCAAGACAAACCCCTGAAGCCATGCATAAAACCTCAAATCATATAATACTCAAACTAACCATGAAATTTTAGGAGGACTCAACTTCATTTTTTTCCATGAAATGCAGTCCCCAAGTTCCAAGAAGATTGTCCAAAGGAGAAACCAGAATCTTAGTCATTCCATATAAACGAAAAGGGAGAGTTCCAGTTACTTACTGCATTGCTGTGATTGGGCCATGTGTTTCCGAGCCTGTTCTTGATAGAAATTCACGGCTTCATGAAGTGGGACCGAGGAAGCTGATGTGCGTTCATCTATCTAACGCAGGCTCGTCATCATGTCCATTTGCGACAAGAGACAAAATGACACAGTGACATATGAAGGTTTTGGACGGTCCAATCATTAACCGGTCGTTCACATTCGCCGTAAAATGGTCAATCCACAAACTACAAAGCACGCTTGAATTTTAAAGTAACCCATGGCTTTTAATGAAGTGGAGAAGAAAGAAGGAAGATAGAAAGAATTTATTTTGATGTTTATTAGGCTAACAATAACCTATTGGGACATTTTTGCAACTCAGTTCTTTTCTTGTTCAACTTGATGATGAGTGTTCCTAATTTCTTCATGTCCTTTTATTGAAAAGGTTATCCCAAGAGCTAGCTGTCAAGATATTTGCATAGTTGGCCTACAGGCTTCACACTCGAAAATAAAATGTTTTTTTGTTTCCACTTTCCGGGAAGTGCAAAATATACACACCCTTTCTTCCCAAGCTTCCTTTGGTCTTTTCCAACGCTTTTTTCTCCCCAACCCTTTATCTCAAGCTCACTTGTGGAACCTATCAATAACTAACTCCTTTAAATCTTTATTGTTCATAGGGCACATGTTCAAGTGAATATCCCATTTACTAAGCCATTTAATATTTTGTTGCATCCACGTCTTCTTTCTTTCGCACAATGTGTCATTGAAAACGACCTTAGGCCATCGCCTGTCCTCCATTTGTTCAATTCTTTTTAGATATCTTATGAGTCGCACCATAGACATTGCTTCGATAGGAGTAACCTCCATTTCACTCAACATGATATCATAAGGCGCTGAACTTTTAATTTTAAACTTGTTTGTAATCAAGCGCTTTTGAATCTTTTCAATTTGCTTCCATTGTAAGTCAGATGTGTTGTTGGCCCATACTTCACAGCCATAGAGAATCATCGAGATCACTAAAAGCCCTAAAAGAGTTTGCGTAGACTTCCAATCCCATAGCTCTGCCTCTCTACACCTATTTTGGAAAGCATAGAATGCTTTCCAGCCTCCCAAAGTTCTTTTCTTTCTGCAGTTTGCCCAACTTAAATTTTTGTTGAAGTCAATTCCGATATACTTGTAATATGCCACTTCTTCGAGAGTGTTGCCTCCAAAGTAGAACTGGTGTTGGTTGTGTTTTCTTTTGCTAGAGAAAACTACCACTTTCGTCTTACTAGTATTGACTTGCATCCCCACTGTTCTACAAAAGAGCTCAAGGGAAAGTAAATGTTCTTGTAACCCAAGAGCGGATTTAACAATCAAAATAAGGCCGTCTGCATACAAAAGAAGCCTTATCACAAACTCGCCCAAAAGAGCACCTCACCATCCTGTAGGTTTAACCACTCTTCAAGTTTGTCGATATATAAACCAAAAAGGGTAGGGGACAAAGGGCACCCTTGTTTGACCCCGATATCACTCCTAAAACTTTCAGAGATGCTAGCTGACGTTCTGATTTTGACTTTAACCTCCTCGTATAGTCTATGGACGGCTGCTCTAAGATGCATAGTGACCCCAAGTTCCTCCATTCTATGCCAAAGCTTATCCCTAGGGACCATGTCAAATGCTTTTTTGAAATCAACAAAGCAACAAAAGGCTTCCTCTTTTTTTTTCCACACTTTTTCAATGAAGTAAGTGACTTAAATTTTAGAAAATTTGTCTTAAGAATTCAATTTGGTTCAAAATTTAGTTTAAATTGTTGAAATGATATTTTGGGGCGATCGAAATTACATAAATAAAGTACCAAGGTAATAGAAAGTACTGAATCCATCCTTACAATCAAAACTACAACTCTAACCACCAAAATTACCATTTTATTTAATCTATATAGGGGAGAGATGTCTATTGTTGAACAGGGACCAGTAGTTGACATAGTACTGGTCCCACATAACCACCATATCTTGACACAAATAAACCCATAAGTTAAACACACACATTTCATATTAAGTGCAGAAAGTATTTAAATTATGTCCAAAAATTGCCCATTAACTGACTGGGCCAATAGCTGTCAATAAATAGTCTTGATATGACAAACTGTACAAAACATCTTGTCCCAACAAAGTACAGATCTGCTCAAATATCCAGAAGTACATAAACAGCTAAATATCCCAACTCGTTTTTGCCACCTACTGCAAGGTACCTATCAAAGGAGGACCCACGAATATCTAATGGAGCCTAAATATCCCAGCATTCATTGAAACCTGTCCAAACATTCATGCATACCTGTTCAAGCACCAGAAAACTTAGTGTCAGCCATAACTGCAAGATTGTTCAACATTCCAACCCTCTGTATTCAATAAATGACACCTACCCATTAAATGCACCCATTAAACAGATGGAAGCACACAGATCATGAAACAGATGAAGGCACAGGGATCCACAATGACAAGCTCCCAACCATTGGATCACTTTCAAATCAATCCACAACACACATTGAAATTTCAGAGATTGCAATCCATGTGCAACCTTCTTACCAACCCAATTCAATAGCAAACAACTATAAATGAACCACAACCCTTATGAAGATGCATTTCATAAATTCGACCTGCAGAGTGTGTGCACAGTTGCATTTCAGAAATTTGAACAACAGAGTGTGTGCACAGTGGAGGCATACCAGCAGAAGTGTGTGCACAGTGGAGGCAGGTTACTGTTACTGTGATTTAAGTTTCTGTTTATGTTATTTCCAGTTATGTTATTCATGTTACTTTTGTTATTTATGTTTCTGTTATTCATATTATTTATGTAGATTCAGGTTACTGTTACTGTGATTTAGGTTATTCATCTGATTTATGTAGATTCATATTATTTAGGTTACTGTTATTTACATTTCTGTTATAATCAACTTCCAGTTTCTTCTACATAACCAACCTCCCTTCTAAATGTGCAGGTTCTTGTAGGCATGGCAAGAGTCAGCAATGCAAGGAGAACAAGTCGTCGACTGAGTAGGGGTGCCCAGCTATGCTGCACCTCATCGGATGAGGAGAGGCCCAATGATACAAATGCCAACAATGCTCCCAGCAATGTTGTTGAGAATGACAATGTGGTGGAAGAGGACATTGTTGTCCCACCACCAACCACACAGTCAATTCCAACCACAGTTCAAGGAACAAGTTCAGTCACCAAAATCAGTGCAATAAGAGGTTGGACAAAAGAAGACATGCTAGCTGCTATTGATGATATAGAGTTCAATGGATATTCCATTCGTGCTGCTGCTAAAAAACATGGAGTTGCTATCTCTTCAGTACATTATTGGATAAATGGACTCACAGATACAAAGCGCAGAGGGCCTGTTACAGTTATGACTGAAGAGGAGGAGGCCGAGGTGGTTCAGTGGTGTAAGGAGATGGCTGAAATGGGACATGGGCTAGAGCTGATACAGCTAAAATCCACAGTAGCTCAAATCTGTCAAGGGAGGCCAAACCCCTTCAAAGATGGGTTTCCTGGTAAGTCATGGTGGTCTGGGTTTAAAAAAAGGCATCCAGACCTTGTGTTGCGTACAGCTGAGGGCCTAGATAGAGACAGGGCTCTCAATCTACGCCCTGCAATTCTGACTAAGTTCTATGCCACCCTTTCTAGTGCATATGAGAACCATGGGTATGCTCCAGACCATATTTGGAACTGTGATGAAACAGGTTTACAGGCAGGAAGGAACTGTGGCATGCGTGTAATTGCCAAGAGAGGGAGTCGTAATGTGCCAAAGATTTTGCCTAGGAGCAGGGAGTGGATCACTATTCTATGTTGTGTCAATGCAATTGGTGCTTCAATCCCAGGATTCTATCTATTTAAAGGTAAAACTCAACTCAAAAACTATATACAGAATTGTGAACCAGGTGCATGCATGGCTGCACATCCCCATGCTTGGATGACCAAAGAACTCTTTTTGAACTGGCTTACTCACTTTGCTGCATCTATACCAGGCGGTGTCTCACCTGTAAATAGACACCTGCTGGTTTTAGATGGTCATGGAAGCCACATTGCTGTGCAAACAATCGAGGAGGCTAACAATTTGGGCATCGACCTGTTGACACTGCCTGCTCATACCACTCACAGATTGCAACCCCTAGATGTCAGTGTGTTCGGGCCTTTCAAGAACTATTTCAGGGGTGAGCGAGCTTCATGGATGGCACAGAATCCAGGGGTGGAGGTAAAAAGGTTTGAGCTAGCCGAGCTTGCAAGTAAAGCCTTTAAAAGGGCTCTCACACCTTCGAATATCAAGGCTGGGTTTAGGAGGACTGGAATATGGCCACTGAATTCTGAGGCTCTCATTCATGATACTAGTTGTAGCCTGGCATTTGATCTGAATGGTCAGGAAGAAGGGGATGTCCAAGCACATGTTGCTGGCCAAGAAGATGTGGAGGTAGAGGAAGACATTGTTGCTGCTGATCATATGATATCCCTCTCTCAAGGAGAACCATACTGTGGTGATGAAGAAGAACAGGTAAGTGAAACACAGTATAACAATGAACCAATTGACAGTAACATGGAGGTACATACAGCAACTGAGACAGCTGCAAATTCTGCTTCTGTTCATGTCTCTATGCAAGAAACAGTTGCAACTTCTGCTTCTGTTCATGTCAATGAAAACGTTCACCATGCACCAGGAAGCAGCAATGGAGAATTGACTTTGCCAATCCAGGTTACCCCACAATCATGGCTGGTAGAAGCCATGATGAATTTGGACAAAAATATTGTGTCAAGGACAAATGAAGAAAGCATGAACATGCCTTCACAGCCCAGAGAATTGGAAGAAGAAATTGTTCATTATTTTGTGGACAATGGAAACCTGGTAGAAGATAGTGTCCAGAACGAGGTTCCAGCTGAAGAGGACAATATGGTTCAGACAGAGCAGGAGAACATTGACCCAAATATTGAGAGGCAAGAGTCAAGCAAGGAGCAACAAGTGCCAAAGAATAGCCAGTTGCTTGGTCGGTTTCTAAAGCTACCGGTAGAGAGAGTGTCAGCAAAAAGAAGGCACTTTACCGCAGACAATCTTCGTCTATGCCGAAGTTCACAGTTACTCACAACAGAGGACTATATAAAACTATTGGTTGAGTCTGAGCATAGGAAACTTGAACTCCAGGATTTAAAGCAGAAAAAGAGGGACTTAGCTAAAGAAAAGAAGGCTGCAAGGATTGCTGCAGCAGAAATTCGAGCACAGGAGAGGCTTGACAGAGAGAAAGAAAGACAAGAAAAGGCTCATCAAAAACAAATGGCAAGGCATGAAAAGGAATTGAGAAAGGCTCAACAATTGCTTCAAAAAGAACAAGGGGTGGCTAATAGTTCTGCCATTGATGCAAACATAGTGGAGGGGAGTAGGATGATGCCAAACACATTGGAACATCTTGCAGATAATACTCCATGTTTCCAAGACCTCCTAAACATCCAAGTCCCCCGCTATCAACAAGTGCGCATGCCCACTTTATTCCCTCCTACCAGTGCAGGTGTCAGACAGATGTATGAATATCGGGGGGGTCAAACCAATGCAGGGGTTAGTAGCACTAGTGTCCACTGTGGCTACTCAATTCCTCCATGGCTGCAGGAAGCAAATTGGATAACATATGGAGGCAACCAGCCACAACCTAATCAGCCATTGGTAGGTATGCCAACCAACCTGGCTCAAGCAGGAAACTCAACATGCTTGGGAAGTGAAGATCTTGGACGACATCAAGCATAGGAGTGTCATGTAGGGATGCCAATTTTTTTGTTGTGACCACATTGCATTGTGGATTTTGTAATCACTGGGTCTAACTACTGCAACATGGCCATTTTGTATACAATCCTATACATTTTTGGGTATAATCCTAGGTCATATCGTTCCCTGATGTTTGCGGGGTTGTAATCAGGGGTTTATCATAAGGTTTAATATACAATTTCATCATTTCAAGAGCAAGCTGTAATGTACTCTGATTAAACATTTCATTAACATTTTTTAGGGATTATGAATTTAGTTTGTTGTTGGTTTATGTTTCAATTTATGTTTGGGCTGAATTGTTGGTTTATGCACCTACAACCCAAAAAACTTATAAGGGAGGGATGCCAGTTGTTGGACACCCCACGTGGCTCCCTCCCCCATGCCACGCTGGAGAGTCGACACGAACGCAGCTCGGGCCCAGATGGCACCGCCACTTGTCGTGGTGGGTGGTATAATTAAAGCGGCATCTATGGCACACTTTTTCCCGCTTTTCCGGCGCTTTTCCGGCAAACTCTCCTTCCTCCCGTGTATTGTTGCTCGGGCCCTGTCTGTGAACACTCCGCCACCCCACTTCCTGTTCAAGCCCGCTCTGGTTCTGCACCACCCCCGCCCAGGTTCTGCACCATGGGCGCTCTCGTTCTGCCGGTATCCGGCTGAATTATTGAAGGTTCTAGGGTTTATGCTGCAGCAGGGTCCATGGCTTATGCTGCAGCTTAAGGTCCATGGCTTTAAATCCTGGAGTTCAAGTTTCCTGGGTTTTGTAATTAAGGTTCAGTGGTTAATGTTGAAGCTGCGTTTCAATTTTTACAGGGTGTATGAATTAGGGTCCATCTTCTATGGTGTATGTTCTAGGGTTTGGCCGTGTTTCATCACAGTTCCATAAATGGTCTGGAGCATACCCATGGTTCTCATATGAACTAGAAAGGGTGGCATAGAACTTAGTCAGAATTGCAGGGCCAGAACCTTAATTACAAAGGGTAGTGTTTAATTTTTTATAGGGTGTATGAATTAGGGTTTTGTAATTAAGGTTCCGTGGTTAATGTGGCAGGGTCCTTGACCCCTATATTTTCCTTAAACTAGCAGCTAGGAATGGGGTTGAACCATTGCATGGGTGTCATACCCATCCATTCGATGCTAACTGTACTGCAACATGGTGCCTATCTATCTCCTATTATTAAAATGCTTCTATAAGGAATGTTCCATGGAGGGCTGTCATGCATGACTTATTACAACTTAATACAGTATCATACTAATCAACATAACAGGCCTAAATAAGATCATACAACAGCAGATAAGATGCAGCAGATCACTTCATGTTAATAGGTAAAAGTAAAAACTGCATCATACACTTATAAATTAACAATAGCATGCAACTTGTAAACTGCAATAACAACAGCAGATGATAAGGTGGAGCAGATCGCCACAAAAACCAACAACAACATAAACCAACAACAAACTAAATTCATAAACCAGTTAACCACTGAACCTTAATTACAAAACACTAATTCATACACCCTATAAAAATTGAAACGCAGCTTCAACATTAACCACTGAACCTTCATTACAAAACCCTATTTCATACACCCTATAAAAATTGAAACGCAGCTTCAACATTAACCACTGAACCTTAATTACAAAACACTCATTCATACACCCTATAAAAATTGAAACGCAGCTTCAACATTAACCACTGAACCTTATTTACAAAACCCTTATTCATACACCCTATAAAAATTGAAACGCAGCTTCAACATTAACCACTGAACCTACATTACAAAACCCTAATTCATACACCCTGTAAAAATTGAAACACAGCTTCAACATTAACCACTGAACCTTAATTACAAAACCCTTATTCATACACCCTGTAAAAATTGAAACGCAGCTTCAACATTAACCACTGAACCTTCATTACAAAACCCTATTTCATACACCCTATAAAAATTGAAACGCAGATTCAACATTAACCACTGAACCTTAATTACAAAACACTAATTCATACACCCTATAAAAATTGAAACGCAGCTTCAACATTAGCCACTGAACCTTCATTACAAAACCCTTATTCATACACCCTATAAAAATTGAAACGCAGCTTCAACATTAACCACTGAACCTTAATTACAAAACACTAATTCATACACCCTATAAAAATTGAAACGCAGCTTCAACATTAACCACTGAACCTTATTTACAAAACCCTTATTCATACACCCTATAAAAATTGAAATGCAGCTTCAACATTAACCACTGAACCTACATTACAAAACCCTAATTCATACACCCTGTAAAAATTGAAACACAGCTTCAACATTAACCACTGAACCTTAATTACAAAACCCTTATTCATACACCCTGTAAAAATTGAAACGCAGCTTCAACATGAACCACAGAACCTTAATTACAAAACCGTAATTCATACACCCTGTAAAAATTGAAACACAGCTTCAACATTAACCACTGAACCTTAATTACAAAACCCTTATTCATACACCCTGTAAAAATTGAAACGCAGCTTCAACATGAACCACAGAACCTTAATTACAAAACCGTAATTCATACACCCTGTAAAAATTGAAACGCAGCCTCAACATTAACCACTGAACCTTAATTACAAAACACTAATTCATACACCCTATAAAAATTGAAACGCAGCTTCAACATTAACCACTGAACCTTATTTACAAAACCCTTATTCATACACCCTATAAAAATTGAAACGCAGCTTCAACATTAACCACTGAACCTACATTACAAAACCCTAATTCATACACCCTGTAAAAATTACAACACAGCTTCAACATTAACCACTGAACCTTAATTACAAAACCCTAATTCATACACCCTGTAAAAATTGAAACGCAGCTTCAACATTCACCACAGAACCTTAATTACAAAACCGTAATTCATACACCCTGTAAAAATTTAAATGCAGCTTCAACATTAACCACTGAACCTTAATTACAGAAACCTAATTCATACACCCTAAAAAAAATTACAATGCATCTTCAACATCAACCACTGAACCTTAATTACAAAACCCTAATTCATACACCCTAAAAAAATTGAAACGCAGCTTCAACATTAACCACCGAACCTTAAATACAGAACCCTAATACATACACCCTAAAAAAAATTACACGTAGCTTCAACATGAACCACAGAACCTTAATTACAAAACCATAATTCATACACCCTAAAAAAATTTAAACGCAGCTTCAACATTAACCACAGAACCTTAATTACAAAACCCTGCTGCAGCATAAACGAAATGCATTTCACCATTTCACCATTGCAACATAAACGTAAATGCACAAATTCACAACCCAGAAAACCAGACTTAAACCTTTAAAAGCAGCAGAAATGGTCCACGAAATCCCCAGAAGGTTGAGAGTGTTGACAAACACTGCAGAGAATGGCTGGTAGGAAACCTACCACCGAAACCGTAGAAGCGTTAAGGGACGAGCCACCGCCGCGAGCAGGAACAGCCAACGCAGGAACAACCAACGCAGGAACAGCCAACGCCACCGCCGTGAGCAGGAACAGCCAACGCCACCGCCGTGAGCAGGAACAGCCTGATGGAAGCCACCATCGCCACCAGCGAAACCAGCCGAGCGGCAACCCAACAACACAACCACCGAACCGATGAAAACCTCCAACGGGGTCCGCCGCAGACAACTTCGAGCGCCTGTGGTGCGCTATGGCCATGGAGCGAGGGTCAACGTCGGGCGAGGTAGCAGACAGAACAAACAGCAGCGGCGAACGCCACTCGTCGGGAGGTAAGGCAACAAGCGCCCGCTGCAACACAGTATAACGTGACGACGAACGCAGAACGAGAGCGCCCATGGTGCAGAACCAGAGCGGGGGTGGTGCAGAACCAGACCGGGGGTGGTGCAGAACCAGACCGGGCGTGAACAGGAACTGGGGTGGCGGAGCGTTCACAGACAGGACCCGAGCAACAATACACGGGAGGATGGAGAGTGTGCGGGAAAAGCGCCGGGAAAGCGGGAAAAAGCGTGCCATAAAGGCCGCTTTAATTATCGCACCCACCACGACAGGTGGCGGTGCCATCTGGGCCCGGGCTGAGGTCGTGTCGACTCTCCAGCGTGGCATGGGGGAGGGAGCCACGTGGGGTGTCCAACAACTGGCATCCCTCCCCTATAACCAATCCGCTCAACCTTCTACAATTTTTCGTAAGAAGTCCAATCAATGAAACCCGTCATTATTGTTCGGAAATGTGAAAGTGCTTCCACCGTCATCTTGACACTTAAAAACATATTTGATGGAATAGATTCTCCTTGGTCTATTCCACACGCCACTCTTTTAATAATAATTAATGTCAAAATCTTTTAAAGAAATTCTATTTTAATGTGCTTGTTTTTTAAGCTTTATTTGTGTATGACTTGCAACAACTTGTTCCTTGTTTCTTACAAGATGGTTTTACTTAAACATAGTAATTAGTAATCACATATCCTAGTCTCTATAAGTAAATTATATTAAAGGTTAAGTAAATTATATTTAAGGGTTAAATTCATGTAGCCATCGTTATAACCTTATTTTAGCGTAAGTGAGCATTGGTACTAAGAACTTGATTGATGCACCTAACAAAAGTGGGAATCGAGGTTTTCAATTAGGAAGTACTTACATAATTAAATTACGTTATAATTTTAATTAAATTATAAGTTAAAAAAAATAATGTTGTAACCAACTCACAAGTCACTTTTAATTTGACTATTGAACAAAATAAAAGTGTCACTTAAATATATTTAGTAATAAAACAACAAAGTTTTTGATTCCTTTTCAAAAAATCTTGATTCCTACTTTTAATTTGACTATTGAACAACATAAAAGTGTCACTTAAATATATTTAGTAATAAAACAACAAAGTCTTTGATTCCTTTTCAAAAAATCTTGATTCCTTCTTTTTACTTGTACTTCCTTTTGTTTTCAAAAACTTTGTAGTCCTGTCTCTTTAATGAAGTTTCAATCAGTGATAACAAAATCAAAGCAAAATCATGTAGATCCCACCTAAATTTTGATTTAATTTCTCTTTAATTTCTTATTCATTCAATGTTACAATGATCAAAGATGGCTTTATTTTGTAAATGGTTGATATATTGTTGAAAGATTTTTTCTATATTTATCTTAATAGCTAAACACATTAATTGTATTTGTGAAAACATATCCAAACAACTACTTTCCTTCCATTAACAGCACAATGCATTAATGTATTTATTATCACACACACCATTTATTACTTAACAAAAGGCATCTTATCAATGGCTCACTCTTTGACTTTACACTCCAAATATCAAGTAAAGGTGTAGTGAAATATATTTCTTATCATATACACCATTTATACTTAACAAATGGCATCTTATCAATTGCTCACTATTTGACTTTACAATGAAAATCTTAATCAAAGGTGTAGTGAGAAGTACAATGTTACATTCCTATGTATCATAATATTTATTATAAAATAAAAGTATAACAACTATCAAGTACTCTTTAATTTTCTCTATCACCAATCCTAATCTTTTTTTTTTTCTTTATATATTTATCAATAATAAATAATATAAATATGCTATAAAAAAAATTAAATTTTTTATTTTAACAATATAAAAAGTTTAAAGGGGAGGCAGGAGGGGGAGGGGTGCTCTTTGGCCCCGATGGAGAACATATTTTCACTTATTCCTGGAATTTGGGAGTAGAAACCAACAACATGGCGGAAGCTTTGGCCCTCTGGTAAGGCTTAAACCAAGCTCTATCCCATGGTGCTCAAGAAGTAACAGTAGTGGGGGACTCCAGGATG
The DNA here is from genome assembly GCA_027924585.1 of Larix kaempferi. NCBI lineage: Eukaryota > Viridiplantae > Streptophyta > Pinopsida > Pinales > Pinaceae > Larix > Larix kaempferi. The sequence continues at coordinate 19,374,985 of BSBM01000023.1, read as the reverse complement.
ATTATCCACAGCATCAATACTATGAACTTACCCTCGTCTATTCGCCTCCGTCAACTTCTACGAAGAATAGCATTGCTCATTCCTCTCTTCCAAGTCATCGAATTCTATCATGTCCTCCGAAGGAATAACGAAAATGCGGATAAAGCAACAAATGAAGCTATTATCCTAGGGAAAGGAGTTCTAAAAATCAATGATGAAACTAATCTGGTTTCTATCCCGTAACTATTTGGTCTCAATCCTGAACATGGACGTAATGAGAATTTGGCACATAGGTATTAAGGCACGTGTCCAGCGCCAAAACTGCCGGATGTTCCTCGCTCCTAGACGCGGCGGGCCTTCTTCCCCTGAAGACACCCTTTCCTCCACTACCATGCATTATCTCAACCATAAGTTCGCTCGCTTCCTCTCTGCAATTATGATGCCACCCCTGCCACAGTTGATGAAGGCCCGTACCAGTAAATGTACCAAGGATTAGGATGAATTACGGAGAAAGATCTTCTCATGCGCCTCCAGGCGTGCGGATTTGCTCTCCTCAGCTCAATTTCGTCGGCACTCCTCTATTGCCTGCGTCACTGGGCTCTCTGAAGCCAATTCTATTTATGACAACACGCTGGGCCATGATCCTCAGCGAATTACCACCTACGGCAGGGAGAACCGTTATTCAATAAGCAGTACGATAAGGGGTACTGGAGCCCCTCAAAGAAGGAAGATTGATCAGGCGGCATGCATCGAATTCGGGGTAATTATGATTTATTTATTACCTGGAACAGACATCAGCAATAAGAATGATAACCCTCTTCGCATCGGCCTTAAAAGAGATACTAAGCCTGCTAAGAAGGAGAGTTCCCCAAGAAGACGAAAGCTCTGGCATTTTCCCGCGACGCTTCCTCTGTTCAACTCTGGAAATATCTGGTATACGCTAAGTGGAATGGCCGACACGGGAGACTCAGCGGCTTCCTCCCCTGATCCATTACTGGAATTGGAAGCGGAAATTCGTGTTCTACGGCGACGGGTAAGAAGACAAGGAGATTTCATGAATAGAATGGATGCGCAAGGTGGTCGCAGGCTTGACAGATTGGACGAGGAAATAGGTAGTACCCGGGAGGATTTCGCCGAAGCACTGGAAGCTTTGGAACTGAAGGTAAAGGACGCCATCGAGAACATGGATCGCAGACTTCAGAATCTGGAAATTGATATGGAGAACCTCCGAGGTGGTGAGAAGCAAAGTTCGAGCAAGAACCCAGCAATTGCAAAACCGTCTGCAGGGGCACGTTATCGTTAACTTCTGTATAGGTCCGGTTTTACTCTGTTTTACCTTTCTGCTTTAGTTTAAAAAAAAAAAAAGCCCTGTCATGCCACAGGCTTCTGTAATTAATGGATGGAGGACTGATAGACTCTCTGTTTTCTGGATATGTACTCTTGTGGGGTGGCTTTGCCACTGCTTTTAATATATAAACTAGCCGTTTTTGTCAAAAAAAAAACAATATAAAAAGTTTAATACAATAATATATATATAGCTCGGTGGGTTAGTTTAAATGGTTGAGAGTTGTTCTTGTAAGCAAGAGATTTCGAGGTCAAATCAAATCACATGTTAGCTATTAATAGCGATTCCATTAAGGGGCTACCAAAGAAAAATATATATATCACCATCTATTAACATGTCAAATACATTCTATAATCTATGATCTTTGTGATGGTTTGCATGGTAATCTTGTATTATATCCAGGGAAAAACATAAAGGAAGTATTATTGAGCCGCCAATCTTTAAAAAAAGCTTTATTCATACATATGAATGACATGATGATCTTATGTTGTTGTGTGTACAAATAATAACATGAAAGTGTTTTCAAGTTGTCATGCGGAAAATAGAGAGAATGTCACATACCCCAATTTTGTAAAAATTATGTAATTATTTCATTATATTCCTGAGACATTATGTTAAAATTAATGCTAATTAGGAATTGATGACTCAGCAGAGTCACTAGAAATGGAATGTAATTCTGAATATTTTATTATTAATAAATAAATTATGGAGACAACAGCATGGGAGAGCTATTAAAAAAGAGGTTACTGGTCAAACTGGTGGATGGAACTAGGTGGAAAGGAAAATGACAAGTGGTAGCATCCTCAAACACTTCCTAAGTTGCAGGTGGAAACTTCCCTATATTTGGGGTCATGATTCCCCAAGAAAGTGGAATCTGAGCAGGTGGCTCATTAATTGACAGTTAACCCAACAAAGACCTAGGCAATATTTTAAATAGTACTCAATGAACTAAGCTGGGAGACAGTTGATCTAGAGGGAGAATACATTCAGGTGAATGTTATTCAGGAGCCCCATTGAGGAAGAGGGAAATATACAGTAAGGAAGTTGTTTGAGAGGAATGCTGCAGTAACTTGGTTCCACTATAGCTATTTGGGCTGAGAGAATTATTTGCTGCACCTAGTTCCAGCCAGGGAGACCAGAGCAAGCTCGGGGGTCCTGAGAAGTGCTGTCTGGGCACTCTCCAGGAGTTGGTAGGGAGGAACAGCCTCCCATTGCTGTTGTTGTCCCCAGAAACAGGTTCTACCATTTATTTCCCTATGTTGTCAATTTAGAATACATGTATGATGAGTCTATTTCTATATGTATGAAGAGTAAGTAGTTAGTAAGATAGCATATCAGAGTAGCAAGGGATAGAGTTTGTAGAGTTATTGTGTCTCAACCTTTCCTTATTATCCTTATTATCTTACGGTAAAGGTATTTTTAATGCTTGCTGTACATTGTTCTTATTGTAAGTAATAGTATGTTATTGTAATTTTTAAACCTGGTTTAATACAATAGTTAAATAGATAAGTAGAGTTTAAGTATACAGTAAATACTTTTCTGGAAATATAAACTCGTTAAAACAATCATAGGAACATAAATAAAGATAACCACATAAACTACAGTAATGATATTATCACACATAATATTGCAGAAGAAGTTGTAGCTATAATTAGAATAGCTTTATAAATATACAAACCCTAGTTAACAATTATACAATCATTATCTGTCACACAAATGAATGTGCAAATTTTCAACAGAAAATTCACTCAGTTATTGTCTGAACTTACGAAAGGACTAGCAGAACCCTTTTTTGACTCAACATCGAACTAAAACAATAGTGTAGTAATATCTTTCACCTGATTACCTCCTTCGATAGAGTCAAAATCTTAATAACTGAACATGCAACTACACAATAGCACGACCATGGTGATCGATTCAAACCATACCACTCCAGTTTTTTTTAAATCAGAATTTATCAACAGAGAAAAACCTAGATATTAAATCCACAACAAAACGAGACAGACAGAACAATTTTCCAGCTCATTATCGAGCTTCATTATCATTATAAAATCTTCCACTTGTTTCTCAAACAACCAACAGGAGAAAATCGCAACTACATAATCAACATATAACTAAAATCACTACTGTACTTTCGGATTAGACCCTATTATGCCAGACGTACAGGTATTTTAAACATTGAAAAGTATTACAACGACTCACCCACAACCGTAGCTCATTTTCACTACATATTAGAATGTAAAACATAGAATCTATCCATGTATGTATTAAAACAACCAAAGGAGCAAGAATACAATTTCACAAATTATAATAACCAAACCTGGGTGAGAACCCCAAATAAATTAAGAGTTTAACAATGAACTTAGGTACGTAACCCTACAGTATTTTATCAATAAGGGTTTATCAGCAGTAGAATAATCTAGTTCATAATTTTACAGCAAACAGAAACAAACAGTATGATATTCTAGCTTCTTGACAAGCTTCGGTAACGTGTTAATATAATTCACTTAGTTTTTCAAATTTCTGACAGAGTTATCATTATAATAGTAGAATAAGCTTTTAAAAACATTTCGCAACTGTAAGGTTCAGATTGAACCCTAGCGTTACAACATATTACACAAAAACTGAACGCTGAGAATTTAGATTGCGCCTTCACCTACAGCCGCGTCACTAATTTACTCATTGAGTGTTTTAAAAAAACTTAACATTCCTACTACTGTAGATGGCATCGAATTTATAGCAAGACGCAGACATCAAACAAGTCATTACACAGATAACAATCCATATTAAGTTAATTTCCAAAAACCCTAGGTGTTAACCCATTAACCTTTTGAAGAAGTGTTATGACAAAATGTAAACAACCGAGGTCGTAGCCTCATCCTCAGAACAGGCTCACAAGCCATTGTTCTCTTCTAATTTTTACAACACAACTCTTCTGTATAAAAACCTAAGAGCCGAAAGGAGTACCAATAGTTACAACACCGACTGAAGCCATACATCTAAATCCAACACAGGGTTTAACCCATATATCTTTTCTTTTCCATTTAAATTATACAGTTAAAATATTTTTCAAGGTTGCCGTGACTTTGAAGTCAAACCAAAACCCTAACCGCCCAAACAACCCACAAGGAGGAATTTGCCATGGTAAGAACCAGGCTTACCCGGAAACGCCTGTTGTCGCAACTTGTGCCATCCCTGCTGTAAGTGGAGCTTGAACCTGCAACGAAAAAGCAAGATTTGTAAACCTTCTATGTGTTTGGAGATTAAACAAATTCGTGTAACTTTAAACAATAAATTCAAACCCTGTAGCTTACCAGGAGTGACGAACACAGATGCAGATAGAGGAGATAGTTCGATAACCACGAGTCGAGGAAGGATAAACCCCACCCTTGCACCGGAGGACAAGCTAACTGAAGCAAAGGGTATTCTTCTACAATGGAAGCTCAAACGAACACTAAGTCAACGGATACACTCACGCCATGACAGGGTTGTTTCAGGTAACAAGGGTAAACCCTAAGTGTTAAATAAACTCATAGTTGCCATCAGTGAGGTGTAAGGACTCCCCAAACGATATAGTGGACAAGCACGAATGCTGGGAGCAGTAAGGAAGCTGCTAGCTCACAGTAGCAGCAACACTGGTAAACCCCAGTTGTTGATTCACCTTCATAGCGCTAACAGAAAGGTATATAAGGTTCCCAGGCGATACAGAGAACAAACACGAAGGTGAGGTAGTATAGGAGCAGCTAACATACAGTAGGAGCAGCTAAAGCTAACACATAGTAGGAATAGCTAGCACACTGTAACAATGGAGACCGGACCAGGAGGGTTCGTCGAGAGACCAAGCCCGAAGGAAAAGGGAAAATGATAAGGTAGGGTTAGTCAACGAATTTATATCACCAAATACTTGGCTCCTGTTTAACCACGTAGCAATCTAATTTTTCCATGCAGTGGGTCGACACTCCATAGTTTCACAACGACATATCAATTATTGTTACTCGATTAAAATCATAGCAGGGATATCCAATTACGGCAACAAACTATAGTTCAAACTTGCCAAAATTTCCATGTAACACATGCTTTCAATTTTCGTATTGGAGAACATTAACACTTGGACCTACAATCATTACAATCATGTTAATGACATTAAAGTGCAAGATCTCTATGATATTCTTATCATTATTGCTAAATAAAAACTCATAATATGTGTAAATCAAATTATCATATGATTCTTCATAATGGATAATTCATAAATCATCCTTTTTAAATCAAAGCATTAGGACAATACCTGTAACTCTTGCAATATATGGATTTAAACTTTGACTTATTATTTCATACAAATGAACATTGTTTAAAAACTTAGTCATGAAGTATTCTAGGCATGGAAGAAGCAAATTGCATTATAAAAGTTATATGGGTAATGATGTAATGTAAACTATAAATGGTTTAGAACAACATATCACTATTTTTATCTTAACCCCAGTCTCATGAGAAAAGACAAAGGTTACATCCATCCTTGAATCTACAAGTCAATGGAATAAAGTTCAACATGGTGATTTACGATCCTAATGTAATAATGTCATTGAGATAGCTGTTAGTCTTGTTCTTATATCTGTTAACATTATAGGACTAGGAGTAGCGACGCAAACAAAACAAACCCTTAAGGATATTATAAGAAGACATGTAACTGACAGAATATCAAACAATGCTAGCAATAAGTAATGTATACGAGGAAAATTTATAGATCCTTTATAAGGGAAAATGTAAATGATACAGTCACAACAGATGAATAATAGTTGTCATGTGGTATTGGGCAACCAGTTGCAATCTACTGTGTTAGCTATGAAATATATTTTGCATTTCGGTAATACCATCAGAGCGCAATTACTTCATAGAGTTTTTAATTCTTTTGAGCTTAAGAAACATAGCTGTCATAATCTCTAACTAATTTATAATTCTAAATTAGTAAGACCTTGAAGAGATCATAGGATGAATGCTACCTTTAAACACTTGATGACCTGTCTAGCATGCTTAGACTGTTACTGAAGGAATTGGTACAGCTAACTGACTTTTAATACTTTAAAGATTTAAATGTAGAAACTCGTACAGTACCTGTATATCTGTAAGAGAAAGACATATTGATGCATTAGCTCAGAAGCTAAGTAAGCCCAGTCTGTTATGGCAATTCCCCCTTGAGGTTGCAGAACAAAAAACAATCAGTAACTGTAAATAAAACTCACATTAAAATTTAAGTACAACAACAGATCATCCAAACATATTTATGATCACTTAACTAAACAAACAGATCAAGGAATGCATTTAATAACATTAATTGCTATGTTAAAAAATTTTAAATTATTCGAAATTTTTGGGTTTTGACAGAGAAACTTCTATTATGGATTTTTCTTTTCTTTTTTCCCTTTGTTTCTTGTTCTTAAATTGCACTTGATACCATGGGATTACATTTGTAGAAAATCCTATCCTTCATTTCCCAATTCTTGAATTACAACCATTAGCTTAAATAACACCTCTAATCTTTCATTTTTATAAGTTAGAGAAGGATTTGTCCATATATTGATACCCAATTCAAACTTAATGTTGAAAATAATCCCACATTTATATGCATATCGTAAATAAAAGGAATACATGACATTTATTTAATAAATAAGAGGCATTTTTTCCATCATAACCTCATATAATGATAATGTGTCATGATATAAAGAACATTACCTCTGCAAAACACAGTCAAGATATGAAAATTGTGCATTGTCCACACTACAATCACTACAATGAAAGAATTGAATAATCAAATCTCTCTCTCTCTCTCTCTCTCTCTCTCTCTCTCTCTCTATATATATATATATATATATATATATATATATATATATATATATAACACTCCTATGGTTGCACCATTAAATCCGCCCTAATTTTTATTCAAGGATAGATCAAGGGTTTGAATCCCTTAGCTCGTCATGGGATGCCTTGAAATTAATCAATGAAAATTGGATGTTGTAAATGATATGAAAATAATATTCATCAATGGATTTGTATGATGACAATATTCATCTTCTTAAGTTACCAAAACCCTGGGAACCTACAATGTCTAATATGAACAAACAATTTCACCATAGTATCAACTCAATTGTATTTGTCAGATTTGAGGATAAATGTCAAAAAACATAACCAAAAACATTGGTTGGTAATCATAATCTGGATTCAATATTTTGGTGAAGGAGGTACGCCATCAAAATTTACCCTCGTAAATTTTACCTTTAAATCAAACTAGTTAACCCATGTAAATGCATCGACCCACTTTAGTCTTAGATTATCTTGAAATTGTTATGTTTTTTTTTGTAAACTACAGAAAGGAAATATATTAGAGTACAAAAATCGTTACATTCACAGGCGAGACTGTAGTTCTAAGAGTGTTCAGACGCCTCTCATTTAGCAGAAAAATCAAAATAAGGCCCTCTTGGGCCTGCCCACAGATGGGATGAGAGTCATAAACATAGTTACATCCGACCATTAAAAACATATTCCTAACCAGTTCAGAAAGTTAAAACAGAGCATAACATAAATTATTCAGCCAAAGCAAGGCTTCTGGAAACGCTAACCGCTGTAAAAAGGAGCTAGGGCATGCCAGGGCCACCTTAAGTGTTTGCATTTGCATCCTAGGAGCTAGGCTTGTCCTCAATGATTGGGAAGGAACCAAATAAGTCTTCATCCCAATTCTGAATTGAGAGTTTGGGAGACAGCGGTTCCGTCTTACGCAGGGTAGCAGCTTCACCTTCGGATTTACGAACCCTTTTGTAATGCAGAGAGTCAATAGTGGTGGGGATAGGAAGCGAGACCTCGGGGGGAGGGACCCCTTGAGAAGTGACGACAGCCAGAGAGAAAAGCCCTGTAGGGGAGCCGTGGAAAGGAACAATGACAGTAGCAGGCGGATCCTGTAAATTGGAGCCCATAGTATGGGCGCTGGGTGCTTTAGCCGTGCTCTCCCGGGGGAGAGTATCCTTTCCTGTCGAGGCATATTTGCTGGAACCAGGAACGTCTGGACCAAAAACGCAGTGGGAGGTGCCCTTGTTGACGAAGTAGTACTTGCCTCCGACCACACTGGATTCCAAAGCAGAAAGCACTTCGTCGAGGTGAACCCTATGAATTCAAATGTCCATTATAGAGACCTTGTCCATATTCCAGCTAGCCAACAATTCCTCAACCAAATAATCCAACATGTTCTTCATTGACTAATAGTAGTTAATCTGATTACCTTAGTTTCCAGAGGTGAGTATATCAGAGACATGGTTTGCCTCTCATTCATCGACTAGCCTTTGAATCGGAACAATAACCTGGTCATCATAGTAGCTGATGGCTTTTTCCAGTCTCCAGAGAAGTGGTAATCCAGCCCACGCCATGACCGACACCACGCCTAGAGGTTCCACGCATACGGGTCATGGTGAAATCAACAATCTCACAGGCGAGGAGAGACAGAGCAGAGTTATCTGGAACCTGAACTTGTAAGATAAAACCGAACGAGGGTGACGAGTTGTCTTTGCTTCATATCTAGAGCCTGGGAGAGGGAGCGTTGAGACTTCACATGGGGGATTAAGATGAGCAGATGGATCTAGTGGGAGCAAGAGGACATAGACAGACGGGCCAACATAAATGCCAACCACCACAGTTCAATCAACATTAAACCATATCACTCGCTTGAGAGCCATCACACTGGGTGAAGGAATCAGGCTTAAATGCTCCTCCTAGGCTATGACGCCTGCAAGGGTACGTTTCCTGATGGATGGGCCATGTTTCCAGGTGGTTGCATGGCGCCTCCCTCTGTGGCCTGATCAGGATTGAAACCCGCATCTGGGGTTGAAATTTTTATGGTTGAATACCACAATGAATTTCTATTGGATGTTATAGCCAAGGAGAGGATACATATATAGATTTCTATTGGATGTTATAACAAGGAAGAGGATAAGGAAAAATACCTTTGAAGAGCTCAAAAATTTGTGCCTAATGTAAGTGAGACCATACCAATAATTTCATAAGATGTCATACAACACTACCAACAATTTGTACAACAAGGCTTGGCATGTGACACTAGTGCTATGAAACATAACGCTTACAAAGAAATGCCACTTGTCCATATGTGGCATATGAATTAGCACTAAATTTTTTACAACTTAGAGATCATGTTCCATGATATATATATATATATATATATATATATATATATATATAAGCAACAAACTTATATAAGTATTTAGAGCTTTCTCACACAATGTCCATGAATCACACTAGCTAACATAGACCCATCTTAGCATTGAATATATTAACTCTTCCTTGAACTCTGTGTGTGTGTAACTCTAAGATGTACACCTACACATAAACATAGTTGAAGCATATGGATTTCTCACTTGAGTACTTACATGTGCCTACCCACTAGAGGTATCATTGTGTAATCTACTTAATTGTTGTGTGCATGTGTGACATGCTCGATGATGACTCGAATACCTCTTGTCCTTTATTACGAAGGCTCTTATATGTTGGATCACTCTCCCTTAAGTCATATTTACTTAGTTTAGATATGCGACCTTTGTCAAATGTCTAATGCTTAGGTAAGGTCCTCTATCAGGTCACCTCTCATATTTAATATTTATTTTTCAACTTGAACCTATTAGACCTTTTGAGTTTCCTATTTAGAGTCCTCTTCCCATTGTTTGGGTTTTTCTTTGGGATCCAAGTCCCTTATGTGGCCCATTACTAGTTAGTATATCTCATTTTAGATCCTCAACAACCCAAATCCATTTGGAAACACTTAATTTTGGATCCATAGGATCAAAAATTCCTTAACCCTTCATGAGTTCTTGCGACCACGTGAACCATGACTTCTTAGAATCATACATTGTGTGTGAGAGTTGCAGGGCATGAAAAGTGTGCAATCTATAGAAAATACTAGTGGTACACACTAAGAAAATAATGGTACTCAACAAAACTCAAGATATAAATTTTTATTTACAAAACACATTGTCAAACACTAAGTCTAATGTTCACCTATGCCTTGAGGTTGATTCATTGCCTATTTATATCACTCCTCTCCTCTTTGTAAATTTTTTTGAATCTTCTTCCTATTCTCATTACTTTGTAGGTACGCAATTGGATTAGCCCAAAATCTTGATATATCTCTCCTATTATTATCCCATGCTCTTGGGCTACTTGTTCTAGTCATCTCTAGTGCCTCTATTGATATCTCTTGATTTGCTTTAGTTTATTCTTTGCAGTCTTATTGTTTTTTCTTAGGGCATCTCCATTAGGTTATCTCATTCCTACACCTTAGAAGATTAAACTCTTCTACCTCAAATGAGGTTCCAACACAACTAGGGAATTATAGGTAGATTGTAACACCTTTTTCAAGAACTTTGGGTATCGTTCCACACTTCATTGTTTCAACATTTATATGGTATATCTAGGTGTTTTTATTGCATTGTATTGAAGATTAAGGTCAAATTTGTTTTTAGGAAGGTGTAGCAATGTGTGTAGGTTTGTTTGAGTGGAGAAACCATCTCTTAAAGGTGTGCCGCATCTCTTATTTTCATCCTTAGTAGCTTTAGTTCCTCTAACAACATTATTCTAGGTATTCCCCTTCCTTTTTCATCTCTATTTCATCTTCAACATTTAGGTTAATTATCTCACCAAAGGGTAGATCAGTAAATTGGCATGAGTTAACTTACCTTCCTTTATTAATTTGTTTTCAATTCTATTTGGTGTATATAATTAAATGAATTACCCCAATTAATCTACATCAGTTCACATAATCAATCATAAAACCTCAATCAACCTAGTGGTTGTATTCCTAAATCACATAATCATTCATAAAACCTTAATTAACCTAGTGGCATAATTAAATTCTACATCCAACGAGTACACACTCGACATACTTTTGACGTTGTCCGCAATAGGAAAAAGCTCGAAATACATAAATAAATAAATGTATTTCCTTCAATGGAATACATTTTTTGTATTTTTATTTTTATGTATTTTGGGTTTCTTTCCTACCGGGGTATGCTGAGTGGGTACTAGTTGGATGCAAAATTAATTATTTCCACATCCAATGTATGCCAAGTGGGTACTAGTTGTATGCATAATTTAGTTATTCATCCAAGAGTGGTCACAATATAAATTTGAGTAAACCTATAAAGAGATAAGTTGAAAATACGATAGAAAAAAAGCTATTTTTAATGTTTATGTAATTCGAGTTTTTTTCCTACAGGGTATGTCAAAAGTATGTTGAGTGGGTACTAGTTGGATGCAGAATTTAATTTTGCATCCAACGAGCATGAACTATTTCAATTTGATTACACCTACAAACAGATAGTTGAAAATATGATAGAAAAAAGTATCAAGAAAAAATAAGTTTTTTTTCTTTTCATTAAAAAATTAATAACTCTTATTTTATTATTTTCTTTAGAAATCCCATATTAAACCTCAAAATTGCTCTAATAATATCGACATAAACTCTATAATTTGCAAAACACAACTCAACCATTACAAAAAAACATTTTCTTTTAAGAATATATAACCAACACTAATTATTGCATACAATGTCCAATATAATATTAATAATGAACACGCAATGACTTTATAAGTTTCAAAACTAGCAATTTACTTATTATAATTTTAATTAAACTTATAAAAAATATAAATAGAAGAATCATATAATTGTGTAACTCATAACACAATGAATGGAAAAAATATAATTGTGTTCACTAAACAAACTGTCAAGTATAGAAGAATTACCGATGGTTACAACTTAACTTTCAGCAAATGGAATATCAACTTGTATAACATCAAGGTCTTTAATTAAAAAATGATAATAATATGTAACACACATAATGCGCTCACATGGTAGGGCTTAGGGCTCATCAAATATGACACAATTTTTAACCAAATTATGCATCATCCTTTTATAACCATTCATTTTCAATATTGAATCTAGCTATAGCATTGAGTTCAATGGTGTATGTTCTATAATGGTTATCTCCACATCAATGTAATCATGTTGATTACCGAAACCATGCCATGTCAACATATGTGCATAAATTTTAATATTCTTGACTACACAACACCAAATTGACTTGTGTTTACACCCCTCAGGGCCTCAACAATGTGCACCCATGCCTAACTACACATTCATGCGTACATTTTTTTCATTAATATTTATGTTGTAGGCGTTTTCACAATGAGATAGTCATTCAAGCTATTGTTAAGATTCCTTGTAGCTCCGTTGAATAAAAATTCGCCGCGCCATCCAGTAACCGGACCAATAAAATATAGCGACGTGCATTCTCTTCCTCCTGTTGCATGTCATTTCTATGTTATGTCATCCTTTTGCAATGCGTTCATCTCATCTGTCAGAGCGCATAAGATAAAAAAAACAAAACGCCTTTTTCGGCGATTTGGGATAAAAACCTGTTAAAATTCTTGTTGGAAATTGTTATTTTCGCATTTTTGTAATTTTAGCAATTGGGATTGCATATTCTATACTAATTGTCCAATTTTAAAACTATCTAGATCACAATTTCGGCGATCTCAGCACTCCAAATTGCAATTTTGGCAAGAATTGCTCTACGAATTCTGGCGAGTCGAGACGTTTTAGTTAGCCTTAATACAACTCCCTGTCAGAGTACCGCAGAATTTCCATCAGGAACGCAGTGTCAAAGACCTTGGCGTTCTACATTTCTAGTGCCAACGTAGGGTTCTTTCCCTCCACAGTGTGCAATCACCACTTCACCACTTCATATACACGAAAGAGCTTCGACACAAACTTCGGTTGTGGTGGTATTTTGATAGGTTCTGACTTTGTGGGTGTTGTGTCACCTCCTCTCCCCCTGAAATCTCTCAACCCATGAGGAATTTTGCACAACTTGGTGTACTCGAAAGGATTGTGAACGTGATTCTCTAAGGAACCCTCGATTTCAGAATAGTTCCATTCAAGTATGGTGTGACCTCCAACCTTTCTTCTTTAATATTGGAAGGAAAGCTAACATGATTTAGCAGACTTATGCTTTCAAATCCGCCTAATTTTTCAATCACTTGATCTTATAGGAATGCAGGTATGAGGCTTTGAGGAGTTCTCATATTTTTAGTAGTAGGTGGCTTACCATTAAAAAAATGGCTTCAGGCATGAAGCATTTCGAATGTGGCTAATATTGGTGGCAGAATTATGGTCATTGAAGGATTCCCAATAAGTTCTTCAATGATCAAGGGTTTTCACTTTTAATGGAATCCAACTCAAAAAATTGTTGGGATTTTCTGTGATGAAGGTGATCTTCTTCACTAAATTTTGAGATCGGCGAAGGGGACAATTGTATTCTCTTCATTTATCCGTGTTTGGAGGGATTAATTGGGCGCCTGTCATTAAATTGTTTTACAGTCGAGGCCCCGTTATTGTATTTGTGTTGTGACAACATTTTACCATATATGGTTATGCCCAGAGTAAGATGACTGATGTAGAATTGCGGAAGATGATCAGTGGTAAATTGACTTGCAAGACTAATAAGAGGTAAACAAATAAAATGACTACGGAATTTCTAGAACTCCTTATTTTATTCTTGGACCTAGGGTGATTTCCTTCTTGAGTAGAAGTAAAATCCAATTTTTAAGGTTGGAACTAGACATTTATTTCTAGGCAATTTGACTATTGAGAAAATTGTTGGTTTATTAAAGTGTAAACGTAGTTGCTCTGCTGACCAAGGAAACTTATGAAGACATAATTGATCAGTTTTTACAGCGTTGGTTTTACCATTCGAGTCAATATGAAATCATTTTACCATATATGGTTATGCCCGAAATAAGATGACTGATGCATAATTACACAAGATGATCAGTGGTAAACAAACTTGTAGGACTTATAAGAGGTAAACAGATAAAATGACTGTAGAATTTCTAGAATTCCTTATTTTATTCTTGGACCTATGGTGATTTCCTCCTTGAGTAGAAGTAAAATCCAAATTTTAAGGTTGGAATTAACATTTATTTCACATGCAATTTGACTATTGAGAAATTTGTTGGTTTATTAAAGTGTAAATGTAGTGACATGTTGCTCTGCTGACCAGGGTAAATTGTGAAGACACAATGGATCAGTTTTTACAACGTTGCTTTTACCATTCGGATCAATATGACTTAGAGGTCAAATTCAAAGAGCTAGACAAAAAATTGAAGGAACGTGAGGAAACAAATCGAGTCAAATATGTTTGAAAAGTTCTTAATTTGAATCTCCTACTTGTCTCCTTACATTGACTTGCTTTTCTATTTAGAGAGCAATATCACAAATAGCATGTTTTTCATTTTGAGGTCAGTGTCTCAAGTTTTTGATGTATCTATTCATAGACTCATTAATATATCATATAACCTTTATTCTTCACCTCTTCTTTCCCATGATTATGTGGGTTTAGGTTGCAGGTTGGTTTCTTTCTTCAGGGAAAACATCACTTCATGATATATATTTTGGTCTCCTTATGACCACTTTCAAATTATACAATGAAACGATATCTTTTAGTAAGTCGGTAAAACAGAACTCTGCTAATTGGAAAACAAATCCACATAAATATTCATAAACATAGCTAGATCAAGAATTATAATGTTCAAAAACCTTGGAAAATGGTGCACAAATATTTGCGTTGGTCAATCTACAGTCATCACAAGGAGGTGTTTTTGACCTTGTAGAAATATAAGCATCAAAGAATTAATGGTATCCGACTTCTCACTTCTCAAATAAAAGGGTGGCAATTAGTACTCCAGGGTTGCAACGTTCAAAGGAGTTGATTGGCACTGTAATATGAAAGATGTCAGGTTATCTGAAGGGCAAGCTTTTACTCGATAATATGACCTTCTTGATTGTGTTTACTTAAACTGGAAAAGGACATTGTGATTACTTATGTTACTAACATAGTAACAATAAGGGATGATTAACTATTCAAATGTAGTTATCTGTATGGATGATGGTGGGGAGGGGATACTTGTGGTTTGATTGATTAGATTGCTTGTAGATAGTTAGTTTCTTCCAAGGATTCTTCTCTAAGAGTTATATTTTTAATGAAAAAAATTAGAAATTTGATGTGCTTCCATACATGATTACATCATATTGTCAAATTTAAGTGAAGAGGGAAGTTTATTAATGTATACCTTAACCCTAACATAACCAAATTCAATTTTCAGTGTTAGGTGTTTGCAATCAGCTGAATTTTAGTAGAAATGTTCAAAAAAATGATTAGCATACTTAATGATCTTCAGATCATTAAAAAAACTTGATTTGCGGCTGACTGTGGGTGCGTATTGTCATTTCAATGTCTGAAGTTGTCATAAAGATGCTCGAACTCAGATATTGAAGCTATTGTTGCTCCTTTTGGTGGCTACTTACTGTTGTTTCATGTTGTTAAAGTTGTTTCATTACTAACCTAGCTTCAAAGACCACCCATAATTTAAATTTCAACCATCAAATCCGGCCCAGGACTGACTTTTAGGGGTTTTCATGCTCACAACAATGTTCAAACTGATTAGGAATATGCCCATATTTTATTTAGGGATGATATCATGTTGTTTTAGGACTGTTCTAGGGATTATTTATTCCTGGAACCTAGAAAATGATACCCAAAAAATTTCTAGCATAATGTTCAACGTCTTATGATACACAATCCATGTTCTACAATATTTCATGTTCCTGTGCTCAACACTTGTATATAATGTAAATGGCATACTGTGGTTCAAGTATTTTGTGGTATTATTATACCACAGTCCATGTTCTACAATATTTCTAGTGCCTGTGCTCAACACTTGTATATCATTTAAATGGAATCACGTGGTTCAAGTAATTTTTGGTCTATGATTCTTGAGGTTCTGGCATATTTGTATTCATGGCTTACCTTTATTAGCATGAAAATTTTAATCTATGTAGTTTATGATCTATGATTCCTGATATTCTAGCATATTTGCATTCATGGTTTACTTTTCTTAGCATGAAACCTTCAATCTCTACAGTTTTCGATTTACATTATACAATACTTTTTAGAGGTATGGCCCATGTTGGATGACTACTAGTTGGTATAATAACCTATTTGCAAATTGCATCCATCATTAAAAGTTAAAACCTTAGATTCTGTGGTGTAGAGTTGTGCATTCGTGTGTGGTTATGGCCTATATTTCCATTTAAGTTGTGTATAATACAAAACATTGCATGTGTTTCTCGTTGCTTCAATTTCCACAATTAAAAGTCTCATCTATGATTATGTCCTGGTTCTGATGATTTTAATATAAAAGTGTTCTCATTGTTACCCTTTGGCCTTCAATAGTTTCTATTCCTAAAAAAAATTCACTTCATTTTTAGATATCATGCCCTATGCAATTCCTTATCGTTGTGATTTACAATTTTTTTTATGGTTGTGGCCTGTTGGGCGGCTACTGATTGGTATGGAATGTTCGCATTCACTACTAAAACCCTGGATTTTGTGGTGTAGAGTGGTGCATTCCTCTGTGGTTAATATGGCCTCTATCCCTTTAAGTTGTATAATATAAAACAATGTTTATGTTTCTTATTGTTCCAATTTCTCCAATTGAAAATGTTTTATGTCACCATGGCCTTATTGTTCTATGACTTTAATATAAAAATGCTCTCGTTGGTACACTTTGGCCTTCACTAATTGATGTTGCTAAAAGTTCATTTCAGTTTTAGGTATTATGCCCTATGCAAATCTGATCATTATGATTTACTGGAATGACTTGAAACAACCTACAAGGATAGTTTTAGGGGTGAAATTTATCCCATGGGCTATTTTTCCATGTTTTTTTCAAAAAAAGATTTGTCAATTTCCATTTTTTGAAGCCCCATTTCGCCCAATTTTGACGAGGTAAACTTTTTTCACTCTAAAATTTGCCAAACTATTATATAAACTATATAAAATCCTTAGAAATTGAAATAATTTTAGAAAAACATCGCTAAATATTTTATAATTGACATATTAAGAATTGGTAAGATTCGCCAAGGTTTATACACTTTTAAATAAGTATGGGTCTTTTAAATTATCATTGACAACCTATGAAGGGTGGCTAAACTCCAAAGTTGTGTAAGTTGCCAGTTTCCAGTTATCTAGATTTCATCAGGTCTACTGCAGAGCATATAAGTCAAAGTCCATCTCATAATTTCCAATTCCAATACTTTCCATGGTAGTAGTAATGCCATACATATCATTTTATGTTGGATAGGTAGGACTATGAAAAATTAGTAGAGTTTTGATTCAAAGCTTTTGGTGACCAGGTGAAATATTGGATTACATTCAATGAGCCTTGTCGCAGCTCTTGGTTATGAGTCATGACAATTCCATTTTTTTTTTCCGGGAAGGTGCTCTTCTCCATTTGGGAACTACAACAAGAAATTCTATGACAGAGCACACAATTTGCTGCTTTCACATGGTACTGCTATAAATATTTATAGAGAAAATTTTCAGGTCAAACTTGCTAAAAGCAAGAAAATTTGCATTTAAATGTTAACAACATAAACTGGATACTAATGTTGAAACCTTTTTCTCCAACTATAGGACACACAAAAGGGAAAATTGGGATTCATAAAGACTTTGTATGGTATGATCCTCTTACAAATTATAATGAGGACCAGGAAACAACTCAGAGATCATGGGATTTCCATGTTGGGTGGTATGTGTGAATTTCTTCTTTCCTCTACTTATGTTGACTAACAAGTGGTTTTCTTATAATTTTATTTGGGATTTCTTATCCAAATTACACACACATTACAGGCCATAAAATAATGGGTTAGGACTACTTAGGGGAAGGGTTGATTAATGTCTTATTGGGTAAGTCCATTGATCATGAAATTACAAGCTAAGATTATGAGGGGTACTTACAAATTACAAATTAGGGTGTCTCTAGCTCTTTAGATGGCTATGTTGCTAGCTCTTTCAACTGCTACAAGGGTTGATCATGATCTTACTGGATAAAACGATTTGTCCTGGTAAGTTTGAATTACAAAGATCAAGATGTCATTGGCTCCTTAAATGGGTATTGATCAGTTGTGGAAGATATTTTTAGATGGATAATTTATGGTTGGTGAGGATCAGTTTCCCTAAATGGTTACTAATGAGATGTGGCGAGATTTTTATGAGATATTGTGGGCTCTAGAAGGATCGTTTTGGACCTTATTAGATAAAATGATTTTCCCTTATATGAATTATATATATCAGGATGTCACTTTCTCTTAAAATGGTTATCCCATGTGGCTGGATCTTTAGATAGGCTAAAAGGGATTGATGGAAACTTTACTAGGAAATTCTATTCACCCTTGGGCCTTATCCCTACTGGATGGGTAAGATAACTTTCCTAAAAAATATCTTACATAGGTCATAGGTAAAAGAGTTTATCCCTTTGTTTGATGATAGTTAATTGTTGTCATAAAGGTTGATAAGCACCTTATATCAATTTACATTACAACAAGTGATTGAGATTCTAGCTTTGGAAGGAGCATAGAGGCTTGTGATTGCTCTATCAGGCCTTACAGGCTTCCAACTTGATTTTGTTTTAACTAATTATCGTTATAAGGGTTTTATGAAAATAATTAAAGATCTTATCAGGTTGATCAGCCCTTGACTGGGTTCATGTCAGTTTGTAAGGATTCTACTAGGTTGACCTTGGAAATGACTTTACTTGACATGAGAGGAGGAGGGAGACAAATATTTTCACTTGTCTTTATGTGCCAGCACTATCATATTTCCATATGCCATATGTACATATTTATATATATAATGTTTGGGTTTTAGAGCCCTCTATTTTTTTCTCATTTTGCAATGTAAACTAATGATCCACTTTTAAATTATCATGTAATCTGAAGGGCCTAGGGGATCTGTGTTCTCTAGAATGCTACATATCTGATCTTTGTCTTTGAAATTGAAATAATAAGTACCAATCTAGGAGCTGCATTTATACATAGATGCACGTTGCAGGTCTGATCAGATTTGTCTTCTTTGGATGACTGTTTTCATGTAGATTTTGTTTTGAATTACAAAATATTGCAGTGGTTAATGAAGAACTCCCCGAGTGCTCCAAATTGATCCCTGGCAGAAATAATAACGTGATGAGTTTCCTTTGGAAAAATTTAATGTTCCAGTCCCAATGAACCAGATGTGACACATTCTAGTTCAACATTACACCCTAGCATTATCGTTTTCATGAAAATACTTTGAAACTTTTGAACAAGTTATGAAATGCCACAACTAATGAGTTAACTTACTTTACTATTTGACACCTACCTTATATTATTTTTATGATAAAACAAACATTTAGAAAACACAACAAATGATGACAAATTGAAAAATATATATATTGAACTATGAAATTCATAGTTTTAACGACTATGCCACAAGGTAATGACCATTTTAACAGGTTTCCAGGAAAACTGTTCCCTATAAGGGAAAATTGTTTCAACAGGCTAATGATTCCGTAAATCTTTACTTAGAAATAGGTGGAGAGTAGTAATATTCTTGCATACAAACAATCTGCCAAAATGAGAAAATAAAGGAGGTGGATAAGAGAACTACATATTCATATTTTAAAATGCAAAATAACATTTTAGGGAGGAAGGAAAGGAAAAGGTATGAAGTAATTGTCTTTTACTTTAATTGTAAGATTGAGATAGAGATTTTCTCATATATTTTTAGCTAGTTATGAGTTAATTTTAATTAGTTATTTTGATTTTTAATAAAATTTGAAATTATTATCTCTTACAAAAATTTATTAGTGATTTTTTATTATTGATTTATAGCTAGTAATAAACTCCTAACTTTATATTATAAGATGAAAGCTCATTTTCTCATAGACTCCAAAATTTTCATTATTATGAAAAAAATCACTTTGACATGGAAGGAGAGAGATTTAACCCTCCCTCTTCCTTTTAGAAACCATTATAAACTATTCCACATTAATAGAACCAATAATTCAATCGCAAAACATAAATGGTTTGCAAACATTTAAACAAATCTATTAGAAAACAAAGATGCATTCTTTGCATTTTGAATGGATGGCGTGGCATATTATTGACATGAGATCAACACAATGATTACTTACACTGAACAAGTGTACCAAATGCCTTCTCTTTGAATGTCGGGTCTCTGTCACTTCGCGTAGTTGCATCGGGTTTGTTTGCTTCATGCTTTCTTCGGATCCATTTCCTTGTCACTCCGCGTAGCTGCATTGGGTTTCTTTGCTTCATGCTTTCTTCGGATCCATTTCCTTGTCACTTCGCATGGCTTGCTTCACATTTTCTCTCAACACATTAACTCTTTGATCAAGGCATGAATGCCCTTCAATGCACTGCCCTTCCCTATTGTGCAATCATTGGGTTATTCAAATAAAGGAAACTCTGGATTTGTAGCGAGAAGAAGAAGACTTGAAGGAGTTGTGTGTGCCTATGTTTAATGTGCCAAAAGAGTTATTGGTAATGAAGCCTGAAGCATACACTCCTTAGTTGGTTTCCATATGCCCCTATCATCACTGGAGATCTAAGTTATATGACATGGAGTGCTACAAATTGGAAGCTACTCATAGATTTCATAAAATAATTAATGGATGCAAGTTTGAATCCAATATGACGGAAGAGTTTAAAAAGCTCAGCTATCAAATTCAGAGCTACTATCACAAGTTCTTCTATAACATACTTCTTGTATATATATATTATATCTTTTTCAATTCTCTTATATTTTCTATGAGATTCATTATGTAGATATATGTGTAAATAATAGTAAATAATAAAATTAAATGTGTAGATTATGTTTAAATAATAATGATAATAAATAATTAAGTACTATATAACTAATAATATTAAAATAGTTTCTACTAACTTAAAATCCCTCTCAAAACTTTTGATCATCTTAAGTTTTTAAATCTTCAGTTAACTTAATCTTCTATTCAGAATGGTTAATGCTTAGGCCTATGCTCAAGAACATTTATTTTCAAATCATTTTCTTTAAGCGTGGCATTCACTTGGTAAAAAGCATGATTTATTAACTTTAGTAACTTTTCTTACTTTTGATAAAATAAATAATATTATGTATTATGATTTTTTTTAAATAACAATTTTTATAACAACTAAAGTACATGATTGTTCATGATAAGTACAAGCATCGTTATTTATCCCATGGTTATATATTATTTTTAATTAATAAATTTTATAATTCTAATAACAATTAAAATACATGATTGTCCATGGCAACAAATGTCATTATTTTCAACTAATAATAATAAATGATTTTTAATTAATCAACCTAATTTAATAATATGGAGGATCTATATCATCATCATTCCTTCATGCCCAAAAATGAATCGGCCTCCAATGACAAATAATAATAAATGAGTTTTTAATTAATCAACTTAATTTAATATTATGGAGGATCTATATAATCATCATTCCTTCCTGCCCAAAAATGAATTGGCCTCCAATGGTGGGGAAAATGTTGTTTCATATGACGATGGGAGTTCCACTTAGCTTCATGATGAAACTAACTCTTTTGGAAAGATAGATGTGATAGAGCTTTGTCTAATAGTCAAGTGTGTCTTTGTATCAGCCTTTGTGAGCCTGCTAGAACTTTGTCTAATAGTCATGTGTGTCTTTGTATCAACCTTTGTGTTAACCTCAACTAGTGGCTAGAAATTTGAAACAATATCCTTTGGATGATTGATTGGAACTTCCAGATTTGAAATGGGTGCTTCATTATAATGCTTAAGCAGATTGACATTGATCATATCATGAATACACAACGCCATTGAAAGTTCAAGTATGAAATCATTATTTAAAATATATTATATCATTATATGGCTCTTATAAAATTGGTTTCACCTTGATGTGCCTTGTCCTTGAGCTTGAGCATGTTCAAACAAACCCAATTTTGTTGCTTAATAAGTAGAAGTTATTCTTTATGTTTCAGCTTTGTTTAATTGAGTCTTTTTAAGTAGAAGTTATTCTTTATGTTTTAGCTTTGTTTAATTGAGTCTTTTGAAGACTGTGATTTCATTTTTTATTGCAAATATTTTTAAAGAATCTCATACCTTGCATAAAAAGTCACTAATAACAATAGGTGGATTATATTTTTTCACTTATATCTTATTTTTTTATATAATATACAAGTGATTTGATTGTTATTCTTCTAGTTTTGTAAAATAGTGATCAAATTAAACTTGTAGCTATTATGAGTTGAGACATTTGGAAATCCAATTTTTTATTTAGAAGGATGATGTGATTAGGGCAAAGAAAAGTCTCACTGACCATGTCTTTTTTGTTAAAATATTGTAACTTCTAAGAATATTCTATTTGTACTTTATCCAGAGATGTTTCATTCCTCTGTCGGGACTTTATTGTATATCCAGAGATGTTTATTCCTCCGTCAGAATGTTGTAACTTGGGTTATTAGACTTCCCTAGTGGGGTTGGCCCAGAGTCAGTTGTATGGGGTGTTTAAGTCCCCTAGTGGGGTCGGCCTAGTCAACATTATGTTGAGTGGTTAAGTTGGGGCCAACCTAGTTAGGGATAAAATTCAAGTGAAGTAAAGTATAAATAGAGGAGGTGTGTTCCTCATTTAACACACACACTCACTTGTGAAACTCGCATAGGAGAGGGAGAGATCTGCAAAGGAGGAGAAGGAGCTCTTGTTTGGGGACTACATCTTTGTATTTGTTGGTCATCTGTATTGAGGAAACGTTGCTGGTTTTTCTACCCCATGAGGGTTTCCCAGGATAAATCTGTGTCTCTTGTGTTTATGCTATGCTTGTTGTTCTTTCAGTGATCCTGTATATGCTATTGTTGTGAAATTGAATGTAATACTGATGTTATCTATCTTAGTATATTGAATCTTAACATGGTATTAGAGCTAGCCTGAAGGAAGGCATTGTATGGCATTTACGACACTTGTTGCACTTGCGACAAATTGGAAACTAGGGTTTGGTATCGTAAAAACTAGTCATCGTGGCACTTCGCTATAAATTAGTTTTGGCGAAGGTTCAGGATCTGAAACTTTTACAGGCCGAAGAAGAAATGTTCATGTACCTTGTGTTCGAAGATCAACCTCATATTCATTGTACTTTGTGAGATATGATTCGTACAAGTTAGGGTTTTTGCCTCTTCCAGAATGCAGCCCTAAATAGGTGACCTAGGAACAAAGGTCATATCTCGGGCTAGGAAGATCCAAATGGAATTCCGTAAAAAGTAGAAGTTAGGGAACAGATTGTAGTTTGATAAGTCCTCTTTTTAGAGGTCGAAGTTGAAACAGTGACACGTGGCACTCCGTAAAATTTCTCTATGTTGTGTCATCCCATAAACAGGTCATGTTGCAAAACTTAGCATATATCTCTCATGGAGAATCCATTGAAGCTCAGATCTGTGGGGTTGGAAAGCTGTCAGGTCAGGCTACCAAAGGCCAAAGTTTCAGACCCGACAAATCCAAAATTTCAGAGATGCACCAGAAACAATATGACACGTCTGAAATGACTAAAATGAGGAAATCAAGGAAGAAGAGGAAGAAGCTCTCACTTAGGGTTTACAGTTTTTAGGTATGGAAGGACCTGATACAATGTTGGAGACACTTGATGCAACATTGGAAACTTTTATAATGGATTTGGAATCCATTCCTCATAGATATAAATCCTCCATCAAAATGTTTTGGGAGGAAGGAGATTAAAGATTAGGGTTTCCAAGTAAGAAGAAACCCTAAAAAAGTTGGGAGACTCATAGGGCAGCGATGAAGAAGGTTTAAATGGAATTGATATTCTATCATCCTAGCACCATGAAGATACATAAGATGTTTACAAGTGATCTACCTTGGATGGTTAGGGTTTTACCCTTATAGAGAAGACTACTCGACAGGTATGACTTGAGAAGATACAGGTATGTTTTGAAATTTGTTTCATGATTAAGTTTATAATATGTTTGTCTTCATATTATTGAGGTTAGTACAATCATGATTAATTCTATATTGTTTGTTCACCTTAGTAAAAATATGAATGCATGTGAGTGATAGAAGACATTCATTGATTAGGGTTATGACACTTATGATTGTACTAATGCACTTGTGGTGTTGTATGAGGATGATGTTGTCTGCTAACATGAAAGGTACATCAAAAAAGACAAATCGAGATCTATGACCAGGATGACATGAAGACAAAGACTCATCCATAGTATTTGATCACCTAGAACCTCTACTTACGAGGTATGTATGACTTTGTTCTACGATGCTTAACTTATGAGATATGCAGGTTCTAGCACAAGGTATCTAAATCATTGAAGAGAACAAAGAAGATATTGTTTGGGTATGTTAGACATAACCAAGCATGATAATCTAGGTATGTTTTCCTATATGAAGTTAGAATCCTACTTTGTGTTAGGATCTTAGGTAAGTATACATGTTTATGAAATAATCATAACCATACATACTTAAGATTATTTAGAATCATAATGTTTTGATAGTATAATTGAGATTATACTAATGAATGTATGATTATGTATGAGATCATGAGGATGACACTAGTGCACACTTAAGCATGCATAGTGGTCCAGGATGGATAGAAGTTCAAAGGCATATAATCATGATGCTATCATAATGGGAAAAAAGAGATCAAGTGGGAGGCAACCACACAAACTTAAAAGATAAGTATTTGAGTTGTTATTTGAATTACTTCTTGAATATCTGAATAGTCAATGATATTGCTCGTAATAGTTGTATGCATATTTGTATTCCTAGAATATATCATGCATAGTGTAAGCATTCATATAGCATTGAACAATATACTACTAATATGCATATGATGGGTAAGTTGGACAAACATTCCATTGTTGCTTTTCTAGAATGAAACCTCTTTGCTGACATGCTGATAGCTATGCACACTCTTGATAGTATGTTCTAGTAGAGATGGAAGGCATCTAGATAGCCATTGTATGCATACAAGATATGGAAAAGTGTTGTGCCAAAATATTGGTCAAGATAGTTGCATAACTATGTGAATCATATCAGTATGCATAATAGGTTATCATGTCAACATGATTTGATGATTATGAAGTATTACTAATAATGTAATTAACTTTGATTTGTAGGAAAGATCATGAAGAATGATGAACACCGAACAAGTGATGGACGTTCAACAAGAAGACTTACAAATCAAACATACTATAGAAGGCCCGTGGCTAGAAGATTCTCTTAGAAAGAGGAAGAGGATCATGACGAGATGTTTGCTCCAAGTGGCTAGATAAGACCATTCTCTTAATGGTGTAGTTGAAGAAGAAGTACGAATTGAGAAAAATCCCAGGATTCAATTGAAGAAAGCTCTGTACGGGTACCCAAGATTGATAGTCATTTGATGAGCTTAATGATCACCATGGGTGATGCAGATTTCAACCTTTGATACAAGGTTGAAGATGGTTTCTATATACAGATGACATTCTTCTCTTAGATGGATGCAAGAAGGAACTCACCATAGAGTTTGAATGATCTTGAGGCTCATATCAGTAGACCCATCTGACGGGATATGGCACGGATAGATATGCAGAAGATCACTCAATGCAGAGTGTGAATGATGTTCAGTCACAGAGGGAGAATTGATAGCTTCTTGACAAGCTTGGGATTTACCAAAAGTAAAGTTGATCCTAACCTTTACCTTAAGGTTATGGATGATGAACCTGTCATACTATTACTGTATGTGGATGATCTCTTTCTGACAGGGAATGAGAAACAGATCATGGAAAGCAAGAAGAAGCTAGATGCAAAATTTGAGATGAAAGATCTCGTTTTGATGCATTACTTCCTAGGTCTGGAAGTATGGAAAGGCCTAGAAGGAATCTTTCTCAACCAGAGAAAGTATGTTGTGGAAATGTTGAAAATATTTGATATGTTGGAATGTAAGGACATGACCACTCCCATGGATTCCAACTTGAAGTTGTTGGCTAATGAATCATCGGAATTGGTTGATGTAACTTAGTACAGACAGAATATTGGGTCATTGATGTATCTGACGAATACCAGGCCATAAATATGCTTTGCTGTGAACACATTGAGTCAGTATCTAGTGGAACCTAGACGTGTTCACCTGATAGCTGCAAAACATGTGATGAGGTACCTAAAGGGCATGATAGACTTTGGTCTATGTTATCTTGGAGATCATGATTTTAGATTGTATGGCTACACAGATGTTGATTGGGATGGAAGTGTATCAGACAGGAAGAGCACATCGGGCGGATGTTATTGTTTGGGATCTACCATGATCTCGTGGTTTAGCAAGAAGCAGTCTAGTGTGGCTCTCAGCACAACTAAAGTGGAATATATAGTTTCTTGCTCTACTAGTTGTGAAGCGATATGGCTTCGAAAGGTATTATCAGGATTGTTTGACTTAGAGATGGACCCCATTGTGATCCTGTGTGACAACCAGAGTTGTATCAAGATGACAGAGAATCCAATGTTCCATGATAAGTCAAAGCACATAGAGATCCGATATTTTTATATACAGAATATGGTGCAGAAAGGAGCTATCAATCTCAAGTATGTAAGCACTGACGAACAAGTTGCCGATGTATTGACCAAACCTCTATCTCAAGTAAAGTTTGAGTATTTTCTAGACAAGCTTGGTGTAGTTCAAAAGGACCCTCCTCGAAAGGGGGAGTGATATGGTCGATGATGATGAGGATCCTTGTATCGATGATAAGGATACTTGTATCGATGATGAGGATACCTGTATCGATGATGAGGTTGCCTATACCAATAGTAAGGTCGATGATAAGGATATTTGTATCAATGATAAGGATACTTCTATCAATGATGAGGATACATGTATCGATGATGAGGATACTTGTATCGATGATAAGGATACCTATGTCGATGATACCGACGATGAGGTCGATGATACCGACGATGAGGTCTACGATACTAACGATAAGGTCGATGTGTGGTCCTTAGAATTTGTCTAAGTGGACGAGTGGATTGTATCATCCCTGGACTTTATGTCCTAAAGAGATCAGGATTAACCATCCTGTAAGTGGTGGGATTGCATCATCCCTGAACGGTTGGTTCAAAATGTATGTGATGGGATTGCATCATCACTGAATGGTTGGTTCAAAATGTATGCGATGGGATTGCATCATCCCTGAACGGTTGGTTCAAAATGCATGTGATGGGATTGCATCATCCCTAAATGGTTGGTTCAAAATGTACGTGATGGGATTGCATCATGCCTGAACGGTTGGTTCAAAATGTACGTGATGGGATTGCATCATCCTTGAACGTTTGGTTCAAAATGTACATGATAGGATTGCATCATACCTGAACATTTGGTTCAAAATGTACGTGATGGGATTGCATCATCCCTAAACGGTTGGTTCAAAATGTACGTGATAGGATTGCATCATGCTTGAACGTTTGGTTCAAAATGTATGTGATAGGATTGCATCATCCCCGAACGTTTGGTTCAAAATGTACGTGATAGGATTGCCTCATCCTTGGACTTATGTCCTAAAGTGATAAGGATTGATCATCCTGTAAGTAGATCTGGATTGCCTCGTCCATAGACATGTTGTGATGTCTTAAATTGATAGGGATTGATCATCTCGTAAGTGGATCAGGATTGCATCATCCTTGGATTTATGTCCTAAATTGATAGGGATTTACCATCCCGTAATTGGGTCATGTGTGTTGCAAATGTTGTTGATCAAGAGATCCAGACGATGAGGTTGTTGATTGGAAGATCCAGATGTTGATATTGTTGATCGGGAGATCCAAATGATGAGGCTGTTGATCGAGAGATCCAGATGATGATGTTGTTGATCGAGAGATCCAGATGTTGATATTGTTGATTAGGAGATCCAAACGATGAGGCTGTTGATCAAGAGATCCAGATGATGATGCTGTTGATCAAGAGATCTAGATGATGTTGTTGATTGAAAGATCTAGATGTTGATGTTTCAGTATTGAAGATCCATATGTTGATGTTCTAGTATTGATGTTGATGTTGATGTTGTAGCTGATCAAGTGCTGTACAAGATGAAGACTCAGTACTGGAACATCAGCATCATGACTCCTTGCTCTTGCAGATGTTGTTAGAATATCCTTCTCATTAAGGGGGAGTGTTGAAAGATTGTAACTTCTAAGAATATTCTATTTGTACTTTATCCGGAGATGTTTCATTTCTACGTTGGGACTTTATTGTATATCCGGAGATGTTTATTCCTCTGTCGAAATGTGGTAACTTGGGTTATTAGAATTCCCTAGTGGGGATGATTTTAGGGGTGATTTATAGCCAATTGGTGAATTTATAGGGTTCAAACAAATAATATGGGCGAATTTTAATATGCAAGTGTTTTTTTAAAATAAAAAAAATTCATCCAATATTTATTAATGGGAAAATGGTTGAAAATCAAAATAGCCAAGGCCGCGAGAGAGGAAAAAATGCTAAACATTAATGTTAGCCCCATGAAAGATGGACACAATGTTCACTTTGCCCGTGAAATTCTAGTAGTGGAGGCCTGGGCAGTTGGTTTCGCCCTAAATTTTCATTCTTGGAGGCCTGGGCAGTTCGTTTGCCCCAGTTTTTCATTCAAGTACGTGATTTCCAGTTTTTTCTCCCTAGATTTATGGACCATAGGGAAACCAACGGTCACCTTGCCCTAGATTCGAGGTCATGGGTTGAATTTGCCCTATAATTCTTGATTCTATACTTTCCAAGTTTCCTGGGCAAAATTTGAAACCTCCATGTTTTGACCTCCATATTTCAAGGTAAATGGGAATTTGGGGGGGGTTTAGCTCACAAATTTGTTAGTGGAGAATTTTTTAATTAAAAAATGGTCCATAATGACTCATGAGGAAAAATCGTGCAACAATTTAGTTAAATGGGGACAATTTTTTCCTATATAATGCTACAATAGTGAGCAATTCATGCAAATTAAGAATAGTCGGATGAAGAATAGCCAGATGTTTGCATGAAGCTTAATTTCGGGTACAATTTGACAGCAGTTGAGTAGTGAGTGGAAAGCAATTTGACATTAGCTGGCTGTTGAGTGGAAAAATATCTGCATTTTTTCAAGCTCATCCCATAAAAACCCACATGAAGAATAGCCAGATGTTTGCATGAAGCTTAATTTCAGGTACAATTTGACAACGACTGAGTAGTGAGTGGAAAGCAATTCAATAGTAGCTGGCTGTTGGCTGGAAAATCTTTGCAGTTTTTCAAGGTTAGAATGAGTAAATTACATTTGGGTACTTTTGAATTTTTATTTTTCTTTACATTTTTTGCACATCATCATGAATCTTTTGGGCTTTTGCATTGTGCTTTGATTTGAACCCAACGTTATAGCAATTCTTTTGGGCTTTTGCATTGTGCTTTGATTTGATGAAAAGTAATGCATGCATTTCAAAGAAGAGTGATGCCTTGGCATCCTTTTCCTAATCCATCTTATCCCAAAATCCCATATCCTGCATAATAAGTGTGGATTCCTGATTCCTGATTCCTCTTACAAAGTCATCCCATAAAAGATGAGTTCTGTGACATTATCCAAAATCAGAATTTAAAACCTTGTTGGCATTTGTCCTCACTGGCTCACAATTTGGTAAAGACCCTAAACAAATAAATGTGGGAAGACCTGAAACTACTTGGCCATATAATTCCTTCTCTTCTTCACTCTCATCATGAAAAAGTTGACTATTGTCAATCTTTGAAACTAATGATTGAGAAGGTTGTTTTTCTAGAGCATCTGAGTCCTGGCATAGTTCCTATGGAGTGATTTTTTCATAGGTATATGATCTGGTAGTGCCCCTTGTTTTACTATATACATATTCAGACAGATTTGTTGAAGCTTCAATAGATATTTTCACTTGTTATTGATGTGCAACTGCAATGTAACACCCCGTTTTGACATTACTACCTGAACTACTATTATATGTTGTATTTGTTTGATTGTGAGACCTCGTCGGGTTGACGACACTGTGGACATATGGTTCTATTATTTTCCCGATATATATATGTGTGTGTATGATGATAGTATTATGATCGATAGCCATGTTTAGATATGTATCATGTGTTAATTATGTCAAATATATGGAATTTACTGAATGATGGGTACGTGGATACCATTACAGTTATATGTTGAAATAATGAATGTTATGCCAGGTGCATGGTGAATGAATGAGTTTATTGTTGTTATGTTATGATGAAATATATGTGTGTACATATCGAGTATTTATGCATGATATTCTATATTGTATGTCGAGGACTGACTTACAGGTTGAAACGGTTAAGTGACAGCTAGACCCTACGAGGTGGGAGGGCCTCGGGGACACGGACCTCAAAAGATGAAAGGGTATGCGAGTGATGCATTATTTACTTTCGTATGGTTATTATGCTGTTTATTATGATATATGCTATGACATGGGTGGGGTAGGGTTTCAGGAAACTCAACCGCCTAGATCGGTTATACGATGACAGACTGAGTACAAGTGCAACGCTGTTGTTATGTCGGGTGGACATAGTCCCTTGTTCCATTAGGGGGGGTGGAGGCTTTACCCACCGTTTATCCCCGAAACCTAGAGTCATGGGAGGGCTGTGCTACGGCGCGCTCCCCAAGGTGTGTGATGATGACTGGTGGTTGCCTGCTAGGGAAGCTTGGTCGATGTAGTCGACACTTCCGCTTACGGGTTCTAGCTGGAACCGGTCATGACTTGACATTCCAGGGTAGTCCAGCAGAGGACAGGATAGGATGTGGAAGTTAGTGATGATGTAGGTAGATAGGTGTAGCATGAAGTAGGGGTGAATACAAGATCTAACTGTAGGTGTGTAAAACCCTTGGTTAGTATGTGTCGTAAATCAGTAATGTATGAATTGTCGTAATTTGGATTTTGGTTAATGGATTTGTACCTTGCAAACTATGTTAAAACATGTGTCGGTAAAAGATAAGTTCCTTGATTATGATTGATGTATGTGAATTATTACTTTTAGTGTACTTACGTGAGGAATGTAAGCAGTAGCTACGCTTACGTAACTTGCCTACATAGTATAAATTACATGAAATATTGTTGAGTAATAATGTTAATTAGTGTCGCTTAATGATTAATTACTGTCGTTTAGTAATTAACTATTGTTGATCAATGTTAACAGTGTCGATTAAAGTTAATAATGATGATTAATGTTAATAATGTAGATTAACGATTAAATTTTGTGGATTAAGATTAATAAAGTTGATTATAGTTAATAATGTTGATTAATGATTAATTATTGTCCATTAATAATTAATTGTTGTTGATTAATAAACAAAGCCAAGGTTAACCGAGATAGTGACTAATGCAATTGATTAGGATGCTTGATTAATTGTTAAGTAGTTTAATTACAACTAAGGTGTAATTAAAATGGAACCAGGTAAAGTCGATTAAATCTTAGTTAATTTTATTTAATTAGTATAATTACACGTTGATAATGTTATGAATTACATTGATGTCATTATGGTTCATAATTGATAAATTGAATTAGTTAAATTTATAATTGGAGGGAATTAACATATTATAAACATTAGAAACCATTAATTAAATGATTAGGTAATTGTAATTAATCAATTGACAATTACTGTTAATTAAATTAAATTGGTGAAGCATGCAAGTTTAAACTATATAATATATATATAACATTTATCAATTATTAATTAAATGGTCGAATGATGAAATATGAGTAAGGGAAATGTTTAAAAATATGAAATAAAATAAAAGGATTAAACTAGTGAAATTTGGAAGTTACGGTTGGGAAGTGACCCCAACCAACACCTTTTTATATTATTTTAAATTATTAAATGAGTCCAAGTCCAAGTTGAGGGCTCGAGGACTTACATGGTAGATGAATGGGTTGGATGAAATTTAAGTTAGGGATAGGGGTAGTAATGAGGGGGAGAGTAGGCAAGTGAAGGGGATAAAAGGGAGAAAGGAGGAAGGAGTAGGGGGGCTTTTACCTTATGATTTTTGGGAGAAGTTTTGGAGAGCAGAAATTGGGAGAGCAGAGCTGCAAAGAAGGGGTTTTATTGGTGATTGTTTTTCTAAAGGGATACAACAGCTTGGGCTTGTACTTGATTTGGGCTCGGGGGTCCAAAGGGGTACCTTTGGAGCTGGGTGGTCGGCGAGACCTCGCCAGTTGGCAGGGTGGCAAGACTGGTTTGGGCTGGTTGAGTTTCAAAGCTTTGGGAAAGACTTTTGGCTGCAGGGAAAAGCAAGGAAAAACGGCAAACAAGGACAGCAACAAAGGTGGACCTACTAGCTACCTACAGGTATTTTCCAGTAGGTATGTTATCGTTTCTACCTTGGAAAATTCGGTTTAATTAAATTTCAAAAGTTTATATGCTGTGATTATTTTTGCTACCTGCACAGTCAACAATAAATTGTTAGAAGTAGATAAAACAAATTTATAAATTTTCAAATCTGAAAAGAATGAAATTGCAGATTTTATATCGTTTTCAGGCATGTAAATGAGCAAAAGTTAGAAATGAAAACATGCAAATTTAAAACATAATTTTGATTGTTCAAATTTTGTAAATGTAAACACTTTATGGAACAAAACGCAAGCAAAACAGAACATAAATTTTGACAATAAAACATAAGCAGCACAGAACAGAAATTTTGACAATAAGTGAATTTTCTGACTGTATATAAAAGTTAAAGGAGACCCAGTTGAGGGTCTTACATATGGTATCAAAGCCATGGTTCCAAATCTGGAACCAGAGGGCTCGCTATATTGAACAGAACACTACATTGAACGGAACGGTTAAAAAAAAAAATGACTCCTTTGGGTGTAATTACTTCAAGTAATTAGTGCAAAAAAAAATTACTGGTGTGAAGAACCTGCATAGCAAAAATGAGAAAAATTACAAGTTAGTGAAAACTTGTTATTACTCATGTTATCTTTGCTGCAATTGTATAGAATATGTGTATATATATAATAAACATAGAATTTGTGATAAAAAAAAACCCAAGTCATTTCTAAATTTAAAGAAATTAGTGAAAATTTAAAGTTAGTGAAAATTTCTATATATATAAACCAAAAAAAAATATATATATATATACGAACAAAATTTTGATTCAATTTAATTTTAAATCAAAACAAAAGAAGAAGAAAAAAATTGTTATATAAACAAAAATTTATTTATATATGCAATATATATATATATATATATATATTGAAATTCAATTTAAATTTAAATTTAAAACAAAATATATATATAAACGTTCAATATATATATATATATATATATATATATATATATATATATATATATATATAAACATAAATAAATTAATTAATAAAATATAACAATATATATATATATATATAACAAAAAAAATAAAATTGTTCGCGGGCATGCGGCCCAAGGGCGCGTAGCCCACGCAGGGCGCGGCCCGAGGGTGCAACCCGAGGTCACAGCCCAAGGGCGTAGCCCAAGGGCACGGCCGAGGGCGCAGCCTGAGAGCGCGGCCCACAGGGGCGCAGTCCACACGAGCGCAACCCACAAGGGCGCGCGTAGCCGGCCAAGGCCATGAGCCTGCGGCCTGGGCTCAACCCGGCCAGCGGCCATGGGCCTGCGGCCTGGGCGTAGCCCGGCCGGCAAGGCCGTGAGCTTGCGGCCTGGGCTCAGCCTGGCCCAGTGGCCTACGGCCAGGGCAAAACACAAAAAAAAAACAGCTTTACTGTGTTAAAACAAATTTTTTTTTACAGGAAATTTGAAAAAAAAAGTACAAAAATTTAATCTCGGCGGCCATGGTAGCCCAGCTTGCAGCTCGAAAACTCGCAGCTTGGGTGCGACCGGCCAGCAGCAGAGCTGCTGCGGCCATGAGCGGCCGACCTGTTAGAGGCAAAGGAAAATAATCATGTATACGGAAAATTTGCCCAAAAAAAAAACCAATAAGAAGGAAAATAATACCACAATTAAACATATGTAGACCTGAAAGAGAGAGGCTCTCCATGGCTGAGTTACGAAACTATGGCTGAGTTGCAGAACTCGCTCGCCATGGGAGGTGCAGAGCAGAGCTCACTGAAAAAATTGATTGAGAAAAATGAACCATAACTAGGGTTTGAGGTCGTTTATAGAGGAGTTTAATATTATTTAATGCATGGCCCAGATAGCCTAGAGAGGTCGCGTGGTGTAGGGTTAGGTTACGTTAATATCCTCATTATTATTTTCGTTTATTGTATTTTTTTATATATATAAAATAAAATATTTGGTGTTATTTATTAAATATTTTTTATATATATAGGTTATATTATAATATTTGATTTATTTTGATATATAAATAAATATTTTGTATATTTTGTTATATGTTGTTTCATAATAATTTATTATATAAATAAATACTAGATAAAATGAAAAAAAAAATAAAATTATATATATAGTAATGTCAATTAAATTATTAATGCCAATTACTAATCAATTAATGATTATTTTTAATTAATTAAGTTAAGATTAATTATTAATGTAATAAGTATAATGTATATTAATTATTTAAAATGTACATTAAGGTGAGTTAAGAGAAATATGGTCAAATATCATTATGAATTTAAATTTATTAAATTTATTAATTAATTAATGTAATGTTAAATGTTAAATAGGTGTTACATTTAATGTTAAATAAAGATGATGGGGAATAAATATTTAATAATAAATTTAAATTTAATACATAATCATTAGATAAATGGTAAGTTGGCATTATCGCTAATTATTTTATCTTTTCTTGAGATGTTCCTTGCCGAGACTTCGACGTAAGGTCGAAGGGGCAAGACGGATACGGAATCTCAAAAACGAGACACCGTAGAGACCAGCGTGACGAGCTGATCGCTAGGACGCTGATTTTACCCCATGAAAAAAGTTTGATAAATGCGACTCTAGACTTAAAACTTAGGTTATGTTATTATTAAATTATTAATTAATTAATGAGACCGAGGCAATAAACCTTAAATGAATGTCTGGAAGAGTGGATGGCGACTTAATGAGGATTGTGTAGAATCCAATACCTAAACCTACATAGAAATACTGTTATAAATTTAGTACCGGGTGGCCTCAAGATGGCCTGATCGAAACGTCCTGAACTATAGCTCTTAAAGTAAAACGCTCGTAAAATTAGTCATGATGCACTTTTGAATTAATTGTTGAGTTTGATAGTAAATTAGTCATGATGTCATTGTTTATCCTATTATTCCATGAGCAGGAATAAACATGGTAAGAACGCAAGCAGGTCGGGGGCGAGGTCAGGCGATGGCATTACCTGAGCTGAATGTGTCGGCACCATCGCCATAGACCATTCTTATACTGCGCTCGTTGGAAGCCATAAACGAAACACTCAGGGGACTAGCACAGAGAGGAAGTACTACCTCGGAGGTAGAGGTGGAGGCTCCTCCACTAAGGGAGGAAGTTCCTGTGGAAGAAGCGAATACGGTACCAAGAACTCCGCATCAGGATATCAAAAGGGAGCTTCAGAAGATAAGGCTTCCAGAATTTTCGGGGGGTCGATCAGGGATACGAGCAGAGTCGTGGTTGGAAGAGATGACCAGGTGCTTGACCTTGCAGGAGTACACCTCCACGTCCAAGTCCAAACTGGCCATATTTCAACTAAAGGGGGCCGCCTTGAACTGGTGGGGAAACCAGGAAAGGCAGCTACACCTTACACCGGACACGGTTCCCTGGAAACTATTTGTGTCAAAATTCAAAGGGAAGTTCCTACCCGCATCCTACCAGGAAGAACAAGCAGGGGCTCTTCATGCCTTGGTACAAAGGCATCTATCTGTGGAGGAGTATGAAGAGAGGTTCATGGAATTAGTGAAGTATGTCCCTTACTTGGACAATGACGAACGCCAGGTTGAGCGCTTCGTGTATGGGCTCAATGCCAAGATTAGGGCTCAAGTACAGATGTGGAAACCGACTTCAGTCGCCAAAGTAGTCGATTGTGCTCGTTACACTGAGGAGATGTTGGGTGCAAAGCCCATCAGGTCATTCAACTCTTAGCAATCAGGGTTTGTGGGGAAGGCCCCTCGAAGCTACCCTCGGGGAGGATATGCGAGGCCACCTCCCTATGGGAACAGGAGCACACCAAGAGTCGCAGCGGTAGACAGATTTGTGGCAATTAGGGCGGTGCCCCAGTCAGCCACAGGAACTCACCAGGGTGGGAGGAATTTCAGAGGATCAGCCGGTAGAGGAAGGGGTCCTAGGGGGAGGAACCCCTCTCAGAGGTCTGAACAGGTTATCTCGCCCACTCCATTACAGGTTGCTTGTTGGGGATGTGGAGGTCCACATTACCAGCGTGATTGTCCTGAATTACAATTTGGTACAGTGCAGCGAGAAGGAAAAGCTCCAATGGGGAGTGGGGGTAGTAGGCATCAGATCTCGGTTGCAGTAAACAACCATCAAGCAGAGCACCAATCCACTGTGGTCGAATCATCAGGTACGGTCAATAATGTCAAGCTTAGAATATTGTTTGATCCTGGTGCTACTGATAGTTTCATTTCTCCATATGCATTAGACAAATGTGCGTTGGCAGCCTACGAGCATGACGATTTCAGCTTAGTCGAAATGGCTTCAGGGGTAAAGCAAGCAGTAGGACCTAGTGTCGATAAGTGTGTGGTGGATCTCGGGGTGTGTGTTACACAAGTCAAAGTGTACATCACCACCCTCGGAACTTATGATCTCATCATAGGTATGAATTGGCTGGAGGAACATCGAGCTTTCTTGGATTGTTATGGAAAGAAAGTTCTTTGCATTAATGACAACGAAGAGGCCATCAAGATCCAGGGTATCAAACGGAAGGTGTCCCTACGTTTCATATCAACGATGAACGTAAAGCGATGTATGCGACAGGGATTCCAGTTATATGTTGTTGAAGCAGTAAATAGTAAGAAGGGACCCTCCTT
The DNA here is from genome assembly GCA_027924585.1 of Larix kaempferi. Taxonomy (NCBI): domain Eukaryota; kingdom Viridiplantae; phylum Streptophyta; class Pinopsida; order Pinales; family Pinaceae; genus Larix; species Larix kaempferi. Next base: position 19,337,716 of record BSBM01000023.1, on the reverse strand, counting down.
TGATGACTATCCAGTGTTAGCCGAGTTCAGTGATGTATTCCCAAAGGAATTACCTGGGTTACCTCCTAAGAGGGAACTTGATTTTACCATTGAGGTAAAACCCGGTTCAGAGCCAACATCGAAGACACCTTACAGGATGACGGCCCCAGAACTTTGTGAGTTGCAAATGCAGTTGAAGGAACTACTCGATCTAGGGTTCATTAGACCAAGTATTTCACCGTGGGGTGCGCCAGTAATCTTTGTGAAGAAGAAGGATGGTTCCTTGTGTATTTGCATTGATTACCGAGATTTGAATAGAGCCACCGTGAAGAATAGGTTCCCGATACCTCGAATTGATGACCTCTTTGATCAAATGAAAGGGGCGACAGTCTTCTCAAAGATCGACTTACAATCAGGTTACCACCAGCTACGGATTAAGGAAGGTGATATACCTAAGACTGCTTTTCGAACAAGGTTTGGGCACTATGAGTTTGTGGTGGTACCCTTCGGTTTGACCAATGCCCCAGCCATATTCATGAGTCTCATGAATAGCGTGTTCCGAAAATACTTAGATCAATTTGTGCAAGTCTTCTTGGACGACATCCTCATCTACTCCAAGAATGAGCAGGAGCACGAGGAACACTTGCGAATAGTGTTGTCATGCCTAAGGGAGCATCAGTTGTATGGTAAGTTGTCCAAATGTTCGTTCTATCAGAAGGAGATCCATTACCTAGGGCATATAATTTTCGGTGAGGGAATTTCTGTTGACCCTGAAAAGGTGAAGGCCATAATGGATTGGCCCGTGCCAAAGAATGCGCATGAAGTAAGGAGCTTCATGGGGTTAGCCAGGTATTATAGAAGGTTTGTTGAGGGTTTCTCAAAAATCACAAAACCCATAACTACCCTACAGCGTAAAGGCACTAGGTATGAATGGACAGATGAATGCGATGTCGCATTCGTCGAGCTGAAAAGACTATTGATGAATGCACCAATTCTACGAGTTCCAGATATGGAGAAGGAATTCACAGTTTGCACCGATGCTTCAAGACAAGGTTTAGGTGCAATGTTGATGCAGGAAGGTGGGGTAATAGCTTATGCGTCGAGAAAGCTAAAAACACATGAAGAGAATTACCCTACTCATGACCTAGAGTTAGCTGCAGTGATGTTAGCTTTGAAGCTGTGGAGACATTACCTTGTTGGGCGAAGCTTTGAACTCAAGTCTGATCACCAAAGCTTAAGGTAGATATTCACTCAGAGAGACCTAAATGCTAGGCAAAGGCGATGGAGTGAATTCATAAGCGAGTATGATTTTGGGATCTCCTACATCAAAGGGAAGGAGAATGTGGTAGCGGATGCCTTAAGTAGAAAACCAAGACTTTTCTCTCTTATACCTTTGAAGGTAGATTTGAGGGAAAGAATTTTAGGGCAGCTACTCGGGGATAGTTGGTACCTAAAGGTCACAGCGGCACTCCAGAATGGGAAACCGGTGGGACCAAAGTTTGAAGGCTATGAGTTGGAAGCCGATGGTTTGTTACGGTATCAAGGGAGGATGTATATTCCCGAGGAGGGAGATATTAGAGAGATTATCCTTAAAGAAGCCCACAGAGCAGTGTATTGTGCACACCCGGGTGTAAAGAAGATGTATGCAGACATGAAGCAACTCTTCTTTTGGGCAGGGATGAAAAGCGACGTGGTCAAATTTGTCGCTAGGTGCCTTGAGTGTCAACAGGTAAAAGCTGATCATCACCACCCGGCAGGTCTATTGCAGCCACATGACATTCCTATGTCGAAGTGGGAGGTTATCTCCATGGACTTCGTGGTGGGATTGCCTCTTACCTCTCATAGGCATGATGCCATTATGGTCATCGTTGACAAACTGACCAAAACTGCTCACTTCATTCCAGTTAAGGAGACCTATGATGTCACGGATGTAACACGTGTATTCATAAATGAAGTTGTTCGTCTCCATGGGTTTCCCAAGAAGATTATATCGGATAGAGATTCCAGGTTTACATCCAGGTTTTGGACGAGTTTGCAGTCAGTGTTGGGTACTCAGTTGAACCTAAGCACTGCTTACCATCCAGAGACAGATGGGCAAACAGAAAGAGTGAATCAGGTGATGGAGGACATGCTTAGAATGTATGTCATGGATCAACAAACTCATTGGGAAAAGCACTTACCTTTGGTAGAGTTTGCTTACAACAACAGTTACCATAGTTCAATTGGGATGCCTCCATATGAAGCTTTATATGGAAGGCCATGCAGGACACCATTGAGTTGGGAAAGGTTAGAGGATCGAGTAATTATAGGACCTGAGTTGATTTAGGAGATGGAAGAGCAGGTTGTTCAAATTAGATAGCGGTTAAAGGAAGCACAGGATAGACAGAAGAGTTATGCCGATGCGCATAGGGTTGACCAAAGCTATAAGGTTGGTGATGCAGTGTTCGTCCGCATCAGGCCTAGCAAAAGTACCATCAGATTTGGGAAAGGGACAAAGTTGTCGCCACGATTTATAGGACCCTTTGAAATTTTAGAAAAGGTTGGACTCGTCGCGTATCGTCTTGCGCTGCCACCCCATTTGCACAAAACTCATAATGTTTTCCATGTATCTGTTTTACGACATTATGTAGCTGATGAGTCACATAAAATAAATTGGAAGGAACTGCAGGTTTCGGACGAGGGAACCATCAGGGTCGAACCATTACTTATATTGGATCGCAGGGTTAAACAGTTGAGGCACCGTTTGGTGGACCAAGTTAAGGTCCAATGGGACCGATATAGCCCGGGGTCTTCTACCTGGGAGGACGCAGAGACTATGCGCCGTGATTATCCCACATTATTTTGATTATAACTTCGGGACGAAGTTTCCTGAAGGGGGGGTGTATGTAACACCCCATTTTGACATTACTACCTGAACTAATATTATATGTTGTATTTGTTTGATTGTGAGACCTCGTCGGGTTGATGACACTGTGGACATATGGTTCTATTATTTTTCCAATATATATATGTGTGTGTATGATGATAGTATTATGATCGGTAGTCATGTTTAGATATGTATCATGTGTTAATTATGTCAAATATATGGAATTTACTGAATGATGGGTACGTGGATACCGTTACAGTTATATGTTGAAATAATGAATGTTATGCCAGGTGCATGGCGAATGAATGAGTTTATTGTTGTTATGTTATGATGAAATATATGTGTGTACATATCGAGGATTTATGCACGATATTCTATATTGTATGTCGAGGACTGACTTACAGGTTGAAACGGTTAAGTGATAGCTAGACCCTACGAGGTGGGAGGGCCTCGGGGACACGGACCTCAAAAGATGAAAGGGTATGCGAGTGATGCATTATTTACTTTCGTATGGTTATTATGTTGTTTATTATGATGTATGTTATGACATGGGTGGGGTAGGGTTTCAGGAAACTCAACCGCCCAGATCGGTTATACGATGACAGACTGAGTACAAGTGCAACGCTGTTGTTATGTCGGGTGGACATAGTCCCTTGTTCCATTAGGGGGGGTGGAGGCTTTACCCACCGTTTATCCCCGAAACCCAGAGTCATGGGAGGGCTGTGCTACGATGCGCTCCCCAAGGTGTGTGATGATGACTGGTGGTTTCCTACTGGGGAAGCTTGGTCGATGTAGTCGACACTTCCGCTTACGGGTTCTAGCTGGAACCGGTCATGACTTGACATTCCAGGGTAGTCCAGGAGAGGACGGGATAAGATGTGGAAGTTAGTGATGATGTAGGTAGAGAGGTGTAGCATGAAGTAGGGGTGAATACAAGATCTAACTGTAGGTGTGTAAAACCCTTGGTTAGTATGTGTCGTAAATCAGTAATGTATGAATTGTCATAATTTGGATTTTGGTTAATGGATTTGTACCTTGCAAACTATGTTAAAACATGTATCGGTAAAAGATAAGTTCCTTGATTATGATTGATGTATGTGAATTACTACTTTTACTATACTTACGTGAGGAATGTAAGCAGTAGCTACGCTTACATAACTCGCCTACATAGTATAAATTACATGAAATATTGTTGAGTAATAATGTTAATTAGTGTCGCTTAATGATTAATTACTGTCATTTAGTAATTAACTATTGTTGATCAATGTTAACAGTGTCGATTAAAGTTAATAATGATGATTAATGTTAATAATGTAGATTAACAATTAAATTTTGTGGATTAATATTAATTAAGTCGATTAGAGTTAATAATGTTGATTAATGATTAACTATTGTCCATTAATAATTAATTGTTGTTGATTAATAAGCAAAGCTAAGGTTAACCGAGATAGTGACTAATGCAATTAATTAGGATGCTTGATTAATTGTTAAGTAGTTTAATTACAACTAAGGTGTAATTAAAATGGAACCAAGTAAAGTCGATTAAATCTTAGTTAATTTTATTTAATTAGTATAATTACACGTTGATAATGTTATGAATTACAATGATGGCATTATGGTTCATAATTGATGAATTGAATTAGTTAAATTTATAATTGGAGGGAATTAACATATTATAAACATTAGAAACCATTAATTAAATGATTAGGTAATTGTAATTAATCAATTGACAATTACTGTTAATTAAATTAAATTGGTGAAGCACGCAAGTTTAAACTATATAATATATATATAACATTTATCAATTATTAATTAAATGGTCGAATGATGAAATATGAGTAAGGGAAATGTTTTAAAATATGAAATAAAATAAAAGGATTAAACTAGTGAAATTTGGAAGTTACAGTTGGGAAGTGACCCCAACCAACACCTTTTTATATTATTTTAAATTATTAAATGAGTCCAAGTCCAAGTTGAGGGCTCGAGGACTTACACGGTAGATGAATGGGTTGGATGAAATTTAAGTTAGGGATAGGGGTAGTAATGAGGGGGAGAGTTGGCAAGTGAAGGGGATAAAAGGGAGAAGGGAGGAAGGAGTAGGGGGGCTTTTAGCTTATGATTTTTGGGAGAAGTTTTGGAGAGCAGAAATTGGGAGAGCAGAGATGCAAAGAAGGGGTTTTATTGGTGATTGTTTTTCTAAAGGGATACAACAGCTTGGGCTTGTACTCGATTTGGGCTCGGGGGTCCAAAGGGGTACCTTTGGAGCTGGGTGGTCGGCGAGACCTCGCCAGTTGGCAGGGTGGCAAGACTAGTTTGGGCTGGTTGAGTTTTAAAGCTTTGGGAAATCCTTTTGGCTGCAGGGAAAAGCAAGGAAAAATGACAAACAAGGACAGCAACAAAGGTGGACCTACTAGCTACCTACAGGTATTTTCCAGCAGGTATGTTATCGTTTCTACTTTAGCAAATTCGGTTTAATTAAATTTCAAAAGTTTATATGCTATGATTATTTTTTCTACCTGCACAGTCAACAATAAATTGTTAGAAGTAGATAAAACAGATTTATAAATTTTCAAATCTGAAAAGAATGAAATTGCAGATTTTATATTAAAAATGCAGATTTTATATCGTTTTCAGGCATGTAAATGAGCAAAAGTTAGAAATGAAAACATGCAAATTTAAAACATAATTTTGATTGTTCAAATTTTGTAAATGTAAACACTTTATGGAACAAAACACAAGTAGAATAGAACATAAATTTTGACAATAAAACACAAGCAGAACAGAACATAAATTTTGACAATAAGTGAATTTTCTGACTGTATATAAAAGTTAAAGGAGACCCAGTTGAGGGTCTTACATGCAACCTATAAATAGTCTTCCTCCTTAATTTGAGAACCAAAACCTTGTTTAAGATCATTAAGGAGTTTCTCTATAAAATTGTATTTATCCTCTTAAGCAAAACTTTTATGAGTAGCAAAATATTTGGCCAATGCAGTAAACGTATCCACATCCTCAAACACATCAACATATTCTATGCTTTTGAAATATTCAACAAAATTGTCATGAAAGTCTTGAGCACTCTCGGAGAAAGAAGAAAAAATATACAGAGCATAGCTATGACCTTGATTGTTTGAATCTAGAATATTGACTTTACTCACTTTATCTTCACCAAAATCACAACTATCGAGAAATATGTCTTCAATCATTTCATCAGTAAATTATTTTTCTTCATCATGAAAATCCTCAAAGAATTTTATGCTGAACTCATCCATGCATTCATCAAGATCATACTGATTTGGAGTATGTATACCTATTGTCCTCACTCATTGGATACTAGAATATTCTTGAAGTGGGTCTTTAAGTTAAACTGGAGGCATACATAGATTTTCTCTCACCTATCTGCTTACCTTTGGCTGCCTCTTTATGAGTTTGGAATCAAGACTTTATATATTATCTTTCTCTTGATATTCATCAAATGTATGTTTGCGTGCAAACAAATTTTCTTTCTCCAACTGTTGATCAAACTCAACATCATGGAATTCATCTTGGAAGATTCTAGAGACATCATCATGCATTGTTTGATTAGGAAGCTTCCCACATGACCACACATTATTTTCTAGCTCAATTGCACTGATGAATATTTTCTCTAAACTAGAGGACCTCCTTTCTCTAAGATAGAAAACAAAATCCGACTGATGAGATGAGGTATAATAAACCATGGCATCAGCTTCAGAAGGTTGAATTTCAGCCACCAGGTCATGATAAATCCTATGAAATATTCCAATAAACTTGGAAATGTCTTCATCTTTCTTTCTCTTGATAGTATCAAATTCACATACGTATTGGTGATCAATATTGCTCTCATCCCACCTATTCATAAACATGTCATGTAAATCCATCCAAGAAGAGATATATTCAACTAACAATTCTCTAAACCATTGCATGCAATCTCCCTCCAATGACTGACTGAACATTATCATCAATTCATCTTCATATTGAATATACAAGTTATCAGTATAATCCTGAAAATTTGCAATATGCTTTTCTGTTAAAACACTACCATCTCTATTGTATTTGGGAAAATGCTTCATGTACTTGGTAGGCATGCCATGAAGAGTGGGTGGAAGTTTGAGAGCCTTGTATTTCTTTGAGAATATATGACAAAGGTTGAAAGACTGGTGATAGTATTTATTGATAGGTATCCGATCTAGCATGTGGGTTTATTGATAAGATGATGGAAAAGGTTGATTGTTGTTTAGAAGAATAGGCCTATAGGATTCTTGTTCCAAAGGAACTTCAACATCTAGGTTAGTATTTATAGAAACAATAATACGATCTAATGACATAAAGGACTCATATCCATTTAGAGGAGAGTGATGAACATAATTTCTCTATCTCAATAATACCAGGGGTATCCAAGATCTCTTGTTCTAATAAAGAAGACCAGACCTTAAACCTATAATTCTTCCATGATATAAAATGAAGGAAAATATTTTTCAAGTATATAGGAAAACAAAATAATGGAGTGAGCAACAAAACCGACATTTCGTTAAAGATACTCAAAACTATAATACTAACCGAATTTGCTTTTGTGTCTCAATAGGGTTGTCCCTAGAAGTGTCTTGAAAAATTTATTTGGAGTTGTCAGGTGAAGATTGAACAACTAGCTCTTGGAATCTTTTTCACCTTGAGAATTCAATGTTGATTTTGAATGTCACCTCCCAGGTATCTCGTAGGGTGACCAATATTTCATGATCAACAAGAACCCATAGATTTTCAGGTGCAGTGATGGCTCTAGTATGATTCTTACCAAAGCGGTATTAGTGGATTCACTGGGTGAATAATCAAATAGCTTGTGTTTGAATCTTGTTCATCTTCAAGAATCAGGAATCAGGAATCAGGATGTTACTTGATTCCTGATTCTTGTGTCCGTTTTCACATGCTCATAAGTTTGATCCACAACATTGGGAATATCTGTTGAATGTTTAAGTCTAGCTTATTCTGCTCTTGACCCTATCATTTGACCCAGAATGGACGCTACAATTGTGAAATCCATAGCAGACTTTGGCATGTTTACAGGGACATTGCAATAAAGTGAATTTCATAATGAATAGCAACAAACCATGCTGGTGAAAAATTATGTGTGTGTTCCCTCCAGACACCTAATGGGACATTAACAACCATTCCCAGAAGCCTAATTGCAAGCATCTTTGTAGGTAATGGTTTTGGTCTCAAAGAATTTACTAAGGGAGTCTTTGCCAATGCAGCACGGGCTGCAACTATATCTTCATCCCAAGTGGGGGTTGCAAACTTTTTGCAACTAGAGGCAAAACCTTGCTCACAGCTTGATAAGATTTGGCAATCGGACATTTCCCTGTCTCCAACCATTCAATGCCAGTGTCCTCATGAACTTGACCCTACAATATTGAAAAATAAATCTTAGCATATCGATGAAATAACAAGAAATTTTTATAGAAATAACATATCCTACAACAATAATAAATAATAGGTGTAAAGTCAGTCATGTGAAACAAAATTCATGGAGTTATCACCAAATAAAAGAAAACTGAATGATATATCTAATTCATAAGATTTTTTTAGTGTTATTATTCAGATGTCTTTAAAACAAGAAGATTTTCTGAAGGTCTGATACAATACAAAATAACAGAAATACATTGGCATAAATCAAAGGCAGAATAAATGCATATAGTAGCCTTATAATGACAAGGATAATTAAACTAGCAAAAGCTTCTAATGAATAATCTCAAATATCAGAAACCTGTATGTTGTAAATTTGACTGGGAGTAAAGTTGGAGCCCTAGTTACACAGAGTGAAGCAAAAAACTATTGGGTTACCCAAGATGCTGAAGTTACCGCTTGCAATGGGTCTGACTTCTTTTCATTTGCCTATCTCTTTTTGTTTTTCTTATTGTGCTTGTGCTCTGCCATGAAAAAATCAAAACTGAAAAAACCACCAGGTCCAAATGCTGATAGGCTAGCAGTTATTGTTGATGCTGCGAATGGATGAAACTCTGTGCTTGCAGTATTGTCTGCATCAGACCATGTCTCATAAATGTGTACTGATGAACTTCCAGAAAGTGGAACCACCCCATCACATCCATGAAAAAGTATGAAAGCAGTATCAAAATTGGGTCCATCCTAAAAAGTGGGATCTCGTCCTCCTTTCACCTGTACATGCAATTCCAAATTTCCAGACCTATTCATTAAGTGATCTAAAATAGAATTAATCACCCTAGCATAGCACCAAGTACATATAAAACAATGACCTAACAATTATATTACTAAGCAAGACCCTATAGAGGAAAATTAAGACATCCAAATGATAATAATGAGCTCAAGATTAATGATGAAATCAGTAAACAGTGTGAGGATCAGTTTTAGACAATCTAGAAACTTCTTGAAAGTCCACATGTATGAGTAATGGGAGTTGACATGGTATCCACTTGGTACTATGACGGTTAAACGGGTAGGTCAACGTCCAAAGGGCAGAGCTCTCTCATACTAACTCTGTTTTTTGTCCACAATAGGTGGTTTTGAACTAACCACTGTGTACTACCCCCTAAAGCCATCAGCGAGGCCAAGGATGCCTTTTGACCCCAAAAAGTGCACTATTGGGCCCCAAATGGGACGTTTTCAATTTTTTCCTTGCTCAATGGATTTGTCTACAAGTGGAACTCTCTCATAGTAACTTTGTTTTTTGTCCACAAGTGGAACCACCCCATCATATCCATGAAAAAAGTATGAAAGCAGTATCAAAATTGGGTTCATCCTAAAAAATGGGACCCTGTCCTCCTTTCACCTGCACATGCAATTCCAAATTTTCAGACATGTTGGTTAAGTGCTCTAAAATAGAATTGATCACCCTAGCATAGCCCTAAGTACATATAAAACAGTGACCTAACAATTATATTACTAAACAAGACCCTATAGAGGAAAATTAAGACATCCAAATGATAATAATGAATGGTTTTTTCCCAAGTTATTACAGGGTCTGGGTTGTACGCTTACTTTTTGGCCTCACCAAATCATTCATGAAGCCAATTCTGGCTACTATGAGGAAAATACATCCTGGAGGTGCATTATAATTTGTTATTACATCTACATCAATTACTATTAAGTTTATACTAATTTGACTAGCAAGATCATTGAAATAAACACAATCACAAGATAGACAGAGATTTTACCCTGGGAAACCCTCATGGGGTAGAAAACCCAGCAAAGCTTTCCTCAATAAGATGATCAGCCAAATACAAGATGTAGTCCAAGACTAGAGCTCCTTTTCTACCTCCTATGTAGACCTCTCTCTCACTTGTTTGCTATTTTCCGAGTGATGGAAGAGTGAGATAGGTGAGGAACATCCTCCTCTACTTATACTTGTTTCCTGACTGACTTTTTACCCTATGGGGCTGACCTTTCCTAAGAGAGTCTAATAACCCCTAATAAATTAACTCAGGGCCGACCCCCACATGGTAGATCTAATAACCCTAGTTACCATAATCCATCGGAGGAATAAACATCTCCGGATACATAATAAAGTCACATCGGAGGAATGAAACATCTCCAGAATAATACAAATATAATATTCTTAGAAGTTATAATATTTCAACACTCCCCCTTAACGAGAAGGATATTATAACAACATTTGTAGGAGCAAGGAGTCATCGAATACATGATACAAGATACATCTATAAATCATTTGAAGCTTTCTCAACATCATCAATAACTCAAGCAGTTACTGGAATATTTGGATCCTCACAATCATCAACATCGTCATCACACGATCATCAGCATTGTCATCACACGATCATCAGCATCATCATCACACGATCATCAGCATCGTCATCACATAATCATCAACATCATCATCACACGATCATCAGCATACCCTGCAACACATATGATCCATTTAAGACACCTCATCATGTCTAGGGACGATGCAGTCCACTCATCAACTTAGATAGAGTCTAAGGACCACTTCTCGGAGACATACATCTACGGATCATTTAAGACACCTCATCATGTATAGGGATGATGCAATCCACTCATCAAATTAGACAAAGTCTAAGGACCACTTCTCGAAGACATACGTCTACGAATCATTTAAGACACCTCATCATGTCTACGGATGATGCAATCCATTCGTCAACTTAGACAAAGTCTAAGGACCACTTCTCGGAGACATATGTCTACGGATCATTTAAGACACCTCATCATGTCTAGGGATGATGCAATCCACTCGTCAACTTAGACAAAGTCTAAGGACCACTTCTCGGATACATACATCTACGGATCATTTAAGACACCTCATCATGTCTAGGGATGATACAATCCACTCGTCAACTTAGACAAAGTCTAAGGACCACTTCTTGGAGACATACATCTACGGATCATTTAAGACTGAAGTCCAAGGATGATACAATCCTCACTTGTCCACTAAGGACTTCATTCTTGAAGACATCTGTCTACGAATCAATTCAAGGGACCGAAGTCCGGGGATGATAAAATCCCCACCTATCCACTAAGGACTTCATTTTCGAAGACATATGTCTACAAATCAATTCAAGGGACCGAAGTCCGGGGATGATACAATCCCCACCTGTCCACTAAGGACTTCATTCTCGAAGACATATGTCTACGGATCAATTCAAGGGATCGAAGTCCGGGGATGATACAATCCCCACCTCATCGATATAGTATCCTCATCAATACAGGTATCATCAATACAAGTATACATATCATCAATACAAGTATCCTCATCAATACAGGTACATCATCAATACAAGTATCCTCATCAATGCAAGTATACATATCATCAAATATAAGTTAATATAGGCAATCTCATCAATGTAGGTATCCTCATCGATACCAGTACCCAAAGATTTATCAACCATATCACTCCCCCTTTCGAGGAGGGTCCTTCTGAACCACACCAAGCTTGTCTCGGAAATACTCAAACTTTACTCGAGATAGAGGTTTGGTCAGTATATCGGAAACTTGTTCATCAGTGCCTACAAATTCGAGCTTTATAGTTCCTTTATGCACCATATCTCGTATATAGAAATATCATATCTCTATGTGCTTTGACTTATCATGGAACACTGGATTCTTTGTCATCTTGATACAAATCTAGTTGTAACATAGAATCACAGAGGGGTCCATCTCCAAGTCAAACAATCATGATAATAACTTTCAAAGCCATACTGCTTCGCAACTAGAAGAGCAGTTAGCTATATATTCTGCTTCAACTGTGTTGAGAGCCACACTTGACTGCTTTCTGCTAAACCACGAGATCATGGCAGATCCTAGACAATAGCATCCACCTGATGTACTCTTCCTGTCTGATACACTTCCTGCCCAATCAGCATCTGTGTAGCCATACAATATGAAGTCATGATCTCCACGATAATAGAGACCAAAATCTATTGTACCTTTTAGGTACCTCATCACATGCTTTGCAATAATTAGGTGAACCTGTCTCGGTTTCACTAAATACTGACTCAGAGTGTTAACCGCAAAGCATATTTATGGCCTGGTATTTGTTAGATACATCAATGACCCAATAATCTGTCTATATAGAGTCACATCCACTAACTCTGAAGAGTCATCAAGTAATAGTTTTAAGTTGGAATCCATGGGAGTGGCCATTCCAACATATCGAATATTTTCAATATTCCCATAGCATACTTACCTTGGTTGAGAAAGATTCCATCTGGTCCTTGACATACTTCCAGAACTAGGAAGTAGTGCATTAATCCGAGATCTTTCATCTCAAATTCTAATGAGAGCTTCCTTTTTCATTCGATAATTTGTTTCTCATTTCCAGTCAAAAATAGATCATCCACATATAACAACAATATGACAGGTTCATCATTCATAACCTTGAGATAAATATTAGGATCAGCTTTACTTTTGGTAAAGCCCAAGTTTGTCAATAAAATGTCAATTCTTCCATACCAAGCTCTGGGAGCTTGCTTCAACCCATATAAGGACTTCTTTAGTTTACATACATGGGTTCTTCCATCTTCTACCTCAAATCCTTGTGGTTGTTCTATGTACACTTCTTCCTCAATCACACCATTCAGAAAGGCTATCTTTACATCCATCTGGTGTAGATTCCATTTCATCATGGATGCAAGTGCCATGATGGTTCTAATGGAAGTGTACCTTGCAACTGGGGCAAATGTTTCTTCATAGTCAATTCCCTCTTTCTGAGAGAATCCTCTGGCCACAAATCTTGCTTTGTATTTTTCAATGCTGCCATTCGCAGCATGCTTTATTTTGTATATCCATTTGGATGATACCACACTTTTGTCTTTTGGCTTGGGAACTATATCCCAAACATCATTCTTCATTATTGACTGGTATTCTTCTGTTATTGCCTCTACCCATTCTTTCTTATGAACTGCCTCTTCATAACTAGTAGGTTCCTGATCTACAAGATCACACATCAAAGCCATATAGTTGGAGAATGGATTTGGTTTCTTACTTAATCTAGTGGAACCCTCAGGAGCTCCATACTTTTATGCTCCTAGTATAATATCTCTTGCCCATGCTGGCTTTCTTTTCCTTGAAATGTTTGAAAGGGGGGGTTCTTGTGGTTCTAGTATGTCATGGTCTTCAGGTGTTATGTCTTTAGAGATGGGTGCAGTCTCTGTAATTATGGGAGGTGTAACTTCTTCATATACTTCTTCATACTGGCACTTCCTAGATTTCTTGAGAGCTGTCTCTTCATCAAATGTCACATCCCTATTAATCTCCATATGGTGAAATCCTGGGATGTATATTCTGAATGCCTTGGATGTTTCACAATATCCAACAAATATTCCCTTCTTTCCAGAAGGATATAATTTAGTCCTCTTTTCTTTTGGAATGTGAATGTATAATGGACATCCAAATATCTTGAGGTGACTTACTTTAGGCTTCTTCCCTGTGAACACTTCTTCTGGAGTCTTGAAATCAAGAGCACTGTGGGATAGTCTATTTTGCACATAGACTGTTGTCCTAGCTTCTTCAGCGCATAGATACATAGGCAGGTCTTGATCATGTATCATTGTCTTCACATCTTCCATGATGGTTCTATTCTTTCTTTCCACAACACCATTTTGTTGAGGATTATAGGGAGTGGTTAACTCCCTCTTGATTCTAGCTTCTTTACAAAAGACTTCAAAATCCTTTGAAGTGTATTCTCCACCATTATCTGTCCTGACTATTTTGATCTTCTTTTCTGAAATATTTTCTATCAAGGCTTTGAACTCCTTCAAATTTCCAAAGACTTCATTCTTCCCTTTTAGAAAGTAAATCCAAGTCTTTCTGGAGTAGTCATCAATAAATGTAAGGTAGTATTCAGATCCACTCAAGGATGTGGAGGGAATTGGTCCACATACATATGAATGAATCAATTCCAAAATACTCGTGGCCTTTGTTTCACTCTTTGGAAATGGGTTCTTGATATTCTTTCCTTTTGCACACCCCTTGCATGTGCCATCATGATCAATCTTCAAATTTGGTAGTCCTATGACAACCTTACTCACATGAGGTAGTGCTTTGTAGTTAATATGAGTAAGCCTCCTATGCCATAGTTCATTAGGGCTAGTGGCTTCATGAACAAGGGAAGCTTCTGGATGTCCCCTAAGTTTGTATAAACCTCCTTCCTCTTCACCAATAACAATTGCATCCTCAATAGATTTTCCTTTGGACCACATGAGTACTTGTCCATCTATGAATGAAACCCTATAACCTTTCTTATCTAGATCTGAGATAGAAAGGAAGTTCTTCTTCAATCCTGGGACATATAATATCTCTTTCATTTTCAATGGTGTTCCAGAATCAAGCTTGTAGCTTGCTTCACCAATTCCCTTGATGGGATATTAATAGTCATCTCCTAATGACACCTTTTGTGGAGAGGTCTTTTCTTCCAATTTTGAAAAAGTTTTCTTTTGTCCAATCATGTGCTTTGAAGCACCACTATCAATAAGCCATGTATCTTCTCCAAGTGTTATAGATCCTGAGAGTGTGGAGAATAGAACATACTCTTTTGCATCTTCTTCTTCATTCCTTCTAGATCTTTTCTTGGGGAGGGGCCTTTCTTCTTCTTCTCTTTTAAATCTTTTCTTGTGAGGTCTTCTTCACTTTCATCTTCTGCAAGATGTGCTTGATGTCTTTTATGGTGAAGATTTTTCTTCTTCATTGAGGGACAAAATCTAGCAATGTGTCCTTCTTTATGACAATTGAAACATTGGAAAGAAGAGTATTTACTTCTTCCTTTCTTCTGAAATCTTTGTGGAGATTGAGACTCCTTGTGACTATCCTTCTTGAAGTAAGATTGATTCCTCCTTCTCTTGGTGTGTGTAGCCAAGGCTTGGTCATCTTCTTTGAGCATGGCTTCTCTGTTAGAAACCCTAGCTTCTTCTTGGATGCAATCTTCACATACCACATCAAACTTCATGCTTTCTTTTCTGACACACATGGTTTGGATAAATGACTCCCATGGTCTAGTGAGACCATTTAGAGCAGTCATGACTAGTTCATCTTCATCAAGGGTATTTCCAATAGCATCTAGTTGTTCTTTGAGCTAGGAGATCCTTGAGAAATAGTCTTGAATAGATTCTCCTTTGTTCATCCTTGTGCTCTTTAATTGAGCTCTCAGATTCATCTTCCTATTGATATTCTTTCCCTCATACACTCTGGAAAGGGCATCATACATTTCCTTTGGAGTCTTCTTGGATGCCACTTGGGGAATCAAGTGGTCTTTAATAGAATCAGCAATGATTCTCTTTGCCCTAATCAAATCCTTCCTATACTTCTCTTTGGCTTCATCTTCTCCACGTTCTGCAATCTCATCCTTGATATACTGGGCAAGGTCATTCTCTTCAAGAATGAGGCCAATTTTGTATTTCCATGCCCAAAAATTTTCTATACCCTCTAGCTTGTCTTCAAGCTTAGTGCTTGGAGCCATCTTCTGTAGGGGTCAAAAGAGATTGAAGTTTCTCAAGAGATAGAGTAACACTTACCAGGAGATGTGCTTGATTGAATTGGAAGATCTGGTGTGTTCTGCTTCTGGAAACTTCAACTTTTCACCTTTTGGATCTGTAGCAGAATTTTTGGTTTTCTGGACTTCTCTTTTCTGGTTCTCTGGTGCACAGGTTCGTAGCTTTTCTGGTTTTTTTGCACTTTTGGTCAAACTAGGGTTTGACTTTCCTAGAGTTCTATCCAACCAAAAACCTCGATCTAGGGCTCAAAACTTCGATTTTGAGGAGGGCTATCTAGCCATGCAATCAGAATCCAAAAATACCAACTTTTGCAGAAACCCTAATTTTCACCAAAGGAGGAGAGAGAGAGATTTTCACCTTGTGAAAGATGTCCTATTCAGGCTAGCTCTGATACCATGTTAAGTTTATACTAATTTGACTAGCAAGATCACTGAAAGAAACACAATCACAAGATAGACAAAGATCTTACCCTGGGAAACCCTCATGGGGTAGAAAACCCAACAAAGCTTTCCTCAATAAGATGATCAACCAAATACAAGATGTAGTCATAGACTAGAACTCCTTCTCTACCTCCTATGCATACCTCTCTCTCACTTGTGCGCTACTTTTCGAGTGATGGAAGAGTAAGATAAGTGAGGAACATCCTCCTCTACTTATACTTATTTCCCGACTGACTTTTTACCCTGTGGGGCCGACCTCTCCTAAGAGAGTCTAATAACCCCTAATAAATTAACTTAGGTCCGACCCCCACATGGTAGATCTAATAACCTTGGTTACCATAATCCATCGGAGGAATAAACATCTCCGGATACATAATAAAGTCACATCGGAGGAATGAAACATCTCCGGAATAATACAAATATAATATTCTTAGAAGTTATAATATTTCAACAATTACAACAAGAGTTTTAATTTTCAAATATGAGAGGAAGAAGTGTAATTCTGGGGAAATAATAAGTATATGAAATTTGAACAAATTTTTAGTGTATCTTAAAACAAAAACATGGATAATAACTAATCCCATTCCAAGCATCCGTTTTCATGGAGGGTATCTATTCATTTATGGACCGCATTCTATCTTTTTCTTGACCAAGCATCCCTTTTCATGAAGGGTCTCTATTCATCCATGGACTGTGTTCCATTTTTTTTCTTGACTAGCGTATTAATTTCAAGTTGTTTTCTTGCCAACTCTTGTGGAATCAACTCACTACAATTCTGTGCAAAATTGACTGCCCATTTTCTTGACAAGTGTATTAATTTCAAGTTGTTTTCTTGCCAACTCTTGTGGAAGCAACTCACTACAATTCTGTGCAAACTTGACTACCCATAGAATCTATGTCAGGGTTTACTCCTCTCTGCAATTGAAGGCTCATAATTTACTTTTGAAATGGATCAAGGTTGTTGCACAAGAGTTCATGTGCTTTAACAAAATTGGCAGCCCTTACTCTGTGTCACAATAGAATGTTTCTAGGTTTTTCAAAGGGAATTGGTGTTGTGATGTTTTTCAATTTAATCTCATTTTTCAAAATTTTGGCCTTTACTTGCATTAAATTAGGAAGTTTGATTCTTATCCTCGATTCTGTGTTAGTCTTCTGTATGGAATTAGGCACTTGGCAGATACCCTTTCCTTTCATAAATTTATATTTGCAGGCTTTCAATATGAATTTTTCAAACTTGTTTTCAGTTTGGTAATTCTGCTGCTCTCTTTGCTACTTGTACCTCTAGTTTACTCCTAGAAAAAGAGCATTTTTTTTCCTTTATGAAGTCATTGAATGTTAAGATATATGTATTTGGCATTTATTATTTCTCCTTATCACTCTACTCTTTCCTTATGTTATTTAAAGGATTTTTGAAATTCCCTTGAAAATGTAGATGCTTCTTTGAATTGAGCGTGGCTTGCTTTTAAAATTTGTTTATCTACCATACTACTGAAATTTGTTGGAAATGGCTTCTGTCATTACAAATAATTTTCTAGTTGTATAATTTGCTTGTAAGAATATTAGTCATGTTCTTGGGATTGCCTTGAGGTTGGCACTTTGGTTTTGTAGATTAGCTTGATTGTAGAAGATTGAGGAGAGAAAAGAATATAAAATCTATAGTTATATTTACATAGAGGCAACTTAGCTTCTGGGCAAGAATGAATGAAGTTGAACATCACCAACACATTACATGGTCTAAACACAATAACACTGTTCAACAGTTTTGGTATCTTGTGGCAATCATTTGTATAAGGGCTTATTAATGCTGAGGAATATGGTAATCATTGTCATCCTAAAGATTGTTTATAATTTAGGCAAAATTCTCATTATTACGTGACTTCCCTTAACCTATCTGGCTTGGCCTGTTAACTCTTATGGTTAAAAAAAAAGGTGGTGAGAAGATGCAATCATTTGTAACCCTTATGGAGCTAGTGGGATAAAAATCCTACATCTATTGAAATTCTGCCAAGAATTGACATTTTAATGCAATTCAGCAATTTCACCTTCAACATGGAAAGCTTGCTGGCTAAATTTTCCACAAGTTTATGCTTGTGTTTGCTTGTTGGCTAGATTTTCCACAAGATAAATCTTTCCATCCTTGTGATGTGGCAACATGGATAGCCAATCTTTGATGTCTTTTTATCGACCATATGAATAGTTAAACAAGCATTCATCTCCCAGGTTTGAGCTTAGTTGAAATTCATTTGGAGTGTTTCACTAGTAGATTTCAGCTGTGGCAACATTCAGTTTCTACAAGTTCATAGTGATGTGGATGTTTACCTTGGGAGAATCACATTCATATTTTTATGCCCTATATTGAGACAGTGTCTAGTTTTGAAAGGTTCCTGAGCCACCTTTTAGAGGTCAGTTACAGGTTTTGGAGGTTCTAGGTGCAAATCTTGTAGCTGGAACCATATAAACTCCAAAAGTAATATTGCAACTATGTATACGTTATTCTTATAGTATTTCATTATATTGTTATTGTACCTCCTATAAGAGAAAATATTAATGTATTTGATCATGTAAACCCTTGAAAGAATTAATGTAAACCCTGGGGTCAAGATACACAAAAAAATATCTATGCTAATAGTCGTAGATTGTTATGGCTATCGTAGGATTTAATGCTCAACCAACTGATTGTTCTTTTTGAAATTGGATTTGTCTTCTTGTTTACAGCTTAGTGGTATTCGTTTTCTGGATTTTGCATTAGACTTTATAAGGATGATTTCTGATACCAAAAGGCATCATACTTCACAAAATTATGAGGTTCACAAAAACGGTATTCATTCTACATACCTATCCCAAATCCATTTTAGGAACAAATTTATTCAATGCAATTATGTTTCCCAGTAACCAGTTGATTGCTGTCTATACAGAGAGTTGATACAACCTAGGCCATGCTAAGAAGAAAATATGGTGATTCCCATAAAAATTCCTTAACAAAAATTAATTGTAAAATGCAATCAAGTAAGCTTGACAATATAATGCTGGGCATATATTGAAAGCCTAATGTGTAGTCGTCTGCTATTACTTGTATGTTCCATATTTAAAGTTAGTATTTGGTCATGTATGTGACTTATCTAGATGAAAGAGTGCTTACTAACTTGGGTAGAGAAAGAAAAAATGCCACTTACTTTGATGTCAATCTCAGAGAAAAAAATGCCACTTACTTTGATGTCAAATTAAGTATTATATTGCGGCCTAGGATTCTTGTAGCATAAACTTTTTTGCAGAAACAAACATTGAGTAGCAATGTAATTTAGTTCATGGCTGAGTGTTTTACAGCCATAGTAAAGTTAGCCTAGCATCCTAACATTTGACAACCTCAAATCTCTCCCTATGACTATAAAGTCAAAAAACATTAACTCCCTATCCAAAATCCATTATTTGACAAAATAGTAAAGCATCGACTATACACATAAGAAGGGCCAACGAATTTTTTATTGACAGTGTAAGTCTTCCTGTTCCAACTAAGGGACAACAATAAGAGTTAAAGAGACCAACACCCATATATTTCATATTTGACAAACAACCAAAAGACAATAAAAAATATACAACCATCATGTCCATATTGTTCAGACCTGTAATAGAATTAAGACATTAATTATATTGTAGCCCATGATTTTGTATAGTTCATAAGCATGACATGGGTTGCCAGATTCCCATTAGATGATTCCCAACATAAGTCCTCTCACCAATCAGGACAATATGGTTTAATACTTATGTTAATGTTGAATGAAACATAATTTATAGATAACTGGTCAATCATTTCGAGGTTGTCACCTCCTTACTGTATGAGTGGTGTCTAAGAAAAGGAGATGAGATCATTTTGAGGTTCTACCCATAAGAGGTGTATTTTTTTACTATAGGATTAGGGGTGGAGGACATCGTAGAAAATTTTGAACTTGGTGGAATGGAACCTTGAACTCAGAATTGAGGGATGGGATTGGGAAACTTGAGAATTTGGACTTTGAGATTGGAAAGTGGCTAAGGGTTTTTGTAGATTTATCAGAGTTAGTGGTTTTCGTTGTTATTGAGACCATGGGCATTGAAGGCTAGGATGCCCTATTTCATTTCATGGTTGATGTTATTTGTTACAATTTGTTGATTACAAATGTTATCTTTTGAAACTTGAAAATTCAATGTTGATTTTATGGTTGATCATTTGATAGTGCATTGATAGTAGTTCTCTATGGAGTGGTTATTGTTCTTGATTTCCTACTTAGTTGTCTTGTCTCATTATATTTTCTTGCAATATAATGTGCTATTGTATTAATTTTATATCATTTTTCTCATGCAGGCTTCACTTCTGGTTTCTATATCGATTTGGAATTTCAATTGTGGAATATTAAGTAAGATGTCAAACATGCATCATGGAAAGAAAAATAAAACATCAAAACAAAAGGATGTAATATCATATTTTCAAAAGGCTCAATCCAATAATCCACATCCTATTCATGCTTCAAGCTCTCTTTAGCAAGGTATTGGTAAGAGAGATTTGAACACTTTTGAGAATGCATCTGCAACCCATACAATGGATGGTAGAATAAATTCCTCTAGTGATCAAAGTGAGACAAATGCATTTTGATCAAAAATTGGTAATTCAAATGTTGAATATTTTTCCTTGCAAGGTGACACAGTCCCTTCAACGAAAAGGCAAAAGGGCCAGTGGGACATGGGGAGAAAATTCCAACTTGAATGGTTCTCAAGATACCCATTTATTGAACCAATACCTTCAACAAATGAGAATGAGACCTCATGAGAAGTTAAATGCATTTCATGTAGTTGGAAAGTTGGCAGGGTAGTGAACTTGTAGATGAAGCTAGACACAATAGAGAAGCATGTTGGAAAGGTGTATGATAAGAAAAATGTAGTTGGTGAGAAGGAATCTACTACTAGATGGAGAGATATTAACGAATGTCGTCATCTTAGATATGAAGAGGAATATAATAAATTCTTAATAAATAAGAGAAAACACGAGGAAAGTGGAGGAACCATCATATCTCAATTTGGAAAGATGATGGAAACAAATTTGTTATCAAAGACAATACAATTAAGCACTATATTTGACATTTACTTGGATTGCTAGTTTTTTTGTTCAGTTAATGGTGACATTTACATGCCTTCTCTGGATATTAGCTTAGGAGTATCTGAGTTGTGGTAGATTTGGTAGGATGGAAGATTGAAATTGATCAGTTGTGGTGGTGTAGGTGACAAAAATATTTTGACTTTCATATGAGTCCTTTAGTTCTATCCGTGTCTAAGTCCCACTTAACTTGTTTTAGGATGTCTTTCTTAAGGCACTGTCTCAATGATATTTGGTTCCATGGATACCTTGATATTGGAGTGATTCTCCAAACCCTTATAGATATCTTGACTCATAAATGGAAGAATAAATGGAATTTACGTGGTAGGTAACAAACTTCAACCCTGACAAGTTTTTAGTATTAATCCTCGCTCACCCTTCTTTGAAAACTTCGATGATTAGGGCATCAATTATAAATCTTAGAAGGCATCCATCCCTCTCATGTTGGAATAAATTTTAGAGTTCAATTTTTCATAGGAACATGATTATGAAGTTGACTTATAGATTTGCAAACTCTAACAACCAAAACAACAAAGCTATTTCCAAGGATGTGTATTTGTTTTTTCATCCTAGAATAAATTTAAATTGCAGGAAACAATAGCAAGTCTAAAAGGAAACTGAAAATATTTCTGGCATGTAATTTTTAATCAGTTTTGTAGCCATAAATAAACCCTAGAATGACATTCTGGAGACATGTTTTCATAAGAAGGTTCTATCCAAGAGATGATGATTTTTTTCAAGTTCTTAATATTTTAAATCAAGATTGATTATTTTCTAGAAAGTTCGGTGGTATTCAATACTTGCACAACCATCTATCATTTTAGGTCTTTACTTAATATCTTTCTCTTAGATAGTTGTGCCCATGATGTTTGTACATTGTTGAATAATTTAACTCCAATGAAGATATGTAATTTGGTTAGCAATACTTTTATATTGCAAGGTCAAACTCTTGGTTGGAGATGGGAGTGATTCACATGGGGTAGACATTTCCCCTAAATAGGTTCAAATGATGAGCCAAGAATGAGAATAAAAGTAAAGGTTGTGTCACACCTATGGAAGGGTTCATATCTTTGCATATGGTTCCCACAATTTGAAAACAATGGAAAGGGATCTGTAAATGACCACAATGAAGTGCTCATGCTTTGTAGAGGATGGAAAGCACTCCACGAGGTTGCAAACAATCACAACGGGGTGCTCACACTTTGTAGGTGGTGGGAAGTGTTCTGTAAATACTAGCGACAACGATCTAATGATTAGCGAACAATCAGAAGGAATTTGTGAATTATCATGACATGATGCTCACACTCTACAAACAATGGGAAGGTCATGGTCAATAGGGTGCTCATGCTTTGTAGACAATGAGAGGGATTTTCAAAGAATTGTGATGGCATGCTAATGCTTTTTAGATTACTGGAAGGGATTTTCAAATGGTCACAATAAAGTTCCTACAATCTATAGATGATGTGAAGGGCTTTACAAATGGTCATGACAATGTGCTCATGATTTACAAGTGATGGGAAGGTCTGGTTAATGAGGTTCTCATCCATTGAATATGATAGAAGTGGGTTTGTAAACAAACATGATGATATAATCACTCTCTATAGATGATGGTAAGGTCTCTACAAATGGTCACAATAAGGTTCCCATGCTTTGTAGATGATAAGAGGGGCTCTGCAAATACTCACGACATGGTGCTTATGCTTTACAGATCGTTGAAAAGTCATGTACATTTAAGTAGGTGTTAAAATCTATATCCAAGGTGACCTGTGTCACATTCCAATTTAGGATCTATCAATCTACAAATTAAGTTATATAGAGAATTATGCACATAATATCTTACATTTAGCTTTGTACACCACCACCTCTACTCAATGTTTTATAGATGTTTTTTGGTAAGCTAACAATAGGGTGCTCACACTTTGCAAATCACTAGAAGGCCATGGACAATTAAGTAGGTGTTGTAAAGTATAGCCAAGGTGAACCATGTCACGTTCCAATGTAGGATCTATCAATCTATGACTTAAGTAATATAGAGAGTCAGACACATAATATCTTACATTTAGCATTGTACACCACCACCTTTACTCAACATTTGCTAGATTTTTTTTGGCCAGCTCCTTTCTTGCAGGGGATTTTCATAAATACATATTGAAATTGGAAGTTGTAATGTCTCTTGTTACCCCCCTATCTGCATTGATATCCAGGGGGTAAATTTTGGGGCCATTCTCAAGCAACCGACATTATTTGATGATGTATTGATGCCTCGATTGAGTGCTTGGAATGATGATGATACCTTGGTAGCTAATGATTGGGTATAACATGCGTGGGAAACAACATTATGGTTGTTTCTGGATAGTTTTGAGACCTTTTTCTACCTTATTAACAGTAGTGATGAGACCATTTCTCATATCTAGGCATGTTCTAAGTAGTCTCGGGTAAAAAGACACCCCTAATCTCAACTGCTGGGCAGGTTAAGGGTATATTGCATCCATATTCTGACCTCCAAGGAGTAGTGATCCTCAATATACATATGAGCTGAATATACATCTGAGCTGATTTTGGCCACTTTCTGTCACACATATGGGATAAATCAGCAAATATGGGCACTTGAAGAGTGGCAAAAGAGATCATTTCTCAGTTATGGTCATAACACCAACCCTAAAACAAAAAGGTTTGAACATCAAACTGCACTAATCCTCCATTTTGGGTGGTTGCTATTCAATAAATAACATGTTTGATAGTTAAAAGGGCAAGAAAATATGACCTAAAAAAAATTTGGGCAGTTTTGAGTAAATACATGGCAATAAACACCATGAACCAACAAGTAATATGCCTAATACGTAATTCTAGGTGAAATTTGAGGGTTAAATTCCAACCCCGGGTGTGAACAATAATCATACAAGCGTTGTCTCCATAGGCTATCAACACAACATAGTTATATGCAAATTTACGGTGCACTCAACGGAAATGGTTAATGTAACCATCTAATTGATTAACACTTGGAATCGAAAAGAGCACCACCTAAGTGTGATATTGAGGGATTTGTGCTTGGAGTGGTTACAGTGCTTGGCACATGTGGATTTGTGCCTTCCTAACCTTGGGTGCATAGATTGAGGAAGGGTGTTATACTCGGGGGTGGAAATGGAGTTTGTTATACTCTTGGCCAATATGGGATTCCCTACTCATATTGTTGCTTGGAGAAGTGTTCTTGAAGTGGCTAGGGAAAGTATTGAAGTGCCTAGGGCATCTTTATCATCATTGCATGGATTTTGAAGTGTCTAGGGAAAGTAATGAAGTGCCTAGGGAAATAAGAGTTAATGCAGTCGTGTTTCTTCGACACCTTCTAGTTGTGAGTGATCAAATACTGTTTGTGAAATGTATAAATAAATCCATCCTCTCCTCATTCATACACTTGTTCATTCGAGAGTCTAGGAGTCGAGAGTGTCCAGAGTTGAGCTCCAGTGTATGTTCTTCTATTGCACTAGCTTAGTAATATACATAATCAAAATCTTGAGTCTTATTGGAAAACGATTCGCCAAATTTTTACTATATTTTATAAATCAATGAAAGATTCACCAAGTTTTTAAATTTTTTTATAATTAAGTGAAATATTCGCCAAGATTTTACAATATCTTATAATTTAGTGAAAGATTCACCAAGATTTAATAGCATTTTATAATGAAATGAAAGATTCGCCAAAAAATTATATATACATATTATATTATTGATAAAATTGCCTTCAAGTTTTCCTATATATCGGGGAGATTCGCCCATTTTTTATACATATAAATTTTGCGGGGCTTCTTAAAATCATCCCTGTTCCCTAGTGGGGTCAGCCCAGTCAGCATTATGTTGAGTGGTTAAGTTGGGGCCGACCTAGTTAGGGTTAAAAGTCAAGTGAAGTAAAGTATAAATAGAGGAGGTGTGTTCCTCATTTAACACACACTCACTTGTGAAACTCGCATAGGAGAGGGAGTGATCTGCAAAGGAGGAGAAGGAGCTCTTGTTTGGGGACTACATCTTTGTATTTGTTGGTCATCTATATTGAGGAAGCTTTGCTGGGTTTTCTACCCCATGAGGGTTTCCCAGGATAAATCTGTGTCTCTTGTGTTTATGTTGTGCTTGTTGTTCTTTTAGTGATCCTGTATATGCTATTGTTGTGAAATTGACTGTAATACTGATGTTATCTATCTTAGCATATTGAATCTTAACATTTTTGCCTATTTTTCATATTATTTAGTTTATTTTTCCGACAATTTGAAGGTTTCAAGCATTTGAACTAGCATGACCTTAGTTGGTTTAAAAGAACAAAATGACTAGAGAAATTGATTAAGGATATCTACTGTCAAGCATTGACCAAGGGATCGAGCACTTGAACTACATGACCTTAGTTGGTTTAAAAGAACAAAATGACTAGAGAAATTGATTAAGTATATCTACAATCAAGCATCGACCAAGGGATGGGCACATATATGGGCTATATAGTCGATTATGAAGAGATTCTTATTCATGGAATGTGAGGCATCTTAACCATGTCACAATTTTATGTAGTTGAAAGGATAAATATTTGGTACCTAAAGTGGAAATTTAAAATGCAATACCTCTTACTAGCACTCAGTGTGAACCTTGTTGCTCATGGATCTAATGTCTATTTAAGGTATTACCATTATAATAGTCCACAAATTGGGAGTAGTAAGAGCCTTGTTTCATGTTAATGAATCAAAGCAAATGTTGGTGGTGGTTGCTAGAATATCTTGTTGATTAGTATTATTCTTTGAGAATAAAGCATGATCAAATTTATTAAAATGGAATAAAGATCTAATATTTCTCATTTGCAAGATAAAATTTATGGCATTGTAAGTTTTCTTTGATTATGTATTCTTAATACTTTTGTTATTATGCCTATTTTGATGGGGTTGAGTTGTTGAATAGGTTCATTTTTGCTTGACTAGTTATGGCCATGTAAGTTTTCTTTGAATTATGTATTGTTAATACTTTTGTTGTTATTCCTATTTTGATAGGGTTGAGTTGTTGAATAGGCTCATTTTTGCTTGACTCATATTGAGAACACACACACACACACACTTTTGTTATTATGCCTATTTTGATGGGGTTGAGTTGTTGAATAGGTTCATTTTTGCTTGACTCACACACACACACACACACACACATTTCACACATGTTAAAGTGACATTAGAATTTCAAGACACTTGACCTTGTGACATTCCAAGTATAATGTGGTCCATTTTAACTTGCAAAAACTTATGCTAAATGAGAGGATATGCAACTTTCTTAGGGTATGCTCATCCTTGGTATAGGCAAATGAACATATTAAAAAATTCCAAAACAACACACCCTATACAGAGTTTGAACACAAGAATTTGTAGTGCTTGGTTTGTCATTTGATCCTAGCATTTCTTGCTTTGTTTTCGCCCCTGCGAGCTAGGATTTAGGTGCACGTGCAGTGCCTTATTGAAGGATGGGTTTTTTCAGAATATATGGACTCCTAAAACAAACAAAAACAAAAAACTTGATTGTGTATTTCTACTTCTCGTAACAACATATTTGTACAAGGGAGAACTAACTTTAGACTTGCTTACTTATGAAGAAAAACTAATTTTTCTTTTTTTCTTTTTTAATTTAATACAAAACATTTCATTCAGTCCATATAGGTCTAAAATTTCCTCCCCCTACTTGTTATTTTTTCCCCTTTCGGCGTTCCTTTGCACCTCCTGCGGCAATTGCTAGTTATTACACATTTACACCAATTATCATCCATGAAAACTAAAATATTGGAACAAGGAGTCGCTACTTATTACTATAACTTAATCCCATATAACAAGATCATGAAGCAAGAGAGTGCACCCTCTTGTCTTAGTCATAGGCCATTAGGTCATGATAGTCAAAATAGATTAATTATGGATGATATGTGAAGTTTATACCCTAGGAATGGATATTATATATTGTAGGGTACCATATCCTAGATACAAGCAATTTTAAAATGAATTTTTAAGAACATCAAGATGGAACCCTAAGTTATGAAGAAGAATTTTATTTTTCTCAAGAAAAAATGTGTAGTCAATTATATTGATCAAATACCACTTTTTACATAGATCAAAAGGCCCTTTTGTTATGTATTTCTTACAAAAATTTGAAATATGAGAATGTCAAACACAGACATAGCAAAAAAGAAGAAATTTCAAATCCATATACATATATTTTCAATTAAAAACAGTACCACATCTTGTTCCAACCATTGTTCTGAAAATAGAAACCATGTCCTCATAAAAAAAAACAAGTGTCCATTTTATATTTAACATGGATGTGGTCCTAGATTATACTATGTCAAAGTTTTATTCTCCATTTCCCACCTTTTCTATGTGCCCTCTCCAACTTGTAGTCCTATATTTGACAATTAATTAGCCAAAATATTTGTTTCTCTACAAATATGTTCAAATTTTAGTTCATGAAACAATCCAACTAGTCTGCATATTTTTCATAAATGGTCATGAGAAGAATGTGTTGATGTATATGTAACTTCGGAATGTATTTCATCAGTATATTATATATATATTTATTGTACCCTTATAAGAGATGTGTTATTCCTCTATAAGGAAGTGTCGTCATGTGGATTGACAAGTGTCGCAAGTGTGTGTACTTGCCGATGGGTTATTAGACCACCTTATGGGGTCGGCCCTAATTAATATATAATATAATGTGGATGTACTCAAGTAGACAAGTCGGCCCCAGTAGGTCACTGGGCAAAAAGGTGAGTATAAATAGAGATAGGAGATCTCTATTTTACTCACTCGGAAAAGTAACTTACTATCTATCTGAAAGTGGCGCACTAGTGAGGAGGAGGAGGATCATCTGCTAGGAGACTATCTCAGTGTTGTTTGGTTGTATTTTGGTTGAGCCATTGCTCTCTCTATCTCTGAGGAAGTTGTGGGGTTTTTCACCTTAGGGTTTTCCCCACGGAAACTCTGTGTCTCTTGTCTCTATGCTTTTGATTCTTGTGATGCTTGTCATATTATGATTGTCATGCATTGATATACTGTAGATGTTATTCTCTCAGCAAAGATCCTATAGTATTGTGAATTAATACTCAAAATTTAACATGGTATCAGAGCTTAACTGAGAAGAAGACATTTTGCAGTGACGGAAGCTTGTATTGCTTGTTTATTGGGTTTCTTTCCACAGATTTTTGAAATTCAGTATAGTAGATTGGATCTACTCATCAAGGCGCATCTTTCTGTCCAATCAGATTTCAGTTCCGAGCATTTTCAGTTTTGGCCCTAAAAATTAGGGTTTCCACAAAAATATGAATTTCTGGAAACTGAAGGTACAGCTGGAAGCTCCTTGCAAAAATCGAAGGTTTGAGCTTTGGATCGAGATTTTTGACTGGGTAGATCTCTGGGAAACTCAAACCCTAATTCAGGGCTCTCCCTAGTGAACCCGGGAGGAAAAAAAGGCAATTTTGAAGGGCAAGACTTTGCTGATCTCAAATTCTGAATGTACTAGGCTGATCAGCTCTCCAAGGCACATCTTTCTATCCTTTCGGAATTTTGAAATTCACATTTTGAATTTTTAGGGTTTCTCTGACAAACCCCAATCCGGGACCAGATCCAGTTTTCAGCACTTCAAGTGGTAAGTTCTAAATCTTTTCTATTTCCATTTGAAATACTCTTAAAGATGTCTCTTCACACCAAGCTTGAGGATAAGCTTGAAGGGACTGATAATTTCCGAGCCTAGAAGTATAGGATTGGGCTAATCCTGGAAGAGAATGAGTTGGACTCATATGTGAAAGAAGACATCCCTATCCCAGAGGATGAAGAGGCCAAGGTATTGCACAAGAAGAACTTGGTCAAGGCAAAGAGAATCATTGCTGATTCCATCAAAGACCATCTCATACCCCATGTGTCTTCTCTCAAGACACCCAAAGAGATGTTTGAATCTTTGACCAAGCTATTTGAAGGAAAGAACATAAATCGGAAGATGACCCTGCGGAACCAATTGAAAGCAGTGAAGTTTCAGAATGGAGAAACCATTCAATCCTACTTTTCAAGGGTCTCTCAGATCAAGGAACAATTAGAAGCAGTAGATGAAATGGTGGAGAATGGTGAAGTGGTGATGACCACTCTAAATGGCCTACCCAGGTCATGGGATTCCTTTATCCAAGGAATTTGTGCAAGGAAGAAGTTGATCTCCTTCAGTAGACTTCGGGAAGAATGTTCTCAAGAAGAAGCTAGACTTATAGCTCGTGAGGAAAAGATGGGAGGAGAAGATCAAGCTCTTGCAGCTCACACCAAAAGAAGCAAAACCAAGAAGGATCACCCTCGCCACAATAGATCCTATCAAAAGAATAAGAAAGACCTAAGATGCTTCACATGCAATGAGAAGGGTCACTTTGCTTCAGATTGTCCTAAGAACAAAAGGGATAATAACAAAAATCCCAGTAAGAAGAAGAAGGGCAGCAAAAGAAGGTTTCATGCTCATGCTGCTGAAGATGATGAACCCCCAAAGAAGAAGGCTAAGGCAGAAAGTAGTAGTGATGATGATTCATCAAGTGAAGAAGAGTATGTTCTGATCTCTGCACTCACTGGTACCATCTCACATGGTTGTAATGATTGGTTGATTGATAGTGGGGCTTCCAAACACATGACTGGGTTCAAGGAATCTTTTGTGAACCTTTCTGAACATGAATCACCCCATAAGGTAAAACTTGGGGATGATTATCAATACCCAATCAAAGGAAGTGGTGAAGCTTCTTACAACCTAGATTCTGGAAAATCTCTGAAGATGAAGGAAGTCCTCTATGTACCTGGACTCAAGAAGAACTTACTCTCCATCTCTGCTTTAGATGCAAAAGGTATGAGGGTTGCATTTGTTGATGGCCAAGTACTAATGTGGCCAAAGGGAAAGACCATGGATGATGCGGTAGTGATTGGAGAGCAAGAGGGAGGCTTGTATAAATTAAAGGGTCAACCTGAACATGCCATGGTACATGAATCCATGGAGCCAAGTGAACTTTGGCATAGGAGACTTGCTCACATGCACTATAGAGCACTTCCAATTGCAAGCAAGGCTGTAGAGGGTCTTCCTGAAATCAAGACCAAACATGAAGGTGTTTGCAAAGGATGTGCAAAAGGTAAGAACATTAAGAAGGCTTTCCCAAGCAGTGAAAGCAAGGCAAAAGATATCCTAGAAATCATCCACTCAGATGTATGTGGCCCTATGTCATCCAGCTCTCTGAGTGGGTATGTTTACTATGTATCATTTATTGATGACTTCTCCAGGAAGACTTGGGTATACTTCTTGAAGGGCAAAGATGAGGTGTTTGATAAATTCAAGGAATTCAAAACCTTGATGGAGAATCAAACTGACAAGAAAATCAAAACATTCAGATCTGACAATGGTGGAGAATTCACCTCAAATGACTTCAAGAAGCTTTGCAGTGATTCAGGGATTAAGAGGGAGTTGACTGCTCCTTATAATCCTCAACAGAATGGAGTTGCAGAAAGGAAGAACAGAACTATCATGGAAGCAGCAAGGGCAATGTTGCATGACCAGGATCTTCCTATGCATCTATGGGCAGAAGCAGCTAGAACAGCTGTATATGTGCAGAACAGAACACCCCACAAGATATTGGACAACAAGACACCAGAAGAAGTCTTTTCTGGTAAGAAACCTGAAGTCAGCCATCTCAGAATATTTGGTTGTCCAGTATACACTCATGTTCCGAAGGAGAAGAGGACTAAACTAGATCCTTCAGGAAAGAAGGGCATCTTTGTGGGTTATAGTGAAAGCTCGAAGGCTTACAGAATATATTTTCCAGGGTTCAAGAAGATTGATGTCAGCAGGGATGTAACATTTGATGAAAATTCAGCATTCATCAAATCAAGAAAGGCACCTATTGAAGTTTATGAAGAACCTAAGGAAACAAGATTTCAAGACACTACCATGACTGATGCAGTTCCAGAAACTGCTCGTGAGTTTGAAGATCCACAAGAACCTATAGATCCACCCCGTGAGAATAACTCTCACAAGAGGAAACCTATATGGGCTAGAGAGCTCATTCATGATGCAGGAAGATTTGGCATTCCAGAAGAAGAGCATAGAGCAAAGAAGAGAACCAGATCACACACCAGTTATGTTGCTTTACTCTATGACATTATGAACAAAGAACCTTCCAGTTATGAGGAGGCAGCAGAAAAGAAAGAATGGAAGGATGCTATGGTTGAGGAATACCAATCAATTATGAAGAATGATGTTTGGGATGTTGTCCCAAGACCTAAAGGGAAGTCTATTGTGACTTCCAAGTGGATCTACAAAATCAAGCATGCTGCAGATGGCAGTGTGGAAAAATATAAAGCAAGATTCGTAGCTCGTGGTTTATCTCAGAAGGAAGGAATAGACTATGAAGAAACCTTTGCACCTATAGCCAGATATACTTCCATCAGAACAGTACTTGCCCTGGCTGCAGCAATGAAATGGAAGATACACCAGATGGATGTCAAGACTGCTTTCCTGAACGGTGTAGTAGAAGAGGAAGTATATGTGGAACAGCCTCTCGGCTTTGAAATACATGACATGGAATCTTATGTATGCAGATTGAAGAAAGCCTTGTATGGCTTGAAGCAAGCTCCCAGAACCTGGTATGGTAGGATGGACAGTTTCCTATCTAGTTTGGGATTTACCAAGAGTAAAGCGGATTCCAACCTTTACTACAAGGTTGAGGAAGGGAATCCTGTGATTCCACTACTATATGTGGATGACCTATTTGTGACAGGAGATGACAGAATGATTGCAGATACCAAGAGGAAGCTTGCAGCTGAATTCGATATGAAAGATTTGGGAATGATGCACTATTTCCTAGGTATGGAGGTGTGGCAGAATGCAGGTGGGATCTTCCTTGGTCAAGGGAAGTACACAGTAGATATCCTGAAGAGATTTGGGATGATGGATTGCAAAGCCATGGCCACACCTATGGCATCGAATCTGAAGCTTCTTTGCAATGCTTCATCTGAGCCAGTTGATGTTTCTAAGTATCGTCAGATTATTGGGTCCTTGATGTACCTGACGAACACGAGACCAGACATTTGCTTTGCTGTGAACACATTGAGCCAGTTCCTGACGGATCCGAGGAGTGTTCACCTGGTTGCTGTAAAGCATGTTCTGAGGTACGTGAAGGGTACAGTGGATTATGGGCTCAGGTATGAGGCGAATCAAAAGTTTAACCTGCAGGGTTATGTTGATTCAGATTGGGCTGGCAGTGCTGCAGATAGGAAGAGCACATCTGGGTGTTGCTTCAGTATGGGATCAGGTGTGATCTCTTGGTTTAGCAGGAAGCAGTCCTGCGTAGCACTGAGTACAGCTGAGGCAGAGTATGTTGCAGCCTGTTCAGCTAGTTGTGAGGGAGTATGGCTACGGAAGCTACTGTCTGAATTATTTGATCTCCCGTTGGAGGCTACTGGTATCTTCTGTGATAACCAGAGTTGTGTGAAGCTGTCCGAGAACCCAGTGTTTCATGACAGGTCGAAACACATAGAGATCAAATATCACTATATCAGGGATATGGTGCAGAGAGGAGCTGTGAAGCTCCTGTATGTTGCGACGGACGAGCAGATTGCAGACGTGCTAACGAAGCCACTAGCCAAGGTGAAGTTCGAGTACTTCAGAGAGAGGCTTGGCGTTCTTCAGATCGAGGACACTTCGAGGAAGAAGTGATGGATACATTTGCTGAAGCCATTCCAAGCATGTTGGAAGGAGGATCCTTCACATGGCTGTGGATGTAAGCGCTGGATGATGAACATCAGGATGATGTTCTGGTTTCTGCTTGGATATGATCAGTTGGATCATTTTTATGTATATATGTACGCATCATGTTGGATGCTTGGATATGATCAGTTGGATCATTTTTATGTATGTATGTACGCATCATGTTGGATGCCGGATATGATCAGTTGGATCATTTTGTATGTATGTACGCATCATGTTGGATGCTGGATATGATCAGTTGGATCATTTTGTATGTATGTACGCATCATGTTGGATGCTGGATATGATCAGTTGGATCATTTTTGTATGTACGCATCATGTTGATGCTGGATATGATCAGTTGGATCATGTATACGTATTTTGTATATGCATCATGTTGGATGCTTGGACCATGTATCTGTATATGTATCAGGTGGATACATTGTATGATCAGGTGGATCATGTATGGTGATATGTATCATGTATCTGTATATGTATCAGGTGGATACATTGTATGATCAGGTGGATCATGTATGGTGATATGTATCATGTATTTGTATTTGTATCAGGTGGATACATTGATGATCAGGAGGATCATGTATGATGATATGTATCAGGTAGATACTTGGTATGCATCAGGTAGATGCATTGATGATCAGGAGGATCATGTATGATGATATGTATCATGTATTTGTATCAGGTGGATACATTGTATGATCAGGAGGATCATGTATGATGATATGTATCAGGTAGATACTTGGTATGCATCAGGTAGATGCATTGATGATCAGGATGATCATAGATGACGAGCTTCAGGATGTTGCTCCAGATGACATGCAGCAGGATGTTGCAGTGATGATCAGGATGATCATAGATGACGAGCTTCAGGATGTTGCTCCAGATGACATGCAGCAGCACGTTGCAGTGATGATGATCAGGATGATCATGGATACATCAGGATGATGTATGGTGAGTATCAGGTTGATACTCTGTGGCCGTGGATCAGGTTATGCAGATGAGCATGTAATTCGGTGCCTTGGGAGATTTGCAGATGGTCTTTCGAGGTTTTGCCTATGGCATGTAATTCGGTTCCCTGGGACATCTGGCAAATGATCTTTCGAGGTTTTGCTCTGGGAGGACATGTAATTCAGTGCCCTGGGAGATCTACAGATAGTCTTTCGAGGTTTTGCCTATGGCATGTAATTCGGTTCCCTGGGATATCTGGCAGATGCTCTTTCGAGGTTTTGTCCTATGGCATGTAATTCGGTGCCCTGGGATATCTGCAGATAGTCTTTCGAGGTTTTGCCTATGGCATGTAATTCGGTTCCCTGGGATATCTGGCAGATGCTCTTGCGAGGTTTTTCCATGACAACATGTAATTCGGTGCCCTGGGAGATCTGCAGATAGTCTTTCGAGGTTTTGCCTATGGCATGTAATTCGGTTCCCTAAGATATCTGGCAGATGCTCTTGCGAGGTTTTGTGGTGAGGTCACATGTAATTCGGTGCCCTGGGAGATCCTATAGGTAGAGTTGTGTGCTCGTAACATCCTGGGATGCTCTTTCGAGGTTTTGTGACGCACGTAAAAGTCCTGAGGATTCCACAGTATGGCCAGTGATGATGAAGAACTGCAGGTGGTGGGCCTACATCCAGTATGAAAAAGGACTGGCTCTGTAGAACTTCCTATGACGAGTAGACACAGAGATTGGACGAGATAGCAGCAGCAGTGACGATGACGATGACGATGCATCAATGACGATGATCCAGAGAAGAAGACTTGTCTAGCAAATCTGTGTCGAGAAATACCTTCCTAGTTAAGAGGGAGTGTTGATGTATATGTAACTTCGGAATGTATTTCATCAGTATATTATATATATATTTATTGTACCCTTATAAGAGATGTGTTATTCCTCTATAAGGAAGTGTCGTCATGTGGATTGACAAGTGTCGCAAGTGTGTGTACTTGCCGATGGGTTATTAGACCACCTTATGGGGTCGGCCCTAATTAATATATAATATAATGTGGATGTACTCAAGTAGACAAGTCGGCCCCAGTAGGTCACTGGGCAAAAATGTGAGTATAAATAGAGATAGGAGATCTCTATTTTACTCACTCGGAAAAGTAACTTACTATCTATCTGAAAGTGGCGCACTAGTGAGGAGGAGGAGGATCATCTGCTAGGAGACTATCTCAGTGTTGTTTGGTTGTATTTTGGTTGAGCCATTGCTCTCTCTATCTCTGAGGAAGTTGTGGGGTTTTTCACCTTAGGGTTTTCCCCACGGAAACTCTGTGTCTCTTGTCTCTATGCTTTTGATTCTTGTGATGCTTCTGATGCTTGTCATATTATGATTGTTATGCATTGATATACTGTAGATGTTATTCTCTCAGCAAAGATCCTATAGTATTGTGAATTAATACTCAAAATTTAACAGAATGTTCCTTGGGGGTCTCCTTAGTATCATCCAATCAATAACTAATTTGGAGTCCCCGAATACCTGTAATTTTTGTACTCCCTTCATATTGGACAAATCTAAAGACAACTTTAGAATCATCAAATTTGCTTTGTTATTTGAGCTTCCTCACAATCTTGCTGAAAACTTGATCCAATGTGAATCTGAAAAATAAAGTATAACGCCTGCCCCACCCAAAGCTGGAGTACCCTGTGAGGCATCGTTGAAATATAGCCAACAACCTGATCTGTCAATTATATCTTCCACAATCCTTCTTTCCTTATGCTTCACTTCTCCCTATGGAAAATGTCTTTAAATAACAAGTCCTTTCATAGCAGAGATGGAGGGGGATACAAAGATGTCCTCGAAAACAAATTTGTTCCTTGAGAGCCACTCTCCCCAAATAAAAATAACATGTAAGGCCAAATAGTCCCGAAAGACTGCAGTTTGGGTCCAATTCTCCAATGCTAATTCAAGATCCAAGCCTTCCCATATGAACTGAATTCCACAAAACTGCGAAGCATATTCCCATAAATTCCTAACATAAGAACATGAAATAAATAGATGTTCAATGTTCTCATCGCTTTCTTTACAAAGGAGACATCTACCATGACCACACCAATATTTTTTGAGAATGCTATCCCATACAGGGATCTTGTTTGATAAGGCCATCCAGCTGAAGATATTTGACTTTAAGGGGCACTTATACTTCCAAATATATATAGACCACCATCTAAGATCGGGAAAGTATTATTCTTCTATGATGATGTTGTAACCAATGTTGGGAATGTATGCACCACCTGAGTAATTCCTAAACCATAAAAATACATCATCTTGGTCCACAAGTCTTACATGATATTTTTGGAGCGCCATTGTATATGTGCCCCACTGTTCTATATCTTCCTCAGTCACAAATCCCAAAAATTCTACCTTTAACCACTCTTGTCTCATGACAGTGGAATTGATTGGATACACAATCTGCTCCAAAAAAAAAATCCATGTTACCTCAGATCGTCAACGATAGCTAATGGAAGTCTATGAGAAACTACACATCATATCCATGGGTCTTGTCCCACTCTAATATTTCTACCATTCCCAACTTTACATTCTAACCAGTCCCTTATTACTTCTGAAGCCATAATCACAAGTTTCCACATAATTGAGGCATTTCTAATAGATTTTTCTCTACATCTAAACCATTCCTCAATTGTTAAAGGAGAAATATATTTTTGTTGAATAATATTCACCCAAAGAACCTCACCTTTCAAAACCCTCCATGCTCCTTTAAACACAAGAGCCTTTGCAAAGTAATGAGGGTTCTTTAGATCCCATTCCCCCATCTCCTTTGGCCAAGCTATCTTTTTCTAGAAAATCCAATGAAAAGAGTTTCCTTCTTGACTTTCCTTCCATAAGAAATTATAACTCTGCTTTCTAATTTGATCCAGAATACCTATACAATAGATGCCAATGATGTCCGGTACTCAGGGATGCATTCCAAGACTATTTTCACCATTATCAAGTAGCCCCCTCTGGATAACCATTTATTACACCATAATAATAATCGCTTCTCAATATTTTCTATGAGCCAGGCCCAAACCCTTGATAATCATTTGGCTTTAAAACAAAACCTAGATACTTTAGACCCATTTACATATCAACCTTAGGGAAAATGAGCTAAGTACAGATCCAGGGTGAAAAAATGAAGATGGGTGTCTATTTTGGGGGGTCTCGTGAGAAAATAATTCTGGTTTTTTCATGTTTTTCAACTTTGGGAGAACAAAAGTGATATTTTTGTTTAAAATTTCACTTTGCAGTAAAAAGAAAACTTTTAGAGAATTATGTTAGCTTTTTATTCATAATTTTTTCAATTTTTTTTATTGAGATTTGATATGTCGATTTCGCAAATGTTTGACAGTGTGTTCTTATAAAATGAAAATACTACAAAATAGTTATGATTTGTTGCGCCAGTAAAATCGTTGTTAGACTTGTTTTTTGCAAAAACAAAAAATGCTACGACAATCTACACACAATGTACTAGTGCCTGACTATAAGTTTGTAACCAATGGATCTATATACTAATTATTATATTTTTTTAAAATTGATCAATGGGGAAACTTAGTCGATTTTCATCATCTTTTTTGTTGCGCCACTTTTCTCTCAATCGGCTCTAAAAATAAAAAATCTACAAACACCCTTTTGAAGTAGACACGCCAATTAAGATTCCCACATTTTTTTCAATTTTTTTGGTGGTGTATTTTTAAAGTTATAGATTTTTCTTTTCACCATTTTTTTAAAGAGATGAATCCAAACTCAACACATGTTACGAAAATAAAACATAAAAAATATCAGTTCTTATCTATACACAACAAAATCTATACCCACGTAAAATAGATTCAATGATGAACCTAATGGTATCAAGTCCGACATTCGTTTTGTAGTGTAAGAGGTTGTTTTTCCCTTCCGAAAATGGAGAAACCTGAAAATTCTGCAGAATTGTGAAGCTTCCATGTTTCAGAGATTATTCGGCCGAATAATTGTTCGGTCGAATAATTATTCAGCCAAATAACCTTTTTCTGTAACGGCACTGTTAATTACAGCAAAGGTTATTCAGCTGAATAATGAAACGGAAAAAAAATTTCGTCGGCCGAGAAAAAAAAAAAAAAAAGTTTTCTATACTCGTATAAATAAACCTAAATTGATTGATTATTTTCGCATGTTTTAACTTCGCATATTTCTTGTCAAACTATTTTTGAAAGGGTTTTCAGACATTTTTTGCAAAATGAGGTTTTTACAATGTATGTTTCTTCTTATTTTTTTCCAGAAGGCACATTGAATGAGTTTTTTTGTAAGACATTTTTGTAAAGGAGTTTTTTTTCTAAGGCATATTTGCAAGGAGTTTTTTCAAAATATTTTTTTTCTTAGACATGTTTGCAAAGTGGTTTAAGCAAATAATGTTTCTTTCCAAGGAGATTCTTTCCAAGGGTTGTATTTAAAGAGTATTTATTCCAAAGTATTTTTGCAAAAAAGATGTATTTTTCCTTCTTATTTCTTTGAAAGGTATTTTTTCAAAGAGTTGTTTTGGTAAGGTAATTTACAAATGGTTTTTTTCCAAGGTAATTTTGCATTTTTTATTTCTTTGAAAGGGGTTTTTTCAAATAGTTGTTTTGCTAAGGTATTTTGCAAATGGTTTTTTCCCAAGGTAGTTTTGCACTTTTTATTTATTTGAAAGGGGTTTTTTCAAATAGTTGTTTTGCTAAGGTATTTTGCATAGGGTTTTTTTCCAAGGTAGTTTTGCACTTCTTATTTCTTTGAAAGGGGTTTTTTCAAAGAGTTGTTTACTCAAAGTATTTTTGCAAATAAGTTATTTCTTTACAAGGGTTTTTTCCAAGATATGTTTACAAATAAGTTTTTTTTCAAAGTATTTTTTCCTGGTGGCTTTTTTCCTAGATATTTTTTCAAAGAGGTTTTTTTTCCAATAGTTTTTACAAAGAAGATCTATTTACAAGGTGTTCTTATTATTTTCCAATGGATAGGTGATTTATTGTCAAGGAGTTTCTTATTTCTTTCCAAGAAGGTTTTTTTCAAAGAAGATTTTTGTTCAAAGAGTTTTTTCAAAGGAAATTTAATTCCAAAGAAATCTTCTTCAAAAGACTCTTACAAGATTTTTATAAGGTGAAGTAAATTTCAGTTCATGTTTTTATAAATTCCGTAAATGTTTTTAAATCTTAATTTATTTATTTTTACTATAAAATAATGATTCTTTAATTTATCATCTATAGATTAAACAATCATGGGCAATAAGAGAAAACGTCAAAAAAACGGTGATCGTAAACATGATGATGGTGGTAATAGAGAAAAACAAAAACTCAAATATATTGCCAAAAAACAAAGGGTTGCCGAAATGGAAGAGAGAATTATTGAAGATATAAATACATATTTACATGATAATGTTGAGGAAATAGAAATTGAAAATAGAGTACAAGAAGAACAAATTGAAGTTGAAGAGACCATTGTAGAAGATGTAGATAGTGATTTACATGCTAATGTCGATGAAGTCAATATTGAAGATCAAGTTCAAGATCCAGAAATTGGACCTGGTATGTATATATCATATATTTTCCAAATTCATTTTTTTATAATGAATTTTATTTTTGGATATATGTTAAATTAAATTTAACTTGATGTATAAGTACTTTCACCATTAATGATGAAATGTTAGAAGACATTGATTGCGACAAATATGGAGAAAAACTACCAATACATGTTGCACGATATTGTGCTACAAAATTTTATGATGAAGTTCTCAAGGATTACTCAATAGCAGGACAAGCACAAATTTTGAGATGTTTATTAGTGTCCAAGAAGTTAGAAGGTGCTACATCATTATTGGGTATTCACAAGGTGACAAAAGAGTCGAAATTGAAACAAAATGTGATAGAAAATATAGGTGATGCAATAAAAAAATTTGAAAAATCCAGGAAGAAAGATATCAGTGCTGCACGTAAAGCAATTCATACAGCAATTCTTTCAGCTAGTACTAAACAAAAGCGTTTGACAACAGAACTAGCAAAAGCAGTTAGAACATCAAGAAAGACATTATACAAACATAGCAAATTCATGATGCAAATAGATGAAAATAGTGAACTTACTTGCTGGGCAATTATTTGTAGACAACCTTACAAAGATAGATTGGGAGTATGTGTTAAATATATTGTACGAGAATATTGGTTGGAACATACTCGAGTTTCACCAAATTCAATAGATTTGATACGCAAAAGAATATCACGAAATGTATATGAAAGCCAACCGAAACATATAATGGACATGACACAAGTACAATTGTTCAATAAATTCAAGGAAGATCATCGTGGAATTAATATATCAATCACTACATTTGTGCAACAAAAACCATGGTATGTTAGACCTATTACTATACGTGATACATGTTGTTGACGTTATCATGTGCAATTTCAGTTATATTATGACACGTTTCTTGAATTTGGTAAAAAAAATTGGACAAATTCACCACCTCCGCCCACAATACGTGAATTCATATTTTAAATTTTATGTGAGAGAAATCACGATGAAGTATTTTATTCAAAGAAATGTGTTAATGGAAAACATTGTCATCATTGTGGAAATATGGTGCTATTCCACAATAAATATCCTATCGATAATGATCAATCGTTGTCAAATGTAAATGTTGATTGGAGGAGATACGAATACATCAATTATACTACAAGTTCTAGTGATTCACATTCCAAAAGA
Source organism: Larix kaempferi (assembly GCA_027924585.1). Classification (NCBI taxonomy): domain Eukaryota; kingdom Viridiplantae; phylum Streptophyta; class Pinopsida; order Pinales; family Pinaceae; genus Larix; species Larix kaempferi. The sequence continues at coordinate 19,296,823 of BSBM01000023.1, read as the reverse complement.
ATTGATTTGCTAGATAATAAGATATGCGTGACAGATTTTCTCAAAAGATTTGAAAGTGAAATTTATAAATACACCCAGCATTCACATAAAGCACAATGGCAAGATCTTCAATTCAAACAGTCTCGTGAAAATTTTCCACCCGGAACAATTTTGTCTGTGGTTGATTTTGCTGAAAACTATACATTTGCTGCACAAAAAGAGATACAGAGTGAATACTATCACTCTGACCAAGTTTCGATATTTGTCCATATTGTATATAGACATTCTCAATAGGATGTTGATGGCATTGAAAGCACATGTGACAATCGAGATGTGATTAAAGAATATCACTTCTATATCAATGATGATCGTACACACGATACACATTTTGTTCAACATTGTATAGAAAATATTTTCTATGATTCACTGAAAAAACGCGAAGTTAAATTCAATGAAGATTGGATATGGTCTGATGGATGTGCGGGTCAATTTAAATCTTCACGATCATTTTTTTGGTTATGTCGACTTCATAAAGTGTTGAACATTAAACATCACTGAAATTTCTTTGAAACTGGACATGGAAAAGGTGAACATGATGGTGCAGGAGCATGCGTAAAAAAAGCACTTCAAAGATGGCAAATGAACTATTCTTCTGCACGGTTTCATTCAGCTGTAGAGGTTGTCCAATGGTGTCAATTAAATCTAAGCCATGATTATAATCAATAATCAAAATATGTGCGTATGTACGTATACTATTTTTTTAATTTATATTATTTCTTGAAATTTAAAAAAATGTACACTAACATTTAAGTACATGTACACTAACATTAAAAGTTGTTCTTCAAGTGATTTATCATTTATTGTGTAGGTTTTTTTGGCTTGTTGGGGTCCAAGATATAAATAGATCAATACCATATGACGCTAGCACCATACATGGGACTAGAGATCTTCACTCTATTCAAACAAAATCATTCCAAAATGTGTTTGCATTTGACAGTAGAAAGCAATCGTGCTTTTGTCATATTTGCACTGAAAATGTTGAATCTACAGAAGTTTATGAAAACATAACAAACAACTACGTAAAAGCTTGGAAACACACAGAGATTAATACAAAAGGAAAAATGCCACTGGCAAGTGTAGAAGAATTAGAATAAGAAGAAATAGCAATATCATCTGATGGTGATAGAATTTCAGATCTTGTTAGAGAAGGTAATGAACTTACTTGACTTTTAAGTTAATTGTTGATTCTTGTCCATCGCCATAATTATAGTCAATTTAATTGATTTAAAAACGCTAACACCAATTATAATTTGCGCAGGAGATGTTTTCGCTGTGATTGCACCTTTAGACAACAACGAAAATGTGAAATATTATTTGATGCGATGCACTGAAGGAAAGTTGAAGTTATTGGAGGACTACAATGACAACGGATTTACATACGAGAGAGGATCCATCATTTTAAAAAGCTATTTTTTTTCAGCAAACGCACATAACTAAAAATTATGTCTACTTTCAAGATTATGAACCTGATGTTATATGTTGTCAGCATAGTCATTTAGTATGTGCATCTCGAATAAGGTTGGTACAAGTTCCATAAAAAAAAGTTAAAAACCAAAAAATGGAAACTGTCCATATGTGACCATGAACGGATAATTGAGAATGGCATTCCATTGCGATGTTTGTAACTATATATCAAAAATGAATTGATCTATGTTTTTGTCCATGTCAATTGTTGTGTACAATATATTTTTTGTCCATGTGTCACAACTGTTGTGTACAATATATTTTTTCATTGAATTTTTATGAATATTATCTTGAATGAGAACTAACATAAGAGTTTAAATGGTTGTATTTTAGCATGCTTAAAAATGAATTCAAAAATTATTTGGTAATGAAATTTTTAATAAAAATTAAAAAAATTAAAAAATGTTGTAAATTTCAGCTATATGGAATGTTTGTCTTTAATTTGTAATTTCGTAATATAAAGTACTTTATTCGGATCCCCATATGTCTATTAGACCACTAAAGGGATGAGATAACGGATGTGGCTATCCCCACACTCCGCCCCAAATTTTTACTTTTGATTGATTGATGCCAATGAGAAATCACCGAGAAACATACTAAATTTTGTATTCTTCTAATCCATTGAACATGTTTCTCTAATGTACTTCACCATAAATATGATATGGATGAGTTTTTTAAAACAAATTGTTAATCTATATGGTTTTTAAATAAATAATTGTTGCACAAAGATAATAAATCTCTTACATGTAAGTTCACATAACTGAAATCATGACAAATGGAGATAACGATCATTTGATTTTTAATCACAAACAAGAATTCCTGGATTGTGAAGCTTATGCTAAATTAGAGCAATGATTATTTACAACAAATCGATAAAAATTCATCGAATTGTTGTTTAAAATTCATTACTCTAACTTAGCACAAACTTCACAATCCGGGAATCCTCATTTGTGATTAAAAAACAAAAAAATATTTATCCCCATTTGCCATGATTTCAGCAACATTTAGAAATTCATGAACTACAAAGTACCTAAACAATGAACATATGAGAAACATTAGTTAAAATTTGAAATTTACATATGCAACATCATATCGATCAAACGCCCAAAAGATTGAAACTTTAAACAAACAATTCATAGATTTTCATTCATAACATTAGGAAATTGAACCTATTAAAACTTCATATTTCTATCAAAAATTCCTATCATTTCTAATATTCATTCATTCTTAAATATTCATATCAGGTACAACATTCTTAAACTTCCTAAAACTTTGATAACAAATTTATTTCTTAACATTTTAAACTTTGGTAACATCCATTTCTTAACATTTTAAACCTTCTTGACACTTCCCATTCATTCTTATGATTCAACACTTTCTCAATATTCATTCTTTCCATAACATTCATTCTCAACATAACATTGAACATTTTTAACAAATTCAACATTTCCTAACTTTAAATTGCACCTATCAAATGTTCCAAACATTCATTCTTAACATTTTAAACATTCTTGACACCTCCCATTCATTCTTTCCCAACATTCATTCTTACCATAACATTCATTCTCAACATTTATTAAAATCATTAGCTCACAAGAGATGATAAATCATCTAAAAAGTTCGATTCTAAAAAAACCTGCACGGATAAGTCAAATTAACAATAAGATACATTGATATTTATTAAAATTAAAAAAAAAAAGATAAAATATCAAGTTCAAGCATAAATATTATAATAAATATACCTCTCCAAGACGCTCTTCATTTTGACTAGTGGAGACTCGAAAATTATGTGCATTCAACATTCTAGAAAACTGCAAACAAAATACATTTGCTTAATATACTTATTACTATGTAACAAAAAATTCAATTCAAAATGAATAAAAGATCAAATAGATTGTCATAACATAATCAAAAAACCTCTCCCATACTCGATGTGTCATTGGATAACACATCTGAAGCTATATCGCGACAAGACTTGGCATAAGCCCTGAGATCATCGATGCTCAATCCATCTACCCCATCATTCATCTTGTAAACAAACTTTTGACTAATAGTAGTACAAGCCCTCTCTCGACCCAATCCCACTTCTACTCCAACAAGAGCTGACGCTAAACCATCACCTACAGAATCCCTTGCAGTTGTCCCAAGTTGGGATGTGGGCTCCATCTCCGATCTTAAAGCCACAACCCTAGGTGGACGAGGTATATCGGGTGGAATTCGAAGAGTTGTAGGGTCTCTAAGAGCACCTTTTCGATTATATATTTGACCCTTTCCAACTCCATAAAAGTCAGAAGGACTATCAGTATAGTTTGGCTTCATACCTAAAAAAAACTCCGCATAGAAAAATCTAGCAAAATAATTAGGAACCTCATCGTTCCATGGCAATCGACCATAAGCTGCAAGGAACCGATCATATATTAGATGTGCAATTTGAGGATGCTTGAAATATTGCATTTTCAACATTTTTTGCTTAAGGCCTTCTTTGAAATTAAACATTGAATTGGCATGTTCTTTGGTCACTCTCTCCTTCACAACCTCCCACTTGTCTGGACCCATAACTTGTTCCCTTCGCCTCTGCATCAAATGAACAAAACTATTCATAGTTGGTCCGAGTTCCTCATATGCATCAATGAATTTTTGCAATGACCCCAAAACAATCTCTAGACTTTGTCTGCTCTTTGGAGGGAGATCCAAAGTAGAAAGATCATTGTTCAACCTGTCGTAGTGGGATCTATAACTTTCAAAGATAGTTTGTTGCACAACACCTTCCCATGGAAGATCATCTAGTAAATCAGACGGATAAGTTGATATGGGTGTACAACCCTCAACTAGTGGAACATATGTCGTCCTAGCTCTAGGAGGATCTTCGCGACCCTGCTCTACACCCGCACCTATTCCATCATCTACAATCCTATCTTGATCTTCCTCCCGCTCTGAATTACGCACATCTTCTGAACCTCGCTCTGCTTCAAATATAGCCTTAGTCAAGTGTTAACCTTGTCCAAAAATTCAAAACAAACAAAAATACAAATTATACATGTATTGAAACATTAATGTTCATACCGACAGAAGGTTGAGATCGACGCTCTCCCACAGAAGATAAAGGGGAATCATTTGTACCCCTATCACCTTATTGGTGATTGGATGACTGTGACCCATACAATAAACTCGAACCCCGAGGTGAATTCAACAACCTTTGACTACCAATTGGGACACCAATTCCCGATGAATGTGATGACCTCCTACGCTTTCGCTTCGAAGACTCCACTCTTTCCATTTGATATGATTTCTAAATTTACACAAATGTCAACTCATAACATATTGAAGTTGTACATGTTAATTCTACAGACTTAAAGACATATCTGATAAAGAACTACATACCAAATGTAGGGGTGTCTAAAGTAGTATAAGTGATTTTTTTTTTGTAAGTCCCTCTCCTAACTCTAGCATAATTAATTAACTAAAATTCCTACCATCACTACTATTGCAACATAAAGATATATTTAATAATCATTTCATAATCAGATATAAGATCTAATACAGTTAATTGTAGTAGTATAGTAACCTTACAAATTTTTCATCCATCACATATGATTCCATTATATATCTCAATAAACAAACATCACACGAAATATATATATATATATCCACTTATTATAAGAATCGTACTTTATTTATAAGAAAGAAAAATTTACACAAATGTTGACTCATAACATATTGAAGTTGTACATCTTAATTCTACATACTTAAAGACATATCTGATAAAGAACTACATACCAAATGTAGGGGTGTCTAAAGTAGTATAAGTGATTTTTTTTTTGTAAGTCCCTCTCCTAACTCTAGCATAATTAATTAACTGAAATTCCTACCATCACTACTATTGCAACATAAAGATATATTTAATAATCATTTTATAATCAGATATAAGATCTAATGCAGTTAATTGTAGTAGTATAGTAACCTTACAAATTTTTCATCCATCACATATGATTCCATTATATATCTCAATAAACAAACATCACATATTATTTATAAGAAAAAAAAATAATGAAGGACTTACAACACTATATGACTCTTTATATGAACAAAGTCTTTAAACTATGTTCATGAACAGAGTCTTTAAACTCTGTTGATGAACAGAGTTTAAGAACTCTGTTGATGAACAGAGTTCTTAAACTCTGTTCAAGAACAGAGTTCTTAAACTCTATTCATGAACAGAGTTCAAGAACTCTGTTCAAGGGTAAAAATTTTCATCCTCTTTATATCTTATTATATAAATTTAGTATAAAAAATTGGCGAGGTGCAAACTTCAACGTTTATTACACAAAAACAAGTTGAGGTAAGGCAGAAGATTGACCAGAACAAGACTATCCAATAGGAACAGGTGCCATTTAAATATTGGTATTCATAAATTAAACCTATACATGTAACGTTCAAAAACATATATTTCTTATCTTTTCACAATTTGATCCGTGGGTCAAAGATACTTGTGATTGTTCTAGTGCACAAAATTTGCACAAGCAGTTAGAAGGTGTGCTTCCTTAGGGACCCCTTGAGTTGGTTAGTAGACTAAGTTCACTTTTAAACAGTCCACTACTAGGTCCACTCAACTAGATCCATAAGTTGGGCTGAAAGATATCCAATAACATCATATTCTTATAGAACTCTGTTCATGAACAGAGTTCTTGAACTCTGTTCATGAAAAGAGTTTTTAACCTCTGTTCAACAAAATGAACATAAAATTTAATGTAAAAAAAAAATAAACAGTCTAATTTTAATTCTGAATGCAAATTTTTTATTAATTTTCTTTAAATAACAACTATATTTTTTAACAATCCAAAAAATTGGGAAAGGAGGCATACCTGTAAACCAAACTCGCAGTCAACAGATTTTCGAACCAGACACGAACACCAACGCTGCACCGGATACGACCACCAACTCGCTGAACGAAAAAAATTTCCTACAAACATCAACAAATTGTATTAGCAACAAAAAACTATAAAAATACGAAAACGAAAACAAAATGAAACAACTTATTATCAAAACATACCTGAGAAAATGACAAACTATCAACTCTGCGCTGAACACCAGAACACCAACGCCGCACCGAAGACAACCACCAACTCAACAAATGAATTGACCCGCACACACTACCACATTTCCAGCACACATTAAAAGACGAATACATATGCATACATCAAAAAACAAATTGGAAAAAACAAACAAACATGGAAATGAAACATTTAAACTATTTCTTACCTCACCCCGAAGCCATTAACTCCACACGGATCCATCAGGGAGCGACCGTCCAATGGAAAACGGCGATTTCAAGGTGGCAGATAGCAGCCTCGTCGACGAACAGAGAAGCCGATTGCTATGGCGTGTAGTGACGAGAAAGCAGGAAAGGAGTGGCGAGAAAGCGGGCGAGGAGTGGCAAGAAAGCAGGCAAGGAGTGGCATAAGATCGAACGCGGGTCGACAAGGCAACCATGCAGGGTGGCGAATGTCGACAATTGCAGCACGGGTCGATAGCGGGCCCACAAGCGGGGTCCAGAAAATTGCCAGCAAATAATGCTGAATTGCGGACGAGGCCGGGCTTTTATGCCGGAAATGTGTTCGGCCGAACAATTATTCGGCCGAATAAACTAACACCCGAAAATTGTTCCCGGCCGGCAGTGCTTCGCACACACTTCAAGGGTCCCCGTTAACCTAAACGGAGAACTGTTACTAGTTATTCGGCCAAATAACTTATGTGTTATTCGACCGAATAACATTTGTTATTCATCCAAATAACATTTATTAATCAGCCAAATAACCTCCGCTAAGTCTTTTTTACACTTGTTTCTCACGGAAGTGTTACCCACCTTCACGTTTTTACCCTCCAATCAATGGAAATATGATCCATGTTCATAAAGGAAAGGGAAGATTTCCTCTCATTGTAAATAATACCTGGAGCCTCCGAAAACAGGTTTCAAAAACCTTGAAGTAGGCCAACTTTTCTCCTCGACCCAGATGAAAAAATCATGATATCATTAACAAATAACATGTGATTAACTCTAACATGTCCTCCAATGAGAATATCCCTGAAAGACCCATTATGCTTTCCATGAAGAATAATTCTGCTTAGACCCTCCACTACTAAGATAAATAGAAGTGGAGCCAGTAAACAACCTTGTCTCAAGCCCCAACCCAGCCTAAACTTAAGCTAATGCTAACCCATTTTCCAAGATTGCAAAAGAGATTGTTTGAACACATGCCATAATCCAGTTTACTATTTGTAATTGGAATCCTACTCGAAAGCACCAATCTTAGATAGATCCAGTCAACGCTATCATAGGGTTTTCATAAATCCACCTTGAAAAACATAACTGACACTTTCTTTGTCTTAACAATATGCATAAACTCCTATGCAGAACCAACTGCATCATGGATCTATCGTATAGCCAAGAAAGCAAATTGTTCTTGAGAAACTAAGCTGGAAAAGATGCCCCTGAACCTTCTGGAACTAGCTTTTCTATTAAGCTTATAAATACAGTTACATAGGGAAATGGATAGTATAATCCGCCAACTTACCTACTCTAACAGATTTTGGTATGAATTTAATGAAAGTAGAATTAAAGGTTTCCAAGAACCTACCAATGCCCCTTGATTCTTCAATGACTCTAAGTAAATCTAGTTTCAAAATTTCCATGAATCTAGAGAAGAAATCTGTAGGCCACCCATCTGGCCTTGAACTTTTATCCTTCTACATAGAATGAACTACTTCTTTTAGTTCCTCCAAAGTTACCTCCTCCATAAGATCAGAATTTCGATCCTCATTCACAAATGGTGGATATAAGACTACCACCCTCATCATTTGAGCCACAAATCATAGCTTTGTCATCTTCCTTAAAGAGCCTATTGAAATTTGATACTCCAACCTCAAGAAGATTCCTAAATCCAGTCACTTATACTCCTTCATCATTCTCCAAATTCCAAAGGGAATTAACATTTTTTCTATGATTAGTATATTTTTGAAAGTATTTTGTATTATTATCTCCTTTTAACCATATTGTTCTTCTTTCTAAACGCCAAGTAGCCTCATTTTCTTCTAATATATTCCTTCTTTTCTATTCTAATTCCATAATGTCCCTTTTTTGCTCCATATACCTTAAACCTTCTAGATTATTTGCATAGTGTGTTTCCAATAGCTTCTGAATGTTACACAATTCAACTTGTTGAGTCTTCCTCCTCTCAGTTTCCAATGCTATATATTCTTTTTTAATAGTCTTTAGATTTTGTAGAAATTGGAACCCTTCAAATTCCCTTTTATTTCCATCGAAAGGATGCCATAAGCCTTTAACCCTTTGGATATACCCCTCATCCTCCAACCATATAACATTAAATTTAAAAGGACTAGGTGGCTTTTCATGTCCCAACACCACCTCCAACGGGAATGGGAAATGATATGAATCACCTCCCATTCCGACCCATTTCTTAGTCCCGACTTCCAACTGCAAGATACCTTCATTGATTAAAAACCTGCCAAGCCTTTTAGCTATCTTGTCCTGACTAGTCCTCATATTTCTCTAGGTAGGCCTAAACTTGATAGGGATGACATCAAATAAGCTATTTTCTTCTAATTTTCTTGAAAAATATTAAAAGAGGGTATCCCGAAGAGCATTCCTACCCCATATCTTAGCATCTCCCATAGTGAAGTTTAAATCGCCACCTAGGATCACCCGATTCTACGATAGCAGACTAGAGTGGAAGAACTACTCCTAGAAAACTACTCATTGTTGTATGGACCATAGATATTGACAAAAGAAAATTCTAGTCTAATCTCCTATGAAAAAAGAGTGGTCCCCAATCCTGACACCACGACCCAACTATTAGTACAATGGAAGGATCTCATATGCCAAACAAACAAAATCCCATCGAGGCAAAATCCCTTTCAGGTCGTCCAAAATAGAATCTCCACAAGCTATAGTTTCTTGGATGAAAATTGCCTCTGATTTCTATCTGCCAATAATTCTTTTTAGGGCTAGCTTCTTCGAGGGAAGCTCCATTCTTCTATAGTTGAAGGTCATCAAAATCATGGGGAAATAATGTTAGAGGAATTTCTTTCTCTAAGTGTCCCAATTAAGGTTTTTTGTCTCCCTACCCCAATATCCAAAAAATCTTTCTCCTTGGACGAAGCTAATGATGAATTTCACGCCCTTAAATGAGGAGAAATCGGCTTAGAAGCCTGGTAGATACCACCCCCAGAATAATTCTCCTTCAAATTACTGGATCTACGAGGCCTAAAATGATATCTCAAGCCCCCCGATGAGATAAGATTACTGGACACCTCATCGTCTGGCCTATAGTATGAAGAGGAGACAAAATTATCAATCACACAATTATGAGAGGATGAAGTCGAAGTCATCCCAATAAGGGACTATGCTTCAGAAATGACTTAATGGACATGTCGTTTTGTTGAAGAAACCTGGTCACTAAGTGACAACAATCCATCTTACACATTTCCTCCAAACTATCCACAAGTCACATGCAGTATTCTTCGAGGAGAGTGTAGGCTTTTGTTCCAACAAGGGAAGGATCCTAAGTCCTCAGGGATGAAAAGATGAGAGCCTCCCCAAACCTGGGGGACACTGTTGATAAATACCCACTGTAGGTACCTCATCCTTATCCAAAAAAGCGATGAGATCTTAAGAACCCCTTCCTTCTTAGAAAGCTTTTGATAACTACAATGAGATAGATTAAACGAAAAAAAACCCAATGGGTCATGATTGATAGATCACCCAGACGAGAGTTACACTATTCAGCCTCGTTGGTTCTCCCAGTGCAAGTGCAGTGTGCCAGAGACTGGGTGATAAATTTGTTGCAGTGAGCAAAAGACTTGCAGTCACTTCCTACCTTAGTCATCCGCGTGAATAGTTACATGCAATTAGTATGCGTGGATAATTACATGCAAGTAATTTGTTCTTCAATTCTTGAAGATCTTGTTACACTGCAGATCGCTACTCAGTTGAACTAGGTTTGTTTGTTGATAGTTTTAGGGTTCAAATCATATCATTGACGATGGGCATGCCTTGCCATGCAGATCAATCGAATTCTTTCAATGGATCCAAACTTGGTTTCAAATACCCTGCAAGGGCGACGGAAAAAAATGACATGATCGGTAGTTCGTGCCCATGGTTGTCCCAAGTTCACGAACTGGGAGAATTGCGGTGTGCACGATTTTAAAGCTCAAATTGGGAGAAAAATAACATGTGTGCAGCATTTTAAGCACAGATGATATTGTTTTACCTGAGAATTCAAGATTCGCAGGAGAAGCCATGAGGATTTCAAGCTTGTTTTGTTAAAGATCGCCCGAGACTATTCTTCCCAGTATTCAAAACACAGACTGAGGTTTCGAGAAGGGAATAGAGTATTTTTTCCGGCCTGTTGTGTTCAAAACTGTAACTAAATGGATTCCGTGTGATCTGAGCAGGGAAATTTTTAAGACTGCGCGCCCTATCTTTCGGGCCGTTCGCTTCATGTTAGGTAATGTCAATCCGGAGCATGATATGCTCCATGCTCCATGATATGCTAGTTTCCCTTACATTTTTCTTTGGAGCATGGAGACCCACCCTCGAACTACGTTTTGGAGCGTCCATCACTATCTACCATGCTGGATCATCAGTAGTGTTTGCTAATTAGTGTAGCTGCCAAGTATGGAAACATTATTATCATTGGAGCATACATTGCATCAAAGAGAAGAATAAAAAAATCAAATTACACATCACTCTATATTTTATAGATTCAAATTCAGAATTATGGGTTTAAATTAGCTTATATATTTTATATATAATGTTTAAATTTTTATTTGTATTAACAAAATTTAATTAATTTTCTTTTTACTTGTCAATTATGTTTATATACTTTTTACTTTAAAAGAAATTATGCTGAGAAAATTTAGACTTCTAACAATTAAGAATATCAATAAGATAACTTCTAACAATTTAGAATAGAAATAATATAATTTATAGTTTCCATGCCAAGGACAAAAGTTTGTCAAAATTGAAATCACTCATCCTTGTTAACCATTTTAATGAACACTGATATCATCTAAAGAGATGAAGTTGGTGTGAACCTCATTAATATTCAAACCTGTTTCTTTCAAGTTCATGTGAAAAATTATTACAATTGTGCATTAACATATAACATAGGTTGATTGTGTTGTTGCCTACTTATGATTACAATTGTGCATTAACATATAACATAGGTTGATTGTGTTGTTGCCTACTTCTGCATTAATAAAACAATGCAATAATTTTTTTTCGCAATTTTAAATTGAAATTAAAAAAAAAAAATAGACATAATAATAACATATAATCTATTAAAAAAAAGCAATTTACAAAGTGTAGGTTGTTTCTTCAAGGTCAAATGATAACATAGGTTGATTGTGTTCTGTGTCTACGTCTGCATTAATAAAACAATGCAGTAGTTTGTTTGGCAATTTTAAATTCAAATTTAAAAAAAAAATCAATTTAGACATAATAATCATATCTAATCTATTAAAAAAATCAATTTACAAAATATATGTTAGTGCAAGGTAATGGTTTGAAATCATACAAAGAGCAGTGCACATCTTTTATTTAAAAAAAAACAATTTACAAAGTGTATGTTAGTTCAAGGTAATGGATTGAAGCCTTGGGTCTTGATTGTCCCACTAACAACTATCTCTAAAGAGGGAATTCCTTAGCCCAAAAGATGACATATTATATACATGTAAGGAAGAATGCTTGTAAACAGAACGATGCTAGAGTCTTGTATGCTTGTCTATCAATGAGGTGTGAATTGCAGTTGTATATTTTGTGAAAATTGTATGTTGTGCATGTGTACTTATGTATATATGGGTGTTGAAGTTTCATGGTTACATATACGTGAATTTCAATATTTGGTGTACTAAAACTCATAGTTTTGCATCTTGTTCCATAGCTCTTCTTCCAACCTGGATTGTCCATGCATTGAACTTGAATGTTGAAGACATAAGTTCTCATCCAAGCACACAATGTGGTGGTCTTTTGCATAATTACCAGGGTGAAGTCTAGTTCTCATTGTGTCTTGCTTTGGAATTTCTTCACCATAAGCAAAACTTACCTGACCTAGTAAATATTTGTTTTGTTATAGATGCATTGACATCAACACCTGGAGTCCCTGCTACATCAAACTATGTTGGGATACCCGTTGATTATTGTAATTTCCCACCTAGAAATAGGTTCTCCGAATACCAGGAAAAAAAACCCTGCTATTGTTGGCATTATGATTCAGTTGTCATTGATGGTTGGCAAGCAGACATATAGTTGCAGAATAGGGGGCTAAGTATGAAGGCTGCTGGCATCCTTGTGGGCATATGAGGGATAAGTATGAAGGTTGCGGGCATCCTTGTGGTCATATGAGGGATAAGTATGAAGGTTGCGGGCATCCTTGTGAGCCCTCGTGGGCATCCTCTGCGGGCATCACAGATAGCCCACTGCGGGAATTTCTAAGACCCCATGTGGGCATCATTATGGGCATCAGTAAGAGCATCCATTGCGGGCATAAGTCAAGACAACCTGCAGGCATAAATGAGGCCTTGTAGGAATCCTTTGTGGGCATCACAGATAGACCACTGCGGGCATTTCTAAGACCCCATGCGGGCATCCTTGCGGGCATCATTAAGAGCATCCATTGCGGGCATATAGAGAGGCCACTACGAGCATAAGTCAACACAGCCTATGGGCATAAATGAGGCCTTGTGGGCATATGAGGGCTGAGTATAAGGCCTCTGCGGGCATCTTTAAGAGCCACTTGCAGGAATTTTAAGAAGCCTCATGCGGGCACTTTAAGAAGCCTCATGCGGGCACTTTAAGAAGCCTCATACGGTCAGCATATGGAGTCAAGCAAGGCCGGAAACTGAAGAGCCAAAAAATATTTGATACAGTCGAGTTTCCAAGCTATGATGTGTCGAGCTTCTATTAGATATCACTCTAAGTGGCAGAAAACACATATAATACTGTATATCTAATAAAAATACAGTTACAGTAATCAAAAGAAAAGGTATTAAGAAAGGATTCAAACATGATTATTGATGCTATGCAATTACAACAGAAGTCGATGGAGTTCTCGACAGTTCTAATAACAAGAATTCAATCAGTTGGAGGAATGCAAAGAGACTAAGAGATAACGAATTCCTCATATATATAAGAGAATGAACAAGAACGAGAAGTGTATATGGAGGGAGATAAAGGGAGAGATCTCTGTGAGTCTTGGTGAGACAGAATGAAACAAGTAATAAATATCTTAAAAGAACTGTAGACGGTATGAATGTAGAGAAGAATGCATAGAATTGCGAGCATGATTGAAGAAGAACATAGAGCATGAGAAAAGCAGAGAAGAGCAGAAGAACAGAGACATCGAAACGAGTGGAGTATGAATGAGCAGAAGCAGAAGCAAAAGTAGAGCATAGCAATTGAACAAAGACAGAGAATGGAGTTGTAATAGAGAGCAAGCATAACAGAGAATAAAGTGGGTAAGCATTGCTATATCTGAATCAATGTAATGTAATTAACAATAGAAATTTTTATAAAAGGGGTGGCAGGGTGGTGCTAGGGTTTTGTGTAAAATTTGAAGCTTGTACAAGAGGAAGTGGGTTCTTCCATCCTGTTGTAGCTGGATAATTCAGGGAGTTGGTGCTTCCTTCTAGTGGGAGCTAGAAAATAGTAGAGTTGGTGCTCTCTACAAGTAGTTGCTTGTAAACAGAGGTTGCAGCCACATTTTAGTAGGTGCTCAAAGAAAGATGATGTAAAGAAGTTGGAGCTTGCTTGACATCTTAAGAAAAAGAGTTGTTTTCCCTTTATGGGTTTCCTCATGAACATCCTTCTCTGTCTCTATCATGTGTGTGATTGATGATTATCATTTCTGTTTTATATTTGCTACATTATCATGACTATAGATCTATGAATAGTAATAACGTTTTTAAAAGGTCTCAGATTGTTTAAGCATAAGAATAACTGATTCACCCCCCCTCTCAGTTATTCAAATATTTTCAACAATTGGTACCAGAGCTGGTTCCTTTTATTTAAAGGTAGATTTGTAAGCTTAAACATGACTAGTCATGAAGGAACTTCAACTAATAAGGCTCTTCTATTTGATGGAACAATTTTTTTCTTTCTGGAAGGTTAGAATGAGAACATATCTAATGTCCTTAAGTGCTGATGTATGGGATGTATTTGAAACTGGGTAGGTAAATCCTATTGTACAGGCACCAAAGATGATAAACTGGTTTTTACTTTTAATGCAAAATCAATGATTTCTATGCTCAGTGGTCTTGCATAAGCTGAATTTGTAAAAGTCATGCATTTTGAATTTGCCAAAGAAATGTGGGACAAACTTATAAGAAGTTATGAAGGGAATGAGAAAGTAAAAGATGCCAAACTGCAAACATACAGGTTGAAATTTGAACAACTAAAGATGAATGAGGATAAGACTGTTAGTAAATATTTCCTAAGGGTTGAATAGCTTGTAAATGCTATGAAAGGCCTTGGTGAAACGATTGAAGAAGCACCTTTAGTTTAGAAAATTTTAAGATACCTGCCTGATAGATTTAATACCAAAGTTTCAGCAATAGAAGAGTTAAATGATCTTAAAACTTTGGCTATTGACCAACTCCTAGGAACTCTAACTACTTATGAAATGAGGATTAGTAAAGATAAACCCATCACTAGTGAAGTATCCTTTAAAGCAGATAAGAACATTGATTCTGAAGTGGATGAGATTGAGGAAAAATTTGTAAGAAGGTTGAACAAAGGATCAGGTAAATATAGAGACAAGCTTCCCTTTAAATGTTTTAATTGTGGTAAGATAGGCCATTTTGCATCTAAATGTCCCCACAAGAAAAAGGGTCAGACTTCTTGTCATGTCCCAAATTTGGAATTAGGTCACAATGGCTTAAGCCCATTGGCCATATTCATGAGAGTTTGTCAAATTGATGCTAAGGGTCTGTTGGCTGCTTTTTGGACAGACCCAGGTTTTAATGAAGCGCAGCAACAAAACCCCTTGGCGCACTAGCCCTCTCGGCAACGAGCTGCGCAGCAGCTCGAGGTCTTACCCGAAGTGGCTATGGGGGGCTAAGGAATCAAGCTTCCTCAACCTTGGCGATGCGGAGACTGCAATCTTCTCCCCTCGCGGGAGTTCTCGGGGCGGAATGTCTTACTCTTCTGTAGCTCTCAGCGCGACAGCGCTACAACTCGTACCAGCTTAACTGTGCGGTCTCTTTGCTCCAGCGCACGAGGCGATTACCCTCCGCGTCGATACCCTATGTATCGTTCCTGCTTGCGCGCCCAGCGCAGTAACGCATTCCTCAATCGCCACAGCGACAGTGTTCGACAGGTTTCTTCAACACTTAACAATTATAGCTATCAAGAAAGCTTGAGAACGTACTTAGCATATTCATAAAGATAACGCAATGTTCATGTATACACAGATAGTGAACTAAAACATGCAATCACACAACACAGCGTCGCAACAAGGAGAATTATGAAGTTCACCTCCACGGGGAAACCACGTCCACAGGGAGTGTATCTTATATTAATCTCGGAATAGGAATTACAATCCTGCTACGCACACAGCTGCAACCTTAGATCTTTCCAAGAAACTCCACGCACACCGCTGGGAGCCCTTATCTCGACCTAGTCTCTTCCTCTACAGAGATTACAATAGTTCAGACGTCGACTCAGACTATCTGCAACTGAGGGATTAGCTTCACAGCTATCCAAGCTCTAACTCTTGTCTTCTAACAACACAATAGAAGACTGACTGGCTACCTTACGTCTCAACTTCTAATGGCTAGCTTACTTAACTGACTGACTAACCAACTAACGTCTATCCTTTACAATTGCACATATATATAGGTGGCCATGACGGTCACACCTTTACAAAACTGTGGACCTTTCCCAGTAGTATCCCCCAAAAACCCTAACCACGGACATGTCTAGGTGTACTGTAGGCACCGCTTGCAGTCATGTCGCCGTTTCCTGCAGGTTCTGTGACTTTCGGCGCAGATTGCGGGTATGGGCGCCGCTTCATCGTTTACCGCTCCTTGTCCTTTGCCTTCATTGCTTTGGTCCGTTGCTCTTCCTTGGTTAGAGCAACCATAACTTCTGTACTTAGCCTTAATGAGCGTAGCTGAGCCCTCTACTCTGTCGCTTCATTTATTGTGGTAGCTGAGCTCTCTACTCGGCCACTTTTATTCTCCTTTGACGTGTGCACGGGAGCTCCGCGATTTCCAGTCCGTAATCTGCATTGAGCTCGTCCATCTGGCACCGTACTGCGCACCGTTTGCTTCTACCCAAAAATTGGTGCTTGTTCAAAATTAGCACTTTCCCTTCAACACTTGTGCTTTTTCCTCAAAATTCGCAGCTTTACCATAGCTGCGGCCTAGGCTCCAATAGGGTCAATTAATTGCCAAGGAGGAAAATTACTAGTTTCCTAGGTTGGGGGTGGAAGCTTTGGGATTTGGAATAAGGGGGATAATAAATGATGTTTCAACATTAGAATAGCATAAATATTTAATAAAGGAGATAAATAAATATATACAATTGAAAATCAAAGTGGCATTTGACCATGAAGACACGTGGAGGAAGTGGGACCCACACAAGCTAGATTTTCTATGCCACATGGCATCCTCCTCTTGTAAATTCGAATCCATGAGAAGTCCAATGTTATTGGGATGATTTGGAAGTGAATAATACTTGGCATGAGTCAATGAGTTCGAAATGTAGAGGAAGAGTAACTCCCATGGAAGAGGAAGAGGCAATTTGGAGCTAGTGGGACACTTGGGCTAGATTCCCTAGCTCTATGACAACAATGATGAAGATGTTATGACACCTATGATACAAATCAGACCTGAAGGCTGACATGTGACATATATGACATGTCAGGGCTAAAAATATCCTCCAAGAGGGCGCTCAAGTGAGTTAGGGCAGCCAAAGAGACACCAAATCAAATTTGGAGAAGGAGGGAGCTAGAATTGGAAGGACAAGTGGCCTACTTGGGAATCTCTTCCCAAATCAAGTTGGCATGAATATCTTGGAAGGAATTCAACGCATGGAGGACATTATAAGTTTATAAAATTCATGAAAAAATAATAATAGCAGCTTTGGATCATTTTTAGAATTTTCAATTGCATTTGTGATAGAGGAGCTAGTGGATGACTAGTTTCTTGCCTTAGCTAATTTCGAGGGTGAAAGATTCCCATCCAAGTTGGTGTTTGGAAAGGCCATTTAGGTATTTAATGGAGCTTTAATGGAGTATTTAGTTTCAAGTGTAAGCTACAGGGCAGCTCATGGTTTATTCTAGTGCATCTCACTCCTTCAACCATTTCCATTTTTCATTGCATATTCTTGATCCTTGAGGGAGGGCATTTTTGGTGAGCTATTGTACTCTTTGGGGGAGCTTCTAATGCCCCATTTATTTTTTAATATGAATTAAATACTATGTTCTTAATATTCAGAAATTTCCAGGTCGAATTCTAAGTGGAAATGTATAAATCTGATTTTAATGAAAGAATGGTACCATTTCCCCACTACCTTGATGTGTAGCAATGGTGTATTGATGTATTCTAATGAAATATCATTACTCTGATGTATTTATGATTAATGGAATTTAATTTATGATATTCACAAGTTTCATGTTCAGTACTTAAGCATTCAGAGTCATTTTGATTAGTTTAATACCATTTGAAGAAGATTTAATGCCATTTCCCCCAAGGTTGAAACTAGTCTTTTTGCATTTGATTTAAGGGAGTTATAGCAGACATTAAAAGTTGAATGGTGATGCATATGAGTTAATTTTTATTTAATTTATATTTCCCCTGCTTCCATTCATAAATTTGAGTTGGATTGAGTGCATTTGGAAAGTCATTTTCATCATCTTCCCCTAGGGGATTGGAACCACAATTTACTAGTAAAATCCCTATGTTGACCAGATTTGAAAGAGGAGTTTCAGAAGTCATATGAACACTCCAGAGGATACATAAAAATTATAAATATGTCTTAATATCATCCAAGTAGCTTCTGTAGCAATTTGGTAGAATTTGGAGTCATTTGGAGACCAAGGGACCAATACTAGTCAAAGAGAAATTGCTAGTAAAATACCATGCATTGACCAGAATCTTAAAGGAGTTTGCAGAAGTGTTTTAATGGTCTTAAATCATCCCTGAACATCATAATCAAGTCTTAATATAATTCTTACAACTCCTCAGAAAATTTGGGAGCATTTGGAGCAATTTGGAGACCTAGACATCAAAACTAGTCAAAGGTCGAATTAGGGAAAAAAGTGAAAAAATTGTCATTTTAATAAAATTCTTAAAAAGGGAAATTACAATGGTATCATAGAATGATATTGGAACTTGATGTGGTATGATATTCATGAGGACAAGAATTCAGGGACCACTATTAGATATTGAAACCAAAAGTGCTTTTGTTGAAGGGGAAAGAAAGTAGGAGAAGAAGAGCAAATTGTTTGGGGAAACTATGACTAGGGATGAAAATTGAAAAGGGAACCTCATATGATGGTGAGGAGTATATAAAAATCATGAAACCAATCTTTGAAGACATGACCAAGCAGATTATGAAATGATTCGAATTGTTAGCTATCCAACTTGGGAGAAAACATATTGATCTTAAGAAAACCAAGGGGAAAAATGCATCAGTTTGCTTGAAGGAGCAAAAGGAGGAGACCCATGAACCACCTAGTTCTGAAATAGGTGAAGCAGAAGAAGAAGTACATGAAGAGGATCGAAGGTCACTCCTAAGTGACTCTGAAAAAGATGGAGATGAACTTGAAGAGATCCAAACACTTGATGTGGTGGAAGAGGAACTTGAATTGTCTCTTGAGGAAGGTTATGCAATTTTTAAAGAAGAGTGTGATTCCTCTACATTGGAACCAATCTACGACAAAGGTTTCACACTTTTGAAGGAGCTGCATGATACTACCCATATGGATTCTTCCCATGATGAAACTTCTGCACTTTTTGATCATTTGGGTGAGTTAGTTCATTCTCCTACATCCTACAATTCCATGTTTTGCAGCATTAGTCTCAATGAAGTATGGGTGAAAGGGTTATTTTTTATGGTGCCACATGAGGAGTATGGAACTCCTAGATTTAATTTTTATGATGACATGGTTGGAGCACATTCTTATTCACATTTTCAGCAGCATCCTTTGTTAATTTATGATGATGCACATCTACATGGATGCACCTATGATATGCATTTGAGTCACTTGAAGACTCATGGTTTTTCTTGCTCAACACTTGGTTCATTTGATATTGGAGGAACTTCATCCCACACTGGGGTGAATAGATTTATGATTGGAGAACATTTTTGTTGGCAGCCACATACTTTGTTATATCTTTATGATTCTCACATTCATGGATATATGGGTGAGACTTCTCTGAGTCATTTGAAGTCTCCTTGTTTTTTTTGCTCATTATTTGGTTAGGATTTTAATGGAGATTCTTCATTCACTTCTTGGATGAAAGAATACATGGCTGAATATTTTCATGCATATCACATCCTTTTGGAGCAGCATTATAGGACATGGGATCCTCACCTATGTCATTGGAGCATATTTGATAGGTTACTTGATGCTTGTATGCACTTGGAAAATGGTGGTCTAGTTGCTTGGAGGTATAGGCACTTTAACTATTCTTTAATGAAGCATCTTCTTGATGATCATTTTCATTATGTTGTTATGTACTTTGATGATATATATTTTGTACTCATGATGTTGGTAAGAATTCATACAAGAAAATGGGATCCAGGAACTATGAATTGGAGAGCACTTCTAATTGTTGGAGTGCAATACAAGCAATGGGACCCTGGGATAATTCTTAGTCTCATTGGTTTCATTTTTTTTGGGGGGAAACAAGTAGTATGGGGAATGGATTCCCCACTTAATAAAGTGAGTTTAATCAGAGTAGTGCAGCAGCAAGCATGGTGGTTCCTCTCTAAAATCTTCATGGAAGCTCGAAGACTCAAAGTTGGGCAACTCAGTGGCAACTTCAAAGAATTATACAAAAAGCAGGTTCTTCAACACCCATGTTTGAAATTGCTTGAGGACAAGCAATATTGGGAAGGGAGGATTTGTCAAGTCCCAAATTTAGAATTCGGTCACAATGGATTAAGCCCATTGGCCATATTCATGAGAGTTTGTCAAATTGATGCTAAAGGTCAAATAATTGCCAAGGAGGAAAATTACTTGTTTCCTAGGTTGGGGGTGGAAGCTTTGGGATTTGGAATAAGGGGGATAATAAAATAGTAGACATTAGAATAGCATAAATATTTAATAAATGAGCTAAATAAATATATACAATTGAAAATCAAAGTGGCATTTGACCATGAAGACACATGGAGGAAGTGGGACCCACACAAGCTAGATTTTCTATGCCGCATGGCATCCTCCTCTTGTCAATTCGAATCCATGAGAAGTCCAATGTTATTGGGATGATTTGGAAGTGAATAATACTTGGCATGAGTCAATGAGGTCTAAATGTAGAGGAAGAGTAACTCCCATGTAAGAGGAAGAGGCAATTTGGAGCTAGTGGGACACTTGGGCTAGATTTCCTAGCTCTATGACAACACTGATGAAGATGCTATGATACCTATGAAAAAAATCAGACCTGAAGGATGACATCTAACATATATGACATGTCATGGCTAAAAATATCATCCAAGATGGAGCTCAAGTGAGTTAGGGAAGCCAAAGAGACACCAAGTCGAATTTGGAGAAGGAGGGAGCTAGAATTGGAAGGACAAGTGGCATACTTGGGAATCTCTTCCCAAATTGAGTTGGCATGAAGATCTTGGAAGGAATTCGACCCATGGAGGACATTAGAAGTTTATAAAAGTCATGAACAAAGAAGAATAGCATCTTTGGATCATTTTTCGAATTTGCAATTGCATTTGTGAGAGAGGAGCTAGTGGATGACTAGTTTCTTGCCTTAGCCAATTTCGAGGGTGAAAGATTCCCATCCAAGTTGGTGTTTGGAAATTCCATTCAAGTATTTAATGGAGTATTTATTTGCATGTGTAATCTACAGTGAAGCTCATGGTTTATTCTAGTGCATATCACTCCTTCAACCATTTCCATTTTTCATTGCATATTCTTGATCCTTGAGGGAGGGCGTTTTTGGTGAGCTATTGTACTCTTTGGGGGATATTATAATGCTCCATTTATTTTGTAATATGAATTAAATACTATTTTCTTCATATTCAAAAATTTTCAGGTTGAATTCTAAGTGGAAATGTATAAATCTGATTTTTAATGAAAGAATGGTGCCATTTCCCCACGACCTTGATGTGTAGCAATGATGTATTGATGTATTCGAATGAAAGATAATTAATATGATGTATTTATGATTAATGGACTTTAATTTATGATCTACACAAGTTTCATGTTCAGTACTTAAGCACTCAGAATCATTTTGATCAGTTTAATACCATTTGAAGAAGATTTAATGCCATTTCCCCCAAGGTTGAAACTAGTCTTTTTGCATCTAATTTAAGGGAGTTATAGAATACATTAAAAGTTGAATGGTGATGCATATGATTTCATGTTGATTTAATTTATATTTCCCCTACTTCCATTCATAAATTTGAGTTGGATTGAGTGCATTTGGAAAGTCATTTTCATCATCTACCCCTAGGGACTGGAACCACAATTTACTAGTAAAATCCCTATCTTGACTAGATTTGAAAGAGGAGTTGCAGAAGTCATATGAAAAATCCAGAGCATCCATAAAAATTATAAATATGTCTTAATATCATCCAAGTACCCTCTGTAGCAATTTGGTAGATTTTGGAGTCATTTGGAGACCAAGGGACCAATACTAGTCAAAGAGAAATTGCTAGTAAAATACCACGCATTGACCAGAATCTTAAAGGGGTTTGCAGAAGTGTTTTAATGGTCTTAAATCATCCCTGAAAATCATAATCAAGTCTTAGTATCAGTATTACACCTCCTCAGAATATTTGGGAGCATTTGGAGCAATTTGGAGACCTAGACATCAAAACTAGTCAAAGGTCGAATTAGGGAAAAAAGTGAAAAATTTGCCATTTTAATAAAATTCTAAAAAATGGACATTACACTTATAATGATGAAGAGAAGCACACATTCAAGGATTTTAATAAAGAGAATTAATATAAAAATAAAATCTTGTGTGTAAATGATGTTGATTCTTAAGAAGAGATAGACAATGATTCATCCTGTGAAGATAAAGTGAATGATTTTATGCTTATGGCCTTAGAATACTTTGATGATGAATATACAGGAAGTGATATGATTGATGAAGAAGCAATAGTTGATATGGAAGGTTAACTAATCAACGCCTTGAAAGAGATTGAAAGACTCAGACTGAAGAAGAGGAAACAAAAACAATTGTTGATGCGGTATGAAAAGAATGGTAAAGAACCAAGTAAAGATTTTGCTTTGTTAAAAGTAGAATTAGAAGAAGCAAAGAAAATAGAGGATATTCTAAAACAGCAACTAGCAGAGAAGAAAATTAGACATGAAGCATTGGAAGAAGAAGTAGTGAAAGCTATGAAAGAATTGAAAAAACTTCAAGCTTTGTATCACCAAAATATGTCGAGTATAAAATCTTTAAGAGAACTTAATAGCATTCTGAGTAAGCAAAGATCCCCATTGACAAAAACTGGTCGAGGATATGAAGAAGGTTCAAGTAGCATTTAGTTAGAAAACAAAGAACCAACCAAGTTGATCAAATTTCAAATCAACAAACAGTCAAAATATGATCATGCTCTGCAAACAAAAGGTAATGAATTAAGCACCAGGTTCAAGAATTCAGATCTGAAATACCAATCAAGACCTTCCCAGGAACAAAGCCAACAAAAGATGAAGCAATCAAACTCAAGAAGACTGCCAGCATTAAGGTACCAAAATTTACTCTATCGCTACTGTTATTGTTGTTCTAATTTTGGTCATAAAGCTGCAAATTGTGCAATTAATTTTAGAAGTATGCAACTGAGATTGTCAAGTAATCAACTGTTGCAAAATAGAACTAGACAGTTAGTGAGGAAACAAGAATATCATACAACTCAGTTCACAACTAAAAGAAGAATTCATGATAAACATATCAATCCTTTTGATCTGTTAAACAATGAGCCAGAATGTTATGTTTGTCATAATTTTGGACACAAGGCTTCAGACTATCATCTGAAGAATTACAAAACAGATCTGAGAATGAATTATACAATTGAAAAGGCCAAGGTTTGGAAGAACAAAGAAAGTAACAAGTGTGGATAAGTACTTTCTGCTCAAAGGAAAAAGAACCCATGGTATATTGACAGTGGTTGTTCTAAACATATGAATAGCGATAAAAATAAATTTATGTCTCTACATGAAAGTAAATCGGGAAATGTGACTTTTCGAAATGATGCTCCAGGGAAAATCAAAGGAAAAGGGATGGTGAGTTTGAGTAATGGCAAAGGAAAATCCCAAGATGTGTTGTTTGTAGATGGTTTGAAACATAATCTTCTTAATGTCAGTCAGGTCTGCGATAGAGGATGTGAAGTTGTCTTTACTTCTAAAGGTTTCAAGATAAAATATGTACCCTCGGGACAATTGATTGCAAAAGGCATATGGACAGAAAATAATGTTGATGTTTTGAATGAAGAAAAGGAAGAATGTCATCTAAGCAAGTATGATGAGAGTTGGTTGTGGAATAAGAGACTTGGACATTTGAATTTTCATCACATAATCAAACTTAGCAACAATAGGGCAGTAAAAGATAAGATATCAAAGCCATATGATTATGTTTGTAAATCATGTCAAGTGGGAAAGCTGACCCACACTCAGTTTAAATCAAAAGGTTTTATATCAACAGATAAACCTCTTCAGTCAGTGCATATAGATTTGTGTGGACCATCAAGAAAGGAAGGCACGAGAAGAGAAAGATATTTTATGCTAGTCATTGATGATTACTCTAGACTCACATGGGTGTCTTTTCTTAAAGAAAAAACTGAAGCATTTGAAAAGTTCAAAGTTTTCAAGGCTCTGACTGAGAATCAGACAGGAAAAAGACTTAAGGCAACAAGGTCTAATAAAGGAGGAGAGTTTAGTTATTTTAAAGAATTTTGTGAACATCATGGAATAAAAAGAGAATATACCATTCCAGGTACTCCACAACAAAATGGAGTAGTGGAAAGACAAAATGGCAAGATCAATGATGAATGAAAAAAATATTTCTCAAACATATTGGGTAGAATCAATTCACAGAGCTGTCCATATTCTTAACAAAGCTCACCTAAGACCAAACAGTGATAAGACTCCTTATGAACTATGGTTTGGAAGACCTGCTTCTATTAAGCATTTCAAAATCTTTGGAAGTAAATGCTATATTAAAAACAATGATGAACATCTTGGAAAATATGATGACCGAGCTGATGAAGGTACCTTTTTGGGATATGCAACAAACATCAAAGGATATAGATGCTATAATAAGAGACTGCATAAATTAGTTGATTGTATTGATATTAAAATTGATGAAGGAATCTCTGTTAAAAATGATCAGATAAGCAGTGTTGAACCAAATACAGAGAATACAATTGAAATTGAAAAAGAATAGGTCCAAGAATCAGAACAAGAAAATTTAGATTCAGATGATGAGCATGCAAACATTCAGGAAGATTCAAAACAACAAACATAAACAAAACCACCTTCCAAGATTATTCTAAAGAACCATCCTGAAGATCAGATAATTCGTGACAAGAATAAAGGAGTCCACATAAGAAGGAATTTGATTAAAGCTTCAGATTGATTTTCTATCTATGATTGAACCCAAGAACTTTGACGAAGCTAGTAAAGATGAAGATTGGATTAGAGCCATGAATGAAGAGCTTGATCAAATTGAGAAGAATAATACTCGGGAACTTGTTCCTAGACCTGCAGGTTAGAATGTAATAGGTTCTAAATGGGTGTTTAAAAATAAGATGAATGAACAAGGATAGGTTGTGAGGAATAAAGCCAGATTGGTCTGTAAAAGGTATGCACAAGTTGAGGGTCAGGATTTTGATGAAACCTTTGCACCAAAGGAAAGATTAGAAGCCATCAAAATGTTTCTTGCCTATGCCGGCCACATGAATTTCAAAGTTTATCATATGGATATTAAGTCAACATTTCTTAATGGAGATCTAGACGAAGAAGTCTATATGGAGCAACCTGAAGGATTCCAACTGACATACAATCTTGACTATGTTTGCAAGCTAAAGAAGTCATTGTACGGACTGAAACAAGCACCACGAGCCTAGTATTATAGATTGGATACGTATCTACAGTACAAAAGTTTCAATAAAGGTACTGTTGACAGTAACTTGTACATCAAATCTGAAGGTGATGATTTATTAGCTATTTTGGTTTATGTGGATGACATTATTTTTGGAAGTATTAATTATTTCTCTGTTCAATGGTTTGCTAATGCCATGAAATATGAATTTGAGATGTCAATGATAGGAGAACTGTCATTCTTCCTTGGTATTCAAATTAATCCGAGTTCTACAGTTCTATTTCTCTCTCAAGAGAAGTATTTGAAGGAAATGTTGAAGAGATTTCATATGGAAGATTCTTCACCTGTCAGCACACCCATGGTTGTTGGATGTAAGCTCAGCAAGGATGATGTCTCACCAGATGTTGATCAAAGAACATATTGGTCAATGATAGGCAGCCTATTGTACATCACAGCATCTCATCCTGATATAATGCAAGTTGTTGGTATGGTAGGTAGATTTCAGTATGCTCCTAAGAAAAGTCATTTGGTAGCTGTTAAGAGGATATTCAAATATTTGAAGGGCACAATGCCTTATGGTCTTTGGTATCCTAGAAATCAAAATTTTCAGTTGACTGCATATTTAGATGTTGACTGGGCAAATTGTTTGGATGAGAGAAAGAGCACAAGTGGAGTTGCATTCTTCTTAGGTGATTCACTAGTAGCATCGCTAAGTAAGGAGCAAGGCTCTATATATTTGTATACCACAGAAGTTGAGTACATTGTTGCTGCTACATGTTGTACACAGGTACTATGGATGATTCAAACTCTTGCAGATCTAAAGGTGTCATATGCTGAATCTATTGCTCTTCATTGTGATAACACAAGTGCCATTAGTGTCTCCAAGAACCCTATCCTTCATTCCAATACTAAACACATTCCAATCAAGTATCATTTCTTAAGGGAGCAGGTTACAAAACAGAGTTGTCCAATTGCATTTCATTCCTTCTAAGGAACAAATTGCTGATATTTTTACTAAACCCTTATCCAAAATCCAGTTTGAGTATCTAAGCCAAAAGTTGGGTGTCATATCTTCTTCCAACTAACCTGTTCACTTTGATAAGGGGAGCTATATTGCCGTGTTTTCTTTGACATTGATGTCAAAGGGGGAGAAGTTTAGGTAGTTGCAGATGACAAGCAGTTGGTGATTACACTTGCAGCATCATAAATATGAAGGTTTCCATCAATGCCAAAGGGGGAGATTGTTAGCATTATGATTCAGTTGTCATTGATGGTTGGAAAGCAGACAGATAGTTGCATAATAGAGGGCTAAGTATGAAGGATGCGGGCATCCTAGTGGGAATATGAGGGCTAAGTATGAAGGCTACGGGAATCCTTGTGAACCCCTGCGGGAATCCTCTGCGGGCATCACAGATATCCCACTGCGGGTATTTCTAAGACCCCTTGCGGGCATCATTAAGAGAATCCATTGCGGGCATATAGAGAGGCCACTGCGGGCATAAGTCAAGACAGCTTGCGGGCATAAATGATGCCTTGTGGGCAACCTCTGTGGGTATCAAAGAGATCCCACTACAGGAATTTCTAAGACCCCATGCGGGCATCCTTGCGGGCATCATTAAGAGAATCCATTGCGGGAATATAGAGAGGCCACTGCGGGCATAAGTCAAGACAGCCTATAGGAATAAATGAGGCCTTGTGGTCATATGCAGGCTAAGTATAAGGCCTCTGCGGGCATCATTAAGAGCCACTTGTGGGCATTTTAAGAAGCCTCATGCGGGCACTTTAAGAAGCCCCATGCAGGCACTTTAAGAAGCCTCATATGGTCAGCGTATAGAGTCAAGCAAGGCGGGGAACTGAAGAGCCAAAATTTATTTGATGCAGTCAAGTTTCCAAGCTGTGATGTGTCAGGCTTCTATTAGATATCACTCTAAGTGGAAGAAAACGCATATAATCTTGTATATCTAATAAAAAGACAGTTACAGTAATCAAAATAAAAGGTATTAAGAAAGGATTCAAACATGTTTATTGAGGCTATGCAGTTACAATAGAAGTTGATGGAGTTCTCAACAATTCTAATAACATGAATTCAGTCAGTTGGGGGAATGCAAAGAGACTAAGAGATAATGACTTCCTCATATATATAAGAGAATGAACAAGAACGAGGAGTGTATATGGAGGGAGATAAAGGGAGAGATCTTTGTGAGTCATGGTGAGGCAGAATGAAAGAAGTAATAAATATCTGAAAAGAACAGTAGGCGGTATGAATGCAGAGAAGAATGCATAGAACTAAGAGCATGATTGAAGAAGAACATAGAGCATGAGAAAAGCAGAGAAGAGCAGAAGAACAGAGACAACGACAGGAGTGGAGTATGAATGAGCAGAAGCAGAAGCAAAAGCAGAGCAGAGCAACTGAACAAAGACAAAGAATGGAGTTGTAATAGAGAGCAAGCATAACAGAGAATAGAGTGGGTAAGCATTGCTATATCTGAATCAATGTAATGTAATTAACAGTAGAAATTTTTATAAAAGGGGTGGCAGGGTGGTGTTAGGGTTATGTGTGCAAGTTGAAGCCTGTAAAAGAGGAAGTGGGTGCTTCCATCATGTTGTAGTTGGAGAATTCAGGGAGTTGGTGCTTCCTTCTAGTGGGAGCTAGAAAATAGGAGAGTTGGTGCTCTCTACAAGTAGTTTCTTGTAAACAGAGGTTGCAGCCTCATTTGAGTAGGTGCTCAAAGAAAGATGATGTAAAGAAGTTGGAGCTTGCTTGACATCTTAAGAAGAAGAGGTTTTTTCCCTTTATGGGTTTCCTCATGAATATCCTTCTTTGTCTCTATCATGTGTGTGATTGATGATTATCATTTCTGTTTTATATTTGCTACATTATCATGACTATAGATATATGAACAGTAATAAAGTTTTTAAAAGGTCTCAGATTGTTTAAGCATAAGAATAACTTATTCACCCCCCCTCTCAGTTATTCGAATATTTTCAATAGCTATCCATTCTCCTCTCAAATCTAGAGAACATCTTCATAGATCAGCCTACCTTAGAAGTGGACCTATTAATTTTTACCAACTGCTAATATACAATGTTTATCTAGGATCCTCAGATAATTTCTAATCTGGTTGACTAATTTTTTATAAAAGTTCAGGCTTGTTGAGAGTGGTGTTAACTATTTTGGTTGGTTGGAAATTGGTATGCTTTTTCTTTCATGCCTTAGGATGTTTATTTTGGATGAATTATCATGGAGGGATTTTTGATATAATTTGCCTATTTGTATGGAAGCGTTACACTTGCTTTATTTCTGCATATGGACTTTATGAGAAGATGGCCATAAGACTCATTTTTTTGAAAAAATCCTAACTCCTTTGAGCATGCATGGCATCACATCCTGATCTCCTTGTCAAGAGATTCTATTTGATATATGAAACATGGTATGGTCCTCATAAAGCTGATGAAACATGGTATGGTCCTCATAAAGTTGGTGGCAATGTAATATTCAATTTATCTATGCATCAAGGTTTTGGTAATCTTTGTATTTTCCATCATTGTTTTTTGCTGCAATTTGTCAAAGATTTAAATATAGTTGAATTTAATAAAAAATGGTAAAATTGCTACTTAGCAATGGCTATTGCTCCTTCACATTCAAAATAGTTTTGGGGACATTTCCACCATGTGGCTCTTGTTAAAAAAGCAAACTTCATCATGTCATTTGTTTGGCGTATAAACTTACTCATATCTTTTTAAGATTTATGAAGAATTTAAAGGAAAACAAACTTCATCATATCATTTGTTTGGCATAGAAACTTACCCATATCTTTTTAAGATTTATGAAGATTTTGAATTTCTTCTAATATCATTAAATATAATTAGTGTGACATAAATTTAATTAGAATTTTTTTTAATTGAATAATTTCAATGATCCTTTATGATAAAGCTTTGGAAGTACAATGTGATTTTTTTTCTTGTGACACAATTTTAAAGTATATATATATATATATATATTAATTTCCTTTAATAATTTCAATGGCCCTTTATTATAAGGATTTGTAAGAAGAAAATATGAAAAGGAGGAGTGACACGTTAACATGGATAGGGTTTGAAAGCGTATTGTAATAGAGGATAAGAATAGTTGGATATGGATAATAGTTGATAAGTGTGATGTGAATAAAGAATGGGATCCCTCTTCCTTCGTTGACTACTCTTTTTTATGGGATTTGATGTAAAAGCTTGATTTTAAGGAATCTTTTTGAATTCACTAAGGATTATAATCTTTAATTTATAAAGAATTTTATTATATAAATATATAGTTAAAAGTATATAAAATAAGATAATAAAAATTATATATTTATATTTAAGTAGAAGTATAAAATTTATATCCTTATATTTTGAACTCAAAAATGATTATAATATTTGTATATAAAATAATATAATAAAAATAATGGGAAAGGTAACGTATACTTTATAGGTGGAAAAGGTATGTCATATATGTTTTTAAATTAAAATGGAAAAAATGCCCTATTTTAAAAGATAGAATAAATCATAATAATATTAAAAATAAAATATAATAATAATGATTTAAATATTAATACATTTAAAGATAAAATTGATTTTAAGACAATTATCATTATTTAAACTTTTAGTAATGAAAGATCAGGTATCATTACATAAACTTATACTTGTCTTATAACAAATTGATTAACTTTTTTTTCAAGCAAAAAAAAAACGTATTTTTGCTATTCATAGAATCAAAAAGTACATAACCATCTTCTAAACATATTGTTCATACAAAATTATAACCCAAAAAGTATCCATATTCCCCCACAAGAATAGACTACTATACTATTGCAGAAAGATCCACTTTACTCAAAATACAAACCACTATTATATCCCACAAGTTCCCACAAAGATGCATATACCATCCAGCCACAGTCATCACATAATCAATATAAGAAGTAAATAGAATCTTTGTGCACAAGAGATTCCTCCACATACTCCTCCTGATGCAGAAAGCCTTCGTTCTCATCCAGAGCTTCTTTTGAAACATAATTTGCAATGGTATTTTTCTCTCTAAAGATACAGTCAATGTTCACATCATGGAAAGAGTCCAACAATTGTTCTATCCTTCTGCACCACTGATAAAGGGATATGACCCGAAGGGAGTATCGTTTCTTCACCCAATTCACAATAACCAAGGAGTCTCCATAAATATTCAGAGTGTATATACCAAGAGATGAAGCAAAGTTTGTAAGACACCAGAGGGCCATGAGTTCTACTTTGGTGTTTGTGCCCAATCCACATTTCATCTTCATCATAAGATAGTGTTCCTCACTAATTTTCAGTAATATGCCTACACCACATTTTCCATCTTGGGCTACATCATCGAAAAAACCTATAGCAACAACTGAAGTAGGGAGAGGAGTTATCTTTCTTTTTTTCTTCACTTTCACCTCCAATGAAGAATAGTATTTATACATGCCAAAAATTCTCAGACAGTTTGCAAATATGTTCACTGGTTTATCTTCAAAGATGGGATAATTCCTTGTTTTCCATATATCCCAACAAACAAAAAATGGTAAAAGTCTATGTTCCAAATTATTTTTGTATCATCTCAGGAAATTTTCTTCAATAGAATCATGTCCCCAAGACTTTGTAATATTTAGGGATTCACATACATATTTCCAAAGATATTGACTATAAGGACATGATACAAAGATATGGAAAACATATTCATTTTCAGACATGCAAATAAAACAACAGTTTAGTCCCTCCCAACCCCTATGTTGTAGATTGTCCCAGGTTAATAAGCAGTTCTCAAAGGTTAACCACATGAAACATTTCAATTTCATTGGTAAAGTCCACTTCCAAAATTTTCAAACCACCATTTAGGAACATTGTATATGGAACTCGCAATTTTTGAATATGCAGCCTTTGCAGATACTTGTCCCAAAGATTGGTTTATAGCCCATACCAATTCATCCTCGTTATAATTTAGTCTAATACCAACCTTGTTCAGATTCTTGATATATATAGACAATTCTTTAGCCCATATGTCTCCCAAGCCAAGATCTTCAGCTGTCAACGAATAGGAATCAGAATGTGGGAGCCATAGAGGTCTTTTAATATGTGCAATAGTATGAAATCCCATCTAAGCAAGATAGTTTAGGAGGAAAGGAGACAACAAGAAATTATCATCATTTCCAATAATAGGATCAATCCCCACCAATACCTTAGTACCAGAACCCACCTTACAAGCCAATCCATTGTTGATCCATGGGATTTGAAACCACACCAAAAATTTAAAACATTCCTGACATTTTTATTGGGATTTCTAATTCATTCCAAAGTATTCCCTTTAAGATACTTTCCAAGAAGGACTTCACACCATAAGCCATTTCCAAAAATTCCACCCCACATACTTTTCATGCTCAAGACCGTACTAAACCAATGTAGGTTCTTGATATCCCAACCACCCAATATTTTTGGTTTGGACAGTCTTTCCCAACTAGCAAGATGTATCTTGCCCCCAACAAAATTACTAGCCCATAAGAAATTAAACATCAATCTTCTAATCATTTTGATT
The DNA here is from genome assembly GCA_027924585.1 of Larix kaempferi. Taxonomy (NCBI): domain Eukaryota; kingdom Viridiplantae; phylum Streptophyta; class Pinopsida; order Pinales; family Pinaceae; genus Larix; species Larix kaempferi. The sequence continues at coordinate 19,264,434 of BSBM01000023.1, read as the reverse complement.
ATTGTCCGAGGAACCTGTGGTAAAGAAAACCAATAGATTGGAATACTAACCAGAACAAATTTCAAAAGTGTCAGTCTTCCACCCAAATATAGCATCCTAGAAGTCCAGTTACCGATCTTCTTTTCAAATTTCTTAACTTGCCAAAACCAGTCCTTTATCTTGTAGTAGTTGGGTTTTAAAAAAAAACCCAAATATTTGAAGCCTTCAATTAAATTTGTCACCTAATATGGAAGAATTTATGCAATCTGTCTCAGATTATCCTCCTCAACCTTATGTTTGATAAAGGTAGACTTGGAGATACTAACCTCTATCCCTGATGTAGAACAAAATATATGAATAATCTCAACAAAGCAATGTCATTCCTCCTTTGAGCCCTTTCCAAATAAGACCACGTCATCAACAAATAATAAATGAGTAATAAAAACTGATGTAAAAATTTTGATTCCTTTCAACTAACCCTCAGATCTAGCTGCAATTGTCATTCTACTGTGTCCCTCAATAACTAAAATAAATTGAAGAGAGATAGGGGGCATCCCTGATGCAGATCCATTGAGCTTTTAAAAAAAATTGTAGGGGAACCATTAACAAGTATTGCAAAGTGTGCATAAGTCACACAAGCCATTATCTAGTTTGTAATTGTAATATGCAGTCTGATCTGAAGTAGAAGAAGCCTTAGGTAAACCCAGTTTACATGGCCATAGGCCTTCACTAGGTCCATTGTTAACAATAAAGAATCTAGATCCTTCACTTTGATAGAATGTATACATTCATGCGTTACACCCACAACATCCAAAATTTGTTTGTTTGTTAAGAAACCAAACTATTCCTTAGACATCATCTCCGCAAGTTTTGGCTTAATACGTTTTGAAATGATTTTTGGGATGATCTTGTAGGCAAGATTAAAAGTGAGATAGGCCTAAAATCATTAAAACTTTCAGTATTACTGCATTTAAGGTTAAGGGATATGGATATTGAGTTTAAATCTCTAAAGCAAAAGCCTTCCATTCTAGATTTTTCTACCATCTGAAGGATTTCTTCCCCCATAATTTCAAAGAAGGAAAGAAAGAGTTTCACTGTCCATTCATCTGGCCTTAGGATCTTATCTTTTAAAAATTGTTTTAGAACCCTTTCAATTTCCACTAAGGATACAAGATCCCCAATGGATGCAAGATCCATTAAAGTCTGACAAAAACCCAAAAATTAAACAACTAGTAGCCAGAAGGATTTCTAAGCTAATGCAGAAAGTGAAATATAACCCGCAAAATGTAGAGCCTGTGTGTTGCATTACTTCTGACGAGGACGAGGAGGTTCTGGACTTTCCATGTAATCACCTGGGTTGGAACTGGAGCCCGTAGTGTCAGGGAACCCTGGAACGCAACGAGCCAGGTCTTCTCTGAGCCTATCAATCTTTCCTTCAACGTCTGTAATGTTTATGTAGTTATCATCCACCTTGGAGTCCACATTGGAGATGCTGTTGGCTATATAATCCACCACTTCTGACATGGAGGAGATTCGACCATTCATCAAATCATTGTTGTGCCTGACCTCGGTGCTGAGAGTGTGCAGAAGGGTGAAGACTCTCATCATATTCTTCTTTATATCTGCTACCTCAATACGAGTCCTGTTCACCTGTGCTTCCATGGTTCCTGCCTCGGGTTTTAGGGTGGTAGAATGGTTATCGAGGGCTTCAATCTCGTCGTCACACAGATTAAGGGACGTGAGGTCCATAAGGAGCGAGCTCAGAGGATGGAGGACCTCTTCTTCAGGGAGGGAGAAGCTGGGGGTTGATGGCAGAGGCTTTTCGCAGAGCTTGCACGAGGGTCGAGGTGAGGGTGAGGCAGAGCTCATGACTAGAGAAGGCACACAGTGGGAGGTGGAATGGGAATTCATCCTCAAAGCAAGGTTTAACCACGAGCGAGTCTGGAAGCGTTGGGAGAGAAGATAATTCAGAGCGTGTGAGGTAGTGGGGGTAGATGGAGGGAGGCCATGTGAAGGCATTAAATGCCTCCATCTACCCTCGTACAGATTTTCAAGTGTTTTCGTGCAACGGTTGGGGTGTTCGAAGCCTAAGGTGGCGGGATTGATATGAGGCATGAGTCAGGAAGAGAGGTGAGATCCCCAAGGAGTTAAGGGGTTAGGGAATCCAGCAATTAAAGAGTTCTTCACCATCATAGGAGAGCAGCCCTGAGCAATGCATCACTCCTTTGTTTGCCATTGTGTCGGCATGATGATTATTAGAGCACAACACATGGAGGAAATTAAGATGCTGAAAATATCTGCTGATGAAATTGAGGATATGGTGGTATTTGTGGGAAGGGATGGTGCGTTTCTTGACAATGTTACGAGCTTCTCGGATTATGAGGAGGGAGTCTCCAACGGCTGTTAGTTCTTTTATTCCTATAGTGATGGCTACTTCCAGGCCTTTTAGTAAGGCAAGCCATTCAACGTCATTATTGGTCTTTGCTCCAAGCCCCCATGCATAACTTTTCATTTTGTTTCCTCTGGGGTCAAAGATGACCCCTTCCGCACCTGCCAACCCAGGTATAATTTCTAGTTATAAGTAATTTTTTCCTTTAATCCAAAGTTTTATGAACAAAATTTTAATTATTGCATTTTGATATAATATTTAAAATCATGAACAATATGATGTTTAAATTGTCCAGCAATATATTACATAACTGTTAAGCAATATATTACCTAAAATTCATAGTAAAGTTATCTATTTTTTAATTTGTTAGACAAATAAATTATGCATTTTAATTAAGTATATCAAAGTGTAGTTATAGGAAAAAATCTTAAATAAAGGATATGTTTATGCTTGCTATCAATGTGAAACAAAATGTGAGGGATTTTTGCTATGATTTAGTATCAATAAAACAATAAATAGTTCCATAAAAACAATAAATAGTTCCATAAAAACAATAATTGAAGAAATATTATGAAAATAAAAACACATATTTCATATTTTACTAATAAATAGTTCCATAAAAACAATAACAGAAAAAATAGTATGAAAATAAGAACACATATTTCATATTTTATTTTTTTTTATAATTACAAAATGTGCGTTGGAGACTATTTTGCTACTTTCATATAGCATATATTTTTTGTGGCAATTACAAAATGTGTCTCGAAGGGCTTAATTTGTTACATTTATAACATGAAGTAGTAATACAACATTAAGGAATCATTATGTTTACACTTCCATACTTTAGAATATGATCGACATGCCATATTGAAGCTATAAAGTAAGCTCAACAACAAGGGCATGCTACTAAGTAGGGGAGAAATTCAATGACAATTTCTATAAAACCATGGCTAAAATACTCTTGAATGAAATTTTTTGGTCAACACAATTTCTTGGACCCCAAGAGAATGGAAAGAAGGCATTTGGATGAATGGTTTCCTTGGAAACACCCTTTATAAATCTCTTCAGCCTAAACAAGTTTGCATCTAAACCACATAACTTCTAATTGTGATGCACGGACAAAGATGAAAATGACAAGACTACACCTTTTAGAAGAGAGAACTAGTTTAGATTTACCTCTTTGTATGTTATTTCCTAGCAACAAAATAGATAGAGTCCCATTCAACACCATAGACATCTACCAACTAGAGGATATTTGCTATCAGTGCAACTTAAATGAGAAACAATCAACAAATTTAAATTTAAATGACTACAAAGCTTACCAAGTTGATTGTGAGCTTATTAGTTTGACCGCAACCAACCCTTCAAAGTCAAGGATATAACGATACCATGGAGGGAAGATGCTTATTACCATTACTTGGCTAGATATTGTTGTAATCACAATTAGTAATTCCTACATAATCTTATTTGAATCAAAATTATGAAACTTACTCAAGGAGGATGAGTAGGTAAGACTAAAGTGTAAGAATTGATTCAAACTAGTGAAAAAACAAGATAAGTTAAATCAATCAATTAAAATGAACATTTTCATCACAAATTTTCCCTGGAATCTCCCATTCTATTCAATTCAAATGAACATTTTCATCACAAATTTTCCCTAGAATCTCCCATTCTATTCTAGTTGAGAGTATTTTTGTTAGTATAGGCCAAATACAATATTAACTCCTTTAAAGAATCAAAATGAGTCCATGAGTGGAATTGGATCATTACATTATTCATAAATATTATGAAAAAATAGTCCCATCCCTTGAGCCAAGAAAAACAATAGTTTAATAGTTTAAAGTTCTTGATGTGCATACTAGATCCAATCTAAGTACCAATGTGTAAATAGCCATATTTAGTAGGAATGATCATATGTAGTTCATATACATCCTTTGATATTCATTATTATCAAAACACCTTCTAGTGGAAGTTTTTGCTAAACCTCTCCAAAACAAGTTTCCTTTATATGTTTATAGTGGAGGTGGGAAGTTGGGGTTTTAGTGGAGTAATTTTATCAATGTTTTAAAAAATATTAGACCCCATTGGTGTGCTTCAGACACATACACACTCGTGCTCTAAACAATACAATGCACAAGTTTCAAAAAATCTCTTTCCCTTGTTGAAAAAATATGTATATTTTTTTATTTTGCATAAAAACTAATTGTTGCTCCACAAGCATATAAACACCCTAGTGCGATTATTGTGCACTAGCGCCCCCATGCATCAGATAATATAATGCAGAGTTACACGATAAAAATATTTATTAATAAAAAGTTGGATTTTATTTTTAAAATATTAAAATAGGATCCAATGCAATTTATATACAAACCTCATTCATGGTGGGTGCTAAGGTCAATGGAGCATAAAATATGAAAACTCTTTATCACACTTTTAGCAAATAGCAAGTGTGTCCTAGAAACAACCATGCCCTAGTGCACACCTCTAAGAAGCACACCAGGGTAGGGTAAAATAAAAATAAAAATTATCGAATGGAATTTCATTTTTACAAGCTAAATAGTGCTCTAGACCACCTAAGAAATAGCGTGCACCCTCTTGCTTTGACCTCGTCGTTGTCAGTGTTCACTTATCATATTCCTCTCGTGGATTTTTTATGACTGTTTATTTTTTTTTGAAAACAATAAAAAATATTCATTTGTTGAGTACGTGGAAACTATGCATCCTTGACACATAAGAGACTAGGTAAACTCTGTATTACCTCCTCATTTACATTTTTAATGGAATAAAATTTAGATTGACATTTAATTTTCATTTTTAATTAAAAAAATGCATGATACATGCTATTCATTCATCCCACACTATAAAGTTGTCTGGTGCACCACGTAGATATACAATGCAAACTGGATGTGGTGCTTAAAATGGTGAATTGAATCATACTAATCACAATGTGATCATATTAGCATACACCAACACTATATTTCAAAATATTGAAATATTGTCGGTGCAGTATAATGAATTGTCTACACCACTTATCGTGTGTTATTGTAAGATACGCACTATTGATGGTGCATCAATGTTTTACTAGTGCAGTGATATGTTTAAACAATTAAAAAATATGAATGGTGCATGTTATTATGACCAGTGCACTAGTAGTGTCGAGGTGTGCATTGATATTGATAATGTGCTTTAGTAATAACACACCTCTAGATTTTTAATGTACTACCATCAAATCCATTGCACCATGGATAGTGTGTATCATATAATGTAGCACACCATATATGGTGCAAAATGGAGAATATACTACACTGCAAAGTTTTACATATTTTAAAAAATATAACAGGCGCATTCTACTACTTATGAACTATACACGATATGATAAATTTCCACCCATTAAATTCCTCTATTGGTGCACATTTGAGAATTACTCACACCATAATCAGTGGGTCTTTACTTGTCTGCATTGGTGACTAGATTATTTAAAATTCCATGTGCCCTATGAAACTATAAGGAACTATACACACCATTAACGATGCATTATTGTTTTATAGGCACTATGTTTTTAAAAATAAAATTCCAATTGGACCAAAACAATGCAGATGTGACACCGGTTGCAATGCAATTTGGATTTATTCCTTAGAGTTTTAACACACCATGTGCGATGTGGTAAGGATTTGCACACACAGTTGATGATGCGTTAATGTTCCTAATGCGCACAATTAATGTTTTTACATTTTTTTGCGAAAATAAATACTCTATATTTAAATAAATAAAAATAGTCATTCAAAACATTTTTTATGATATGTGTGTGTTTGTGTGTGTGTAAGTTTCTAATACATTAAGGTTGTATGGGACTGGGAGAGAGATTTGTACTCTCACCTTATTACAACTCAAACTCATCAACTCTTGTATATTGTTGGCCTCCTCAAGTTTTATGCGAAGGCGACATCCCTTAGGGGGATGCTAATGCATAAGTTTCACACACATGAGACATTTGGGATAATCTTGCAAAAAGACATCATCAACATACAACATGCAGCTCACTGAAGACATATTGATCATATCCACAACAGAAATTGATCCCTAGAAAGAAAAAATTAGTATGTACAAACAACTACACGACTATTTGCACTGGACCTCCGCGTTATTAGCGTGACTCTTTGTTCAGCAATTGGCACATACCAACATGGATTTTCCTTTGAAATTCGCTTGACTATCAAAATGGTAGGACCACTTACTTTCCATGGTGCATTGAAGGCTTATAATGGCTCCCTTGGCTCCAAACTTTGAACTGGAATTCTCACATGCTTCGGAGCATTCAATATCCCCCCTTCGTGTACTTGAAGAACCAATTGAATAGAAAGGATTTTCACATTTGGATCTACATGTTTCTTGGGCCCCATTTGGCCCATAAAAGGAATCTATGGGCATGCATTCTATAAAAGAAAATCATAGCAAAGTTATGCTACTAGAATTGCATTGAGACCTCATCTTTCAATTCACTTCTTACCTCAAGTTGGCATGCAAAATCTCCCTTGCTCTCTTCCTCTAAGAAGCAAGAATTTCTCCACTCATTCTTTTAGCTTAGATTAGTATTGTCGAATATTTTTTAGCTTATGAGTGCTTGGTCTACCTAACCCACATCTAACATTGTTTCCTTGGCTACAAGATGCAAGGATAGTAGAGAAGGTTACTCACCCTTGTGACATTTTTCCCTTAACAATATTTATGGCAATTCCACTTTTATTTTTGTTCATTGCATTATAGATAGTTTGTCTTTTGCTGGATAAATTATTTTGAGTGTCGTGTAGGTCTAAGAGCTTATTGTTCAACCTCTCAGTAGTCAAAATTCAGAATCTCACAACCCAAGTTCATCAAAATATTAGTAGTGCGGTTCTCAACATCTCGCGTGTGCAGTATAACATGATTTTCTCTTCGATAGGCACATTATTAGTGCGATCTCCATGTTCTGTATTTGCGCGGTAAATATGTGTGACCTTTGTAATACTATGCCCATGCTAGCGTGCATCTGTGGGTCCATTACCCATACGATTTTTCAATTGTTTTCTTTTAGCTCAGTTTTTCATAGTCACATGCAGTTTCAAAAGATGCTTAATGAACAAGAAAATTAGCAAACTCACCTACAATTTTATTTTCTCCGATAATTAAACAACTTAGCTCAAGATAGGAAGCAAAGAAGTCATTTCTTGCATGCTATTTAGGCTAAAGGCTTTAAGGTTTTCATCAGACCTCTTAGTTCTCACTAGGATCTAAATGATATTATGCTTTCCATTTCATAGAGATTGTTAGTCTAGGCAATTTTATTTAACTACCACTAGTTGTATATCTTATTGTTTCTTGCTTCTTGCTTATTTCTTTGATATTATGTAAGATAGTTTAGCTCACTCACTCACACTAACAAGGGACCTAAAGACTCCTCTTGCCCCAAGTATGTTATTTTCCTTGCACTCTTATTGATCTTGGCAAATAAAAAAAGCGTGAAAGGTTTGAAATACCTCCCTTTGCACATATATTTCATTTAGCTTATAGTACATGATTTTTGCAAACAATCATTCATTATATACTCGAGTTTAATTAAGTGGAGTAAAGAACCATCAATGTTCACATGTATTTACTTTATTATGGTATTTAGTTAGTTTCAAATCTCACTTCTATATTTTCTTTCAAAACACATGTGTGATTCCCACTTAAGCACACACCAAGAGACCTAAAGACTCTTTCATATCTAGTATGCTCTTCCTCTTGCACTCATGGGTGACCTGGATGGGTCAAAATGATAAGGAAGTTTGAAATACCTCTCTTGCACTCCTTAAATCAAATTTGGACCATCATAAAATCAACATCGTATTGTAATTCTCAACCAACTAAAATCCTCGATATGAGGTCACAAAACAATATTTTAGTTAGTTTAAGATTTATTGGGCTAGGCATACAAATATTAATGCCCACTAATCTTCTAAATTTTTGAAACAAAGTGCTTGTTAAATTTAAGGGTACTTATTACATCCTGCTATTAACAAGTGTCAAATGAAAACCCAGATAAGAAAGATGTGGTGCCCAAGGACATAAATGCCGAGGTATAGTTGTTTCTTTTCGCCACAAAGAGCAAACCCAACATTTTTTAGAGGTGACACTTTACCGTTCTAGGCCAAAACGATTATCCACTTTTGATGCAAGGTATCTTAGTGGCCAAAACTTACGATATCACTGGGTCTCATTTGTGGGATGCATTTTCACATGAGTAAGATCTCATTAGCTTTTGGAAATGTGCTAGTCCTTCTGGAACATAGCCCCAACATCATTACGTTATAACTAACTATTTCATACATTCATTGGTTGTCTTTGGTGTATTTCATCACCACCGACAAGAGATCTATTGGAAGGCCCGGTGACTATTTCAGAGTAAGGACGCTACATCATCTAGGGATTTTACTTCCTCTTTATTTTTATTTACAAGACCATCTAAATGTAATTAAAAATTACCAACTTTTGAGATCATTTGCACAAAGGCTTAGCACACATCCCTCACTTGCACCGTATTACATTTATTGTGGTTGGCATATTTTTGCATCTGATCAATTGTGTTTATATCACTTCATTATCACCTCATTTGATCGCATAAACACCATCATTGTGGAACAAATAAATCTAAGGCAGTGTCTTAGATTGCAAGGCCTCTCTTCTCTCCAAAGAGGTGTTCTCGCATTCTCCGCTTGTAGATCACGAGGGAGATAACATACATGGGGGCATACTTGAGAAACCTTGTTGGGGTCAAATTTGCGCTGACGTGTTGAAACTACCATGTCAACAATAAGGAGAATAGTGCCTCCGATTGTTAGACCTACTCGCGTTTGGGATAGTGCCTCCGATTATTTAAGCGCCTAGTTGCCACTAGAATTTATAAGGTTTTTTTTTTGTTTTTTTGTTTTTGTTTTTGTTTTTTTTTTATGTTTTAAGTTTAACGTATTGCTTCAACCTAAACTATAAAAAAACAACGAATAAAAGAATCTAACCTATCCCAATGATGGGAGCAAACTCACAAACTAACAAAGTGCACAAGGTTAAAATATTTCTATTAGAATCCAAGAAATATTTATTAAATTTCAATAACAAATTAACACATCGATATAGTAAAATATATTAAATAAAAAGTAATTTTACTCACATATAATTCATTGATATTTCCTACACATTTAAATAATTAAAAGGGAAGATGGCAAATTACAGAATCCAATACATAACATAAGATAAACAAAAACAATTCTTATTTTACTTTAGTTCTATATCACATATATTCAAATTCCATCAAATAGTTACTGTAATCAAATATAAGTTTCTGCAATTTGAATAAAAATTATCTGGAAAACTAATCATGCATTCACAACAAGAAATAAAGAAATATTTCTTCATTTCTATATTATAAAACACATGATTTTAACATCACCAAGAAAGCCTGGAGAAGAGTCAACATCATTCCATTATCAAAAATGTATTTCCAGCAAATCTTGATTGATACCATACTCCATCTATTGTAATCATGGTTCATATTTCTTCATTAATTACTGGTATACCCTTACCTTAAAAGGTTAAGGAATTGAGTCTTCCTTTTATACATTATATTTATGTCATATTGTATCTACTTCTTTGTTCCATGTTACTTATTCATACCGCTAGTACTTGGCTATAAACAATAATCAATTGGAAAAACCAATTTTCCCATACTTCTTCTATGCAAATAAACTTGGATGTGTTAATCTTATCCAATGCTTTGCATGTACTCTTTCTCCATACACTAGCAACCCTTCTATGTTCTTCCTTCATTGTGATTGTTTATAGAATACAAGCTACAAGAAAACTCAGTGATCTCCATGCAAGGTTTTTAACCAATTGTTAATAATAATGCCATAACTCTCTCTCCTTGAGTGTCCCTCCTCCTCAATAGTACTATTATAATACCAATCGCGTAGCCAACATTGGTTCAACCTTCAATTAGTTATCTAACAAGTAACTCTACCCACCTTTGTTCATACATTTGTGATTCTACACCATCATGTATTATTTGATAGTCATACATACCTAATTTCATCTTCTTAATGTACCTTTATCACCATAACTCTTTTTCCCAATTGCAAATATTTTGGGTTTCATCTACAACGAGATTTGCCTTGTCCAATAAAGCTCCAAAATTCTACGCTCCTCACTTTCTAAAACAACTTGAAATATATTTCAAAAATCAACACCTTCTATCACCTTCTCCTCTATATCCTCTTTACAATGATTGTAGCCACACTCCACTCTGATCTTACAATGAAAAATTGCATTCCTCCAAAATTTGTAAATTCACCCAATTTGCATTATTCCTTGTCTAACTAAGCCAAGAGGCTCTTTGTTGTGCACTTTCTCAATAACAATAAATTTATTTCAAAGATAGCATATATCTTCTATATTCTCCTTTATATTTCCTTTCCAGCGTCTCTAGATATTCTTAATTATGGTTTCTGAGCTAAAAGTTAAAATTCCTCAAGTTAGCACTTTTACCCAATACCACCTTGCTTCTTTCAATCTCATAATACCCACTTCTAAGACCTATACCTCATATATGCAGTCAATTCCTACATCAAATCTATTATATAAATCCTTTTTCCAAAATTTCATAAAAAAAATCATGTATACATAAAAATTCTGGAAAATACCCATTTGAAAGTTTTTGTCAAATTAGGCTACATGCCCGTTTTTTATTAAATTGATGGAAAAATAAGAAATGTTGATCCATAATCAGGTTCATTGTACTTAATATCCTATTAATATTGTTTCAAATGGCTATACCCCTATTCAATTATGATCTCACAGCTAGAAGCTACAACTCTCATAAATCACATTTTTTACCCAATTTTACCATGTTTCTGTAACTGCACTTATTCTGAAGGGCCAACTTCTGAGACCTATAGAAGAAATCAGCAAGGAACTAGAAAAAAATTTATATCAACAGTTTATATCCATATTATGGTGATTTCCCAAACACTTTCATTGTTCAAATCTAATGCTCCCATCAAATTTTATAAAATTATGGAATCATCAATTTTTTATTTCTTCAATTCTTCTAGACAACTTTCACTGAAAACTGCTATCTCACAAACTAAGAATTTATGGAAAAATCGCCTCTATGCAAATTTTTTTAACTTAACGGAAAGGAAATAAGTCAAAATCAAACAATTTTTTGGTGATGAGTTCTTGGGTCACTTTTTCCTCCTTCAAGTTTTAAAAATCGACCTTTTGTGCACCCAAATAGTGGATTTTGGCCTTCTTTTGCATGCCGGCTCCACACCTTTCTGAATTTGGACTCAAGGCTCGAAGGTTATCTATGTTCCTGGATCAGGACTGCACCATAACAATTTGGGCCTTAACCGGGGCCCCGTCCATCCTATGGCTATGCACATTCAAAACCTATTAAATAAAAAAAAATGCAAAAATGGAGTAGAATGGATCCATGCCCCTCACTGAAAATCATGTATCCTCCATAAATGTCATCAATTGTTTAGTTAAACAGCTCATGTTATGGCCAAACAAAAAAAATCTCCATACATTTTTTAAAACCTTTCTAATTTTATGTTGATGTGTCACGACACAAGTTTGTCGAGGTGTCGAGTGGGTCCTATGTATCATCCTACAATGCATCTAGGTCACATTTCACAATTACTAGGTCTGCATACCACCTACACTTGGGCATAAATGCACAGGAAGTAGTGACGGATCACTGAGAAGTGATTTTGAAAAAGTTGTTGTTGGATCCATTTCCAGTTAGAAGGGACACGCGGATAGGTGCTATCCGCCCAATGGCTCTCCCGCTCATCCTTATCCCATGTACAAGTTGTGGATGCATTGTGAGTTATAACCATCAAACGCAGGTGCCAGCTCCGATAGATGTTGTTTATCGATGATGTTTATCCCTTTTCTGCCTAGCCATTGGTTCTTGCCCTCTGATCGCATGGTATATCAAATCTAGCACTAAGGTGCTAAGCTCTTATAATCCCTCGGATTGGATTCTAGCACTTGAGCACTAATTTTTTTTAATGCTTACGTTGTAAGCTAGCACCCATCTGATGTGGTTGGTCCACGTTACGCCCTTCATACAAGTGGAAACTCCACATCATCCTAGATCCACGTGGCACCTCGACATCATATTGTCCAACTGGTACTTATGGGGCACATATAAAAAATTTCAAAATTCAAATTTTCGACAAGTGGCTCTAGGAAATTTACGCTTGGAAATTTATTCATAAACAAGTGGTCAAATCTAGCACTAAGGTGCTAAGCTCTTATAATCCCTCGGATTGGATTCTATCACTTGGGCACTATTTTTTTTTAACGCTTACATTGTAATATGGCACCTGTCTGATGTGGTTGGTCCACGTTACACCCTTCATACAAGTGGAAAATACACATCATCCTAGATCCACGTGGCACCTCCACGTCATACTGTCCAAGTGGCACTTATGGGGCACATATAAAAAATTTCAAAATTCAAATTTTCGATAGGTGGCTCTTGGAAATTTACGCTTGGCAATTTATTCATAAACAAGTGGCCAACCCGAATTTACAGTTGGCCCCTCCCAAGACTAGAAATCATTCCTTCAACCAACGGAACTGAGCACTCTTGACTTCTTCCTCTTGCTGGTAAATTCCCATTAGTAGACAGAACTAGATTTTTTTACATTGATGCCAAATTTTTCCCAAGTTTGAATACTGGAGTGTTCCCTTAATGATTTTACTTATTACCACCTTCCATGCTAAATCTGAAAAACAGATCTGAGCACTTCAAACGAAAAATTTCTACAAGCAATTTGTCTGTAAACTATAACTTCACCCAAATTTTGCTAAAACTCACAAATTTTTCCACAATAGCTCTTTGAATTTGGCCCAACCATTCAAACACCCATTCAATCATTTAATTACATCTTTGAATTGAACAATGGAGGAATTTAAAACCATTTTCCTCAAATTATTTTCTCGATGCATTTTATCAAACACTTCCCGTGCAACCTGTAATTCTATATGGCCCATGCAATCCCAGTGCTGGAACCTTAGGCTCTGATACCAATCTATCACATACCCGATGACCTCACGGTGCCTTCGAGGCCATGGGACACTCATTGTACTAACCTAAATCATATATGATATTAAATTTCGTTTTTCCATTGATTTAATTAACTATTTACAGTGCAATTAATATGCATATAATTGTGCAGTATTAATATAAACACATATAAAAAAATTGTAGGCTATTTCTACATGAATGCAATCACACAATGCCAATAATTCCATGCATTGAAATCACAATACACAGTAAGTAAATAAAACAATTAACAAAGATAAATACAAATATTTCATACACAAATGGATACTTATCTGATAGTATAGTTCAACTGACTGCATATTAAGGACGTTCCTCCCAACTGTAGGAACTCGGTTATACTATTTCTCTCTATAACAAATGCCACATGTGATCTAGGGATATCAATCCACATGAAGGTTCTGATTTTCTCTACTATAGCTATCCCATTCTGCTAACACTCCTCCCCCATCAGCCTGCACAACCCAAGGAATAGGTCTCCCTTCTCCTAGTTAACAGTCCCTTGGGTTCCTTTCTTCGAGTTAATGGTCCCTTGATATTTTTTCGCCAATTCCCTTCAAGGGATCTAGCATAGGCCAACCAGGGTATATCCTTGTCGAGACCTCGAGGAACTCTGTCATTCTTGGGTACAGGCCTAGGCTATAGAACGGGTGATGGATCTGGGCTATGGTACGAGTAATGGTGACTCTATTCTCACAGCATATGATGACTGAATCATGGAAGAATGAACTAGTTCTCAATAATTATATGCATGTTGAGAACTAGATGAGTGGCATGTAAGGCTAAGGAGAGTTAGAAAAATGGCACTCATGAGGAATTTACCTTCCCCCCCCACTAATCCCACGTTTCAGAATAATTAACTCAGGTTAATGATAATTCACTTTAATTAAAGAAGATTTTATCAAAAGAAGGATAAAGAACGAATAATAAGGATAGTGACTTAAATGATAAGTCACTGGGGTCATCTCCCCTTAACCCCCTTCTCACTCACCCCCTTGTGGAATTATAGCTCCCCATATCTTCTTCATTCTCTTAGTCTACAGTAATCGTGGGTTTTTATATTAAATGTAAAATGTGAATAATTCCATCACTTTGGTCATAGTGGACCATTCATGTCTGTATTCTAGCCATTTCTTCCATATTTACATAATTACATTATGGGGCCCAAAACAGGGTGTTACATGCCCCTCCCCCTTCATTTATGCAATGTCCTTGATGCATCGTCAACACTATATATAGAACGACCTAATTTAACATGTCTTTATACCTATACAATATGCCTCTACATGGCGTCCTTTAGTTCCCATGTTGTTTCCTCAGCCCCATTTGCCACAATATTCTTGGTCTTTGCAATCAAGAATAGTTGTTGGCCATCTTGTCCACAATGCACCAACATTCATTTTCCATTGCCCTGATGGCCTTTACAGGATTGGCACATCCACGTGTACCTATATAAATCATTAATAGAAAGTATGCATGTTATAATAATTCTTATGAAATATTCATAATGTCCATAGCAATTTTCCAAAACCAAAAGGTAAGAACATATATTCATTTCATCAAATAAGTATGAAATATCTATCCAATACTTATATGCATACATAATTCTTTTCTTTTAGAAGGTTTCCACAAGAAATAATTCAGTTCATTTCTCTTCTCGACACACCCTCTACAGCTATCCCAATCCATAGCGCTCCTCCCACATCAGTTTGCACAACACAAGGAATGTGATGCCTTCTTTGCATGCACTCTCTCGAGTTATCCCAATTCCCTTCTAGTGCGCCAGCACATGCTATCCATGGAATCTCCATGATATGAATCTAAAGATACATGAATCACTCATAGCATATTCATTAAAGTTTCTTATTCTTTGCAATCACTCACCCTCCAAGATCAGACACCCCCTTCTCTTAGCTAACAGTCCCTCCGGGGATCTATCATTCACCAAGGATTCCTTGCATAAGAAGAGTAAAACTTATAGGGTTCTTGTGTCCTTTCAATGGCATTCTTCTTGGGCTCTCCAACTTACAGTTTCCATTATGGGTTCATAGTAGGTAGATTCACCATCCACCTATGTCATATACATAAATATACATGTATTAGGAATCATACTCTTATCTGTCAATCAAGCTTGGAAACCATTATTACAACAATTAAATTCCTAATACTAACATGAGTTCCACACATAATACTTAGCTTTCAATGGTCCCTATCTTCATTATGGCTCACTTTCACTGCCATATCCAAGACATCCCTTTCTTTTATACAAATTTGTTTTCTTGATAGAGCACTCGCATAGTCCACCAATGTGACTACTTTTCCATGCATTTCTTTCACTGCATTCACAACAGTTCATGAAATGATCTCAAAATTATGTATTACCAATAAGTCCATCATTTCAAGTATTAACATATTATTCCATAAAATATGGCATAACTTGCATTCACATAATACATTCAACATATACATCCACATACATGTATGTGTAACCACAAGATTTACATAATCTGCTAATGCATACACATGCAACACATCCTTTCATTGATTCATGATTACCATATCAAACTCCCAAACTCTAATTTTCCTTGGTTATTTACCCATAACCAACACACACAAGGAATTTTAATCATATGAATGCATTATAATCAATTTTCACATATGGCATGCTATTACTACCCCATACCACACCATATCAAGTAGGGTATTATTTAATTTCAATGCATTCAATCTCACATGCATATTGAAACATGGTTTTTTTTTTTTAATTATGGCTACAGGAATTATTATCCAAATCCTTTTTCAATGCTTATGCGAGCAACATAAAATAATTCATACCTGAATAGTTTCCATTAACATTTATAATGTCACCTGATCAACTAGTCTTATGGAAAACTACATCATCCTTTCACCAACCTTTGGATCATATTATCATGTATATTACTCTACTTTAGTTGACCTTCAATTCACTTGCATAGTCCGTAACTTCACCACATAGATGATATTATCCACAGGATTATCATCATCCTAATAGCCTTGCTAGAGTGTTCATCATTTGTTGTTCTTATACGCTTCTTAGTATCCTGTAGTTTGTACTAACATTATGGTAGCTTCCTTGTTGTCTTGGGATGAACTCCAAACCCATCTGTTTTCACCATAATTGTCTTCTATCACCGAGTTTCCTATGTATTTTATTTACCTCAGTGTACCGTTGTTCAATTTCTCTATGAAATTTTCCTTCCATGCCCAACTTGGCCCTTTTTCTTCATTTCCAAACACTTCAAGTTTCATTAACTAATCCCTTTTATTTCCATTATGATTATGAGTTTAAATTTACCTACCACTATTCTTCAACACTCATACAACTTCAACTTATACCATACCAACTTCATATGGACTACTTCCCATGGTCCATTCTTCTTACATTCTATATAAAGCATTGGTATTATGTTACCATTGTATGCCTTTGTTTCCATCTGGGAGTATCCACAATGGTTATATTGTACTAAATTTGCTACTTATTTGTTCCTTTAAAATGATGTTAGCATTCTTTATGTTTCCACCATTGACCATTCTCCTTTATTATTGAAATCATCTTCTTCATTCTTTAATATCTTCCAATGACGTGGACATCCACCATATGACATCCCATGCTCTTATCTCCGAGTGTGTGCAAGATTTATTAAATTCTAGATTTTTTCTACACCTCTTTATATTACTTCCTGTAAGCTCTACTATGTCGACCATGACAATTCCATTCAATGGAGTGTTTAATTAATCCATTGGCATCTGTTATGATTACCTTCTTTGTAATCATGGCTTATATTTTTTAATCAATTACTTGTTTGTCCTTACCTTAAAAAGTTAAGAATTTGAATCCTCCCTTTATGCATGATATTTATGTCATCTTTTATATGCTGCTTTGTTCCTTGCTCCTTTTTCATATCACTCATACTTGGATATACACAATAATCGACTCAAAAAACCAATTTTCCCATACTTCTTCTATGCCACTAAACTTGGATGTGTTAATATTATTCAATGCTTTGCATGTACTCTTTCTCCATACACTAGAAACCCTTCACTGTTCCTCCTTCATAATGATTGTTTAGAGAATACAAGCTGCAAGAAAACTCAATGATCTCCATGCAAGGTATTTAACCACTTGCTAATAATACTAACATAACTCTCACTCCTTGAGTGTCCCTCCTCCTCAATAGGTGACTATTATAATATGAAGCGCTTATCCGACATTGGTTCAACCTTCAATTAGTGATCTAACAAGTAACTCTAACCTTCTTAGCTCATACATTTGTGATTATGCACCATCATGGATTATTTGATAGTCATACATACTCAATTTCATCTTTGTTATGTACATTTATCACCATATCTCTTTTCCCTGATTGCAGATATTATTTCATCTACATCGAGATTTTCCTTGTCCAATCAAGCTCCAAAGTTCTGCTATGCTCACTGAAACAACTGGAAATAGATTTCAAAAGTAAAAAACCTTCTATCACCTTCTCCTCTAGATCAACTTTACAATGACGGTAGCCACACCCCACTCTAATCTTACAATGAAAAATTGCATTCCTCCAAAATTTGTAAATTCACCCAATTTGAATTATTCCTTGTCTAATTAAGCCAAGAGGCTCTGTGTTGTGCACTTCTCAATGACAATAAATTTATTTCAAAAATTGGATATATCCATTATATTCTCCTTATATTACATTTCCAACATCTCTACTAGATATTTTTAATTTTGGTTTCTAAGGTAAAAATTACAATTCCTCAAAGTTAGCACTTTTTCCCAATACCGTGTTGTTCTTGTAACTGCTTTGAATCTCATAATACCCACTTCTGAGACCTATACATGATATCTACAATCAATTCCTACATCTAATCTATTAGATAAATTATTTTCCAAAATTTTATAAAACTTTTCATGTATACATAAAAATTCTATAAATACCCATTTGATGGTTTTTGTCAAATTAGGTTACATGCCCATTTTTTGTTAAATTTAGAAAAATAGGAAATATTGATCCATAATTAGGTTCATTGTACTTAATATCCTATTGATACTCTTTCCAATGGCTACACCCTTGTTCAATTTTGATATCATAGCTAGAAGTTACATCTCTTAAAAATCACAATTTTTACCCAATTTTACCCTATTTATGTAATTGCACTAATTTTGAAGGACCTACTTCTGAGACTTGTAGAAGAAAATCGGTAAGGAACTAGAAATACTTGTATATAGTGCATTGATATAAATATGATGGTGAGTACCCAAACACTTTCACTATTCGAATCTAATGCTTCCATCAAATTTCATATAATTTTGGAATCATATTTTTTTAGTTTATGCAATTCTTCAAGACTTGGAATTTTCACTAAAAATAGCTATCTCACAAACTAAGCATTTATGGAAAAATCAGCTCTCAAACAAATATTTTCAGCCCAACGAGTATGAAAAATGTTGAAATCAATTTTTTTATGGTTACAAGTTCTTGGGTCACTTTTTCCTCCTTCATGTTTTAAAAAATCGACCTTTCGCACACCCAAATAGTGTATTTTGGCCTTCTTTTGCGTCTCGGATCCACACATTTCTGAATTTTTCCTCAAGGTTCCAAAGCTATATGTGTTCCTGGATCACGACTACACCATAACAATTTGGGCCTCCACCGGGTATTCGTCCATCCTCCGGCTATGCACCTTCAAAACACATTAAATCCATTTTTTTGTAAAAATGGAGCAGAATTGGTCCACGCCCCTCACTAGAAATATTGTAGCCTCCATAAATGCATCAGAATTGCACAAGTCTCAACATTTTTTGAGTTAAACAACTCTAGTTATGGCCATTTTTTTGGCTCTAGACTTAATTTTAAACCTTGTTAATTTTTTGTTGACATGGCATGATGTTGGTCTGTCATGACATGTCTATCGAGGTTTCGAATGAGGCCTATGTGTCTTCCCACAATGTGGCTAATTCACCTTCAGCATTTACTATGTAGTGATCCTTACCCTATAAATTGAATCAAAACAAAGATATAGAACACTTAATCTTTAGAAATACCCAAAAAACATATACCATAAGAATAACACCAAGATATAGAGAAACCCTTAAGGTAGGTTAACACCATCAAATACTCCTTAAGAAAGGAATCACTCCACAAGCCATGCCTGTACAACAATAATCTCCAACATGACTACTACAATGATACTCATCTCTATTTATACTTTCTTATGAGTATGCTTAGGGATCTATGCCTTATTATTATATTATTTCTTCTAACTAACCCCCAACCACCAAGTGGACCATATTCCATTTACTTTAATTACTCCCATTGGTACATATTAAGTAGTTTATTCTCTTTTGGGTACCCATTACATCATTTATTCCACTTAGGTACCTCCCTAGGTACCCCATATTATTCCCCCCTAGGTATATAACATTACATCCCCCTTAAAAATGTTTCATCCTCGAAACATGAGAGGAAGACATATAATAAGATCGACTAAGAAAATTTGTCAAATGATACCAAGCATAAGCATCCATCCATCCAAGTGGAATGTGAATACCTGGTCTAACTACTCCCTGGATTCCTTGCTCTTGATTATTGTTCCTGTGGTTCCATGATGTTGTTTCACTTATTTGGTATCTCCTTGTATTGCTCGTAGTTCTCCATGCATCTCCATATTGCTTTCTTTGTTGGTACCATCGTGGCCCATATTTGGTTTGTTGGTGCTCCCAACTTGTCCTTGATGATTGTTGCTTCTCAAAGTGGTTTGGGTGGTGATATGAAGCGACCTGAATGATGGGTGCATCTTTCTATGACTTCATAACATGTGATTCCTTGGAATCATGTAGCTCCTTCGATTCTTCTTCTTGTAAATTCCCTTCCTGGGAATTTTCTTCATGGGATTCTATAGTATTCTTCTGATTCCACCACAAACTCTTCCTTTGATGTATCATTCACTACTACAACTAGGTCCCCCACAAAGACTTTATTTTGTGCCTTCTGGTTCTCTTTTTGTTTTGTAAGAGACATATCCTGCAATGTAATTTTCTTTTTCTTGTACCAAAGCTTTAAATATTTATTTTTCTGCATTAATATTAACTATACCAACTGATTGCATCCAAGCATATCCCAAAATAACATCCATATCATCCATATCTAGAGCATAAAAATCTGAATGCAACACATATTTATCCATAGTAATCTTCAAATC
Organism: Larix kaempferi; assembly: GCA_027924585.1. Taxonomy (NCBI): domain Eukaryota; kingdom Viridiplantae; phylum Streptophyta; class Pinopsida; order Pinales; family Pinaceae; genus Larix; species Larix kaempferi. The sequence goes on along the minus strand of BSBM01000023.1, from coordinate 19,243,681 downwards.
TTTAAAAATTTGAAAAGTTTCACCATCAACTTGTGTACTTTGAATATGTTGGGTAGAAACTTGCATTTTTTTGGCCAAATTAACATGGATAAAGTTATGCTTGCAACTAGGGCTAATAGCAACAAGAATATTCTCCTTTTGAATACATCCATGAACTTTCAATATAGAAAATAGACCCTTATGTCCCACTTGATCTTTGTTCTTGGCATGAAACCACATGTCTAAAAGGACTTGTTCAAGGTCTTCATCAGAAAGAGATTTTCTCTTAGCATAGTATAGTGAAAACCACCATACCTTAGCCTCATCTTTGAAATAAGAGTCTATAGAAATGCTCCACAAATTTATCCATCTTTTCTTGCAATCTTTTAAGAATTATTCAATGCTAAAACCATCATCTTTTCTTGTGAAATGCCTCGTGTTTTCCATATCCCAAAATGTAAAACTAGGGTTTGAAAAAATTCACTTACTTCTTGTTGCAACTGGGGTTTTGAGCCGAAAAATTTAAATGACCATAACTTGATCACTCGTGCTCAAAATTTCTATTATAACCTATTTCTTAAACTAGAACAGCCACTCGGCATCTATTGGTGCAAGAGGAACATAAATCTGGGCACCCTGTCAGAAGATATTTGCTCTACAATATTCGTAGTCGTCATTGAAATTCAGAAAAATAATTGATTTTAAATCAACGATATCTCCACTTTCTGGACTCCAAATGAGATGATTTTTTTTTTAATTTGTGTATTTTTTCAAGAGGAATTTAGATCTGCAATTTTTTTCATCTGAATCTGCACCAAAAGTTTCAGAAATTGATTTGAAAGTCACCACCCAATTTTTCCCTAAACATTTTTCCAAAAAGATGAAAGAAAGAAAAAAATATCCACTTGATGCCAAGGAAAGAGCTGTGAAACCACTTGTAGTGATCCTTACCCCACAAATTGAATCACAAAAAAGATATAGAACACTTAAACTTCAGAAATACCCGAAAAAAATTCACCATAAGAATAACACTAAGATATAGAGAAACCCTTAAGGTAAGGTAACACCATCAAATACTCCTTAAGGAAGGAATCACTCCACAAGTCATGCTTGTACAACAATAATCTCCAACATGACTACTAAAATGATACTCATCTCTATTTATAATTTCTCGTGAGTATGCTTAGGGGTCTATGCCTTATTATTATATTATCTCTTCTAACTAACCCCCAACCACCAACTGGACCATATTCCATTTACATTAATTACTCCCATTGGTACATATTAAAAGTTTATTCTCTTTTGGTTACCCAATTACATCATTTATTCCACTTAGGTACCTCCCTAGGTACCCCATATTATTCCCCCCTAAGTATATAACATACTAGGTATGCATACCACCTACACTTGGGCGGAAATGCACTAGCAGTATTCCATTACCGGAAGTGGTGACAGCTCACTGAGAAGTGGTTTTGAAAAAGTTTTTTTTGGAGTCGTTTCTAGTTAGAAGTCAACATGTAGATAAGCGGTACCCTCCCAATAACTCACCCACATGTTGTTATATCATGCACAATTTTTGGATGCGTTGTGAGTTATAACTGTCAATTGTGGGCACCAACTCTGACCAATCCTATTCGTCGACAATGTTTAGCCCCTCCACCTAGCCCCAACAATGGGTGCTAATTTTTCTTAATGCTTAGCTTGTAAGCTAGAAACTATCTAATGTGGTTGTTACACATTACACCCTTCATACAAGTGGCAACTCCACATCATCTTAGATCCATAGGGCACCTCCACGTCACACTGTCCATGTGGCACTTGTTGAGCCCATATAAAAAGATTCTAAAACTTTCAAAATTTGAATTTTTGACAAGTGGCTCTAGGAAATTTACACTTGGAAATTTCTATATAAATAGGTGGCTAACCTAAATTTAGAATTGGCCCCTCCCATACTGGAAATCATTGTGTCAACCAACAAAACTGGGCACTCTTGATTTATTCCTCTTGCTGGTGAATTCTTGTTAGTTGATAGAACTAGATTTTTTTACAATGATGCCAAATTATGCCCAAATTTTGAATACTGGAGTCTTCCATTAACAATTTTACTTATTACCAGCTTCCATGCTAATTCTGAAAACTAGATCTAAGCACTTCAAACAAATAATTTCTACAAGCAATTTGCCAAATAGTTTTCCTGTAAACTGTAAATTCACCCAAATTTTGCTAAAACTCACAAATTTTTCCACAATAGCTCTCTGAATTTGGCCCAACGATTCAAATACCCATTCAATGATTTAATTACATCTTTGAATTGAACAATGGAGGAATTTAAAACTGTTTTCCTCAAATTATTTCCCTGGTGCATTTTATCAAACACTTCCTATGCAACCTATAATTCTACATGTAGAATTTAAATATGGACCATGTAGTCCCAGTGTTGCAACCTTGGGATCTAATACCAATCTGTCATGTACTTGGTGACCTCACGGTGTCTTTAGGGCCACAGGATACTCAATCTACTGACAAAATTCACCTTTGATATTCATTTTTTTCCATTGATTTAATTAATCATTTACAACAAAATTAAATATGTATATAAACACTTAGTATTAATATATACATACATATAAACAAGTTATAAGCTATTTCTACGTGAATTCATTCATGTAATGCCAATAATTAGATTAATTTAAATCGTAAGATACATTAATTAAATAAAATACTTAACAAAGATAAATACCAACATTTCATACACTAATGGACAGTTATATGATAATATAGTCCAATTGATTGTAGACCAAGGACATTTCTCCCAGCTGTAGTCACTTTGTTATACTAGTTCTCTCTATAACAGAGGCAACCCCCAAACTGGGGATATCAATCCACAAGAGGGTACCAAGTTTCCCCTCTATATCTCCCTTATCTAAGTTAACAGTCCCTCAGCTTCCCTTCTCTAACTTAGCTCCCTCGGAATTTTTATCCCAATTCCCTTCCAGGGCTCCAACACAAGCTGTCTAGGGACTCTCTATGTTAGGATCTCAGGGAACTCCATCATTCTCGAGTACGGGTCCAAGATATAGCATGGGTGATGACTCTGGGCTATGGTATGGGTAACGGTGGCTCTATTCTCACAACAGTTGATGACTTAACCATGGAAGAATGATGGCAGAACAACCTAGTTCTCAATAATTATATGCATGCTGAAAACTAGCCAAGTGGTATGCAAGGCTAAGGAGAGCTAGAAAAATGGAACTCATGGGGAGTTCACCTTTCCCCCCCACTAATACCAAGGTTTAGAATAATTAACTTAGGTTAAGATAATGTACTTTAATTAAAGATGCTTTTACCAAGAGAAGAATAACGAATGAATAATAAGAATAGTGACTTAAATGATAAATCATTTGGGTCATCTCCCATTTAATCCCCATCTCACTCTCCCTCTTGTGGAATTATATCCCTCCATCTCTTCTTTGTCCTCTTAGTCTGCAGTACTTTTGGTTTTGTATTTTAAATGTAAAATGTACATAATTACATCATCTTGGTCACAGTGGACCATTCATGTCTGGATTCTAACCATTTCTTCCATATTTACATAATTACCTTATGGGGTAAAAAACAGGGTGTTACATCCACCTCTTTGTCTGATTTAGTTGACTCACCTAAATCCAGTTTTTTGTCATTCATTTCAAATTTTTTTTTTTCATGGTTCCTTTTCTATTTTGACCTTTTCATCCCTGGAAGTACCTCTAACTTCCTTGAAGATTACATCTCTATTATAAATTTCTTTCCTTGTGACCGAATTCCACAGCTTAAACACCCTTTCACTCCATCCTTGTACCCAATGAAGCTTCTTTTCTCTAACTTCCTACCGAGTTTGCTTCTTTTCTCTAACTTCCTACCGAATTTGCTTCTTTTCTCCTTTGGGATATGCACAAAGGCATGACACCCAAAATATCTGAGGTGTGTAAGAGAGGGAGTTTTACTGGCCCATGCCTCATATGGAGTCTTGTTGACCAGATCCATTGACGATGACCTATTTACCAGGTAACATTCTGTGTCGACTGCCTCTGCCTAGAATTCTTGTGTGATTCCTACACCACTGAGCATGCTCCTATATTTCTCCATCAGCCTTATATTCATTCTTTCAACAACTTCGTTCTATTGAGGCATGTATGGATTTGTGTTTTGTCGAGCTATATCGTGTTGTATAGAGAAATGGTCAAACACCTTCCCACAAAATTCTCCTCCATTATCAATTCTTTGCAACCATGCCTTTCTAGAGAAATCATCTATGAAAGAGAAGTAATATTATGATCCTCCCAGTGAAGGGACTGGCACTAGTTCAAACACATCACTATGTATTAACTCCAGTATTTCCTTAGCCCCAATAACACCAACTGAGAATCTTACATGACTCTATTTACCATAAATATAATGTTCACAGAAGTCTACTACTTCAGAACAGTTAAGGATACCTTCGACCATACCTTTAATGTGCATAGTAAAAATACCTTTCTCACAAATATGTACCATTCACTAATGCCACAACATAGTCGAGACGACTAAACAATAATATATGATATCGGATTGAGGATAGACTACATTAGCACATACATTGGTGTTCGTTCTTCCCAATAGCTTGTACATGGTTCCACTCTAAACTCCTCTCATTAATACCATATCTCTTCACACCATCTTGCACATATATTTCTCAAATATAGACTGCACACCTGCATTCTCTATCTTACTAACTCAGATCAGGTTTCGATACAAACCTAGGATATGCAGCACTCTTAGAAGTATTCCCATCCTTCCATCTTTTAATAGTAGTCGAACTTTACCTCATCTGACAATCTTGTTCATTGAATAATCTCCTAGAATAACATCACCACCGTTGAACTTCTCCTATTCACAAAACCATTCTCTATGAGGTGTCACATGATATGACTCATCGGATTCAATCAACCAAGAGTCACGATCCGACTGTGTACTTGTGGTGTCGAAATGCACATCTCATTTTTCTTCCTGCAAAGGATTACCATCAATCGATTACACTTCCTTATACCCTTTGCTTCTCTTGAGTTCCATCGACATACAATCTCACTTGTAGTTCCCAACCTTACCTCATTGTCAATATCTACTCGTCGCCGGATTAGGATATTCAAATCTAGCCATAGATCTACCCTTCAACTTTGATATTCTACCATAGGTTGTGCCTTTTCCTCTTCCTACTGGTTGACCTCTTACCATCAAGGCGTCGTGGGTGAAACCTTCCATGTTATTTCATCTCATCTCTTCTTATAATAAATATGCGACCACATCATCGATCTTCAATGTGGTAATATTTCTTCCAATAGCCATGACCAAGCTATCCCAGGAGTCAAGCAAAGAACACAACAGACTAATACATTTCTCTTGCTCTGTGATTTTAATATCCACAGGAAGAAACTGACTAATCACAATGTTGAATGCATTCAGGTGCTTTGTAACCAAGTATCCCTCACTCATCCCCAAAATATATAGCTTCTTCCAAAGAAACAACTTGTTAACCATATATTTTGACTTGTACAAGTTCCCCAACTTTTCCCATATCTTCTTTGCAGTGTCTTCTCCTGAGACATTTAACAATACAAAATATACTAAACAAAGTCAGATTGTATGTCTCCTTACTTTCCTTTCAATATTTTTCCAATATTCCGATGACATACCTATCGGAGTTATTCCATGACTTACAACAACCCATTTCTCTCGATCTACAAGGATACCCTCCATTTTAAGCTTCCAAAACTCAAAATTATGCCCATTAAACTGTTCAATTTATATCCTCGAAGTATTATCCATTCTAACTATGAATCAATGTTTTCAGAAACTCCCACTGAAATAGGTATTCACCAGATCTAGGTCCAAGACAAACCCTTAGCAATAAAGGCATCCCTTGAATCCAAATATAGTCGTGATACCAATTGTTGGGTTGAAATAACTATTACAGTGAGCACACATATTGATTCATATATAGTTAACCACAATTAAACATTAAGTAATGGCACACAACACATCAACACAATGCACATAAATTACCCTAGAAACCCATCTACTGGGGAAAACTATCAAAATAATGAGCTTTACTACTCATCTATTAATCAACACACTTAACTAGCATTTACAACCATGATTTACTATACAACGAATCACACTTCATTACAATACTCATCTCATAACTATTACATAGCCATTACATCTTGTTTATAGATGCAATACATACACTAGCTTGTGGTACCAGAGTTAGTTACAACTAGCTGCTCATTAATGGCATTCCATTACTTGGTAACCAATTTCAATTATTATGTTACAATCAACTTGACTTAGTCAACCACTGGTTGATCCCCCATTGAGCTTCTAGTCATTTCAATGTTTGTCGACCAGTCGTTGTCTTCGACCAAAAAACTATTATGATCGGCCAGTCTACCATACTTCTATTGTCCATAAACCTTTGACTCCCTGCAAACCAGTTGACTATCGATTTCAACCGTTGATTTCATACAAAGAATATAGTATTCCCAACACATTCAACAATCATCTCTAAACTAAATCATGCCACATTAAACCTTAAAATTCAAGCAAGTCACATAAGTTTGAACAAGCATAAATCAAATGTTCCATGTTCATCATAAACCATAGATTTACATGGAAGTCTAAGTTCTTAGGTCACAAAACATGCCATATTAGTTATGATATGGGCCTTATAATCATACAATCTAGTGTCCCGTTAATCATGCTATACACAAGGCCAATTGTTATAATCATGTAATAAATTCTTAAGGTTAGACTAACTTATGTGGGTCTATGCAAACCTTTACTTTATGAAATGCAAACCCAGAAATTAAACAACTAGTGAGATTAATATGACACATTCATGACATGATTGTGTTAAACAAAGTTCCATTGGTATTGGATGCCACGTACCAAATTCAGATTAGATGCTTTTCTTTTTCTAGAATCCTACTCTGAATAGTAACCTTCACTAAAGCACAATTTTTCTTTTATACATTTAATCAAACATACCTATATGATATGTCCTATCCTAACCTTAGTCTCCTTTGGTTCCCAACTACAAAGATTATGAAAATAGGTACAATAAGTGAATAACCTTTCAAGTCATGGTTTTTGCACAAGATTTGCATGTGAAAACTAGATATAATTGTCACCAAATCAAAAATTCAAATTTAGAAACTAGACAAAGTGTAACTTCTATTAACCATGTTGATATTATCAACAAAAAAAATGAATTAACTAACTACGTGAAGGAAAAATCAATAGAAAGCATAAAGTGCCTAAAATGTATAGACTACCATTCTTAAGGACCAAAAATATATATAAACTAAAAGAAACAAAACTGTCCTTGCCCTAACCTACACCATCCTACTTGAAATCATGTGAAATAATAAAGCAAATGTAGCCATTGAAGGAATATCAAGATGATGAATATGTCTGCAAGGATGTTATACTATATATCATATCATGGAAAAAACTAAAGCTTTTTTAAATTCATTCATAATAAGGAGGATTGAATGCTTACCATTTTGAGGAAACCACTCTGAAAATGATTACTCCATCCATCATTCAATGATGTCATGATAGTGGTTATTTCAATCTTGAAATGTTGGAATGGAATATAAAGATAAGAATAGGCATACCTCACATCACCTCTACATGGTTGTTCCAAATGGATACAGATCAAAATTATGTATTCATCAAAGTTGATCATGAGAATTGGTTCAAAATTTGATGTCATTTCATTCTTATATCCTACCAGTTCTTTATTTGGAACAAATCCTTTACTAATAAGCATTAAATTGGTGTCCTTTAGAATCAAATTTACAATGAAATTCAATAGCCTCATATCTAAATTCATTAGTGAATGGCATAGGTCCACTTGCAATCCTCTCAATAGGAGGAGCATCGTTGTTAACCTAAAGTCACAATCTCAACTTCTTTTGTTTTTTTATTATGAGATAGGAGATTCTATGCAAATGAAAAAGCATGCATTTCATCATTGACAATGGGTAAGCTCTATGAATGTATTCTTCATTAATTAGATCCCAGAAAGCCCCTTTTTATTCTCCCGAAATTATTAGTGACTGACTTTTATAAATTCCTACTTGTGAATGCACATATTCAAGACAAATACATTTTCTTATACCACTTGTATTTGTTGTCTATAACTCTAATGACTCCCCGTTTCATGTATAAAATTCATTGAACCATGACAAGGAGGGAAATTCTACAATGTTTCTACAAATGTTTGTTCAAATAAGTGTGGAAATATTCTAAATCCAAGATCCCATTATCAAGGGTGTGTTTTACGGAAAAATCCACATTGATTAGGGTTAGGTCACTAATAGAGTGAACTAAAGAACAATAACTACTTTCCATAACCAATTAGCTATGCTATGTAACTACCTACAATAAGTAGAGGGAAAGAAGTTGTGATCATATGGTTGATCCCTTATTGTCTTCCATAACAAATCCAAATATCATTCTCACAACTTCAAGTCCTTCTTTAGATCTATACACAAAATAGAAAAAAATCTCCCTCAAATCCAGATAAGCATTTAAATGTGAATTATGGTAAATGGCAAGTTTGCTATATACCTTATTAATTTTAATAGGGTACTTAGCTTGCAAGTGCATTTAATTGTCAACCCAAGGCTTGTGCGCTTGTGAGGTATCATGCAAATTGTATGCATGTATTTAGAAGTAATGAGAATTTTAAATACTAACATGCTATTTACATGCTACCAATAAATCCAATTCTACCTATAATAAAGTAAAGGTGAATCAAATTGCAAGAAAGAGGGAAATTTAACCATGAAAGTAAAGAACATTCAATCACACTTCGATCCTTAGCTACATGAATAGTAGCATACAAGTCCATTGGTACATATAAAGTTATGTAGCAAGTGAATAATTTAACAGAATTGAAAATAAAATAAACACAGCCACTGTAAGACTAAAACTGGAAATAAACTAAACTAGTTAACAGAAAAATAACATAGCACCTACCTCTCCAAAGTGCCCCCCTCCTATGCAAAGCAAGGTGATGGGAGAGCTTCATCAATTAAGAAATCAACTCACATAATGTGTCTTAACTTTGAAATTCATATGAAGAATCGAATGAAACAGGGTTAGATTTATTTATCTATATATCAATAGTACACAAAGTATTAAAGAGAGTCCTAAAAGTATCCTTTGGATCGTGAGTTGTCCTCTAAGAGGGTAAGCACCCTTTCTACATGATAAATCCCATAATTGATTACTTGAACATAATTAAAGGAAATCGTGCTTAAGAATCAGAGATTCTCAATCTGTTGTTAAAACAAAGTTTGTGGAATAAAAGATACAATAGAATAAAGCAACCAAAACAATTTGCACATAAATATTTCAACATCTTCTAAAACTAGAATTTTGTCCTACACAATTGCTTGATGTTGAGCATTAAGTTGTTGGAATATTTGTATGCATGTGTTCTACTACAAATTCTATAGTGTCCTATTCATAATGGATTGCTTCAATTCTTTAGTAGCCTATTAGAATATATTTATGAATGTGGATGCACAAAAACCATGACTCATGGCTCTATGTAAATGGAAACCGTAACAACCAAATGTCTTAACTAGATCAATTAGAAAAGTGACACCTGAAATGGATAGGTAGCAATGAAGATTCATACAAATTTGCAACAATCATAGATTGCAGATCCACAACAAAAGTAAGATTGATTACTTGGATCATTATAAATCAATGGCAACTAGTTCCCTAGTAAAATCCCAGTGACCAATTCCAAATCCTACTTTAGCAACATGTTATGTAGCATACTTCACCTTGTAGGTTAAATATGAAGTGTAAAAGAATCCTTCTAGAATGTTCAATAATTGTAAATAAAATGTCATTATATAAACTAAAAGAGTACCTTCACGATGAAATCCAAACGTGGATGAAAAGATGTTGAAAGTGACGGTGCATTGTAGTAAAAGGAATACAAAAATGAAGGAAAAGGTTGACAAAAGGATGGAAAAACTATGGAACCATCATATTCCCCCAATTGAAAGTGTTGTGGGCCCCTATGCAACATGAAAATTCAATCTAAGTTAGGGTTGGTTGTGTTACGCTTCTGCCATTTTACAACGTTCCAATAGGTCATTTGGTAGAGGAGGGCTTAAAAAGGTTGAGTGTGGGTTTTTTAATGTGGTTGGCCATGGCCTGACCCCTTGATTTTTATCTTGGAAGTCTTATGGATTAATGGCATTGTTGACTTCCCTTTGTTGGGGATTTTAATCCTAGGGTTGGTGTCCAGGGTTTCCAGGGGTAGGTCATTGGGTCACATGACCACCACTCTTTTTTCTGTTTTGATAGGACTATTACTTCATCTAGGGAGGTCTTTCCCTAATCCATAACCCCTCTCACGCCCCACGTGGACCTTCTTTACAATTGATTTGACCCTCTCTAACCAAATTAACCCCTTGATGTCTTCATGATTGATCAATCCTCAAGCCAAGGCAGGGGGGGAGTTGAGGGACTTTATTCATCATTCTAGGGTTAGTATCGGCATAACGTCCTCCTTAAGCTCACTCTGGCAGTGTTAGTGAGGCCTTGGGTGGATTATTTTAGTTTTGTTCATCAGTGTATGTTGGTTTTAGGGTTTATTCCACAACGTGTGGGTGAGATGCCCTAATTTTGTCTTATGTTGGAATATTTTAATATTATATTGTTTTTAATTTGAAATTGACATGTAGGCTTGATAAAAAAATGAATCTTGTGCTAAAATGGATATAAATATGCATTCATTTTTCATTTGTAAAGCACAATACTTGGGAACCAATTATGTTCATTCTCTTTCTCTTGTTATATGAGCTCTATATGTGATGCACACCTCTTGGAATCTCTTGGAGCCTCAAATCTCTACTTTTTCTCTTCATAGGCTCCTACTACGAACCCTTGAGTTTGTTGTAGGAATCCCTAATTAGCAATCCTAGAGGGACATTTCATGTAAGGACGTTGATCATAGATCCCTTATGCCCATGATTGAGATGAAATCATATCCCCTTCTCTTGCCGCTTATCTAAAACTTAAATTTCTTGTTTGTTAGTTAGTTTAGTGTATTTTAGTTTGCTATTTATGAAAAAAATCCCTAAAAAAAAGATATATAAAAAAAACCCTAAAAAACTACAAAAATTAAGAATTCTAAAAAGAATTCGGTGAAGAATTCTAAAAAGAAGCACAAAAATCAAGGTGATCAATCAAAAAAATTATGGTGGAGGATGTGGTGAAATTGGAAAAAAAGGTGCAAGATAGAAGCAATGGAGAAAAAGGCAGTGGTGTAATGGTAGGACGTCCTTCCCCTCCAAAAATGAATCAGCGTGCTAACCTCAACATGCAAAATGGATAGTGGAAGAGTATGGAAATTGTGTGTTCATTAGATGGCATTAAATGAACCATAAACAAAAATAGAAATTCATACCTCCATACCATGTGTGGGATCTAGTTATGATGGTGAATACAGGTGGCAAGTACCATCAGTCGTGGAAGGACGTGAAACACAAGCAATCTTTGTGGAGTGGTAGTAGATAGACAGATCACAGGCGTGATCTGCAACAAGTATTGGTAGAAATCGGAAAATCACGTTGGAAATAGGAGGATCTATAGTAAACACCAAGTTGACAAGGATTGGCATGACCCACAGCAATTGGTGGAGAAAAGCAAGAGTAGGAGTATCCATAGAAAATGTTTACCTCCAAAAATTATAACTATGGTTCTATAGAAGTAACCCATGAAGATGGATGGTATGGAAGGGAATGATGGACTGGAAAGGGATGTAGTGATGGAAGGTGGATGAATATGAGTGATGGAAGTGATGATGTGGTGATGGGAATAGTAGCAATATATATCTACAACATATTTCACTTGCAATGGTTCTACAACAAATGCAAAAGAAGCATAAAAAGTCACACTAAACGTGGTAAATCTTTAGCAAAAATGATTAATACAGACTGCAACATAAGGAAATTTAGAAAAACAAAAAAACTCTTCTCATTTTTTATAATTTAAACATGCAAAATCCAATCTATCGTGGGCACAACTGGCATGGCCACTACACCAACAACCTCTAGATCAGAATGAGTAGCAATATCATGAAGAAATGCATCCTTGGATAATGATTTGTTATATAATCGTAGACGATGACCATTATCCGTTAGAGGTATATGAGGTTCATCAATGGTGCATAATTGGACAAAATCATTGTCACAAATAGTATCATTCTCATATTGGCCCAACCATCGAGTACAAAGATTGCCTTTAAAATATTTGTGACAAAATCATTGTCACAAATAGTATCATTCTCATGTTGGCCCAACCATCGAGTACAAAGGGCCCAATTGCTTGCTTGAAAATTATTTTTCTTGATGAACTTGTCATGCCACTTTGTTTTTTTATTTTTTTGTTGTTGAACAATTGTAGTGTGTTGTAAGGTTTCATGATGAATTTCATCGAACTCATTAATATGGTCCAAGCAATGTTTTGGATCTTCTGAATGGTAAAATCCAACCTGCAATGCAATTCTTAATGTTTTTACTTCAAACTAAATAGGAAGTACTACATGCTTCCCATACACAAGCTCATAGGGTGTTAAGAGAGTGGTGTTGTGGTGTTGTGCCAGGTGGTTCGGTAAGCCCAAAGAGCTTCTAGAAGTCTGTTGTCCCGATATCTATGATGAATCTGCATTGTCTTGTTCAAAATGGACTCTAAAACTCTTTTGGTAACTTCTACTTAGCCATTGGCTTGTGGATGATATGGTGTATATTTTTTGTGTTGAATATGATGTTGTTTGGTAATAGCTTGAATGAATGTAGAAGTAAACTGGTTTCATCTACCTATAATAGTTTCGTATGGCACACCATAGTAGACAAAGATCTCCTTGTAGAGAAAATATACTACTGATTTCTCTATAGCCATTGAGTGCTTTGAATTCAACCCATTTTGTGACCTAATCAATGCAAACCAAGATATGAGCCTTTTGTTTGGATGAAGGGTTAATAGTCCCTACAAAATCTAGATCCCATTTATCGAAAGGCTCCACCATGAATTGAGTTTGAAGTGGCAGCTCATCGGAATAAATAAGATGTACCATTCTTTGGAAACTATCATAGATCCTCGCATACTACTTTACATCTCAAAAGATGGTAGGTCAATAACAGCCTATATGTAACTCCTTATGTGCAATTGTTTTTCATAAAAGTGTCCACCACATGGTTTATCATGACAAGCTTTTAGGATGTCATAAATCTCGTCCTCTTGAACACAATGTCAATAAACAAAATTCGACCCTGTGTAAAGGAAGTATCCTTGAACCCAATAATTCATGGAACATTGTTTGATCATCCTTTGTCTTTATTTCGATGATAGATGTGTCGGAAGATTTAGTGCAGCCAAACAATTTGTGTTATCTACAAAACATAGAGTGTTATTAGATAATGCAAATAAATGCTCATCAGGAAAAAAATCTTCGACAAGGGTAGTTTCCCCATCATTGGTAAAACTATAAAGGAAGTCATTTATGAAATTCTCCTTCCTCAACTTATCAAGGATGGTGATGTCAAATTCATGCAACACTGGTAACCACCTAGTCACCTTACCATTAGTAAATGGTTTGTTCAATAACTACCTAATAGAAAAATGATCGGTAGGAATGAAAATATGATACCCAATAATATATTGAAAGAATTTATTAATAGAATTTTCTACCGAAATAAATTCCTTTCTAGTCACTATGTAATTCAATTATGTAGGGGAAATATTTTACCAATGAAGTAAATGGAATAGGGATTTTCTCTTCTTTTTGTCCAAGTACAACCCCAATGGCAGTTTTAAAGAATCTATGGATATGTGAAATGGAAAGGTCCAATATGGTACTCTCAAGATTGGTGTTGTAGACAAGTTTTCCTTGAGAGATTCAAAACCAATGTGACACTAGCAAGTCCAATAAAATTCTATATCTTTTCAAAGCAAAGAAAATAAAGGAGATGTTGTTTAGGTGAAAAATTCAATGAACCTATGATAATAATCGGCATGTCCTAAAAATATGTGAACATCTTTCTGAGCTTTCAGTGTAGGAAGTCATTAAGAATAATAGGGATAATAGGGACAACCCCTAAGTAGGTACATTTGGTACATGTTGGTGAGAAAACACCAACACCGCCTAAATCCAAAGCGAATCTTGTGGGTGTAGCCCATCATTTTTACCCATATTGTTGTCACCCAATCCTTCCTAGCTTTCTCAATTATCTCTCCTCCACCACTAAACCTCCCTATGAAATATTTATGTGAATATTAGGGGATGGTCCCTTGGACATTTCCATACTTTATATCAATTTTCTTTCCACAAGGCCTCTGTTCAATACAATATTCACCTTGCAATTTTGTGATTATGAGCCCTCCTTGAACTTCTTCGGAACTTTGGACAAGTCATTTAGGGGTCCAATAGCACTAACATGTTTTGATTAGAGTGGAGTGTCTAAGAGAAAGGAGGATCCCAAGGGGAATTTTCCATTGTCCCAAATATGGGAGGGAACTTCACCTGTAATCTTTTCCTCATCCTCAATTTCGTCAAGTTTTTTTCTTTCAACAATTCTTCTTGGGAAATAGTATTTGAGGTGCCCAATTTATCTATAGATCTAGCAATGGAAGGACAAGATATTTACAAAGTATAGTTTATGCCAGTTAGATTTCCCCCCATAGTCGAGGCCAATACCCTTTGGGAGTCCCTCGATTAGGTCCATTTCGATGCAAATCTTAGCAACTACCAGAATTTCCATGGCTAGGGTATGGTTTTATATTTTCACAAATGTTCCAATCATGTTGCCTATTTACCTAAGGATATTTGGAATGTAGAAATTTTGCTTGGAGGTTTGGAATCTTTTTCCATATTTGAAGCTTTGTTATTTGCGTTGAAATGGGTTGAATTCTAGTAACTAGTCTCGAATGTACAAGCATGATGGATAATTGGAATATTTCCCATCTACTTGAATACGATCATGGTCCTTAATCTAGTTCTTGAAGAGGAATGTTGCAAAATCCTTGGATCCAAAGTGAATCTCAACTTTCAAGCTTGTCGCGCAACATTTTTTCCCATCTTGTTTCCATCTAACCCTTTATATGTTTCTAAGTTAGCTCTATTCCACCATTAAAACTCCCTATGAAAGATTTGTGTGAATATTTAAAATTTCCTTGAATTTTTCATGCTTTATATCAATGTGCATGTCACATGGTTTTGTTCGATACACTAATATCTTTTCTTCCATGGTTTTGTATAATAGGGGGAGCTTATGCTAGTTGTAAGGGAGAAATGTTAGGTCAAGGTGGAGGGTCCTCTCATTCAATGAGGTTTTTTGTCAGTGCTTTTGCAATCCAACATGAAAAAGAGGAGGGTCTACCGGCTTAGGGAAGCCAAGGTAGAGAGAACACAAGAGAGTGTCTCTTGTGGCACTGGTGTGTGAAGGAAGTGTGATAACTATGAGTAAAAACCGGTAAAATGCAAACTAGACTATGAAAATAGGAATATAAACTAAAGTACGATGGCTTATGAACCGTAAATAAAAAACCGAAATGCAAACATTTAGCCATAAATGTGAACAGTAACAGTAAATGGTAAACTCTAACAGTAAAAACAAGAAAATACCATTGAAATTTTCCTTTTTAACACACACAGAAAGGACTTGAAATAATCTTTTCTCTTTTATTAAAAGAATTTGGATTATACATGAAATGAGAATACCTCATACAGTGGTGGCCCTTGCAGCTAGGTCAAGCATATCCCACACTCTGTCATAGAGGTGTCGGAGTTCAATCGGGGTGAAATGAGAGTGATAATAGAGGGTTAATCGCTCATAGGGAATTTTGGCAGGGTAACGGTGCTTAATGTGGAGATGTCCTAAATGGGAACCTCCATATCACATAAATAGGAAAATACTTAGGGTTTAGGGTTTCCAAACCATGATGTTTTTTCAATTTACCGCAGGTAATTTTTGAATTTGAGTGGGACTTTCTTTTAATGTGGAATTTTCCTAATTTCGGTGGCTTTTTCCCTATTTTGGTGGAGATCCCTATTTTGATGGGATTTCCTAACTTTGTGGGATAAGTCCACTTTCCATGGTGTATCGAATTTTTGGGTTTTTTGGTTTATGAATGTTCACCATGTTGATATTTGGTGTGGAAACTAATGATGTGGAAATGGTAAGTAGGCTATGATGTATGGATATGTTTTTTGTGTTAATAGATTCCCCCTGATGTGTGAGGTTAGGATCTCATCGTATAACCAATAGACATCACAGGACTTAGTTTTTCCAAAGTATGAATGTGACAGTAGTGTGGAGAACTGAGGACTGCACTAGATGGGAGAGAGAACACGTTGTTGGGGTTGCAAGGGAAAAATATGCAGATACAACACTCAAAATCGATGAGGTGCATATAATCACAAATATATGGACGAGTCGGGAATACCCATGCTCGTATCAATATCTCAAGATATATGATATGATGCCTGCCCCAAAGGGGGACTGAACTGTACATAGATAACCGTTGTATACATCAAAGGTGTCAAATGAGGAATGAAATCTAGACTTTAATCATGGTCCAACCATGACTGGTCTGAATAACTGAACATGGAAACAATGGCATTCATCTTGAATGCGGTATCACAACAATTGATGCTATGTTGGATCAGAAGAGGTCCAACAACTAGATGGACTCAACGCCTGAGAGTTGAATATCAAAGGTACAATGGATTGCATCCGAACTGGATACTCTAGGAAGCATATGACTGAAGGGCTTGCAAACAATTTTGCCAACGCAACCTAGATATCCATAGGAACATACTACTAGAAGGGTTCCAAAGAGACTCACCAATATGTTAGATTCAGGGGACATTCGGGGTCTTTGACCAATAATTGAAAAGACCAACACCATCTACGATTCTCACGGTGCAATGATAGATATGAAGTCAAGCACGTGAGAAACAACCATGTTAAGGGAACTAAGGGCTCCCCTCAGATGGTCTGTAGGAACTCCCCACTAATGGTAATGAGGCCAAGGTACATGGACCTCTAGTTATATCATATGGAATAGATGTGATGGCATTGACAGAGGGAGGCCTACAATTACCAAGGTGACGAGGTTTCCTTGATAGGAGCACGAGGGATACAACCAATATGTGATTAAGATGGACATGGGGCTGAGACACTGTTAGGGGATACGAGAGTCACTAAGTAATGGGACACACACTTCCTTTGTTCAGAGTATGATGGCAGGGATGACCGAGAGATCATATGAAACTAAAGTCTCAAGGGAAGGGGATCACAGCTTTAGAGGGTCAGGGACTGTAAATGCAATTGGGGATCCTCAGAGGGGGAAACTAAGAGGTGATATCATGGGGACTCTAGGGATGACTCATCACATAATACTCTGAACAAAGGTGAACGTAATTAGGAATGCTTCCATAACATGGGACTATATGTGATCTGCAAGGGTGCCAAAAGGCACTGTTTGGTCCTTCTTCATGGTTTATTGAGCTTGAAGAAATGATATAAGTGTGCTCGATATGGTACCATCGTGTGAATTTTGAAGAGCCCAGGACAATGAATGCTCATTGGTGCTTTCAATTTTTAGAGAGTTTGAAAGCAAAAAGAATACTCCAAGGGTGGTCTTTTCTGTAGGTTAGTCCCGAAATCCTAAAAAGGCATAAAATTATGCAGTGAAGAACTCTTCTAGCTGGAGGGACTAGAGTATTCCTTTTTCATAATTAGTCAATCTGGCTCGAAAAAGGGACAAACTTATACTGGATAGAAACCCTTTTAGAGACTTTAACGAGCATGAAAGGAAGCAATATTTATCAACGATCTTTTCATTCTTTAAGGAGTCAGAAAAGAGCTTAACATAAACTCCATGCTAGGAGTCCAGGGGTATAGGCTAATACGTGAAAATATGAGGAAATGCATGCGGCTTCAACTCAGTATGTCAAACTATCCAATTCCCAATCCTAAGGGGATTCGAACGGCATGGGCGCCAAATGAAAGGAGTACTAAAGTGGTCACCCATATAAGGTAGGCTCTACTATTGAGCAAGGGTAAATGCGACGGTGGCTGGGCTGGGACACTTCATCAAATAGTGGATCCTATAGGCGTAAAGGAGAAACCAGATCAATGCATCAGATAATTTGGGGGAGAAGATGACCTATATGTCAATTAAGATATTATACCTGCAGGGATCAATTGTCGACTAAAACAAGTGGAGTTCAGCACGACTTGGACTTGTACACATGGAAACGATACCAAAACATAAAATGTGCATCTAGAAATCAAATCAAATATACAAGTGACATGTGACCTTCAAAATGGCCAAGATCACGCATGTGAAAAAGTGAATATGTTTAATGACCCACCCCCATGCTATGTGCATGGGGTTTGTGATTGTGGATGATATATGTGTTGGGTTGAACGATGGGATCACTAAAAGACTAAGATAGATGTGATGGGGTAGGTTCAAAATGATTGAACGTGCCCCCTATCCCAAGATCAAGGTAATCTACTATGCCCCCTAGCCTAGAGGTTTTAATGCAGTGCAAATGCTCTCTTGGAGAGGGATAAACAGGGCATCGACCAACTACTGGCAGGGGGGTGTATCATGAGGCTATTGGCCATTATGGTACATTGAACTGATGATATGATGATGGGGAATTTACCTTCCAGGGTGGATGCCCCCATTATCGTCGACAAGAATGAAAATTATGATGAGTAGGAAAGATTTTGGGCCTGCCCCCATGCTGTGGACATGTGATTTCCTTGTCGATTCGAAAAGGTCGAACAAATGGGTCGAAGGGATCAGTTGAAGTTGACGACGTGACTGTGGTATCGCCAATTGAAATAACGTAGATGGTGTTTAATTTATCCGAGGATGATTCCAGACGGTGTATTTCTTCAACAACGATGATTTGAGACTCCAAGGACAGTTGACGCAACTCAACCAACACTGATCGATACTCTGGTAGATAAGGGAAATGGTGAGAGTAATGTCCATAGAGGCCGCAAACTGCACATGACTGATTGGTTCGTAGTGACTTATTACGTGACTATGGAGGGGATGGAACTTGAACGACTGGTATGTTCTCGTCATCATCCAACGTCTGTATGTGGGTACGAAGGATGGGTAATTGAAGACAATTTTGGGTAGCGTGACCCAAGACATTGCACAAATCCCAAGGCGTATGGGCTCGAGTTGAGGTGGCAGAAGGGGGATTCATGGATTTTTTCGTAGTTTCTATGGCGTTAGCCTTCGTGGATTTTCCCCCAACCTTCTTGGGAGGAGGGGGATCCAGGTTGGATGAAGTTGTCGCTGAAGCACCAGGAGGCGGATGATTGGTGATGGTGATTGGTTGGATGGGTTGGATCACGACCTTAGGGGTTGAGGTGGGGTTTGGTGCAGGTAAGTACCAGACAGGAAGCCATGGTGTTAGTCCCAAGAGGTTCAACGTTGCCATTATAGGCATGCTGACGAATCCTGATGGTGGGAACAAAAAGGGGATCGTGTGCATCGGGGTGGATCCCACATGGTTGCGTACCAATGGTAGTTGGGGTTGGGGTGGTTGTTGAGGTTTTGGTTGAGGTGTCGATTGGTTGGCAGGTTGTGATTCAAGGATTGATTTGCTTGATGATATGGTGCACAAGTCTAATATTTCGATGCTCGAAGGAGGCGTGGGTAAGGCTGTAAATGTGGAGGTCATTAGGGCCTCAACATAAAGACCCGGCCCCACCATGGAAATCAAAGGGTAGACGCACCCAATGTAGGTTTATCGACCATGGGGAGGAAATTCTCTGGAGTGGAGGGCGCGTTGGGGTCATAGTAGGTGAGTTGGTCAAGTTTGATGACCCATCCCTCATGGGGAAATATCATAATCTAGAACACGGATGAGGCAACGACCTTCATCGAGTACATGTAGCTATGTCCTAAAAGGAGGTTGTAGTCGAGTTATGCATTAACGAATTCGATGTCGATTAGGATAGTTTTTTTGGCTTACTGGACGAGGATGTTTGCGAGGATACCTTGCGGTTGAGTTGTGCGGCCTTCATAATCCCATAGGGTTGTCGTGGATGGTTGCAATGGAGGGGACCTGAGCTTCTTCCACACGAATGTGGACATGACACATGTAGAGACACCCTCATTAACTATGCATTGATGTATGAACAAGTTTTGGATTGAAACTGAGATTTGAATCGTGATGGATGAAGGCATGCGGGGTTTAGATTGATCTAAGTCGAATGCCATCAATCATGAGTCAAAAGGGTCGATCACACCTAAAGCAGAAAACAACGCTTTTCATTTCCTTTGGCAGTTCTCTAAAACTTCCAAGGCTGACATGGCAACAGGGGATTGGGCCAAGTCATCCACAATATTATAATTGGGGGTGGCGTGAGCATTGGGATTATTCTTGATGCGATGCAAAGGAAATTTGGGGGCTTTAGGGGATCCTTCATTTGGCAGTGGTGGGAGGTGTAAGGACTGGTCAATGAGGGTTGAAGTGGTGACCTTATCTGCTGGTATGGTTTCAGTAGCTGAACCATATTGGTTACAACCGGTCTGTAGGTTGACGTTAAATGATAACATCATTAGGAGCTGGTGGACTCTTGACTTGGAGACCTAACTTGAAGAAGCAACGTGTGTGACTAGTGAGGGCCTCTTTCGTCGATAAGGGGTTTTTCAACACCATAGGATGTTGGTCGGCTGAGGTGGAAGCGGTTGTGCTCAAGGGGTGGCATTAGTATGCCAACGATTAGCCTCCTCCCAAAGCTGGAGAGCTCAAGCTAAGTGGGGGCAATGGTGAGTGTAGTGGTCGTAAACGTTGCAAAAGGAACAAGGCTGGTTGGTTCACAACTTTAGGTTCGTTCCCTGTCGTGGAGGTTGGTTAGGAGGTGGTATGCCCCCCCTGGCATTGATTGTTTCCCCGATTCCGCCCACGTCTTCTGTTTTGTTGGCCTTGCTAGTTGTTGGGTGCAGGTTGGTTTCGTGGCTAGTTTTCTAAGCATGCACCTATCGTTGTGGTGTGGAGGGATCCTGAAGGGATGTTGGTGCAATGGTGACAGGTGGGAGATTTGGACAAGGATAGTAAGGGTTGAATGCTGGGTGTGGTGCGTATCCTTGAGGAGGGTTCCCATAGTTGGGTGGTGGAAAAGTTGGGCCATGGCCCTGATGGGTCAAGGCCAAAGGCACATAGGAGGATGTCACGCTAGAATGCGAGGTTTCCCAAGAGAGTTTATAGCAGTAACCTGGGATGGGGAAGGACCCCCTTGAAGGTGGGTGTGATAATGGAGGAATTATGGTACGTAGTGGAGTCCGTGGGAGGGATATGTGCATAAGGTTGAACGAGAGATGCAACAACACCAATGATAGCATACACGGTGTGTGATGACCTCGGTGGGTCTTTCGTACGGAATCGCCACGAGTAGCGTTCGGCAAAATTGTGTAGAGGTAACCTAAATATGCGTAAATCAATTTTAATTACTGGGCTTTAAGGATAGCCTCTTCTTCAGTTTGGGGTTGTTTGGATGCCACATCCTTAGTGATGGATAATATAAGAGATTTTAAAAACCAATCTAAAAAGGCGCAGTCGTCTAATTTAATCTTTCATAAACTTCGTCGTCTACACCACTCATGTATATGGTCCGTGATATGGGTGGTTGTATTCTGTGTGTAAGAAAGGAGAATCTCAACACCAGCATCATAACGAACTGGAAGCTAGAAGAACTGCAGGAAAGTCAAAGCGAGGGATGCAAAGGTGGCATGCATCCCATGGGGCTGGTCGATGTACCACTTGGCTGCAGTGTTAGTGAATGTTCATTGCAATAAGCGTAGTTGAAGAGAGTCGTCCACTATGGAGTTAGAGGAACACCACAAATGGAACGACATGATATCTTTCTGGGGGTCCTCACCACCTTTCCCTTCGAACTTTGGGATGTATGAAGGGAGTTTGGTAGGCATGGGAGTCCATGTAGGATCATGTCAGATTGGGTCATTATTCAATCTAGCCAAGTTAGGGAGGTTAAGACTGACCATGAATGGAAAACTTGCAGGACAATAAGACATGGTAAGCTCGACCTGTGTGTTGGCCATGGCGGTGATCATGGGACCACCTCCACTAAACAGTTGGCAAGTAGTGGTTGTCATAAGGGGGACTGAGGAACCACCCACAAGGGGAAAAGGGACTTGGAAGGAGGGACCTGTGCCCCCATGGATGCCTCCAGTAACCGAAGGAATTGTGGTGGTTGGGATGGGCCCGCTACTTGTGGGTATGGACCTAAGGTTGTATGCACTGTAGTGGTGGAGATAGGGACGGTATCACCAAGGATGGTGGGTCCCATGGATCCCACTGCTAGAATGGATACTGAGGTGGTCACAGGTCCACTAGAGTGTCCATTGCCAATGATCCCTCCATAAAATTGGTTAGGATTCATGCTAGCCATGGGACTAGATGGCATTGCATGTATGGGTGACTCTAACTGAGAGGAGTCATACGTAAAGTAAGGGGCATCAGGATTAAAATCCAGGGACGAATTTGTGTGCCTCAAGGGTGCACGATGAGTGGGGTCCAATGGACCATGTTGTGGTGGATGCCCCCATAGTCTACGAGAGTATCTCAAGGGATCAATGATGAAAAATGTAGTCAGTGCAGAGGTGTCTATAAAAAACGATCAAAAATATGTCTATCGTCATCTGTGCAGAAGGAGAGATCTCAACAAAGCGACAATCATGCCAAAAATAAACGCTAAATCTCTATTATGATCGTGCATCACAGTAGGCGAGTAGCAAAGAACAACCAGAATTCCAACAAGCAACACTACCTAAAAATTAAAAAAAGACTCACTAACCTATGAGGTATGAGAGCATGCAAAAACATAACTAAAGAGATGGAATCCCTCGCAAACCGTATACTCTCTAGGGTGATGAAATCCACTGTAAGAAAATACAACCTGAAAGACCAAAGTGGCCAAGGGATATCCCCCTACCGAGAGGGATCTCGGGTACAAGATCCCTAGAAGAATGGCAACTAGGTAACCCTGTTCATGGCACGTCTAGAAAAGTAAATTCGTCGCTTTAGTCCTTGGACCATTGCACCCCTGGTACGGTGGCCTGGAAATGTAGTGAGGACTATGAGAAAGTGTCCTTCAGAACTAAGTGGAGAGCTTCATTCCACCTAGCCTTCCAGAACTAGTCTTACGACTTTCCCTCTTAAGGGAGAGGCCTTTTTGACAAATTGGATTTAACCGTGCCAAAAAATACTAGGGGAAATTTGGTTCCCTAAGAGACAACAACTATGTTTTAGATGTAAATGGAAAGGGGGGGCTATTTGGATTCCCACCCCTAGTGCTCTACCTAGCTATCATATTTTTTTTTTGGTCCCCAAGTGGGGTTAAATGTTCGTTAAATTAGGTAAAGTTTTAGTCTCACTTTGGTCTTTATAGAGTGAGTGGGTGCACAAGTGGCGTGTATAACTATGCTAAATGAGCAATTGAAATTAACCTCTTTATTTAAAACTGAAATATGAACTATGCGTGTATAACGAAGGTTCACCTTGTTGATCTCTGGTGTGGAAACTAATGATGTGGAAATGGTAAGTAGGCTATGAGTAGTAATCGTGACAATAGACATAATAATAGGATGTGCAAAGGGTCCAAATATCTTTTACTACCAAAAAAGGGAATTTTAAGGATAGATGATCATTGGATGAGCTCAAGGTCTATCGCATCTACACCATCAAGTGGTTAAGTCGAGGGTAAGGGTCCCAAGGGTTTAGATGAGAGGGACGGGAAGATATTTTCATAACAAGACAAGATGGTAGGCGTATGTGATCAAAGTAATGGGACAGATGGAGGTCAGGGGAAGGGACAAGTTTAATGAGGGTTTCCATTGCTAGGGAGAAATATGTTTTATATTTTTTCTTGTGAGGATATCTTTCTTTGGACTCATGATTTCTCCCACACATACCCACTTGGATTTTTCTCCATTTTGAATGGATTATGTGATTTGGGCAATGCCAAGTTTGGCACTTCACTAGTATTCCATTTCAGTTCCTCAAATCCTTTTGCAAATTATTTTCCCATCAGAAACTCTTTCCACTAGATGCTATATCATAAAGTGTAACAATCAAAATTGAAAAGGATATTATAAATTTTCTAAGGTATTGTCTTATTCCCACAAAGTTCCTTACTTTGGTGACATTGGTAGGTGTTGTCAATTTTATAATGGCCTCCATCTTTACATTATCAATATTGATTTCTCCTCCACTATTAAGATACACAAAAAATGGCTCATATCCACATCTCTCGATTATGCCTCTATGTCACTAAAAGTATTTTTGGCCCAAATTTTGGCAAATGCCTTAATTCTCTTGAGGCTCTTCTTTGTAGTGACCCTTAACCCATAAATTGAATCACAACAAAGTTGTAGAACCCTTATACTTCATAAATAACCAAAATAATATGTTCATCATAAGAATAACACCAAGATTAGAGAAAAACCCTTAATGTAAGTAACACTATCAAGTACTCCTTAAGGAAGGAATCACTCCACAAGCCATACTTCTACAATACAATTAATCACACATATATCATACAATTATACTCATGTATATTTATACTTTCTCACAAGTATTCCTAAGGGGCATGTGCCAACTACCCCTTATTATTATATTATTTCCTTTAACTACCAAGTGGGCATATTCCATTATTATGGTCAAATTAGATACAATATCCCCTTGGGTACCTCCCTAGTTACCCCATATTATCCTCCCTAGATACATAACATTCTCAAATTTCTTCGTAGATCCTTCCTCTAACTCGAGATTATCAAAAATTTATCTCACTAGTGAATTAAAAATCTTCATACTTAAGCCAATGATAGTTGAACTTAAATGAGGAAATCATTTTTTTACCTCCCATTCTTTTCTTCAACACTACATGGAAATGGTCAAATCCCCATGTTCTCAAAATTGAAGACTTATAATTGTCCAAAGAAATAAATATCTAATCTTTAAAATATAACACTAAGCCTTGGTTTATAATTACTTTAGATAGAATTTAGTTCTAAAGGTTATAAATCTACCAATAAATTTCACTCAAATATATGAGAGAAAAATTCTATTAACAGGTCCTTACTTTCACTATCTACCCCAGACTTGATGTTCGATGCAAAGTAAAGTTCCGATCTTTCCTCATCAAACTAGGATGACCCATACATCCAAAGCTAACCATCCTTCTTATTTTGGAAGGGTCCATAAACAATCAAAGCATATACATCCTATTCAAATTCAAATTCCAATTCCATTGGATTAAGTGATATTAAGATAACAAAGTTTAAATATTCACCATTACATTACAACCATTTTTGTGACCTTTTTCAACACCCTTTCCATTGTTAAGTTTTTTTCATTTTATTGATTTTTTTATATGAAAAAAATATGATAAAGAATCAAATATTTTTATGTGCATGGAAAATTTTAAGAACCCCCCAAAATTTCTATGTATAATAAATGGGTGAATCCCCATGATATATAGGAAAATATGAAGGCTATTTTATCAATTCTATATTATGTATATATAATTTTTTGAAGAATCTCTCATTGAATTATATAATTTTGTAAATTCGTGGTGAATATTTCACTAAATAATAAAACCTTGTAAAATATTGGTGAAGCTTTCACTATATTATAAAACCTTGTGAAGTTTTGTAGAATCTTTCGGCAAGTTTCTCGTTGGCAAGGCATGGCTCCCTGCATGCCCAATTACAGGGCTATAAATGAAGTCCCATCCTGCAAGCATGATGTCCCAAACACCCACAAAAACGTTATTGTTCCATTATCAATTGCAACCTTCATGATCCCTATGTTTCTTAGGGAAACTTTGGATCCGAGTTAAGGGGATTTAGAATTTTTCTAGATGCAAATGGGTCGCTATAGTACTTTATAGTAAATATCAACTGCCCTTCTCGTGTCGACATTAAGCAACTTGCAAAATTATATTCAACCCATAAAATCTGAATGAATGTAAAATCGACTTCAATTTCCATGATCGATAGAAGGTGAAAGAGCCCCTAGCAACTGCCATTTCTGGAAATCAGGGGTGAATGGGAGATGCCTAGATATTTTTGTGGGCTAAGAGAGGTTTAAATCCATTTTTAGAAGGGCTAAATTGTTTTATCTTGGCTCCCCTTTTTAAATTCGACAGGGCTAACCTCCTATTCATTAAAAATAAGTAAATAAAATTTGGGCTAATCATACCTAATGGGTGCTTAATAAAAAATTAGCCCATTAAAAATTTGAAACCCCTAAATTTATCCCATGGGTTGAGATTGGCCCCTAAAATTTTCCATGTTTATGTGTCTCCTTAGAATCCCTTACTTGAGTCTTCTTGTGTTTCCATTGCATCATATTTTGACATTACCATGCATCATTTTGTCATTATCAATGCGACTTGTTTTTCGTGGTCTTTTTATAGTGTTAGTGTTATGTCTTGTTAAATAATAGATTTTAAATAAATGGAGCCTTCATTTTTATTTTCATTTTACAATGTTTTATAACAATATTTTCATTTCCATTTTCATTTTACGTTAAGTAAGTTTCATCTCATTTTGAATTTACATTAGAGAACAATATTCTATCAATATGGATAAATCACAATCATTGTTAATAACATAATGTGGACAAAAAGAAATGTATAAACAAACAATAATTTATGTATACTAATTTTTACATCTATATAACAAGTGGTTTACTTCAACCCTAGACTGATGTGAATTTTACCAAAAGAAAAAAATAGTGATTATCATCATCAACAATCAAATCAAGAGATTTTGACTCATAGTCATTATTGTCATTCTTCATAGGATGAACAATATCATCTTCAACTTCTTCTTCTTTTTCTTCATCTTCATATTATTACAAGAAACAATTAAATGCCAATTTAATGAATGAATGGATTCTCAGGCTTAATAGTAACAACATTTAATTAGAAGAATTGCATTTCCATGCTTAAGATAAAATTAACAATTTACATCGGTGATCTAGATTATTAGAGAATGAAATGAAGGTAGAAATATAAAGTGGAAACACACACACAAATATGTTGCAGAGAGCAGAGAACATAATAGTACAGTAAAACCCAAATTTTATTAATGAATGAAATGGAAGCACATTGCAAACTAAAGAGCAATACAACTAGCTACAATGGTGGTAGTTTATCTCTGAAAAAGATGTGTCAGCTATGCTCATTCACAAGAAGACCATTACAAGAGGCTGAAAATGGACTTTTAACATAAAATTATAAACCCTAGTAGAAAAAAACTCTAAATATCCAAAACCCTAGAAGATGAAGTAGCAAAAGGAATGTGGACCCCAATGAGTTTAGTTGATATATCAACTTCCCAAGGCCACAACTTCCACATACAAACTATGTTTAGGGTGCATGATAACCCATTGGAAATATCTCGATGAGAAGAACGATTTCGATCAAGGATTAAGAAAGCCTTTGGAAATATTAAGTTGTCATAGGGACAAAAAACATTGTTTAGGGCCTAAAAAATACCCCAAAAGTTAAGGATCTAAAAAATTGTAGAAAGTTACCAAGAAGGAGAACTGTTATGAGTCAATGGAAGAGGTGGGTGGCCACCAATATCCACTTGGATCAATCATCCTTCTTTAGGAAGAAATGGTCCCCATTGCATCAAGTTCCTCCATTATAACGAAAACTTCTATTGAATTTGACTTCTGGTGAGCCACTTGCCTTTGTGAAGAAGTTCTCTTTCTTTGACCACTCATTAGAGTTCTATGTTCTATGGGTAGGTGCCCCTCATTTGAATGTCCATGGTTTGATTGAAACTATAACTTGATTAATGCAGACATGGTTGAGTTTTGTAGGGGCCAAGTGCTCTACCACTTCTAAGTTGTCTAATAGAGGTGGAAAATAAAGTCAAAGCAACTCCATATTAAATACTAGGTGCAAACCAAGGAAAGGGGGAATACTCAATTCAAAAGCATTCCCACCCATATCCTTTGTGATGATATAAGGTACATATCAAAGTGGTCTAAGCTTCACGTGGGGTTTTGTGAGGTGCTCTTTATGCAAATGAAACCATACCTTATCACCAAGCTGAAACTTGTGTGGAACCCAATGCTAGTCATGTCATTGCTAGTTGAAAGTGCTTCTGCCATTGTTGGTAGTTGTTAAAGGATCTAGGAAAAATTATCCATCATCACACTCCTCTGACTCCTCTATCACACAAAATATTTCTTGAGAAACAACTTAATATATTATAGGATCTCATGCTCCATAATCTCTCTTTTCTTTTATCATGTGAGGTTGCTTGGGCTAGCAAGAATGGATTTCCCCAAGCTCATTTAGTTCAAGACCCAACTCCTAACATTTTGATCTCGTCGAGGACATGCACCAAGAAACAACAAAGAGCATATTGCTTTGATACAAATTATCTATATTATCTAGAGAACTAAATGAAGGCAGAAATATAAAGTGGAAACACACACAAAGATGTTGCAGAGAGCACAGTAATACAATAAAACCCAAATTCTATTAATGAATGAAATGGAAAAACACTGTAAACTGCAAAGCAATACAACTAGTTGCAATGGTGGTAGCTTATCTGTAAGAGAGATGTGTGGGTTATGCTCATTCACAATATTAACATTACAAGAGGCCAAAAATGGTATTTTAATATAAAGTTTTAATCCATAAGAGGAAAAAACACTACAGATCCAAAACCCTGAACCTGGGAGATGAAGTGGAAAAAGGAATGTGGGCCTCGAGGAGTCTAGTTGATACATCAACTTCCTCGGGCCACAAATTCCACATTCAAACTCTATTTGGGGCACAAGATATCCCATTGTAAATATCTCGAGGAGAAAAACAATTTCAATCAAGGCTTAAGAAATACGTTGGCAACCCTAAGCCGTCGCAAGGCCAGAAAACATTGTTTAGGGCCTAAAAAATGCCCCAAAATTCCAGCACCTAAAAATTTGTAGAGAAATTGACAAGATGGAGAACTATTCTAAGTCAGTAGAAGATGTGGGTAGTCACTGATATCCACTTGGATAAATCCCCCTCCCCCAGGAAGAAATGGTCCCCATTGTGTGAAGTTCCTCCATTAAATGGAGAAACTTTTGCTAAAGTTGACTTCTGGTGAGCCACTTACCTTGGTGAAGAATTTATCCTGCATTGACCACCTGATAGATTTGTATATTTTATTGGTGGCTAGTAGCCATTGTCTGGATTCCATGATATAATCTAGTATAGCTTGCTCAATACAATCAGGGTTAAGTTCTTTTGAGGCCAAGTGCTTTACCACCTCCGAGGTGTCCAATAGAGGTGGAAAATATGGTCAAAGCAACTCCACGTTAAATATTGGGTACAAATCAAGGAGAGGGGGAATATTCATTTCAAAAGCATTCTCACCAAAAACCTTTGTGATGGTGTAAATCACATATGGAAGTGGTCCAAGCTTCATATGGGGCCTTGTGAGGCACCCTTTCTACAAATGCAACCATACCTTATCACCAACCTACAACTTGTGTGGAACCCAATGTTGTCATGTCAATACTAGTTGAAGGTGTTATGCTATTGTTGGGAATCGTCGAAGGATTTGGACAAAATTATCCATCATCTAGTTCCTATGTCATGTGAGGGCTTCCAGGAGCAACAACTTAATAGGATCTCTTGCCCTGTAATCTCTCTTTTTGTATGCTTTATGAGGCTATTTGGGACAACTAGAGTGGCTTTCCCCAAGCTCAATTAGTTCGAGATCCAACTCTCGATACTTGGATCTTGTCGAGGACATGCACTAAGAAAAAAAAAAAGAGCAAATTGCTCTGATACCACTGATCTGTATTATTTAGAGAATGAAATGAAGGAAGAAATATAAAGTGGAAACACACACACAAAGATGTTGCAAAGAACACTATAATATAGTGAAACCCAAATTCTATTAATGAATGAAATGGAAAAACTCTATAAATTGCAAAGCAATACAACTAGCTGCAATTGTGGTAGCTTATCTTTAAAGAAAGATGTGTCACTTAAGCTCATTTGTAAGAAGACAATTATAAGAGGCTGAAAATGCTAAACCTTAAAGATCCAAAATGCTAACCCTAGGAGATGAAGTGGAAAAGGGAATGTGGGCAGGGATGTTCTACGTAGGGAAACTCAAGTTCAAAAAAACACTGGATTTTTGGCAGGGATGTTCTGCTGTCCTAATGTAGCGCAGGCATGGTCACCCACAAACTACCTTACACTTAGTAGATTTAAAACAGAGTCTATTTCATGCCCTGTGTTGGGAGTAGTTTGTTTCTGTTGAGAGTTTTTTGTGTAAGTGAGTTTTTTGTGTAAGTGTACAGTCGCATGCCTCATTTTTCTAATATTACAAAACAATTTTGGGTTAAATTGTTTAGAGTGGGACATTTCAAAATACAGAAAAAGGAGATGCATGGGCAGAGAGACGTATGGTAGGAGAAAGAAGATAACAATCTGGTTGGTAATTGTAGTGTAGGTTTTTTAAGAAAACAGAGAACTGTTTGTTAGAAAATCCACTATTTTACACCCAAATTTTTGCTTGGAATCTCTCCTTGATCCAGTATTTTGGATATCCATTCATGTTCTGTTTTATTTCCTGTTAAGTGATGATTTGCTTGCATTTTTATTAAATAGTTGGAGGATCGTTCTGTTGAGTAGTGTTAGTGTTTGATGTAAAGGCATGTGCATTTTAATCAGATTTAAGGCAGATTGAAAGACAAAATTTTGGGAATTGGGAGCAGAGCGTAGGCCTCTGCATCATTGGGTGTCAAAGCATGGCACGCTTGGTGTAGCTTGTGGTCAGAAGCAGTGAAGAAATATGTGTTAAAAAAAAAACTATTTTTGTTTTGTTTCTTTGTGCAGCTTATTGCTGCAAAATGAATAAGAGAGGTGCATTGTTGCACACATCCAAAGAAGTAGTTGAGAAGGTTGCAGCGACCTATAACGTTAGATTGATTTAAACGCAGTTGCGAGGGCAGCAGTGAAGCAAACCAAAGAAAAGTTGCAAAGAATGCAAGAGTCGAAGGAGGAGGAAGTCCATCAGAAGCATCACGAAGGAACTTATATTACAAAAGACCACTACAAACAATTGTGCGTTGGTGAAATCTTATTAAACATACTGTTGATGCAGTGGAGTAAAGGTGCTAGGACGGATCAAATGTGCATGGAAAATGTAAGAGAAGAGCATTCCCTCGATGGAAATGATTTTGGAAATGAAATCATGAATAAAGTGGAAATAAGTGTCTCCAAATGGTATAGGAAATGCATGACTTTGAAATTAAAATCACTGTGCTCTAAATAAATGATATAGGTATTTGGAAATGCATGATTTTGGAAATGAAATCATGAGTAAATTGGAAATAAGTGTCTTCAAATGATATAGGAAATGCATGACTTTGAAATTAAAATCACTGTGCTCTAAATAAATGATATAGGTATTTGGAAATGCATGATTTTGGAAATGAAATCATGAGTAAATTAAAAATCACTGTGCTCCAACGATATAGGAAATGCATGATTTTGAAAATGATATTATGAGTAAATTGAAAATGGCTGTAGCAATGCCAGAGCAAGTTGAAACCATAAGATGATTGAAGCTTCCAAACATGCCTATGCATGGTTCGGCCATTTCCAACCTGATTTACTAGGAGAGATCGTAGCGGATAATTTTTGCATGTTTGGCTGGCTGTTTCATCGAACGGGGTCTCAGAAAAGAGAAAAGTATACTCATTGGGGGTTCGTGGTGGACAAATTTTGCATGTTTGGCTGGCTATGTCATCAATTAAACAGGGTCTCAGAAAAGAGAAAAGTATACTCATTGAAGTTAGTGAATAACCATTTTGATTATTTCATCAAACAGGTCTCAGAAAAAGAGTAAAATATATTCATCGAACTTGGTGATAATGGCGGCGAACTCGGCCGTGGTATTGTATGAAATCTCATCATCATGCCTATGATTTTTATGTAAACATTGCCGCCGCTGCCATTATTAAATCAAAGTGCGTTTCGACAAGGTAATAACTTTACAAATTCATTTTTTTTTTGGTTTATCTCGGTAAAGCGAAATACTTCGTTAAAATGTTAATGGCATGCAGAAGATGAAACGATCCCAAGCAAAAAGTTCCAAAATATCAACACTGTATAATAATTAATTGAATATACGAAGTATAGATCAATCTGCATAATCTTTTAAAAAGTGACAATTAAAATTATAACGTTAAAACGATTGACCACCTCCACTGTCATAGGAAAGCAAATGAAAAAACGAAGGCATAGAAAATTATCATACTCAATAATGTAGATTCTGTGAATGATGGTTAAACTGCTCAGAAATTCATAGGATTAGCATAGCTAATTGTGTTTAGAAATTTATTATAGGATTAGCACAGCCACTTAACTAATTTGTGGTTGTGAATATCTATAGGCCACAAGTTAATTCTGATGAACAAGTTATTTGTTGTTTATTTTTCATGCTTAATTTATGTTTCAGTCACCCACCTTCTTTTAGCTAAAGGGGATGTCTGCCACTGCCTATCATCCATGCATCAAGGAGGAGTCCATGCATCAGCTACCAGTTACCAGTTATCTGACAGTACACTGTACTTGTCTCATCTTACTGCAATCATCCTACTACAATCTTAGAAAAACATACTTACTACTCTACCCCAAATTCTAAAATATAAACATCTATAGATGTAAAGATCCCATGTCAACCAAGTGCACTGTGCTATGTGCTATGCTAGACCATCTAGAATAAAGACAGCAAGTATTTTGTATAAATATTTGTTATAATTTAACAAAAATAGAAATTGACAGAAGTTTAGATGCACTGAACTGCTTAGCACAGCGACTATTTACATAAGACTAGATGCATAAGATTTCGGGTAATAAAAAGAAATCAAAATAATTTACATAACAGAACATGCCTTAGGATTTTCGTCACTGAAAAGGGTGGTGATATCAACTTCTTCGCTTGGAAGGTGTGGGGATTGAGCATCCACAGAAACTTCTTCAAAATGAACATCATTGACTAGGTTCATAGACTTCGATGGAGATGGCAGTGCTGAGCTAGTTGAGCAGTTAGCATTGTTCATATATTCAGCAGAGAGCTTGTGATGAGCCTGAGGCCAAAATCTTGCATGCTTTCCTACTTTCTTCACTTTTTTTAGTACTTTTTCAGGAGCTACACTTCCTTGCACTGTCACCTTGTGCTGGTTTATGTCTACAAAGACTTTCTCCACTCCTGAAAGTGGAATACTCGGACAAATAAATACCTAATATCAAGGACAAAACAGTATGTACATGCAAAGCATTTTTTTCCTTCTGTACCATTAAGTGTGGAAAGAGCTTTTCTTACTGCCTTCTCGCACCCTTCACAGTTCATGATCACTTGTAATTCCACTACCTGAATGATACAAAGTACAGTTTTGAATGGTAAGAAAACAAATTACAGTTCCTGAACAATATTTTAGTTTCTCTGAGGACTCATATGAGAGATCTTATGCCTTGGGTATTGATAAATAAGAAAAACAAAAGCTATGGCTGGTCTTGCAACTTAAATCTAAAATATATAACAATTCTAATGAATCTGTACATTTCTTCAAATTTCAAATGCTACCCAAATTATAAATATGTGGGCATGGTCAAATCGACAAGGAAGGCAAGTAAATCTTTGTAGAATCTTACACTTGAAGGTGCATTAGTGCCATCCATTGCTGAGGACATTTACCAGTTAATCTGCTGTTGCTAAGCTGCAGAGCTATAGAGGAGATGATCCAAGGCATCTTGAAGAGCGACACATGGAATCTGAAATTAGGGTTTAGTGAGACGATCGAGAAAATCACATGGCAGATAACAGTGTCAGAGCCTAGAGGTAAGAACTGCAGCAATGCAGAAGTTTCGGACGGCTGCGCTGTCCCGACGGCGGCAGAAAAGCAAATCCAAAGGCTTAAATTTATGTACGACGGAAGTGAATATGACCAGGATGAATTCCCGAAAGGGTTTCAGCATTTGATCAGAGTTGTTGTCCTTCATGTTTAAATCAGGACTATCACATGTAGTTTATAAATAAAATATAATCGATATAATAAAAATTTGAAATAATCATAAGAGATTTCCAACAATTTATTAATATCTTAATTTCTAATTTTTATGATTTTCATATTCAATTTTACTTTGAATCTATACTTAAATTTATTTATTTTCTTCAATTAAATTATCTTAAGATTAAAACACAAATGGTTATAATCACATTACATTACATTCCATAACCAATTGAATTAAATCTAATCAATACTTGAATTTATATGTTATGAACATGGCTAAATCCTTCTTATTTTTTCCAAAAAATTAAATAATTTCGTATTATTGAAATCACTTGTACCTTGCTTTAACTTCGGGGAACTTTAACATAAAATTGTGGCTTTGCCTATGACTAACATAAGTGGCATCCTATATCTTGCTTAGTAGGAAATGGAACACATTATGCTTCACTAGTTGATCCACGTAAATTTCTATTTATGATCTAATGTGGAGACTATCTTTTGAAAACCTCTAAGTCTTTATATTTCTCACTACGAAGATGTGCTGAAAAGTATTGTATTT
Source organism: Larix kaempferi (assembly GCA_027924585.1). Taxonomy (NCBI): domain Eukaryota; kingdom Viridiplantae; phylum Streptophyta; class Pinopsida; order Pinales; family Pinaceae; genus Larix; species Larix kaempferi. Next base: position 19,208,927 of record BSBM01000023.1, on the reverse strand, counting down.
TTCTCTCATGTGTTGAAAAGTAATTTGATTAAAAGATCCAAGTAATATTTTGATTTCTTCAAAAATATGTTGAAAAGTAATTTGATTAAAAGATCCAAGTAGTATTTTGATTTCTTCATAGAGACCTAACTTGGCGAGAAATCTTCTTTATCTATTCAATAACCATTTTTTAATCTCCAAAAACTTATAACTTTTGATGTCACATTTAATATCCATACTTAAAATGTTTGGATCCCACATTTCCATAATGTTCAAAATATGAATCAACTTTTATATGGATATACACAAAATTCTATATCTATATATCTACAAAAATAGTTGATTACAACATTGTGTCTAATACTTTATATTATAATTTTTAATACTTTGAAGCTCTAAAAAAAATGGTGACTTGGTATTTACCAAAATATATTTATTATTACTTTTTATTGAAATTTCAACTTATTTATACGATGATTTTTATAGTGGTAAAAAATATACACTCTAAGAAATTAAAGTGATAATATCTTATTTAAAGTCCACATGACTTAGAATAGATGAAAATCCATAATTACAGGTCTTACTTAAAAAATAATATTTTATTTAAAATAAAATTAGAGTGATTAACATTTTATTTTAAATTAGTTTTTTGAAATGTATATTTTTATATTTTTTATTGTAAAAAATATATTTTTTAAATTGAAATTAAAAATAATTTTTCAAATTTAATTATTGATTATGAAATAAACATTGCATTTTCATTGTTAATAGGTTAAAATAAATACATCTTTTAGATTGAAATTAAAAACAGTTTTTCAAATTTAATATTGATTATAATTGTAATTATCATTCAATTTTTTATACTATAAAAATTTAATTAAAAATGAGCAATGTATTTATTATGATTTGAGTTTTTAAAATTAAAAAATTCAATATATATATGAAAAATATATGAAAAATAAAAGTGCTAAAATATTTATTTTGTCAAAATTTTAGTTTAAATTTAATTAAAAATAGAATTTCATTAAAGTTTGAATTTTATTAATGTTTTTTATTTTATTTAAAATATTTGATAATTTTTTTAACATTTTAAATTTAAAATTAAAAAACAATTCAAAAATTATTTATTTTGATGAGTTTTTAAGATTAAAAATTTAATTTAAAATCTAAAATATAGTTTCACTTAAATTTAGTTTCAATAATGTTAGAATTTAGTTTAATGATATTTGATTTTTTTAATTAATTTAAAATTTAAAAAATTTAAAACATAATTATATAAATTATTTTTAAAATTTTTATATAATATTTTAAAATAGAAAAGTTAAAAATAATGAGAATTAATTATAGTTATATATTTTTTTACATTCATAAATATTTATATCTTAGAATTTAAGTGGATTAAAATTTATGTTTTTCCTAAATTAAAAAAATATATAATAAGTATATTATCCAAATTGATTTTTAAATACTATTACATATTAAAATCTATATTTTATTTTGAAAAAATCAAATCAAAATCCTATACTTCATAGTCAAAATACAAAAACTTCAGTCACAGATTAACTTCTGTCCAAAACAATTTCCATTTAAAAAAAATATGTATTAAATATCGATCTTTCATTTTCACGTTTTGAATTTGAATATATAAAAATATTTCACTGCATGTTTTATAATAAAAAAATCACGGTATTTAACAGTAAAAAATAAGCGATTCAAACTCGTGAAAAAACAGAATGAATGATTTGACCAGCCAAGACATTACGCATGCGCCGGGCATTTGTATGAACAAAATCTTTGTACCTATATTCTCAATAAGCATATTACTGTTTCGCCTTATATGGTTATGTACTTATATATTCCTCTAACGCTGGGAAGCATGTGTTTCGAGAGTGGCCAGTGGCCACGCCAGCCTTAAACAGGGTTGCGCATTTGTTGCATGGGTCGATTAGATTTATTCACACGTCTATATTGGAGATGGCATTTAATATGCTGCGATTTATTGTTGTTGCAGATATAGGGATGGTTGGCTTTGTTATTGTTGTGGGGATATGGATTATTGGATTACCATTGAATCAGATCCCATAATTGATAATCTTTGTATAATGCACTGATCCCATAATTGATAATCTTTGTATAATGCACTGATCCCATAATTGATATCTCTATATAATGCACTGCTGCCTGGTGTTTATTGAACTCTTATTGGTATTGAACTTCTATTGGAAATAACTGTGACATAAGTATATTCATTTTAAACATCTGCAAATGTGTAAGGAATATAAGATATCATGTCTGATCAGTCACAATAATATCAAGAACTGTCAAATCTCTGACCATATGTAACATTCACAATCATTTCAAAAATTCAATATTAATTGTATTGGGAGTAACAAGGTGCTTTACAATTTTAGTATTAGTATGGTTAGATACTGTCAGATATAGTGTCAATTCCAATAACAACAAAAAACTATTAAATATATTTGTTCAATTTAAATTTTATTTAATTTCTTCAAAAATAAAATTAGATTTATCAATTTAATTTAATTAACATTTCATAATTACTTAAAAAATAAAATTAATTAAAATCTATTTTAAACAAGATTGATCACATAAAAATTCATCTCAAAAAAATTGTGTCCTCTCAGTCTCAATACTTAATAAATCCAGATTTAAAATCATTTATACTAATAATCTAATCCTAAACAAATTAATTAAAACAAGTAAAATGAAAAATTAAAATAATAAAAAAAGGATTAAAAATACAAATTTAATATTATAAAAAACTATTTTAAACCAATACGAGAAAAACGGTGACGTATGAAAATTATACTTGGGAAACTGTTATATATTTTATATAATTAAACAAAAAACTTGGCATATTGAAAAGGATAAATTCAACAAAAATTAATAAATAAATTTATTTACTTCATGGTTTACTTTTTAGTGTTTACTTTTAAAATAAAATTATTTATTTCAAATAGTTATTTTTAAAAATTATTGTATAATAAGTTTAAATATTTATTTTCTAAAATTATGATGATGGTGATTATTAATTCTACTGAAATTAATTTTGATTCATTAAACCTTAAGAATGTTATTACTTGGTTTGCTTTAAACTTTTGTTCTTTTTTTGGAAAAAATATAATTTAAACTTTTGTTTCTATGCACAAAAAGCTTGGTAAGAAGTTTTCCAAGCTCACTATAATACAAGGTTTGTATTATAACAAATACTATGAAACTCATATCTAATATGGGTGTAAGCATGGCACTCTAAAATAAAGTGATTTACTTTTATTATAAATTTATTTATTTAATATCACATGCCTACTTTTATAAATTATATAGAATTTTATAAATTATTCTACAATAAAATTAAATGTTTACTTCTATCATAAATTTATTTATTTCATGTCACATGCTTACTTTTATAAATTATATAGAAGTTTTAAAATTATTCTATAATAAATTCATTTAATATGCTTACTTTTATAAAATAAATACATAGAATGTTATAAATAATTGAAAGTAAGAAATAAATAAATAATTAATATATTATTGTTTTATTGATGAAGGCGTACATTACAAATTTACATGGATTACTTGAGTACGTTACTTGGATTGAAGAAGTACGTTTAGAAGTACTTTCGCTTCATGTCAAAGCTTTCTAGGCCAAATGCCTACTTTTATAAATTATATAGAATTTTATAAATTATTCTAAAATTAAATGTTTACTTTTATCATAAATTTATTTATTTTATGTCACATGCTTACTTTTACTTTTATAAATTATATAGAAGTTTTGAAATTATTCTATAATAAATTTATTTAATATGCTTATTTTTATAAAATAAATATATAGAATTTTATAAACAATTGAAAGTAAAAAATAAATAAATAATTAATATATTATTGTTTTATTGATGAAGGAGTACATTACACGGATTACAGGAGTACGTTACTTGGATTGAAGAAGTACGTTTAGTAGTACTTTCGCTTCATGTCAAAGCTTTTTAGGCCAAATGCCTCTCAGGAGGACAAAGTCCTGGGCTCGTACTTCGCCAGGTGGGTGCTTCAGTAAAAAAAGCCTTAACTCTCCTCTCGAGCATGTCGTCTCTTCTGATGTCAATCTAGGGCTTTTTTCTGGGGCTTCTGAGCCTTTCATCGCTTTCGAGCCCTCTCAAGACTTTTCTCTTGAGTTTCAAAGAGCTAGGGTTGTTACTGCAAAGTCTGGAAGCTCTGTTAGCAGTCTTGGGGTTGGATTTATTGGTAGCCATCTTTTCCTTGAAGAACTCAGTGGCATCTCAGAGATTTCTACTGGGGGTTTTGTCGCCATTGAATTCAAAAGCTCTAACCTGGTACCTAGCCCTATTCCTCCCCTTAAGGTTGCGAAGCCCTTTCCTTCTAAGAAGCAGTGTATCAAAAAGAATAAGGAGCCATTCAACTTCGTTCTAGGAGACGATATCAGATTAAATGACGCTACCCTCCATAGTGAAAGAAATCTCGTTGGGAGATTTTTTGGGCGTAGAATGGGGGACCTTGGGTTGAGACTTTGGACCTCCAATCAATGGAAAAGTTTATTGGGATATGAACCTTCATCTTTTGCTATTTCTCAAGGTTGGTTAGCGTTCTGCTTCAATTCTGAAGACCATGCTCTACGCATCTTGAACGGTTTATGGAAATGGGATCCTTCGGTCCTTTTTCTAAAGAAATGGACTCTACACTTTGACGCGTCCAAGGAACGACGGGACAGTAACTAGGTATGGATAAAAATCCCTAACCTCCCCTTCGACTTCTGGTCCTTAGATGTTTTTAAAGGAATAGAAAAATCCCTCAGTGTTTGTAGAGAAGCGGACACCTCCTACCTCACCTCTGGGAAAATCAGTGTAGCCAAACTGTTGGTTTATCTCGATTTAAGAGAAGGCTTGTCTGAGCAAATCTTACTTCATCATAAAGGAGTTACCCATGCCCAAGCCCTGGACTATCAGGGGTCACCATTCAAATGTAATCGTTACCACCTTTACGGCCATCTTCTCGGGGAATTTTGTGATACCCCCAAAAACATTATTATTTTGATTTAATATTTTGACAATTAATTTTTTATGTTAAATTTATTAAAAACTCAAAAAAAATTCAAAGTGACACTACACAACAAACTATTTTTGTATTTTAATAAAATAAAATGGCACTTGGAGAGTTCAGCTAAATGAGGGAACACCACCATGGCACAAAGGAACATGTTGAAGCAAGTTAGAGAAATATTTACCAATCAAATCCAATCTAAAACTCAACAACCAGAGAAGATCCTAAATCATAGGGATTTATGGATTGATTGGAGATTTGATTGGGATGGCACGAGACCTGGGCAAAACTATAAATAAAGGTGCACTGAGATAGCTTGGGACACCGGGTTGTGCATAGAGGAACTAGTTGAGTGTTCTCTCTTTTCATAAGTCCATCTGCTTGTTACAGACTCTGGAAGACAGTTCCGCGCGGAAGGGATTGCTTGTGTTCTAATGCATGGTGGTGATACAGCCTGAGGGTGGAGTTGGGAAAATAGACGATTTTCCCTCTTCTATGGTTGGGAGGCGCTGACTCTCCAAATTGTCCTTTGTTATTCCTTGATTAATTGATTTATGTATTTTGTATTGAGTTTAATTATTAACTGGATTTTGTACTTCTTTTTACAGAGATCAATCCTCGGTATAGACTCTATAGATTAGAAGGATGTGAAACCAAGCCATAAACTTTTTTATGAGCTAAAACTTATTGTTAGATCTGTAGAAATAAAATTCCTTTAAATCTTGCCTTGTTAATTGTTCAAATCTCGAGCTATTGTGCCATTAACGCCTTGATAGGCTTTGTAACTAGAGGTAAAATTTAAGTAAACCTAAAGGGTTTCTCTTCTGGTGAAAGAGTTTGATAACCAAATGTTCAGTATATATAGAGAGAGAAAAGTTGTTTTGCTACTGTCGTGGAACTTTGGATTAGAACAAAGACCAGCTTGTTGAATTTTAGCCATGGCTATCATTACACGTGCCTGCATTATCTAGAATCGAGCTCTTCTAGAGCACTTTGGTGCTTATGATTATATTTTAGATTTTATAGTCCATTTCTTAAAGTGCGTAATAGTATGAAAAAAACCTCATGCCGGGCGTGTAGATCTATGTAACACGTTTTATTTCCAAGGAACATGATTATAATTTTTAGAAATTAATTCTTCTGTGCGCATTATAAGTATACCTGCGATAATACACTTAAACTTGATGTTATATGTTAAATAGTTATCATTTGGTAAGTGTATTATATGTCTATAATATAAATAATTATATATTGCTAAATGGATTTCATTTTTATCTTTACATCCCTTTCGTTTTTTTTATGACTTGTCCCATATGCATATGCAGGTATGAAGGTGTAGTTAGTATAGGATATGTATGAGAATGCATATATATATATATATAATAGTTTTTGAAAAAAGCTAAATGAGTTATATTTATGTTTTAAGGACATAAAGAGATGTTATATTTACACTTTATGAATCTAAGGAGATGTATTTTGAAATTAGGACCTTTGCATTAACATAGATATAAGGTGTATACATGGGTTATACTTATATGTTGGATATTTGTTGCAAGTAAATAATTTCTTTTTTTTTTATCAAGTTTACTTGCGTGTTCTTTATATATATATATATAGTTTGAAAATTTATATTTTTATTTTCATCGAATGTGGTAGTTTTTGATAAAGTGGAGTTTAGGGAGTTGTTCCATTGTGGTATCAGATCTTAGATAACAACACTTAGTCTTATGGTGTCCACGAAGGATGATGAGAAAACTAATTTCATCTACATGTTCTTCTTCCATGCATAGAAGAAAGTTTGTGCGTTACTAAATTGCAGGAAGAAATGGTCGGAAGATGATCCCTTACCCCACATGTATGGATTGAACTGAATGATGAGAATAACAATGTGAATAATGAGATTTTGGAGATGGTAAAATATTTACAAACCAAATTAATGAACTTTAAGACAGAACATGAGAGGGTACTGAAAACCCAGGAAGACTTAAATGAAGGTTTACTTTATAAACTAAATGAGATAACATATGATAAAAATAAGAAGAAACGTAAACGAGAAAAATCATCCTCTGACTATCCCTCTTCTGGCAAAATCCCTCTATCCAGTGAATCAAAATATTTTAGTGATAGCTCCAAGGAAGACATAGGAAGAAAAGAAAATATAAAGATGAGCTAACAGGAGAATTTAGAAAAATAAAACCTCCTACCTTTGACGGCGAATTCAAAAATGGAGAAGAAGCTAAGGCTTGGCTCTCTGGGATGAAGAAGTATTTTACTATGTACAATTATTCCAATTCTATGAAGGGGAAGATGGCAATATTCAATTTAGTCGGAAAGGCTGAGATTTGGTGGTAGGACTTAAAAAGAGCAAAAAGAATTAATGATAGAAAAGTAAGTTGGAACTGGTTTAAAAAGGAATTTAAAAGGGAATACCTCTCGGAGTATTAGTATGAAGGGAAAGCAAAGGAGTTTTATGAGCTAATACTAGGATCAATGTCTATGCATGACTTACGTACTAAATATTTATCCTTGTTAAGATATGTGCCTTACCTAAACGAAGAAAAACCTAAAATTTAGATATTTCTAGGTTGCTTACCTAACTTTTATAAATACAAACTAGAGTTTGATGAACCAAAAAAATTGTATAAAGCAATGAGGAAGGCCAAATTAACATATGATCAATCCAAGAGTAAGAATGAAAACCCTTATAACTTCAAGAGCAGAGATGGAAGTAATTTTAAGAGAAGAGAATTCAAATCTTTTAAGAAACATAAGAGTTTTCATAGAAATACCTTTCAGGACAAACAACAAACAATAAAGACTAATTATAAACAACCATTAAGAACTGTTGAGTATAAAGATAATCTTTTTAAGAAGAAAGAAGAAATAAAAAGAGAACATTTGCAATGTTGGGGATGTGGGGAGGGTCATTTCTATCAGGATTGTCCTCATAAAAAGGATAATTGGAATATTCACATTGTCCGAGAAGTAGCCATAGTCGGAGAGGTTTCTCGAAGCATACCACAGTTTAGGGCCGCTTTGGACAATCATTAAGCAGATTATCAACCTTCCATGATCGAGATAGATGGTAAGATCTTGGGCCTACTTTAATTTATATTTCTCCTAAGCTGGTAGATTTGTGTAAACTAGAAAAATATGATTTCGAAAAGTCGTGGTTAGTGCAATTAGCCACAAGGACAAAAAGAAAAGTAACCAACTTTATTTCTAGATGTGAAGTTCATATCCAAAATTTTATTACAGAAGTAGATTTGAATATTTTTCCATTAGGATCTTATGATGTATTAATTGGCATGGATTGGCTAGAAAAACATAGATTTTTGTTGAATTGCTTTGAAAAAACCTTTAATTGTATTGATGAAAATGGCGAAAGTAAAATGGTTAGAGGGATTCCAAGAAAAGTTATTACTATAAAAATATCTGCTTTGCAATTAAAAAAATGTGCTAGGAAAGGATGTAGGTTGTTTGTTGTACACATTACCGAAACTAATGACGATAATCCAAAACCTAGTTTAGAGGATTCACCTCTCCTAAATGAATTTAAAGATGTTTTTCCATAAGAGATACTTGGACTACCTCCAAAGAGGGATATTGAATTTACCATCGAGTTGGTACCAGGAGCGGTACCTGCCTCGAAGGCTCCTTATCGAATGAGCACACCTAAGTTAGTAGAATTAAAATTACAATTGCAAGAATTAATAGATGAGGAATATATATGACCGAGTGTGTCTCCATAGGGAGCACCAGTCTTATTTGTTAAAAAGAAAGATGGCATACTAAAGCTTTGCATTGATTACAGACAATTAAATAAAATGACAATCAAGAATAGATACCCTCTCCCCCGCATCAATGACATGTTTGATCAAGTACGAGGAGCAATGGTATTCTCTAAAATTGACTTAAGGTATGGGTACCATCAAGTAATAATTAAGGACGAGGATGTTCATAAAACGACATTTAGAACAAGGTACGGGCATTACGATTTCTTGGTTGTACCATTTGGCTTGACCAATGCTCCGGACATGTTCATGTGTTTGATGAACAATGTCCTCCATAAATACTTAGACAAGTTTGTAATAAAATGTATTGATGACATCTTAATATATTCTAAAAATGAAGAAGAACATAAAGAACACTAAATCTAGTCTTACAAACACTAAGAGAACATAAATTGTATGCGAAGTTTATTAAATGCGAATTCTTCCAAGATAAAATTCAATACCTAGGTCATGTGATATCTAGGGAAGGAATCTCTATAGACCTAGATAAAATCAAGGCAATCAGTGATTGGCCAGTTCCTAGGGATGTAACCAGGATTCGATCCTTTATGGGGATCACGGGTTACTACCGTAGGTTCATTGAGGGGTTCTCCAAGATCGCTTACCCGATAAATTCACTCCAAAATAAAGGAACTAAATTCACATGGTCTAATAAATGTCAAGAAAGATTTGAAAAACTTAAACAATTATTGACCACTGCACCTATTCTAAGAATAACAGATCCATACAAGGTATGTACAGATGCTTGTTTAGAAGGGTTAGGTGGTGTGCTAATGCAAGAGGATTATGTAATAAGTTATGAGTCAAGAAAACTTAAACAATATGAACTAACTATGCGACACGTGACCTAGAACTAGCTTCCATAATTCATGCATTAAGTATGTGGAGACATTACTTAATAGGTAGGAAATTTACGTTAATGTCCGATAATATAAGCTTTAAATACTTATTTGATCAACAAAGTTTAAATGCTCGTCAAGCAAGGTGGTTAGCCTTCTTGAGTGAGTATGATTTTGAAATGAAACACATTAAAGGAAAAGAGAACAAAGTGATCGATGCCCTAAGTCGGAATGCCATTTCGCATTGTTCGACTGCTTTTAGCAATTATAAGACGAATCTTGAAGATTTGATAAAAATATGCAGCTAACAATGACAAAGAATACTTAAAAATCAAAGAACAACTACAAAATGATGTAAATGGAAACAAATTCTCAGCTTACTCCATAAGCTCAGAAGACTTATTAATCTATAAAAATCGGTTATACATACCTAATTCAGAGGAACTTAAACAATTAATCATGAATGAGTTACGTAAGAAACCATATTCCGGACACCCGGGATACCAAAAGATGATAACAAAACTAAGAAGAAGTTATTATTGGCCTAACATGAAGAACGATGCTACAAATTACCTAGCTAGATGTATTGAATTTCAATAAGTAAAAATAGAACATCAACATCCAGTCGGATTACTTCAACCCTTACCTATTCCATAATGGAAATGGGAGATAATAAGTATGGATTTTATAACAGGATTACCTAAAACGAATAAACAACATGACTCAATAATGGTAGTTGTTGATAAGATAAGTAAGGCTGCACACTTCATACCTGTAAAATCTTCCTTTAAAGCCATTAACATAGTTGATATTTTTATGAAAGAAATATTCTATTTGCATGGTATTCTGAAAGTTGTGATTTCTAATAGGGATTCAAAATTTGCAAGTAAATTTTAAAAATCATTATTTAAAGGACTAGATACACAGCTAAATTTCAGTACTGCTTATCATCCTCAAACAGATGGACAAACTGAAATAACTAACCAAGTGTTAGAAGATATGATGCGAATGTATGTAATGGATAAACCATGTAAATCAGAAGAGTATTTTCATTCAGTAGAATTTGCTTCTAATAATGGGTATCAAGCTTCAGTAAAAATGAGTCCATTTGAAGTCTTGTATGGTTTAAAATGACACAATCCTTTGTCTTGGGATATCCCTATTGATAGGATTGTTCTCGGACCTGACATGTTAAAGTAGATCGAACAGATGGTGAAAGAGGTGCAACAAAACTTAAAATTTTCCCAAGATCGGCAGAAGAGTTACGCAGATTTAAAAAGAACTCCAAGAGAGTTCAACATTGGTGATCATGTATATTTAAAGGTAAGGTCGAAGAAGAGTGCCTTGAGTTTGCGAAGGTGTTCCAAGTTGTCACCCAGGTATTTTGGACCTTTCAAAGTGTTAGCTAAGATAGGGTCAGTATCCTATCATCTTGCACTTCCTCCTAATATAAAAGTGCACGATGTATTTCATGTTTCATTATTAAAAAAATATATACATGATGTTACTCAAGTAATTGACTGGAATGTGATTCAGGTAGAACCTGAGGGCGAGTTCCAGACTGAACCTTTCTGCGTTCTACACAAGAAGGAACGTATGCTACGGAATCGAGCCATCATTGAAATAAAAGTGCAATGGAAGCACTTCAGCCCTGAGGAGGCAACTTGGGAAATGGTGGACAAAATGCGAGACGCATATCCCTCCATGTTACATAATGAGCAAGAGAGCTCCGAATAAAGAATATCGAGGATGGTGTTAAAAATAAGGAGGGGAGAAATGTGATACCCCCAAAAACATTATTATTTTGATTTAATATTTTGACAATTAATTTTTTTTATGTAAGAGTTATTAAAAACCAAAAAAAAAACTCAAAGTGACACTTTGCACAACAAACTATTCTTTTATTTTAATAAAATAAAAGGGAACTTGGAGAGTTCGGTTAAATGAGGGGACACCACCATGGCACAAGGGAACATGTGGAAGCAAGCTAGAGAAATCTTTACCAATCAAATCCAATCTCAAACTCAACAACCAAACAACATCCTAAATCATAGGGATTTATGGATTGATTGGAGATTTGATTGGGATGGAACAAGACCTGGGAAAAACTATAAATAAAAGTGCACTGAGATAGCATGGGACGCCATGTTGTGCATAGAGGAACTATTTGAGTGTTCTCTATTTTCATAATTCCATCTGCTTGTTACGGACTCTGGAAGAGAGTGTCTCAAGGAAGGGATTGTTTTTTTTCTAATGCATGGTGGTGATCCAACTCGGGGGTAGAGCTGGGAAAACAATATATTTTCCCTCTTCTATGGTTGGGAGAAGCAGACTCTCCAAATTGTCCTTTGTTATTTCTTTCCATGTAAGTATTTTCCCATGTTGTATGAATAAATAAGTAGTAGTGATGTAAATATGTTAGTCGGGTTAGTGCGATTGATTAAATATATTTCACTTGCAAAGTTTTTACATTCTATAATTGTAGGTAGTTGCAAGAAAATATGATTTTAAAATGGTAGATCGCTCTGTGATTCCACTAAATTCTGATATCATGGTTCTAATATGATCTCGGGAAGGGACTTTAAAGTATTTATGGAGTGGCTTGAAGTATAAATCGTTATTTATTTATTTATTTATTTATTGAAGCCCTTATTTCCATGTTTACTTTGTTTTCAAGATCAATGGGTTGAATAAAATTGAGGTTTTTACTGAACAGTGAATGAAGCCCTTATTTCCATGTTTACCATGTTTTCAAGATCAATGGGTTGAGTAAAATTGAGGTTTTTACTGAACAAATGTGCGTTACAATTTGGTTTCTTCTTACCTTTGTTGTGTGACATCTATACAGAATACTAAGAGTTTTTATGTATGAATTTACCCTTACCTCAGTACCATGGTCTCACATATTCGCGGACATGAGGCATTCCTGATCAATCGATTTATGTATTTTTTACAGAGTTTAATTATTAACTGGATTTTGTAATTCTTTTTACAAATATCAATCCTCGGTATAGACTCTATAGATTAGAAGGATGCGAAACCAAGCCATTAATTCTTTTTAGAATATCAGAATGGTAATAAGCTTCGGGGTAAGTCATTATTTAGAAAGTATATTGTCGAACTATAATCGGACTCGAAGACTAAAACTTGTATCACTCTCTATATTGCTAATTATAGTAGGAAGAAATGTTAAACTTTGTAAGGGAGTTGAATTGGGGTGAAACCCTTTAGAGCGTGAACTCATCAATTGCACTGTAGTCAATTTATCTTAACGATAGGGTAATACTTTGGGGCAAATTTAAGTATTCACTTGAGTGGGGTCTGCACGCTCTGTATTGAATTATTTATCCTTCTTGGCGTTTAATATGTTGCTAAAATGTGGCCAAGAGGTAACATAAGAGATAATTCATGGTCCATCAGAAGATTACCAAAGAAGGTGATAAGAATAAAGCATTCAAAGATAGAAATCAATGAAAAGAAGGAAACTAGAGAAAGCAAGGAAAAGCTGGCATGAAGCAGAAAAGAAAAAAAAACAATGCAAAGCATAAAAGAAGTGGAAAAGCATATTAAAGCAGTAAAAGAAATAAAATCAGGATTAAATCATAAAAGCAATGGAAAATCATAATAAAGCATTAAAATGAAGAAATCAAGGTAAAAGCAAGAAAGCAGGATAAAGCAGGTAAAGCAAAAAGCAAAAAGAAAAGCTCCATAAAGCAGCAAGTTCTAATCTCACTCATGAAGCTGCCTTAGTCTAGGTGGCTTGCACAAGAATTTATTCAACCTATAAATTCAAGGAAGAGTGCACCACTCACATATTTTGGCTAATTATGTTTTGATGTTGATAGCTCTTGAGCTTTCAATTCGACTTGGGAGGTGTGCCCCTAGTCATAGTTGGGAGATGTGCCCCTATTGCTTCCACTAGATGATTCTTTAGTTAGATGCTTGGATGATGGAATCCATCCATTATCAATGATATTCTTACATGTCCTGAAGTCAAATCAAGTCTGATCCCAATCCAGAACGATATTTGTGAAGCTAGTAGTATGAATCTATGAAGTTTTCCAATTATTCTCCATGTTAGTTGTTTCTGTTGAAAAATGTCAATCGTGAGCATCTTATGAAAGGAATTTTGACTGATATATGATTTAATGTCTGTTATTTTTATCTTATGATATAATTCCACAACTTTCATAATGCCAAAGTCTGATATTTACATCATCTTCCAAAACCTACTCTAGATTTGCTTCCAAATTGTCTAGTTTTCAGTAAAATTTCAATAATTGAACTTTTTCTCGGTGAAATTGAATTATGTCAGTTCCTGGAGTTAATTAAAATCATAATGAACATCATCCATGTCTTATTTTTTCAATTCGATGGTCCTTTATGTTGTTTAGAAAATCCTAAATATTGACTAGTTGTGTAGTCCCAATGTTCCTAAATATTCTCCATGATCCCAAAATTCACCAAACCAAGTCTGACCTATATTTTTGAAGTATTCTAGAGGGATTGGGGCTTAGAAACAAGTCATCCACTTCAATCAAGCATTAGAATCCATTGAGCTCCACATAATTCATGTGGATCATTGCCTTGTACTCTTGGGTTGAGCCCAAGGGGTCTACCCTGGCATGTTGATCTTAGAGAAAGTGTTGATGTTGAAGTAGGGATCTTGTATAGGCTGCTACTATTTTCATAAACCTATAATTTAACCTTTATCAAGTATTACAAGGGTTTTTGGGACTAGTTTCAATGTTTGTGCAAGTCCTATTTAAAATTCGTTATTGTCTTGCCTTCAATCTTCTTCCTAGTGTGGCTTACATACAGAAAGGTACATTACAATGGTATCATAGAATGGTCCTCTTTACCTGCTCTCAGTATTCTTGTTACACCAAAATCTAGTCATCATGAGTTATATGTCCTCTATTTTCCTTAATTCTTAAAGCACCTGGGCCAAATGATTGAAAGGAGAGTTGTTGTTGTTCCTTTTACCTTTTGTTGTCACCCCGACGCACCCTATTATTTGACAAGGTGTGTCATACCCTTGGTGACGCGCTCTGCACATTAACAGAGTGTTTCAGTGACGTTGATTTCGTTTTCACAAGGTGCGTCACCCCTTAAAGACGTGAGTTTCCTGTGTGCAAGGTGCCACGCTGTTAGTTTAAAAGGAGAAAGAGAAACTTCAAGTGACTTCTAGAATCCTTGGTTGTGTGGGGGATTATCCCTATGAACTAGGAAAGGTGGAATTCGATCCCCTTATATTTTGGGATGATCCCTTTAGCTTCTCCCACAAATCCTCAACCTCTCATATCCCTTTAGGCCTATAAATAAAAAACCCCCTCTCCATGGTTAAGGAAGAGGAAGACAAAGCACTTAAATGCTAGTGAAATTCTACTAGAATTGCTTCCCTTTCATCCATCAAGAGGCCAAAGCTTGGATCTTTGAGGCTAGGATCATTTGGAAGGAGTTACGACGTTAAAGATCATTTGTAACCTCTCTCTATGTACTTCTTATAATTACATTAATGCATATTATTTTCATAAACATCTTGTTATTGTGATATCTTTATAATTGGCTTCTTTGATTGCTAGTTTAAATTAGTCCTTGTTTATATGCTATTAGTACTTGCTTGTTTCCACTCGTTGTACATGGTTTTATAGCTAGAGATATGAAGATAAAGAGATATATCAAGCAGGGGGTAGTACTGCATTCTTAAGGTGAGTTATCTTCTCACTCGGGGAGCTACTACACATGTATTGCCAGATATTCAGGTAATACAGTCAGGGGTACGGTCCTAATCCTCCCTGGTTAGTGCTCTAAAAAATTGGGTCGAGTATTATTGTTGGAACCTGTAGTATATCGCGAGTCGCGACGCCTTGATAAGCTTGTGAGGTTCCAGACTTTTGAATCTCACCTATCACATAAGTTTTCTTAGGTCATAATATTTCTGATTTTGGTTCACTTCCAATGGTGGAAACTCCACCATGCATGTTCCCTTCTCGATGGAATCCAAACAAGGAAATTCTCACACCAGTCTACAATACCATCGAATGTTTACACTCACTTGGTGAGCAAGTTAGGCGTCATAGTTTTCCTCCACGACCCAATCCGGAGGTACCAATCCCTGAACAACATTCCCCTTCCCCTATACATTTTTTTTCTTTCTATTCACTAGGAATATATACACCCATTATGACCACTTATGAACCAGTCCAACCATATTCTCTGTATGGTACACCTCTAGATCATTCTGTTGGTTCTACACCCCATTTGACCCCAACAACTGGAGGGAAACCATCAGCTACTATCAACTTCGTAACTGGAACACCACCTCCACCTCAAAATTCAAGCAGAGTATACCCTCTAGTTAGTAGTCAACATATGATCATGGGTCAACCTACATTTAGTGGTCAACATATGCTTACCAAACATACTCCAATTCGTGGACACTCTTTAACCGGGGGCCTACCCCTATTGAGTGGACAAAACATAACTGGGAGGAAACATCCAATTAGGGGACAAAGTGTAATCGGAGGATATACTTCATACATGAACTACAATATGGTTGGAAGTTCACTCCCATCCATGGGACAACCTATGTGGGAAAATCAAATAGGGGGGCCATCTACTTGGACCCAACCCCCATGGGGGCATACATACTCATGTAATCATAATATCATCGTAGCTCAATACTACCCAGGGAATGTTTTTCTTGGATTACCCTATCCCGGAAATATGAACACCCCATGGGGGCATCATAATATTCCATCGACTGGACCTCCAGCCGGAGGACCACCACCCCGACTATATGTCCCACCCCCCTCCTGCACCACCTATCTCACCTCCACCTCCACCACCCAGAGGACCCCTGTACTCTGGAGGAGGACCTCCACACTCTGGAGGAGGGACCCCTTCAAGTCCACCTCCCAATCCAGGAGGACCACCCCCATATGGCCAACACTCCATGGGAGGACCTTATGATAATTCGATCCATGGTCCCACTGGTACTCATATGCCTTATCAATATTACCAATATCCACATCCAAACCGATAGTTACCATTTCTGGCTACGTTAGATCTGTCGGATATATCAAGTTTGAATAATGATCCCATCCAACATGGTATAAATTGGCCACATATTCCTATGAAGCTACCATCGGACATACCTAACTTTGACGCCAAAGCTAGTGAGGATCCTAAGAACCACGTACCGACATAGCATTTTTGGTGCTCCTCCAATTCCTTAATGGATGATTCTATCTGTCTGAGGTTGTTTCAATGAACCCTCACTGATACTGTTGAAAAGTGGTACATAGAGTTACCACCACACTCTTTCGCCGATTTTAGATATTTAGCTATGGCCTTTTCTACTCACTTTCAACTATCGATCCACTATGAATCCCACACGGATATTTTTACATCCCTCCAACAATCAACCTCCACTCACATTTCTGATAATATTCATGAGTGGAGACGGCGACGTTGCCTCATTAAAGCTCCCATTCCAGATCAAATACTCATTGATTGGTTCATGAATTCATTATTATGCATCATAGCTAAATGCATTGTTATGGGAGGGGCAGCTACGGAAGAACAAGCCATCTCGCGTGCTCAGTACCTAGATCTCGTTTATGCTCAATCTGGCACATTATATGACATTATTCCTAATGCCCCACGACCTACACATGACCAAACAAAACCTCCTAAGGGACTCGACGTCGATGGCATCATTGGTTCCGTTCATACCCAGCCTTCTACTCAATCGAGTGGATCACAGAACCACCTTAGTTCAGCTCCATCATGGTCACAGGCTGGAAACAACACCAATCACTCACCCAGACCTGCTTCCACTATGGAGGTGAATTCAGTTCAATCTGCTTCACCTCATAAATCCAGTGGTAAGAAAAAGAACAAAGGAAAATCCAAGAAGTCTTCTAACTAGCAGGAGCCCAAAACCAATCCCAAGTCTAATGATACAAAACAGAGAATAAAGGTCAAATATCCTTGTTTACTATGTGGTGACGATCACTTCACGAAAGAATGTCCACATCGTGAAGAAGTCCAAAATTTTCTCAAGGGAAACCCCATGCCCACGATTTTAACAGACCCCTTCCCCACACAACAGCAGCAAATGGTTGCACAACCACCACCTCATGCTCAAGGAGAACCATCCACAACCTCTCATGTTCTCATGATCCGCAGCGAAACGGTTAACTTATCTACCGGGTCACATACATATGAATCTATTCCCGATAAGGAATCTAATAGAGGTAATATTGAAAAATCCTCCCCTACATCCAATGCTCGTCCACTACAAGGTCCTTTGACCATAGATAAACCTCTACCAGATACAATATTACGTCCACCAAAGAGCACAATTTGAAAATCCATTTTCAATGCTAATGCGCAGGCCACTCAAAACTACAACATTGTAGAAGATCTCACCCAGGCCCCTTGTTCTATGTCGATGATTGAAGTATTAAAAAATTGTCCCAATCAGCATAAGACTTTGTTATCTGCTATAGCAGCAGTAGATCTTGATTCCTCCAACACTTTTATGTTCAAATTAGAGAATTTGGAGCCGAGGCTTTCCCACCAATTATCGTTTCAAATCGTTACCAATGTTTCTGGGAAGAGTATCCATCGTACTATTTTATACGAAGGAGCCTCTACTTTGGTTATGTTGATATCCTGCTAAGGAGACATCGGCTCTCCCAAGTTAAACCGTTCCCCTACTAATTTGAATGCATTTGACGGACGTGGCTTTCAACCCCACAGGATGTTACAATCCTTAGTCGTAGAGTTGGGAGGTAAGACTGTTTCCATTAACGTGGAAGTAGTCACCGCCCCATTGGATTATAATTTGTTACTTGGTCAAAATTGGTTACATGCCATGACCGTGGTCTCATCATCTGTATTTTGCATTATGCAATTTCCCCATCATGAGAAAATTGCCACTATCGACCAGTTAGATTTGTGTACACCAGACACCACTACTCATCCTACGAATAATATCCCTCTCTTATGACATTCATCGCAAATGTATGAGAGTGTGGGGGTGGGAATCTTAAAGTACTCATCCATGATGGGAGTCTTTCCAACACTATATCCCCCATCACATGTTTCCATGGTGCACATGATCTCATCCATGATCCCATCCTCCTTCGACTTGACAGAGCATTGGATTATGCCCGATCTTAATCATATGGATTTGATTGGAGATGTGATTCCTCTCAACCCCACTAAAGCCACTTATGAGGCCATCCAAGCAGCACTCGATTTACTGGATGCAAACTCTCTAGTGGCATCTAACTTGGATTCTCTTTCACTCCAACAAAACTCATACCTACCATCACCTGATCGTCTACTCTAGACTTTTCATTCTAATGAATCGATCATGGAAATTATGAGCTTGTATGAGCCTCCATGGGAAGACATTCATCATCAATCGTCCTTCCTTCCACCTCTAGACATGGTAGAGAACATGATTCATACTATTGTTTCACCATATTTCTTTTCTCACCCTCAATCTCGTATTCTTACCCAGGATACAGTAACCGAGGGGAATTTGGAAAATATCATGCCTACCATCACTTTAGACATCTCGGTAAAACTAGGAATCGTGGAACATATTCACATAGTCCAAACTTGTTCTCCTGATGAAATCAAGACTTTTACGGCCTTGTTTAAACAATTCCATGATGTATTTGCATGGAGCTATGAGGAAATTCCCAGGATTGATCTTGTTATTTTTATGCATGAAATCCAAACATATCCCGACGCAAAACCTGTCTGGAAAAAAATTCGTCCATCGCACCCTAGGAATACTGCGGCTATTAAAGCAAAGATTAAAAATCTGTTGAAAGCTGAGTTCATTTATCTTGTTCCCTTAATAGATTGGATCTCCAATGTCGTCCCAGTTTCAAAGAAACAGGGAACCATCAGAGTTTGCATTGATTACAGGGATCTTAATAAGCCTTGTCCTAAGGACAATTACCCTACCATGTTTATCGAAAAAATTATTGACAACTGCGCCGGAAGTGTAATATTTTCATTATGCATGGATTTTTTGGCTATAATAATATTGAGATCCACCCAACTGATCAACATAAAACTGCTTTCATCTTCCCATGGGGTATTGTTGTTGCTGCAACATCCCCCCCAAAATTTTGTAAATATTGGGGCCCCTCCTTCTTGTTTTTGAGAAAAGTTTGCTTAGAAGTCAAATCCCTTCCTAGAAGGTCCTTTTACACTTAGTTTTTCTAAAGAAAGCAAGTCCTTTAGTCTGTTTTTGTTTTTTCTTCTAAGTAAAACTCAGCTTTCATAGCCGAAACGGCGGCACAACTCGTCGAGCTGGGCCGCAACGTTCGATCCATTTTGTTAATTTTTTAGAGCTTTACCCATTTCGGCGCAACTCATCGAGTTGCGCCAAAACAAGCGAGAGTTTTTGTTAAGTTTCAAAGTTACCTTGTTTCGGGGGAACTCACACAATTCCGTCGCAACAGTCGCTCCAACTCACCCAGACCTTCCGAAACGCGGCCTTTGCCTTGTCTTTTTCTAAGTTTTACGTTGCAGCGAATCACGCCAAGTTACGCCGACATAACTCGTAAGCATGAGCCGAAACAGCTGGAACTTCGTCAAGCTTAAGCGTTTTAAAACATTTTCGGTGGAACTCAGCCTGTCTCACCGAAAATATTGCCTCTGAACCCTGAGTCCTACCGATAAGAAGTGACATGAAGTAGCCGGAGAGACTCAACAAGAGTCGCCAAAGTGAGATAGCGAGAGACCAGGTTTAAGCTGACATCGAACTTGCCAAACTGTGCTAGCCCGTTGCGGAAGCACTCAGCCAACGCCGTCGACATTGTCGCTCCAACTCACCGAAGGCTCTCGTTTTTTACGGTTACGAATTAGTGTCGAGCGGCACCGAAAGGACCCTAGTCACGCTGTCATAACAGCGTCCTTAATGCCCCACTTACCCGGTTAAATGCTCACATGTGCCAATTCTCTATAAGTAGATTTGGGGTTTTGGGGTTTGTTATTGTTTTTTTTTTTAATTGTTAGAACTTTTCAAAACCTCGTTCAACGTTGTGCTACCCACTCAAGGATGGCCAGGTCTGCAGCCCATCAACCACTTGGAACCCAATCGTCTGCTACCAGGTAAGTTCACCTTTCATACTCTTCGGTTAAAGCTTTGGTTTTTTGCGTTAAAGTCATTTCATTGGCTCCACCGTGGCCACCTTTTTCCCTAATAGATTCTTCCCTTGCGCTCGGTTGGTCTTTCCCAAGGCCATTTAAAGAGCCTAGCTGGACTCATTTCCCTTCCCCATCAGTTTGTCTGGTTTAAGTTGCAACCCCAAACCAGCGCATTGGCAGAGCCTGGTCGTAACCACCCGGCTGTTCTCTTTTGCATCCTATTTTGAGCATCCCGAGTCATCCAACTAAAAGGTCAAGATGTAGTGTCGTGAGTCTTACTCTTCCCTGTTTAGCACTAATGAAGGAGGCTAGCTCATCTATGGTCTTAGCAGGATTTATTGTTTTGTTTTCCTCATGCACATTTAATTTCCTATCTAAAAGTTTGGGACATAGTATTATTTTCAAGGAAATTTGCCAATATTGTATCTTTGTTCCCTGCCTAAGCTATGCTTGATGTTTGGATAAATTTCAGTTCAATACTCAGTTTTGCATTTTAGTTTATCATGTATATACTCATGCATGGTTTTGTCTAGGTTTAACCACAATGCTGAAAGGTGGCAAGAGGAAGGCAAAGATGTCCGAACCCGAGTCAGGTGGCGAAGCAATTATGGAAGCAAGGGTCGAGACATTATACGAAGATACAAGGCCGTTTATGGGCATCGCCCATGAATATAGTTGGGGAGATTTGCATCACATGATTAGAGAGCAAGATGTTCCCGGATCAGTCCTGGAGGAGATGTACCTATACCAAAACATTAGAAGCTCCGCATCACCAAAGCAGCGACGTGTCCAGAACTCTTTCCCTGCTCAGAAGTTATCGGATGGATCCTGGCGCATGCAGACGCTGAATCAAGAGTCCTATCTGACACCAAAGGAGAGGCGTTTTCCGTGTTCCATCCATCCCACATCTCGGCCACCTACAAGTTGCCCCATCCTCAACAGTCGTTGAATGACACCTGGATGGAAAGTCTCAACATGGATTTCATAGAAATGGCTAGAAAGTTGTTAATTCAAGGCAAGCAGCTGAGACATAAGGAGAGTGACGAATATGAAGTTCAAGCACTAAGACCTCCTTTTAGAATCATTGCCCTTATGCTAAGCAAAAATTTTGGCAAAGATGATGGAACCATTTATAATTTGCATTGGATCCCTTTAATCCACTATGTAGCATTCAAAGGCACAGTTTTCAATTGGGCAGACATCTTGTCGGACAATATATCGTCAGCCATAGTTGTTGCTAAAGGAGGGCTGGTCCGAAAGAAATCAGTTTTCTACATGTCTTCATACCTTGTGGATTGTATTATGTCAAAGCATCTGTTCCTAGGTTTAGGATGCATTTGGAACAAAGCTGACACACCCGTTTATATTGCTTATAAAGTTCATGTGGGCTCAAAATTACAAGAGGCATTATAAGGCCATCTGTGAAGAATTCATTATGCCTCTGTATGAGCTGATGTTCAACAAAGAACCCAGTTTCCTATCTGAGAATGCCATGGCAGTCATGGAAAAATATGGTGATTTCTATCTGTCAGAAGAGGGCACCTACATAAGAATGTATAGAGGTTCCAAACCACCATACCTCCTGCCTAAGAATGCTACTGATTTTGTTATCCATAAAGAGGCAGTAAGCCAGGTGTTTTTAGATGGAATTGGTGGTTTCCTGAAGAAGTTAAAGAAGGCCTCATTCTCGGCACTACCCTTCTATGTTGGAGCATACAAATTCGCTAAGTTCAAATCGGATGAGGACTTTATTCAGGAATTAAGAGAGTTTCATTTTGGAGAGAGGATTTTCACAAAGAATGACAGGCTCAATAAGGCTGCAGACCACTGCAGCGAGGTTAATGCACACTTTGAGTATGCGCATTACTTTGATGAAGATGAAGAAGTTTTCAGAAAGGTCAGTAATATGACCGAACTCAAAAGGCGCCTTCGTTTCAAAAGTGGACCTGGCTCTAGTTCCACCGTAGCCCAAGAGAAAGAGAAGAAGTCGAGGCTCTGACGAAGGAAGAGAAAAGGCTCAAGGCTGAGGCTAAAAAGATCAAAAAGCAAGAAGCGGAAAGAATGTGGAAGGAGTAGCAAGACAGGATTCGAGATGAAGAAACGTTGTATGATGTTCCTTTTGCTGAAGTAGCGAATTTAAGAAGACATACCCGTGCTTATGTTAGGAAGCTTGGTGGTTTGAACGCAATTCCCTTACTCCCAAGAAGAAGAGACCCTAGAAGGGAAACGCAGTATACAAGAGATTCAGTTCTTGTTCAAAACTTTGAAGAGTTGGTAGATCTGTCTTTGGAAGAAATCACAAAACCTCTCGGAGGAATTGGACTTGAAAACCCTCCAAATCTAGAGGAACTTCATACCCCACGTAATTATCCACATAACACTCCGCCACATTCTCCACGTAGAGTCATGGTTGTGCAGGCATGGAGAGCAAGGGGAGCGTTGAATTTGGCTGGGCCAGTTCATGATCTGCCTAAGAATCCAGCAAAAGGTTTTACCCAAGTATGATCCTGGGAAAGATATCTCTGTTGAAGATCACTTTAAGATATTTTACCCAAGTATGATCCTGGGAAAGATATCTCTATTGAAGATCACTTTAAGAGATTTTATCTGGCTCTAAGCCTTCTGAATGTGTAACACGAAGATGTAGTTTGTACACTCTTTCCCTATACATTCGAACCCAAGGTATCTTTCTGGTACTTTAGTTTACAAGCCAGTTCCATATCGAATTGGGAGGAATTTGAGAAGTGTTTCTTAGGTAAATATGGAAACCAGAAGACAATTGCTACACTTATGAAAGAATTACTATCCATGAGAATGGAAAAGAAAGAGAAGGTTCAAGAATTCAACCAAAGATTTACCACATTATTAAATAATTTTAGTGTTGCAACTAAACCAGCTGAAGAATCTTTAATTGAGTATTATACAACAACGCTTGATCCCCCAATAGCAATGTTTGTCAAAAGAACTAAGAAAACTACCTTAATAGAAAACTTCGAAGAATCCAAGAAGGTAGAAGAAGAAGCAAACAGCATTGCTAAACATTCTGTAGATGTGGAAGCAAAACCATCAACTACTAAAAAAACCCTGTTGCTAACCAGGAATAAGGAAGAGCCATCAGCAGATATGGAAAACGCGGTTAAGATGATGCAAAAGTTGTCCAATAAAATTGTAGATTTGGAGAAAGATAAGGCAGCCAGTACATCTAGAAATCCATTTAAACCTTTCTACAAGAAAAAAGAAGAAAATGGTCAGCCTTTTCCACCTATGAACAACTCTGTTGTTTTGAATTTAAATGAAGTAGGAATGGATGATTTCTGCACTTTCCATCAAGAACCACACTCTGAAAAAAGTTGCCCGCAATGGATAAATTCGATGAGTTTGGTGATGAACCAAATGTTGGATGCAAAAATAGCAGATCAGGAAGATCCCCAAGAAGAACAGACCCTCAAACAGGAAGAAACCACTCTAAATACCACTATGGTATTGTGGGATTGGGTGCCTTTAACAGAGTTAATTGAATATGACCCTGAGGAAAGTCAAGTTTCAACGGTGAATGTCACTACTCGTAGCAAGGTTCCAATCACTGATCCAAGCCCGACTGCTCCCAAACCTAAGGTTTCCAAGGAAATACCCAAAAGGCACATCATTTTCATTCCACCGCAGCCTAAGGAAAATCCAGCACCTACAAAAGAACCAAACGCAGAAATAGCCAAACAGCCAAAAGTTACTTCAAACAAAATGAAAAATCAGCCGAAAGTTGCAAAACAATGTGACATGGGATATGATATAATCAAAGACATAAAGAAAACAAAAGCAAACATTTCCATATTTGATATGTGTAGTTTGTCTCAACAATGAAACAAGCTATTACAAGCTCTTTATCCCTAATCTAGCACTCCATTAGCAAGCACTCAGGAAGATCCTGAGATAAATGAAGCTAGTATTGGCGGGAAATCTAAATCCCAAACTTTGCCTTTTCTCTTAACTTTCGAAATTTTCAATCATAATGTGCATAACTGTTTGGTAGATTCTAGGGCTTCCTCGAATGTCATGCCACTGTCAATTTGCAAAAGGATTAATGGGAAGCCAATTCCATCCCTAGCTCAGATCATGCAGTTAGATAGAATAGTTGTTAGAGTTATCGGAGAAATGAAGGATGTACTCATTAGGTTATCAGCGGATCCTAGGGTGTGTCAGTTTATTGATATAATGGTAGTTGATATTCCTGAGGCTTATGGTTTGATCTGGAGCAGGGACTGGTCTACAAAACTAAATGGTTATTTCGCAACGGACTAGTCTCACTTATGGTTACCATATCAGAATACGCAAAATCAAATTAAAATACTAAGAGAACCTCACATGAAGAAAAATGTAACTGAGTTAGAAGAAAAGAATCAAGTTGTAGCTTTCTCATCTTAAGTTTTGGGAAATTATTTCTTATAGATTGGACCAGGTAATTACCAATCTGAGAATGTCAGCCATGAATCAGATGAACAGTCTGATCTCCTTCAATTTTCTTGGACTGATGATATTGATTGTAACATAGTTAAATTAGTCACTGACTTAGTTGATAGTGATACTAACTTAGTTAAAACAAAGAATTTTTTTGGGTTCTATACTTTGACGGTTCCAAAACTCAAGAAGGATCCGACGCTGGTTGTGTTTTAATTGATCCTAACACCAACAAACACTTTTATCTTGTAT
The DNA here is from genome assembly GCA_027924585.1 of Larix kaempferi. NCBI lineage: Eukaryota > Viridiplantae > Streptophyta > Pinopsida > Pinales > Pinaceae > Larix > Larix kaempferi. The sequence continues at coordinate 19,183,345 of BSBM01000023.1, read as the reverse complement.
ATTATAGTTCGAATGTACTAATAACACTGCTGAATATGAAGCTTTGGTTCATGGATTAAAGAAAGCTATTGGTTTGAATGTCAAATACTTGAAAGTCTTTGGTGACTCAGAAATAGTTGTCAGGCAGGTGAGAGATACAATTCATTGTCTTTCACCACATTTAAAGGGTTATCAGTCTGAGGTATGGGATTTAATTTCACACTTTGAAGCTTTTAATATAAATTCTATTCCTAGATTACAGAACGCTGCAGCTGATTTGTTAGCTACTTCTGCTTATAGGTTAGTGCCCACTAATAATAAGTGCTATATCAAATTGATTTTCAGGTCGTCTGTTTCAGATAATATTACAAATCTTAGAGTGTTCGATGATGACGATCAGATCATTAGTTTCCTCATAAATGAAGATGCTTTCTAGGAAGCCATTATAGATGAAGAAAAACATGATTCTGATCTGCAAAGCAAGGACGCAGTCAAAGGAAACTTCATGCCCAAAGGAGTGAGATCTCTCGAAAGTTTGTTCGATTTGCAGAACAAGTTCAAGAGGGCAGCGAATGTTAAAACTCATAGCTCCTCTATGCAGCATGAATTGGTAAATCTAGGTACAGAAGCTTAACCAAAGTATGTCAATCTTGGTAAATGTTGCTCACCAGGCGAAAGAGTAAGTTCATTGAAAAATTTCAGCAATATAAAGATGTCTTTGCATGGACTTATGAGGATCTGAAAACATATGATACTCGCATCATTTAGCACATAATACCAATGAAGGCAGGCATTAAGCCATTTCAATAGCAATTAAGAAGAATGCATCTGACTCTTGAGCCTTTAATACAAAAGGAGTTGAAGAAATTGTTAGATGCTAAGATCATTTTTAAAGTCCGGCACTCTTAATGGGTCGCTAATCTAGTTCCCGTGAGAAAGAAGTCAGGAGAAATAAGACTATGTGTAGACTTTCGGAACTTGAACAAAGCTTCTAATAAAGATAACTATCATATACCTCCAATGGAACAAATTCTACAGATGGTATCAAGATCAGAGCCTTTTTCTCTACTAGACGATTTCTCTGGTTATAATCAAGTACTAGTAGCAGAAGAAGATCGTCTCAAGACTACTTTCTGCACTCATTAGGGAACGTTTGCATACCAAAGGATGTCGTTCGGCTTGATAAACGTAGGAGCTACTTTCCAGCGAGCAATGGACATTGCCTTTCGAGGATTGGACGATCACTGTGTTGTAGTCTATCTAGATGATGTGACAACTAAATCTCAAAGAAGAGGGAAGATCATGTTTTCCATTTGAAGCAGATTTTTTATCGCTGCAGGAAATATGGTATTTCTTTAAATCCCAAGAAAAGTGTTTTCGTTGTTCTTGAGGGAAATCTTTTGTTGAAATATTGTAACTTCAAAGAATATTATATTTGTATATTATTTATTCTGGAGATGTTCCATACCTCCGATGTGATTATACTATAAATCCGGAGATGTTTATTCCTCCGAGTTGGGTGTGGTAACTAGGGTTATTAGACCCACCATTTGGGGGTCGGCCCAGTCAGTTATAATGGGGTATTTAACCTAATGGTTAAATACGAGCCTACATGTACTTGTGTAAAATACATATCAGAGTAGTGTATAAATAGAGGAGGTGTGTTCCTCATTTGATACACACACACACTTGAGGATAGCGCACTTGTGGAGGAGAGGTCTGCTATTGTGGAGGAGGAGATCATGTCTCAGGGTTTCATCTTTGTATATTGCTGGTCATCTATATTGAGGAAGCTTTGCTGGGTTTTCTACCCCATGAGGGTTTCCCAGGATAAATCTCTGTCTCTTGTGTTTATGCTGTGCTTGTTGTTTCTTCAGTGATCCTGTATATGCTATTATTGTGAAATGGAATGTAATGCTACTATTTTCTGTCTTAGCATATTGAATTTTAACATGGTATCAGAGCTAACCTGAAGGAAGGCAAGATATGGCACTAACGACACTTGCTTTACTTACGACAATTTGAAGGTTAGGGTTTTACATAGCAAAAACCAGTCATCGTAGAACTTTCGCTATAAATCTGTTTTGGCGACGTTTTCGGATCTGAAATTGTTACAGGACGAAGCTTAAATCTCCAGGTACCTTGTGTCCAAAGGACAACCTCTAATTCGTTGTACTTTGTGATTTATGATCTATACAATATAGGGTTTCTGCCTCTTCCAGATCTGAGTCAAAATAAGGTGACCTTAGGAAAAAGGTCATAACTTGGGATAGGAAGCTCCAAATGAAATTTCGTAAAAAGTGACAGGTATTACACAGACTGTACTATCTCAGGAAACTTTTTCAGAGGCCGAAGGTGAACCAGTGACACGTGACACTCCATACAAGTTCGCTCTCCTGTTTTATCCCATAAACAGGTCATGTTGCGACACTTGGCATAACTCTCTCTCAGAGAGTCCAATTGAGGTCAGACCTGTCAGGATGGAAAGATAACAGGTCGAGATATCTTAGGAAACGTTTTCAGAGGCCGAAGTTCAAACAGTGACACGTGTCATTCTGTACAAGTTCGCTCTCCTGTTTTATCCCATAAACAGGTCACGTTGCGACACTTGGCATAAATTTCTCTCAGAAAACCCAATTGAGGTCAGACCTGTCAGGATGGAAAGATGAAAGGTCAGGATACTACAGAAAAAAGGTTTCAGACCCTGTGGAGCAAAAATTTCATATTTATAGCAGAAACAATCAGGTGCATATTTCTGTCAAAATAGAATTATTTTTGGAACACCTTTATTCATGGCTTCCGGAATTTAGGGTTTCGGAGAAAGTTAGAATTTTTGGAATCAGAGTCCACGGCTGAATGCTACTCAGGAAAATCAAAATTTAGAGACCAAGATCGAATTTTTTGGTTGGGTGGAAGACCGGGCTTGATCAAACCCCAGTTCGGGATTTTGATCGAAAAGATGGAAAATTAGGGCTTCAGCAAAAGTTGGAATTTTTGAAGTCTGTAACCACGGCTGGAAGCTCCTAAGAAAAATAAGAGTTTAGAGCCTTGGATCAAACCTTTTGTTTGGGTAGAAGTGTGGGCTTCATCAAACCCTAGTTCGGGATCCTGTCCAGAAGATCTAGAAGTTTCAAAGGCAATTTTGAGGGGTCAAATTTTGGAGATTCCAAAATTGAAGTATGCCAGTTTGATAAGCTCAGCAAGACATATTCTTTCATCCATTCAGAATTATGAAAGTCAAAGTTTGAATCTTTAGGGTTTCTCTAGCAAACCCTAATCAAGCTCCAGATCAAGTTTCAGGGGGAGTTGAGGCTAAGGCCTTACATAAGAAGACTACAAGAAGTCTCGACAGGTATGACTTAAGGAGGTTCAGGTATGTCTTGAAATCTGATTCTTGATTAAGTTCATAATGTGTTTATCTTCATGTTATTTATTAGTACAATCTTGATTTATGTTATTAATTGTCTTATCACCCTAGTAACAATATGAATGCATGTGAATGATTGAAGACATTCATTGATTAGGGCTATATGATTGTACTTATGCATTATGGTGTTGTGTGAGGTTGATGTTGTCTGCTAACAAGACACAGGTACATCACAAAAGACAAATCAAGTTCCATGACCATGACAACATGAAGACAAAGACTCACGAGGTATGTATGACTTTGTTATATTATGTTTAACCTACGAGACATGCAGGTTCTAGCTCAGGATCTCTAAATCATTGAAGAGATTGTTTAGGTATGTTGTACATAACTAAGCAGGTATACTAATCCAGGTATGTTTTCCTATGTCATGTTAGAATCTTACGTTGTGTAAGTATACTTGGTATGATTGGTTAGTAATCAAGGGTTTATGCATATTATGTCTCTTATCTTGGTTGATGATTTAACTAACTAGATCAAACAAGAATATGCATGAGTAAAAGAAGACTTCCTTGAAACTATGAATACTAATAATCATGACTGTACATATTCAAGATTATTTAGAATTAGATTGTTTTGAGAATATACTAATGGGTGTATGTTTGTATATGAGATCATGAGGATGACACTTGAACATGCACAATGGTACAGAATGAATAGAAGTTCAAAATACATACAGAAGATCAAGCGGGAGGCAACCACACAAACATAAAAGATAAGTATTTGAGTTGTTATTTGAAATAATAAATGATATTGCCTGTAATAGGTTGTATGCATATTTGTATTCCTATAATATATCATGGTGAGTGTAAATATTTATAGAACATTGAACAGTATACTACTAATATGCATATGATTGGTAAGTTGGACAAACATTCCATTGTTGCTTGTCTAGAATGAAACCTCTTTGCTGACATGCTGAGAGTTGTGCACACTCTCGATAGTATGTTCTGGTAGATATGGAAGGCATCTAGATAGCCACTGTATGCATACAGGATATGGGAAAGTGTTGTGCCAAAGTATTGGTCAAAATAGTTGCATAACTATGTAAATAATATCTGTATGCATAATAGGTTATCATGTCAATATGATTTGATGATTATGAAGTATTACTAATCATGTACCTAATTTTTATTTGTAGGAAAGATCATGATGAATGATGAACACTGAACAAGCAATGGATGTTCAACAAGAAGATTTACAAATCAAACAAAATATAGAAGGCTCATGGCTAGAAGATTCTCTTAGAAAGAGGAAGAGAATCATGATGAGATGTTTGCTCCAAATGGCTAAAATAAGACCATTCTCTTAATGGTGTAATTAAAGAAGAAGTGTGAATCAGGTTCTATATGGTTCCCAGGATCGATAATCAATTGATGAGCTTAATGATCACCATGGGTGATATGGATCTCAACCTTTGCTACAAGGTTGAATATGGCTTCTATACACATATGACATGAATGCACGAAATAACTCACCACAGAGTTCGAATGATGTTGAGGCTCATATCAATAGACCCATCTGATGAGAGATGGCACAGATAGATAACTGTAGAAATGAAATTGAAAGATCTCAGATTGATGCATTACTTTCTAGGTCTAAAAGTATGGAAAGTCTCAGAAGGAATCTCTCTCAACCAGAGAAAGTATGCTAAGAAATCTTGAGAAGACTTGATATGTTGGAATGGCCACTCTTATGGTTTCCAACTTGAAGCTGTTAGGGGATAACTCATCAGAGTTAGTGGATATAACTCTGTACAGTCAAATTTTTGGGTCATTGATGTTTCTAACATATACTAGATTAGATATATGCTTTGTTGTGAATACCTTGAGTCAGTATCTAGTGGAAACTAGATGTTTTCACCTGATAGTTGCAAAGCATGTGATGAGGTACATAAAGGATACGATAGACTTTGATCTATGCTATCTTGGAGATCATGACTTTAGATGGCTAATCAGATGCTGGTTGGGAAGAAAGTGTATCAGACAGGAAGAACACATCAAGAGGATGTTATTGTTTGGGATTAACCATGATCTCGTGGTTTAGCTGGAAGCAGTCTAGTGTGGCTCTCAGCACAAGCAGAATATATGGCTGCTTGCTCTGCTAGTTGTGAAGAAGCTTGGCTTCAGGATTGGTTTGAATTAGAGATAGAACCAACTGTGATCCTATGTGACAAATAGAGTTGTATGAATATGACAAATAATCTAGTGTTCCATGATAAGTCAAAGAACATAGGGATCTAATAAGATATGATGCAGAAGGAACTAAAGTTTGAATTTGTAACAGGTTACCATTGTACTAACCAAACCTCTACGTCAAGTGAAGAAGTTACCAACCAAACCTCTGTCTCAAGTGAAATTTGAATACTTTCGAGACAAGCTTGGTGTAGCTCAAAAGGACCCTCCTCGAAAGGGGGAGTAGTATAGTCACTGATGATGAGATTGTCTCATCGAACAACAAGGTCGATGATGAGGTAACCTGTTCTCTACACCTAGATACTTAGAAATATTTAGATTTAGGACTCGTATACTTAGAATACTTAGTTTTACTTATACATGCTTTTGATGTTATATGTATTAGTAAGAATACATGCTTTTGATGATAGATGTATTGATGAGAAGACAGGTAGGGATTGTATCATCCCTGGACTTCGGTCCCTGAATAGATCCGTAGACGTATGGTCTCCGAAAATGAAGTCCTTAGTGGACAGTTGAGGGGATTGGATCATCCCTGGACTTTCAGTCCTAAAGAGAGCCGTAGACGTGAGGCCTCCGAGAATGAAGTCCTTAGTGGACAGTTGAGGGGATTGGATCATCCCTGGACTTTCAGTCCTAAAGAGAGCCGTAGACGTGAGGTCTCCGAGAATGAAGTCCTTAGTGGACAGTTGAGGGGATTGGATCATCCCTGGACTTTCAGTCCTAAAGAGAGCCGTAGACGTGAGGTCTCCGAGAATGAAGTCCTTAGTGGACAGTTGAGGGGATTGGATCATCCCTGGACTTTCAGTCCTAAAGAGAGCCGTAGATGTGAGGTCTCCGAGAATGAAGTCCTTAGTGGACAGTTGAGGGGATTGGATCATCCCTGGACTTTCAGTCCTAAAGAGAGCCGTAGACGTGAGGTCTCCGAGAATGAAGTCCTTAGTGGACAGTTGAGGGGATTGGATCATCCCTGGACTTTCAGTCCTAAAGAGAGCCGTAGACGTATGGTCTCCGAAAAGTGGGGATTGTATCATCCCCGGACTTAGGTCCCTGAATTGATCCGTAGACGTGAGGTCTCCGAGAAGTGGGGATTGTATCATCCCCGGACTTAGGTCCCTGAATTGATCCGTAGACGTGAGGTCTCCGAGAAGTGGGGATTGTATCATCCCCGGACTGCGGTCCCTGAATTGATCCGTAGACGTGAGGTCTCCGAGAAGTGGGGATTGTATCATCCCCGGACTTAGGTCCCTGAATTGATCCGTAGACGTGAGGTCTCCGAGAAGTGGGGATTGTATCATCCCCGGACTTAGGTCCCTGAATTGATCCGTAGACGTGAGGTCTCCGAGAAGTGGGGATTGTATCATCCCTGGACTTAGGTCCCTGAATTGATCCGTAGACGTGAGGTCTCCGAGAAGTGGGGATTGTATCATCCCCGGACTTAGGTCCCTGAATTGATCTGTAGACGTGAGGTCTCCGAGAAGTGGGGATTGTATCATCCCCGGACTTAGGTCCCTGAATTGATCCGTAGACGTGAGGTCTCCGAGAAGTGGGGATTGTATCATCCCCGGACTGCGGTCCCTGAATTGATCCGTAGACGTATGGTCTCCGAGAAGTGGGGATTGTATCATCCCCGGACTTCGGTCCCTGAATTGATCCGTAGATGTATGGTCTCCGAGAAAGTGATTTTTGATGTGGTTACTTGTATCGGTAGGATACTTGTATTGATGATGTGGTTACTTGTATTGGTAGGATACTTGTATTGATGATGTGGTTACTTGTATCGGTAGGATACTTGTATTGATGATGTGGTTACTTGTATCGGTAGGATACTTGTATTGATGATGTGGTTACTTGTATCGATAGGATACTTGTATTGATGATGTGGTTACTTGTATCGGTAGGATACTTGTATTGATGATGTGGTTACTTGTATCGGTAGGATACTAGTATTGATGACGTGGTTACTTGTATCGGTATGGATACTTGTATTGATGATGTGGTTACTTGTATCGGTAGGATACATGTATTGATGACATGATTACTTGTATTAGTATGGATACTTGTATTGATGATATGTATACTTGTATTGGCATGAATACTTGTACTAATGATGTGGATACTTGTATTGTTATGGATACCTGTGTTGATGACGATACTGACGATCGTGTGATGACGATACTGATGATCGTGTGATGACGATGCTGATGATCGTGTGATGACGATGCTGATGATCGTGAGATGACGATGTTGATGATCGTGTGATGACGATGCTGATGACGATGCTGATGATCGTGTGATGACGATGCTGATGATCGTGTGATGACGATGCTAATGATCGTGAGATGACGATACTGATGATCGTGAGGATCCAGATGTTGATGTTGTTGTAGTTGTTCAAGTGCTGCAGAAGATAAAGACTCAGTATTGAAGATGTTGATGTTCCAGTATTGAAGATGTTCCAGTAACTGCTTGAGTTACTGATGATGTTGAGAAAGCTTCCAATGATTTATAGATGTATCATGTATGATGTTGATGACTCCTTGCTCGTGCAGATACTGTTATAATATCCTTCTCGTTAAGGGGGAGTGTTGAAATATTGTAACTTCAAAGAATATTATATTTGTATATTATTTATTCCGGAGATGTTCCATACCTCCGATGTGATTATACTATAAATCCGGAGATGTTTATTCCTCCGAGTTGGGTGTGGTAACTAGGGTTATTAGACCCACCATTTGGGGGTCGGCCCAGTCAGTTATAATGGGGTATTTAACCTAATGGTTAAATATGAGCCTACATGTACTTGTGTAAAATACATATCAGAGTAGTGTATAAATAGAGGAGGTGTGTTCCTCATTTGATACACACACACACTTGAGGATAGTGCACTTGTGGAGGAGAGGTCTGCTATTGTGGAGGAGGAGATCATGTCTCAGGGTTTCATCTTTGTATATTGCTGGTCATCTATATTGAGGAAGCTTTGCTGGGTTTTCTACCCCATGAGGGTTTCCCAGGATAAATCTCTGTCTCTTGTGTTTATGCTGTGCTTGTTGTTTCTTCAGTGATCCTGTATATGCTATTATTGTGAAATGGAATGTAATGCTGCTATTTTCTGTCTTAGCATATTGAATTTTAACATCTTTTGGGTCATATCATTTCAAAAAAGGGAATTTCGGTAGATCACGAGAGAGTGTAAGCTATCAACAAGATCCCATGCCCCACAACAAAAAATCTATGCAATCATTTATGGGCACCATTAATTTTGTTCGAAGGTTCATTCCTATCTTCGCTCAGACCGTTAAATCTTTGCAGCAAATGGTGAAGCAGAGTGTACACTTCAAATGAACAGACTTGGAGAAGGTTGCATTTAAAGAAATCAAAGAGGCCATAGATAATGCTCCTTCTTTAAGAAGTCCAGACTTCGATAAGGATTTCATTATGTACACCTTTGCTTCAGATGAATCTCTCACGGCTTTGCTCACGCAAAAGGTAGAATCGGGAGATGAATACCCAATTTCCTTTATGAGAACTGGTCTGCAAGGCGCTGAACTGAACTACCCTATTGTAGACAAACATGCATATGTTGTATTCAAAGCAGTAAAGCAAATCAGGCCATATATTCTAAAGAACAGAACTAAATTTGTAGTTCCTCACTTGCCGTCAGATCTCTTTTTGTTCAGAAAGAATTGGGAGAAAGAAGAGGAAACTGGCTCACTGCTCTTTAGGAGTATGATTTAGAATTTAATCCTGCCACCATCATTAAAGGTCAAGGGTTATCTAAATTACTCACTGAACATCCAGTTGATGAAGAGCTGAATTAGGAAAATGAAGTTGAACTGAACATGGTTGAGTTATGTCCCATTTTCACAGCTCCTGAATCATGGTATAGGGACCTAGTGCATTATTTGCATCAAGGGTACTTGCCAGAACATTGGAGTTCTAAACAAAGAAGGGCACTCCATTTGAAATCAGCAACCTATCAAATCATTGACGGGGTACTCTTTAGAAGAAATTATGATGGCATTTTTCTTAGATGTCTGGAAAAGGAAGATGCAAATAAAGTGGTCAAGAAATTACACGATGGTCCTGCTGGGGGACACTATTCCGGAGATACAACAGCTCACAAAATACTCAGAGCTAGATATTATTGGCCCACCTTATTTAGAGATGCTCATGTCTATGCTAGGAATTGTGATGTGTGCCAAAGGAGTGCAGGGAAATTGCCAAAGGTAGCAGGACCTCTACAGCCAGTCATTATCTCTGAACAATTCGAGCAGTGGGGCATAGATGTCATTGGAGAAATAAAACCAAATTTTTCTCTACAGCACCGCTACATCCTGACGGCCAGAGACTATTTTACAAGATGGACAGAAGCTGCTTCGTTGCGTAAAATTAATGAGGATGCAGTTATTAATTTCTGAAAGGAGAACATCATAACCAGGTTTGGGGTTCCAATTTCCCTAGTTTTTTATAATGCGACTTATTTTTTGTCTTTTAAGATAAATGAATTTGTTTATGAGAGAGGAATTAAGTTACATTATTCATCCAATTACTATCCTCAAGGAAACGGATTAGTTGAATCTACAAACAAAAACCTCATCTGAATTATTAAGAAAACTGTGATTGAAAATCAGAGAAGTTGGCACACAACCCTCCCAAATGCTTTATGGGTAGATAGAGTCACCCCCAAGAACGCCTTAGGAGTTTCCACGTATACCCTTTTATATGGCAGAGAAGCTATCCTTCCTCCAAAAATATTACTCCCATCCTTGCAATTGGCCCAAGCCTCCCGAGGTTCCAGCAGTCAAGTCTTACAATCTAGAATCGACACCCTATTGAAACTTGAAGAGTCCTGGCAGAAAGACAAAGACCGATTCCACCAGCACCAAGACATAGTCAAAAGGTGGTTTGATAAACGAAAGTCTGGAAAGAGAAGTTTCGAGGTAGGTGATTTAGTTCTGAAATGAGACCATCCACATGATGGTAAGGGAATGCACACAAAATCTCAACATTTATGGGTCGGCCCTTACCAAATTTTTTAAAAGCTCGGCTCGTCAACATATAAGCTGAAAGATTTACAAGGGAAGGAAGTAAATCTACCCCTCAACGGCCTCGCTTTAAAGCAATACTTCGCATAGTCCTGTGAGGGATTTTTGTACATAAATAAACACTCTTGTTTCTTTTCTTGTTTGTTTGCTTTTGTTTTCTACTGTTCTTTAGTTAACTTGTTTTTTTTCCACCTTGCTCTATGCTCAATTTTTCTTTATTCTTTCTTTAATAAAGCCTAGCCCATATGTAGTAAAACGTGTTTTGGAAAAGGGAGCTTACGATTTGGTTGACTATGATGGAATATCCTTAGGGGAGCCCCACAATGGTCTCTACCAAAATCGATACTATGATTAATTTATCTTGCATTAGTAATCTGTATATATTGTACATGACATGTGTTTGTGTTTGGTGTGACACTTTCTTTTAGTGTGTTAGGATCTCAATTTTCGCTTATACCATGTTCTGCCTAGATGCGCAGATGGAAACCTACTATGGATTCATAGACGGCGCTATCCGGCACACCCACAGCGTCACCTCGACAGCATGGTTAGTTTATTCCCCTGCCAGTGAACTGATAAGATCAAGAGGAACTTTCCTAGGTCCTGCAACTAATAACATCGTCGAATATCACGCGGTGATTGGATTATTGACCGACGCTTTTTCCTTTGGTGTGGACCATGTTGTTATCTACCTCGATTCTCAACTATTGGTCTTTCATTTGAACTGTGTCTACGCTATCCATGACCCTATATTACTCCACTTGCTCTGGAAGGTACATCTATTGGAAAGGTCTTTTGAGTCCATTCAATACCTACACATTCTAAGAATTATGAACATGGTTTCCAATTCCTTGGCTAATTTTGTATTAGATTGGCATATTGCACATTCATAAAAAAAATTATCAAGGATGCATAAATCAACATAACATGTAAACTATTCATAGTGTATAGGAAACCACTCATAAGATCCAAATCCATCATGAAAACACATGTATAAACAGCTAGATAGTGTTTTATATATATCATGTATGGAAAAATGTTGTACAAAAAGGTATTGAAACACAAAAATATGAAGCTCATAAGCTTTCAGTAGGTCACATCTACAAAATCTGAATCCTATGGCTTTCAGTACATCATCATATATACGTCATATCCCTAAGTATGGTCATGGTAGCATATAATGGCCCTAACCACCCAATGGGGTAAATGACCAAAACATCTTGAGACTCTCATTGTCCTACACTGGTAGTATTGAGGAAGATCATCTATGGAAATGTCTGGGATATCAGGGGTCAATCACTGGAGGATCTCCTCCAGTTCATCAAGATCCTCCACTGCCTCCTGATGGACCGCTGCCATCTCCCAAACTACTCCTCACCTCTCGATCGGTGAGGAACCCGCCGGTCTGGATGGGCCAATATCTGTATAAGCAATATATGACATATCAGTACTAAAAAAAAATGAAAAATCATAAAATACATAAAAACAAAATAGTCTCTTTCTTACCAATCTATCCCCATTGCTCTCCATCCAGAAGAGCTAAATCAGGATCTCCTCTAAAATCTACACCTGCATAAGCATAATCCTCAACCATGAGGAGCTTCCCGCGTAACCACCTGAAGAAGTTTGGCCTGTATGTGATCATAGGCCCACCACCACCATGGAAATCCATCACCTCAGCCCACCTTTTCATGCGTGGATCTCACGGATCAAAATCACCGAGCTCAACCTGTGGATGAAGAAGTGGAACCCTTTCCAGGAAGAAATATCCCACGATGGAACCATATCCAAACCGTTTCAACTCCCCTCTACGGAACTTAGCCAATTGTTCTTTTAGGTTTGCGAGGATCCCCTCGCACTAGTTGAACACAGTGGGCGCCATACACTCGATGCAATACAACATATGGTCCTTGGTGGCCTGATGTACGGCCCTGTTTCCCACAAATCACTCGATGGTAAATACCATATTCCTCAAAGGACGGTCCCGTACATTTTTATGGGAATTTTCCCACCTAACATCTGCGTGCCCGAAGTACAAAATTGTGTGATAAGGTCCTCAGCGGACCGGTCACTGCCCGTAGTTCCAGATAGTTATACAGGGGCCCCACGCCTTGACAATCCCGTCAAAAAGTATATGTCCTCAATATCAAAGGTGAGTATATGCGCTCCTACTCTGAAATAATATTGATCTAGATCCCATAACCGAATCAAATAGTCTAACAACTATATATGGGCCCTCATTCCTTGGACATGGAATAATTTGAGCAATCCACACCCTCTGAAAGCATTAACGGAGTGAGGATCATTTGCGTGTTGTACATCCTCTAATTCTTGCTCACGCTCTTTCCACTTCACCATTTTGATGGCTAAAACATGCACAAACACCAAAATACGAGGCTTTAGATAATTTCCATTACTTCCCAATTTGTTTTTTGGTCCCCATTCCCAATTTTGTGGGTCGAATTGCATCGACGCACCTCGTCTTTGCAAACAAGTCATTAGCGACGCACTTTACCCATAGAGAAAGCGCGTCACGGTTGGGTGATGTAATTCCCGAAAGGGGAAAGCGCGTCACCCAAGGCGCGCAATTCCCCCTTTTGAATGAGTCCAAAAAACCCAAAAATTTAAACCATCAAAACAAAGGGGATGAGATCTAGGATTACCTAGAACTTATAGGAAGTTGAATGACTGACCGAGGCTGCCACAATCGTTGTCGAGAGATAAAGATACAAAGATGTTTATCTTCACTATTCAACTTGGTAAAAATGAAATGGTAAATAATTTTTACTATTCATATTTTTTATATAAAAATGGAATATTCCTTTTTTAATTTGTGTTATTTCGTGGGTTGTTTACTATAGTTGATCTCATTTTTACATTTTAAAACCTTGTGATGGATCCTAACTTGGTTCCTAGATCTTACAGATAAAGGAAAGTGGTGTTTTGACTATGTTGGTAACCATTGTTAACATTTCATACTCCTTATCAAGTGTGAAAATGTCTTTGAGCTTTTTTTTATACTGTTATCACGCTCGTTAAAACTAAGCATTAAAGGTATCGAGCTAAATCTGTGTTCCTTCTCGTGCTCGTAAATACATGAGAATAAGTCACAAAGTCATCTTTTACCTCTTTTTTGGGCTCATAAAACTCCCACAAAAAAGGAACCCCCCTAGAGTCCTTTAAGCTCTTTTCAAACTCCCTAAATAAGAAAAGATCGTCAAGCGAACTTGATTCTTTCACGCTTGTAAAAGTATTAGAAATGTCGTCTTTATGGTGATGGTTTACCCCTTTTTCGGACCAGTGAGACCATTTACGAAAAAGGAGGACTCTAGTTAATCATGACTATAAGAGTTCTTTCTCACATTGTTTTATCCTTTTTTGGGTGAGGAGACTAACATTTACGAAAAAGTACTTACCAGAGTCTTCTTTAGTCCTTTCAGACTTTCTAAACATGAAATGGCATTGATTTTACCTTCTTTGGACTCGTTAAAATCTAACATTGAAGGCCCCTTTTAAGGGACGAACCCCTCCTATCTCAGGTTCATAAAACATGTTAGATTGGACTCATCCTAAGGATGATCTATATAGAGCATATGTTACCCTCCTCAAGCCCGTAAATAAACAAAGAGGTACTCATCAATCATGATGAAGAATAAGGAAAGAGTTTGCATTTACTTGTAGTAATGGCAGTATGTAATCGCTCTTGAACATGGCACTCATTTGCATTTCATTCGAACCGCTTGGATAATCTGCTTGTCCTCATGTCTCACCAATTCCATGAGTCGCTTTACTCCTTTGGGTCATTCGAAGAATGCACGATCATTAGTTGCATTACCGCTCGGTGTCAGTCTCGTCATGTCAATGCTTCCAAGTCATTCCACTCCGTGTTCAAGAGAAGTCTATTGATCGAGTCAATATCTACAGTCATTATACCTTCCTTTGTGTCGGTCGTTCGTGAGTTAGTCTCACACATCACTCTATAGTTTGATCTTCTCCAAAACAAATTCGATCTTCTTTCATGTCGATGATGGGGTAAACATCATGGCCCTCCTTTGACGGGTTTATCCTTATCAAATTCAACACATCATCTAAGGATTGGACCTAGAAACCATTCAAGTACCTTGGGCATGCATGCCTTAATGGCAGTTTACCTCGCTTTCAACAGTAAGTTCACATCATTGACTTCTAATTGAAAGATTCCACCGAATGTTCGACCTCAACTCATTTTGATTCACATTCGTAGGTATGTACTATGATACCTTGGGGATCATTGACATCAATGATGATTTCCCTCATACTTGCTAACAGTTTACATCAATGACTGGTAATCAAGTGGTTTCTACCATGTTCTAATTCAAAACATTGTAATCACATGGCTAGATTTGTATCGTTGCGGGTTCATTTTGAAGACCCTGGGTTAACTTATGTATCTTACCCAGGATGTAATGGATATTTTTTGAGTCATATCACACGGATCCACTCTTGCATTGGTCGTGGCTGTGTAATTATCTCGTCATGGATCTATGCTTGTGTCTAGTATCCATGATTGTGTTCATTCAGTCGATATTACCATGGATCTACAATGTATTGGTCGGCAGCCATGTTATGAGTCATTTGAGACATATATATCAGATTTTGTTATACTGCAGGAGTCTTTGTTTCCAATCGATGGTTCTTGCCTCAAACTCTCATATTTCAAAGCATATCA
Source organism: Larix kaempferi (assembly GCA_027924585.1). Classification (NCBI taxonomy): domain Eukaryota; kingdom Viridiplantae; phylum Streptophyta; class Pinopsida; order Pinales; family Pinaceae; genus Larix; species Larix kaempferi. The sequence goes on along the minus strand of BSBM01000023.1, from coordinate 19,167,988 downwards.
CCTACCCTATTTCGCTAGCTTCATGCTTTGGGGGGTATTTTGTTACACCAAAATTTCATCATCATGAGTTATGTGTCCTCTATTTTCCCTATTCCTAAAGCACCTAGGCCAAATGATTGAAAGGAGAGTTGTTGTTGTTCCTTTTACCTTTTGTTGTCACCCTGATACTCCATGCTCGTTGACAAGGTGCGTCATACCATTAGTGACGTACTCTGCACATTAACAAAGCGCGTTAGTGACGTTGGTTTCCTTTGCACAAGGTGCATCACCCATTAAATACGTGAGTTTCCTGTGTGAAAGGTGTGGCGTTGTTAGTTTAAAAGGAGAAAGAGAAGCTTCGAGCGGATTCTAGAATCCTTGGTTACGTGGGGGCTTATCTCTATGAACTAGGAAAGGTGGATTTCGATCCCCTTATCCTTGGGATGATACCTTGAGATTCTCCCACAAATCCTCAACCTCTCTTATCCCTTTATGCCTCAAATACAAACCCCCTCTCCATAGTTAAGGAAGAGGAAGATAGAGCACTTAAATACTAGTGAAATTCTGCTAGAATTGCTTCCCTTTCATCCATCAAGAGGCAAAATCTTGGATCTTTGAGGCTAGGATCATTTGGAAGGAGTTACGACGTCAAATCTCGGTTGTAACCTCTCTATATGTACTTCTTATAATTACATTAATGCAGATTCTTTCCATAAACATCTTGTTATTGTGAGATCTTTAGAATTGGCTTCTTTGACTACTAGTTTATATTGATCCTTGTTTATATGCTATTAGTACTTGCTTGTTTCCACTCATTGTACATGGTTTTGAAGCTAGAGATATGAATATCAAGAGCTATATAAAGCAGGGGGAGAGTACTGCGTTCTTAAGGTGAGTTATCTTCTCACGTTCTTTGCAATTTGATCAATCTAGGAAATTAATTTGTATTGTGTACTTCTTTTGTTCTAGATCCGAACCATTCGGACTAGGGAGATTGGTTAGTGTCCGCACCTACGTATTGTCCGCAAACAATTCTTCCATGATTCCTAAAATAAATTCAAATCCGAAGAAGAATATCCCCTAACAAAACAAGGAGAAGAAGAACTTAATACAACCGAAGGCAAGTTTCAAGGAGAGAATATGGATGAAAAATATGAATTCAAACTCTTTGTGAAAAGAATGTTGAAAGGTTTAAAATACATATCTCATAACATCATCCAATCAAGGAAAGAGACCAGAGAATGCTTGGCTAAGCAGCTGGGAAACAAATATCGAGAAGGGAGCAGTAGTGGCTCCCAACATCGTGAAAGGAATATCCCTGGTGGATCAATATTTTATAAAATAGGGCCTCACAATCACCCCTATGATTACAAGAGTGAAACAAGAGCCAACCTAGGCCTACCATGCCCAAGTTCACTGAGAAACATAGAGAAAAAGAGCCTAAAGTGCAGAATGAATCTCTTTCTACATGGGAACATCGGTATATTGAGTATTGTTGTAGTCAATCAATTTGCATATTTACCAATAATACATCATGCAAGATCAAAAAAGTATTCATAAGATAATACACAAGACAAATTAATGGAGATAGAAGCAACAAGTATTCTATTACTCAGCAGAGACTATACAAAGTATATACAAGAGATCAAATACATATGCATGCCTTTTCCGGATCTCAGGCCTATATTTATATAGATTACAATCGATTACATAACGGTATTGTTGGTTCAATCGACCGACAAGTTCAGGACGACAAGTCAGAACCGACAAGTGGTCAGTCAGAGGACCTAGTCGGCTTAGCGGACTAAGCTCCTCCAACATCTCCCCCACCAACAAAACGCTTCTTCATCCCGAAGAAAGCAAGGAGATGGATAACCCACTGGAGATGGCGAACATTTTTTGTTGAGTAATGTTTCATGTACTTCTTATCATTGTCGAAAAGAAGAGGTGCTTGTAGACGACTGATGGATAGCACAGACTTCGATGATTGCTTTGACAGATATTGTCATTTGGTGCTAAAATTCTTCCCAGACACACAAGGATTTTTGGATGTCGATGGTGAGAGTGGTGATCGACGAAAGGATCTCCATATTTTCTGGAACTGGTTGATCTTGTATGTTGCACATATTTTCTCCAAGGAAGATGAGTTGGTTGTCGACAGTTGAAAGCAACCGATGGAGTTGTGGGATAATTTGGTCAACTTTGAGTAAAGTAGATCTTGCTTGAGATATCCACTGTTCCTCTTTCTTCTCTAAATTTGCTAACCTCTTAGTTTCCATGGAAAGCTGACTTTCCAATATTTGTACTAAAGCTTCAACTACTCCTTGGATTTTTTGTCGGATGTTATTGATTTGTTCCTTTGCATCTTGCATTTTGACAAATACTTTTCCATAATATGTGTACCAATTCCGCAGTACATCGGCAGTTGTTTCGGCCTCTTGGACATATTGGACTAGCTGACTATGGTTCTCATCGAAAGATGTTAATTTATTTTTCATCAAGAATGGTGTTTCGTGTTGCTGGGGTTGTCGGCCTTTGGTCGAATTTTCTTGAAGGGCCAACACGACGATCTCAAAAAGTTTGTAGGAATTGTCAAGTGGAATCTATTCTTGAGTCAATGGCTGGGGTGGCAGAACTCGTTAGACTACTTCTTCGCATTTAGTCAAAATTTTGGTTTGTTCATCTTCTAATTCCTTGATATGATCCTTGTCGAATGCTCCTCTTTTCATTTTCTCTCTGATGATAGAATTCGAGATTAAGTCGAGATTTACATCCATGGATTATGTTGGGTTAAACCTAGATATAGGACCGAATTGATCTAAGTAGTAAGTCCAGGTTGATTCTGGAGCTGTTGATTTCGTTGATGCTTCCTCTGTTGCTCTCTCTCCCTTCTTTTCCTCTCTTTTATATTCCTCTTCCTTCCTTTTTATTTTTCCTTCTCTTTCTCTTACTCATTTTCTTTATTCTTGTTTGTATTGTCTTTGTCGTGTTCCTTGTTTGATTTCTTATCTTGTTGTTTTTATTCTTATTGGTTTTCTGGATGAGACGCAGTGGTTGAGTCGATGGGAGGAGGGGAAGGTACTTCAGTCGGTTCTTCTGGAGGATGGGGAGGTATTTCAAACGTGTCGGTAGGTGATGGTGGGGTTGTAGGAATAACCAGGAGGATAGGTTCGATGGATGCAGGTAATGGTTCAAGGGGTAGCTGGATCGATGGTAGTGGGGCTGTTGGGGTGGAATTTTTCAAGGAGCTCTTGTTTGACGAGTTAGGTATATCGATTGGTGTAGGGTTTTCAACGGGGAAAGAGTCAATGAAGGTAATATAACAAGCTCGATGGTGGTCGACACTCTATAGGTTATGTCACTTTCAGGATTGGGATTTTTTTCCATAAGTGTTGTAGCATAAGCAACAATTTATGGTCCTGCTGCTTGTGAAGGAGCTTGTTATGTGATGTGAACTTCTGTTGAGGGTAATAAGTTTTGTTGACTTGGGGTAAAAGATATTGGTTTCTTGACTATCAGTGTTTTCTAGTTAAGAAGGATAGAGGGTAATTGGTTAATGAATTCTTATAGCTTAGCATTGGTTTGGATTCCTATATTGGGAGGTGAAATATTTTTTTTGGGTAAGTATATGTCGGGGGCATGCATGGGTTCACGGTCATTTGACCTGGTAGGAACATCAAGTTCTTCGGTGACAATGGTCAAGTATATGGATGGTGAGGTTTGTGTGAGGTCGACATGCGGCGGTTCAGTTAATTTGACTCTCTTAGTTGGTTGAGCCGACGGTAGGGATTCTTCTTCTACAATCAATTTAGCTACTTTCTCAAAAATAGAAATTTTTTTATGGGTAGCATATTCAAGTACCTGCGCTGCTAGCTTGTAGAGTTCAGTGTTTTCTTCTTTTTCATCTCCTACAATATTAATTTCCTTTTTCCTTTTCCTATTGTTTTGGGTCGTATGTTTTGCTTGGATTTGAAAATTTAGTCGGCGACATGGGAAATGTTTTCTTTGGTTAATTCATATTCCAGCGCTTGGTTATCCGACTGTGTTTTTTCTTAACGGTCGGGAGAATTCTGGTGCAGAATCATTATAATCCCCAAAGGGTTTGGTTCGACAATCTGATCGTCTCTTAGTGTAAATTTGTCAATATATAAGCGTACTTCATATGCCTCTTCTTTCTTTTCATCCATGGGTGGATCGACAATTTCTTGGTTCTTTAGTCTTTCCTGCTCTAGATCTGGTATGACTGTGTTGGATTTTCGAGATCACTCAACAAACAGTTGGTCGAATATTGGATAAAAGTTGAGTTTCTCCGCTACTCCAGCTACTCCTTGCAGATACCATATGCTAATATGGTCAAGTGATAATTGAATATGTGTTTTCGGTAATATACATCAACATATTTTTTGTGGAACCCGCCATCTAGATGTGTTGATTTTTAATTCTTGAAACCAAGCTTCCAGCCAAATCGTGGTTGTTTCTCCTAGTCGACATCCTTGTGAGGTAAAATACTTGAAGTTATACATTAGGGGACCTTTGTCAACAGTGAATTTATTTTCTCCAACAGGTCAGAGATGTGACATAGCAATCCAAATAATCAAGGATGGAAACCTGATTATTCCTCTTTCATCTTGGAATTTTTCACAAATACTCTAGATAATGCCTGCCAAATGCTCAACCCAATTGTATATTTTTCCTCATTGTGAAACATTCTAGACAACTTCAAGCATGTCTAGTTTAAGGTCTGATCCTCGGCCGGTGGCAGTCAAGCCAATCGACACAATATTGGCGACAATTCTGTCAGTTTCATACTTAATCTTCTTAATGAACAACCCCCTGGAATTCTTTCTTGTTGGTGTTCCTATGAATTCTTTGACTAGTGTGGGGTTAGGTCTAGTAGGTACAACATCCCCTTTGTTAGAGAGCCCTATTATTTTTGCAATAAGGTCGCCATTGACTTCGACATGGCTCTCAAAGTAGAATTTCCCTCTGTAGTATCGACTAACAACAAACTAAGTAATTAGTTCTTTGAGTTCACCAAAGATGTCGAGCAGGGGTGCATTCATATAGGTTAGTAGTTAGGCGGATCGTAATTTTAGTTCTCCTCCTAGCCATTTTCCATTTGATTCTTTCCCCCAGTATTTTATTTTGTCCATGTTCGCTTCCATTGTTGCTCTTCAATCTTGGAATTCTGGATTTTCTACAATATTGTTTTTAATCGAGTATCTGCTTCTTCCAGTTGTCAGATGTTTATAGCTGCAGCTCGGGTGGTGGTTTGCGATTTCTTTAGTTCCATTACGTCTACTAGTTATCAAGTAGGGTTTCTCACTGGTACAGATTCGGTCAACTCTGAGTTCTGTTGCTCAAGTTCTTGGCAAAATAATACCCAAGTTTCTTCAAGTGTTGTATTTAAAGTGGGAATGTCTTTCCTAGGAACAATCATGATAGGTGAGGGCATTAAACGCGCAGTGGGTGAAGATATTAAATGCTCATCACTTGATTGATAGTTTGTCGGCACTATTTCCGATGCATGCCAAATTTTCTACTCCATAAGTTGAGTTTGGTCGTTGTTTATTTTGAGTTTCCTCTGGTCATCGGCTTGATGCTTTTCGGTCGAGAGGATTTCTTTATGCTTTGGTGTGCTTCATCGGCTTGGATCTTGTCAGCTAGAATCTTGTCGACCTGTTTGTCCTTGTTGATCACATCCACTTAGTCGATCATATATGGTCCGTCATCCCTTGGGCCTTCATGCCTGGCAGTTTTTTTATTTGTCTTCCTTCTTGCATCGTCATTGGTTGTGTTGTCTCCCCAATCTATCGTCATGTTGAACCTGCCACTACCCATGTCTTAGTCTCCTTTTTATACTATTTTGTCTACCTAAGTTGGTTGTAATTTCTTTTTGTTAAAATTACAAAATCATAATTAAGTAAATGGTAATAAAAATAATTGTGCTTAAAGAAACGTTTCAAACCTGGGCACATCAGTCGGCCAATGGTGATACGTCCATTGGTCGATAACGTGACTTTTATTATACTCTGTAGCGTTTTAGCCGCACATTGTTGATAATTTTTATGAACATGCTTCCTTGTAGTGTTTTTAGTCGAATTGATCCATTGGCATTGATTTCTTCTTCCATGTATGGACCTAACCATGCAGTGTGCAATTTCTTCGATTTTCCTTTAATCTTATTGTCGTAGAGCAAGATGAGATCTCCAACTGATATATCCTTATTTTTTATGTTTCTATCATACCATGCCTTTTTTTGTTGCTTTGTGACTTCTTGATGATGAATTGCTTTGTGACTTATTGATGACGAATGCCAATTCGACTAGTTTTATTTTCAGTATGTCAAACGATGCGCCACATTCATCTGTCCATCTGAATTCTTGGTTTTCTCTCATCAATTCTTCAAGTGGATACGTCATGTTGGAATAATGGCGAATAAACTTTCGATAATAACCCCTATGTACCAATAAGGTTCTAACTTGTTTTGGATTGATTGGTGGTTTCAAGTCAAGAATAACTTTATTTTTTGTGAAATCAACTTGTATACCTTCTTTGCAGATAACATATCCAAGCAGAATTCCTATTGGTGTTGTGAATATTCATTTATTGATATTCAACGATAGTTGTATTTGACAACATCTATCTAACATTAATCTTATCCACTTACAATGGTCTCTTGGCATAGAATATATTATACAAACATCAAAGTAGACAGCCATTATTTTGTATATGTATTTTTGGAATGCTTTAACGACAATTCTCAAGAAGACGGATGGTGCGTTTTTCAATTCGAACGGAATTACTCTGTATGCAAATGATCCGAACTCACAGGAAAATGTCATCTTTTCTGGTCTTCTTTTGAAATAAGGACTTGGTTATAACCAGAGAATCCATCAATGAACGAATAACATTCATGCCCTGCAACTTCGTTGATTATTTCGTTGGTGAAAGGTGTTGGGAATGGATCTTCCAGCATTACTTTATTAAACTCCCTGAAGTTAACACGGATCCGAATTCATGTCGGATCATGTTTCTTTGGTTGTATGACCATCGAGATCTCCCACTCATCCTGATAGACAGGATAGATAATTCCTACGGCGAGCATGTTGTCGATTCCTTCATAAAATATCTTTATATTTATGTGCCAACTTATAAGCTATTTTCTTGATAGGATTGGCATTATGTTTGATGTCAATTCTCATTTCTCCCATATCATGTACTAATCCCTTCAAGTATTTATAATATTTGGCGAAAACGTCTTGAAATTCTTTCAACAAGTTTGTAATTTTTGTTGTATGTATTTCGGTCCAATAATCGCCAATCTTTGCAATTTTTGGTCTATCATCATTATATATGTTGAATTTTTTCAATTTGATTTGTGCATCCATCCACTCTGGTGCTCTTGTTTCATTAATATTTCATTCACCTTCTTTAAATTTTGTGAATATTGTTGAAAGTCTTCTGCAGTCAATCTTTCTGCCTCGTCCTTCTTTGTTGATTCTACCTTGCAAATTGTTTTAATAGGTATTGAAGTGGTTGGATGTTCCTTATTCCATCTGAAAATTTTCCCTTCGATTTTTTCGGTTTCCATGTAATGTCCCTTTTTAAGAAATTTATTAAAAAATTTCACTTTTTTCCCTAGTTCGACCTTTGACTAGTTTTGATGTCTAGGTCTCCAAATTGCTCCAAATGCTCCCAAATATTCGGAGAAGGTATATGACTGATGTTAGGAATTTATTATGATGTTCATGGATGATATAGGACCACCAAAATACTTCTGCAAACCCCTTTAATATTCTGGACAAAGTATGGAATTTAACTAGCAATTTGAGGTTCAAATCCCCCCAGGATAAATGTTGAATATGGCTCTCCAAATGCCTCCAAACCCACTCGAATTTATGAAAAAAGGTATGGGATGTATAAGGGACAATATTAAGGTCTCATGTGAACCATTGTTTAGTTTGTTAAGTCTGTTATAACCCTCTCCCAAACAGCTACAAAATCACTAGTTCGACCTTGGGGGAAATGGCATTAAATCTTCTCCAAATGCAATAAAACTGAGCAAGATGACTCCAAATTCTTAAGTACTGAACATGAAACTTGTTCTACTCATTAATGAAATTCCATTCAACATAAATACATTATATAAACACTCTTCCATTCGAATTCATCAACATTGCATTGGTATACATCAATATAGTGGGGAAATGGTCATTGTTTGCTCATTCATAATCAATTTTACATACAACCAATTGGAATATCGACCTGGTAAAGTTCTGAACATGAAGAACAGAGGATATCCATATTAATACAAAATAAATGGGGAATTAGAATCTCCCCCAAAGAGTACAATAGCTCACCAAAAGCGCAATCCCTCAAGAAGCAAGAATATGCAATGAAAAGTGGAAATGGTTGAAGGAGTGAGCTGCACTAGAAGAACCATGAGATGCCCTGTAGCTTACACCTGCAAATAAAAACTCCATTAAATATCCATGAAAGTTCTGAATGGAATTTCCACACACCAACTTGGATGGGAATCTTTCACCCTCGAAATTGGCTAACGCAAGAAGACTAGTATTCCACTAGCTCTCTCTCTTCACACATGCAAATTCTCAAAATGATAAAAATCCCTTCTCATAATTGATTCGTGTATTTTATAACCAAAATTAGCCTCCTATGGTTCTAATTCCTCCCATTAGATTATATATATTTCCAATTAGGAAAGATTCCACATTATGCCACTTGTCTCCCAAGTTCCCAACCTTCCACCTTCTCCCAATTCGAGTAGGAGTCTCTTTGGATTCTTCAAATCCCATGAGTGCCACCTTGGAGCCTATTTTTGGGCTTGACATGTCATATTAGTCAAATTTCAACAATCAGATCTGAAATTTGTCATAGGTGTCATAGATTCTTCATCATTGTTGTCATAGGAGCTAGGGAATCTAACCCAAGTGTCCACAAACTTCTACTTTGACCCTTCCTCTTCCACGGAGGTTTCCATTCCATCCAAATTCGACCTATGATGCTAAATGCCATGTGTATGAGCCTACCAACTCATCCAATAATGTTTTCCTTCTCATGGATTCGAAATGGAAAGAGAGAGATGCCATCTGTCATTGAAAAATCAAGCTAGTGTGGGTCCCACATCCTCCATATGTCTTCAAAACCAATTGCCACCTAGAATTTCTCTTGAATTTCTTTATTCAAACTATTTATTAAATACTTGAACTATTCTAATGTCTAAACATAATTTATTAGCTCCCTTATTACAATTCCAAATGTATCCATCCAACCTAGGGAACTAGTAGAATTGATGGGATTGTCTTGCTATGCAATTATTTGAATGGGGACATTACATTCCATATTCAGTCTTGTCGAATGTTGAATTTCTATTGATTTGATGTTATTACATGTAGACATATTTCGGCAATCTATCCGCCAATTATCTATCGAGGTTTTATTGGTTGTTGGTTGTAGGAAACTTCTAATCTGATTACCCATGTCTTTCAATGTGTCATCCTTTGGAGTGAAAGGAAAATATTTAATAAAATTCTCTCTCGGTTCTTTCTAAATTAAATTTTATCCCGTCTTCTTCTATTTTAAACCGTTTATTAGGTAAATCATCAAGTGTTCTAGGGAATAAGTGCGGCTAGATTATTTCATCTCGATATCCTAGTCTTTTCCATTCCTTTTTGCATATGTCGATGTTCTTCTGGGGATCTTGTCCCTGGGTGAATGTGGGTATTTTTTCGTGAGCAGTGAGTTTTCTTCCGCCAAACCTTTCGACAAAATACATCGACGTTGTGGTCCATGTCTGAAGTCATCATTGATGTGTATCCCACCAATGTGCAACTTGTTTGATGAAAGTTTTGACTAATCTTTGAAGTCGACCTTGCTCTCCTACACTTTTTTATACTTCGTCGACATGAAATGTAGGAGACTTACGTTCTTTATATCTCATTAGTGGGGTACCCGACGACTCATTCTTCACCGGTGCGAGTGTCAAATATTCTCTGACTTTCATTTCGAAAATATTCAGGATGATTGAAATAGTGTAACATTGTTGTATTTTTTTCTTTGGAACAAATTTGAATGTCCAACAGTCTCATGCTTGAGCTTCATAGTTTTCCATCTTCCAGTCATAGAGTTCAGTGTCTGAATTGTATCCAATAGATGAGGGGTTGTTGAGGTGGATTTCCCCTTGACTATTAGACTCGACATAATCCTTATTATTTTGCATCACTTGGTATAGTCATCGGATGTTGGCGTCGTCATCGACAGGTTCTGCCCAAGGTTTTCCTTGAGATGGATGGATGGGTACAATGAATTTCTTTCTGTCTCCTTTAATTTTTATCATGTCTTTGTCGAGGGAGATCGATGCTTTCATCTTTCTTCCCCAAGGTCGACCAACTAATGCAGGGAAGGAGTTGGATCCTTCCTTACGGTCGATGATTTCAAAATCAACTTCTGTTGATATTCCCATGATAGTTGTCTCGGCATTTCTCCATACTTTGATTGGCTCAATCAGACCCTGGTCGGCAAGTTTTAAGTATATGGTTGATTCATGCAATTTTGGTCGGCCCAGATGCTCCCAAGTTGTTCGAGTCATGATGTTGGCTTGTGATCCGAAATCAAGGACGACTTGTCGAACACAGTATCCTTCAATTTCCAAATCAACCAATGGGTCGACATCATTTTTATCCCTTTGGTTCAGTCATCAAATTTTTTTGGTCTACTTTTCTTCATCATTTTTGCTTTCAAGTTCATACATTATGTCTATTAGCTTTGCGACTGCTTCTTCTTTAGTTATTAATTGGAGCAATTCATTAATGTCTTTTCGTTGAGATTCATCGTTATCTTCTTGTGAGGAAAGTTTTTGGAATATTCTTGTGGCACTGTTATACAAATGCTTCTATTCAATCGGATTGGGATAATCATCTTTGCTTTTCAATTTTGTGATTTGTGGATTGTCAGTGCCAATTTTAGTGCCTTGTCGGGTTACAATCTGCAAGTTCTTGGTTTTAACAAGATCACATTTGGGAACACTATACAAGATATTAACATTCTTTTTATTCATAATTTTCTCAAGTATGGTTGGGAAATCTTTGAAGAAGTGATCACCAGCCCCACACTATGTATGTAATTTCATATTTGTATTGTCTTTCCAAGGATAGTCTACAAACAAATTTTCTTCACTCAAGCATGTAAAGCACTGAAGTCATTGACGAGGTCGAGGTCCTCGACTTACATTGTTCCACCCTCAACCATTAAATCCTACTCATCGATTGTATTTTTCGCCTCTGCAAACATTCCATCATCTTTCATTTGTTTGGTGTCGATCATTTCTATCATTGTGGTTGACATTATTTATCTGATAGACAGTATGATAATTTGGCTTGTTTTTCAAACTCCAAGCGCATTTTGTTGTGTTTCGTGACTTTGTTTCACAAGTGGCACACCATTTAGTCTGTGCATTCTTCATGCTGTAAAGACATTCTTTTGTTGGATGCAGATCATATTCCTGGAAGATACCACAAAATCATTTTGTATGTACAATACACACATCCTGTCAACTGTCATCATACCGACAATTGTCTTTTGTGTGTCCTTATTTCGAATAATTTGAAAACCACAAGTCTTCTCCTCGTAGGATAGTTTCACAAATGGATATTTGCATGCTTTCCAATTGTTCCTTTATGCTCTAGTTGACAGATTTCATCAGGTAGTCATCGTCCATATCTATTTGTAGTGCCTTCTTTAATGCTTCTTTGTATGTGTTAAAGTCATGCAGCCGAATATGTATTTGGATTCTTTGTAGTAATCCATCTATGAACCATTGTATTAGCAGAGGATCCTTAATTTGATAGTCGATCGAACACAACAAATATTTGAATCTCTTGTCGTACTAGCGAAAGGTTTATGTCGGTTTCTGGGTGACATTTTCAATTTTTCCACTACTAAATGTTTCTTGTCGGGGGTTTTAAAGAACAAGAAAAACTAATGCTTGATCTAAGCCTTAGTTGCATTCAGTGTTCTTTCAGCGTAGTTCATGTACCAAGTGAGGGCGCATTTACGCATAGAGCTTGCAAACTGTTCCATTTGACGATCCTCATTGACCATGGAATTTGCTTCACATATTGATTCGCATACAAACCAGCGTCTTCGAGGATATTTGTCTCCTTCATAGAAGGGGATGTGTCACTTCATGTGTACCATATCTGGCGTTATTTCCAAGATAATTGGTGGTGACGGAGGTCTACTTCCTCTATTGGATAGGTAGATTATTTTGTCTTTAACAGGTACTACTACTATCTCCTGATGCACATTGACAAGAACTAATGCACGCTATGTGTTTTCTTGGTCTACGTGGTCAAAATCGTCGTCGGTTGGATGTTTGTGATAACCTACAAACTCTATGGACATACAGGAAAAAATTTCTTGTTTTACTGGTGTTATGTTTCTTGTCGAACTCTCTGACTGACTCAATGATTCACTCAGTGATGGAATTGTCTAGGGGGTGCTCGCTCACGGTCAGAATAGAATAGATGGAAGCTTCTATTAGAGAACTCAGGATAAAATTTGATCAAGTTCCCCTCTGTCGGACGCTGGATCAACAGTCGGTTTGATTCATTTCCTTCTTGATCTCATCAAATCCATATACCATGCTGACCAACATGAAGTCCAAAGTCTTGTTCGACAATTTATTTCACTCTAACGCCATGAGTTAATTGTAGCAGTGAATTCAAAGTTATGACCTCTAGTATCCTCACTTGGACATATGTACCATGCTCAATCCACTGATCTTCATCAATAGGTGACAACGTCTCATCAACACCCACGTCCTTTCGAGCCTCGCTCGACTCAAGAGGATTTCCTACCTCGTTTGTCACCATACCTGGATTTCCGTTTTTTTGGAGCACATTGGTATGCTCCCTCATCTCCTGTCGTATTTTTCTCCTCTTTTCTCGTTCAATTTTCTGAATATTCGGAGTGCTCTTATGGATTTCCATTATGTCTTTGTCGAATTTTTGCGACTTTTCGGTGTTGGTCATCTTTTACTTCATCCATCGACTGTCAGACATCTATTCCACCCGACACGTGGTCGGAAACCCCCCCATTTCCAACCCGAAATATTTTAAGTAACTAGGGTGACAGGACAATTCATTTGCTCAAGAAGTGATCCCACTCTCTTTCTTGCAAAAACTTCTCCCACACTTTCTATTTTTCCTCCCAATTTGAATTTGGAAGAGGTGGTAGCAAAAGCGGTTGTGGCTTGACAATGTGTCTTACACCTTTTTCAATCAAATATTTGAACAGAAGTATCGGTAACGCACATAGAAATTGGTCAATTAGATCAATGTAAAATCACTTCTCAACGTCGGCTACAGAGACTCGCTCTTCAATTGCACGTTCTTGGCAGAAATCATCAGCAATCTTTTTGCACCATTCGCAGAGATTTGATCGACCTCCATTGATTAATTTTGTGAGCAATTTTTGATCTCTTTCATTCTCCAGTCTTCTCATCAAGGAAATTCTTCAATGCACATGCAACAGCTTCGACAAACTTCTTATGTGTTTCAAAGAAGAACTTCTCTCTTTCTTGAGTACTAGTTAACTTGTTTCTTCTAGAATAATTTTGCAAGTAATTCACTATCTTTCTATCCCACCATTCTCTGATTTCTTGTTCGATTATCATCAGTTCATGCTTATTATCATCTCATGGATGTACTACCAGAAATGGAACCAATGTTGTAGTCAATCAAATTGCATAGTTACCAGTAATACATCATGCAAGATCAAACAAGTATTCACAATATAATATACAAGACAAAGTAATGGAGATAGAAGCAACAAGTATTCTATGACTCAGCAAAGACTATACAAAGTATATACAAGAGATCAAATACATATGCATGCATTTTCTGGCTCTACATCCCATATTTATATAGATTACAATCAGTTACATAACGGCCTTGTTGGCTCAACCGATCGACAAGTCGGGACTAACAAGTGGTCGGTCAAAGGACCTAGTCGGCTTAGCGGACTAGGCTCCTCCAACAAGTACCAAACATTGAGTGAAGAATGCAGAAGATCACTACCATTCAAATATTTATGTGAATCCCAATACAAGACAAATCCAAAAGGGAACTTTTGAATGCCTACAAAAAATTCCGAGTTGAAAAAATATATTGGTAAGATCTCTTTGCCATACTTTGATGGTTCATCCAAGTGCCCTGCTAGCTCTTGGATTAAAAAATTGGATACCTACTTCCAGTTGAATCCTATGGATGAGGGAGATTCCATCAAAATGGATACTCTACATATGGATCAATTGATTGGTGGTTGCATGGCATGAAGAATCTCGGACATGATCAAGTGACAACCTATGAAGAATTCACCGGAAGGTTCGTTGATCAATTTGATCAGAAATATCTTGAGATCACTTTTAGAGAACTAGTACATGTGAAGCAGACTGGAACTCCTGAAGCCTATATCTCTGAGTTCCAAAATCTATTTGTAATGGTCACTGACATATATGAAGCTCACATGATCCTTTTTTCCATTGAAGGATTAGCAGATCCTTTGAAAGGTTTGGTGAAAGCCTACATACTAACTACCTTTCAAGATGCAATGAGTAGAGAAAGAGATTTGCAAGATGTTATTCCACCGACAAGATTTCCACCTAGGCCTACTATTCCTGCTCAATTCAAGAATCAAAGGCCTCCCTTGAAGAATCTCCCTAGCACTTTCAAGAAATATAACTTTTCCAAAGACAAAGATGAATTGAGGAGAAGGAAGTTGTGCTTCACCTGTCAGGAACCATGGGTTCCATGAGACAAGTGTACCAAGGGAAAATCACACTACATTGAAGTCTTTTCAGAGAGCGAATCTGAGGAGGAAGATGGAGAGGTGCCAATAGATTTAGAAGGATCATATGAGACAGAAGATGAAGAGCCTCCTCCAGAAGGTAGCAAAAATGCAGTATTGACAGGAGTGCGTCACTTCCACACTCTCATATTCAAGGGAGTGGTTCAAGGAAAAATGGCCTCCGTTTTGGTGGATGGAGATGCTACACACAATTTCATTGGTGCATCATTGGTGGAAAGAAGGAAGTTTCCCACAGAAAAATTCGAAGGCTTCACTGTCATTATACCAGGTAATAATTCCATGGATTGCTCTAGATGGATTCCTAATTTGCAAGTAACCATAGGAGATTACACTGTGTCAGATAGCTTTATGTTGTTAATGTGGTTGATACTAACATGGTCCTGGGAGTGCAATGGTTGTAATCCATTGGAGAGCATACCATAAACTACAAAGTGCCTAAAATGAAATTCCAAGATGTTGGTGGGAAAGAGGTATTGTTGAGAGGTATCAACACTTACCCCAAGCAAGTGGTGTTTGCACATAGTATGAGATATATTCTGAGACATGGAAACATTGAGTGGGTTATTGAATGCCTAATTACCACTCAAGGCACTACTTTGGATATAGAACGGTATCTAGAAGATATCAAGAAGTTGCTTCAAAAGCATAAGAGGATGTTTGGGAACTTTCCACATGGTAGGCCACCAGACAGGGGAGTTGAGCATAGGATTTAATTGGAGATAGTAAAATCACCTATAAAAATCCATCCTTAAAAGAATCCAAGAATATTCAAGGATGAGATAGAGTGAACCATCAAAGAACTGCTTGACTTGGGATTCATTAGACCAAGCTCAAGTCCTTTTGCATCTTTTGTAGTCCTTGTCAAGAAGAAAGATGGGACCATGTGCATGTGTATAGACTACGGATCCCTCAACAAAAATACCATGAAGAATAGATGTCTTATTCCAAGGATTGATGATTGATGGATCAATACATGGATCCAAGTACTTTTCAAAGATTGACCTTCGCTCTGGTTACCATCAAATCAGAATGAGGGAGGAGGACATTCAGAAGACAGCCTTTCGATGTCATTATGGACACTTTGAATTTTTAACTATGCCTTTTGGCCTAACTAATGCACCAACAACATTTCAGTCTTGCATGAACATAATGTTTAACAAGTAGCTATGTAAGTTTGTTCTTGTTTTTTTATGATATTTTGATTTATAGTAGGACTTCGGAAGAGCATTTGCATCATTTGGACATTGTGCTAACTATCTTGGAAAAACAATATTTTTATGTTAAATTGTCCAAATGTGAATTTGAAATGGCTGAGATTTTATATCTTGATCATGTGATTGGGAAAGAAGGGGTTAAGGTTCACATGGAGAAGATACAAGCTATTTTGGATTGGCCAAGCCCAAGGAATATTACTTAATTGAGGGATTTCATTGGTTTGTGTACTTATTACCGGAAGTTTGTCAAAGGATTTTCAAAGTTGTCATATCCACTGACAAATATCACTAATAAAGGAGCCTTTAGTTGGTCAGAAGAAGATGAACAAGAATTCAAGAGAATGAAAGAGGTAATGAGCAGTTGTCATGTTCTTGCACTTCCAAATTTTTCTAAACCATTCATACTTGAATGTGATGCTTCATGAAATGGGATTGGAGCTTTCTGGATGCAAAATAAGCATCCTGTAGATTTCAAGAGTAGGAATTTGCAGACACATGAAATACATTATTCCATCTATGACAAAGGAATGTTGGCCATTATGCATGCATTGGTCAAGTTCAGACAATATTTGGTGGGGAGTAAATTTGTTGTCAAGTCTGATCATAACAGTCTGAAGCATTTCTTGTCACAAAAGGAGATGAATGATAGAAAGAAAAAGTGAGTAAGCAAATTCCAAGCCTTTGATTTTGATATTGAATACAAGAAGGGAAAGATGAATGTGTTTTCTGATGCACTTTCTAGAAAACTAACCTTTGCAGTGATGAAACTTCATGATGATTGGAAGGTACAACTAGTAGTAGAATATTCTAAAAATCAGTTTGCATGTGATCTATTTGATGGGACGGTATATGTGATAGCTATAAGATCCTTAATGATGTCATATACCACAAATATAGAATCTTCTTGGTTCCGGAATCATCCTTGAAGAAGAAGATTTTAGAAGTTGCTCATGATGCGCCCCTAGCTGGACATCTTGGTTTTCTGAAAACTTACAAAAGGGTGAGAGAAATATTCTCTTGGAAGGGCCTAAAGAATGATATGATGGAGTATGTGAGAGAATGTGTGGCATGTTAACAAAATAAAGTGGAACACATACATCATACTAGTCTCTTACAACCACTACCCATTCCAGAGCAAAAATGGGAAAGTGTATCAATGGACTTCATCGCCGGTTTGCCTAAAAGTCAAGGTAAAGATTGCATTTTTGTTGTGGTAGATAGGCTAACCAAATTTGCACATTTTTTTGCTATCGCAACCACTACTGCAGCAAGCCAAGTGGATGAATTTTTCTTCAGATAAGTGTTCAAACTTCATGGTATGCCCAAATCCATCATCAATGATAGAGATAGTAAGTTCACCAGTAGTTTTTGGCAAGAGTTGTTTAAGTTAGTGGGAACAAGATTGGACCTCAACATAAGCTACCAACCTCATACTGATGGCCAAACTGAGAGGGTCAAAGAATGGCTTGAGGCATATCTTAGGAATTATCTTTCAGGGAAACAAAAGGCATGGAATACCTAGTTATATTTAGGTGAATTTTGTTATAACTCAACTTTCCATTTATCCATAGGTATGACATTGTTTAAAGCATTATATGGATATGATGCCCCAACATTTGTAGATCTGATATTTGGAGATTGTAGGTCCCAAAAGGAAAAGGATTGTCTCCAAGAGATTCAAGACATACTCAAAGCACTCAAAGAGAATTTGTAGGTTGCACAGAACCGACACAAAGTGTATGCAGACAAGTACAGAACAGAATGAACGTTCCAAGAGGGTGATCTAGTTTACTTGAGGTTGTATTCATATAGGCAGTATTAATTGAAGTCAAAGGGGGCTAAAAATTTGAATCCGGGGTTTTTTGGACCATGCAAAGTTTTGAAGAGGATAGGTGAAGTGGCATATGAGCTAGAATTGCATCCATAAAGAAAGATACACAATGTATTTCATGTGTCTTGTCTTAAGAAAGAAATAGGGAAGCAAGTAATAGTCTCAAAGGATTTGCCTCCCCTTGATTATGAGGGACCTTTGGTGCTAGTTCCAAAGAGGATTTTGTATATTCGATACAGGAGGTTGAGAAACAGAACTATCACAGAATATTTGGTGCAATGGGAAGGGTTTCCTAGTGATGATGCAACCTGGGACGGGGAGCAGATTCTACAACATTCGGGATTGAAATTGCTTGGGGACAAGCAATATCAGGAGGGGAGGAATGTCATGTACCTTCCTAAGTGACCATTTGACCAAGTCCCTAGCCCATCCAATCCCTATGGGTTTAGGAGAAACAAACATTAATTATTGGGATTAATTTTGAATAAGGCATTAGTAGCTAGGAAGTTTAATAATTATAATGTTGAGATCATCCATAGTATTTTTATTTTCATGAATAAAATAATGTTAATGATTATGTGGCCAAGAGGGTTCATAGGAGATAAGACTCGCTCCATAAGAATCTTACCAAAGAAGGAATTTAGAATAAATCAATCAAATCTATAAAGCAATTAAAATAAGGAAACTAGAGATAGCAAGGAAAAGTTGGCAGGAAGCAGAAAAGGCAGTGGAAAGCATAAAAGCAGTGGAAAAGAAAACTAAAGCAATAAAAGAAAGAAAAGCAGGCTTAAAGAAGAAAAGTAGTTTAAAATCATAATAAAGTAGTAAAGCGGGATAAAGCAGGTAAAGCAAAAAGCAAAAAGAAAAGCTCCAAAAAGCAACAAGTTCTAATCTAACTCATGGAGGCACCTTAGGCTAGGTGGCTTGCACAAGAAGTTATTCAGACTATAAATTCAAGGAAGAGCGCACCACTCACATATTTTGGCTAATTATGTTTTGATTTTGATAGCTCTTTATCTCTCAATTCAACTTGGGAGGTGTGCCCCTAGTCATAGCTCGGAGATGTGCCCCTGCTGCTTCCACTAGTTGATTCTTCAGTTAGATGCTTGGATGATGGAATCTATCCATTTTCAATGATATTCTTACAGGACCTGAATTCAAATCAATTCTGATTCCATATCTAGAATGAGCTTTGTGAATCCAGTAGTACAAATCTATAAAGTTTTCCAATTATTCTCAATGTTAGTTGTTTCTACTAAAAAACGTCAAGCATGACCCTCTTCTAAAAGAAATTTCGACTGATATATGATGTAGTGTATGTTATTTTGAGCTTCTGATATCATTCTAGAACTTTCATATTGCCAAATTCTGATATTTACATCATCTTCCAAAACCTACTCTAGATTTGCTTCCAAATTGTCTAGTTTTTAGTAAACTTTCAATAATTGAACTTATGCTCAGTGAAATTGCATTATGTCAGTTCCTAGATTTAATTAAGATCATAATGAACAACATCCTTGTCTGATTTTGCCAATTCGATCATCATTTATGTTGTTTGGAAAATCTTGAATATTGACTAGTTGTGCAGTCCCGGTGTTCCCAAATATTCTATGTGATCCCAAACTTCACCAAACCAGG
Source organism: Larix kaempferi (assembly GCA_027924585.1). Taxonomy (NCBI): domain Eukaryota; kingdom Viridiplantae; phylum Streptophyta; class Pinopsida; order Pinales; family Pinaceae; genus Larix; species Larix kaempferi. Next base: position 19,148,434 of record BSBM01000023.1, on the reverse strand, counting down.
TATGAACTATATTTTTGAAGTCTGATAGAGGGATTGGGGCTTAGACACAATTCATCCACTTATTGGGTTTAGGAGAAACAAACATTAATTATTGGGATTAATTTTGAATAAGGCATTAATAGCTAACAAGTTTAATAATTATAATGTTGAGATGATCCATAGTATTTTTATTTTCATGAATAAAATAATGTTAATGATTATGTGGCCAAGAGAGTGCATAGGAGATAAGACTCATTCCATAAGAATCTTACCAAAGAAGGCATTTAGAATAAATCAATCAAATCTAGAAAGCAATGAAAATAAGGAAACTAGAGATAGCAAGGAAAAGTTGGCAGAAAGCATAAAAGTAGAAAAAGTAGTGCAAAGCATAAAAGCAGTGGAAAAGCAAACTAAATAAATAAAATAAGAAAAGCAGTGTAAAATCGTAATAAAGCAGTAAAATCAAGAAAGAAGGGTAAAAGCAGTAAAGTGGGATAAAGCAGGTAAAGAAAAAAGCAAAAAGAAAAGCTCCAAAAAGCAGTAAAGTGGGATAAAGCAGGTAAAGAAAAAAGCAAAAAGAAAAGCTCCAAAAAGCAGCAAGTTCTAATTTGACTCATGGAGGTGCCTTAGGATAGGTGGCTTGCACAAGAATTTATTCATACTATAACTTCAAGGAAGAGTGCACCACTCACATAATTTGGCTAATTATGTTTTGACATTGATAGCTCTTGATCTTTCAATTCGACTTGGGAGGTGTGCCCCTAGTCACAGCTCGGAGATGTGCCCCTGCTGCTTCCACTGGCTGATTCTTCAGTTAGATGCTTGGATAATGGAATCTATCCATTTTCAATGATATTATTACAAGACCTAAAGTCAAATCAAGTCTGATTCCATATCTAGAATGAGCTTTGTGAAGCCAGTAGTACGAATCTATAAAGTTTTCCAATTATTCTCAATGTTAGTTGTTTCTACTAAAAAATGTCAAGCATGAGCCTCTTCTAAAAGAAATTTCGACTGATATATGATGTAGTGTATGTTATTTTGAGCTTCTGATATCATTCCAAAACTTTCATATTGCCAAATTCCGATATTTACATCATCTTCCAAAACCTACTCTAGATTTGCTTCCAAATTGTCTAGTTTTCAATCAACTTTCAATAATTGAACTTATGCTCAGTGAAATTGCATTATGTCAGTTCTTGGATTTAATTAAGATCATAATGAACAACATCCTTGTCTGATTTTGTCAATTCGATCGTCCTTTATGTTGTTTGGAAAATCTTGAATATTGACTAGTTGTGCAGTCCCGGTGTTCCCAAATATTCTATGTGATCCCAAACTTCACCAAACCAGGTATGAACTATATTTTTGAAATATGATAGAGGGATTGGGGCTTAGACACAATTCATCCACTTCCATCAAGCACTATAAGTTGTTGAGCTCCACAGAAGTCTCGTGGACCATTTCCTTGTACTCTTGGGTTTATCCCAAGGGGTCTACCTGGGTGTGTTGAGCTCATAGAAAGTACCGATGTCAAAGTAGGGAGATTGTATAGGATGCTTCTACTGTCATAAACTTGTAAGTTAACCTTTACCAAGTATTAAAAGGGTTTTTGGGTCCATTTTCAATGTTTGTGCAAGTCCTCTTTAAAACTAGTCATTGTCTTTCCTTCAATTCTCTTCCTAGTGTGCCTTACATCTAGAAAGGTACATTACACATAATTATTGTGGGTATGGTAATAATAACATAAGAATATATTTAGAACCCTAAATGAACCTGAACATAAGAAGTTGAAAGAAGAATGAACATATAGAGTAAACGAATAGTAAAACTACTCACCATGATTCAATCTTAGACCAAGATCTTGAGAATGGTAATTCAATAACTGAACGCAATTACATGACAAAGATGATGTTTACAACCTGCAAAGAGATGATAAAGAAAATGATGTTAGCTACATGCTAAGTAAGCCTCGATTTCATGGCGATGGCCTAATTCTCTTGGTTAGCAGGTCTAAGACAAGGACAGTGAAAAGAATAAACAACAATCTTGTGTAAACAAATAATAGGACAAATGAAGAGCAGATAATGAATTTCTTAATACAGTCATTAATTTCTAAAATGACAAATGGTTATTTTTAATAACAAAGTTAACTTTCGAATCATGTGCAAAGGATTTATTTTCAAATAATTGTTTTCATTAAATCGTCGCAATGTGACAATGTCAATTTATTATTTAAAAAAGATTGTTGAAATTTTGGGACATGAAAAGTTTGTTTTGATGTGACTGATTGAGTGATCTTAGTGTCAATTTCCTGGCCCTGTATGGAACTCCTGAGCTTCCTATACACAACCCCTAACCATCGTCTCCTAATCTTTGCTTGCGACCACACTTGACAAACTGCATAAAGCCAATCAAGACGAGATAAGCTACTCTACCCCGATCTATGCCATGACCTAGCGATTTACCTCTTGCATCCGTCATGTATTTGGAAAGGTTGCTTTACTGATCGTCGAGGTATTGCATGAGTAAATCAACGTGCATCACAACTTCACCCAAGTTTTGACTGGCAGGCCCCATGAATTGTAGGCTTTATCCTCATACCTCAGTAGCAAGTGGTTTTTCTCAGACTAAGACTCGCTCTTAGCTCGAACTATCTTTATACTATGTTTATTGCTCACCATTGAACTTAGATATATTTCCAAGAGGAACTTGATCCTTCGACCACTGTCGAGCGTGAGGTGCATTGAGTGATCAATTGGCCTTGTTTGAGGGCCAAAATCTTTTAATCAGCAATATTCGGTGTCAATCCCTACTAACATATTGGAAGCCTATATAACATAGATAGTGCCGGGAAGCTAGCGGAATTAAATTTGGGTGAGCCATTTGCAAGCACTAGGCCTCAACTTTCATTAGAAAATGCTTTCGCATGTATTTTTGGGCTTCGGTGAAAATGATAATTTTATTGGAAAACTCAACCATCTTTGATGAGCTCATCATTACAAATCCAATGCAACTTGCGAAATTCAATTCCGAGTCCCAAAAATGTTGAAACACTTCTTATCATTTCCCAACCAAACTAAGATGTTGATCCATGTTACTTATAAAACTATTCCTTTCACGAAGTACAGTCATCACACCGATGTCCTCTCAATCTCTAGTAATTTCAAGACCCCTCCATCCTTAAAGCGACTACACACTGAAGAAAAATGTCACACTGCAAGCTTAAAACCCGACACCACCTCGGAGGCATATAGTTACAAATGAAGATATTACATGTATAAAAATAAAACAAAGAAACTATCGATGAGAAGGAAACACATTTTGAGGTACATAAAGAAAACATATTTCTTTGAAGTATGTAAACACCGTGTTTTCACCTTTAAGAGAACACATTAATAAAGCTTGAAGGTGTACGAGATTCCCCATATGCCCTAAAGGTGAGTGCATGATGTCATAATACATGGGTTTTTGTTATCTTATTTGAAAGGGAATAATTACTTAGATGATGTTAGATCTAGTTTATGCATGGAGCCACAACTATTAAAAGAGCCTTCGTGAGTGCATGAAATATTTTATCCATATTTGAGATAAGTGTGAGTGCATGAAATATTTTATCCATATTTGAGATAAGTTGGTGAGAAAGGGGTTTTTTTTTTTTTTTTCCAATTAGAAAATTAGCTATATTTTATTGATAAGTAAGATAAATTAAACAAAACAATATTTCGTAAAAGAAAGAACAACATGAAACCGTTTCACCAAACTAAAAATAACGCTCAAACCCCTGAGCACCTCAAAAAGGGTTTGTTCTTTACCTTTCAAACTGACAACCTATTTTCATATGCGGGGAGAATACCTCCGTGTTCTATTGAAACAACATGGGGGAGTGTTTTGATAAATGTAAAATACACATGTATTTATCTAAGACTCTGATTCCAAATTGGCGTGAATCGAAAGAGTTTTATAAATCTATAAAGCCATATTTGTCGACAAGCTAGCATTGGTTTTATTGCACCGAGTGAAACGAGGTGCTCCGCAGCCTAGTATGGGGGAGATGTTGTAACGTGATATAAGCCAAAAGAAAGCATTGAATATGTTTGATGACAATAGTATGATAATTTGTCACTCTCGTAATCTAGTCATAAATTTTGACCATGTCATCCATGTCAAGCATGCCTTATGCCACTGGAAAGGTATCAATGAGATCTACACAGTCGTGGTCATGATTGTCTCCTATCAGATAAAGACAGAAGAGTGACTACATCATCGACGATTAGAGCGATCGATTTGATTGAAGACCTCGAATAGTGCAAATTCTTACAAGATAAGTGTGGTTCCAAATTATGTGGTTGCATACATGCACTTACACCCACAATGACCACCGAGTAAGCAGAACATGAAAATGACCCCTCCAAAAGACCTAGCAACTAGCTCGACTACAGAGGTTGTTTCGATGCATGACCGACCAATACGTACATCAACAGTGTCGTGAAGGTGAGTGAAATGCTATTCAAAGAGAGACATTTTCATCATTAGATAGCAATGGTCCTAGGTCAAAACGAAGAGAAACGCATGATGTCGTAGTCGACGAAGGCCTTTACATTTGACGAAATCAGGCTACATTAAGATCGACTCATGCAACAGAACACACTAAAGTTCGTCAATCCAATCGAAAGAAGCATCACACCACATTCAAGAAGATTGAAGAATGGTCGAAGAAGTTGCAGATCAAGGGACTTAGGTGACAACTTCAAATAATCATTCCAATTTATCATACTTTACTTATTGAATGATTGTTATTCACATCCACATAAAAAGTCTTGGTAGTAAGAAATCAATAAAATTAGCATTGCCACATAAAGAAAAATCACAAAAAGATAAATTAGTGGAATACCAAATGCCACTCGCCAAAAGTCTCAAGGAAATATGGAAAGCCAAGGGTCACCTAGCCATGGCCTGTATGTTGTATTCTCATGTGAAGAGAAGGGGATTTTCGCTCTACAATTTTTCACGTACTATGGTTGAACTATAAATGAGAAAATTTGGATTAGCTTTTGCACAAGAATACTTCTATTATGTGGAGAAACCTTGAATTAGCTTTTGAACATGAATACTTATGTTATGTGGAGAAACCTTGGATTATATTTTGCACAGGAATACTATTGCATGCTCTTTCACATGTGGATATGGAGTAAGATTGTTTCAAATTTATGATTGGACTCTTCCTACAACTCTATGTTTCTTATTTCATATATTATTCTCAGAACTATAGATCTAGCTAAACTAGCTTACCTATCTTAGCAATCAATAACATATCAAAGTAAATAAGAATAGAAAGAGAACAAGGAAAAGAATACACCATTTGGGCTACGTCCACGGCAAGGTTGTCTTCTATTATCTCCAAAAATCTCCTTCAATCTTACAAGAGAGCAACTACAAATAACCCCAATACAATATAGCAGAGAGCTTGTGAGCACAATACAATGCATTGTAATAGTATCACGTGATGAAGTGATGTGACTCCCTTGACCCTATTATATACCAAGAGATGTGGAGGAATTACTTCTCACATATTGCATGTGGGATAATATAATTCTCCATAATAACATCTCTTCATATAATAATGGATAATAAGAGAATACTTTACCATAATGAATATGGGATATAATGTATTACTCGTTTACATAAGATTGTGGATAAATTCCGACATAATACAAAGACATTATTACCTTCCAAGGAATATAATTAATATATTCCAACACTCCCCCTTAATAATGACTGAGAGAAAAGCCCTTACTAACACTAAGGAAGGAAGGAGTCATTACTGCTCCCCCTGGATGACAACTTCTAGAATATCCATAAGCTGCAAATAAGAAGAACACTTCGACTAATGGAATTTGATGAAGAAGAACCGCTTCTTACTGAATCATGAAACTGCACACAAACCAGGTTGTACGATGAAATACCAACAACAAGATGCCCAAATCTAAAGAGAAGCATTTATGGCTAATAGATCCAATAATAAAATGCCTATAACATGTGACACAATCCAACAGCAAAGTGCCCATAACTAAAGAGAAGTTGTCATGGCTACTGGATCCGCAAGATGCCTAAATCAACACAAGAATCATCACAAACATAAATGATAGTTGAAGAAATGTGATATAACATCCACACCAGTGTACAGATACCTTCTGATGGCTAATACAACAGAACATGTGGCTAAGAACACCACAACAGTGTACAAAATACCCAGATGGCCAATACACATGCGGATAGCAGACATTCTTCCAATCAGGGTGCAATATAAATATCTGTAGAAGCCCTCAAACATCGAAGAAACAAGACCCCAATGGTCTATACATCGAAAATGATATCATATAGATGAACATCATGACTTTAACAATAGAAGATGGTGCTTCATTATTTCTGGAATAAGGTGAAAACATAAACAAAGAACTTATCTTCACACACGAACTTCCAATATTAAAGCATACAAAGATCATAAAACAAAATTGATCATACATAAATGAAAATGATTATACACCAAAGGTTAGCAAACATAATATAAAAAGATGGGAACATAATATGATCAAATAAAAAATTAACTTGCTCATTAAGGAAAATGAAGTTACTTTTACACATTAAGTGTCAGCCACAACATATAAATAGTGAGCACAAGATTTACAAATATGAGATTGCTCTTATAAAATTGTTCAAGAATAAATAGATTGCTTTTATGCTATCATTTATGTTATTACTGGAGTCTGCACCTTCACTGCTAAGGCTCAAAGTCCAGATAATCTTAAAGTTTTCAATTAAATAACTAGGTTTTGGTTTATGAATATTTTTGCAGGTAAGGTGGGAATCAGGAACAAGGTAATAAAACAGCAGTGATGTCTAAATTATGAGCAAACAAAAGACTATGAGTATGAATTATATAAGGAGAAAGCTTCATATTGAAGAATGCATAATGAATATCAACCCATTCATATAAGGAGAAAGCTTCATATTGAAGAATGCATAATGAATATTAACCCATTCATAAGAATCCAGGGATAAAAACATTTATCAAAGAAAAAAGTTATGAAGTAAGTGTTCAGACTGAACATAAATATCCACGAACAAAATGGCTCATCTCGAACATAACATCATTCCAAAACAATCTTTATATAAGTTGTTAAAAGATAAAATGCATGCCTTCTACAAATGACATCCTGTAGCCTGATCTCGAAGAACTATATCCTCATATAGTTCTCTTCTGAGCCTCTTGTCTTGAACCCTCTACATTCTAGAATTTATATAAAAGTCCATCATGAAAACTGTTGCAGACTTTTAGAATAAAATCTGGAAAATAATTGATCTTGAATTAGTTGCAAAGAATATGGAATGGTGGAGTTAGATTCCTTCAAATATGGATTGACCTTTCTCGGATATCCAATTTCCTCCCCTGTTGCAAAGTGTTGAATGAAATAACCTGCCACTTATAAATTATCTGTCTGGAATTCCTGAGTTAAAAATGATTTAGACCGAATGCTGGACTTGTCATTAAAACTGTTGGATTCAAATCTAGAAAAGATCCTTGACTTACAAATCATTTTCCTTGAAATCTAGAGATGACTCTGATTTGAAGAGATTTGAGCTATTTCTATGGGTACTCTACCCAAAATCCTCAATGCATAGTTTTGAAAATAAATTAAATCCCTAAAATCTGATACTTGATCTTTTCATCCTCTTAATGCGTAGAAGATTCCAATGATACAATCGTTAAATCTTCATTGCTTAATATCCATATAAAAATCTAAAATGTTGTTTTGCTTATAGCACTCTGTCAACTCCAACACATCCATAATTATGTGGATGAGATCTTGTGACTGCACAATAGAGAATACGCTCAAAGAAAATGAACAATTCTTAACATTTAGTCGTAATGTGTTCACCAAACAAATAAGGACTTGATTCTGCAAAAGAAATATGCCCTCACAGTAGAATTCTCGGGTGCTATGGAGAAAGGAGTCCCATCTTTGCTCGAAGCTTATTACATGCTTCATGTTTCCTTTTAATGGACAATCAACATTCATGCAAGGTCATGCCTTTATCTAACCTGTCAAGTTGTGATTATCTTAGCTCCCAGGCGTTTGTCTTAACACCTGCATACTTGGGTCTTTGAACTTTGCCAGGACATACTTCATAGCGACGCGTTCAACAAATTTGAAACCCATGGCTCTCTCCCAAATGGAAAATAGAGAGTATGTTTTATATGCTTATAAAGACTAGGCTTTTGAGACATGTATGATGCGAAGTGCACAAGACTTCACCCGTTAGCTTGACACTTCAACCTAGGCATCCATTCTTGGATGGTGGGCTAAGATTATGACATGGAGATGGAATTCGACTTAGGAAGAAAATAAGAGATCCACTTTTATATGATAACTCACTTTATCTTCTTTAAAAGAACTAACACGTAAGCTATTTTAAAGGATAATGGGTAAAATCATAAAATTATTATTTTAATAAAATATTTAAGGTCACTTGACTAAAATAATAATTTTCAAATTAACAACAAAGTGGCACATAGGATAAGGGTTTAAGAAAATGGATGGATTTCTAAGCAAATAAAGAGAACAAGGCCATACATGCATTAAGAATTGATCCATGATGGAGGTTTGAGGTGATGAGGAATTGACCAGGTTAACAAAAACTCAAAGTTTTGGTGAAAAAATATTGGGTTATGAGCTTCCAGCAGCGAGAATCAAGGTTTTCTTTTAAAACATGTTGTTGGAATATAAAAGTTTTCATGGGGTAGATTCTAATGACAATAGCTTCTATGCAAGACCATAAAACATTATTCCATGAAGAGTGCTCTATTTACATGTTACAATAGGAGTAGCAACTCATATATCATGTTAAAGATAATATAGGAATGCTTCTATGCAAATCTTTTAAAAAATTAGCAACATATGAACAAAATAAACATGACATGATTAGAAATCAACTTGATTAAACATGATCAACAAAGAAAAGAACAAGTTATTCATAAACATTAGAAGAAGAACTACTAAACGAAAAAAAACAGAGGCGCTTAAAGCTACTTGTGATTCATCAGAACCTTTATCTTTAGCTTTAGCCATTAAACGTTTCGCTTTAAAGCAATTCTTTTCAAGATGATTAGTTTTACCACAATGCTTACAAGGATCATACACTTTCTTCTTCTTGCTATGTTCATGATGTGCATTAGAAGCATGGCAAAATTTATTAGTATGATTTGAAGTGTGTGAACTAGAACCTTTAACATTATTAAAAAAATTCTTAGGATTCTTATTATGTGACATAAGAGTTGTATTAGATGAGACTTGTCCTGAAACAATCAACCTTTCTTGCTCATTGATCAATCATTTACAAAAATCATCAAAAGTAGGTTTTGTGGTGTTTTGAGACAATTCAAGAGCTCTATTCCTAGTTTGGATGAACATATCAAAACAAGATGGAAATTTTTGTTCTACAAGAATTATAAGAGCAGTGTCTTTTTTCTTGTAATATTTACCACAATTATTTAATTTTTCATTTAAAGTTTTCTCTTTAGTAAGATATAATACTACTCTTTCAAAGTTAATAGGATCTAGCTCAAAAATATTCTTTTCAAGGTAATAAACAAAAACATCATCAGGTTTATCAAATAAAGAAGCAAGAATTTTCCATACCTCAACCAAGTTGTCTTCTGCCTCAATACTTACTCGAAGACTATCTGAAACTATTTGACCAATGAGCCCTCTTGCTTGATCACATTTATCTTCCCATATAGCCACATCTTTAGCATCATCGGGTTTTTGGTGTTCACCATTAACAATCCTCCATAGATTCTTACTCCTGAGAACATCAATCATTTTTCTTTTCCATGCAAGAAAAATGTCAGGAATGGAAGCTACTTCTGAAGTCATAATGATAGAAATATTGACAAGAAACCCAAATGCTAGAAATGACAAGAGAAAAAGGTGAGTAATAGAAAACTGATACACTTTACCATGTGGAACTGAAGAAACATAGTTAAAAAAACAAAGAAACTTTACTTACAGCTCTTTTGAAAAAGTGCCAAGAAAAGTCACTCACGGGTCTCCCACAATAAACTCGTGAATAAAACTGATACTCACGGGTTCTACATGGCAAGGTCGTGGTTACTAGTGGTTTTACAGTAGAGCCAGCCGTGGGTGCGCGGGTCTGTAAAATCAAAAGTTGAGGTTATGATCTGCTATTCACAAGTTTCAATACAGTAAAGTCGTGGTTATGCCAAAGCACTCGCGAGTCTCTACCCAGGAGGGTAGCGAGTATACTAAAGTAAACGTGAGTTCACAGTAGAGCAGGCGCGAGTATGTCATAGCACACGCGGGTCTATACACTAGACGTCGCAGGTCTGGAGCATACTCTTGAGTTCACGGTAGGGAAAGTCATGGTTACTCGCGCTTGTATGGGAAGAAAAGTCATGAGTCCAGTTTTAGGCCGAAAACAGTGTCGATTAAGCCACTGACAGAAACCTGCACAAAATCTACCAAATTTGGACAAAAATGCCGACCTGGTAACTGGAAGATAGATCTCCGTGAAGAGAATCCAAAAAGCATATAGATCTACAGAAAAAACAATCAAGAAACCCTTGAAAAAATTCTGCAAAAAACTACACAACAAAGTTAGGGTTATAAAAGAACTGTAGAAACATGCCCAGATCTAAAGAGAAGCCTAATGGATACCAGATAGAAAGCAAATCTACAAGAATAAACAATGCCCATATGATAATAGTTATTGATTGAAATCTATAGAAGGTTCTAGATCATAGCAACCAGCTCTGATACCATGTCAGAACTATAGATCTAGCTAAACTAGCTTACCTATCTTAGCAATGAATAACATATCAAAGTAAATAAGAACATAAAAAGAACAAGGAAAAGAATACACCAGATATACGTGGTTCACCCAATTGAGCTACGTCCACAGGAAGGTTGTCTTCTATTATCTCCAGAAATATCCTTCAATCTTACAAGAGAGCAACTACAAATAACCCCAATATAATATAGCAGAGAGCTTGTGAGAACAATTGTAATAGTATCACGCGATGAAGTGATATGACTCCCTTGACCCTATTTTATACCAAGATATGTGGAGGAATTACTCTCACATATTGCATGTGGGATAATATAATTCTCCACAATAACATCTCTTTATATAATAATGGATAATAAGAGAATACTTTACCATAATGAATATGGGATATAATGTATTACTATTTTACATAAGATTGTGGATAAATTTTGACATAATACAAAGACATTATTACTTTCCAAGGAATATAATTAATATATTCCAACAATTATTCATGTTCTTTTGCTTCCTATGAGTAGTGAAATCAGAATGGCATAACTAGCAAGACTATTCTTATGTTTATGCTTTCATTCTGTTGAATGTTTATCTACTTCTTAAAATAATTAATTGAATTTTGAATGTGGGTGTATAATTGTTATTTCATTGCTTACTCCGTTTATCTCTCTCCCATCTAGGATAGGTTAGTTTAGTTAGGAACTACATAAAGGTTATATTAGCTTGCATTTCATCCCTTAATTATAAAACCCTAAATGGTGTATTGGGCCGCAACTGGTGAAACCCAATAAGGAATGGTTGCCAGGACAAAATCCAAATGAGTTCCCTACTCCAAGTGGTTTGAGGTCTAATTGGGACTTCTTATCGAGGAGAACCCCTACTATTGACCCGAGTCATTTCAACCTGTCAACATATTTGGTGCTAGAAGGAGGGTCAAATGACAAGCTGGCCTATGTGAAGTAATTTTGCTTAGATCGAATTAAATATTAATGGCTTCTCCCCATATCCCTATATTGGAACATGCTTTCAACTCATAAAGACCATCCAGAAGCATGTCCAAGAGGACAGTCGATCTCTTGTCACAATATAAGTTTGAGGGCGAAAGGGAAACCTGTGCACTTAGGCATATCATTCATTTTTATGTTACACATCGAAATCTCAAAATTGTTCAAGATGTTGAAATATGTAGGTTTTTTACCTCAATTTTGAAGGACAAATTAGGTCTTGGTATAAAACGTTTCAACCCAAGTCTATTCACAGTTAGGACCATTTCATGGAAGTTTTTATCGTTGCCCATAATTACTATGACTATGAGAAGTTGTGTGAAGAAATTGAGGGGATCCAGAGGAATAAAGATAATCCAAACAAAGATTTCATATCAAGAATGTCTCAAATTTATTATAAGTTATGTGAAGAGGACAAACCCAACAGGAAAGAATTAATTGACTGGTGTTTACAACTCCTTTTGCCTAAAGATTATGAATTTTTATTCCTGATGAAAAAGATTACAGTTTCTTTAATGAGGTTACATCAAGACCCTTTGACCAAGGACTATCAAATTTTAAAAGGAAAAAAAATATAGAAGAAATTGATTTCCCAAACAGTCGTGTTAAAAAATATGTTGTACAGAATGAGTGTCCAATCCCTGTTGTAGGTTCACATTAATAAATTTCCACTCTATTAGTGAGTGAATCAAATGAAAAAAATATGTGAAGGATCCTTGAGATATGTAGATCATTGGGTTCCTTGGATGTATTAGATTATGATTTGGAAGTACCCCATTCTCTCAACCCCTTGGACAAGTAGAAAAAATAATGATCAAAATGTACCTATGATTGGAACCCTGGAAATTCCTTATTCCCAAACAACAATACCAGTTCAAAATTTAGAAGGAGATAAATCAATATCTAATGGGAAGATGGATGAGATAACTATTGAAAATATGATTGTTGATGATGATTATTCTTTTGTTGAAACACCACTTAAACATATTCATGTTGCTTTGATGGATAATGTATTATTGCAACCATAGCTAACTAATGTTTCCCTTGATCACGTAGTTTTTGAAGGAATATTATTTAACCGAGAGGAAAAGGTCATTGATTTATATTTTGAAAATTTCTATTATCTATACTCATACATGTTTGTATATTTTAACATGGATCAGACCTTCTCTATCGGCTCTTCTCATGACTATATCACAGAAAAAACCCTGCAATGGAACTCTGAAATGGGATCACTGATACCTCGTGAACTTATTCCTTTGGGCTCAATTCACACCGCTACAGATGTGCGTCGACGACCACCATGGACCTCTCTCCACGGCCTATTCCTCGAGATGCATTTTGGAAACCCCACGGATGCACGTCGATGACCGCTGACCAACGAGCGACGATAGCCGCCTAAATTTCTACTCGTCGTGACTGGGGACCTTTCTCTATAGTAATACCACGAACTCTTCCTTGCTGTGCCCATGGACCTTTCTCCACGGCTCCCCACAACATTTTCTTCGTGGTAACCCCACAGATGTGAACTAATGACCATCGACTGATGGCCGACATCTGACAACCAACATCCATCGACCGTCGACTGAAAACCACCGCATACTTATACTTTGTTGCACTTGTGGACTTCTGGTGTGGTTGATCCTCATCATAGCCCTCTTGCCCACATGACATGGATGGGGGTCCATCTTGAATTTCCTCAAATATTTTTTTCCATTCTCATATTTAAAATAGAATTTTCAAGTTCTTCTATTTACAAAATGTCTTTGTTGCATAACAAAGAGGAAATCCATTGTTACTAGCTTTGTGAGTTCTGAAATTTTCCTGAATTTCCGTAAGCCACTTTTATACCCTTGCTAGGAGAATCATGGGTTCCTCAAATATTTTTTTCCATTCTCATATTTAAAATAGAATTTTCAAGTTCTTCTATTTACAAAATGTCTTTGTTGCATAACAAAGAGGAAATCCATTGTTACTAGCTTTGTGAGTTCTGAAATTTTCCTGAATTTCCGTAAGCCACTTTTATACCCTTGCTAGGAGAATTATGGGTTCCATTCCTTGGCCCCATTGAATCACCAACCATTTATTTAACACGTGATTTTTACCAAAATGTTTATTATCACTTCCTGTGCATTTCTAATTCTCTACATGTGAGTGTGAATTTTGGCCTAAATAGCCCTAGTGCTACAACCATTCGCTCTGATACCACTATGTCACATCCTCACCCATCAATCTTACCAATGGAGAGGACATGAATGTAATGTCCCCATCTTGACCCCGTTATATTAAAATGTAAATGATGTAATATTGTTATAAAATCATGGTGAGGAGCTCAAGGCCAAGGCCCCATCATCGATTTAGTGATGCATATGGTTTACATGCTAGCCAGGCACATTGAAATTTTAAACATCATGTAAATATGCATTTTAATCAAAATACCCACAACTAGATATGCAATGCAACAAGAGATGGGGGCATGATTTTACAAGGAATTGGGAGGGAAAACATTCAAACCCTTGGAGCCAATCAAGTCAAGCCAAGAGTCAATGAGAGAACCAATCAAACCCTCAACTACCCATGTTGACTTTTGCACCCAATCATTGATTTTCTCCCAAGAGTTGGTTGAGGTAGTTAATGCCTTGGGGAATGAGAGGTATGGTTGTCCAAATTCGGGTATGAGAAAGCCACCCTGCATGGGAAATCGCGTTTTGCTTCTTGCGCAAGAAAAGAGCCATGAATTGCTCCCCAAGTTATTATCCATCAACCAGTTGCTCTCCCTCACGAGTTTGGAGCTACCTGGGCGTTTTCCTCCATGGTTTTGCTGTGTTTTCCTTCATTCTCCTAGCTGGGAAGAGTGTTTTTGTGTTGTATACCAGTGGGGAAGAAGGGGAATCCAATTGGGGTTCTATAGAGATCATTTGGCTGCTGAATGCTCAGTTAGTTGGAGAGAAATCGTTTTCCTCCCTGTGATTGTTTTTCCCCATCCCATAATCCGTTTTTGGCTGGAAATGAATTGGGGAAAGCCCATGGCCATCCTGTTTGTAAAATCCCATTGTTAAAACGTGTGCATCCATGCCCAATGACTGTGTTTTGTTATGTGTGTAATGAGTATGTTGGGGTATGGGTATGGGTATCCATTGGTTTGGCATAAGCTTGAGTGCAAGCATCCAAGGTTCAAATGTAGCCTGACAAACCCAGCTGTGGACTGTCTTTGCTCAGATGAGATGATTAATTGGGTTGCGCATGAGCTTGAATGTCCCCTTTTCCTTGTAAGAATCATGCCCAGCTTGGGGGTGGCAATTGTGTTGAGAGATTGATGAACACAATTGGCCTATGGTTGGGTGGAACATTGCATCGACATAGCTAGTTGTCTGGGACAATTGCACAATGAAGATAAGTGTTTTTCTGTCTATGTATTTAATTCTGCAAATGTTTAAATTGATGGTTGTTTGGATATGTTCTATGCATATGGAATGTGTGTGGACGATTTCTTTATTTTCGTTGTGCATGTTTGTTGAATTGCATCTGCACACATTGGTTTTAATTTGTGTGAATCTAACGAATTTGGCTGAATTTTATGAAAAGCCCCAGAACTAGGCATCATGTTCCCTTCCCGGAATTGGGTCCGCGGGTGGGTACATTACAATGAATGATCTATGGGGTTCTAAATTTCGCCCCCATGGCAAAATTACAAAATTCATAATTATTTAAATGCATGTGCGGATGCATAATAAAAATACACAATGGAAATTAATTGTATTACACGCACACATCATGCATATACTAGCATATTCATCACAAGCATAAGAATAATAATCATGCACAGTTAAACACAACATTAGAATAACAAGTAAACACTTACCTTTGCAATAACATTTCCCAAGCAACTAGCTATGGAAGAGCAACGTTCCACCCAATCATAGGCACTCTATCCAGCACTTTATCTCTCTGCTAAGAGGCCACCCCCGAGCTAGGCTATGTATCCACTAAGGAGGAACTACATAAGCTCACTCACAGCCATAGGAACACACTATCGTTCTAATCCAACACACAATTGAGTTTATAAAGCATGTAGAGAGACAAGAAAGGTGAATGCTAAGCTAGTGAGATCAACCACAGAGCTGCAGGCATCTCAATTGAATTCAGCCCGCCTTAGCACTCACAATACCTACAACACCCAACACAAGGAAAGGCCCCCTCTCTCCTACACAGTCCCTCGGGCCCCCCTTGCCTCCAATGCTATTCAAGGTGGGCATAGAAAGTTCCAAGATACTAAACCTTCAGATATTTCTTTCCTTCGCTAAGTTTATCAAGCCATTTGAACCTATGGTCTCTCTTAGACTTCAATTGTCTCTTGAATTCTCTGATTTCAGACCACACTAATTTGCAGCCACGAAATTCAATTTCCAGGCTTCCAAAAATGGGTTCTCTCATGGATTGTTTGGTCTTTAAACACTCTCGAATTCACCCCAATGTTGACATATATGGATTCCCCACTGGATTCAACAACCCACGCGAATTTATGGGCATTTTTTACACTTTAAAACATTACTCTCTGTCTGGTTACAATTTATGTTATTATTATTGTTGGGAATGCATGACTTGCTGAAAATTGGAGTTTAGTTGCAAAACTGTAATATCCCGATTTTGACCCTATTGCATTAAAATTGTAAATGATGTAAATATCGTTCTTTAATCATGGTGAGGAGCTCAAGGCCAAGGCCCCACCATTGATTTAGCATTTTATGTATCGGCAATTAAAAATCGGTGCATATGGTTCTTGTGTTGGGCATGCACAATGTAAATTAATACATCATGTAAATAAGAATTTTAATGAAATACCCACAACTAGCTATGCAATGCAACAAAGAGATGGGGGCATGATTTTTATAAGGAATAGGGAGGGAAATCATTCAAACCCTTGAGCCAATGGTGTTAATCCATGTGTCAATGAGAAAACCCATAAACCACCAACTACCCATTTTGGCTTATGCACCCAATCATTTAATTCTTCCAAGAATTGGTTGAGGAATTTAATGCCTTGGAAGTGGAGAGGTATGGCAACCAATTTCGTGTATGGGCAAGCCATCAACCTGGGAATTCGTATTTTTCCTTCTTGGGCAAGAAAACACCCACGAATTGCCTTCCCAAGCCATTATTCATGATCAGACTTCACTCTCTCACGTTTTGGAAGCTTGCTGGGCATTTCTCTCAGGAAGTACGCTGTAAATTCACTGGTTTTCAAGCTGAGAATCATGTTTTTGTGCTCGTTGGACAGTGGGAAAAGAGGAGAATCCATTGGGAAGCAATGGATAAGTTTTTATAGCTTGTTGTTTCCCCTTATTGTTGTGAAATCGTTTTTGAATTTCCAGATTTGGTTTTCATTATGGAAAAATTGTTTTTGTGAACCCAACAGTTATCTCCTACCTCAGAAATTGTTTTTGAATGTTCCCGTCAATTGTGTGACTATATATGTGTCAATTTCGGGTGCCAACCTGTCACGGTTTTGCCCAAAAATCGTGTTGGTTCCCTACTGCCAGTTAATGACTGTGTGAAGGTTGTTTTGGCCCTTGAATGCCCAAGCCTTTTCCCTCTCACGTAGTCTGAGCTAGCTAAGGCTTTTCCCATCACATTTTTCATCTATCTCCTGCATTTTCCATGCCTGGGAACTCATTTTTGTATTGCACAATGGCTCGGAGGAAGAGAGCCACGAATTTGGGGTTTATGGAGGCCGTTTTTGTCCCTTGAGTTCCCACAAACGTTTTCTGGAAACGGTTTTGTTCTCCCAAGGTGATTCCCCAATTGCCATTTCATTTTTGGTTGCCCAACGTTTTTCTTCATGCCCAGAAATTGTGGTTTTGCTGTTATGTGCATCCCTGTTTTGGTTTGAACCTATGAGCAAGAAATTTGGAGTGGTAGTGGACAGAATTGGCTTGATAAACCTAGTGAAGGGAGTAACCTCTCAGAAAGATCAAGAGGGCTTTGGCTACTTTTCTATGCACACCCTGAGAGCACTAGAAAGGAAGGTATGGCTTGAGGGACTATGTAGCAGTGAAGATAATACTTCCTTGTGTTGGGTGTGTAGGTATTGTGGGTGCCAAGTTAGATAGAGCTTGTAGAGGTATCCATGGCTCTGTGCTTGAACTCACTAGCTTAGCAATTCTTCCTTTCCATTTCCTAGCATCCTGATAAACCCAATTGTAGATTGGCTTATATGTTTGGCTATGTGTGAGTCTGTTGTTCCCTGGTTCCTTGTAGAAATCATGCCCAGCTCGGGGGTGGCAATTGTATCAAGAGACTGATAAGCACAACTAGCCTATGGTTGGGTGGAACGTTGCAGTTGCACAGCTGGTTGCTCGGGATTACTTCGTTTCAAGATAACTACTCTCTTTTATAAATTCTGCAATGTCTTTATGTAATGGATGTCATGAAAATGTTGAATGTATGTTAGATATTAAACATGATTTTAATTCCGTTGTGTTTCTCTAATATGCATATGTATGTGCCTTTTACTATCAATGAGTTTTTACTCAAAGAGATATGGGGCTAGATGCCCAGATATATTGTCACGTTCTCCCCCTGGTTCGGTATGATGGGAGGGGACGCCACAGTGTGGTATCAAAGCCATAAGCTACAGCATTGGGCCTCTATGGGCCAAGTATGATCACAGTTACAAGGGAAGATCCCCTTCTAAACACCACAGATTACCATGTTGGGCCTCAACAGACTAAGGTTGAACAGTTTGCAGAGCTTATGATTCAACACTGCGGCTGTTGGGCCTTTCATAGAGATATAAATCATTGTGTGTATATGTATGTAGTATTTGAAGTTAAAATGAATTAGAGAAACTTGAAGATCCCATGGATTCTATTGGTTAGAATGGGAAATCATTTCCATGACTGTTTTGGGGATTCTTGCAAAATTGCTTGCGTTGATTTCATCTTATGAGAGTGAGGAAGGAGGGAGAAAATCCCTTTTCAGGTTGAATGCTTACTTACACTGTTTCTAATGCAGTAGCATTCTGTTTTTGTATTTGTTGATTGCCCCATGAAGGAGAGAAGGAGGTGCAACCTCTTGTTATCCTTATACTATTTTGTTGTTTTATTTTGGCATAGCAGAGGTGCAAGTTCTTGGCATTCTTTTATTGTTTTATGCGAGTTTGATCTGTGAGTAGCTCACCTCTGTAAAGAAACGAAGGACATATTTCAAGAAAAAATTCTAACTGTCTTTGAAAATTTGCAAAAATTTTCTAAGTATTTATGAGTTTTGCTAAAGGCGTTGTCCGCAATTTTAGCATTAAGTTTTGCGCGTGTGGCGGTAGAATTAACGTTAATTTCTGCGACACGGTCAGCGGGAAAGTTGTTAATTCTGCGCTGAAAGGAAGAGAAAATTCCAAAAAATTTCCAAGTGTTTTGAAATTTTACCGAAGGTTGTGTCAACGAAGTTAAGGTTAACTTTTGCGCACGGCGGCAGAATTAACGTTAACTTCTGCATGTGCGGCGACAGAATTAGCGTTAATATCTGCGACGCACGTGGCGGCAAAATTTGCGATAAGAGTCACCCACGGCAATTTTAACCTTAACATCCGCGACAATGGCGGCAAAAATAATCTTAACATCCGCGATAATGGCAGCCATTTTAGCCTTAATATTTGCGCCAAACGGGGAAAGTCTATGATTGGACAAAGTTGTCATATGGGATTTCCCCACATACATGCAAATAATTTATAGTATTATAATGAAGTTAATAGTTGTGTTTATAAACACATTTTGCAAAATTATAGTCACATCAAGGTAGCATTCCAGATAAGTGCAATTGGAAAGTTCTGGTCTTGGTTGGGCCAAGAATATCAACATCATGGATGATGCACAAGATCCCTATGAGCCTGAGACAGATGCCATGGGGGAAAATATACATGTTGAAAATGCTGAAACAGAATCCAATGGGAGAAGAAATCGAGAGACTCCCCCAGATATTGCAGCCACCATGAGGAGCCTAAGGGTGGAGTTGCAAAGCTGTAGGGAAGATAATGAGAGGATGATTAAAGCTCAGGAAGAACAAAATCAGTTGAATGCAGCCATGCTATAGAGTTTGACAAACATCCAAAGGCAAATAAACTCTGGGCATCAGACATCAAATCCAGAAAAGAGTGGGAGTAGTTCAAGGAGAAATTCCCGCAATAGGTCCAATATCTCAAGAAGAGTTTCTAGAGATAGAACATTTACTCCAGAAATCTCTTCTTGTGGACCATCTGACTCCGAAGGATCCATTGAGGGTTCAAGCTCTTCATCTCGCGAGAATAAGAAGAAGAGGCATTACCAGAACAATTCACATGGGGAATTTAAGAAGGAAAAACCTCCTACATTCGATGGAGAGGTAAAGTCTGGTCAAGAAACTGAAGCTTGGCTTCTTGGGATGAGAAAGTATTTCCAAGTCCAAGACTACTCTGGAAATATGAAGGCAAGGATCGCCATCTTCAACTTGAATGGACGAGCATCTATATGGTGAGAACACCTCAGGAAAGTGAAGAATATCAATGAAAGAAAGATTACGTGGAAGCAGTTCAAGAAATACTTCAAGCAGAAGTACCTCTCTGATAGGTACTATGATGACAAGATCAAAGAGTTCCATGAGCTGAGATTGGGACAATTGACCATGGAAGAGTATGCAAACAAGTTCTTGGAGTTGTTGAGGTACGTCAGGTATATTCGAGATGACAAGGTGAAAATTTAGCATTTTCTAAGTGGGCTACCTCAGTCATATAAAGATAGGATTGAATTTGATAAGCCTCAAACTCTAGAGGAGACAATGAGGAAGGCCAAGTATTGATATGATCAAAACAAAAGCAAACCTGATTTCCATAAGGCATGGAAGGGCAAGAAGAATGAGAAGTTTGACAAGAGGAAGAAAGGTTTCAAACCTCCTCATATTAGAAATCTGCAAAGGCAGCCATCACAGGTTGTGACTAAGCCAACTAGGATGATGGGAGACAAGTCAAGAGACCCAAAGGAGCCAAGAGAACCACTTCAATGTTGAAGTTGTGGAGGAGACCACATGCTTAGGAACTGTCCACACCGGAATGGGAATGCAAATCAAGTTCACAACATCCAAGGAGCTAAAACTATGGGTCAAGTGGCAAGGACAATCCCTAGAATCTATGCCGCACTAGATGACCACCAGGCAGATCATCAGTCAACTGTTGTTGAAGTTGAAGGTAAGATTGCTAAGCAATCTGTTTCTATTTTGATTGATCCTGGATCTACTCACAGCTGTATCACTCCTAAAATTGTTGAGATTTGTACTTTTAAGAAGTCAAAGCATAGTAAATCATGGTTAGTTCAACTAGCTACTAGCACCAAGAGAAAAGTCAGTGAAATTGTAGAGAAGTGTCCCTTAAAGATGGACGGGCTATTCACTTATGCAAATCTGAATATTTTGCCACTTGGTTCCTATGATATTCCCATTGGGATGGATTGGTTAGAGGCACACAAGGTTAAACTTGACTACTACAATAAAACTTTTGAATGCATGCACGAAGAAGAAAACCCAAGGGTTGTAAAAGGCATTCCAAAGGTGACTTCTATTAGGCAGGTTTCAGCCATGATGTTGAAGAAGTTCTGTAGGAAAGGTTTTCAATTGTATGCAGCCCATGTTTTGGAGGCAACGGAGAATGAAACTCTTAAGTTAAAGGACTATCACATATTGCAGGAATTCAGGGATGTATTTCCTGATGATATTCCTGGACTCCCTTCAAAGAGAGACATTGATTTTACAATTGAACTTGTGCCAGGAGCTGCACCAGTGTCTAAGACACCCTACAGGATGAGTACACCGGAATTGCTAGAATTGAAAATGCAATTACAAAAGTTGTTAGAAAAGAAATATATCAGGCCAACTGTGTCCCCGTGGGGAGCACCTG
Organism: Larix kaempferi; assembly: GCA_027924585.1. NCBI lineage: Eukaryota > Viridiplantae > Streptophyta > Pinopsida > Pinales > Pinaceae > Larix > Larix kaempferi. The sequence continues at coordinate 19,126,669 of BSBM01000023.1, read as the reverse complement.
TTCTATTTGTGAAAAAGAAAGATGGAACAGTCAGGTTATGTATTGACTACAGGCAGTTGAACAAAGTTACTGTGAAGAATAAATACCCATTGCCCCGAATTGATGACCTATTTGATCAAATGCGAGGGGAAAAGGTATTTTCAAAGATTGACTTGAGGTCAGGTTACCATCAAGTAAGAATCAAAGAGGAAGATATTCATAAGACAGCCTTTAGAACAAGGTATGGACACTATGAGTTTGTGGTGGTACCATTTGGTCTCACAAATGCACCAACTACATTCATGTGTCTCATGAATAATGTTCTTAGCAAGTATTTGGACAAGTTTGTTCTTGTTTTTCTAGATGACATTCTCATATATTCTAAGAATGAAGAAGAGCATGAAGAACATTTAAGAATGACATTGCAATTGCTAAGGGAGCATAAACTGTATGCAAAGTTAAGCAAATGTGACTTTTTATAAAGATAAAATTCATTATTTGGGTCACATTATCTCAAACGAAGGGATATCTGTGGACCCTGAGAAGATTGAAGCCATTATGAATTGGCCAACTCCAAGGAATGTGACGGATGTGATATCCTTTATGGGACTTGCTGTGTATTACCAGAGGTTCATTGAAGGATTCTCCAAGGTCGCAAACCCGATCACTTCTTTGCAAAAGAAGGGGATAAAGTTTGAATGGTCACCAAGATGTGAGGAAAGTTTCCAACGGTTGAAGAATCTTCTTACGAGTGCACCAATTTTGAAAATTGCAGACCCAGAAAAAAACTTTGTGGTTTGTACCGATGCATGCAATCAAAGACTTGGAGGAGTTCTTATGCAAGACAACCACGTGGTATGCTATGAGTCGAGAAAGTTGAAGGAGCACGAGAAAAACTATGCTACTCATGATTTAGAACTTGCATCCATAGTACATGCTTTAAAGATGTGGAGGCATTACTTAATGGGCAGGAAATTTGAGCTGAGGACAGACCATTGTGGTCTGAAATACTTATTTGATCAGCCAAATTTGAATGCTAGGAAGGCTAGATAGTTGGAATTTTTGTGTGAATTTGATTTTGAAATCAAACACATAAAAGGAAAATAAAACAAGGTGGTGGATGCACTCAGCAGGAAAGTACATGAAATTCATGTGGCAGCGCTTAGTACTTGCCAACCAGATTTGAGGCAGCAGATTGTTAACCATATTGTTGAAGATGAAGCGTATGTGCAAATAAAGGACAAATTGCAGCAGCAAGACCTTCAAAAGAAATATGAAGGATATCATTTGGAAGAAAATGGACTTCTTACTTATAAGAATAGAGCCTATATTCCAAATGTGGCGGATTTGAGGAGGATTGTTATGGATGAAATCCATAGAGCTCCATACTCCGGTCATCCAAGATATCAAAAAACAATTTCTACAGCAAGAAAACATTATTTTTGGCCAGGGATGAAGAAGGACATCGTTGAATACATTTCTAGGTGCATGAAATGTCAACAGGTGAAGGTTGAACACCAACACCCAGCAGGTTTATTGCATCCATTGCCAATTATAGAATGGAAGTGGGAAGTAATTTCCATGGATTTTATTATAGGTTTGCCAATGACGGTGAGACAACATGATTCCATCATGGTGGTGGTGGACAAGTTAACAAAGGCAGCACATTTTATACCGGTTAAGTCCACACATAAAGCCGATGCCATTGCAAATATTTTCATGAAGGAAATTTTCAGATTACATGGATTGCCTAAGGCAATAATTTCTGACAGGGATACCAAGTTCACTTCCAATTTTTGGAAAGGTCTCTTTGCAGATTTGGGTACACAGTTGAACTTTAGTACCGCATACCATCCTCAAATAGATGGGCAAACAGAAAGAGTAAATTAGGTGCTTGAAGACATGCTTCGCATGTATGTTATGGACAAACCATCCAAGTGGGAGGATTATCTACACTTGGTAGAGTTTGCATATAACAATGGGAAACAAGCATCATTGGGAATAAGTCCATATGAGGCTTTGTACGGCAGAAGGTGTAGGACACCAGTGACTTGGGATAATCCAGTGAACAGAATTGTACTTGGGTCAGAATTGCTTGAGGAAATGGAACAAGAGATTGCAAAGATCAAACAAAATTTAAAAGCAGCCCAGGATAGACAGAAAAGCTATGTAGATAAGCTTAGAGTGCATACGGAATTTAGTGTTGGGGATCATGTGTATCTTAGAGTGAGGCCAAGGAAGAGTTCCTTGAAGCTTGGGAGTTGTGCCAAGCTATCACCTAGATATTGTGGGCCATTTGAAGTGCTTGAAAGAATAGGGCCAGTTGCATATAGACTTGCATTACCTGCTAGCACTAGAGCTCATAATGTTTTTCATGTCTCTTTGCTTAAGAAATATGTACATGTTCCTAGCCATGTGATTAATTGGGATGTGATCTAGGTGGAACCCGAGGGAGAGTTCCAAACCGACCCATTGCGCATCCTAGACAAGAAGGTAACATTGCTCTGGAACTGAGCCATCGGACAGGTAAAGGTGCAACGGAAGCACTACGGTCTCGATGAGGCTACATGGGAGCTGGAGGATGCCATGAGAGTGGCATATCCATTTTAGTTCAATTTTGATGAGCACTGAGGACAGTGCTAATGTAACGGGGAGGGGAATGTAATATCCCAATTTTGACCCTATTGCATTAAAATTGTAAATGATGTAAATATCGTTATTTAATCATGGTGAGGAGTTCAAGGCCAAGGCCCCGCCATTGATTTAACATTTTATGTATCGGCAATTAAAAATCAGTGCATATGGTTCGTGTGCTGGGCATGCACAATGTAAATTAATACATCATGTAAATACGAATTTTAATGAAATACCCACAACTAGCTATGTAATGCAACAAAGAAATGGGGGCATGATTTTTATAAGGAATAGGGAGGGAAATCATTCAAACTCTTGATCCAATGGTGTTAATCCATGTGTCAATGAGAAAACGCATAAACCATCAACTACCCATTTTGGCTTATGCAACCAATCGTTTAATTCTTCCAAGAATTGGTTGAGGAAGTTAATGCCTTGGAAGTGGAGAGGTATGGTAGCCAATTTCGTGTATGGGCAAGCCATCAACCTGGGAATTCGTATTTTTCCTTCTTGGGAAAGAAAACACCCACGAATTTCCTTCCTAAGCTATTATTCATGATCAGACTTCACTCTCTCATGTTTTGGAAGCTTGCTGGGTGTTTCTCTCAGGAAGTACACTGTAAATTCACTGGTTTTCAAGCTGAGAATCCCGTTTTTGTGCTAGATGGACTGTGGGGAAAGAGGAGAATCCATTGGGAAGCAATAGATAAGTTTTTATAGCTTGTTGTTTCCCCTTATTGTTGTGAAATCATTTTTGAATTTCCAAATTTGGTTTTCATTATGGAAAAATCGTTTTTGTGAACCCAGTAGTTATCTCCTACCTCAAAAATCATTTTTGAATGTTCCCATCAATTGTGTGACTGTGTATGTGTCAATTTCAAGTGCCAACCTGTCATGGTTTTTCCCAAAAATTGTGTTGGTTCCCTGCTACCAGTTAATGACTATGTAAAGGTCATTTTGGCCCTTGAATTCCCAAGCCTTTGCCCTCTCACGCAGTCTGAGCTAGCTGGGGCTTTTCCCGTCATGTTTTTCATCTATTTCCTGCATTTTCCATGCCTGGGAACTCGTTTCTGTATTGCACAATGGCTGGGAGGAAGGGAGCCACGAATTTGGGGTTTATGGAGGCCGTTTTTGTCCCTTGAGTGCCCACAAACGTTTTCTGGAAACGGTTTTGTTCTCCCAGGGTGATTCCCCAATTGCCATTTCGTTTTTGGTTGCCCAACGTTTTTCTTCATGCCCAGAAATTGTGGTTTTGCTATTATGTGCATCCCCGTTTTGGTTTGAACCTATGAGCAAGAAATTTGGAGTGGTAGTGGACAGAATTGACTTGATAAACCTAGTGAAGGGAGTAACCTCTCAGAAAGATCAAGAGGGCTCTGGCTACTTTTCTATGCACACCCTGAGAGCACTAGAAAGGAAGGTATGGCTTGAGGGACTGTGTAGCAGTGAAGATAATAATTCCTTGTGTTGGGTGTGTAGGTATTGTGGGTGCCAAGTTAGATAGATCTTGTAATGGTATTCATGGCTCTGTGCTTGAGCTCACGAGCTTAGCAATTCTTCCTTTCCCCTAGCAGCCTGATAAACCCAATTGTAGATTGGCTTGGCTCATTTTGGTGTATGTTTGGATATGTGTGAGCCTGTTGTTCCCTGGTTCCTTGTAGAAATCATGCCCAGCTCGGGGGTGGCAGTTGTATCAAGAGACTGATAAGCACAACTGGCCTATGGTTGGGTGGAACGTTGCAGTTACATAGCTGGTTGCTCAGGATTACTTCGTTTCAAGATAACTACTCTCTTTTATAAATTCTGCAATTTCTTTATGTAATGGATGTCATGAAAATGTTGAATGTATGTTAGATATTAAACATGATTTTAATTTCGTTGTGTTTCTATAATATGCATATGTATGTGCCTTTAACTATCAATAAGTTTTTACTCAAAGAGATATGGGGCTAGATTCCCGGATATAGTGTCATGTTCTCCCCCTGGTTTGGTATGATGGGAGGGGACGCCACAAAAACTATGGAATGGAAATGAAGGGAAACGAATCCCCATGAGGGAAATTGACTTCTAGGTACCAAAAAGTGATTCCATACTCAGTCATACGAAATTATGGGCTCATCCCTTGCTCCATTAAATTCATGGGTTTATTTCTCAACAATCTCGTTACGGTAGAATTAGAGATCAACAAGGAATTCCACTTGGGTAGTTGTTTACCATTTATGTCACATGGATTCTCAAGATGAAAATTGGAAACAAAGGATTTAATCCAACAAATTTCTCTTCTCTCCCTAGTAGATAAACATAGCCCCCTCATTTGAGTTGCTTCCATAGACAACTCTCAAACTTTTATTTGTATTATAAATATTTGCATGGTTTTTACATTTTTCCATGGCTGACTAGCACATATCCACAAAATATAAAGTACTTTCCTTTATAAGTCGAGCATTCACTAACGGGACCCTGGCTTTGAGCTCCACACTAGGAATCATACACCACATATTTACAATATTTACATATCAATCCAATAAGTCCAAGGGTCAAAATGGGGGTATTACAATTGCATTAAAGACCATTGCATTGACTAGCCAGACAATAAAAGTAGTTTCACCCTTTGTTCTCCTTAAGGAATTTATAATTTGAATCCTCCTATAATAGTTACCCGATAATATATTTAATTCATGTAACATGCTATATCACTAATATGACTAGATCATCTATATAGTAAATTGAAAATCAAAACTTCACTTGTTTATAGAAAATAAGAACTTGTAGTGTGTCCATGCTATTCAAACATGTGATTTCTATCCAACGCCTCTTGCATAACAGAACCCTACAAAAATGATCATTTATTTATCTTAGTAAATATCATGCAAGATAATCAATTTCTGCAATAATAATGCACAATGTGTTATGTTACAACCATTTGAAAAGAAATATCAAAGGAAAAAGTAAAAGCTAAAGAAACTTTGACCTATAGGAACTCTAAATAGTCGGAACTATGACCTAGACCCATAACTATGACCAACAAGAGCTATGACCGCAGGAACTGTGACCTTGGGAACTCTAACCCACTAGAACTCTAACCAGTAGAAACAATGACATAGACCCACAAGAACTATGACCAACAAGAGATATGACTAACTCTATGACCACAGGAATTGTGACGTCAAGAACTTTTACCTCAACAAATATGAGCTTAGGAATTTTGATCAACAGTAACTATGACCTTGAGAAATTTGACCCACATTAACTTTTCCCTCAAGAACTATGGCCTCGGGAAATATGATATTGAGAACTATGACCTAGGGAAATTTGACCCATAGGAACTATGACCTCAAGAAATTTGACCTTAGGAACTATGACCTTGAAAATTTTGACCCATGACAACTATGAAAATGGGAACTATGACCTACAACCCACAAGAACTTTTCCCTCAAGAATTATGAACTCAAGAACTATGGCATCAGGAACTATGACCTCGGGAACTTTGACCTTAGGAACTATGACTTTAGAAACTTTGACCCACAACAACTATGACAACGGGACTATGACCTCTGACCCACATAAACTTTTCCCTCAAGAACTATGATGCCTAACCTACCAAAATGTTTCCCTCAAGAACTATGGCCTCAAGAACTATGACCTTGGGAACTATGACCTAAAACAATTTGACCACAATAACTATGACAACTAGACTATGACCTTTGACCCACAGGAAATTTTCCCTCGAGAACTATGACCTTGGTAAATATGACCTTGAGAACTATGACCTTAGTAACTTTGACCCAAAGGAAATATGACCTTGGGAACTTTGACCTCATGAACTATGACCTCAAAAACTTTGACTGACAAGAACTTTGCCCTTGACAACTTTGATCCATAGAAAATTTTCCCTCAAGAACTATGGCCTTGTCCTCAGGAACTATGACCTTCAAAACTATGACCTCAAGAAATTTGGCCTTAGGAAATTTGACCCATGACCTTGGGAACTTTGACCCATAGAACTATGACCTTAAGAACTTTGACCTTAAGAATTTTGACCTATGAAACTTTGACCCACAACAACTATGACAGCAGGAACTATGACCTTGAGAACTTTGACCCATGAGAACTTTAACCTCAATAATTATGACCAAAATAACTTGACCTCATGAAATATCACCTTGGGAACTATGACCTAAGGAGGAACTTTGAGCTCGAGAACTATGACCTTGGGAACTTTGGCTTTGGGTACTTCTACCTGCAAGAACTATGACCTCGGGAAGTATGGCCTCATAAACTATGACCTCAGGAACTACTACCTTAGAAACTTTGACAGATAGGAACTATGACCTTGAGAACTATGTCCTCAAGAACTATGACCTTGAGAATTATGACGCTGGGAACATTGATCTTAGGAACTTTGACCCATTCAAACTATGACCTTGAGAACTATGACCTTAGAAACTTTTACACAACAACTATGACAATGGGAACTCTGACCTTGATAACTTTGACCTCGAGAACTATGACCTCAAGAACTATGGCCTCAGGAACTTGACCTCATGAACTATGACCTTCAAGAACTATGACCTCATGAGGAACTTTGACCTCGGGAACTATGACCTTGGGAACTTTAACCTTAGAAACTTTAACCCACAGGAACTATGACCTTGGGAAGTTTGACTTGTAGGAATTATGTTGGACATGAACTATGACATTAAGAACTATGACCTTAATAATTTTAACCCACAAGAACTTTTCCCTCAATAAATATGACCTCAAGAACTATGGCCTCAAAAACTATGACCTCGAGAACTATGACCTCGGGAACTTTCACCATGGGAATTATGACCACAGGAAATTTGACCCATAGGAACTATGACCTCAAGAACTTTGACCTTAGGAACTATGAACTTGAATACTTTGACCCACAACAACTATGACAATAGGAACTATGATGTATGACCCACAAGAACTTTTCCCTCAAGAACTATGGACTTAGGAACTATGAACTCGATAACTATGACCTCGAGAACTTTGACCTCGGGAACTTTAATGCATAGGAACTATGACCTCAAGAACTTTGACATTAGGAACTATGACCTTGAAAAATTTAACCCACAGCAACTATGACAACGAGAACTATGACCTCTAACCCATAGGAAATTTTCCCTCAATAAATATGACCTCAGGAACTATGGCCTCGGGAACTATGACCTTGAGAACTATGAACTCAAGAATTTTGATCCATGGAAACTATGACCTCGAGAACTTTAACCTCGTGAATTATGACCTCATAAAAGTTGGCTGATGGGAACTATAGCCTCGATAACTACGACCTTGAGGAATTTGACCCAGAGGAACTTTTTCCTCAAGAACTATGACGTTGTCCTCATGAACTATGTCCTATGTTGGAAATATCACCAATACTGAGTGGGCCGGTGAACCAGTATTGAGCATTTTTTACCATTTCAAACTTTAAGTATGTTGTGTAATAATAACCATTAACAATGCCACACATAAAATCATACACAGTTCAAAAGAGATAATGATTTTCTTATAATATAACAAGATTACATTCATGGGAAGCACCAACTTTCGATTTATTAGCACCAACTCAAGGAAGCTACAACCCCCTAGATTTACTAGATCCAACTAGAAGGAAGCACCCACTCCCTAGATTCTCTAGCACCCACTAGAAGGAGGCTACAACCCCTGGTCCACAGGCTCCAACATTTAAAGAGGAAACCAATCCTCAGTGAGCTCCAACTCACCCTAACACCACCCTGCCACCTTGATTTGAATAAGGGTATCAATCTATCACTGGCATTATCTTCATTGTAAATGAATTCACTATCTATGTCATTGTGTTGAAAAAACTCTAGAAATAGTCATCCATAGAATTCATCTCTTCCTTGGCTCCTTTAATCCCTTGAAATCATCATCATCAAACCTTAGGCCATTCCAAGAGAGGAACCCTAATCCATGCACCAAGATCGGAAGATAAACCCTAGTCCATGTATTTTCCAAGATAAGGAAGAAAGAGAGAAATCCTAGTCATGTTCCATGTCCTTCACCAAAATAAACCCTTGTAAGTGTGGGAACGCATATCCCTTACAACAATCTTTCCAGCGAGCTAAGAAGTTTGTGATTCTGATACTATATGAGAAAGTTATGCAAGTTTCCATCAATCTTCTTCACTAAATCCTTCTCTTGAATTTCGCTTAACTCTTCGTGTCCTCCTTCAAATTGCGCTTAAGATGTCATGAACTTGGATGATTCAAATTAAATGTTTCAACATCTATTTATACTTGTCCAAGTCACTTTTAAAGTTACTCTAGGGTATGTCATCCCTAACCAAATTTTGGCCTAGTACAAAGAAAACTTCATGTCTCCTCAACCACAAGGAGTTAGGAATAGTGTCACCTATCACCAGAAAGGTATCAGAATAAACTATATTATTATGGAACTTTTTTTATTTTATTTGGGATACATTTATGGGGGAAAAGTCCCATTTTTTCTTTAGCATCATTCTCATTAGACTCCCACTGGGTTTGTCTTCATGGCCTCTCGCTTTACTTCTTCAATGGGATTTGACTTGTCTTCTTAACCACTTCATGTCTTCATCAAGGGGATTCTTTACACTTCACATAATCATGGTTATGTGGACACATCGTCATCACTTTAGGGGCTTCTTCACTTGCTCCATTTGTATGCAACTCAAAGTGGGCATGTGGAAACAACCACATGTTATCTCGTACCGTGAGAACCATGCTTAACAACTATGCCATAATGGGACGACTTTGGAGTTATATACACCTATGTTAAGGTCCTTCAAGGCTCTTCAAGTCTTCTTATTATCTTATCTTCATGGATTCAATTTGACATCAAAGACAACAAAATTTTCAACAATCTCCCCCTTTGTCATTGATGGCAACCATCACACTCCCCCTGAGACCATGCTTATGATCTTTCTCTCCCCCTTTGACATCAATGGAAAATGGAAACTCTTCCTCCTAATCCTTCACAACTACCCCTGTCAATATTCCTTCTCTTTGGGGAATCTACCCCTTTGAATCTTATGATTTTCTTCTCCAAACTTTAAAACCTTTTGTCTAGGAGATCTTGCCATATTTCTTCTGCAATATCTGTCCATGTGTCCATAGTCATGACATTTGTAGCATTCAACATTGTGATTCACCGTGCTTCTACAATATCTTGCCATGTGTCCATAATTGTGGCACTTGTAACATTCAACATTGTAGTTCGAGTGGACACCTCCATTTGCTTGAGCATTTCCTCCATAAGCTTTGGAATCTCTAGCCCTATGCCAAAGATTGTTACAAGAGAAACAATTACCAAGAAATATGCTTAGATATCTGGGTGTAGAAGATCTCTTTGATGGTGAAAGATCTATGTATTCATATTTCTTTGAATCTTGCTGATGAATTTTTCTTTTGTAGTCTCTACCTTGATTGGAGCTTCTAAGAATTTTTGCATAACTCTTAGCCTTCTCTTCATTTTTATTTCCCGGTAGCTTGGAACATTCAACTTTCTTTGTTGGTGGTTTGGAGCTTTCACCTTCTTCAACATTATTTTGTTCATCATAACCCAAACTTGTCTTTTCAATTGGAGATCTTTGCTAGCTGAGAATGATATCTAATATCAATGTGCTCTTCTCAAACTTCAAGTTTGTTGTAGCTATCTTCTCCAATTTATTCCGTAGAGTAACAATCTCAAACTCTCTTGCTTGGAAAATTTCTTCCTTATCCTTTAGTTGACCTGCTAAGACTTCTTGAATTCTCTTTGCTTCTTCCACTTGAATTCTTAGGGAAACAACAATCTTTTCATTTTCTTCATTTAGTGAAAGGATCTACAGCTCTTCCCTTTGACAAAATTCTTTCTTCTCTTGAATTTTACTTGTCAGGTCTTCTTCAATTTTCTTGGCATCTTCTATTTGACTTCTTAGACAAACAATGGTATTTTAAGCTTCTTGATATATCTAAAACATTTCATCTTGTTGTCTTATCATCCCTTCACAAATAGTTCTTGACTCTTCTTCCTGAGCCATAGCTTTCTTCAATTTCTTTCTTAGGGAAATAATTTCAGCTTCTTGCTTTTTGCATATTTGATCCTTCTACTTTTCATCTGAATCTGTCATTTCTTTCCAATGATCCTCATTTTCTTCATCAATAGGATTTGTAATCATGGTCATAAGGAAAGTTTCTTCTTCTTTTGAATCACTATATTTCCCTTCTTCATATGGACACTCAGCAGTAACATGTCCTATTCTTTCACATTTAAAACATTTAAAGAGTAACTTACTTGGTACCTTTTTAGGGTTTGTTTCTTCTCCATTATCTGCTTCCTCTTTTGGTGGATCTTCCTTTTCAATGACTTTCTCAACTGTGTAAAGATTATGTAGCTTGTCCCAAAGCTATTTAGCTGATATACATGATCCTACAACAACTTTCACAGGATTAGATAATCCATTCTGGATGGCATTTATTGCCATAGAATTACTCTTCCTTGACTTCTTTTTAGATGTATTTGTTTGTGGAACAATCACAACTGAATTCCAAGCATTAGCCCCAAGTGCCATCAAATATGCCTTCGTCTTTATACTCCATGATTCATAATCTAATCCATTAAACAATGGTGCTCCATCTTTACCAGAACAGTCCTGCTTGTCCATGTGCTTCAAGGATCTTCCTTCCAGTTTCTAAATTGTCCTAAAGGTAACCACTCTAATACTAGTTGTTGGAAATATCATCAATAGTGAGAGGGGGGGTGAATTAGTGTTGAGCACTTTTTACCATTTCAAACTTTAAGCATATCATGTAATAATAACCATTAACAATGCCACACAGAAAATAATACATAGTGCACAAGAGATAATTATTTTCTCATAATATACAAAGACTACAAGATTACATTCATAGGAAGCACCAACTTTCGTTTTATGAGCACCAAATCAAAGGAGACTACAATCCCCTAACTTTACCAGGTCCAACTAGAAATAAGAACCCACTCCCTAAATTCTCTATCACCCTCTAGAAGGAGGCTGCAACCCTTTGACCCATAGGCTCCAACCTGTAGAGAGGACTACAATCCTCAATGAGCTCCAACTCACCCTAGCACCACCCTACCACCCTGATATGAGTAAGAATATCAATTTGTCACTGTCATTGTCTTCACTGTCTTTGAATTCATTGTTATTGTCACCATCTTGAACAAAACCTAGAAACAGTCATCCATAGACTTCATATATTCCTTGTCTCCTTCAATCCCTTGACATCATCATCATCAATCCTTAGGTCATTCCAAGAGAGGAACCTTAATCCACGCACCAATATTACAAGATAAACCCTAGTCCATGCCTTTGCCAAGATAAGGAAGCAATATATAAATCCTATTAATGAGCCATATCATTCACCAAAAGCAACCCTTATAATTGTGGTATCACATAGCCCTTACAACAAGCTTTCCAATGAGCTAAGAATTTTGTGATTCTAATACTGTATGAGAAAGTTATGCAAGTTTTTGTCAATCTTCTTCACTTGATCCTTCTCTTGAATTTCGCTTAACTCTTCTTGTCCTCCTTGAACTTGTGCTTAATATGTCATGAACTTGGATTATTCGAATGAAATGTTTCAACCTTTATTTATACATGTATAAGTCACTTTTAAAGTTACTTTATGATAGGTCGTCCCTATCAGAGATATGGATCTAACTAAACTAGCTTACCTATCTATGCAAGCAATAACATATCATAGCAAATAAGAACAGAAAGAGAACAAGAGAAAAGAGTACACCAGATATGCGTGGTTCACCCAATTGGGCTATGTTCACAGGAAGGTAGTCTTCTATTATCTCCATAATATCTCCCTCAAGCTTACAGAGAGCAATGCCAATAACCCCAATACAATATAGCAATACTTGTGAAAGTATAGATCATGATTAGTGATGTGACTCCCTTGACTCTATTATATACTAAGAGATGAGGAGGAATTACTCTCACATATTACATGTGGGATAGTATAATTCTCCATAATAACATATCTTTATATAATAATAAATATCAAGAGTATATTTTACCATAATGAATATGGGATAAATGTATTACTCTTTTACATAAGATTGTAGATATCTTTCGACATAATACAAAGACATTATTACCTTCCAAGGAATATAAAATATTCCAACACTCCCCCTTAATAATGGTTGGGAGAAAATCCCACTAACAAAGGAAGGGAGTCATTACTGCTCCCCCCTTGATGACAACTTCCCTCGTCCCATGTAAGGAACAAATATGCACATACTTTGTTGCTGTTAAGGATTTGGTGAAGATATCGGCTGCTTGCTACTCAGTAGGAAAATCCTGAAGAGAAAGAACACCATTTGCAACGAGACCTCGAATGTAATGAGCATCAAGATCAAGATGCTTTGTCTTGGAGTGATATACCGGATTATAAGCAAGCTAAATTGCACCCTGATTGTCACATTTCAACACAATGGACGATTTCGCAACTAAACCAAGCTCAGTGAGAACATGTCGTAACCAAACTGCTTCTTTGGCTGCTCTATACTCTACTTCACACGATGATCAAGAAAGAGTCTTCACCTTTTTGCTAGACCAAGAAATCGGACCTAAACCAAGTTGAAATATATAACCAGCAGTTTACCGTCGATTAGAACTATCACCTGCCCAGTCAGAATCTGTATAACCAAAAAGCAAAACTGTAGTATTGCTCGAATAAAAAACACCATAGTACAATGTCCCCTGTAAATATCTCAGAATCCTTTTTGTTGCTTGTCAATGACTTTCATGAGGTTGTTGCATGAACCGTGAAACCATATTGACGGTGAAAGAGAGATCTGGTCTACTGTGAGTTAAATATATCAAACTGCCGAAAAGTTGACGATAAAGTGTAGCATCAGCAAGAGTAGTACATTCAACAATTAACTTTACACCGGACTAAAAAGGTGTAGGAGCAGGTTTACAATCACTCATGTGGAAACGAGCCAAAAAATCTATAGCATACTTCGGTTGAGAGAGAAAAATACCATCTGCTAGATGCCAAATTTGAAGACCCAAGAAATAGTGCAATATACCGAGATTAGTCATTTCAAACTGCTTGTGAATGTCACTTTTCATACTTTGAATGAGAACAGGTTGGATTCCAGTGATAATAAGATCATCCACATATAAAACAATAACAATGATATTATCACCAACATGCTTAACATACAGGTTAGGATCATATATACAACGCTTAAAACCATTATTCAAGAAATATGCATCAATTTTATCATACCAAGCCCTAGGTGCTTGTTTAAGACCATATAAAGACTTGTGTAATTTACATACTAAACTTGATGATTCGGTATTAACAAAACCAGGAGGTTGTTGCATATAAATGTCTTCATTGAGATCACCATCTAAAAAAACACTTTTAACATCCATTTGGTGTATTTCCCATTTATAAGATGAAGCAATAGATAAAATGATTCTTATTGTATTCATTTTAGAAATAGGAGCAAAAGTTTCATTATAATCTATACCTTCAAGTTGATTAAAACCTTTTGCAACTAATATAGCTTTATACTTTTCAATCAGTCCTTCTGCAGTAAATTTAGTTTTATAAACCCATTTACAACCAACTAAATTCTTTCCCGAAGGAAGAGGAACAAGAGACCAAGTCTTGTTCTTCATAAGAGAATTATACTCAGCATTCATAGCTTGTTCCCAATGAGTTTTACCCTTAGCTTGAGCATAAGAGGTAGGATCATCTGTGGCCAAAACTTTGGTCATAAGAGAAAAATTAGATCTAGTTCTACGATTATCGGAAGGGATTCTGATATCACTTCCTGTAGATTCAAGAGTTTTCCGAGCCCAAACAGGAAGATTAGAAGGGATAGAAGTCACTTCAGGAGCTTCGAGACATTCAAGTGGAATACTTGAAGAAGAGGAAGAAGATGAACTAAGATCAATCACGGAACTGGAAGGAGCAATCGAGATGGGAGTAACAGGTGATAAGGAAATATTCAAAGTAACATGAGGTTCTACAAACTCAGGTGGTGGAGAGACTTCAATAAATTGAACATCTCTTCTAATGATGACACTTTGATTAGAAGGATCAAACAACCTATAAGCCTTAGAATCCTCAGAATAATTAATGAATATACACTTGTGAGACTTGGGTTCTAACTTTTTCCGTTTTTCATCAGAAATATGAGCCCAACATTCACAACCAAACACTTTAAAGTTACTAATATCCGGTTTTCTACCATTCCATTTTTCCTCAGGGGTAACATCCCTAACAGTTTTTGTAGGAACTCTATTTAAAATAAAGTTAGCGCAACTTATGGCTTCAACCCAAAATTTCCTATGTAATCCTTTAGAATAAAGCATACATCTAGCCATTTCAACTAAAGTTCTATTTTTCCTTTCAGCAACACCATTTTGTTGAGGTGTGTAAGGAACAGTCTTTTGATGTTGAATTCCATGCTTAGATAAAAATACTTCAAATTCTTTCTTAATGAATTCCCCCCCATTATCAGTTCTTAAAATCTTAATCTTTTTACCAGATTTGTTTCCAACCAAGGATTTAAATACTTGAAATTTAGAAAAAGTTTCACTTTTATGTTTCAAAATATAAACCCATGATTTTCTACTAAAGTCATCAATAAAAGTAAGAAAATAAACTGCATTAGAGATAGAAGGAACTTCAAAAGGACCACAAATGTTACTATGAATTAATTGCAAAGATTCTTTAGCACGCCAAGCTTTACCTTTATCAAACATTTCTCTATGATGGTTACCAAGAACACAACCTTCACAAACACCGTTAGTAAACGAAACATTAGGCAAGCCAAGTACCATTTTAGTTAACATTTGCATTTTACCATAATTCAAATGACCTAATATTTCATGCCATAATTTACTTAGTTCATCAGCATGAGCAACATAGGAATAAAAAGGTTGTCTTTTAGTTGAATTAAAACTAACAAATTTATATAAACCAACAGTATGATCAACGGGACCATAAGAAACTACTTTGAAAGTTTGATTGATATCTTTAAGAACATATTTATCAGTCCAAGCTTCAAATTTATATCCTTTTTGACATGCACGATAAATAGAAAGTAAGTTGATGGGCATATTTTCAACATGAAAAACATCTTCCAATTGACCATTAGCAACATTAACATTACCAGAACCAATTACAGAAAATTGTTTACCATCACCTATAGAAACTTTCTGAGATGTGTTTTTATTATTGTCATAAGATGAAAATAAAGAAGCATTACCAGTCATATGTTTAGAAGCACCAGAATCCATTATCCATTCCACATTAAAAGAAGAATTACGAGAAGAAACAACAGAAGTACACAAAGTTACTTGTGATTCATTAGAACCATTTTTTTTAGCTTTAGCTTTTAAACGTTTCAATTTAAAGCAATTCTTTGCAGGATGATTAATTTTACCACAATGCTTACAAGGATCATACACTTTCTTCTTCTTACTATTGTCACGATGTGCATTAGAATCATTACCAGAGTTATTAGTAGGATTTGAAGTGTGTGAATTAGAACCTTTAACATTATCAAAACTTTTCTTAGGAGTCTTATTATGTGCCATAAGAGCTTTATTAGGTGTTAGTTGTCCTGAAACAATTAACCTTTCTTGCCCATTAACCAATCCTTTACAAAAATCATCAAAAGTAGGTTTCGTGGTATTTAAAGACAATTCAAGAGCTATATTCCTAGTTTGAATGAACATATCAAAATAAGATGGCAATTTTTGTTCTACAAGAATTATAAGAGCAATGTCTGTTTTCTTGTAATCTGTACCACAATTATTTAATTTTTCATTTAAAGTTTTCACTTCAGCAAGATATAATTCTACTCTATCAAAGTTAGTAGGATCTAGCTCATAAATCTTCTTTTCAAGGTAATAAGAAGAGACATCATCAAATTTATCAAATAAATAAGCAAGATTTTTCCATACCTCAATGGGGTTGTCTTCTGCCTCTATACTTACCTGAAGACTATCTGCAACTGTTTGACCAATGAGCCCTCTTGCTTGATCACATTTATCTTCCCATATAGCCAAAGCTTGAGCATCAATAGGTTTCGTGTGTTCACCATTAACAATCCTCCATAGATCCTTACTCCTAAGAACATCAATCATTTTTCTCTTACGGGCAAGATAGTTAGGACCAACAAGCTCAGGAACAGAAGAAACTTCTGAAGTCATAATGATAAAAATTTTGACGAGAAACCCAAATGCTAGAAATGACAAGAGAAAGATAGTGAATAACAGAATACTGAAATACTTTACCGTACTGATCTAAATCTGCAAAAAGAACGTAGTTAGAAAAAACAGTAAAGGAAAGAGAAACTTTTACTTACAACCCTTTTGATTGAGTGCCCAGACTTCTGTTTTGTTCCCGTAGGTGGATCCAGAACAGCTTCTCCAGTTCCAGAAACAGGTTATAATAAAATTTCGAGTAAAAATTGACCGAGTTATGATCACTCGCGGGTCTGCCAACATGAAACCTATGAATATACACTGATATTCACGAGTTCTACTCAGCAAAAGTCGCGGGTACTCGCAGGTTGACAGTAGAGTCAGTCACGGGTTCACAGGTTGCAGTGTAGAGGAGTCGCGGCTACTCGCGGGCCTTTGCACTGTGAAGTCGCACGTCTGCCGAAGCATGCGCAACTTCAGCATATGAATAGTCGCGAATGTCCAGTATAAGGCCGAAAACAGTGTCAAATCTGCCGAAGACAGAAACCTGCACAAAGTTACCAAACTTAGACGAAAATTTCCGTTTTGACAACCGGAAGATAGATCTCCTTAAGAAGAATCAGAAAATCATATAGATCTACAAAAACAAATCAAGAAAACCTTGAAAAATTTCTGCAAAAATCTACACAACAAGGTTAGGGTTAGAAATAAAAAACTACAAAAATATGCTCAGATCTGAAGAGAAGCCTAATGGCTACCAGATAGAAAGCAAATCTACAAGAAATAATAAATGCCCAAATGATAAAATATTGTTTGAAATCAATAGAAGGTGCTAGATCATAGCAACAAGCTCTAATACCATGTCAAATATATGGATCTAACTAAACTAGTTTACCTATCTAGGCAAGCAATAACATACCACAGTAAATAAGAACAGAAAGAGAAAAAAAGAAAAGAGTACACTAGATATACGTGGTTCACCCAATTGGGTTACGTCCACGGGAAGGTATTCTTCTATTATCTCCAGAATATCTCCCTCAAGCTTACAAAGAGCAATGTCAATAACCCCAATACAATATAGCAATACTTGTGAAAGTATAGATCATGATTAGTGATGTGACTCCCTTGACTCTATTATATACTAAGAGATGAGGAGGAATTACTCTCACATATTTCATGTGGGATAGTATAATTCTCCATAATAACATCTCTTTATATAATAATGAATATCAAGAGTATATTTTACCATAATGAATATGGGATAAATGTATTACTCTTTTACATAAGATTGTGGATATCTTCCGATATAATACAAAGACATTATTACCTTCCAAGGAATATAAAATATTCCAACAGTCCCTAGCCAAATTCTAGTCTCGTGTTAGGTTGACCATAACCAAATTCAGGCCTAGTACAAAGAAAACTTCATATCTCCTCAACCACGGGGAGTTAGGATTCATGCCACCTATCAATAGAAAGGTATAGGAATAGACTATATGATTATAGAACTTGTTCTTTCATTTGGGATACCTTTGCGGGGGCGAATTACCCTTTTATCTTTAGCATCATTCTCAAGAAACTCCCCCTGGATTCATCTTCATGGCCTCTTGCTTTACTTCTTCAATGGGATTTGACTTGTCTTCTTGACCACTTCATTTCTTCATCAAGGGGATTATTTACACTTCAAAACATCATGGTTTGTGGACACATAATCATCACTTTAGGGGCTTCTTCACTTTATCCATTTGTGTGCAACTCAAAGTGCGCATTTGGAAACAACCACATGTTATCGCATCCCGTGAGGGCCATGCTTAACAACTATGCCATAAGGGAACCACTTTGGATTTATATACACTTATGTCAAGTATCCTTCAAGGATATTCAATGCTTCTTATTATCTTATTTTCATGGCTTCAAGTTGACATCAATGACAACAATCTTTTCAACAACCCCAAGAACTATGTCCTTGAGAACTTTGACCTCAGTAACTTTGACCCATAGGAACTTTGACCTCGAAAAATTTGATCCATAGGAACTATGACCTTAATAATTTTGACCTTAGGAAATATTACCTTGAAAACTTTAACCCACAACAACTCTAACAATAGGAACTATGACCTTGAGAATTACTTTGACCCATAAAATCTTTAGCCTCAGTAACTACGGCCTGAGGAACTTGACCTCAAGAAGAAATTTGACCTCAGGAACTATGACATTGGGAACTTTGACCTTGTGTACTTTGAAACACAGGATCTATGAGCTTGGGAACTTTGATCTCATGAAGTATTACCTCGGAAACTTTAACCAACATGAACTATGACCTCAAGAAATATGGCCTCAGCAATTATGACCTCGAGAATTATGACCTGCGAAACTTTGATATTGGGAACTTTGACCCATTGGAACTATGACTTTAGGAACTATGACCTCATAAAATTTGACCCACAACAAATATGACAAGGGGAACTATGACCTTGAGAACTTTGACCCACGAAAAATTTGACCTCAAGAACTGTGATTAGAAAATCCAAATCAATTATTATTAAAGACTAAAGATAGATGGTGAGACCTGGAAAATTTTTAAATCTCTTTAGGTAATTTAGAAAATCCTGAATCAATTTCATTTAAATACTATAGAGTGTGATATGCTCTTAAAACCCAAGATAGAAGAGATGTGTCACATGTAACATAAATAAATAAAAATTAAAAAAGAAAACAATGCCCAACCTCTAATCTCAAGAAAGCGGAATAAAAAAGAGTCAACGTTAGCATAATTTATTAATTATTATAAAGTTTAAATAAAAACTAACATATACCCATCTTAACTATGGATCTTTTTAGGGGTTAGTGGTTTACACCTGAGTCTTTTCTTATCACTTTCGGTGCTTCATAGATCTAGGGTTTAATTTTTTAAATGGATCTATGTTAGCATATAGAAATTAAAAGATTGGAACCTCAAGAATCATAAACTTGTTGGTGCTAGACATGGTCCAAATCGATTATGATTAAAGACTATAAAGACTTGTATATAGACATTGAGATAGACACTCCAAAACTAAAACCCCTTGAATGAGTGCCCAAGTCAATTCCATTTCATTACTATGAAGATTGTATATAGAGATTGAAATTGGCACTTGGAGAATATCAAACTTCCCACGGTATAACAGAGTCCAGATAGGTTTTTTATATGGAATATGGAATAAATGGCTAATAATTCGTTGAATCTTTGTGAAATCTACTGTAGCGTTAGTAGTTCATCGGTGTGCTTTGAAAAGGGCCCACAATCATCGAATTTATGTGCTATCTCGAATCTTTACAAACATCATTGATTCTATATCAATGAGATTTCTAAGATCTAAAAATTTTAGTGTGAAACTAATATCGACGGTGATACAAAAACTTCAATATCATTCTTTTAAGAATTCTTGAATAAAACTATAGGTTGAGTTTTACAAGTTCACCAAGCTAATATTTTTGAGTTTGACTGAAGAGTAATCGACATGTTTGAAAAACATGCTAATGTACGGTTTCAAAAAATTGTCAATAGCGTTATCGGCATCATTGTCAAATGTGTTGAGGAAAAACTTTAAAAAATTATCCTATAACCTATCAGTATCACTGCAGAACTCCAAGTGCAATCCTTTAAGGATGCATTGATCGTGTTATCGATAAAGTTACACCAGTTTAATTTCAAATCTATGTTCACGGATTCCGATAGTGTATCGGCGTAGTTAATAATCTTGGGATTTTAAAATCTTTGAGAAAGTTGACGACAGTGTATTGGGACTATTTCAAAAACTATAAACTGATCTTTCAAAAAGACGTCGAAAGTGTTATCGATAGTATTTTAAAACATTGAAACTGAATATTCTAGCAAACCACTGATAATGTTATCGACGCCTTTTAAAAACTATGAAAAGGCATCTTTAGAGGAAACGCTAATGAATGTTTTTGTTGAACTGCGATAAGATATTTTGTGAAAACACTAATAGTGTTATCGACCCTTTTTAAAAAGATTTTTTCTTTCACATAATTTTGAGAAAGAAGATGTTCTATAATTTTGCATCATATTCTGCTCTATTTTGGAATTTAATAACATTTTTAGAGAGTGAAATTCTAGATATAACATATACAGTATAAACTCACTTACTTTCAACGATGTTCTCAAAATTACGACAATCAATAGGTTTACTATAGAACTTATGAACTCTACAAACTTTGACACATCTATGTGAATTTTAAAAGAGGGTTTTTTGTAGTTACAATATATTTTGCAACATATTTCTACTATGTTTTCGTGTTCTATAATAGTTTCATCTCTGAAATTTATTTAAAAATCCCTTTATTTGCATTAAGAATATGCCTTGCATTTGCTCCATATAAACTTAAGATTTGGCTCAACACCTGAAAACCATTTAGATGAAACCTTAGGGATATCAATATTGATAGATTCACGGTAATAATAGAGAACAATAGAACATCATTCTCTATCACAAGCTCAGGGAAGCAAAAAATGTTTAGAACCGTATGCCATGAAATTTCACCCTTATGCCATATGCCATGAATTATCACTCTTATGTGAAATAATTTGAGATTGAGTTGTGAAATAATTTGAGATTAATTTCCAAATCAATTGATTGTTTTTCATTGATAAGGAAGCAACAAATGTTTAGAACCATACTTTTGAAAATGAGTGTTCTGAATTTTGATAAAAATGTGTGTTCTAAAAGGAAGAAACATAGAATTTCGAATAATGTAAATCGAACTTACTCTTAGCACCCAAAAAACCATGTGTTTACATGTCAGTTTTTCTGTTAGTTATATCATCCCTTCCTCGCCCAAACACCGAAAGAATCTACCAATGCTCCATGGACTACCAGCAATTTCGAAATGCATGGGAGGGGCACCCAATTGTATTTGAATTGTGGATGTGGGCATGCAAGATGGAGGTCGGTGAGGTATTGAAGGAGGTATTAACTGTTGACATGATGGCACATCGAAGTTGATGGTGTGTGATGGGATTCCAGTATGAGGGCGGTCACTAACAAGACGCAGGGTCTGCAGGAGGTGATGGAAAACGAAGGTTGCAACGTGTAGGGACCCCAACCTGGGTCTCCATTATCTCTTGATAAAATCAAATATTTCATTGTTTACATTCTTGTCAAAATTTCTGTTTGGTTTTGTTTCTGTTTTCATTTCTAGTTTTGTTTAAACTTCATGCTAGTAAAAATATAACATATACATTTAAATTTACAGGTTTGAAATAGTTATATTTACTGTTATATCTGATTCTAACATTTACTTCTCATGTGCAGGTCTAATAGTGTAAAATTTTGTTTCCATAACTTAACATAAATTTGACAAGGGTAGAATGATGAGTATTCCTGCAGGAAAATACCTCTTACTCGCTTAGTAGATCCCCTTTGTTTGTTGCTCCCTTTTGAATTTCTACTTGCTATTTGTTTTCCCGCTTGTTGTATGCCCTGCAACAAAGCCTTCCCAAACCTTATGAAACTCAACCAACCCAAACAGCTTTGCCACCCTGCCAATTGGCGAGGTCTCGCCGACCACCTAGCTCCAAAGGTACCCCTTTGGACCCTCGAGCCCAAACCGAGTACAAGACAAAGCTATTATATCTCTTTCAAAAAATCTCCAACAAGAACCCCTTTTAGCTCTGCTCTAAAATTTTTATCTCTGCTATCAAAACTTCTCCCAAAATCTCCCAAGGTAAAGATGCCCCCTTCTTCCCCATCCATCCTTCCACTTAACCCCTCTTCCTGCTGACTCAATGCTCCCCATTACTACCCTTATCCTCTCCATTCAATTCTAGCTAAGATGTCAATCCTCCTTTTCTCCCTCGAGACATGTCCACATTTATTAATACCATCAATACATTAATTAATTAATTATAAATACTATCCCTTTCTTGTATGCAAACACCGTATGTAAAATTCAACTAAATTATTAATGCAGTTCCACCGCCATTGTCTTTTCAAGTGGTCATAATTACAATTTAATTAATATTTTAATTTATTAACTAAAATACAATATAATTATAAACTTGGATATAAAATGGCATAAGGTAATGTCTTCCTTAATTAATTCATAATTAATTTAGAATTACTTTATAATTATTTCATAATTAATTTAGAACTAATGCATAATTAATTCAAAATTAATTCGTAATTAATTCATAATTAATTCACAATTAATTTAGAAATAATTCATAATTAATTTATAATTAATTCATGGTTAATTCATAATTAATTCACAATTAATTTATAAATAATTCATAATTAGATTATAATTAATTCACAATTGATTAACTTATAATTAATTTATCATTTTCATGAACAATTTCCAAGTGTGTACCTGACACTTGTTTATCAATTTCATATTACATCTATTCGTAAATTATCCTATGTTCCAATTAGCTTCTGCATGGTCATCATAAAATTTAATAAATATAAATTAATTCTAATCCATACAATTTAATTAATTATCTAACCTTGCAGTTAATATTAACTTATCAATTTAATACTACTTTAATTAACATTACAATAATCATTTAACATGTTAACCCTTAGTCTTTACTAATCAAACTCATTAACATTTAATTAAGCGTTACTAACCAAATGCATTATTTACTATCTAATTTAACCGTAACTTGTTTATCAATCATTAATGTACAATAATTAATTATTAAGCTACACTAATTAACATTATTACTCAGCAATATTTCACGCAATTCATAAATATGTAGGCGAGTTATGTAAGAGTAGCTACTGCTTACATACCTCGCGTAAGTACACTAAAAGTAATAATTCACACACATCAATCATAACCATGAAACTTATTCTTTACTAACACATGTTTTAACATAGTTTGCAAGGTGTCGCCTTTTACCTAACTGTATCTTATTAAGTTATGACAATTCATACATTACCGAGTTACGACACATAATCAATCAAGGTCTTTCCCGCACACATAGTTAGATCTTGTTTCCATCCCGACTTCAAGCTACACCTATATACCTACATCATCACTAACTTCCACATCCTATCCTTTCCTCTGCTAGACTACCCTGAAATGTCAAGCCATGACCGGGTCAAGCTAGAACTTGTAAGCGGAAGTGTCGATTACATTGACTAAGCTTCCCCAGCAGGAAACCACCAGTCATCATCACACACCTTGGGGAGCGCACCGTAGCACATCCCTCCCATGACTCTGGGTTTCAGGGATAAACGGTGGGTAAAGCCTCCACCCCCCTAATGGAACAAGGGACTATGTCTACCCGACATAACAACAGCGTTGCACTTGTACTCGGTCTGTCATCGTATAACCAATCTGGGCGGTTGAGTTTCCTGAAACCCTACCCCACCCATCTCATAATATACATCATAATAAACAGCATAATAACCACGCGAAAGTAAATAATGCATCACTCGCATACCATTTTATCTTTCAAATTCCATGTCCCCGAGGTCCTCCCACCTTGTAGGATCCAGCTATCACTTAGTCGTTTCAACCTGTAAGTCAATCCTTGACATACAATATAGAATATCATGCATAAATCGTCAACGTGTACACATACATTTCATCATAACATAACAACAATAAACTCATTTATTCACCATGCGCCTGGCATAACATTCATTTATTCAACATATAACTGTAACGGTATCCACGTACCCATCATTCAGTAATTTGCATATATGAGACATAATTAGCACATGATACATATCTAAACATGACTAGCAATCATAATACTAACATCACACACACACATATATATATCGGCAAAATAATAGAACCATATGTCCACAGTGTCGTCAAACCGAAGATGTCTCACAATCAAACAAATACAACATATAATAGTAGTTTAGGTAGTAATGTCAAAATGAGGCGTTACATACACCCACCCTTCAAGAAACTTCGTCCCGGAGTTATGGTCAAAATAGTGTGGGATAATCACGACGCGTAGTCTTTGCGTCCTCCCAGGTAGTAGAACCTGGGCTATATCGGTCCCATTGCACCTTAACCTGGTCCACCAAACGGTGCCTCAACTGTTTAACCCTGCGGTCCAATATAAGTAATGGTTCGACCCTAATGGTTCCCTCGTCCGAAACCTGCAGTTCCTTCCAATTTATTTTATGAGACTCATCAGCTACATAATGTCGTAAAACAGATACATGAAAAACATTATGAGTTTTGTGTAAATGGGGTTGCAGCGCAAGACGATACGCGACAGGTCCAACCTTATCTAAAATTTCAAATGGTCCTATAAATCATGGCGACAACTTTGTCCCCTTCCCAAACCTAATGGTACTTTTGCTAGGCCTGATGCGGATGAACACTGCATCACCAACCTTATAGCTTCGGTCAACCCTATGCGCATCGGCATAGCTCTTCTATCTATCCTGAGCTTCCTTTAACCGTTGTCTAATCTGAACAACCTGTTCTTCCATCTCCTGAATCAACTCAGGTCCTATAATTACTCGATCCTCTAACCTTTCCCAACTCAATGGTGTCCTGCATGGCCTTCCATATAATGCTTCATATGGAGGCATCCCAATTGAGCTATGGTAACTGCTGTTGTAAGCAAACTCTACCAAAGGTAAGTGTTTTTCCCAATGAGTCTACTGATCCATGACATACATCCTCAGCATGTCCTCCATCACCTAATTCACTCTTTCTGTTTTCCCATCTATCTCAGGATGGTAGGCGGTGCTTAGGTTCAACTTAGTACCCAACGCTGACTACAAACTTGTCCAAAACCTAGATGTAAACCTGGAATCTCTGTCCGATATAATCTTCTTGGGAAACCCATGGAGACGAACAACTTCATTGCGTCGAGAGGCGCTCTACAGCCGAGTATGAGGGAGATCTTGTTAGTTGAGTGTTTGTCGATATTGTCGGCCATAAATAACATTTGTATGAGGGAGATCTTGTAAGTTGAGTGTTTGTCGATATTGTCAACCATAAACAAAATAATACAAAGTAAACAAAAAAGAATAATACAAAGTAAAAACTAATAAATATTATGTCGACCATAAACAAAAAAGAATAATACAAAGTAAAAAGTAAATATGAGACTTAAATTAGAGACTTTAGAGCTTAGGATTAGGTGATAAATATTATGTCGGTCATAAACAAAAAAGAATAATACAAAGTAAAAAGTAAATATGAGACTTAAACTAGAGACTTTATTTTTTACTTTTAATACAAAGTAAAAAGTAATAAATATTATGTCGGCCATAAACAAAAAAGAATAATACAAAGTAAAAAGTAAATATGAGACTTAAACTAGAGACTTTAGAGCTTAGGATTAGGTGCCTCAGGTATTGCACTCAAGGAGCTATTCAAGGAGAGGTTTGCACCTGGGGAGATTTGATCCTTCTCGGCAGTTGATAGAGCCTAGGATTTGGATCTATGTTGGTTTATGAACACACGTGTTACATCCGTGACATCATAGGTCTCCTTAACTGGAATGAAGTGAGCAGTTTTGGTCAGTTTGTCAATGATGACCATAATGGCATTATGCCTATGAGAGTTAAGAGGCAATCCCACCACGAAGTCCATGGAGATAACCTCCCACTTCGACATAGGAATGTCATGTGGATGCAACAGACCTGTCGGGTGGTGATGATCAGCTTTTACCTGCTGACACTCAAGGCACCTAGAGACGAATTTGACCACGTCACTTTTCATCCCTGCCCAAAAGAAGAGTTGCTTCATGTTTGCATACATCTTCTTTACACCCAGGTGCGCTCAATACACTTCTCTGTGGGCTTCCTTAAGGATAGTCTCTCTAATATCTCCCTCCTCGGGAATATACATCCTCCCATGATACCATAACAAACCATCGGCATCAAACTTAGGTCCCACCAGTTTCCCACTCTAGAGTGTTGATGTGACCTTTAGGTGCCAACTATCCCCAATTAGTTGCCCTAAAACTCTTTCCCTCAAATCAACCTTCAAAGGTATAAGAAAGAAAAGTCTTGGTAATCTGCTTAAGGCATCGGCTACAACATTCTCCTTCCCTTTGATGTATGAAATCTCAAAACCATACTCACTCATGGATTCACTCCATCACCTTTGCCTAGCGTTTAGGTCTCTCTGAGTGAAGATATACCTTAAGCTTTGGTGATCAGATTTGAGCTCAAAGCTTCGTCCAACAAGGTAATGTCTCCAAAGCTTCAAAGCTAGCATCACCGCAACCAACTCTAGGTCATGGGTAGGGTAGTTCTCCTCATGTGTTTTTAACTTTCTCGACGCATAAGCTATTACCCCACCTTCCTGCATCAACACTGCACCCAAACCTTGTCTTGAGGCATCTGTGCAAACTGTGAATTCCTTCTCCATATCTGGAACTCGTATAATTGGTGCACTCGTCAATAGTCTTTTCAACTCGACAAATGCGACATCGCATTCATCCGTCCATTTGTACCTAGTGCCTTTGCGTTGTAGGGTAGTTATGGGTTTTGCGATTTTTGAGAAACCCTCAACAAACCTTCTATAACACCCGGCTAACCCCATGAAGCTTCTCACTTCATGCGCATTCCTAGGCACGGGCCAATCCATTATGGCCTTCACCTTTTCAGGGTCAGCTGAAATTCCCTCACCGAAAATTATATGCCCTAGGTAATGGATCTCCTTCTGATAGAATGAGCACTTAGACAACTTACCGTACAATTGATGCTCCCTTAAGCATGACAACACTATCCGCAAGTGTTCCTCGTGTTCACTTTCATTCTTGGAGTAGATGAGGATGTCATCCAAGAAGACTTGCACAAACTGATCTAAGTACTTTCAAAACATGCTATTCATAAGACTCATGAATATAGCTGGGGCATTGGTTAAACTGAAGGGTACCACTACAAACTCATAGTGCCCAAACCTTGTTCGAAAAGCAGTCTTAGGTATATCACCTTCCTTAATCCGTAGCTGGTGGTAACCTGATCGTAAGTCTATCTTTGAGAAGACTGTTGCCCCTTTCATTTGATCAAAGAGGTCATCAATTCGAGGTATCAGGTACCTATTTTCATTGTGGCTCTGTTCAAATCCGGTAATCGATGCAAAGATGCAAGGAACCATCCTTCTTCTTCACAAAGATTACTGGGGCACCCCATGGTGAAATACTTGGTCTTATGAACCCTAGGTCTAGCAATTCCTTCAACTGCATTTGCACCTCGCAAAATTCCGGGGCCGTCATCCTGTAAGGTGTCTTTGATGTTGGCTCCGAGCTGGGTTTTACCTCAATGGTAAAATCAAGTTCCCTCTTAGGAGGTAACCCAGGTAATTCCTTTGGAAAAACGTCACTGAATTCGGCTAACACTGGGTACTCATCAAAGGAGGGTCCCTTCTCATTGTTTACCGCTTCAACAACATACAGCTGACATCCCTGTCGCATACATCACTTTACATTCATCCTGGAAACGTAGGGACACCTTCTGTTTGATACCCTAGATCTCGATGGCCTCTCCGTTATCATCAATGCAAAGAACTTTCTTTCCATAACAGTCCAAGAAAGCTCGATGTTCCTCAAGCAAATTCATACCTATGATGAGATCATAAGTTCCAAGGGTGGTGACGTACACTTTGACTTGTGTAACACACACCCAGAGATCCACTACACACGTGTCGATACTAGGTCCTACTGCTTGCTTTACCCCTGAAGCCATTTCAACTAAGTTGAAATCATCATGCTCGTAGGCTGCCAACCCACATTTGTCTAATGCATATGGAGAGATGAAACTATCTGTAGCACCGGGATCAAATAATATTCTAAGCTTGACATTATTGACTGTACCTGATGATTCCACCACAGTGGATTGGTGCTCAGCCTGATGGTTGTGTACTGCTGCCGAGATCTGATGCCTGCTACCCCCACTCCCCATTGGAGCTTTTCCTTCTCTATGCACTGTACCAGATCGTAATTCAAGACAGTCACACTGGTAATGTGGACCTCCACATCCCCAACAAGCAACCTGTAATGGAGTGGGCGAGATAACCTATTTAGACCTCTGAGAGGGGTTCCTCCCCCTGGGACCCTTCCCATTCCGGTCGATCCTCTGAAATTACTCACACCTTGGTGAGTCTCTGTGGTTGACTGGGATGCCGCCCTAGTTGTCACTGATCTGTCTACCACTGTAACTCTTGGTGTGCTCCTATTCCCACAAGGAGGTGGCCTCGCATATCCTCCCCAAGGGTAGCTTCGAGGGGCCTTCCCTATAAACCCTGACTACTGAGAGTTGAATGACCTTATGGGCTTTGCACCCAACATCTCCTCAGTGTAACGAGCACAATCTACTACTTCAGCGACCGAAGTTGGTTTCCACATCCACACTTGGGCCCTAATCTTGGTATTGAGCCCATACACGAAGCGCTCAACTTGGCGTTCGTCATTGTCCAAGTAAGGGACATACTTGACTAATTCCATGAACCTCTCTTCATACTCTTCCACAAATAGATGCCTTTGTACTAAGGCATGAAGAGCCCCTACTTATTCTTCCTATTAAGATGCGGGTAGGTACTTCCCTTTGAATTTTTCCACAAACAGGTCCCATGGGACTGTGTCTGGTGTAAGGTGTAGCTACCTTTCTTGGTTCCCCCACCAGTTCAAAGCGGCCCCTTTTAGTTGAAATATGGCCATCTTGGACTTGGACATGGAATTGTACTCCTGTAAGGTTAAGCACCTGGTCATCTCTTCCAACCAAGACTCTACTCGTATCCCTACTCGACCCCCCGAAAACTCTGGAAGCCTTATCTTCTGAAGCTCCCTTTTGATATCCTGATGTGAAGGTCTTGATACCGTATTCACTTCTACCACAGGAACTTCCTCCCTTAGTGGAGGGGCCTCCACTTCTACCTCCCAGGTAACACTTCCTCTCTGTACAAGTCCCCTGAGTGTTTCATTTATTGCTTCTAGCGAGTGCAATATAAGGATGGTCTCTGGCGATGGTGTCGGTACATTCAGCTTAGGTAGTGCCGTCACCTGACCTCGCCCCCGACCTGCTCACGTTCTTACCATGTCTATCCCTGTAACATGGAATAATAGGATAATTAGCATACGGCGACATCAAGACTATGTTACCATTAAACTCAACATTTAATTTAAAAAGTGCGTCGGACGACTGTTTTTACGAGCGTTTTTACTCTAAGAGCTATAGTTCTGGGCGTTTCAATCAGGCTATCTTAAGGCCACCCGGTACTAGATATACTGCAGTAGTTCTAGGTAGGTTTAGGTATTGGATTCCACACAATCCTCATTAAGTCGCCATCAACTCCTCA
This sequence comes from Larix kaempferi, assembly GCA_027924585.1. Classification (NCBI taxonomy): domain Eukaryota; kingdom Viridiplantae; phylum Streptophyta; class Pinopsida; order Pinales; family Pinaceae; genus Larix; species Larix kaempferi. The sequence continues at coordinate 19,096,524 of BSBM01000023.1, read as the reverse complement.
AGATATTTCGTCAATGTTTACTACCTCGCTTCTCATTAATAATTAATAATCTAATAATCTAATAATATCATAACCTAAGTTTTAAGTCTAGAGTCGTGTTTATCAAACATTTTTGTCATGGAACATGATCAATGTCCTAGTGATCAGCTCGTCATGTTGATCTCTATGGTGTCTAGTTTTCGAGATTCCGTGTTCATCTTGCCTCTTCGACTATATGTCGAAGTTTCGGCAAGGAGCATTCTGAGGGAGAAGATAAGTTAATTAATGTAAATTACAACTTATCATTAATTTAATTTATATATGTAATAAAATGTAATTTATAACATTATATGTACATTTAACATCAATGCATTAATTCTCGACTATGTAGAAATTAATAAATTTAATTATTAAAATAAACTATTTAAGTAAATCAATAAATTAAGACTTGAAGTTAATGATAATATTATATATATATATATTATATTTGCTATAACAACATTATAACAAAATTATTTTTTTTTTATAACAAAATTAATTATAATTATAATATTTGTTATAACAACATTATAACAAATTTAATTAATTAAATTTTTTTTTTTTTTATAACAAAATTAACAAAATAAATAAAAGAAATAATAATATAATAAATAAAAATGAAAGACTTAACCTAACCCTACCCTGCGCCCTACACCCACACGGTCTCTCCACCTCAGCCACTGCATTGCCGTGCAAAATAAAATAAAAAATTGAATGAATAAATAATTAGCCAAACCCTAAAAGGGCGAACCCAAGGTAGTCGGCCAATCTTTATATATATATATATATATATATATATTGCCCATCTCCTTACTTTATCTCTGCAACAGGATCTTGCTAGGGTTTATATGGAAGAATCTCTGTGGCGCCATGGAAGAAGCTCTGTGGCGCCATGGCAGAAGCACCGACACAAGCCGGACGAGGTAGTGGTTACAGGTATTCAGCAATTTGCCTGGAATTTATGCTAGTACCCGCGGCCAACTCTCGGCAGAGGTTTGCACTGATAGACTACGGCCTCCTCCGCCCTTCTCCACTTCTGCATAGCAGGCCCACGACCTCCTCCCTCTGCGCAGAAAGGCTTGCGAGCCCTTTGGGGCCACCATGGCCATAGCCTTGAAACATTTTTTCTGTTTTTTGTTTTATGTATATATAAAAAAAAAATTACGTAAAGATTTATTTGTGTGTTGTTTTTTTTTGTGTTTATCTCCCGTTTTTCTTTTTCTTTTTTAGCCCAGGCTGCAGCCCTCTGGGCCGCCCATGGCCGCAGCCCAACTGCTGCTGGCCGGGCCGCGCTCAGGCCACGCTGGCCAAGCCGCCATGGCCGTAGCTCTGCTGCTGGCCGAGCCGCCATGGTCGCAGCTCTGCTGCTGGCCGAGCTGCCATGGCCGCGGCTAGTATGCCGTGAACCCTACTTTTATATTTTTTTGTTTTAAATAATGTTTTTTTTTTAAACTACGTATTGTACCATTTTTTTTTTTTTTACAGCAAATGTATATATATAAATATATTTAAACCCATAATTCATATGCATAAAAAAAAATATGAATCGAATTGTTTCAGAATTATTTTTTTTTGTTTAGTTATAATTTAAAATTTAGCCCCTTTTTTTTAAATTTAAATTAAATTAAACTTTGTTCATATATAAAAAAAAAAATTAAAATTTAATTAATATCCCTTCTTTTGTTTATATGTCACTTATATATATATATATATATATATTCAATTCAATTTTAAAGATTCATATATATTTTTATGTCATATATTTTCTTTGTTTAAATGTTATATATATATATATATATATCTTTTATGCAACACTAATTATGCAATTTTCTTTTTGTAAATGTTATATATATATATAGTAGTTTAGTTTTGAATGTAAATGTAATCACTTTTGTTTATATATATATATATATATATATATATATATTATAATTCTCTAACTCTTATTGGTGTTTCATGCAGGTCAAATACTTGAATAGGAGTTATGGTTTCCAGTATTTTGTTTTTTCTTCTCACAGCTCTGTTCAATGTAATGAGCCCAACCTTTTTTTTTTCTCTTCTCATAGCTTTGTTCAATGTAATGAGCCCACTGGTTCCATATTTGGAACCATGGCTCTGATACCATATGTAGGGGCCCTAACCTGGGTCTCCATTATCTCTTGATAAAATCAAATATTTCACTGTTTACATTCTTGTCAAAATTTCTGTTTAGTTTTGTTTATGTTTTCATTTCTAGTTTTGTTTAAACTTCATGCTAGTAAAAATATAACATATACATTTAAATTTACAGGTTTGAAATAGTTATATTGACTGTTATATCTAATTCTAACATTTACTTCTCATGTGCAGGTCTAACAGTGTAAAATTTTGTTTCCATAACTTAACATAAATTTGACAAGGGTAGAATGATGAGTATTCCTGCAGGAAAATACCTCTTACTCGCTTAGTATATCCCCTTTGTTTGCTGCTCCCTTTTGAATTTCTACTTGCTGTTTGTTTTCCCGCTTGTTGTATGCCCCGCAACAAAGCCTTCCCAAACCTTATGAAACTCAACCAACCCAAACAGCTTTGCCACCCTGCCAACTGGCGAGGTCTTGCCGACCACCCAGCTCCAAAGGTACCCCTTTGGACCCCTGAGCCCAAACCGAGTACAAGCCAAAGTTGTTATATCCCTTTCATAAAATCTCCAACAAGAACCCCTTTTAGCTCTGCTCTAAAAATTTTATCTCTGCTATCAAAACTTCTCCCAAAATCTCCCAAGGTAAAGATGCCCCCTTCTTCCCCATCCATTCTTCTGCTTAACTCCTCTTCCTACCGACTCAATGCTCGCCATTACTACCCTTATCCTCTCCATTCAATTCTAGCTAAGATGTCAGTCCTCCTTTTCTCCCTCGAGACATGTCCACATTTATTGATACCATCAATACATTAATTAATTAATTAATTAATTTATAAATGAATTATAAATATTATCCCTTTCTTTTATGCAAACACCGTATATAAAAGTCAACTAAATTATTAATGCGGTTCCACCGCCATTGTCTTTTCAAGTGGTCATAATTACAATTTAATTAATATTTTAATTTATTAACTAAAATACAATATAATTATAAACTTTGATATAAAATGGCATAAGGTAATGTCTTCCTTAATTAATTCATAATTAATTTAGAATTACTTTATAATTAATTTAGAACTAATACATAATTAATTCAAAATTAATTCATAATTAATTCGTAATTAATTCACAATTAATTTAGAACTAATTCATAATTAATTTATAATTAATTCGTGATTAATTCATAATTAATTCACAATTAATTTATAAATAATTCATAATTAAATTATAATTAATTCATAATTGATTAATTTATCATTTTCATGAACAATTTCCAAGTGTGTACCCGACACTTGTTTATCAATTTCATATTACATCTATTCGTAAACTATCCTATGTTCCATTTAGCTTTTGCATGGTTATCATAAAATTTAATAGATATAAATTAATTCTTATCCATACAGTTTAATTAATTATTTAACCTTGCAATTAATATTAACTCATCAATTTAATACTACTTCTTTTTTTTTTCCAAGAAAAAAAGCTTAATTTTATTTCAACAAAGGTGAACAAAATTACATTATGTATATGCATTACAAGTATGCATGCGGTTACCCACTTAAAAGTGGCAGTACTGAAAACCGTAGTATCTTCTTTACATCAGTCTGGTGTGTTCATACAATCACCATTTAAAAAACCAAAAATTTAGTTCTATAGTAAGATTTTATTGAGCGGCTCCTCGAGCCCCATGAAGCTTTAAACATAAAATAAGCTGTAACAAAAGTCCTGTCATGATAGATAAATAGTGTCGACACAAAAAGGAATGCAGTGGTAGTCTTTCTCAGTTCTCAGTTTTATAGTGCCATTTCATCAACAAATGGCCGATGATAGTACTCATAGAGTGTCCCCTCACGATACTCCTTTATCTTCCACACCCCCATTGCCAGGACCCTGCCAACTTTAGAAGCCTCATCCGCCTCCTTGTTATTCTCCCTGTAAATATGTCTGCAAGAAAAATGTATGAATGAGTGTTGAAGCTCACGAATGTCCTATAGGATGTTAGCAAGTCTGAGATCTCTGCATTGTTGTACTCCAAGTGACCAGTTAGTAACATTCATAGAATCACCAAAAACATTGATACTCTGACAGCCAGCCTCAATGGCAAACAAAAGGAGGAGTTTGAAACTCATGAGTTCTGCATAATTATTCCCACCACCCCCCAGGCCCCAGAACAGGTGAAAGTAGTGGGAGATAGAGAGATGTAAAATGGCCCCTCCCCTGCACACATTTTCCTGTGCAGATCCATCATAGAATCCCCATGGGATGGTTCGGTCAATGTCCACTTCCATAACCACTCTCTATTTTGCAACTCCTATATGTTGTGGGAACGCAGTTAGAAAGCCACATATGAGTGTGGCGGAGATAGCAGGAGTACATGGTTTATCTGAGAAAAGAAGGTCGTTCCGTGCTAGCCAAATCCCCCAAGATACCATCAAAGGTAGTGCTTTATATGATTTGCCAATTGGATCTTTGTACCGCTGAGTCCAAGCTTGTAATAGTGAATCACCCACCCAGTTATACTGTGAATGTGTAATCAGGGAGCATTCTGCTTACACTTGCATCATGAAGGGACAGTGTGTAAACAGGTCTCCTCAGCCGCTTTGCATAAGATACACCACCCCGGTCCCACCAGATTCTTTCTCTATAAAAAATCCTAGGTAGGAATCGAATTCTCAAGAACGTTCCACATAAATAATCTTTGTTTCATGGGACAATTTAGTTTCCAGAGTGGCTTCCACCACCAAACCAGATCACAAGGATTGACAAAATAACTTAAGCTGATATATCCATTCTTCGAAGAAAAAATGCCAGTTGGGGCCCCTTCCCAGACCAGACAATCATCCCTATCGCGGATAAGGATTTGAGAAAGAGTAAGCACCTTATAATATATCCGCAATTCCTCCTGTTCATCCACCTTTAAATCCAGAGTGTTAACATCTAACCATGTTTGAATCCATGGACGATCCAAAACTCGATTGGCAAGCTATGAGAGATATATGATGCCCATGTCCCGGAGTGATGCAATCAACCCTTCCGATAAGAGATGTCTGCCTTCACTCCCAAACCAGGGGTCTTCCCCCACCCGTAGGGAATGGACATTCCCAATGTTCCAAGCCAAAAGGTCACCAACAACAGAGAAAGAATCCACAATAGCTTTCTAAATGACCAATCCTCCTCGATGTGATTTAACAGGGTTCCGAACCCAGTCCATAACAGTTGCAGGAGCAATGTATTTCTGTATGACCACCCAGGTCCATAAACTATCGATCTTTAAGATCCTCCATACTCCTTTGGCCGCCAGGGCTTTGGAAAAATGGTGAATGTTTTTCAGACCCCAACCTCCCAAATCTTTGGGGGTTGCAATTCTCTGCCATCGAACCCATGGGGATACAAAATCTCCTTTACTACTCCATAGAAAACGAAAGAAAATCTTCCGAGCCTTCTCTAGCGTTCCTTTGGGAATCCAAGAAAGGGACATCCAATAGACAGGTATGGCCTCAAGAATAGATCTCACTAATATCAACCTTCCTGCTCTCAAGAGCCACTTGTGGCTCCACACCTTCAAACGTTTGTGGAGTTTCTCAATAAGCTAGTTCCAATCTTGTTTGGTATAAGCATTCGGCTTTAATTGTAACCCAAGGTAGCTAAAACCAGAATCAAGAACCGTTAAGGTGTAAGGAAAGATCCTCCTTATGGCCGCAATCTCAGCATCTCTTAACAAATGGACCGACAGGGTAGATTTCCTTTCATTTATCTCCATACTAGTAGCTGTAGAAAAAAGCTGAATAATACCTTGGAGAGTTTCGATATCACCATGCGATCCTGTACAGAAGATGAGAATATCATCCACAAAAAGTAGATGGGAAATAAAAAGATCTGAAGCCACTTGAATACCATGTAGAGTGCCCTCCCTACAAGCTTTCTTTAGGGCCTTACTTAGCCCTTCTGCTACCAGAAGAAAAAGTAAGGGTGACAAGGGACACCCTTGGTGAAGACCTCTTTTCGAGTGAAAGAAAGGAGAGGCTGCCCCATTTATGAGTACCGCAAAGGATACCGTAGTGATACAACTCATTATCCACCTGATAAAATCCACAGCAAAGCCCAGATGAGTAAGAAGCAAATGATTGTATAGCCAACTCACCTTGTCATATGCCTTTGACAAATCTATCTTGATAATGGCTCCTTTAAGTTTCCTTGATTTCATACTATGAATGCCTTCCTGAGCCACCCTAATAGCTTCATGAATTTGATGGCCCTCCAGAAACCCAAATTGTTCCGCTGAGATATGTTTGGACAGAATGACTTTTAGTCTCCTGGCTATAATTTTTTATACCACCTTATACACACAGTTGCACAGGGAGATAGGTCTGAAGTCACCAAGAGAGGAGGAATTCTCTGTCTTAGGGATAAGGGCAATAAAGGTAGAATTTAGGGCATCTAGAATTCGCCAAGAGATTCTTGTATCTTCAACCATCTGTAATAGGTATTCCCCAATGAATTCAAAAAGAGCCAAAAGAAATTCAATTGTCTATCCATCCAGACCTGGACTTTTGTCTTTTTGGAAGCTCTGAAGGACCCCCTTCAGTTCTTCTTCCGTAACATTTGCCATCAAGGACTGATTATCTTCCTCTTCAACAAACTGTGGAAAAAGTTGTGCCATCCTAACAATTTCAGCAATGGTTACCTGTGCAGGGGATTTAAAAAGAGTCTGGAAATGTTCTAGCCCCAACCCAACCATTCCTTCAAAGGAAGTATGTGTTTCCCCCAACGAGTCCTCAAGGCTCCAGATAGTGTTGGAAGCCTTCCTTCCTTTCACATATGCATGGAAAAATTGTGTATTCTCATTGCCTGCTGTAAGCCATAACGCCCTGCTTTTCAGTCTCCAAGTTTCCTCTTTTTCCAGCAATAATGTGTTTCTCCTGCCTTCCAGTGTTACAAGATTGGCCTTTTCCTCCACAGACCCCAGGCCCCCAGACCCAGATTCATATATTGACCTCAGGTCCAATTCAATTTGTTTCAATTCCCTGTCTTCCCGGACTTTTTTTTCATGAGCCCAAGCCTTAATAGGTCCTTTGATCATTTTGATGTTAGCGGTAAATTGTTGGGAGGCCGAGAAACTGGACCTAGGATTGAAAGGTACCCAGAGAGAACTGACCAAGTTAGTGAAGGACTCATCTTTTAACCAAATTTTATTGAACTTAAGAGGCCCAGCGGCTTTAATAGGTCCCATACGAAGTTCAAGAAAGATGGGAAAATGATTGGAGGACCCCCCAGATCCCACCCACTTCCTCATGAGGAAGAACTTGTCCACGAAGGAATCATAAACCAAGAATATATCCATACGCTTCTCTACCCGGTTTTCTCCAGATATGTTATTCCTCCAAGTAGGCTTGAGGAGGGTAGGCTCGATATTAATCAAATTTTGGGAAACCAACTTTTGTGTGAAATAATCATCCAAAGGATCAGAACGAGCTCTGCTGCCCCAACCTTCTAACGGACCTAAAGAGAAGTTAAAATATCCACCCAACAAGAGATCCCCCTCCTGTAAAAGCGGATTTGAGTGAAGAGTATCCCAGAAGGGGATACGATTTATATAAGGACCATAGACATTTACCACAGTGAACAAATCACCAATATCAAGAGCCGAACATGACAGTCCCAGAACAGAATCCATCCCCCAAAGATTATGAAGATTCACCGTTCGTACATTCCAGCCAATAGCCAGACCACCAGAATGACCACGAGCATCACAAGTAGCAAATAACCAACCATTGAACCAACTCTCCAACATAGACTTTACCACCAAACCCACACCCAAAGTTTCTTGAAGCAGAATGATATCCGGGTTCAAGAGATACCACTCTATGCGGTGTTGATCTTTTATGGGGACCAGCCAGACCCCGAAAATTGAAAGACATAACCTTCATTAGCGACCCTTCTTCTGGTCACGCACCGCTCTAAGCGCCCGATCAATAGTCACCTGTTTTCCTTCCAGCAAGTCCATCTTGGCCTTTGACTGAGCCTTAGATAGATGAGATTTCCTTCTACGGCCTTTACTAGTATTACACACCCCAGCACCCAACCCCCCAAGGGTAATCTTTGTGAGAGATCGTAAGAAGTATCTAGAATCTGAGGAGTTGGTGGGGGAGGGTGAAGAGCGCACCTCTTCAGGGGAAAGATCTGGATTAGGGGGTATATCAAGAAGCACCACACTAGGAACTGAAGGAGTTTCCAAAGTGCAAGCAGGGCTAAGCTCAAGACAAGGGGTTTCCACCGGATCATTAGGGGGAGAGATATTCAAATTGTTTAGAGGCTCCAACCAGTTCTTCTTGTCCAACGAAAAATTATTTAAAACAAAATTAAAGGAATGAGAGTTGATGGAAGAAGGAATACCCACAGCAGTAGTCACCGAGGGCAGATGAGGAGCCGGAAGTGTAATCCCAGTGGGGACTGCAGCCAGGGTTGTTCCTTCCTTGACTGGCGCTGCCCGTAATGGTCCATGCTCAATACCAACTTCATCCTCTGCAAGATGGAAGGGTTCTGAAGTTGGTTGTCCCGCAGGAGGAGGAGCCTCCCCAGCCATGGACTTTTTGTCACCACCACCATTTCACCGCCATAAGGGTAACTTACACTCTGCTACTGGATGTCCATAGGCATGGCAGTGATGGCACCTGAAAGGAACATTTTCATAGTTGAGTTTCTGTACATAGGAATAGGGCCCCCAGCTAAGTGTGACATCCAGATCCAGACCATCCCTAATATTTAGATTAACCAAAATATGTGCCACCTTCCGCTAACGAGATTGTAGAAAGCTATAATCTCCTTCCAAGTATGTTCCAATTAGGTTCCCAATACCTTTAAAATGCCTCGCCTACCAGTAGTGAAGAGGTAAGCTCGGTAGGCGAACCCTGATGGGAACCAAATCCAGCCGTTCACGGCTAGCATCAAACATCGGATGCCAGGGTTTAATCATAACTGGGCAATGATCCCAGCTCCAATTGGAATTTAGAACCCATTGAGCTTGTTCCTCATTCTGAAAATTGAAGGCGAACCAGTTCCGGGTCATTTCTACCACCTCAGGGGTATAGCCCAGCTGTGCAACCCAGTGTTCCGCCACCCAAGCCTCAATGGTACACAGAGAGAACGACCTGCCCAAAGCCTTTCCAACCAAAGTGATGCTGGTCATCCTGATAAGTTGATGCCACTCTATATCTTCACCTAGGGCGTAATTGTATTTTTTTTTACTTAGTTTCAACCATCGTTTCCGCCCACGCTTCGCCAGATTGTTCGAATCATCAGAGAAGTAGCCTCCCCACTCATCTGAGCTGGTACCTAAGCCCACAAGTGGACTAGCAAACCCTCATTGTTCATGGATCCCCAAACATCCTATACCAGTTCCTTCCAAAGGCCCCTCAACATTCAGTCCAAGATATAGAATGTCCAATGTAAAATTCCCTGGGTCAACCGTTCCAAGATTCTTTACACTTGCAGGGCAAGGGGCTCCACCCTCAGTCACCGTGCCTTCAATAGCCTGTATCACCTGATCTGAAGACCAAAGAGGTGCCATTGTCTCCTTCAATGTTGATGTCGAAGAAAACCGAGGGGATGGTTCAGTTAGCGGTAAAAGAGCCGGAGATTGTGCCAATAAAGACGACGGAGATAAACCTAGTTCCAGATGAGCCTCCCCCGCTGAGAACCCAGTCGGCCCAAAACCACCAACGTTTGCCACATCATTCCACGCAACGCCAGGTGTCTTTGTCTAAATCGGCAGCCCATCCGAAGGGTTAAAGGAGTAGTTCAGCTGGTCTTTGTAGGTAGCCATTGTAAGGTAAAAAAATAGTAAAAAAAAAAACAGTGGGAAACAAGGCCAATGAAAACGATAAGTAAAAACAAATGCAGGGAGATTAAAACCCTCGGTTCACGCCTCTACGCCCAACACAATGATCGTCGATCAAGAAAACAATATGACCTCCATGTCACGCAGCATCTGAAAAGCCATCATAGCTCCACAGTACTCTGACAATGATGGCCTCTGGCGGCCATCAGAGAAAACTAGGGCACCGCCATAGTTAGAGAAACCCTCTCCTCACAAAGTTTTTTTCTCCATCCTATTTACTTATTTACCCAATTTAATACTACTTTAATTAACATTACAATAATCATTTAACATGTTAACCCTTAGTCTTTACTAATCAAACTCATTAACATTTAATTAAGCGTTACTAACCAAATGCATTATTTACTATCTAATTTAAACGTAACTTGTTTATTAATCATTAATGTACAATAATTAATTATTAAGCGACACTAATTAACATTATTACTCAGCAATATTTCACGCAATTCATAAATATGTAGGCGAGTTATGTAAGCGTAGCTACTGCTTACATACCTCGGGTAAGTACACTAAAAGTAATAATCCACACACATCAATCATAATCATGAAACTTATTCTTTACTGACACATGTTTTAACATAGTTTGCAAGGTGTCTCCTTTTACCAAACTGTATCTTATTAAGTTACGACAATTCATACATTACCGAGTTACGACACATAATCAATCAAGGTCTTTCCTGCACACATAGTTAGATCTTGTTTCCATCCTGACTTCGAGCTACACCTATATACCTACATCATCACTAATTTCCACATCCTATCCTTTCCTCTACTGGACTACCTTGAAATGTCAATCCATGACCGATTCCAGCTAGAACCCATAAGCGAAAGTGTCGACTACATCGACCTAAGCTTCCCCAGCAGGCAACCACCAGTCATCATCACACACCTTGGGGAGCGTGCCGTAGCACATCCCTCCCATGACTCTGGGTTTCGGGGATAAACGGTGGGTAAAGCCTCCACCCCCCTAATGGAACAAGGGACTATGTCTACCCGACATAACAACAGCGTTGCACTTGTACTCGGTCTGTCATCGTATAACCAATCTGGGCGGTTGAGTTTCCTGAAACCCTACCCCACCCATGTCATAATATACATCATAATAAACAGCATAATAACCACACGAAAGTAAATAATGCATCACTCACATACCATTTTATCTTTCGAAGTCCATGTCCCTGAGGTCCTCCCACCTCGTAGGATACAGTTATCACTTAGCCGTTTCAACCTATAAGTCAGTCCTTGACATACAATATAGAATATCGTGCATAAATCGTCAACATGTACACATACATTTCATCATAACATAACAACAATAAACTCATTTATTCGCCATGCACCTGGCATAACATTCATTTATTCAACATATAACTATAATGGTATCCACGTACCCATCATTCAGTAATTTGCATATATGAGACATAATTAACACATGATACATATCTAAACATGACTAGCGATCATAATACTAACATCGCACACACACATATATATATCGGCAAAATAATAGAACCATATGTCCACAGTGTCGTCAAACCGACGATGTCTCACAATCAAACAAATACAAAATATAATAGTAGTTCAGGTAGTAATGTCAAATTGGGGTGTTACACAACAGAGTGGAGGAGCAACTGCTGGAGTATTTTCAAGTTTTTGCCAATGGACTGGGTGTTGAAAGGCAGTTGGAAAAGGGCCAAATTATTGTCCCTTTAGCCAATGCTTGTATTTTACCCCAATCTACTTATAACTCAATTCACCCTTCTTTAAGACCTATATATTACTCTATTCACCCCTTATTAATATTGAATTAATATTTTTATATTATAAAGGTATTTCTCATTTAACATTATAATTAATATATTTATAATATAAAATTAATCTTTAATATTAGACATATTTAGCATATAAAATTTCAATAGTATTAGATTTTTTCTAAGAAAAAATTGCAATCTTATTATTATTAATAGCACAAAAATTAAATTGGGACCAAAGGTTAGGATGGAGGGTTTCAAGCTTCGGTTCTGGTCTTTTCTGAAAACCTAGTTTGGAGGATAATGGCCTAAGGCATCAGGACTTGGAGTCAAACTGATCCTCTAGATCAGTCCAGTACCAACCAAGAGAAAACAGTGGGAATTTTGTGTCTCTTGGCTGTTTGTTCCATTAGTTTTCTCTGGACCTAGGGTTTTTGGGTTTCACTTTTTCCTTTCTGTCACTTTCCTCTGTTTTCTTCCTTTTTTGCTTTTTCTTCCAGTTGTCGGGCTTGATAGCTTTGTCTGTTTTAACACTAACTTTTTTTTCTGTCTCTGTGTTGCATCCACGTGTTGGATCGGATGGCCGACACCCGTACTCCCCAGAGTCCTTTGGGGCTATCTGGCGGTAGTACTCTAATTGATACTGTTTTTCTTACCGGAGGGGATAGATCTGGTTAAAAACAGTTGTCTTTTGGTAATGCCTTAACCACTAGTTCTCCTTTGCCAAAGGTTATCTCTTCTGGTCTTTCTAGAGATAGGGCTCGTCGACGCCATAAACAGAAAGCTATCAAGGTTAGAGATGGGTTACATAGTTTTGTTTTGGTAGTGATGTTAATTTAGATAGGGTTGAGATGCTCTCTTCTAGGGCCCCAGTGGGCAGAGTTGAATTTGCTAGATTAAACAAGATTGAATTCAATGAGTGGGTTAATTTACATTGGACGCCTTTGCTGGAAATGGCCCCTCGTATCAATCTCCTCATGAAGGGCTGGATCATCTTTGTTTTTCCAAAAAATACGCCTTTGGAGGTTTTCCTTAAGGATCCTTGGCCATATCATGACCAGTCTCTTTTTTTAAAGCGCTGGCATATTGCTTTTAACCCTGCAAAAGAGATACAGTCCAGACGCCATCTCTGGATGTTGATTCCTGGGTTACCCTTTGAACTTTGGATGGAGAATATCTTGAAAGGTATTGCTAATTCTGTTGGCAAATTTGTCAGGATTGATTGCCATTCTCTCCATGGCATCGAAAAAAAAGTTTCCAGAGTTATGGTGGAGATGGATATGGGGCTAGGTCTCCCGACACAAATTGAGATGGTGTGGGGTAAAAAATCATTCATTCATAAGCTTGATTTTTACAAAGTTCCTTTCCATTTTTTTATTTGTCAGAAAACGGGTCATGTCAAAGCAAATTGTCCTACTACAAGTTTTGGCGCTGGTTCTTCTTGCTCGGGGTATTCTTCACATCCAGTATCTCATTTGATGGTGAACACTGAGTTTGAAACTACTCCCCAACCAGCACAACTGCTCCCTACAAGCTCGGGTAAGTTATTATCTAACTCTCCAACTCACTACAAGGATTTTTCAAAGGAGGAATTAGAGTTTTATCTTTCGGTGGAAGAAAACCTGAACCGAAGACTGTCTGTTTCTACTAATATTCCTGGGGCTCTAAGTTAGATTACAAAAAACCCTAAGGGGTCAGTGGACAATGATATTGGTGTGGACTCTGGTTTTGAGTCGTCCAGAGACTTCCTAAGTTCATCTTTTGTTGGGCTTCCCCCCCCCCCAATTTTCCTGTACAGGCTCCTGTATCTAGTCCCAACCCTGAAACTACCTTTGTTAAACCCCCAGCGAGCCCTAAGCAGCCAGACTCTCCATCTGAAAAAGAGGGTTTTTATTCCAAGGAGGGAAGGGGTATTTTGATGGATAGTGGCTATAAGGCTAATCCTTCTTTGGACTGTCTCTCCCTTTTACCAATCTATTCTAAAAACCCCTCCTCGAATCCTGATATTGTTCCTGCTCAACTTTTACACTTCCAAAATGTGACTATTAGGAGGGAAAAAAAGGTGTCGACTGAGTTGGCTTCAGAATTGGAAGACTTAGGTTATAAACCTTTATCTGTCAGATTGGATGAAAATTCTTTTAATGTTAGCAACACTAGAAACCCTAGGTCCCTTAGAGCAAGCCTGCCCTCTGAGCTAGTTCCTTAATGTATTTTTTATCCCTGAACGTTAGGGGTTTGGGTAAGGCTACTTGGATTAGGGCCTTAACAAACTTAATTCATGCTACTAATCCGGCGATCATTCTTCTTCAAGAGACCATGTGCGAAGATTCTGTTGCTATTATAAAATTGGCTAGCATCCTACCTTCTTGGGATTTCACGGCCACTAGTTCGGTGGGTTTGTCGAGAGGTTTAATAGTCGGTTGGAATCCCAAAATTTACAATTTCCAGGCTTTCAAAACCATTTCGGGCATTCTGTTAGAGGGTAAAAGTCCGAGTCTCAATTTTAATTTGACAATCTTGAACTACTATGGCCCTTACAAGCAGAGAATTTATTTCTGGGATTCTTTGAAAAATTCTGGTTTATTATGTATTGACAATTTAATTGTTGCAGGGGACCTTAATTTCACCCAATATTCATCGGAATTTTGGGGCCCACTTGCAAGAACGGATGAGCTTGCTGGTTATTTTATAGATCTGTTGCTTACTTCTGACTTGGCTAATGTTATGCATGTGGTTCCTGCCCCTACATGGACAAACGGACGCAGAGGTATTGAGGGGATCCACAAACGCCTAGACAAATTTATGGTCAAAGCACCATTTCTTCAGTTGCTTCAGCGTTATAGGTCATGGGTGGGTGAAGATAAATTCCTAGACCATTGGCCGATTTTTTTCCATTTTGAAGATCAAAATCTTCAGCATGGCTATCCCTTTAAGTTGAATTCTTCTTGGTTAAACAATGAAGACTTTTGTGCTGACATTAGACAGTTTTGGCGGAACTATTCCAATTTTGAGGATCTAAATGTCGTGGATTTCTTCATGCAAAAGTTAAAACAACTTAAAGTTTGGGTTGCAAAATGGATCAAATGTCAAAATAAAAAGGATGTGAAGGCTCTCTTAATGCTTGAAGATCAAATTCAAACTCAACATCTGAAAAATTCCAATCATCCTTTGAACAATGAGGAATTTGCTGAGTTTAAATCTTTGGAGAAGAAAAAAGAATATATATTACTCCAAGAAGAGAAGAATTGGAGACTTAAAAGTAGAGCTTTATGGATACAATCTGGTGACCGGAATACCAAATTCTTCCACTCCTTTACCTCTAACAGAAAGAATAAAAATTCTATATGGGAATCTAAAGATGAGAATGGGAACACGGTCTCAGGGATGGAGGACCTTAAAGATGTAGCTAAAAAGTATTTTTATAATATCTACATTGATCCTGTAAATTGTGATATATTATCACAATTAGAAGTAGCCAAAATTTTACCTCTTTTATTTGATGATTCTGAAGCCAAGTAGCTGGGTGAAGCTATAACTTTGGAAGAGATTGAAGAAACCTTAAAACTGTTTGCTAAAGAGAAGATCCCTAGGCACGATGGGTGGATAGTCGAATTGTTTCTTCACTTTTTCGACATTATGGGAGATGACCTCCTCAAGGTTGTGGAATATTCACGAATCAATGGTCATATTTCAGGTGCTACGAATGCTACTTTTTTAACCTTGATTCCAAAAAACAGTAAACCAAATACTTTTGGTGAGTATCGACCAATTGCTTTGTGCAATTTGGTGTATAAGGTCATCTCCAAGATTATTGTTGGTTGATTAAAGCCTACCCTATCAAGGTATCTTTCTGCGGAACAATTTGGTTTCCTCAAAGACAGGGAAATCTTAGATGCCATCAACATATCTCAAGAATTGATACATTTTATAAAAAGAAGGAATTTGAAGGATTTAATTCTCAAAATGGATCTTGAGAAAGCTTATGACAAAGTAAATTGGGTTTTCTTGCGTATCATTTTGGTTCAAATAGACATCCCTCGACTTGTGGTTAACTAGATGGTGGCATGTGTGACCTCAAAAAATATTGTTGTATTAGTTAATGGGTCTCCTACTGGTTTTTTTAAATGTAGTCGAGGTATTCGACAGCGATGCCCCATGTCCCCTTTACTATTCCTCCTAATAATTGAAGGCCTTGGAAGACTGATATCGAAGGCTCGGAATGACAAGAAGATCCATGGAATCAAATACTCCAAAGATTTGTTCCTTACACGTCTCCTTTTTGTGGATGACGTGTTGCTTTCCGGTTTGGATACTATTGAAGAGTGGAAACATTATAATGAGCTAATTATGACTTTTTGTAAAGCTTCTGGTATGTCAGTCAGCCCAAGTAAATCAAGCTTTTATCATTACAAAACTGTTGCATCCCATATTGATGAAATTTCGAAGTTTATGCCATATAAATGGAGTCTTTTGGAGGAGGGCTTCAAATAGTTGGGTTATTTTCTCAAACCCAACGAATACAGAATCAAGGATTGGATGTGGTTGATGAAAAAGGTGGAGTCTAGAATCAACCATTGGACTTACAGATTACTTTCAATAGGGGAAGACTAACATTAGTTAAATTTGTTCTGACGGGCATACCAATTTATTGGTTTTCTTTGGCTCTGGTTCCAAAATACATTATCACCTCATTAAGGAAGATCTTTTTCAATTTCTTATGGAATGGGGGGAAAGATCAAAGCAGCTTGGTCATGACCAGTTGAGAGAAGCTAACACTGTCAGAGAAGAAAGGTTGCTGGGGTATCAAGAATCTAGAATTTTTTAGTATGGCACTTCGTCTCAAAAGCCTTTGGAGAACAATTTTTGGGACAACTCTTTGGACCGGAGTTCTTAAAGTTAAATACATCAAAGGTGATCTTATAACCTGGCTTAGAAATCCAAAAAAAATCTAGAGGTGCCTTTCCTTTATGGAATGGCATTCTAAGGGTCTATAACTGGATGGCAATCGATCTCTTCTGGAAAGTCGAAAATGGTAAAAACATCAAGATTGGTATTGATCCAATTCTCGGATTGGAAGAAAATTATGTCCTTTCAAATGATATCCTGAACATTCTAAATGAGTACAATATGTACACCTTGGATCAAATCAAAAAGACCTGGAGGGAATCTGCACAGGAAAATTACTGGCTTAATTCTAAGGATATGGGGCTCACTGGAGCGGCTGCTTTTGAGTGGAATAATTATATAAGTGCATTAAACTTTGTTGGATGCAGAATAGTGAAGGAGGAAGATAAAATAATTTGGGGTGGAAATCCTGCTACAGGGGTTATTACTGCTAAAACCTCCTATGAGGAAATGATCAAACATCGTTGTGTTTATCCACAGCATTGGTGGTACAAAATTCTCTGGCAATGGCAGTTGCCAGCTAAGGTAAAAAAAATTCTACGGTATGCTTTTCAGGGTCTCTTAAAAACATGGGACAATTTGATGACTCATGGCTGGCTTGGGTCAAATTTTTATCCGCTTTGTAAGAGATCCGCGGAATCTTCTTATCATCTCTTTGTTGCTTTTTCTTTCACCAGAGAAGTCTGGAATTCAATATGTAATATTTTAAAGCTTGAATAGACTTGGGTATTGGAGCCATTTGATGTTGAATATCGTCGTTGATCCAAGGGTTGTAATATTTATAGCACTATTCCTGCATGGATTTCTTGGTATATTTAGCACACGAGAAATAAGGTTTTGTTCGAAGATTTGGTTCCTAATATTCAGAATATATGCGCTTAGATTATATCCTTCCACGGGGATTACAACAATGAGAAGGGCTTCAATCAGATTTAAAAAGTGGGAACTTTCAGCCTTTTGATTAATGGGCCAGTGGAATTGTTTTATGGTGCAGCTACAGGAGGTAGATGTGTTGCTAGAGGAGTAATTTATTTGGCTCATGATCATTATTTTTCTCTCAGATTAAATTGTGGCACATGTACAAATATGAAAGCATAAATGCTTTCCCTTTGGTGTGTTCTCAAGGTTGCAAATATTTTTGGTTTGAGAGACTTGAAGGTATTTGGTGATTCTCGTGTCACTATTAAATGGGCTGCTGGAGAATACTTGATAAAATTAACATCTCTTTTTCACTTGTGTGCAAGAATTCTGGAGGAAATGAATAGGTTTTGCACAATATCCTTCGAACACATCTACAAACAACATAATGCGTTTGCTGACAAACTCTCAAAGCAATCCATGGAGAGTGAAGAAGGGGTCATTTTGTGGGACGAATTTCAACAAAATCACATACAGGACTGTGGAGTTGTTAAAAATTTTGAGCTCTAAAGTCTATATCTCTATTTTTATAACTACATGTTGTTTAGGCATAATTTTGAGGAGATTCAGTTTTTGTATTTGTATAGTTCTCTCTCCTCTTGGATTTCCCAGATCTTGTTTTTTTTGTGATCTAGATATGGATTTGACAAGCTTGACAGGCATGTAGTCTACTTCCTAGACTCAACTTCATGTATTATTTGATTCAATATGAATATCAATAGTATGATTTTTTTCGCTGAAAAATAGCACAAAAATGCTTTCTTTAGATGTTATTGCACATTATACAAACAGTTTCCACAAATTGAGCTCCCATACTTCCCTCAAAGTTGATCTTAACCCATCCATAAACAACTTGGAAAACCTTTCCAAATACCCATCATGATTGTTTAAGGAAATTATACAATCTTTCTCCATATTTTTTAAAACTAAATAATCGGTAAAAATTTGACATAAACATCAAAGTAAGTTTTTTTCTTCTCTAGTTTTCCCTCCTTGAATTTTACAATAGGAAGAACCTGCATATGAATAAATAAACCCTTTTTGGAGAGGATATCAACTAGCTGATCTAGTTCAATGTATATGTGGCAAATGTTGAAAGTGTTGAAATTCCCTACTATCTCCTTGAGATGTTCAACCCCCGAAAAATTGAATGTCTTTGACGCATTGCTCAAAGCCAAGCTATAATAAGAGTTGTAAAGCCTCCATGTTTTCCATATTGTTGGAACCCTGTCCAATATTTTCTTTGAAAGAGATATGATGACTGTCAGTGAAATGTAATCCCCCCCTAATCCACACACATTACCTTGTCAAGCACCATCAAAAAAGCTCCACCAATAAACCTTATCAACCTTTAATGTGCCTACCTACCTGGGAATCTTTGTACTACGATCCTCCTTACAAAAAATATATGTTGGAACCATTAGTTCAAATACCTGAAAAGGCTGGCAAGGTCTTTCTTCAAACAAACTTGTGTCGCTTTCCATCCACACAACCCATAAAACTAATAAAGGAACAAGCCTATATTTTTTTATTTTGGGTCTAGAAAACCACGATTAAAAGCAATCTTCAAAGCATACATCTATCCATACATTCCTTACATTCATCCATCTACTAACATCCTACCGAAAACCTACTTAGAAAAATAACAATGGATAAATAAATGAGAAGTTTTTCCCATCTCCCTCTCCAAAGAACATAGATACCAAGGCCCTGTGTGTTTCTCTTTTGAAGTTCCTCCTAAGTTAAAACCTTGTCATGAAATGCCAACCACATAATTTTTAGTTTTTTGGAGCTTTGATTTGCTATGCGGGACCATGACCAACCTAGATGCTCATGTGCTTCAACCATTAACACCTTATATCCTAGTTTAGCACTATAGTGGCCCCCTGTTTTATTCCTCATCCATACCAAACAATCATAACCAGACCAAATTCAAATACGAACTTGCCTAAGCTCAACCGCATAATAATCCCATAGCCTTTTCCAATAACCTTGTAAGCCCAAATAATTTGATGTTTCCCACCCTGTGTCCAAATATCAATTGTTTCTACATCTATGTCTTGATTTCATCACATCCTTAACATGTCGATAATTTATCAACTCGATGAAGTCTTACATCCCATTATTGCATCTTCCTCCATTCCACTTCAACTCCACTTCCTACTTTCTAGGCCAATAGATATCCAACCACTGGAAAGATTGTCACTATTTCCTTCTAATGGTTTGATCCATTTTTTTGAAGATTTTTCCTCCCTCCTTAACAAGTTCATAAGAGAATATGACGCCACATATTTTTTTAAAATTTAAAATATACCACAAATTGTCTTTTTTTATGAGATTCGACAATGTTTTTCCAATCAGGGCTTTGCCAAAAACATTGTTGTTTTTCAATCCTATCCCCCTTCTCCTTTCATATCAGAAATTGAATGTCAATTCATCCAATGAGTTCCATTTTTACCTTCTCTCCCTCTCCAAATCTAATTGAAGTGTAACTTTCTTCATCTTTCTTGGACTCCCTTTGGAGGTGTGCACTAGAGATTTTCAATATACTAGAATCCCCTCCAATACAGATTTGGAAAGAGTTAATATCCCCTTGGGGATAACCAGCGATTACACCAAAAAATAATTTTATTCTCTATTTTCCTAATCAACCAACCCCAATATGCTTTTCCATAGGAATTAGGTTTTAGTTTGAATCCCTCATTTAAATTGATCAACTGGAAGTTAAATAATGCCAAAATTTGTTGTTCCACCCTCTCATCCAATCCATTAAGACAAAGAGAAGACGTATTTACATTGATCTCCATACACTTTTATTTATAGAAGGTGTTCAAAATTTATTGAAGTGTTCTACCCTCTTAGATTAAACCATTTGTGAACAAATAATATGTCATCAATGAATAGTAAATGGGTAAGTTTGAAATCTTCCCCAATTATTTTGCCCTGTAAACTTCAAGATCTCTAAGCTTCCAACAATGACTTGCTAAGACCTTCATCCATAAATACGAATAGATAGGGTGACAAAGGACATCCTTGTTGAATTCCTCGCTCAAGACTGAAAAAATGGAGATGTTGACCCATTTAATATGACTGCAAAGGAGATGGATGACGCACATCCCATTATCCAGTTTTCCAAATTGAGAGAGAAACCCACCTGAATTAGTAACAATCTAAGATATAACCAACATGTCTTGTCATACACCTTTAAAACATCTAGTTTGACTATCATTTCATTGAGATTCTTTGAATTAACTGAGTGTAGTCCCTCTTGCGTCATCCCAACCACATCGTGAATCTACCTCCCCTCCAAAAACCCAAATTGCTATGGAGAAATTACAACTAAGTGAAAAAAATTTAGTCTAACCACCAACACTTTGGCTATTATTTTGTAAATACAATTTCAATAGCCATCAAAAGTTATTGACATATGCACCTTTGGAATCAAAGCAATGAAAGTGGAGTTAAAAGTAGACAAAACCTTCCAAACATCCTTACCTCTTCAACAACCCTAAGGAGATCCCTAACCAACAAATAAAAAAAACCCAAATAAAATTATGTTGGCCACCCATTTAGCCTAGGAATTTTGTCCTTTTGAAAAGAGGACAAAACCTCCAATAATTCATTCAGGGAGACTTCCAAATACAGTCGTTCATTATCTTCATTGGTAACCAATCTCAGGAAATAATAACAAATTTTTACTACTTTTGTTGTATTAGAATTTTTGGACTCTTTGTATATGTTTGAAAATTGTTGCACCCCTAGTTATACCATGTCCTTGAGGCCTCTAAGAGTCTGCCCATTAGGAGAAGATAATTCCTAGATTGTATTTTTTCATAGAATTGACAAATCTATGAAAAAAATAGGTATTATCATCTCCTACATCCATCCACATCTCTAGTCTCTTTATCCCTCAATTGGACTCTCTGTCCCTAAGTAGTTTGGATCTTCTTGTCTCTATGTCAAAGAGAGTTTGTAACTCTTCAAAAGAGAAAATCTCAATGTCATTATCCTCAAACAGATTTTGTATGGCTGATTCAATATCTTTTAGGTTTTTATCTCTTCTCTTGTATCTTTCTAATAACCAATCAACTACTTATTTCTTGACCTTATTTAATGAATCCAAAAATCCTATACTTATTGAAACACCCAAATTTGACTCAATTGTCTTCAATTCTTTTTTTCTACTCCTTAAATTTTTCCTCCTCCAACCAAATCAGGTTGAATTGGAAAGGTGTAGATATTTTCTTTGCAAACTTCTCTAATTGGGAAAAAAATGGATCATGATATGAACCCCCACTCAAGTCCACCCAATACCTATACATATCAACATTTTGTAAAAAATGGCCTAACACCAAGAATCTATCCAAATGATACAAAACGCTTGATGTGTTTGCTCTCTTATTTTTAGGTAGGCCTAATTTTTGCTATCTCTACATCCACTAGATCATCCTCCTTCATTTTATGTTGAAAATAACCAAAGAGGGCATCCATTATTGCATTACTACCCCATAATTATGCCCTACTTACCATGAAATTCAAATCACTTCCTATGACCAAATTTATGTCCTTGACAATTTGCAACTTGAAAAAATGATCCCATAACCTTCGTTTTTGGTCATAAGGCCCATACACATTCAAAACTAAGAGTTGTATGTCCATGCTCTCGCACTTAAAAACCATACACAAACCTAAAGGGAGATAGGAATTGTTACTTAAAGCTAAATTAGACTTCCAACCTATGCGTAAGCCACCAAAAAACCCACAAAAGTTCCCAGTTTTTTAATAGGGATTTGAGACTCCATATGATTAAATCCCCCTTGCACATTGTCTCTTGAACCATTAAGATATACAGACACTCCTTTTCTACAATCCTAAAAAGGGTTTGTATTTTATTGGGGCTGCCTAACCCCTTTGAATTGAAACATATAATTTTCATTAAGTTCCCCTGGATGAGGGTTGCAAATATCTAAGAGTCCAATTAAAAGTTTTTTGTTTTCCTTGGATAACTTTCAACTATTATATTTGACTAAGCATGATGAAGGAAATATTTTTGACCTATAGTACCCATACCCCCCTCTCGTCTGTTATCCCACCCCAACCCTCTATAAATTGGATCATTTGACAAGCCTAAAGTCCCTTTAGATCAGCGCATGCAATGATGCCACACTAGCTCCAAGGATATGGAAAATGAATTTCTAGAACAGGTATCCTTCCCAACGAAATTCCTTTCTGATATCTCAATGCCTTAGAAGGGGTTGGTTGAGTCAAAGACCTTGAGGACTTAGAGAGACTACTTTCTAAATCGCCTCCTTTCCTCTTAGGATTTATTCATGATAAACAAAAACTCTCCCCAAAAGAAGGCCAATTCTCCTTATCTGAAATAGACGAGGAAGAGGAAGGACATGGCTCAAAAGAAAGCTAACTCTTGGCAGTTGAAAGATCTGGATACTCCTTTTGGAGATCCTCTTTGGGTGAAATAGCCTCCAACATGCCTAGAATTGTTTAATTCGCTAAAGGACCAGATAGATATTTTGAAACAAAGGGGATTACCCCTCTCATATTCCTCAAAACCAAAGAGATTACTAGCTTTTTATCCACTTCAGAAAAAAGACTTCACGATGTTCATCAACAAATCATCCTTAGGTTGACACCTTCCTATTCCCTCCTCAAAACCTAAAAAATCAGTTATTGACACACCCCCTAACTCTTATCATGCACCAAACATAAGGGATCCAATGTGTCAAAACTCCCTAATTGGAAATATGCAACCTTTCCCTATCCATACTTATCTATCAACAAGGGTGACTTCTCTACCTCTTGAATTTCAAGACAAATTTAAATTGAGATTTACTCTGTCAATGATCAAACCCCCTACTACTGACTCAATGATATCTGAAGGTGTGACTGCTAAAATTTTACAAGCAACCCGACTCTTGTCTATCTCCTTTGGACTTACATAAACGTGAAATCCACAATCTTGGCTCTGAGGATTGTCCCCTCTTTTTGTTGTCAAATGTTCTTTAGAAAGGGTTTTTTACAATCTTCCGCTACATGGCCATACAAGTGGCATCTAACGCAGCAAAAGGGAACATTATAGTAGTTCAGGGCTCTAATAATAACTATGTCACCAACCTCTATGTCAATGCTCTCTGCTAACCCCTATAATAAGTCTATGTTTAGTAGTACTTTAGCAACTAAGTGATAAACACTATACTTATAGAAGGGATATATCATCGGGGTTTTCCTTATAAAGTTTCCCAAAACCCATAAGAATATATCCTTCCACAATTTAAGTGGCAAGCCCGACATTTTCAGCAAGATGGGGACAACCTTCAACACCTCTCTCCTCGAATAGAAACTTGGATGCCATAATTGCAAATTTAAATGACAAGAACCCCAGTACCAATAGCCCCAAAGGATTTTGACTACATCCTTCTCAAACCATAATTTGAAGCCAAGCCACCCTCTAGCCATAATGTGACAAGGAGGGCTATAACCTATCCTTGGCTCCCATAAATCCCTGAGCCAGGACCAGAATGAACTTTCTAAGATATGAACCCCAAAGAAATTACCAATGAGGATTTTTCCATGTAGTCCAAGATCTTCTTGACCCAAATATAAACTCCTACAACCCTCTTGAATTTGGACTCCTTTTTCACAACCTTCTTTTGTTTCTTCTTTTCAACTATGAATCTACAACCTTAGAAACCTTATCATTCGAGCACACTCTAGAGCCTACCTGTTGATCTAGGTCCAATAATTTACCCGCAAACCCTTCATCAATACCCTATTGATATCTAGAATCCAAACCTCCTTCGACCTAGGGAAACAACATATTATCAGAAATAGTGAATGGAACATGTGCCAAAATCTATGGTAATAGAACAAAAGCAAAAGGATACGAGACTAATGCATGGAAATGGATTGTATGGACCCTTTGATAATTCCTCCACCAGAAAGATATTACTTTCTTATTGTAGGTATGACTTCTCCACACCTACGACCATGTGATTGCACTTAGGTCCCTCCTTTCCCACATTAGGTTCCTTAATGCCTCCCAATCCACTACATACCTTCTTGCCAAAGTTTTTCCTGCAAAGAAAGTGCAACTCAAAACTTGTCCAAGTCTTAGAACCTAGTGAATTCCCCCTCCATATGAGTGGATGACCTTCACAAAAATAGATCTCTTTGCCAAAGTGTCCTCTAGATAGTCTATGGCCTTGTCGTGCCTATCCATGACTTCATCTCTATAGTTGTGTACTGCTTCCTCCACAATAATACTAATATATTATAATATAAATTTTAATAATAAAATTTATATTATTGATATTGATATGATTGATTAATAATAATTAATTTAATATTAAGTTATATTATAAATATAACATAATTTATATTATTAAAATAATTTCAAGCTTGTGAATAGTAAATATAGAAAAATATAGTAATAATTTAAAAAACATAAATTGTTAAAATTAGTCTAATATTAACTTTACATTAAAATTAGTCCATGACAAAGATAAAAATTGAGAAAATAAATACCTTATTGGTTGAAATTGAGAAAGCAAGGAGAAATCATTATAATAAAAGTTTATAGAACTTGGCACATCAATCAAATAATTCTCATGGAGAAAACATTAAAATAATAATAATAAATATGAATGGTCACATCAAAATCAAAACATCATAATGGAAATGACAACATTTTTTTAGTCCCTTCTCCGCAGGGAATATAGCGATCGAGTGGCCGCCATGTTCCTTTGACTTCTTTTGATTTTATTTTTTACCTTAATGTTAATCTAAAGTTTTAGAAATTTTTGGTATTATAATGATTTTTCTTAAAATTAAAAATATTTTGTAAATTTTGTAAATTAGATTATTCTTTTATGTGATTGGTCCAATATTACGATGTGACTAATTTCCTCTGCTATGCAAAATAATTATTGAATTACAAAAATAATAAAAATTAATTTTCTTAAAGAAAAACAAAAGCATGCCACTTGTAATACAATTAATTACGTTTCACATTGATATGACTAACCCATTCCATCGGATGGAGGGCAATTAATTCAAAAGCATGCCACTTGTAATACAATTAATTCATTTTTGAAAACTGTTCACATTGATATGACTAACCCATTCCATCGGATGGAGGACAATTAATTCATTTTCATTAATGTTGTCCCCATTTTCGATGAGAACTGATTAATGCAATAAATTCATCTCTCATATATGCAGCCCACAATTTTGAAGACAATTCTGAGCATTGTGGAGAAGCAGCTCTAGAATTCTAGACGCTTCTGGATTGGTGTGAAAGAATATGTGTATATCTTCTTAGACGCTTCTGGATTGGTGTGAAAGAATATCTTCCTTTCCTGCTTTTAGAGCATCGATTTCCAACAGAGAACTTAACATTCAAACTTTGTAATCTATCCGCAACCTATCCGCCATTTTGCATTTGTTTCTTCCAGAGCCATTGTTCTTCAAAATCCGGTAAGCAATATGGTTGTTTCCCTATTTTCTTGGGATTTTTTTTCTGCAATTTGAAACCAACTATTAAAGATCATATGAATAAATAGTGATAGTTTATGTACATGGAAAAATCTTTGAACAATATCTGTTTGCTTTGTTGCAGAGTTTACAATCTTCTTAAATCAAGGAAAAATATTTGAACAAGATCTGTTCATGTAATATAATTATACAATTTTCTTAAATCTCTACCAATGATATTGTTGATTGTTAAAATACACAAAGTATAAAGGTTTATTATGAGCAACACAGGGGAGTTTCAATAGCAAACTCAAGCTACTCTTGATCTCTTATTCACACAAAGTTATTAACACTTCATAAAAAACTAATGAACTCAAGCCGAGTGTAGAAGCACACTTTAAATTTCTCATGGAGATAAATCTGAGCTCCATACCTTCTCAAGGAGAAACATAGCTTCACTCTCAAGGTTAAAAGAATACTCTCAAAACAACCCTTCGTACCAATTTGAGGTGAGTACAGTTCATTAAATGGACTGTATGTACATGTCTAGGTGGAGGTCAATGAGCATGCACACCAACCTTTTAGCAAGGCGCCATCCAATACCATACCACTCAAATTAATGAAGTGGTTTAACAATGTACTAAAAAGATGAAACCCCCTGGAATGTTGCTGAGGTGAAGCCCAGTGATTCGGTAGCAATCTTTAGACGGAGCGCTATTGGCTATTGTCCTAAAGCTAAGACTTAAAATGAGCTCTAAGACAAATTTGGGATAAATTTCCCATCAACATGGCCAACAATTGAATAAAATTTGTAGGAAAATGTTTAATAACATGATACAAAAAATTATTTCGAATTATAAATGAGAAATTATGCTCTTATAGAGTTGATAAGCCCTAGTTTTGGAGTCCAGTGAACTTATCCGCCCTACCATTCAAAAATATAAAGAAACAGAGTAAAAAGTTTTCATAAACCCTAGCTGAGCCTACACACCTTTGCAGAAGCCGCCGCAAATAGATGTAATCCAAGAAGATAATGCAGCAGCACGCCTGGTTAAACAACTGAGTTATTCGATAAGGAAAACGGATCCATAGCCGTGTCACCACCATGGGGAGGATGAGAAATATCGAAATGAGGAAGGAGTGGGAGAGGCTACAATCCCTTGATATATCTTTATTATTATTATCTAATCCATACAAATATAAACCCTTGAAAGCCCTTGTATTCCTACACTTACATGAGAAAGTTAAATTCCCTAGAGCTCATTGAAGGACGTGCAAGAAGCAAGAACCTAGTATAAATTGCAGCATGCATTTCTTGGTGTATTTTGTTGTAACCGGCAACAATATAAAGCAGAGAAAGAGAATCGAAAATTTACAAACTTGTAGAGAACTGATATATTCTAAGCATTCATGCGCTCCTCTTCACCTTCAGATGCAGAACTCTAGTATCAATTCTGCCAGATTCAATGTTCTCCATTGTCAAGAAGACCATGCATCAATGGTTCAATTCCTTCACACCCTGCTTTGGTCGTGCGTGTGTATTCTTTTAGTGCAGAGGAAGGACTGGGGCCGAAGGCGCCTTCAAATTCACAGCTTTTATTTACCACTTTACATCTCAAGACCACTAGCACTCTATTTCAATCGTGCTTATTACTGTGAAGTTGAAGTGAAGCTACGCCTCATGGTTGTCAAGATCTGCAATAAAATCTTATAGGTTATTTAAAACTCCTCCGGTAATGGCAATGGCAGCCTCATCGTGTTTTCCGTAATGTCTTGGCAATGGATATTGAGGCATGTGGCAATGGCAATGGCAGCCTCATCGTGTTTTCCGTAATGTCTTGGCAATGGATGTTGAGGCATATGGCAATGGCAATGGAAGCCTCATCGTGTTTTCCATAATGTCTTGGCAATGGATGTTGAGGCATACACCTGTAAGTTTAATGCATGGTCTTTGTGGCTACAACATTGGACAGGTTTCTAAACTGCCAGTTTCTTTTCTAAATTGCCGGTTGTACTATTATTATTGTAATATAACGACGGGGATTAATGTTGATAAGCATTTGCAATTTGCAAGTGGTAGTAAGCTTGACGAGTGGCAGTAACATGCATGTTGGCAAGAGGCACCTCCAGGTTCAAGGTTAATTGACATCGATACATAAACTCGTTGGGCTTCTCCCATTATAAGCAGGGACATCGATACGTGTCCCTCCGCATGGGTTACGAAATCCATTTCTAGTCTTAGTAAAAAACTTACATGTCACTCACTCAGAGTAGCTCACACTATATGTATTACATTTGTTTCCATGAATGTGATCATGTAGCTTAACGTCGAGTTAGAGTTTGTTAGTTTATTTTCGGAGACTGGTACACTTGTTTTTTTTTATTTTAATTGTATTAACATAAAAAACAAAAGTATTAGTTGTGAGTTGGCATCCCTGTGTGGCCAACTCAAGGGTGCCAATGTCATCACTGTATTACATTATGTACGACTTCACAATTGAACACTTGTTACGGTGAGCACCTAAAATATGCTAGTTCAGTAACATTTTTTTGGAAAAATCTTGATGGTGAGTTATATTTTTTTGAAAATCTTGATGGCTAGTTATATCTTTTTGAAAATCTGGAGGGTGAATAATATTGAGGAACTAGACTAAATTCAAATATCTAATGTATAGAATTTAGGGAATATGTCAATGATTAATCCTGGAGACGACTCAACCGATTTCATAATTCAAACATTAATGTGGGGTTCAAGCAAACCACAAGAGCTTACCACAAAGTGGAGGAAAGCATAATCATACTACGTTGTGTAGTGCGGAAGCTCGAGGACTATAGCTGGGAATTTTGTCAAGGAGTTCTCCTGCTCCAATCTAGAAACTTATGTCAATTGGGATGGAGTTCAATGGACCAACTGAGGAAACATAATTTTGTCCAAGCATATCCTCGAATGCAAAGACTTCGAGCTTGTACTTTCGACTACAAGTTAATGTGATATCCACTCAATTTGAAATCATTGTAAACAATGTTAATAGTAAAACGACAAAATAGTCATATTATGGGAGCTCTAGAATCTTGCAAATGGAAATGTGAATTTAGATTCTTTCATTCGGTAGACAGTAATGTGGACAATAAATACCACCTATGTAATAGAGGTTATGTGAATTCTTTAATTCAATTTAAAGAGGTACAGTTGTAGCGCTTGCATCTATTCGATCATATTTTTAACTGAATTAGTATGAAAATGAGTTTTAACCATTATTTAAACGAGGACCTAATTGCCCATTATCCTTCTCCGTTTCTTTTATTCCACTTACAATTTCTTTAGATGATATTGCAAAGCCAAACTGGACACCTGTCAAAGTCACCTGTGAGAACTGAGCAACTTCTTCCATCGTTCCAGGAAACAAAGTGAATGATTGCTTCACTCATTAGCCTTCCTTCTCTCTTCTTAGTATGTAGGCGAAAACAACCGACTACCAACCAAGTGATATTCATCAACCAACCAACGAAGCTAGCCAAACCAAAGAATAAAATGAAGACATGAAAGTAGTAATGGTTAATATGTCAAGGTTTGCTCCCTATTGTTATTCAGGAATGAAGAGGTAACAACAGCGGTAAAGCGAGGTTTTTGTGTAGTTACGATAGGTAATTTGCAGCATGAATCTTCGATGAGATTATTAGATTTTGGAAAACACGTGGTTTTTTTAGCCACACGCGGTGATGGGAGATTCAGAAGCTACCAACATTCATTTAATCTGATTTAACTTGGAGAAAGCATGGGAGGTCATGTTCCTTGGATTGAGTGTTAATAAAGGTAATTTATTTCATTTTATTTTTTATTTCATTGTTTATTACCAATAATCTAAATGAAGCTTTGGTTTTTAAACATTGAATATTCAAATTTCACACCTTTAGACTTCGATAGTTGTGGCAAGAGCGTCCGAAGTTAGATTCTGGTAATTCTTAAACTAACCTAAAATTACAAGAATTCGGTTCTCGTAAAAAACTAGTTATTCTAGTATAAGAGCATTCAATTTTATGAAATATAAGTGTATTTGAATTTTGATCTACATTGCCCATATTTTTTTTAAGTCTATTTGGGCTTTAAATAGTAATATAATATAGTATTTAAAAAATAAATTTATATTATAAAGTTCGGTCATTTTTAATAATGGTTTGGTAGGTCTATTTGGATTTACTTCCGCGTTAAATAGTTTTATAATATAATATTTAAAAATTAAATTTATATCATAAAGTTGAGGGGTATTTTTTAATAATCTTTTAAAGTTTATTTGAACTTAGGGTTTTAAATAATATAATAGTTTTATAATATATATTTAAAAAGTAAATTTATATTATAAAGTGAGGAGCCATATTTTTATAACATAATATTTAGTAATTAAATTTAAAATTTAATGTAATGTTCAAAATTAGTTATTTAGTATATAATTTAATATTATTTTTAAAAAATTTAACATTATTTTAATAAAAAAATTTATATCAATTTTGTACACTTGATATTATGAAAATTTTGTAACACTACATAATGATAAATGGAGTTGAAAATTTACTTTTTTATAGGAGGATTTTGAAATTTTGCATCTTTCACTAATTTTGGTAGATGTAATCAGGGTTAGAGTTTCAATTGAAACTGTCCATTGAACATGTATTATCTATTTTAGAATTTTTTATTATATTTGACCACACACAAATCTTTCTATCAAAATTATCCCTCCAAATTCTCATTGTATTTTAGTAGTTTCTTTGCTCTAATTATCATGAATTTGTTTGAGCTCAAAAAGTCTCACGAGTTGAACATAAGTCATCATTAAATCATTTTATGGAACTTAGAAGATAAATATTGTATATATTGAAAATTTTCTATTTTTGAAAATTTTATATCTATATATTTGTTATTCGATTATTTGTAATATATGGTTTTTCTTTTGAAACATATATTACAAATTGATTCTTATTCAATAATTTGTAATATATGTTTTTTCTTTTGAAATATATATTACAAATTGAGTGATTAATTTTAAACTTTATTTTTATTGAATTTTAAGTTTTTTAAATAATAAAAAACCTAAAATGATTCTTAATAATAAATTAAATATTTTAATGGTTTATCAATTAAATAAAATATAAACATACTTTTAACGCAGGACTAGTTGCTCAGAAACCAAAACATTAAGAGCCAATAACCAATAGGGAACATATAATATTAAACTGAGAAATAAAATATTATATTTGTGTATTAAAATTAAATTTAATATGTTATAATTTTATTTATATAAAATAATAATAATAATAATGATAATAACATAAGAAGAATTCAAGGTCAACATTATCATGTTTTTACTTATGATAGTAGAATTGTTAAGCTTTTATCAACTTCTAACATAAAGGATTAGTCTAGTAAAAAGACAATTGTAACATGTGGAAACCTCGGGCCAACTAGAGTTTAAGATTTGAGGTTTGTAAGTACTTCAAAATATTATCCATTAATAATAAAAGTAAAAACCAAAACCAATTTTCTAAAAAGTAAGAACCAAAACTTATCGTTGTGAGGATTGAGTCAATGATAATATGTCAAAGTGTGTTATCATTACTACAAAATTCTTGCATATTTGAATCCTCATATTTCTCATCAATAACATTTCCAACATATTCCTCCTCAATAATATTTCCAATATAACATTTAATACATCTTAATGTCTATGTAGATGTTGTTTTGTTTTTATTTGTGTATGAATAATAATAATAATAAGCCAAAATAGATCAATATTAATGTTGTAAATATAATTTAAAAAAAAAGAATCTTACTAAAGTATGAAGGAAAATATTTACAAGTTGGATTTAACAAACTCAAAAATATTATTAAAGATAAAAATAAAAAATAAAAGACAAAATAAAATATATTTACCACCATACAAAGTATGTTTTTATTCTTTTATTTTATGTAATCAAATTTTCTACATTATGTTTTTATTTTTTTATTTTATTTAATCCAATTTTCTACATTTTAATTATTAATTAGGTTGACAAAAAAATTAAGTTATTTATTTAAGATCTAAATAAAATATATTTACCACCACACAAAGTATGTTTTTATTCTTTTATTTTATTTAATCAAATTTTCGACATTATGTTTTTTTTTTATTTAATCCAATTTTCTACATTTTAATTATTAATTAGGTCAAGACAAAAAAATTGAGTTATTTATTTTAGATTTAATTCTTTATGTGATTAGTCTCACTTAATAAACTAAGATCCAATATAAATTTAACACAAATTCAATAAAAAAAATATTTTTAATTTATATTTTAAGATGGTTAATGAATGTACCGTAAAGGCATTTGTTTTTAAGGTCACCAAATTCATTAGGTTAATAACTATTCTACTACTTCACAACTTCATAATTTCACGGGAATACTATTTCATATTTGACTTTTTTCTTCACTTTATCATGTTCAAACAAACAAATCAATGTCACATGAACAGGAGCAAGGACTAGCTGCATTGCATCTATTTTTCTTGTTATTCAAAAGTCAACAATAGCATGTAAAAGTTGTGTTTTTATTTTCATATGAAATATTTTTATTTTTATTTTTTGTGTTTTAAAAATTAAGTCACACTCTAAAGGATTTATGTCCCAAAGATAACCTATTTTAACAATGAGGAAATGGAATGAATAGAATTTAAAAATCTTGGAATTTATTTTTAATTAAAAAAAACAATTTAGTAAATTGTATTTATAAACATTGGAAAACTTTATAAAAATTTATAACATGAAATTGAACTAATGTTGAGTCAAAGCACTTTAACTATCAACGTCCTCATGCTGGTAATTTGGGTATTTTTTTGGTAGTTGTTGGCTCGGCTGCAGTTTTTTGTCGTCTCATCTATTTCTCTTTTTTCGGCATACTATTTTTTTGGGATCTCTATTCCATAAGATGGGCGGGCTATGCCTCTTGTGGTTTGTCTTTTCCCTTAGGTTCATATGGCTTTTATGGATGTTCTAGACTTTGGATGTATGAGTCTCTTTTGCCTTAGTTAATGGCGGTCAGTTTGGGACTATCTCCATGTGGAGGATTGTATGGACACTCACTCATATATTTTTAATATAAGAATATAGCTATTTTCCTTTTGAAAAAAAAAAAAACTTGCAAATGAAAAGTATAGTCCATGTCAAAGCATGAACTAATAACAAGTTAGTAATACTTTAATAATGATAAATAATCTAGTAAAAAATTACCATAAAGTTAATTAGTTGCCTTATAAATCTAACATAACATATAGCTTGGTGGGTTACCTTGAGTAGTTGAGTGTTGTGAATTGCAAACAAGAGGTCACAAGGTCAAGTCTCCAAGTTAGTTGCCTCTATGAATACTGTGGGTCTCACTCAATGTGTTATGAACATAAATATATCAATAAAAATAACATATTAATGATAATAATAATTATAAACAAATTAATAAATATATATTTTAATATCTTTTATGGATTATTGTCTTTTGTCCTATTTATGTTGGATGTTTTCTTAATAAATGAACTCGAAATGAGGAGAAGTTTCAAAAGGTTTCCAATGATATGCATTTCATCATAAAAAAAAATAGTCTAACATAACATACATTATTAAAATAATTTTAATTTTAATTTTAGTTATAAATTACAAGTCATTATAGCATATTATAGCATAATATAAAGTAAACGTAATTAATTAAACAATAGTGTTAAGTAGATTATAAATATATAATAATAATTTTTTTTATAATATTGTTCACAAAAATAACATGAATACTAACTAATTTGTGGTCATGATAGAATATCCACTACAAACTCAATCGACTCATATCCACGACTTCCTTAACTATGAATTGTTGATAATCAACTCTTTTTTATTTACTTTTTATCGTCTTAATGATGAACCTAACTTTGGGTTCGAAACATTGATATGTAAAATTTGTATACAATTCCTTGTGAACCACACACCATTGCAAACAAATTGACCACTATTCAAAAATAAACATTACAATATGCCACTTTTTAAAAACAACATTATTTATATTTCTTATGTTTATCTTTAGAAAGACACGAAAAAAATGTATACAATTGGGTCAAATATGACTTATGGGAATTTTCTTAAATTACATCCATTTTTGGAAATTTTGAAAAAAAAAATCATGAATTTGTAAAACATATACAATTTTCAATAATTCAATTATTAAAAAAATCATTAACAATTTTATTTTTTTTAAATGATTAATGTGAAAAAACAAGTTGTTTTGAAATAATTAGTTATGGATAAAAACATCAATTTTGTACATTTTTTTAAGAGAATCCTAACAACAAACTTGCAAATTTGGTGCTATATTCTCAATGGTGTTTTTTGATAGCATTCCATTCCTACACACACACAATCTATTAGATTGCTTGGTTATCATGATAACCAAGCAAGCCCCTCCTTTGTGCTTGCTTACCCTACACAAGGTTTCTTGGTGATGATTGGGGCTATCTACCCCAACAATTTTGGTACTTGCATTGGCAATAACAAACATAGCTTCAAGGTGGAAAGTGCATGGGGTTGTTCTCCGACCTCAAAGGAAAACATGTAACTTCATTTTCCCAAGGACTAGGTGTTGCAAGAAATAATCAAGCATAATCATTAGCGCTATAGCAAGGGCTCATGTTAGCAAAGAACTTGAGTGTCAAGGATCTCTCAGCTTGGAGGGACTCAAAAATCATAGTCCAACACATGGTAGATTCCTTCATCCCACAAAACCCAAATCTCAAGGGAATAATAACAAGAATTCGCAGTCTTCGACAATCCTTTCATACATTGTCTATCAAATTCCAGGAAAAATAAATTTTGACATTGATAAAAAGGAAAACAAAGGATGTTAGATTCCCCTAGGAAACATGGAGAAGAATGTGAGGATGGGTCTAAACCCATCCCCTAAGTTTTCTACCCGTCAACATTTTTCGATGCCATCAAACAACTTAACGACTAATCTTAATAGCAAGAATAGGTGGCTACCTTTCCATCACATACAAATCAAAGTTATACCCCCACTCAATTCTTTGTGCACTTCATTTGGTTCACAACAATTAGGTATTATGAAGTCAGGGGAGAAAAGATGGCCAAGTCATGTGGGCATAAACAAACCTTCCTCCACAATCCTAGCCTTGAATTACTCCTCTATGTTTTATTTGTGGGTTAGTTCTAGGTCAATGGACGCAAGGTCTGCATGATTGACATGGTTCATTTGTTGGCTCATCCAATGATTTATTGGTATCCTGCAGATCCTGTATCCTTGAATTCTCAGAATCCCCCAACCTCGACCTTTAACTTGAAACATCAATCTAGTTGGAAAAGGATTTAGAAGAAAGAGACGGAAATTGTTGTGATGGTAGCCTTGCATAATCATTGTAATAGGTGTTCCCACTATGGACACACATGTATGTAGAGCGCCATTGGAAGGTGCAAATATCATTGCGATGATTATCAGGATGGTATTGTTTTTGTTTTGAGGAAATGGGAATCTTGGAGAAGAAACTAGGAAATAAACAATGGTATAGAATTGAAGGTAACTTGACAATAGTTGACACTAATAAAAACGCATATTGTCAAGCACATTAGTAAGTTGGTTCTTTTGGAGGTGAATGTGGAATGCCAAAATGAAAAATTGGTGGAACAATCAAAAGTGGAGGAATTGCAAGATAGATTTCATTATTTAGAGTTGGAGAAGAGGTCAGGAAGAAAGGAGCTCTGAAATTCAATATCACGTGAAGCATCCACTAGCTTCACCCAAGTGGCTTCTATGGAGGAAGACACAATGAAGTAGACGCTAGAATGAAAAGGACATCAAGACCCCTCATGCATGGATGTAGTGGTAGGTCATAAGAGAATCAAGCATCATGAATTGATTCAAATTTTTAAAAAATATGTATTTTTTTGCAAATTTCTATTTTTACTAGGTTAGTTTATCCACTAGTTTACTAGTCATAGAATGTATCTTGGGAAGATCTTAGATAGAGTTAGGCACTTTTGAATCAACATTTTGGACTTAGGCCTTTCATTTGTTTAATTTTGGATATTAGAATGCTCCTTTCTATGTATTTGTAGGTTGTACGGTGAGGCTGTAGCTATTTTTCCCTTTTATTAATATATCAAGTATTTATTACCATTGAAAAACAAGCAAATATATTTTCAATGCTTTCCATAAATTGATTTTGCAAAACACTCAAGTATATGGAGATATTATTGTGTACTTGTTTATTACTGAATTATAGAGCAGAGGGAATTGTAACAACCCATCTAGGTGTTACTTGAACAACAAATATTTTTTCATTAAGATTAAAACAAAATAAGGTAATCCAAAACTAATTCAACATAGAATATAAACTCAAGAAGTACATAAGATAAGGAAGGCATACCAAGAACCCACAATGCATATAATAATTTAAACATAATGACAAGTACATGTAATCCTTATCTCACCAAAGTCCAAGTGTTCATCCATCAATGCTCTATAGTCCCACAACCCAATTGTCAATCAACAAGGGAGAAATCACACCCAATGGTTGATTTCCCACCTAATCAATGCAACTACCTACACATGTATTTCCCTCCAAACAGGGCCCAAACTCAATGAGGTAAGGAAAGTAAGGTGCACAAAATTCTCTCTGCATATGACTCATTCTCATTCCCCACAGGGTTATGAGGTGTAAGGATCTTACTACCTCTTTGGCCCTAGATGCATACCCTCGGTGGGTCAAGAAGCATACTTGGAAGTGGCACCCTTTGCAATAACTCACTTGATTCCCAAAGAACTATCATAAATCAAACTCCTAGAAAATCAACCTCAGTGTGATAAAAAGGTCTTAAACTTGCAACACTCCCATACACCATGGGGTTATGGTGTGTAGGGGTCTTACTAACACCCTCACCCCTGGTGATCACAACACACACATAATAATGGTGCCCCTCTATAAGGATCTTACTACTTCCCTCACCCTTGGTGCACATAATCACACTCAATGTCCACATCCCAAGATCCTAGTTGTAAACAATAACCAGACACAACTGAGCATTAGTAGCCCTAATTTGTTGGATACATTCCCAATCCCTTAGTCCGCTCATACTAGGTTAGAATAACCAATAATATGCTCTACCAAGTTGTTAGTCTATAATGGTAAAATCTTAGAACATTTCCTCATGAGCCAACTGGCCCCTTTCTAAGGCAAGCAACTTCTTTTGTAATATTTCCTTATTGTAACAATATTTCTAAGATTTGTCTCTTGGCCTTCCCTTTCCTCCTACCAACACATGAAAGAGAGAGTTAAGGCTAAGGAGGGAAATTACAAGTGTTAATGAGTGGGTAAAAAGTGGATTACAACTCTCCCTCTTTAGTTTTTTCCCAAGGTAACTATAATAGACATTTTCCAAGTCTTTCCCCTTCCCCGAGATTTTTATAAACTAATGAAAGAGGTTCACCTAATTGATAATGAGCCCATTTCCACGTGGGCATGATTCCTCATCCCTTGTAAATGTCCCATTCTTGTATTAGGTTAGCATTTTCCAATAGTATAAAACATGTATCATATAATCATCAAGAAGCATAAATAATTAGGGACATCATTATGTGCTTAAGCCTTCCTCAAGTAATCTAATTTCTTAACAACAACATGAAGTAAGGGTTATTCATCATAATCTATCAAGTTATGCACGTGTCCAACTACAAGTAAATATCAAACAAGGAACCATCCAGGGGATTAGAGATCCAAAACCCCTTCTCCCAGTTATCATCATAAGTCACACAATATCTTACCAATAAGTAGATACCAAACAAGGAGCATTTGTCCTACATTGGTGTGGGGGGGTGTCACACAATATAAATGCTTAACAATACCATCAAAGTATAATTCATGTTAATTGTTAAGTAAGTATATGCAATTCATCAAAAACAATTCTTTTGAGGAACACATTTCCATTATCCACCAAGGTTTGATACTTATAAGCCTTGGCTAGAACTTGATCAATTATTATTAGCAATAATCAGTAAGGAGGTAACCATCCATAATCAATAGTGAACATCAAGGCCTAATCAACGATGCATTTTCATACAGGGGTCCTTTTACCCTTTACCATTTTAAGTAAACACGAGAATGAGGTATATGAATAGAAGTATAAGACAAAATCATAGTTACCCCTTCCCAAGATGGATTTTGTTGATCATGAAGAATAATGGCTTGTTCTTCATGGTAATTCCATTGTTTTTGTACATCCGATTAAATCCACTTTTTGTTGATGCTTTTTAATAATGATGTATTTTTTATATTCACGAAGGAGAATATGAAAACCAACAACAAAGATGGAACCCACATTAATTGCATCTTCTTCCTCCTCGATATTGAGATATTTTAAACATGTGTCAAAGAGTGGACCATCCTTCCATATATCAACAACAAACACAAAACACATTTCATTGTGTTGATAAAAACAAGAAGAATTAGGAATCATTTTAGCCATGGGAAAGATATTTTCTAACTCTTCAAGTTCTATGGCCACTATACTAAAATTAGAGCAAGGACTTCAAAAAGACGATGAATCAAGTTCGCTATTATAACCCTTTTGTGGTTGCACATTTCATCTTGACATGTCCCTAATTTTAGATTTGATATACGAGAATTTTAATGGTTGAAATCTTGAAAAATTACTTCCTCCATCAATTCCCTCTTGTTTTGGATCACATGTGGGCTCATCATCTAAGTGGGTGGGACTCTGAGAATGCAAATATCCACAACCTCCTTCATCATCTTCTTGTCCAAAATATTTGTGGATGAGTTTTCAATAGTACAAAAGCCACAAACAAGTTGGCTATTGAAAGGATTGATTAGTGCATATCTTGAATCTTTCTTTTCAATGCAGGGAGGTGAGCACTAATGAGAAAAAGTAGCAAAGTTGTGAGGAAAATTAGGGCTACATATTATATCCACAAAAGAAGTTGTTGCAACCCTTTCACACCCTCCTTATTGAAATGTTGTTCAATTAGTTCTTCTTCATCACCTATCTTGGAGGGAAGGACTTCTTCAAAACAAGGTCAAACAATAGAGGCTTCCTCGAGGTTTTCAAAAATACTCTTTAAAGCATACTTGTCTTTAGAAATAAGGCAAGGTGTGCCAACATCTTGGTATTATTCAACTTCTTGAAGCTCTTCTACAATGAACAAGGTTTGAATATTTAACTCCTTGTACTCCTAATTTGTTTGAAGTTCCTTTAACTCTTCTTGAAGAAATTGAATTGCAATCAATGTCTCATTGCCCCATTCTTCAAATGGATGAGATTGTTTGAACAAGGGGAAGATGTCATAAGCCAAATTTTATTCAAAAAAATTATGGATTATGTCAACATGGAGTCACCATGTGAATCTCATTGCCTATGTATTATCCTCTAACTTGTAACCCTAGAGTGAAATTCCTAAGAGGGGTTTCTAAAGCAATTATCCTATGGTAAAATAATTTACTATCAGTTGCCCCATAAGTTACATGAAAATAAATAAATAAAAAATCAATTGTAATCATTGCCTTTACAAAATTTTGAGAAATTAAGAGAAACCTACCCGGAAGTAGCGGACTTGCCTTGACCTTCCTAAAGTGTGAATCACACTAGTCATTTACTTTGCAATTGAAATTTTGAGTACCACTCACCTCCCAACCAACCCCTCAGCTTCAATCTGAGAGACCCCGAGCCCCCAACCAGTAAGTTATGCTAGCAATAAATTCCCCCCTAGTAAAATCCCAGCACAGTAAAAGCTCTTCTTCTTGCAATTCCCCTCTGTAAATTCCCTTCACCCCCCAAATCCCCCGTGAACTCCCTTTCCACCGTAAAAATCCTTCACCAAAAACAACAACCCCCCTTCTCGTGAAAGGGACCTTTTTAAATGGAGTTCTCTCCCCTTGAATGGATGACTCCACTTGTCATCCTCGCGGGGGGCTTTCATGCATAAATCGATGTTTAGGTAATATTTAAGTTATAATCCCCAACATCATTCATTTATTTATTATATATATTATCATAATATTTATTACATAACAAGTGAATATATATCATATCCTCGCCTATAATGTGGGCATTACATAGAGGTTATTTTCGTTGGGAAGAAACTCATCTCACTTCATCTCAAAAGATGAGAAATATTTTCTTTGTTGTTCTACCTAGGGTGAAACTCTTTCCTTGACAACGATGCCACTTGAGATGTTTTCCCTCAAGATGTTCCCTTTGGGAGAGGAATGATGCTAGGGCATCCATAATCCACTTTAGGTCTCAAGATGACTCTTATATCAAAATTGTTATCCCATACTCGACCTTAGAAGGCATTGGCCACTGTCACCTTAACAATGACTTTTCTCTATATCATATTTTAATTTTCTAAATTTATTTAAAAATATAATTTATGTGTTGCAATAATATCGAGCAAAGGAAAAAAGAGGTTGTTGAAATATTGTTTTGAAAATAGGGTCCAAGAAAGAAAAAAGAGCGAGTCTACAAGAGAGGAAGGCATGAATCTCTTCCCATTTGGCACCTTTATCCTTAACTAAAGGACATAGAGTCTATAGGTGGAAGACACAAAAGATGCAAAGGAGAACAAATATACTTGGAGCATACAAGAAGATGGTAGTCACAAATAACCAAATATTTAAGAAAGAAAACATGTTGGGGCCTTTCAAGAATAATCCAACAATTTAAAACAATTCTCATGAAAAGAATAATCATGCATGAAACTTGGTATGGTAGACAAATCCATGTCATTGACTACAGGGCGAAATAATCAAAATATTAAGTGCAACAAGCTGGAAAATCTATAACTTATTTATAAGATCCAACTACAAATGGAAAAGGGGGATATAGCCACTGAATGTATTCATTGCATGACTACCCATGACTCAACAATACAAAAACAAGGGGGGGAAAGGAATTAAATAATATCAATTGGATAAGTTATTTGAAAAATGGTTACATATTTTAGAGACTTGAGTGGGAGAATACGTGAAAATACCCAAGAAGTCTTGTAGATGAGTGATGAATTCTTTGGTTTGGTTCTCCGAGCTTTAATTGTCCCTTTGTTGATCTTAGTTTGTTGCTTTGCTTCTCCTTGTCCACCCCAAAAATTACCACCCCTTGAATGAAGTAAAATCTCATTTTTATAGATTTATGAAGATCGGGTTCATAGCCCTAGGTAGTTACAAAGCTTTCTTGTGAACTAATCAACTTTCTCCTTTCTTTAATAATCAAAATTTTGTTGGAACTATAGAAGCTTCAACTAACTAACTTTCCGTTGAGTTGGTTATTTTAAATCATAAGCCAAGGTTTGAGATGTTACATTCATGTCAAAAACCTAGATGATTTTCGGTGTCTTAAGTTGTTGCCGGGCCCATTTTCACATAGTTTGTTTACAATAACTTTCGAACAAAGACTACTTTCCCATAATAATATCTACTGCTCTTTTAATTTTTTGGTAAACAAATGAAGACCCAACCCAAGTAACCATGGTCATGCACTTCTTCATGGAAATAACTTTCCAACAATCCTATGTTTTCCCAATTTGGACACCAACAACCTTAGTTATGACCTACGTAATATGGATAATTAACCACCATTGATATTTGGTCTTTCAATCTTGACACTTAGAATTTAAGCACAAAATCTTTCTCCCACATGCATTAAATAAATAACTATGAAACAATATATATGCATAAGCATTTCTCCTTTTCATTTTCGTGTGTTGAATTAGAGCCTCCATTGACCACCTCCTTTATAGATACCATGTGTAAATTTTGGTTTTCACATCACGATGCCCATGTGCTCAGACATCATCCTATTGATGTGCTAAGTCAACATATTCTCATCGATCATTTCTCATAAATGACAAGTAAGTAGCCATGCCAAGTCAATTTGTGTCTATCAATCATTTCATTTCTTAGAAATGACAAGTCAACAACCATGTGTCCTCCTGTAGTTGGGTGTCGCTACATGCATGGTGAGTTGATCGGTGCTGCCACATGTCACTTATCATGGTTAATGGATGTTAAATGCATGATGAGTTTCCTGGTGCCTCCATGTGTCACCTTAGTATAGGTTGGTACTACCACATGTCACCTTAGCATAGGTTGATTTGGAATGTGCTAAATTACTGTTGTAGTGATGTACCGAGCTAGCATTTTCCTACTACGTGTTGCTCATAAATGACATGCCAACCACCATGTGTCCCTTGTGGATGAGATGACATATGTTGCCACATCTCATGTTATCATAAGCTAAGTTGGAATGTGCCCAATCATCATTGTGGTGATGTACCAAGTCAACGTGTACCTACCATATGTTGCTAAAAAAATGACAAGTCAATTACGATGTGTCCTCTTGTGGTTGGTGTTATCACATGTAATGATGAGTCAATTGGTGCTACAATGTGTTATCCAACATAGGTTGGTGTTGCCACATGTCACTTTACTATAGGCTAGGTGCAACGTGTTACCTTAACATAGGTTGGTGATGCCACATGTCACCTTATTATAAACTAGATTGGAATGATCGCATGTTAACTCCAAATTCGCCTTAGGAGAGAATACCACTCTTGGGAGTCGGGATGAATCTAGGGATGCCACAAGTCCTCTTTAATTTTTTTTTGCCTTGGGTCATAAAATGAAGCTCGGGGAGGGTGCACATTGTAACTCAAGACCACCTCCTAAATCAAGTTTTATCAAACTTCAAATTTGTCCACCCCTTCATTTTTTTTTGTTTACTCGAATCTACCTAACTTGTAGGAGTGGCCTATGGTCTGAGAAACCATGACCTAAGGGCATCTAAGCCATCAAAATCACCCAAGGATTGCACCCATCCTGAACCGCACCAGCCTCAACTTGGATGGATTTTGGGTGCCGCCTCCCAACTAAGTCACCCCTAAGGGGAATTGAACTTGGATTGCCTTGCAGACGAGACCCACACC
Source organism: Larix kaempferi (assembly GCA_027924585.1). Classification (NCBI taxonomy): domain Eukaryota; kingdom Viridiplantae; phylum Streptophyta; class Pinopsida; order Pinales; family Pinaceae; genus Larix; species Larix kaempferi. The sequence continues at coordinate 19,053,417 of BSBM01000023.1, read as the reverse complement.
TTAACCGAGTGAGCTAGAGGGAAATGACCGTCCACCCCTTCATTAACACTAAAAGAAATTCCTTTTTCTTTTTGAATAAACTCATTTTAAATCACATTTTCCCCATATAAACCATATTAATATCTTTTGAAGGGGTTTGGGGGAGAAATCATACCATAACTTGGGAATTTGAACTCCATTTTAGGATATGTGAGATGTTAGGATAAATTGGCATAGAGGGATTTCTAGTGAATGCCTTCTCGATACCTTATGTCGCTCTCTTGATATACATTTTCTTATGAAATAGAGACTTAGGCACTTTGATGACTTTTTAACATGAAATATTTTTGTACATGATTTTGAGCTTGGATTATGATTTTTCCAGCTCTGTAATGCTCCACAACCTATTTAAACATCTATCAACCACCTCACGAATTCAAATGTGCCATCTAGCCTAAATGTGCCATTTTTTCAAAAGTCGACTCCACAAGCCAAAACCATGTCTTGATGGGTGCACTATTTTAGGTGACAACGAAGAGCATGTATGACAACTTTCCAATACAAATATAAAAAACAAACATAGACAAAAGACAATATCATTTACACAAGACAAGATCATTTACACAAGACACAAATAGATTTTATTTTTTTTCCCACTTTACTTTTATGATAGAAATGGATCCGCGCTTCCATGCAAGCTCTTGTGAGTGTTACCTATTCTCTTGTTAATGCTCTATAGCTATAAACAAATTTTTACCTATTCTCTTGTTAATGCTCTATAGCTATACACAAATTCCCTCGATTTGTTGCCCACATTTTGCAAAGCTAGATGCTAAAGGCATAATGTCACCAAACTCAATGGTAGATGTTGAAACTCCAGAGTTGTCAAGTTCATGCTTAAAGCTAAAACAAAAGTTTAGGAAATTTACAAAACCTCTAGTAAATGTAGTGGCATTCTCTTGCCAAGTCCTAAGCCATGGAACCTCAAAACCCTTGATGCCTCATTTAAGTGAAGTAGAGGTGAGATGAGAGAAAAAAATCAAAATTTCAATAAATGACCATCATTTAATTTTTTGGCACATAAAGAAGTCTCGGGGGACGAAAAAATCTAACAATTGCGAATTACAATTGGTTAGGAAACGTATTTTTAGAAGAAGTCCAACATAAAATTTGATCAAACAATGAACATAACTCGAAAGTTTTATGCATTAACTCAAGCATTTAAATGCTAAATTTGGGTTAGCTGAAAAGGAGTGTTTTGTGAAGAGGGACTAATGTCATGCACACAAAGCCTCACTTGCTAAATGCCAAATTGTTGAGAGGGAATGAGTAAAGCCCAAAGTTTCTCAGTCCAACAATGTAGTGCCTTTCCCACTAAATGGCAAATGATTGAAAGACAATGGGAAGGGATTGGAGTTTCTTGCTCCAACAATTTTGGTTGTAGGGGAGGGTCTCAAAGTTAACAATTTTTGTTGCACAATGAGACTAGATGTGTGGAGGGTTGAATCACCAAATGGAACACGGGTTTGGGGGAGGGGGATAATAGAGTGGAGCGGTGATGAGCGGTGTGGAGCATAATGTAATAGAGAAGAGCCGAGAAGAATGGCCTGGTAGTGAGTAGAGCTTGGAAGGGTTCAATGCATGGAGGTTGAATCACTAAGTGCATTGCAAGGGGGTGGGAAAATGCCATCTCGTTGCTTGAATGGGATTAGATGAAGGGTTGACCTAACCATTAAAGCTCAATGCGAGTGGGGATCGAGAGTGATCATATTGATTGATTGGCCCATTCATACAAGGCACATGTCAGTTGAGTGAGCCTCTTGCACTTTAACTCTGGCACCACTAGGTTCCTCATCACATAATTAGGGCCCATGGGTTGTTGCCACTTGTTGGAAGATGACGTTGGAGTAACCCAATGTGGACTTTACACATAACAATAATCATCCACAAAGAACGAGAATCATTGTTAGAGGGGGCCCAAACTTCGTCCTTTGAAAGACAATTGGCACATCCATGCAATATAGGAGGATTGAACAATAAATAACATGCCAGGCTCGAGGTGCCCTTAGTGGGGGACAAACTCCCTACATTTTCATCTCCTAAGGGATGACACACTACACTGAGGAAGCAATAGATTGATAAATCATGGGGGAGTGAGCCCACCCATGTTAAACACATCCACATGGGTAGGGGATAAACAATATTTAGCCCACATCCTTTTTATGCCATATAATTAGCTACTTTATACTTTTATTATGCTAGTTCAAATACATAGAATGCGTTAGTTCATGTATATAAAGCACGATTACATTTTCTTGGCATTATTGCTTAACACATGTTCTCTATGAAACTTGAGAATACATGGCACTAAAAGCATTGACACATATCATTATTAAAGTGAAGGGCATACTATCACTTCAACCTAGGGACTTACATCACTAACTCCCAAATTGACAAAGTTTTTTGGTATAGAGAATACCTTATAAACAATCATGACATCACTATTAGTGAAGGGGATACTATCACATCAACTTAGGGACTTACATCGCTAACTCCCAAATTGACAAAGTTTTTTGGTATAGAAAATACCTTATAAACAATCATAACATCACTATTAGTATGCGGATCATTCACAACACACATTCAATAACGATACAAACACATAAAATTTCAAAGATAAATATTCATCCATAACAAAATATTAATATAAATTACAAGTTGAAAAAATGCTATCACATCACCCTAAAAACCTAAAAACTTTAAAATGGAACCTTATACTGACAAAACCAGCCTAGATCCAAATCCTAGGCTCTATCAAGTGCCGAGAGGGATCAAATCTCCCCAGGTGCAAACCTCTCCTTGAATAGCTCCTTGAGTGCAATACCGGCGCCACCTAATTCTATGCTCTAAAGTCTCTAGTTTAAGTCTCATATTTACTTTTTAGTTTTTACTATTCTCTTTTGTTTATGACCGACATAATATTTATTACTTTTTAATTTGTATTATTATTTTTTGTTTACTTTGTATTATTTTGTTACTCGACAAACACTCTAAAGTCTCATATTTACTTTTTACTTTGTATTAAAAGTAAAAAGTAAAGTCTCTAGTTTAAGTCTCATATTTACTTTTTAAGTTGTATTATTTTTTTTTGTTTATGGTCGACATAATATTTACCACCTAATCCTAAGCTCTAAAGTGTCTAGTTTAAGTGTCATATTTACTTTTTACTTTGTATTATTCTTTTTTGTTTATGGCCGACATAATATTTATTACTTTTTACTTTGTATTTTTTTTTGCTTACTTTGTATTATTTTGTTACTCGACAAACACTCGACTCACAAGATCTCCCCCATACTAGACTGTAGAGCACCTCTTGACGCAATCATAACATCACTATTAGTATGCGGATCATTCACAACACACATTCAATAACGATACAAACACATAAAATTTCAAAGATAAATATTCATCTATAACAAAATATTAATATAAAAATATATCATTATAATAAGATATACATAAATCATCATTACAAGTGGAAAAAATGCTATCACATCACCCTAAAAACCTAAACACTTTAAAATGGAACCTTATAATGACAAAACTAGCCTCAAAGAAGATTGAAAAAACTTTAAGGCTGGGCCTTACTAGCATGGGCTCATGATTTTGATGGCGATTGTGAAAACTTAAAAACTTGACCTTACTCCCACGGTATGATTTTGATGGCGACAACGAAGTAGGTGTCCAGGTTTGAAGCTGTAAAGCAAATTCGAAAACAAAATAAGTGAACAAAAGGGTAAAAAGTCCGTAAATAAGGCGAACAAAATTTATTAAAGAATGCTTAAAATTAGTGAATGAATTTACTTAAAAGCTATGTTTTTCCAACATAGCACAGTTGGGTTCGGCGCGCTGTCCTGACTGCATTTTCGGTTTACTCGATCTGCCTCCGGATTGGGCTGGACTGAAATACATCGAGCAGTGGAGGTGTTTGGGTTCGAAGGCGAGATATGGGTCAGCAGTCCCTTATTTACAGCTTTGTTGCGAGGGGTACGGTGGTTTTGGCAGAGTACACCCAATTCACGGGCAATTTCACAACAATTGCCAACCAATGCCTTCAGAAGATCCCTGCCACTAATAATAAGTTCACCTACAACTGCGATCGCCACACCTTCAATTATCTCGTCGAAGATGGCTACTGTAAGCGATTTTTTTCGTTTTATTGGAATTTGAATTCGTTACGGGTTTGTTCACATTGGATTTGCACTGCACTGCGATACCATTCTCTTCAACTGTGTAAGATCATTTGGAACCGACTCAGCTCTGTTTGATTTCTGTTTGGCTATATATTATGTGTTCATTTTATGGCTTTATGGGAATTGAACTCGTGACGATCTGCTGGCAATGGCAATGAGAGATCAAGCTTTCTTTTCGTCACAATCTGGTTATGGGTTGCTGGGTTATACTTGTTTTGTAGAGCAGAAAGGTGTTATTTTTTAGTTTTACTTGGAATATACAGATTCCTGATATTCAGGAAGAATTCCTGGATTACATATCAGTTACATAACAAGTCACATTTTACCTAGTGAGATTTAAATCTCATCTATCCCCATCTGGATAGGTGAAAAGTATAATAACATTCCTCCCATGAACCACTCCCAGGAGTTGGGAAATTCGTTCCTGCCGTCCTATAAGTTCTGGAAGCTTAGGAACTTGTAGGGAATATCACAAAAGCATGGGGGGTGGTTCTGGGAACTTGGTGGGAGTTTTGGGTGAGGAGCGTGCCTCTCCGAGTGTCATTCATGATGTTCCGTGCATTCCTGGTCATATGGGGCCCAAATTACCTTTGTTTTGGTGTGTTTTTTGTTTGGTTAGAGTGCAATTTTAGCCCAGTTGTGCCCACAAACTGCCAACTATGAAGGATGCACCCTTATTAATCTGCATATTTGCATGGTTTGCACTCACCGAGTCTTAGTCATGTCATTGATTTGGAGGTTTAATGGTTGTTGTTCTGTTTTCCAGAGGTGTATGATGTCATTTGTTTTAATTGTTGTCGTGTCTCAAGTTTGTCGAGTAACTTCTTTATTCATATTTTCGTTTTGATTTGTTCTCAATGGCCCCATGTTGGTTCATCTGTATGAACTATGAAGTCATTTGTTTTATTGATTGTTGCATCTTAAGTGTATTGACTACCTTCGTCAATCATCTTGTCATTTTGATTCTTCTTAATGGCTTCATGTGAGTTTACATGTATGAAGTCATTTGTTTTAATCTAGGAAACAGGACATGCCTACCTCAGGGCCTGTGTGCACATGCCCTGCGTTTTGGACATGCGACACTCTAGGACATGTGTTGTAAAACAGACCACATGTCAAACACGTGCCCTGGAAGTGTCCCAATGTGTCAGACACCAATGCATGGAGCACATATGGGAATTTGCACACTTTGAGGAAGAGTAGGCTTGAGCAATCCAGAGTAGAGATAATGGTGTATGTCACTATGTGCAATCTGGCCATCATCTTATTTACAGGATGAGGGACAAGTGGTTGACGGGAAAGACAGTGACGTGGGATGAATTTTCTGATGATATGGGTTTGGACAATAATGTTGAATTGGCATTAGCGAACTTGGATCTTAATGAACTAGTGCTAGAGCTGGTGACTTGCTGATGTTGATCCTCTTGATTGGTTGCCCTCCACACAAATGAATGCAGATCTTGTATTGGATATAAAGGAGGAGGAGGAGTAGGAGGAGGATGATGGAGGGGAGTGCAGTGGCAGTGGTGGTGATCTTGATGACTCTAACATGGTGATCTTGATGACTCTAACATGGAGGGGTACGATTGATGAGCTATGAGATTCTTCCAACTATGGTCCTTGCAAAGGGGTTGCTTCTGAACACACAGTTGTGTTATGTCCATCATAATGAGAATTTTGCACCAAGAAAATTTCTTAGAATCGAAGCAATTGTTTATGTTAACAACTAGGACAAATCTGTTCCTGCTGCAAGGGTTAATAATATAGTATATGATTAATTGCCAAATATAATAAATTTGGGGATCTTGTGTAAACAGCATAAAGTGTAAAGTATAAACTATTACTATGCCCAAATACCAGCAAGTTGTAACAGGAGTTAGAGTCTTAGAACATCAGTAGCAGCACAGATCTCTACTTATTTTATAGCACAAGGATTTCTAATCCAAATAAAAACATCCTTTCACTGATATCAAGCAGCAAAAAGCTTCTTGTAGCCTCCACTTGTGTAAACAGCATAAAGTGTAAAGTATAAACTATTACTATGCCCAAATACCAGTAAGTTGTAACAGGAGTTAGAGTCTTATAACTTCAGTAGCAGCACAGATCTCTACTTATTTTATAGCACAAGGATTTCTAATCCAAATAAAACATCCTTTCATTGATATCAAGCAGCAAAAGGCTTCTTGTAGCATCCACTGAGCTGGTACTGCAAACTTAAATTTGAATGAAAAGATTCTCAAGATGGCGAAAATGGATATGAAAATGTGAAGCAGGACAATATTGCTCTTTAAATAGAGGTATCAGGAAGAATAGGGTAAAGTTCTTAGTTGACTATAAGCATATTTTAGTAATTCTGGCTAGGAATGAGTTGCAACACCAGAAAATGAAAAATATCTGCACTGATATTTTTCTGTGCCCCGAGTTTATATTACCGGTCATGATAAAAAAATATAAAATTTTGAAAAAAATTGGTACCTTTCTCTTGGTTTTAAAAAAAATAGTTTAAAGTTTAAACTGTATATTTCTTATATTTTGCTGCCATGCTTTCTATTATTTTAACATACTTGAGGATCCATGTACATGTTTTTCCAACCTTCTGTTTGACTATGTTATGGATTGTTTAGATCTATGAATTAACACTACAGCAAATAAGTCAAATAACCCCAATAATACTTTGCCACTGTGTATCCATTCAAACAAAGTGTGTCAATGTCCATAACCATTGTTTTTTTTTTGTGATAAGCTGCAAATTATATTAAAAGAATAAAAATACAGTAGAAGTTACAATTCTTGGTGGTCTTATCCTATCGTGCCAACCATGTAAAACCAGAGTTCTGTTGAAATAAGCAAAATAGTACATCAAAATGTTAATGTCTAAAGAGTGGCAAAAAATGAGCCAGAACCGGGTGAAGCCGAGAATGTTCAGAGTCATGAAGGCTAACAGCATCCTATCCCAAAAAAAGTCATGGCTGTGGAGCAAATACAGGCAAAAAGAGAACAGAATAACCTCTTTAACCAGTGGCAGAAGGCGTTTCCTCCATGATGGGGCAGCTGTGGGCTGCGTTTGCTTTCCAAATCTTATCAGGGATCAGAGGCTTGGTTCCCAGAGTTGTAGCAGCAGTCCCAGTGGTCGTGGTGGCTTTAGCAGGTTGCCGAGTGTCATGAACAGGATGCTTGACAGGCAGTGGGCTAGATTTTCTAGGAAGAATGGCGTCTCCAGCCTGCTTGTTCCTGGTTCTCTTGGCCAAGATGGGACCCAGAGTACTGGGGATGGGAAAAGGTGTGCGTGGCTTCACCTTAACAGACAAAGGATCCTTGCTTACAGTTTTGGCATGAGTGGCTAAGGAGCCATGACCTCCGCGGGGCGTTTCCACACGAATTGCAGACAAGGTGGCACCTGGAGTTGTGCTGCCGGAGCGAGGAGCCTTGGAGAAGGGCCTTGTAGGAGCATATGTCTCCCAACCATGTGTGGCTTCCAAAATGCCCAGAGTGGATGACCAGTTTGGAAAAGTGGCGCGCAGAGCCTAAGTGGCATGACGAGCAGATGCCCAGTTTGTTTGCATATCTTCCATCAACTGGCCCATCATGTTTTTGACCAACCAGTAGGGGTCCTAGGCTCGCTCCGGGTTGCTTGGTGCCATGGTGTTAGCGATGATGCAAGCTTCCCAATTGTCCAACAACAGGCGAATTGGTATAGAGACCTCAAGACCATAGCCTTTTCTTAGGGGGTTCTCCTCTGCCGCAGTATCCTTGAGCTTGTTCTTGGCCTTGCCACCTCTGGTTCTGCCCATGGTGAAGAAGGAGAGGCGAATACAGGGACGAGTGAGCCAGAGAGCAGGGTGAACGAACAGGTTGACACCGAGAGTAGAGGGAACCTGGAGCATACAATGCGAATTAACTTGTACAGTGCCTTGAGCCATGAGCCCAAGCCTCGCACGCTTAGGAGCCTGCATCATGGGATCCAGGGTGGTGGAGGCGACGTAGTAGGTTGGCATATTAAATGTTGGGGCTACTTGACGTCTCTTGGTTGACGTCAACAATGGGACGTTTAATACTTCTTAGGCCAGGTGTCAAGCTAGTGCGAGCCTGTCCTATTTGCTCAGAGCTGGCACCCGCATCCGGGGAATGTCCATAACCATTGTTATGACCCCTTCTAGGGGTGAAATGCGGGGCCAAAGAGCCCATTAGAGTAATAGTGGAGGCTATTTAATGTAAAGTGGACTAGGTCCACAATGTTTGTTATTATTAAATAAGGCCCATTACGATAGTTATTAGTGAATAAATGTAATGGGGCCTCATTAAAGAAGGTCCACTAGGTAGTTAGGAGGTTGTTATTATTAAAGTTGTATAAATAAAGATGGAGTCCTCTTTATGAGTGATGTGTGGAAGAATATTGTGTGTGGATCTTATCTCATAGAAGGTTCCCCCCTCGAAGAGGCAAGTGAACTGGAGTGGATCCTTCTATAAAAGGATCAAGTGTAAGGTTTTTCCCTACATTAAGGGTTTTCATGTTAAGAAAGTGTGGAGAGTATTTGATGTCTTGTTTATGCATTCAAATTTTCAGATTTAAGGTATACTACAATTGGTATCATAGCACTTTCCAGGGCCAAAAACAGAGAATGTTTTTTTTTTCTTTTTTTACAGGTTTTCAAAGAGAAAAAGGGGGCTGTGACACTCATTTTCTGAGACATTTTTGGCATAATTTGCAAAAACTGATTGTATATCTAAGTTCCTTGCAAAAATATGCATTAAAAAAATCGCTCAAATCGGAGTCTAGACAAGAGAGATATTGCCACTTGAACTATGTTATTTTTAGGTTTTCCAGTGATGGCCACGCAATTTGTAGAGGCATAACTTTTGACAGAGTGATCAGATTGCAGCTAGATCAATGTTGTTGAAGAGAGAATTTTGAGCTTTCATATGGCATATTATATGACATATTTCCAGTCAATATCTGGTACGCTATAACTCTTTCAAAATTCCACCCTCAAACCCTCATGGAATTGAAGAATGGAAAAGTGTTGCGTGTGGAACCTGCCATGGGAGGAAGATATGGTGGTGACGAAAGCTTTTCAAGCTTTGAATGCAAATTCAAAATCTATGCAGCAATGAATGGGTAAACTTGAGGATGTGAGTAAATTGCATGAGGCTTGTGCTATTCATACCACATATTCTTTCATCATTAAAGAGTGTAACCAAGAAAGTTAATGATTGGTATGATTTAGAAGATGCTTATGAGGATTGGTATATGGATACTTGTAATTTTTGGGAAGACAACTACTTCCATCTTCTTTTTGATGACTCTTCTTCACCATGTGACGAAAAACTTGTGGAGGACACAACAGGTGGTGCCTACCAATTTCTGGTATGCTTCTTCTACAATAGTAGAGTTCCTCTTAGATTGATCATCCTCTTGCTATATGGAGGATCTGTTTGCTTTGGTTGGTTATTTACGTGGATCCACATAACCATCGTGGGAATGTGATGCATAGCACTCAACAGTTCATGGAGCTTAGGGGTGTCAGCTATAACACATGTACATTGGACCCAAGTTTATGGATGAGTCCCTTGGACTACTTTGATATTGGCTACTTCCCCTTGGTAGTTAGCACTCGAACACGAGACCTAGGCTTACGATGGAGATCATTGGACGACTTCAGTAGGGTGGCTCACACTTGTACACGGAACATTGGTTCCTTGACCTACTTCAACATGGAGGTCAACATTCATCCATGGGACCTTGGTTTATGGTTGTACCTTTTCACATAAAGCGTTGAGGGCAATGCTTTTCTAAGGAGGGTGGTGTGTTATGACTCTCTCTAGGGGTGTCATGGGGGGCCCGTGGAGGTCATTTAATGTAAAGTGGACTGGATCCACGATGTTTGTTATTATTAAATAAGGTCCACTATGGTAGTTATTAGTGGATAAATGTAATGGGGCCTCATTAAAGAAGGTCCACTAGGTAGTTAGGAGGTTGTTATGATTATAGTTCTATAAATGAGGATGAATTCCTCCTTACAGGTGATTTGTGGAAACTCTCGATGCTCTACAACTCAGTATGGGGGAGAAAAATAAAAAGTAATTAATTTTTTTTTTTTATGTCGGCTCATAAAATAAAAAATGTAAACCAAATAAAAAATAATTTAAAAAATCCACATCCATTCATAAAACAAAAATTTAAAACCAAATAAAAAGTCATTAAAAAAATAACACCTCAAGAAATTGGATGCCTCTCGGTGCTTGATAGAGTTGCGTTTATGATGGATCTATGCTGGTGTGGAGCTTAGCTCATAGGAGGTTGCCTCCTCAAAGAGGCAAGTGAACCGGAGTGGATCCTTCCATAAAAGGATCAAGTGTAAGGTGTTGCCCTACCTTAAGGGTTTTCATATTAATAAAGTGTGGAGAGTATTTGATATCTTGTGTATGCATTCATATTTTCAGATTTAAGGTATACTACAACCATGCTTGGTTGATGTGTGTCCTTGATAAAGAAGATTGCATTTGCTTGCCACCAAAGGCACACCTACTAAACTGAATTTAAGTAGGATAATATTCTATTCTAATTATACAGAAACATTGGGTTGGATTGCAAGTATATGGAAATATTATTTAATTTCAGGCTTCTTGCTTACTTATTACAGATAAATCTATCAGACTATTGTCCTGATCTAACCATTGATTAGTTAAATAATGTAAAATCAAGAGAGTCAGAAATTGCAAGTTATGTTATATTTTGATTGAGACAGAGAAGAGTACACAAGCATCTACTTACATTATAAAGAGATTAGGATAATCTGAATGATTTAATGTTTTTGTCTTCCATCTGGATTATGCCCAACTCGAATAAGGAAACTTCATGAAGTTTCTTTCCAAACAAGTTCAGAGTTCCTCATGTTGAAGTGTTCATGATATGCACCTGCTGGAACAGTTCTGCAGCTGTTTGAACTTAGGGTATTATTTCTTAATTCTTATTTGATCTTCATCAACATCATGCAGGGTTCTTTTGTTGGCAGCGCTTTCATACCTTCATTTTACTTCTGGAATAATTGACTAATATTTGTTGAGCATACTTGTGGAATTTCTTTTGAAGTTTCCATGATCTATTTCAGTTGAATATTTCAAGGCTGTCCTTTATTGCTGTTCAGCTACTCATTGTTTTGCTGTGATTAATCATGGTCTCTACTTCTATAGTTGTTTTTGTGGGAGTACTTATCACAACTTTTAGAGTCTTGTCTTTGATGCCTTCTAATTTTTTAAACTATTAGCTGCTTTACTGTGGCAAATCCTTTTGTCTAGAGTAAGATAGATTCTTTTGTTGGAGTGCTTGCTGCCTGTTTCAAGTCATAATCTTGAAATTTATACCAATTTTTTTTCACAGGCATCATCTCACAGTTCCTGACCAATTACTGTTTTGTTTATTCTATCTGTGTTGCAGCATATTGTGTTGTTGCAGATGAATCAGTTGGAAGACAGCTACCAATTGCCTTTCTTGAGCGCATTAAGGATGACTTCAAGAAACGATATGGTGGTGGAAAAGCTGACACAGCTGTTGCTCACAGCCTCAACAAAGACTTTGGGTAAGGGTAAAAGACCACAAGCAACGATCATGACAAATAAAACCCTTTAGTATGGAAATCTATTTTCCTTTCTTTTTTTGGTTCAATTTATTAAGTTGGCTCTTGTATTGTTCATTCTTGAAGATCAAAATTGAAAGATCATATGCAGTATTGTGTTGATCACCCGGAAGAGATTAACAAACTCGCAAAAGTGAAGGCTCAGGTTTCTGAAGTTAAAGGCGTAATGATGGAGAATATTGAGAAGGTAATCTCTTTCTCTCATGCACCCCCATTTGGCTGACCTTTTGTTTTTGAAAATGCATCATATATTTCATCAGAAATCAATATATATGTACATCAAGATTTCCTCATCAAGGAGACAAGGAGCTGTTGCACAAATGTCCTTACACAAGCAAGGAGAGCTAGCATGTCCACTTTGGCTTGAACTTGAAGAGTATCTATGTATTTTGTAAAATTGGCATTCCTGGCTCAAATTGCGATAAGTTAATTCTGATCTAAATGTGGAAACCTCTCCCAGGTTGAACAGAGTTTTTGCTGAATGAAAAGATGCTGGACAACGTGATTTCCATACCCAAGAGATGTCTGTTAGTTTGATCACATCTCACCAGTGTTGCAAATATCTCCGATTTCTCCCGAGTTTTTTGTGTTGCCGATTTGTCCGATATTTTCGTAATTCTTCAAGACTAAGTTAATTTTTGCCGATATTTTCCGATAATTCCTGATATTTTCCCCGATGTTCCCGATAAGTTTCTTTCCAGACCCTCAGCGATATATTCACCGACACGATATTTGCAACATTGCATCTCACATGCTCCTGCGTGCTTGCCAGATCATCCATTTGTCCCCAAATACAACCTCTCTCCCATGAAGAGGAGAAATAAAGAGATTATACTTGACAACAATTTAGGCCCAAAATGTTCCTTGCAGTTTCACATCATATGCTTAACCATTTTGAGTTTATGATAAACCACACAACATTCATTTGTAAGACTATGTAATGTAGTTGATCTTTACTGCCCATCTATTATAATTTATAGCGACTGACATCCAAGTATGAGTGGGACTTATAAATGCCTTAACACCTCCGGATTCACCTTGTTTTCTTACCTTGAACATTCTCCTTTCTATAAACGATTTTCCATTGGTCAAGTTGCCCAAATCTCAGCATAAAGATCCTTGGTTCGACAGTCCATAAGCAGCTTGCCATAAGACTATCTTGTTAAATTTTTGAATACCAGATCCGATCTTTGCTCTCAAATAATTTTTATGCACAAAAATAAAATACTGCTGTAGATTACTGCTGAAATTGTTAAACAGAAATACACTGATATTTAACCAATAAAATGCAACGGAACAAAACAGGAAATCAACCACATTGACACAAGTATTTACCTGGAAAACCTGAAAGGGGAAAAACCAGCATTCAAGTTTTCTTTTATTATTTCTTGGCTCACAGAGAAATTCAGAATTTTACAACTATAGAACCTGTAATTCAGTCCTCTAAAAAATCGACCCACTTGGCAAAATCACCCCCCTGAGAAAATCAGCCCTCTCTTGGACAAATTGACCCCTGGAGAAATCTGCCCATGGCAGATTGCCCCCCTGCTTCACCCTTGCGTCACCCTGTACAGCAGCCGTACAGATTGCTGCCAGCTGTACAGATTGGACCCTTGGTTCAGCTGAATCAACCTTGCTAAATTGGCCTTTCTTTCTCCTCTGGATTTTCCTGCTGCAAATCACTTTTCTCTCTCTCTCTTTTCAGCCATTGAGTATTTCACTCTTCTCTTGAGAAAATTGCTGATCTCTCTCTCAAAATGATATTGTGTTGTCATGTGTCTTTCTCTTCTCCTTAGGCTTTCTTTTGTAGCATTTCAATGACTAAAACCATAACCCTTAATCTCCAAAGTGATGGATGGCTAGGCTTAAATCCTAAGACTCATTTAAGATCAATGTTGTGACTTAATCTAAAGTTCACTTAAATTTTCACTTTAGAAAACCTTAGTCATTAGCCAGCATTAATTAAAATAATTAATCAATATGCTTTTCCTAAGTTAGACTTACGAAAGAAACATAAAAGTCACTTTGATCAAGTAAGTACCTAGAACGGTATTTGTACAACTACTGCATGCTTTGACACCTAGCCTAAGCAGAAGCACCTGCCTGAGCTATAATCATCAACATATCTTCATTCCATCCAAATAGGTCCATGAGCATCTATATATAGCTTAAACAAACAACCGTTCTGAATCATCTGACAATTTTCAATAAAAGCAGGTTGGTTGATAGCTTGAAGTAATTCATGTTAAAGATAATGTAGCTGTGAGAGCCATTCTCTGGGAGGATGGCAACCTAGTCAGTTAACTAGGGTTCCTGGTTAGTTAACTAGGCAGTGTAAGCCCCTAGAAGGTATCTAGGGCCCCCAACAGTCTACTAGGGTTCTTAGTTTGGGACCAAGTAGGTCAGAGCCATGGCAAAGTCCCTAGCATGTGGCTAGGGCTCCTATCTGTCTCTAGGGCATTTTGGTCGTGGACCAGACAGTTTCTTGGTCTTGAGGACCAAGTAGATCCTGCAGGCAGAGACAAAGACATCTTGGTCTCGGACTAGACAGATTCTTGGTCTGGGACCAAGCAGGTCCTGTAGGTGTATTCTTGGTCAGTTAACTATGTGGATTTTGGTCAGTTAACCAAGATGATGATGTGTTATGTTCTCTTCTCCTAGGTCCTCGAGATGGTTGAGCTAGGTTGTTTCCTCAAGGGACTGGCCACCCATTGATGGAATCTCTAGCACTTGACCTTAGGAGCAGTCAGGAGGACTAGAGGATCACATCATCCAGTGTGAACCTTCTTTATATGGTGGTGATGAATGTTCAATTATAGCTTGGGACATATGTGGACCACATACCTTGAGAGAGAGGGTTAGAAGGGTTGTCTTCCCACCTTGTTGTTACACCTTTGGTCTTGTGGTTAGAAGGGTTGTTTTTCCACCTTGTTGTTTTACCTCTTGTTGATTTGTGGTTAGCCTTGTGTTGACCCCCTCCCTTGTTGGTCCTATGAGCTAGTGCCCCTCTTGAGTATGGTGTCTTACCCATCATTATGTCTTATGTGTAACCCTCACCTTAAGATGTCCTAATATTAAATTATGTTTTATGTGGAACCTTCTAAAAGGGTAACGTTTTGACTTTATTTGGGTAACCCTAACCTCAATGACCAAATACAAGGTGGAACCTTCTAGGGGTCATTGAGAGGCTATCAAAGCAAGCTTAGCCTTCATTGTAATCCATCTTGAAGAGGCAACTTAACTCTGATTTTTTCATCACTGATCTAGGGTTTGTAGCACACTTGTTTTTGGTGACGTCTCAGGGTTTGATGCTCTTCTAAATACAACGCTCTCATGTTGTTGGGATCTCCACTTCAGTGTTGCTTCTGTTTGAGGGTTCTAACTGCTGTTCTCACCTCCTATCTGCCACACGTGTGACTCGTGGATTGTGTTTGGACTGGAGAGTGCTGTTGCCTGAGTTGAGAGGACCGTTACTTGTGTGGACTTTTTTTGGACTGGTTTGAGAGGGATGCTACTTGTGTGTATTGTTTTTGTGAGTATCGCTTGCCTCTTTGTGATTGTTGCTACTTGTCTTGGACTATTCAAGGGTTTTTCGTTTTCCTTCTAGTGATTGTTGCTTCCTGTTGTGGACTGGTTGAGGGGGCCGTTGCTTATGTGAACTGTTTGTGAGTGTGTCGTTGCCTTATTGAGGTTTGTTTGGGACAACCGTGGGATATTAGGTGACTATTGTCCACTTCTGAGAAGTTTTTGAGGCTGCTGTTCACTATTAGGGCCTCCTTTGAGGCTGTCGTCCTTTTCTAAGACCTCTTGTGAGGCTGCAGTTGCTTGATGAGGACTGTTTGGGACAGCTGTGGGCTGCTAGGTGATTGCTGTCCACTGCTGTGAGGGTTTTATGGCTTCCATCCACTATTGTGAGATGTTTGGGTCTGCCTTTCACTGTTAAACTACTGTTAACTGTCTTGGTTAATTTCTTGGAATTGATTTTGGATATACTGAACCCTCAGTAAGCTACTACCGTAACTGTCTAACCCTATTCTCTAACACTCTATCTCTCTCTCTCTCTCAGGTATGTTCATACCCTCAGGTGAGGGTCAGTGATTTGTTCCATTTATTGGCTTGCCCCTGAGAGGCAAGATCTAATCTGAAAGTTATTTTCGAGTATAAGGAAGGTTCTCTTCTTCAAGTAGGTTATCAGATCTGATTTTAATTTTGTTAATTAGTTTATTTTATTACTGTTGTTGTCCTACTGTAAATTGTGATTTTATTTTTGTATTATTTTTCCAATTTAAATTTGCATTAAAGTACCAGCTTTAATTTTTTGTTTAAAAACCCTAACATAACCCTAATTTTAACATGGTATCAGAGCTTAGGGTTTGTAGCTAGCTCTGTTTTGTAGCCTAATTGAGCCTACATAGATCCTAAGGTAAGGGTTTGAACATTATTTAATTTTGGCCGCAAGAGGAACAACGTATTAATCAAAGTTGGATGGCCACATACAAGTATTAATTGGCTGGAAATAAAGGATGTGTTTATTACAACTCTAGTGGTTCTGCTTGTTTATGTCCTACGTGTAACATAAAAAAAGAGATGATTGGATTAGCAGGTTGTGGACTTGATGATCCCTTGAAGAGGTATGTCAAATATAACTAGCAATCTCAAAAGGCTTGACCTAGGTATGTTTATTCTGAGGTGAGTAAGAAGCCTAATTATCTCTTTATGGGTTTAGATCTTGACTTGTGTATCTTCTCATCATGATCATTAGTAATCAAGGGTTTACATGATCATGATACCTTCTAGCTTGATCTTTTTACTTTGTAAAGAGTTTTGAGACTCATTGAACAATGTGATCAGAGTATGCAAGTATAAAGAAGTTAGCTACCTGAGTAGCTATACTAGAGTTCATCTATGCATGAAATATTCATGACCATATGTGTTAAAATTTTCATATCTAGGGTTATGATCTCATCAAAATATACTAACAAATGTGTGATGGTACATGAGATCTTGAGAATGATATTATAGATGTGCATGCTCAGATCTAAAGGACACTGGTTTAGAATGTAGAAAGCTCAAAGACATTTGATCATTTGACTTCTGCTTGGAGGCGGAAATTAAGAGGGAGGACTCTTTATCCCACCTATGTTTTCATGTTCTATGGTGAAACATACTTTTATGACATATTGCATATATGTGTGACTGATATTATGCTCTTGATGGCATCTAGATAGTTGCCTAGTATATGGATGGATGCTAAGACTATGTCATTGTGTTAAATTGATATTGCATTAAAGTTTGGTATTGCTGACTATCAGATTGAATTTAACTTGTAGGAAAGATCCACAAGAGGAGGATTGTATGACTTGCTTTGAAAGACAAGTGATGAAGTATGTAGATCCTGTTCATGTTCAAAGTTAGATGCACAGTTCCAGAGGGAGCTGAGTGCTTAGATACAAAGGGCGTAAGAGGCCCCATAGGATGTAGGATCAGTTATTTTAGGTGTTCATCCTCCTAAGTGTTGGCAGAGTCAGCCAAGTCATATGCTTACAAAAGAGAATCTGCCAGGTATTTGATATTGATGACTTGTTCCTTACTAGAGTGGAACATCTGGTAAGTTTAGAGATCAAGAGGGAGCCAACTGTGCTCTTCAATCCCCAGTAGAATGGGATTGTAGAGAAGAGAAGTAGAGATGTGATCTTCCATGAGAAAGTTGTTTCTCGTCACTTCAGAGAGCCTCCCAGTGATATAGACATGGAAGTGAGCCCAGTCCATGAGTCATCTCTTTTAGATGAGCAGAGGGAGGAGGCAAGGAGTCCTCAATTGATCTCATTAAGAAGCCTATTGAGAGGCTTCAAGAGTGCTCTGGTTGGATATCTCAGATGAGCCATGTCATTGATTTAGAATCCTCCACTTATGAGGAGGCAACCAAACATCAGGTTTGGAAAGGTACTACGATAGAAGATCTCCAGATAATAATGGAAAATGACGTGTGTAAAGTGGTTCTCAGACAACAAGGGAAGTCAATTATAACTTCTAAGTGGATCTATAAGATCAAGCTTCTTGCTGACATTCAGAGCTGTTTGAAGCTCTCAAAAAATCCTGTATTCTATGATAGGTCGAAACACATAGAGAGGAAGTATCACTATGTCAAGGACATGGTGCAGAGACTTCAGTATGTTCTATTAGATAAACAAGTTACCGATGTGTTAACTAAGTCTCTGTCCACGACGAAGTTTGGGTACTTCTGAGACAAGCTTAGTGTTGCTGAGAATGCCTCTCTTGCTGAGAGGGAGTGTTAAAGATAATGCAGTTGTGAGAGCCATTCTCTGGGAGGATGGCACCCTAGTCAGTTAACTAGGGTTCCCGGTTAGTTAAACAGGCAGTGTAAGTCCCTAACAGGTATCTAGGCTCCCCAACAGTCTATTGGGGTTCTTGGTCTGGGACCAAGTAGGTAAGAGCCATGGAAAAGTCCCTAGCATGTGGTTAGGGCCCCTATTTGTCTCTAGGGAATTTTGGTCAGGGACCAAATAGTTTCTTGGTCTTGAGGACCAAGCAGATCCTGTAGGTAGAGACAGAGACATCCTAGTCTGGGACTAGGCAGATTCTTGGTTTGGGACCAAGTAGGTCCTGCAGGTGTATTCCTGGTCAGTTAACTAGGTGGATCTTGGTCAGTTAACCAAGATGATGATGTGTGATGTCCTCCTCTCCTAGGTCCTCGAGATAGGAAGGCTAGGTTGTTTCCTCAAGGGGTTGGCCACCCCTTGATGGAATCACTAGCACTTGACCTTAGGAGCGGCCAACAGGACCAGAGGATCACATCATCTAGTGTGAACCTTCCTTATATGGTGATGATGAACTTTCAGTCATAGCTTGGGACATATGTGGACCACATACCTTGAGAAAGAGGGTTAGAAGGGTTGTCTTCCCACCTTGTTGTTACACCTTTGTTCTTGTGGTTAGAAGGGTTGTTTTTCCACCTTGTTGTTTTACCTCTTGCTGATTTGTGGTTAGCCTTGTGTTGGCTTAGTCTTGTGTTGACCCCCTCCCTTGTTGGTCCTTGAGCTAGCGCCCCTCTTGAGCATGGTATCTTACCCATCATTATGTCTTATGTGTAACCCTCACCTTAAGACATCCTAATATTAAATTATGTTTTATGTGGAACCTTCTAAAAGGGTAACGTCTTGACTTTATTTGGGTAACCCTAACCTCAATGACCAAATAGAAGGTGGAACCTTCTAAGGGTCATTGAGAGGCTATAAAATCAAGCTTAGCCTTCATTGTAATCCATCTTGAAGAGGCAACTTAGCTCTGATTTTTTCATGATTGATCTAGGGTTTGCAGCACACTTGTTTTTGGTGACGTCTTAGGGTTTGATGCTCTTCTAGATATAGTGCTCTTATGTTTTTGGGCTTTCCACCTCAGTGTTGCTTCTGTTTGAGGGTTCTAATTGCTGTTCTCACCTCCTATCTGCCACACGTGTGACCTGTGGACTATGTTTGGACTATGTTACCGGATCCGCCACCCCAGTGTGTAGGATTGGCTGATCCGTGGATCTGATACGTATCCGGATCGGATCCACCTAGGATCCGTCATGGAAACAGATCCTCTGCAGAAGGAAACGTATCCTCGTCATATGAAATGGATCTTGTGAAAAATCAAACAATTCTTGGAATTTTCAAACGGATCTTGAAACTTCCAATGCTTCTATGATCCATTGATCCCCCCCCCAAAAAATGTTTTTTAAAGAAAAACTTAAAAAACCCTAAACAACTAATGGCTAAAAGCGTAAAACCCATTCCTTCTCAAGGTTTGATCTATCCTTATGTCAAGATTTGCTCTTGAACTCTGATATATCGATATCAAGTTCTGCTCTCAATGTTTTTATTTGATTTATCTTTATGGTCAAGGTCTGCTGTCAAAGGCTGATCTATCTTTATGTGCTATGTTGTTGCTCACTTCACCTACACTATTATGTAGTCTTCAAGAAAACCACTTTATTCCCTGCTGATAGGTACATGTGGGTGTGGCTCACAAAAACACTATTATGACCTCCTTCAAGTTCATGCTGAAATGGTTTTTAAAATTATCAATATCAATCATGGTTACAACTCATCAAATTATCAGTTATGGTACATGAACTCTCTTTTTTGGCAATAACTTATAGTTCTACTTTTGTGTTTCATAAATAGTTTTGATTCTTCACTCTATATTTTTATTTATTATATAAATATTTTTATATTTTTTTGTACTTGCCGTTTCCCCGTCGTATCTGGATCTCGGGTTTTAAAAAATCTGGTGAATCCGTATCCTGGTAACTTAGTGTTTGGACTGTGGAGAGTGCCGCTGCCTGCTTGACTGTGTTTTTTGGGTGCTGCTGCTTGTGCTTAGTGTGCTGCTGTCTGTGTTGAGAGGGCCGTTACCTGTGTGGATTGTTTATGGACTGGTTTGAGAGGGCTGCTACCTGTGTGGACTGTTTTTGTGAGTACCGCTTGCCTCTTTGTGACTGCTGCTACTTGTCTTGGGCTGTTCTGGGGTTTCCGTTTGCCTTCTAGTGACTGCTGCTGCCTGTTGTAGACTGGTTGAGGGCCGCTGCCTGTGTGAACTGTTTGTGAGGGTGCCGCTGCCTTATTGAGGTCTGTTTGGGACAGCTGTGGGCTACTAGGTGACTATTGTCCACTTCTGAGAAGTTTTTGAGGCTGCCGTTCACTGTTAGGGCCTCCTTTGAGGCTGCCGTCCTTTGCTAAGACCTCCTGTGAGGCTGCTGCTGCTTGATGAGGACTGTTTGGGGCAGCCGTGGGCTGCTAGGTGACTGCTGTCCACTGCTGTGAGGGTTTTATGGCCGCCATCCATTATTGTGAGGTGTTTGGGTCTGCCTTTCACTGTTAAACTACTGTTAACTGTCCTGGTTAATTTCTTGGAATTGATTTTGGAAATATGGTACCCTCAGTAAGCTGCTAGCCTGCTACTGTAACTGTTTAACCCTATTCTCCAGCATTCTCTCTCTCTCTCTCTCTCTCTTAGGTATGTGCATACCCTCAGGTAAGGGTCAGTGATTTGTTCCATTGATTGACTTGCCTCGGAGAGGCAAGATCTGATCTGAAAGTTATTTATGAGTATAAGGAAGGTTCTCTTCTTCAAATAGGTTATCAGATCTGATTTTAATTTTTGTTAATTAGTTTATTTTATTACTGTTGCTGTCCTACTGTAAATTGTGATTTTATTTTTGTATTATTTTTCCAATTTAAATTTGCATTAAAGTACCAGCTTTAATTTTTGTTTAAAAACCCTAACATAACCCTAATTTTAACAATTCAGACAGATTAATTGTTCTCCTGGATAGCCACTTACCCACACCCTTGTCCCATGAATCTCCTCATGTATGAAATCTTTTCTTTGTGAACTGTTTTTTTTCAAAGAAAGGAATTAACCCAAGCTACCATCTTTTTGCTGAGATGGTCCAAATTGACTGTGCAACCAAATTCCATCCTCGACAATAATCCACATAATCCCACTGCAATTGTTTGAATACCAACTCCTTTGCTTGCCATATCTTCTTGAGATCTCATGAACCAACGAGCTTAAAAGCTTTGGTTGCGGTGACTATGTCATAGAGACCATAAGAGCTAGGTAAATCGTATACCATTAACATGTGTAAGCTTCTGTTTGCATTTCTGGACAAATATATGCCATGGTGCATATATTGCCCTGACGACACATTTTGTTTCTAACATAGTCCCTTGAGCATGTATATCTATGAGACTAAGTCCTCCATCCTGTCTGGAGAAAGTGTAATAGTCCTAGGAAACCACCAACGAGCCCCTTTTCCACTGTGCTTCTCCAAAGAAACCTCTGAAGAAGCATTTCCATTTGCTTGTACCCTGTACTGCAAGGAAATATTGTCCACATTTATCATGTGAAGTGCCAACTTCATTGAGTTGGCTTCTTTTTTTCCTCAGTTAGCTTTTTTAATTGTTCAAAATTAGGAATTTTTAATTTTTTATCTGCGTTGCATCATCATCATTACCATTTTGCATCTTCCTCGTTTTCACTCCTACTGTTTCGATCCAGCATGGCATTCTTTTGAATATATGAGAACGGAGAGGAAAACAAAGCAAAAAGCAGGTGGGGATGAAAGGATGGTTGTGGGTCTAAGACTCTAAAGAAAGAAATTTCCAGTCCACTTCCATGGACAAAAACAATTGGAACTTGTTACTGATAATCTTTACGTGGACTTCTTTTCTTTCAGGGAATAATAGTTACTCAGGCATACTCACGTTAATACTGTTGTTGTGCATGCTAATTCTTAATGCACGCTCATGCAGCAGACTAACCCTCCTGTTACACGTGCTAGCACTCTTTTTACACAGGTTAAATCTTGGTGCATGCTCGCTTACTAATTCTTAATTCATTCTCACTGTTTTTATCCATGCTCTCATTAATGTATTGGCTTGTTTTGGCCTCTGTACTCTTATAAATACTAATATGTAGCATATTCTTTCCAGAGTGTCCTACTACAAATCTATTATTCCTTTTTATGCAAATATTTCATGTGTGTGATTCTCTTTTTATGAAATCACTTCAAGCTGGTGTCAGAGTCGAATTGAGTCAAAAAGGGGGTATGACATGGTTTGTTGACTCTGTACTCCTCCATCTGATCCTTTTTACTAGACACGAAAAATACCTTGGGTTGAGACAACAAATTTCTATCACCCATTTGCTAAACCTGCATGCCAAGAAAGTATTGCAGAATACCCAAGTTTGTCATGTCAAATGTCTTTTTCAAACTTTGTTTGGAAACATGAATCAAAGGAGAACTACTGCCAGTAATGATCTGGTCATCAACATACAAGACAACAACCAAAGTCTCTCAATCAATATGCTGAATATAGAAATTAGGATTAGAGGATCAAATTGCTGGCATTTTTACAAAGACCTTGACTAACGTCAAGTTCAAGTTTTGAGATGGATTGGGACTCAAGGAAGCTGTCATTATGGGCGTGATTCTGTATTGCCATCTTCTGCTGTGTTTTTTTGAATTTTCACCCCTAGTAAACGTTGTTGGGGGATGTTAATGATAATCTTTACTTGGATTTTAATTTTCTTTTTATCATAAAAGTTATGCATGCTCACGTTAATTTTTTTGTTATGCATGCTAACTCTTCATGCATGCTTATGCTAATACTCCTGTCACACATGCTAACTGTTATTGTATGCTTGCATGCTGACTCTTAATACATGCTCACTGTTCTTATGCATGCTCTCATTGATTTATTGGCCATTGTTAACCTCTATATTACTAAATTCTTAATAAATATAAAATTCAGCATAGCCCAGTAGGCGAGCTAGAGTGGTTGAGTGCTTTGAGCTTCACGCAGAAGGTCTTGTGGTCGATCCTCCAGGCTGGCTGGCTCTGTTGTGTGCCTGTCCCTACTAGGTCAGGCACTGTAATCAGTGCTGACAGGTTTACACTAAGTACCATCCGCAAAATGCAGGGAAGTGCCCAGGGATTTCCCGTGAGGACTCGGAAAAAATAAAAATATGCAACATACTCTGTCCAAGTATTTCCTGTGCATGATTCTCTTTTTTGAAATGATGTTGACATGAACTATTTCTAATTTAGCATTGTTTTTAAACCTATATATGGCTCTATGCATGATTTCTTGAGTAGGTGAATGGACTATTCCTCCTTTATGGGTCTATATGGCTCTAGTAAATGTTTAATAGTGCATGATTTGCATGTGAATGGACTATTCCTCCTTTACGGTGCAATAAAATCTCATGAAATCACAATAATAGAATGAATGGAGTTGGAATCAAAAGAAGAGTGGCTGTAGCAAATTTGTATTGCCCCAGGTACCCTTTGATGAACGTGCATAAGTCAAATTCCTACATATTCCTGTCCTTTTGGGTTTTTTCTTGTCAACATGGTTCCCACTATTTAAACATCCCAGTTTGCAATGCCTTACATATGCCTTAGTTGGTTCCTACCACCGAACATGGCCACATAGGGGGTTTCTTTCTGCTAAGTGTTACATGAATCATGATTGACTACAACAGGATAGAATGGTACAATTGCTGGTACACACCGCAATTGTCGGTGCAGGGTACATGTGTTGGACAAAGGTGCAGGGTAGTTTGGATAGTACATGATACAAGCATCATGTATAGTGCATGTTGATCCACAACTTACCAGCCCAAGAAGATGGACAAGCTGATCAGCTTCTAACTTGACACAACTATGAACTCCTTGGCCAACGTGTCACTGGCAAGGGAGTTTGTCACTTTAGGCTTCTTGGACCCAACAGTGAACGAGTCCAAATTATCCATGGGGGAGACCTTGGCCAAGCTTTTGCTTGAGGCTATCCTAAGACAACTTCAAGTATACACCTAGCACTGATTTTGGAAGAGGTGTCTAAGGGGTAAGCAAAGGTGGAAGCTAGACTCTCTTTAGGCTAAAGGTGACTTGGGATTATTAATGTTCAATAATAAGCAATTACACCATTAACCATTAATCTCATGATAAAATTATAGCATATGAAATAAAAATACATCATCATGAATGATCAAAAGCATGATACAATCAAGTAAATAACCACAAGGAGTATATACATCAATGAACAAGAGTTATAACCATGAAATTGATTAGTAAAATCGCTTTCCCCAAAGTCCAGGCTTGAGATAGACAGGATTTAGGATTCCTGATTGGGGTCCTCGATATACCTGATGGTATGTAGGGTCCAATTCCGTGATCAAAGTCAGTCTAATGCAATACTACTTGCATGGGGTACTGAAGTGAGTAATAGTGGTGGCCAACATGGGATCCAACTTTCTAGAAACAACCGTTTTCACTTTCAGCATAAAAGCTATCTAACCAACTGTTTTCAAACGGGTATTGTTCCCCAGATGCAGGTTTAAATGCGGAACGACATATCTTTGCCTATATTTTTATATGTGCCGGAACACGTCTTCTACCCAATAACGAGATCCGAAATGATGTATTTCAATGATCATTAATTGATATACCATGTCACGTATACAACATTAAATTAAATATACCATGAATCATGTAATGCCATCCACAATATTGCATTGGTAAGGATATGAGATTAGTCAAGAGAAAATATAAACAAGTCCACAATATCAACTTATTTAGGTGTGTGAGATTAGGATTTGCACAAGTTATATGGAATTCATAATAGCATCATAAAACCATCCACCATCATAATATAGATTCAATATCTACTTAAGAAACAAGTACTTGCAACAATAACCTCAGGATGTCATCACGTCATATATTAGTTACAAGAACTTGAAATTATTAATGTGTAGATTATCAATTAAGGTGTTTGGAGAAGATGATGCTTCCCTTAAGATTTGTATTATTAGATTTTCAACCATTCAATGTTACCATAAACCATCAAAATGAATCCAATACCACAAGACACTTGGTGTACCATTGGGGTGTGCCAATGTTGAAAATCACCCTAGCAACACACCTAAAGCCACTTCTTGAGTTAGATCCACCAATACATATACCAATGAGTGCAAGGTTAAGCTTGTAGTCAGATCACCCAAAGCACTATATCAATGATGAAAATCACTCTAAAAATGCAAAGGATCACTCCTAAGATTTAGTCTTAGTTTACCACTAGATTCAAGGGAGCAATTCAAAAGTTCACCAAACTAAATATTAGCAAAATCTAAGTGCAATTAGTCCTTGCTACAAAAAGTATGAAGGCCCTTAAATGATAATATCAGTCCCCCCAATAGTCAAATAAGGGAAGCAAGCTAAGAACTAATTAATCAACAACTGAATAATTGAATTATGCTTTAGAAGTGATATTCCTTTAGATGCCAAGTAACAATATGGAATGGAGTATAAACTCACTCTTCTTGCAGCAGTAACATAATGAGAGGAATGTTGTGAGATGAACACTTTGACAGTAAATCAAATTTAGTGTAGTATGGATTATGTTCTCAAGAGGCCAAATGCAACTCAGCTCCAATTACCAATAATTTCACTGTCTTAGACTAAAAGGGCTGCTAATATGCAAATGGCGTAAGACCGAGCATAGACTCGATGACTTAGGAGATAGGACAGTAGCAAAGATTTACTATGCCCTAAAAATGGTAACAGAAGGGCAGCCAATATGATATGCAATTTTAACCAGACCTAGAGTGAGACCTTTTTGGCAAACAATGAAATATTATGATGCCACTGTAAACATAAATTTTGACAAGCCAATTGCAAAATCAGATCTTATTGTCATACAAGGAGTGTTGAATTGCCAATGGTCACAGCAGGGTACAGACCTGCAAACTTGGGAGAATAAGAACAACCAATATGATATCGGTCAATTTATGATTGAATACTCAGAATGAGGTGAGACACACAGCCCTCAAAGTCCAACGTTTCTGATTATGAGAAAGATGGTGATGAAGTTTTCCAAGGAGGCCGAATTCGTTTTGCTGAGTTCAAATAAGACTAGGAAAGACCATATGCAAGTCTTATACTTTTGAAATCACCCAAGAAGAGACCAAATTCATTTCAAACTCAGATTCACGACCAAGCATTCAAATTACTTCCATCCATTCACTGTCATATACTGCTGATTTAGGAGGGCCAATTAGGTTCCGTTGCAAGTTTGGGGAAAGCAATGTAAATTAGAATAATCTCCAAAAGTCCTCAAAACAGAATGATGCCAAACAATTCATGTGTTTTACTGTTACAACAGAGGCAAATTAAGAGACCAAGCATTCAAATTACTTCCATCCATTCACTGTCATATACTGCTGATTTAGGAGGGCCAATTAGGTTCCGTTGCAAGTTGGGAAAAGCAATGTAAATTAGAATAATCTCCAAAAGTCCTCAAAACAGAATGATGCCAAACAATTCATGTGTTTTACTGTTACAACAGAGGCAAATTAAGAGAACCGTTTAGGGCTAATATGGTACTAAAAGACATGAAAGTATTCTCATAAGTTTAGAAACCCTCAAATGTAGCCCTTATGCATAATGACCATGAAGAGAAGAGAGCCGATTGAGCCTCTTCAAGAACGATTTATTGAGAAATAGTGTATGATCAAGCCATAGTGAGCATACATGAACTTTCATCCATGTACAAGGTTTGAGAAATTAAATAGTTTAGTTATTCACACAAAATAATCAGGAAACCAGCAAGAATAAGATGGATTAGATATTCAATAAAAGCACAAAGGTACTCAGATCTAAGCACATGGAAGCTTACTTAAATAGAAGAGCTGGTGATTATAAGGAAAATTTCCATGCTTAGGGTTTGAACTTTGAACAAATTAGACCTCAGAAATTGATTTTCCCCATTAAGAAGCTTCATCCACAAAAATTGATCCAAATACCTGCAAAATTTGAGAGAAAATTCAGTAATTAAGTGGTAGAAAATTTGGGAAAAATACAAATGCTAATGTAAGAAGATAGACTAGTGCCTAGTTGGATTAATTGGGCCAAGAATGGAGTCAAGGAACATGTAAGAAATTGGATAAAATTTGCAAGATCCACTGAAGGGAAGGCCACCCAGTCCAATCGTATGGCCACTTCCAAGGATGCTTTGAAACCCCAAAAGAGCTTGATAACCTGGATCTTAGGGCATGAGTGGTAAACACAAACTTCACATACAATAGTTAGCCAAGTTAAATCAAATTCACCATCCAATATTTTTTTCCAAGTAAAAATAAATCAACAAGGGCAAGAAGGAAGAACACATTCAATTCAAACCCTAGATTAAGGTATCAATACTTAGACAAAAACTATATTATCTTGGTAGTAGCTTACCCTCCTCACAATAGCTTGAGCGTCCACAAAACACCTAATAATCCACCAAGAGGCAAGAGAAAAATATCACACTAGCAAAATGATTTTATTCCCAAAAATTTCACCCCTGGGGAGGATGTCCACACCCTAGATGATGTCCAAAAAGTTGTTACAACAATTAGTTACATGATGGTTGATCTCTAGGTGGTCAAGCCCAATCCAATGGCTTAGGTCCAACCTCCAAATAAAATAATATTACATCATATAGCAATTCATTTGCCTTAGGAGGACATTCCACCTTTAGGAGAGAAAAATAGTAAAATGCATCCAATACCATGTCTCTAGTACAATACCATGGATCCAATACCATGGGTGCCTTCTCAAACCAAGAAAATGCCAAATTGTTGCCCCTTGAGGAAGTCAATGAGCCACACGTGTGAGGAAGAAGGGGACGATCCAAGTGTGCCATAGCTCCAATTCATCTAATTTTGTCTCAACATGTGTGCCATGCTCCAAATAACTTAGGGAGATTAATTTAATTTTCCCCAATTAATCAAAAAGTGCAATCTTAATGTAAAATTATAAGCTCAAATGCACTTTTCCCTCAATGATTAATTAGACAAGACTGGGGAATTTTTTAATAAAGACCATAGTCTAAGCCATAATTAATCCCACGTGTGCTGAAACGAGCCTGTAAAACCCCTCATTGCTTGGAAAACTGCCAAAGAGGACAATGTTCCATCGACTGACCATGTATTTGTGTAGTAGGGGCCAATGGGTCCCCAAAAATGCCAAAATGTTGTGAAGAGCTGAATTAGAAGCTTCCCATGCACTTCCATGAAATCTTGCATGTTGCACACTAATGGAGTGCTAACTCAACCCTAATCTATGGCAATTTTGTGAGGGTGTTCTGACATGCAAGTATATAGGCTGAAAGTATAGACCAAGAGGAATCCATAACATCTCTCGGATTGCAATCATTGACGGGATCCCAACCACCTTTTCTGAATTAATTGATATGTGGCATTAGTGATAAGCTTGATGGCACATATCTGAATAAAGGGCCAAATTGTTAATGTAATTGTAACTTAGGAAGATATTCACTTGTATTTTATATTGTATTTTATTTGTACCTTCGACGGAGATGTTTATTCCTCCGGTCAGGGATGTCATGTAAAGTCATTGAGGTAAATCCTCCATTGTAAGTCAGGGCAATAGATCCCCCAAGAGTTAGTTAGATTAGGGTTATTGAGTCCCCAAGAGAAGTTGGCCCAGTCAGGTACAACTGGGGCCAACCTAGTAAGTGAAAAGGTCAAGTGAAAGATAAAGTATAAATAGAGAGTTGAGCTCTCTCATTTGGACATCACACTCACTCACAAGTTCGCATTAGTGAGAGAGAGGACAAGTTCGCATAGGAGGAAAAGAAGAGGAGCTGCAGAAGACCATCTTTGTTTTGGGGTTTTACTTTTGTGATATTGTATTGGTGACGATTCTATCTTTGAGGAAGTTGCGGGGTTTTCTCCTTTATGGTTTCCCCGAGGAAATTCTTTGTGTCTATTGTGTTATGCTGTGCATGTTATTCTTTCAGTAAGATCCTAGATAAATATTGATTAAAAGTAGAAAATCTAACATGGTATCAGAGCTAACCTGAAAAGAAGACACCGTGCAGCTGCGGAAGCTAGGGCTTCTTAATTTTTGGTCTTCTCTCCATAGATCATCAACGAAAGGAGGCTAGGATAACTCTCCCTAGGAGGGCACATTTTTCTGTTGAAGCAGAATTGGATTTTGAGAATTTTCATTTTTTGGCCCGTCACTACCGCCGGAGTGAAAAATTAGGGCTTCTCACAAATTTGGAATTTTGGAGTGCAATTGGCATAGGAAGGTGCGCCTCTCCAAGATCGAAATTTTTGGTACCAAGATTGAAATTTTTGAGTGGGTGAAACTCCCAGAAATTCAAACCGTAGTTTGACTTTGGACTAGAAACTGTAGAAAACCAGAAAACCAAAAAAAGCCAGAAACTGCAGATCAGAATTTCGCAAGTCAATTTTCAAGGGTGAAATTTTGGAATCTTCAGAAACCAAGTATACCAGCATACTCGCCTCAGTCAAGCACATCTATCTGTCCAATCAAAAGTTCCTGTTACCAACTGAGTTTGCACATCAGTTGGACCTCAGTGAGCCGCCAATATTGCACAACTATTTGTACTTATCAGAGTTCAGATGTTCCAACCTTGGCCTTTTTGGGCCATCTTTTTCATTTCTATAATAAATGACCATGCCCCACGGGGTTTGTAATAAAGTGTGCTAGCATGGTGGTTTTTGAGTGACTCGGTTCCCTAGGACTTGACAACCAAATTAGGTATTCCAAGGAGTTTTTTCCCTTGTCAATTATGCTTTGCCTTTAGCCGAGTGTAATCGACGAGTTTTTCTCCTACACCTCCAAAGTTGGAATGCCCAAAGTGGTGGTTAGGACTTGGGGGGTTATTAGGGTCCATTTTGTAACATATATAAACATGCTAGACACTCAAATAATGTCGTTTGGTCATGTACTAGGTTCCCCAGGAGTTTGAGTCAGTTTCGAGAAAAATATTTTTTTTCCGCATTATTAAGCCAGTTTTTAATGGTTTAAATGGAAAATTTCAAGTGGTGATAAAAGTGTAATCCGGAGGCGGATTTTGGTGCAGGGATGCTCGTTTTCACGCTCAGAGCTAAGTCACTTGACACGGGGACACGAGACACGTAGGACACGAAAATACGAGAGTCCGACACGGACACGGTGACCCCCGAAATCAGGACATGTAGGATACGTTTTATATACATATATATTTTTTTTAAAAATATATTAAAATTTAAAAATATAGACATATAGATCCAAAAATATTTAGAAACTAGAACATTTACAAATATTCAATAGAAATTAGAATAAAAACACATTAATGATTACACATTTGTCATTCACAAATCACGATTCACAACACATTTGTCATTCACAAATCACAATGAGACACAGATGCATGTCGGAACCATATTTCTCATTAAGTCATCAAAATCAAAATGTATAGTATATACATATATGTCGGAATGCCACTGGGCACTGGGCCACTGGCAAATGCCAAATAGACTAATAGACTAAATACAAAAAGGGGTGGATCAAGATGGGAGAATCCCATATGTCAGTAGTCCTCCTCCATGCCTGAATCAACATACTCATCACTGCCACTGCCACTGCCCTGATCCTCATCCTCCTCCCCCTCCTCCTCCTCTCTGCCCATCTGACGATCTGCATCTGTTGCTGTGGAGGATGACCCCTCTGTACGATCACTATCATCAAAAGTGACCGGCTCTAGCACTGGATCATTAAGATCCATGTTGGCTAATGCCAACTCAGTACTACTGTCCAAACCCATATCATCAGGAAAGACATCCCACATCTTTGTCTTTCCCTTCACCCACTCCTCCCTCTTCCTATAAATAAGACGAAGGTTGGAGTGCACATACACCATCGACTCTGCCCTGGATTGCTCAAGCCTGCTCTTCTTCACACTGTACAACTTCCCATATGTGCTCCAATTCCTCTCACAACAAGAGGATGATGTAACTTGAGAGATGACCCTTAAGGCTAACTTCTGTAGAATAGGGGATGTTGCCCCGTGAGTTGCCCACCAACGATAGGGTGTCTTCCCCTCCCTATCTCTAAGCACATCATAGCCTCCAAATCTCCCAGTGCCAGTGGAAAAATCTACAAAGCCATCCTCCACCTCCTCAAGCATGTCTCTATCCTGAAATAGCCGTCTAAGTGCTATCTTCCTCCCATTTGCAATCTCTGCATCCATGTGAGGAGGGACTCTGTGTGAGGCCCCCGATCCACCAGTGAGCCACTCCTGAGTGTAGAACTTGGGGTTCAAGGAGTGGGCCAAGCAATGCAAAGGTGTGCAATTCTTATCCCACTTGGAGATAAGAATATCCCGAATAATGGTCCTGTTATCACCTAAACTGTAGTTACCCCTATGGAAGGATCCAGTCATGGATGGCAATAGGGAAGGGCAACTTGAAAGGTGCAACCACGATCACCTCGACCTCCAATGTATATGGTTGTCACGCCAGTCGAGGCAACCTTCACTTTATGTTATCTAGCCCAGACAACAAAGGGGGAGACCCGATCTACTCCCGACAGGAGAGATCAAAACCAAGACACCAAATCAGGGTATTTCCAAGTGAAGTTAGGTGTATGGTTTATCCTAGACCTAAGGATGAAGTCACAAGTCAAGTGAGGGGTTCAATAGATGTAGCTTTGGTTCATAGTTGATGTGAGAGTGACTTACAATGTTTAAAGTGAGATCTAGGGCTAGTGTACTAGGTCAATGTCAAAAGATCCACTGTCTTGGGAACCGTGTCCAATGCAGGATAGTTAAGGGTTGTATTGGGGCTAACTAGTACATGAGACAAGTTTGACCATGGTTCATGATGTCTTCAAAGGTATAGTTTACCATGCCTAAGTCAAACCACAAGTCAATCCAACAATCTAGGAAAGTTGAGTTACCTTGTAGAGAAACCAGTGCCTTGGGAATTGGGAAGTGGAGTCAAAGTAGGGTTGACTTATGGTTTAAGACTCCTACAACATGAGATAAGTGGACAGTATAAGTCTTGATGGTTAAATGTATCTAGATCTAGGTTTAACCCAAGTGGACCACAATCCCTTAAAACAAGGAATGCAGTCCCCAAGGCAAGATTTGACAAAGTGACAGTCTAGACCTAGGTTTTGAATTATTCCGGTTTCAGATCTGCAATAATCTCAAGTACCCAGTTCCTCGAAGTGAGTGAACTCACTTCTCCAAGGTGGTGCGACTTTACCCAAGGAGGATCAAAATGGGGTTTAGGTGGGTCAAATCATGTCGGATGGCATCCAAACTTTAGATCCGGGTAGATCAGTCAAGTAGGGATATGGATCTATAATTTTGTGGCAATCCACCGGTTAGATCTTTGTAGATCTGAGTTTTAGTGTTCCAAGTGGTCCAAAATGGGGATTAAATCCCTTAAAGTGTGGAATGGGGCCCACAAGGTGATTTTCAAGAAAGGGAGAACCTGGGTGTATGTTATTTGATGTGTAGATGTCAAATCAAGTGAAATCTCAAACACCCATCGCTTAGATCTAGGTCAACCTGCTCAAATGATGAAGTGCGCCTTCCTTGGGAGAAGCTAGGTTGGCTTGGGAGAGGGATCAAACGGGAGCCAATCCACACCAAACTATAGATCCGGGATGCCGTGGATGCTATAGAGGTGGGTTTTCAATATCATGCCCAACAACCCACTAGATCTTGGTAGATCTGACAAAATGTAAAATGAGGGTTTTGTAGTATTTAGGGTTTTAACAATTTATGAATTATGTCAATGGATTGGATAAAGGAAAGAGAAACAAACCTGTGGATCTTACCTGGATAACCTTGTAGATGCCTTGATGATGATGATCTATGCAAACCCGATCAATTTGGAAGCTTTGAGGTAGTCTCTATGCAAATCGATTTTGTCCAAGAAGCCAATGCGCCCTCTCTCCTGCACAACAAACGTCAACAATATCAGATTTGATGCATCAAGAGATAAGACTAATGCCACAAAAGAAGTAACAGAAAGATAGCATAGATCACAATGATACTAATGATAACCCCCTGATACAAGCGAATGCCAAGAAAGTCGATTTGAAGAAGCCTTGCAAAATCGCCCTTGTTGAAGTCGCCCTCCTGTAGACAAACAATGATTTCCAAAAAAATAGATCTTACCACAATTTCCAAATGCTAGGTTGCAATAGACTTTCCAATCACCATCTAAGAACACCAGATGCAAAGGAGACCACAAGAATTTCCACAAGAATATTTTTCTATACCAATAATCCAAGAGCCAAAGACCCTTTACAATGAGAGGCTCTCTCCTTTAAATAGGAAGGAGAGGCACCAAAACCCTAACCACTTTTTGAATGAGTGGCTAAGATTAAAAGATACAAATGTCTAATCAATGGTTGAGATGAGCTCAACAACATAATACATGGATCACACATAAAATATAACATAAGTGGACAAAGTCGCCCTAGGAGAGGGGAATCCCACCAAATCATGATGACAAAATATCATAAGAGGCTCATGGTGGGTCCAAGGGGTAATTTTATCCCTCCTTGGTCAATCCCCATGGCACAATAACCAATAAACAATCATGAAAGTACCAAATCGTGCCTCCAAGGTGAAGTAGTGTATCTCCAAGGTGAAGTCGTGGTCCTCAAAGACCTCAAAAAATCCACAGAAAGTGCCATAAGTGATGGATGCGGGCCCCGATGAAGCTGAAACTGCAGGAGGAGGTGTGGAAGGTCCCGATCTATCATCACTGATCATCCCATGCCATAACTTTGCCTCAGTAGCCCAAATCGATTTCCTCAATAGCCATTTCTACCAATCCTGAAATGCCTCGGGAAACGTGAAACTGCCCAAACTGCCTCCTGGAGTGATGGCGCTGTCAAGGTGAGGGTGCCAATGTGTCTGGGAGGGGGGTAATATGGTAAAAACAAGTGGCTGGACCACCCCCTCCATCATCAGCGCCCTAGGTCATCCGGATAAAAGTCATCTCTGCTCCGACAGGGCCTCCAACAGGCCACAACTGCACTAGGACAGCCTACTGAGGCTAAATCATCACTGTAAGTGCCCGGAACTGAAAACAAACTGTCCCATTGGACTCAGAAGGTCCAAATCTATCCAAGATGTGTACTCATACACCATATGAGTCTCTGCATGATCAAAATAAATATCCAATATACCGGAACAGGGCCAATAATAATGCGCTGTATATATACAAACACTGCTGTAACCCCAGAATCATCATCATACCCTGTAGCTGCTGCATAGAATCATCCTGTATGTGTACATAGACCATATATCATCTATCCATATCATCATAAGGTCCAACATCTCATGTCCCATGGTCCTCCATGGTCAAACTAGGTCTAACCAAGACCAAATACAACTCAGACTATCATCAATAGCTGCTGCAAGGTGTCAAGGTTAATACATGCTTTACAATTTATTCAAATAGCTCCTATAACACAGAGTAATCATGACTGGCGATCTAAATCCAAATATATAGTGTCGTTAGTTATTATTATTACTCAGACTACACTTTCAGGATCATACTCACTTCATAGTTGTGATCAATTTGCTAGTGAAGGGTGAGGGCTGACATAAATGGCTAGGCTAAGGGATGACTTGACTATCTTGACTTTGTGACACTTTGGCAAGGGAAAGGGAATACACACCATAGTATATACTGAATGAGCAATAACACAGGGAATGGCGGTGTCTCACAAATGGATGAGTTGTTTAAAGAGGGTTTATTCACCTTCACAGATGCGCACAATCCATAATACAAGCAAGGCCAGCAATTGTTTAGATATAACATTTAAGTTCCATTGCTTTTTGGGCCTGAGTTTTCCATAGCCTTGATCTATGTGTGTTTACAAACACATTGCATAGATTTACATTTATTTTTAGGCTTTCTGCTGCAGGTGTGTTTTTAAGGCACTTGTTTACCTGAGCACTTCTAGGTGTGTCATGGACAGCTTGTTTACCTAGGTATTTATTTTTCCAAAAGATATAACATTTTATTTTTCATGGCCATTTTCATTTGGCATTTCTTTCATATACAAGATATAGCATTTGATTTTTTTCCAGATTTTGTATTGATGGCAGCACTAAAAGTTTCAGGTTTAGCCAACACAACTTTAGTGACTAGGGGGAATTCTCAAGGAACTCCAACTCACCATAGGTAAGTTTTGTCACCAACTCAGAGCCGAGACACAATAAACAAGGAAGCTCATCCAGTACAGAGGCTACAGTGGGGAAAGGTCCTCCATGTCACTAGTCAAGTAGCAAATCAAGGTAATAATCTAAAAGGTAGGCCACGGATGGATGAAGACAATGAAAAGATGAAGCCAACACTAGCAAGCCATAGTATGGTGTAATGATCACCTCTATTCTCCCTAAGGAGGGTATGTACCAATGAGTATGAATAGTGAACTTCTAAGTCTGAGTAGGGACAGTAATATATATATAATAGGTCAACCAGGTCCACATATCTATATGATCGCCAGATCATGACACTAAGTGCTAAGACATGCTATAAGAATAAGTATAAAAGCAATCTAACCATAACACAATAGTATACCTGCTGAGTCATATACCTGAAAGCTCATCAACCTGTACCATCATCTGTCCTCTGAGACTGCTGCTGTAACTCTGGGCACTACTGTCTGCTCTGTACCAATGGCATAATGGCTATATCGGGCATCTCTCTGAGTGTCCTGAAACTCAGTCATGGCATGGGGAATATAACTGCTGTCCACAATCTGATAGTGATCCAATATAAATGCTCATCTCGGCATCTCAAATGCAAGGGAACTGGCTGAATAATGTACTGGAATGAGAAAAATAATGTATGGTAGCCCGGCTACTATATATGTGATAACATCTGGCTCCGGCTGGGACAAGTGCTCTGCTGAAATGAGCGCTTGAGAACTTCAGAATCTCTGGTCCTCGAACTCTGCTACTCGAATCCACGATCCAACACTCTACCATTTTACTTCCAGCTTTTATTCTTGCAACCTATTTTCTGCATTCACAAACATCTAAAGAAAATACCTCATGCCGCATGTGTGGGAAAAATAATAAAATCAACTGAAATAAAATCTACTCTATGTCAGAAATATAAATGCATAAAATATAAATGCAGAAAGTAAATTAACATAATTTGCAAAATTTTGAGTTTTATTGTGCAGGAAAAGAAAAAGTGACAGGTACTCAGTTAAACTAGGAGCTTACAAAGGAGCTTAGAGACTAAAAAAAGGTGCCAGACTCAATGGCTGAAAAGACTAACTACTGCCTAAGTAGGCTTATTTGGTTTCCTACCTACACTACTCTACCAGGCAATGCAAGCGGGGTTTATTCGAGGTTGATAGGAGGAAAGTAATGTTTCAACATCCTCCCATTCACAGGTAACTCAACTTCATCTCCATCCAAGGTTTCAAGGACAAAAGATCCTTTTCCAGCCAGGCTACTTATCTTATACGGACCCTTCCATAAACTTTCAAACTTCGTGTGATTTCCTGGCTTTTCTTTATGCTTATCCCATAATAAAACTATATCTCCTATACCAAAGGTAGTACCTCTAGTATTTTGGTCAAAAGTGCCTTTTACTCTTTCTTGTTCTATAAGCATCTTATCGAAAGCACTTCTTCTCTTTTCATCCAGTTCAACTAGTTTATCAATCCTTCCTTGCATTGCTTCTGTATCTGAAGTGCATTGCTGCAACAGTTCATAAACAGGTATTTGCAGATTTATTGGTAGTCTACAGTCTTGTCCATATACCAACTCAAACGGAGATTTTCCTGTAATCCTTTTCACTGTTGTTCGATCTGCCCACAAAGCATATTTTAATTTTACATCCCAACTTTTCTTATTTTCACCCACCATTCTTTTCAACAGCCTAATTAAATTTTTGTTACTTGATTCGGCAAGACCATTTCCCTGGGGGTAATAGTTTGAAGAATGGGAGAGGGTGATTCCATGATTCATGCAAAAGGTGGACATTTCTATTTTACTGAAAGCTGGGGCATTATCTGTTGTTAGTTTCAGAGGGCAACCGTATCTTGACACAATATTTTCTTCCAAAAACTTCACAACTACTTCAGCTGTAGCCTTCTTGGTTGGAATAGCTTCTACCCAACGGGTGAAATAATCCGTGCAGGTCAACATGTACTTATATCCATTGCTCGAGTTTTCATTAAAAGGACCTACAAAATCCATACCCCATTGTTGAAAGGGAGCTTCAACCACTACAGGATTTAAAGGTAAGGCGGGCAATCTTGGTTTTCCTGAGAAAAACTGGCATTCTTGGCATATCCTAATATAAGCATGTACATCTTTAAAAAGTGTAGGCCAATAATACCCTGCTCTCATGATTTTTGCAGCAGTTGTTCTTGGAGCATAATGACCACCACATAATCCTGAGTGCATCTCCTTTATGATGGTTTTTGACTCTTCCAAGTTGACACATTTCAAGATTATTCCATCGGGGTTCCTCCATCCTAATCCGTCCTGGGTTAAAACATATTTTTCTGCTTTTAGCCTTAATGCTCTTCTTTGATGATCCACTAGATGGTCAGGGCATGACAAGTTTCTTAAGAAATATACGATATCTTTGTACCATTCATGCTCTTCATCAATGTTTAAGATAGCAGCATCTTTTTCACTTATCGTATTTACCATATTACCTCCCTTTTCAGTTAGAAGTTGAGCTAACCCTTGACCTTTCACAATCTTAATTGGCTTAATCTCTAGATCATATTCTTGTATACGTGAAATCCAATTTCCTCTTACACCTATGCCATCTGCTTGTGAAAGAACATCCTTAACTGCTTGGTAAGGCACATATGCTTTAATTTTGGAATACCCCACATAAGTTTTGAAATGTTTCAAGGCTTTAACTAGGGCATAAGCTTGTTTCTCAGTTGTGGTATATTTCAGTTCGGCATCTCTCAAGTTTTTACTCATAAAGGCTATAGGTTGTTCATGGTTTTCGTTGTTCTTTTGTAATAACACACCAGCAATAGTATCTTCCGAAGCATATGAGTAAATCATGAACTCTTTATTGTAATCAGGACACGCTAGTACCGGGGAGGTTGAAATGGCCTTTTTGAGCTTAGTGAAAGATGACTCACACTCCTTATCCCAAACAAACTTCACATCCTTCTTAAGAAGGGCATTCAATGGCTTGGCCAATTCTGCTAAGTTTGGAATGAATCTTCGAACGAAGTTTATTTTGCCAAAGAAAGATTGCAAGGTGGCCACATTATGGGGTGCTGCAATAGCATTGATGGCCTGGACACGTTCTGGGTCGATTCTGATACCTTCTTTTGACACAATGTGTCCTAAAAGCTTGCCTTCATCTACCCCGAAAGTTGATTTTTTGGGATTTAATGATATACCAAATTTTCTGCAACGTTCAAAAACTCTTCTTAAATGTTCAATATGGTCTCCTCGTTCCTTTGAAAATACTGTTAGGTCATCCTGATAAATGGCAATGATTTTCCCAATCAAATCACTAAATGCTTGATCCATAGCTCTTTGAAAAGTGGAACCGGCGTTTAATAATCCGAATGGCATTCTTATATATTGGAAAGTTCCCCATGGAGTAGTAAAGGTTGTTTTATTTCTGTCTTCCTTTCTAATACGTACCTGATTATACCCCGAAAAACCATCCAACATTGACAACATACCTGCCCCAGTAACACTTTGTAACAGATTTTCCATATTTGGCAAAGGGTAATTGTCCTTGAGGGATGCTTGGTTTAGGTTTCTGAAATCAATGCATATCCTGATTTCACCACTTTTCTTTCTTACAATAACTGGGTTAGAAACCCAAGTAGTGTGTCGAACGGGTTGGATAATTCCGGCTGCTAGCATCTTCTCAAGCTCTTTCTTAATTAAGGGAGCAAGTTTTGGATTGACATTTCTTAACTTTTGCCTATAAGGTTTAGCGCCTTCATGCAATGGGATAGTATGCTCAATAATTTCAGGGTCATAAGTTCTAAGTTCGTCATAAGCCCAAGCGAAAATATCTCGATACTTCCTAATCAGATTTACAATCGCCTTTCTTTCTTCTGGGGAAGCATTCTTTCCTATCCTGATCATTCTGGGAGAAACTGAAGTTCCAATATTTATCTCTATAACCTCGTCTACCGGTTCAGCTCTCTTACCTTTGTATTCATCATGCCTGTTGAAATTTTTCTCCAGAGGTATTGCTAGTTTCCTAACATCAAGATCTTGAATGGAGGAACCGTTTGATTTGTCTTCTAAATTCACATTGCAATTTTGAAAGCTTTCATGGTTTTGTAAGAAAGCAATGATTTGTGCATCAGAATCAAATACTTGCCAATGATCTTCATTATCAGGAACGGAAGGTCTAAATATTACTTCAACCTTACACTCTTTATTTTTAAGATAATCAGGAGTTTCAAAGGTGCAAGCTATTACCGATAATGCATCAGCCAGGGTGTTTTCTTCTCTTGGGACTGCTCGTATTGCAAAGGCATCAAACATTTCTATGGTGTCCCAAACAGCATTTCGGTAATCCCTAAGCCTATTGTTCTTGGCTGCAAACTGGTTCTTCACTTGGGATACAATCAAATCAGAATCTCCAGTTACGTTTAGACATTTGATCTTTTGTTCACGACAGATTTCTAGACCTAAAAGCAATGCCTCATACTCAGCTACATTGTTTGTACAATCAAATTCCAGACGGTACGCAAACAATTTTTCTTCACCAGAAGGAGATGTGAGGACTATCCCAGCTCCAGCACCATGTCTAGACTTTGCCCCATCAAAATGCATTTTCCAAACTTGACTAGGAGGGAAAGGATGCTGTTGGGGTTCTTCCCAATAGTTGGCCATTACCATATAATTCCCAACCTCCTCAGTGGGACGCATAGCATCCTCAAACAAGTAGTCGGGTGTTTCTACGTGTTCCGTCATAGGCTTTTCATTCATCAATCTATAAGTGGCCTTTTCTCCTATAGGGATGGTTGCGTAAGATAAATCCATTTGGATACTTCCTCCTAATTTGGCAGCCCATTCCCTTGATAGCAACATTCCCCATGCGTCAGGAATGTCTAGAACCAGGACATTCATACTTATTTCAATTGCAGGGTAAGCAGCTAGTTTCATTTTGAGGTTTTCAATCATACCTTTTGACTTAACAGGCCTGGAATCCATCCCGCACACGTTTCTATATTCTCTGGATGGTTTTAACTCCAATTGTTCCATGACCTTAAGAGGCATAATGTTTACTTCTGCTCCTGAGTCTAACATACAGTTGTGCAATATCAATTGATTTATCTCTAAAGCAATGTAAAAGGGGGGGTGACCCCTACCTTTATCAATCACACTTTGAATCATGATGGGGGGATCATCCTCAACCGTCAATTTCACAGGATTCTTGACTTTAGGCTCAATTCCCAAGAATTTAGTTGCTTGATTGAAGTATGAAGGGATTTTCAAAAGTTCTTCCAAGGGCACGGGGATATTCGGTTTGGATACGAAATTGCTCAGATCAATCTTTAAGTTGCAAGTCTTTTCTTTGTCCTTGGTATTCATTTTTAAACCCAATAAATGCATTACCTGTGTTCTAACGGAAGGAATAACTACCAAATCCTTTAAGGACACCATGACGGAAGATCCCGAGAGTTTTCCCAATATGTTTGAATTTAGCTTTTCTTGTGTTATAGGAGATATCTCTTTGTTAGGAATACTCTCTTGTTTTCTTTGTATTAGATCCCTAGCATTGGGTTTAGTAGGATTTGAACTTATTACCTTCTTGGTGACCTGAGGGGATAACCTTCTGGGTTGATCATTTTTCTTTAAAATTCCCTTAGGAGAAATGTTTGGAGCTTGAGTGGGAACCCTGCGAGTGGTATTTCTTTGGTCCAGTGAATTTTCTTTCAAACTGGTTTTGTTCTTATCTATGTCTTTCGTGTTATTCTTTGCCTGGGACCTAGTTACTACTCTGCCATCAGAAGTAGGTTTAGTTTGATGACATTCATTTGTATACACACCCTCAGAGTTTCTGGTAAAAGGTTTATATCTTTCAATATTTTCTCTTTGTTTTCTAAGAACTGCCCCGTTTAGGTTTCGGATTAAACCACTCATTTCGGTCATCATTTTCAAAATCATATCGTTCTCTGAATTGGTAACACAAGGCATAGTTTTGAGTGTTTTAAGGATGTAAATGAGCTCGCTCCTCAGCGGAGTCACGATTGGGAGTCGCCAGGTAGATTTAACTCTTCTACCGAGATATGTGTCGTTTGTATATGCGGGAAGGACTAGGGCAAGCTATTGCCTCCCCGGCAACGGCGCCAAAATGTTATGGCAAAGAGAAGGGGAGCAAAGCTTTAAAATAATATATCAAACCAGGGTAAGCCTATGCCTTCCCCGGCAACGGCGCCAAAATGTTATCACCTAAACTGTAGTTACCCCTATGGAAGGATCCAGTCATGGATGGCAATAGGGAAGGGCAACTTGAAAGGTGCAACCACGATCACCTCGACCTCCAATGTATATGGTTGTCACGCCAGTCGAGGCAACCTTCACTTTATGTTATCTAGCCCAGACAACAAAGGGGGAGACCCGATCTACTCCCGACAGGAGAGATCAAAACCAAGACACCAAATCAGGGTATTTCCAAGTGAAGTTAGGTGTATGGTTTATCCTAGACCTAAGGATGAAGTCACAAGTCAAGTGAGGGGTTCAATAGATGTAGCTTTGGTTCATAGTTGATGTGAGAGTGACTTACAATGTTTAAAGTGAGATCTAGGGCTAGTGTACTAGGTCAATGTCAAAAGATCCACTGTCTTGGGAACCGTGTCCAATGCAGGATAGTTAAGGGTTGTATTGGGGCTAACTAGTACATGAGACAAGTTTGACCATGGTTCATGATGTCTTCAAAGGTATAGTTTACCATGCCTAAGTCAAACCACAAGTCAATCCAACAATCTAGGAAAGTTGAGTTACCTTGTAGAGAAACCAGTGCCTTGGGAATTGGGAAGTGGAGTCAAAGTAGGGTTGACTTATGGTTTAAGACTCCTACAACATGAGATAAGTGGACAGTATAAGTCTTGATGGTTAAATGTATCTAGATCTAGGTTTAACCCAAGTGGACCACAATCCCTTAAAACAAGGAATGCAGTCCCCAAGGCAAGATTTGACAAAGTGACAGTCTAGACCTAGGTTTTGAATTATTCCGGTTTCAGATCTGCAATAATCTCAAGTACCCAGTTCCTCGAAGTGAGTGAACTCACTTCTCCAAGGTGGTGCGACTTTACCCAAGGAGGATCAAAATGGGGTTTAGGTGGGTCAAATCATGTCGGATGGCATCCAAACTTTAGATCCGGGTAGATCAGTCAAGTAGGGATATGGATCTATAATTTTGTGGCAATCCACCGGTTAGATCTTTGTAGATCTGAGTTTTAGTGTTCCAAGTGGTCCAAAATGGGGATTAAATCCCTTAAAGTGTGGAATGGGGCCCACAAGGTGATTTTCAAGAAAGGGAGAACCTGGGTGTATGTTATTTGATGTGTAGATGTCAAATCAAGTGAAATCTCAAACACCCATCGCTTAGATCTAGGTCAACCTGCTCAAATGATGAAGTGCGCCTTCCTTGGGAGAAGCTAGG
The DNA here is from genome assembly GCA_027924585.1 of Larix kaempferi. Lineage (NCBI taxonomy): Eukaryota > Viridiplantae > Streptophyta > Pinopsida > Pinales > Pinaceae > Larix > Larix kaempferi. Next base: position 19,010,510 of record BSBM01000023.1, on the reverse strand, counting down.
TTGGCTTGGGAGAGGGATCAAACGGGAGCCAATCCACACCAAACTATAGATCCGGGATGCCGTGGATGCTATAGAGGTGGGTTTTCAATATCATGCCCAACAACCCACTAGATCTTGGTAGATCTGACAAAATGTAAAATGAGGGTTTTGTAGTATTTAGGGTTTTAACAATTTATGAATTATGTCAATGGATTGGATAAAGGAAAGAGAAACAAACCTGTGGATCTTACCTGGATAACCTTGTAGATGCCTTGATGATGATGATCTATGCAAACCCGATCAATTTGGAAGCTTTGAGGTAGTCTCTATGCAAATCGATTTTGTCCAAGAAGCCAATGCGCCCTCTCTCCTGCACAACAAACGTCAACAATATCAGATTTGATGCATCAAGAGATAAGACTAATGCCACAAAAGAAGTAACAGAAAGATAGCATAGATCACAATGATACTAATGATAACCCCCTGATACAAGCGAATGCCAAGAAAGTCGATTTGAAGAAGCCTTGCAAAATCGCCCTTGTTGAAGTCGCCCTCCTGTAGACAAACAATGATTTCCAAAAAAATAGATCTTACCACAATTTCCAAATGCTAGGTTGCAATAGACTTTCCAATCACCATCTAAGAACACCAGATGCAAAGGAGACCACAAGAATTTCCACAAGAATATTTTTCTATACCAATAATCCAAGAGCCAAAGACCCTTTACAATGAGAGGCTCTCTCCTTTAAATAGGAAGGAGAGGCACCAAAACCCTAACCACTTTTTGAATGAGTGGCTAAGATTAAAAGATACAAATGTCTAATCAATGGTTGAGATGAGCTCAACAACATAATACATGGATCACACATAAAATATAACATAAGTGGACAAAGTCGCCCTAGGAGAGGGGAATCCCACCAAATCATGATGACAAAATATCATAAGAGGCTCATGGTGGGTCCAAGGGGTAATTTTATCCCTCCTTGGTCAATCCCCATGGCACAATAACCAATAAACAATCATGAAAGTACCAAATCGTGCCTCCAAGGTGAAGTAGTGTATCTCCAAGGTGAAGTCGTGGTCCTCAAAGACCTCAAAAAATCCACAGAAAGTGCCATAAGTGATGGATGCGGGCCCCGATGAAGCTGAAACTGCAGGAGGAGGTGTGGAAGGTCCCGATCTATCATCACTGATCATCCCATGCCATAACTTTGCCTCAGTAGCCCAAATCGATTTCCTCAATAGCCATTTCTACCAATCCTGAAATGCCTCGGGAAACGTGAAACTGCCCAAACTGCCTCCTGGAGTGATGGCGCTGTCAAGGTGAGGGTGCCAATGTGTCCGGGAGGGGGGTAATATGGTAAAAACAAGTGGCTGGACCACCCCCTCCATCATCAGCGCCCTAGGTCATCCGGATAAAAGTCATCTCTGCTCCGACAGGGCCTCCAACAGGCCACAACTGCACTAGGACAGCCTACTGAGGCTAAATCATCACTGTAAGTGCCCGGAACTGAAAACAAACTGTCCCATTGGACTCAGAAGGTCCAAATCTATCCAAGATGTGTACTCATACACCATATGAGTCTCTGCATGATCAAAATAAATATCCAATATACCGGAACAGGGCCAATAATAATGCGCTGTATATATACAAACACTGCTGTAACCCCAGAATCATCATCATACCCTGTAGCTGCTGCATAGAATCATCCTGTATGTGTACATAGACCATATATCATCTATCCATATCATCATAAGGTCCAACATCTCATGTCCCATGGTCCTCCATGGTCAAACTAGGTCTAACCAAGACCAAATACAACTCAGACTATCATCAATAGCTGCTGCAAGGTGTCAAGGTTAATACATGCTTTACAATTTATTCAAATAGCTCCTATAACACAGAGTAATCATGACTGGCGATCTAAATCCAAATATATAGTGTCGTTAGTTATTATTATTACTCAGACTAGACTTTCAGGATCATACTCACTTCATAGTTGTGATCAATTTGCTAGTGAAGGGTGAGGGCTGACATAAATGGCTAGGCTAAGGGATGACTTGACTATCTTGACTTTGTGACACTTTGGCAAGGGAAAGGGAATACACACCATAGTATATACTGAATGAGCAATAACACAGGGAATGGCGGTGTCTCACAAATGGATGAGTTGTTTAAAGAGGGTTTATTCACCTTCACAGATGCGCACAATCCATAATACAAGCAAGGCCAGCAATTGTTTAGATATAACATTTAAGTTCCATTGCTTTTTGGGCCTGAGTTTTCCATAGCCTTGATCTATGTGTGTTTACAAACACATTGCATAGATTTACATTTATTTTTAGGCTTTCTGCTGCAGGTGTGTTTTTAAGGCACTTGTTTACCTGAGCACTTCTAGGTGTGTCATGGACAGCTTGTTTACCTAGGTATTTATTTTTCCAAAAGATATAACATTTTATTTTTCATGGCCATTTTCATTTGGCATTTCTTTCATATACAAGATATAGCATTTGATTTTTTTCCAGATTTTGTATTGATGGCAGCACTAAAAGTTTCAGGTTTAGCCAACACAACTTTAGTGACTAGGGGGAATTCTCAAGGAACTCCAACTCACCATAGGTAAGTTTTGTCACCAACTCAGAGCCGAGACACAATAAACAAGGAAGCTCATCCAGTACAGAGGCTACAGTGGGGAAAGGTCCTCCATGTCACTAGTCAAGTAGCAAATCAAGGTAATAATCTAAAAGGTAGGCCACGGATGGATGAAGACAATGAAAAGATGAAGCCAACACTAGCAAGCCATAGTATGGTGTAATGATCACCTCTATTCTCCCTAAGGAGGGTATGTACCAATGAGTATGAATAGTGAACTTCTAAGTCTGAGTAGGGACAGTAATATATATATAATAGGTCAACCAGGTCCACATATCTATATGATCGCCAGATCATGACACTAAGTGCTAAGACATGCTATAAGAATAAGTATAAAAGCAATCTAACCATAACACAATAGTATACCTGCTGAGTCATATACCTGAAAGCTCATCAACCTGTACCATCATCTGTCCTCTGAGACTGCTGCTGTAACTCTGGGCACTACTGTCTGCTCTGTACCAATGGCATAATGGCTATATCGGGCATCTCTCTGAGTGTCCTGAAACTCAGTCATGGCATGGGGAATATAACTGCTGTCCACAATCTGATAGTGATCCAATATAAATGCTCATCTCGGCATCTCAAATGCAAGGGAACTGGCTGAATAATGTACTGGAATGAGAAAAATAATGTATGGTAGCCCGGCTACTATATATGTGATAACAGGTCCATAAGTTCTCTGCCGATGTCCCATACTCGGGACACTCATTCTCCATGACAATGGACCTCGTGGACTCAATCATGGAATCCCACCCCTCATAAACCTCTGCTAGGATGGGTTGGTCCGTGTCTGCAAACCGCAACAAAGAAATGATTGGCTCCATGATCTTAATGCTAAGATCTACCATGTCCCACCAACCATCATTTAACACCGTGTCCTTCACCTTTTGTGAAGCAGCCTGATCTGTCTTTCTCCAAAAGGCCCAAAACTCTGAAATCACCATGGACCCAAGAGCGGTTTTGACCTCCCTCAACCTCTGGAGCATGATGAATGAGGAAGCAAACCGAGTATCTGCAACCTTCAGCAATGAAAGCTGTGTGTATTGTTTGTAGATGGTGAGGGCATTTGTGTGGTTTTGCACAAAGTTACGGATATGGCGTGCATCCTCAATAAGGTTTCCAATCCATGTCACATCCGAAGCAATGGCTTTCAGTGCTAAATTCAAGGAATGGACAATGCAAGGTGTCCAAAAAACCTGTAAGAGCAATAAAAGCATGTATCAATGACTCTACAACACTAACATTGCAATGACCAAATTCAAACAATGAGCAAATTAGAAATGAAAGGTGTCCAAAATGAACATACCTGTGGATATTTAGCTTCCACAATCATGCCAGCAGCCTTGCAAACAGGTGCATTGTCCGTGATGATTTGTACACACGAATCAACACCTACTTCTTCAATGGTTTTGATGAATAAATCGCCCATAAATTGTGCATCCTTGTATTTCCCAAGAGCATCCACCGCTTTCAAGAACAACGGTCCATTTTGGGAAGATACCATGAAATTGATGAGTGGATGGCGTGCGGGATCCGTCCATTCATCAGAAACAACACTCACACCGCATGAGGGCCATGTTGTTCTAATTGGCTCAAGGATTTTATCTACCTCCTTTGCTTTAACCAACAATGTGGTTCTAAGCTTCTCTGAACTAGGAGGCACATAACCACTTGGAGCTCGATCCAAGATAGTTTTAACCGTCTCAAAATATAATGGTGACCGTGCAACATTGAATGAGATGAAGTTGAGGTAGAAGAAAAATGCAATGGTAAGGTCTACCTCTTCTCGCGCCTCTTGTTGGAAAATCCTATCCATTGGACCACCGATAGATTGCCTCTTTCTTGTTTGATGAGTATCCCCACGCCCATGACTGCTAGAGCTAGGTGGAAATGGAGGCTTGGTGCTAGAGGGCTTTCTCAAAAATGGAAGAGGATCATCCTCTTTTTTCTTGCTTGCTGCTGCCACCTTCCCTAAGCCAACATGATCCTCTCTTTCCATATCCCTCCTTTGCTGAACAGTCACCGCTTTGCATGAAGAAATCCCACAAGAAGGAAGGGCCAACAAATGGCCCTTAACCCGGAAATATGTGCTCATGAAGTCATACTTGCAAAAATTGCATCTCCAAGACACATTACCTCCCCCACCAAGCTTTGCCCCGGGCCCATCTTTTCTTGTCACATACTTCCACAAAGGGTATTTTTTTTCTTGGGCTTGTTGTCTTGCTAAAACAGGGTTAAATGTAGCATGAGCTTGAGCTCCACTAGCAGCCGATGGAGCACTTGACGGAGGAGGAGAACCGCTTGTGCTTGGTGGAATACGAGGGGAGGCACTAGATGGTGCATTTCTCCCTCTCCTTTGCCCCCTACCTCCTGCTCTAGCTGATTGAGACATTCCTTTTGTTGTGTGATGGTTGAGCTTGCAATCCTCTCCACAAATCCACCGGAATGCACTTGGAATTGCTTGGATAGCCTTCAAATCGCCGTCACCTGCACATACAATCACTCTTAGCCAACTCCTTTCCTTGCAAATGATAAAAAGAAACTCAAAATTTGGTTTTATAACTTACCTGGCCGCACTTTCCTGTTTTTCGCGCACTTAACGTGTCCTGTTTGAGGGACGCGTGTCCGACAGTCGGGACACGTTACGAATTCGTGTCCGACTCGTCTAAAGTTCGTGTCCGAAAAAAGGATTCGCTGAAAAATTGAATCGGACACGACCTCAGGTCGAATCGTGTCCGATTCGATAGGGACACGACACTTGCCCTGTTTTGAACGAATCCTGTTTCTTAGGCTCAGAGCATCCTCTTTACCTTGGTACCTGGTCTTCCTATGCTTCAGGCAGTGAAATTGTCCTGTGGAGCGGTTTTTCTTATCGGAGCTACAAATTGGCATTTAATGCTAATGGTGCTACAATTTGCATCATTATAAAAAATTAAAAATATAAAAAAAATCAATTAAGCACATGCCAAATGACATGGAATCTTATCTCATAAGATGGGCGACTAAGTGAATGGGTTAAAGCAAAGTTATAAGTCATAAGGTTGAGCGAATATTTTATACCCAAGGTCTATGATGCGCCCTCTATCCTCACGTGGGCGTTATCCACATAGCACCTCGCGTTTGGTGGTGTTTTTTTTCCAGTGGGGAGTGTGCTACATCATGGTGAGGTGGTGTAAACATCTTAGCTTGGCTCTCAATCATATGCCAATCACCAAAGATCAAGGCTGGGTACCTCACGTCAACCCCATTCACGTGGTCTCCCATCGAGCATGAGCGCCCTCTCCTTCACGTGGGCAGCTTCTCCACACGGTAACTCCATATTTGGTGGTGAGAATTCCAAGGTTGGGCTGCCTACCTCATGAAGAGGTGGCGCCATGCTATTGTTTTGGTTTCCAATCAGTTTCAGATCAACGCCAACCATCTAAACATTAAGCTAGTGCAGCCTTCCTTTGATCATGCGCCCCCCTCACTCCGTAATTTCTTATTTAAGAGAACTCTCTTCCATTGTAAAGGATCGAAAGGTGAAACCTTTGCTGACATCATATTGTATATTTTTTTTCATTGAGTTAATAAGAAGGATATGGAGGCTTACCCTATTGTTGTCCTTGGTTGGATTTGGTGTGCTTTGATAACATGAGGTAACTTGTATCTCTTCTATTTCATGCTTGTAATTGTTGGGATCCATTTGTCCTTTAAAGGGAAGTTATCTTTCATAAGGAATAGTGAGTAATGCTTTATAGGTTACTTACTTTTGTCAATGATATCAGAATGCTAGAAGTAGTATGATATCTTGTTTGAATCTATTATTTCTCAAGTTTTCTATTGTTCATTTACACATATGCTTTTAATCCTCTTTGCTAGTTGTGTTGTGATTATGTAGGTTGCTTAAGTTGGAGGATGTGGTGAGCATGTTAGCTCTATGCTCCATCCAATAGATCCGATGAAGACACTCGATTCCATCGGTGCATCAGGAAGGAGACTCCATTTCCCATCTTCAATGCTCAACCCCCATGGGTTCATACCTCTTGATCCACTTCTTCTATTCTAAATCAGTTATTGGTTCTCTTTCCTATTCAGATCTAGATTCAAAGTTCATTGTTAAGTAGATCTGAATAGTAGCAATCTAAAATCATAAAGTTTCATTTGATAAATCTAGATCTAGGTTGCCATTTCTCTGTTTTGAAAGTTTTAAAGTAGATCTAAAAAGCATAATAGAGTTTCGTGCTCTACAAAGTTTATCTAAGCAATTTTGTGCTCAAATCATTTACTTGCCATCTCTTAAAGAGGAAAGTAAAGATCCTAAGAAGGCAAGCTTTCTAGCTTGCCTTACTTAGTCATTTTTTTACTTTGATTTAGGTCCATTTTTGGTAGCTAGTTAAGAGTATTTTTAGAATTTTTAAGCTTGCTGGTCTGTTTTGCATGCACATCAGTTTTGCATCTTAAATTAAATTAAAATTTGATTTCAAGTCTTTAGAAGTCATCCAAAAAGTCTTTATTACATACTAGTTCAATCTGCAATTTTGTAGGCATTTTGTAGTATAACCAAAGCATTCTTAAAGTGCCTTTAGTCCCTTTTTTACTAATAATAAAGCTTGCTGGTCGCTTTCGTTTGTTTAGCAGGTCTAGAGATTAAAATCGCAAAACTTTTGGGTTTAAGAGCTTCCGGGACGATCCAAAGAACACTTTTCGAGCACTTTCTTTTACGCAATTTTTTTTTGTAAACTAACTTGTTCCCTATTCAATAAAAGGCAAGTAGTCTCTCTTCAAGGTTAATCATTGTAATCATAAAATAAAAATAGCTACACAGGCAATTCCAGTGCCTGACCCCAATCCCTAATCCCCTCAGGGGGGGATTCACACTTTTTCACTTTTTTGCATTTTTCTTTATTTTTTGTTTTAGATTAGTTTATGTTGAGCATTAGTAATTAAACAACAACATCAAGCACACAAAGCGTTCTAAAAGGACTTACAATCAATCGATCTTGTTACTAGCTATTTTGTATAATAACTGAATTTCTTGTGAGCCGCCAGTTTATTGAACATGATTCATGTTCATCATTAGTGTTCAGAAGTTCAGAAGTCATTTTCAGGGCAGTTTTGCCCCATTTGTTATAACTGCATGTTCATACCCCCATGGGGAATTTGTAAAAAGTTGGTCTAAACGGGGTCCTTTATAAAAGACTCGGCTATCCTTAGGTTTAGCCATTTGGGGGATACTCTAGAGTGTTTTTTTCTTAGAAATTATGTGCTACTCATCAGTGGCGTATAATCCCTGAGTTTTTCACTAAAACCTCCAAAGCTGGAGTATTTTCCATGGTGGTCAAAACTTAAGGTGGTTATTAGTCTTGTGTCTAGGATTTTTTACGTGTTAGCCATCTCGATTGAGTTGTATGAACATGCAATAGGTCCCCTAGGAGTTTCGTTTGATTCCGAAATACATATATATATATATATATATATATATATTTTTTTTTTCCCCGTAATTTAGACCATTTTTTAATGGTTTAAATGGAATTTTTCTAAATGTGATAAAAACCTCACCCGGAGGCAGAATTTGGCGTGGGGAGGCTCGTTTTGATGCTTAGAGCGTCCTCTTTATCCTGGCACCCTTTTTCTTCAGATTCCGGGCCGTTACATCGCCTCTGGGCTAGTTTTTGCTAAAGATGCTACATTTTGGCATTTAATTGCCAGAAAAGAGACAATTTGCACTTTGACAAAGTATTAAAAAATTCAAAAAATGATCAAATTAAACTTTGGAAAAGGTTGAGAGTGTGTTGTCTGCCAGATTGCACACCAGCAGCGGAAATCTTTTGAAAGCTGTATCCCTCATTGGAAGTGGGGAGAGGTGTGGCCTTGGAGGCAAGCAATGAGCCAGGTACTGTCACCTGAATCCCAGCTCCTCCGTTTAGGCTAACTCCTAACGAAGCCAAGGAGGGTAGTCCCTACAAAGAGTTTCACTAAGGCTCTTATGTGTTTTAAGTGTTTTTTGTATGGGATGATGCGAATGAGTGTTGTTTAGGAGTTTTTTGTGATAAGACCAATATTATAAATGTGATAAACAAGATAAGATGCAATCCATGTTGCTAAATGAGATAACAAAATGATAGTACGTTTCGAGATTTGTTAATCAGATAAAACATTCACAAGATCAAATAACCACAAGGACAAATGGTCCTGATCAAAATACAAGCTTTTAAATAACCAATGCCTTATGGAGTCAAAGAATAATAAAAATGTGATGCTGAATGTGTGGGTCTTTGAAAAGTACTGTTTGTGAGATCGTTGTGCAAATTATCTTGGTTTATTGAATATTTTAATGATCTTGTTTATTACGCTAAGACCAAGGATATCAAAAGAGTTAAACCAAACGGGAAAAATACTGGCAACCTCTTAGATGATAGGTCGAGAGCACTCAGATTCAAGAGGATAGGTGTCCAATGTTTGAACCGCCCCCGAGTTTGACCAGTGGATTCTCGGCACCACCTGTTTCAGGAAGCAACCTCAGTATTTAACGCCGGTTTGGATTGGGGTAAATTTTTAATTAGATTATCACTTGTAAGCTTAGCACATCCAACACCTTTCTGAGTACTAGCCCAACCTTTTCAGGTTGGCAGAGCATACGGGTGTTGAACAATCGACCAAAGTAAATTAATTAAAAGGGAGGGTGAGCTGAAGTATTTTATATTTAAAGAGCACAGTTCAACTCTCCGATAGAGAGCGCTCTTGACTTAGTTGTAAGACCAAAGTTCAAGAGACTTTTCTAATCTAATATGCCTAATGCAGGGGGAAAAATGCAAGTTTAAGATGCTCTCTGACAGAGAGTGCTCTTGACTTGGATTTGGCCAAGTTCAAGAGGCTTTGTTTATTTTATTGAAAAAAGAAGCAGTTGTGATACTTGAAGAAATAGAATGAAACTTTATAAGTGACTGAAAGTAAAAGATGATAACAACAAGTACAACAAAATGCTTAAAGATAACTGAAAAGATCTAATGTTCTACCAAACAAGATTTATTCTAAGGTGGGATCAACCTCCGAACAAGTTCGATCACTCAGAACCGTTATTCCTTGAGACTTTTCAGCTAGCTGTAACTTTGGCAAGGACGCTAACGGGGGAACGAGAAGCTACCACAAAACTATGTGGCCTTTGGGATACAATCCCAAAGTTAGCTTGCTCTGGTTAAAACTTGGAAGAGAGTTGCAGAAATAAAATTTTTAAGCTAATCTAAAGCATGCAAAAAGGAAAGATCTAAATTAACCAACCACAACACTCTTCCCCAAATGGGGAAAAAACCCAAAAAAAGGAGGACTCCTCCTCTTAACCTTTTTATTAATTTTATACAATTGCCTTTGGGAGTTAAACCCTTGAAAGGTCTTCTTTGAGAAACGTAAAATAAACAACTTAGTGCAATAAAACCTGAAAGCCTTTGAAGGCTAGTACAAAAAGGAGATTGGTTTTTTGGTTTTATCGCTTGGTTCGGATCTTCTCCTTGAATGTACTTTGCTCTTCTTTAAATGTTGCTCCACAAGTTTATTTTCTCTTTCAAAGAGACCTACACAAGCTTGGAAAAAACACTCAACAAACACCCATTAAATGTTAAAAATCAAATAAACTTGAAACTTATTAAGTCTAAAATTGAAAACTAAGATCTAAAATATGAAAAGCATGAGATTTTATTTCGAATTTATGAGAAATGTAAAACGGACCACCAAACAACAAACGCCTAAAAAGTGATGGAAAAGAGATCTAAAGTATGAAAAATTTGCAATATTTTTGGTATATGAGATCTACTTTTTGAGGGATGTAAAAAATGCAAACAACTACAAGCTAAAAGCAACCTATCACTACCCTATATGCTCAACAAACTACTTGAAATTGTAAGAAAAAGACTTCTAGTATGAATCTTAAAATGCAAATATTAGCTAAGCTTGATAATGTAAAGCAAACTAAGATTGAACTAACATTTACTTTGCATGGTTTGAACTAACTTTTACTAACAAAAATACTTGTCTTTTTGTTTGTTTTGATGTATATTTTAGGGCTTCTTTTAGGATGTGCGAATGGAGCTAAGGGAAAAAAGTTAAGACAAAGTCGAATGGTAAGATGATGAAAAGAGACGGGGAGCGAATGGTGAGAAGGGAGAAGGAGGAGCTAGGATAGATGGAACAAAGAGAGGAGCGAAAGCTAGAGGAAATAGGAGGGAAGAATGGAGGAAAAAAGACAAAAACGAATGGGTGGATGGAGCTAACTTAATGGGGATGGGCTTGAAGAGATAAGCTTGAAGGACAAGTAACCAAGGTAGTTTGTTTTGAATGAAGTTGATGGTGAAGCAAGAAACTCCCGTTTGTTAATGCTTAACAAGTTGAGAAACCTTTGGCCATAAGTGGAGTGAAGGAGTACCTGCAAAAACTCACAAAGCCTTGAGAAATACCTGCAAATCACATATGATCAAGCAAAAAGAGAAGATATATATGCATGTGCTAGATTGTTAGCCTTCTAAGCATATAAATCAAAACTAAAGAATCCCAAGCATATGAAAAATAACACAATATCACCTCAGAAATGTGATGAAGCATGGCCACCAAGAGCCCCCACGAATTTGACCTCCAAAGTCACAACTTTATTAAATATAAATTGGATTACAATTCCTCAGAGTTTCTTTGCAAAAAAGTCCATGAAGAATGAGGAGGCAATGCCCTCCTCTTATACAAAAACTAAAGATCAAAACCCTAAAACGAATTGGCATAGAGAGAGCCAAGTAACTGGAGTTTTCCAATGGCAAGAGAGCACATAAGCTTGATTTATGAGCTAACTGGGTGTTGGAAGGTAGGAGGGGGGTGAGGTGGTCTCCACTTAGGCAAGGCGCCCACCCCCAAGCCTTGTGAACTCCACCCAACCAATAAACAATTGCCAAATCACAAAAACGTAAGCATGCATGAGGAGGGCGAAAATCTTGACTAAAAATCACTCCCAGTGCTCCAATTGCTGACTGAACTGACCTGGAGTTGATTGCAATCATCTTAAATGCTTTTTGCCATGTCATTTTGACTTTGACTTTATTCAATTTGGCATTTTTTGGAGAGATTTAAATTATCTCCAATTTATTATTTTTTGAATATTTTAATTAATATTTCTCATTTTTTGATTTTTTGAGAAAATATTAATTATGAAGCCAAATAATTGTCTGAAACTTAGGGTTAGCTGGTAGGGGGATCATGAATGATTTTTGGCTTAAGGTTCAAGCCTTCAATCACTGAATTCGGATCTCGGATGACTGACATATTACAAATTGAAATTTCTCTATTTAAACTATAGAGAAATTTATTAAAATTTAAAAATAATTAAAAACCCAAATTCAACGGACCCGGTAACAATTTTTTGAAATTTTTTCTGAGGGTCCTAGGGACCTAGGACATGACCAACACCTATTCTAATAGTGTCTAGTGGGCTTATATACATTAGTTGGACTCTAATAACCCCCCATGTCTAAAATTTTCAAAATCGGGCATTCTAGCTTTGGAGGAAGCGGGAGAAAACCTCATTGATTATAGCTCGGCTATAGGTAAAGTATAATTGACAAGGGAAAAAACTCCCTGGAATACCTTAGTTGCTTAATCAAGTCATGGGGAACCGAGACACTCAGAATCCTACTAGCACACTTTATTACAAACCCCATGGGGCCATGGTCATGCTGACTGAAAAACAAAACTGACTAGCCAAAATTGGCTAGGCACAAATGTCGAATCATCTGATACATTGGAGTACAAACATTCATCATGTCTGTCAAATGGCGACTCTTCAGATAATCCAACTATGGTACAAATAAGGTGATAACATAGTGATTTAAATGAGGTGTACGAATACATTCATGTGATAAATCACATGATACAAAGTCAAAGGTTGAATAATTGGATTAATTTAAAATGTGGGCCCTTCCCTCATGTGGAGATCTTCCACGCATGCACAAGTGATGGAAGGTTGGGCGAATGTGCTATGATGGAGGGCGACCATCATAAAAAATCAAAGCACATGTTAATTAAACTTTCGATAAAGTTTGAGGTTTCAAACTATGTTGAGCGTGGGTCCTCACGTAAGCTCTATCATCCATACGCATGGTTCATCCTCAACTTGGACGATGTATCCAAAGTAAAGGCGTTGAAAGCCATGAATGAGGTGGGTGCCACTTATGGAAATCACGCCAAACCTCAATTCCGAGCTCACCAACCTTCACGTGATCCTCTCCACCGATTGCTCATTCGCATGGCTTGTCTCTCTCATGCGTGCCAAAGTTCAATTTAGGTTATTTGCTTCTAGCTTTTGTATAAATGAGAGGCCTTTTGGCTCTCATAGGATGGAGATTTTATGTAAGAGCACTCTGCCAAAAAGTGTAACAGTGATATTTGTTTAATTCTTGGAATAAAAGTGACTTTGGAGGTCCATGCGAGGGTTATTGGTGTTGTGACTTCATTTTGTGAGGTGTTCTCTCTCTCACCCTTTTCTCATTATTTCAATTATGTTCAATGCTTGTTCAAGAAGGCTATCAATCTAGCACATGAAGGTATTCATTTAAAGTTTTAATTTGATTATCCATGTTAAGTTGCTCAAACATCTAGATCGGACAGGAAGTAGTGGTTATACCAATGTTTTTTAGAGTTTTGTTTGACTTACATGCTTGCATTTGATCTATTTTGTTGTTTGAGATTTGTGTTTTTCAGGGAGCATTTCAGGTGGAGAGGACTTGGGAAATAAACATCCTCTTCATTACACAAGAGTTATTGCCATCCAACATCTTCACTTTGCAGGACCTACAAATAGTTTCCATTTTCAAGAGAAGAAACTTAGCCAACAAGGGCTTTTTCCTCATCCATCAAACTTAATTCTAAAATCATTTTCGGTTACAAGTCACTTTCAAGAAGCCCTAAGCTCCAGGTTCTATCCATTTGGCTTCTTCCCTTGCCTTGTTTGGCCTTTGCTTCCTTTTTCTTTCTCTCTTCCTACCATTCTTTTCTCTTCTTCCCCACTAGTTCAGTCCTCTTTTTGATTGCTTTGCTTACTGTTTTGGTTAGTTTTTACCTCTCTTTCCTCTCTCACTGTTTTGTCCCTTCTCTCATCATTTCTCCCTTTGGTTTTACCTCTGATTTTTATCTTCTTATCGTTGCCCTTTTCCTTTTCCTCTCGCTGCCCACCTTTTACTGTTTTTTTAGCCTTCTTCCTTCACCTTTTTGGGCTCTCTCCCAAGCCTTCTTTCGCCCCTTTCCCTTACTTCTTCGCTGATTTGTGCCCCTTTTTTGCAGCCATCCTCCATCTCTGTTGGCTGCCCCTCCTTCCCTGTTTGCAGCCTCTTCTTTCATCTCTTTTTACCCTTGCTTTTGTCCTCCCTACTTCTTGTTCTTTATCTTCTTTTTGCTCTTTCATTTTGCTCCTAGTTAGTTTCTAGTTCAAGTTTTATTTTTATCCTAGTTTAGAATAGAGTAGTTTAATTTTTTGTCTTAGTTAGTTTGCATTTAGTTTAAATTTTAGATCTTAGACATTTAGATTATAATTCATACGTAGTTGCATTAGATCTCATTTTGATTAGTTTGTTAGTTTGCTTCTCATCTTAGATCTAGGATTGCATCATTTTTCTTGTAAAAGTTTGATTTACACTAATGAAAGGTTAGCTAGTTTCCATTTTTGTTTCTAGATCTTAGATTTCTTTTGTTATTTGCTAATGCTAATGGGTCCTTGAGTTGATCTATTGTGATAGGTACATTTGAAGAAGATCCAAGAAGATTTGAAGAAGAACCAAGATTTGAAGAACAAAACCAAAAGAGGAGCAATAAACCCAAGAAGATCCAAAACCCAATGAAGATGATGTTAACCATGAAGACTTTAAACTCACTCTCCTTTTGTAAAAGCTCTCAAGAGCTTCATATCATTCTTCTAGTTATTCATTTCAAAGTCCTTTTCAAGGGTTGAATTCCCAAGGCAATTGTATTTGATTAATAAAGTTTACAAGTGGGGTTTTTAATCCCCCACATCCAACTTCCCCATTTGGGGAAGTTTGTAGTGTCCTTTTCTTGATTGGTTGCATGCTTAGATTAGTTTTCCATTCTTGTATTTAGAATACTAATTGTTTAGTTAGATTTCCCATTTTGCGTTTAGAAACTAATTGCTAGCTTAGCTTCCATTTTGCAAGTAGAAACTAATTGTTAGTTTAGATTTCTTTTTCCACTAATTGCTATAATCATTTTTGCATCATTTCATTTTGAGCTGTAATTGTTATGTTTCTTGTTTAAATTTTTCATTCTTAAAAGGAACATAAAGTCTCTGGAACTTGTCTTAAGACAAGTCAAGAGCACTCTCTATCGAAGAGCATTGTTGCATTTGCATTCTCATATAGATTAGATAAGACTCTTGAATCTCACCTTAAGGTGGATCAAGAACACTCTGTCGGAGAGGTTTGTTTTGTGCTCTAACTTAAAACACTTCCAACTCACACCCCCTTTAAAACTTGAATTTATTCGTTTTCTCCAATACCACGTATGCTCTGCCCAACCCTAAAAAAGTTGGAATACTTAGAAACGGTATTGGTTGCCTAATTGGTCAAATTCAAACCATAATAAAATCTTCACCCCCATAACCAACGAATTGGCGTTATTCGAATACTCAGGTATGTGGGCAAAGTCCAAGTGGGGGCGCCGGGTAGCCATGGTCTGACTGTAGCTTGTTGGTTAAGTTCCTTGAACACCTAGCCTAGAGTACCGCGTGGTCCGTCATGTCCTCGAATGGAGCCACTGAAGATATTTCCGGTTAGATTTCCAGTACCTTGCGTATCGGTTGGAAATTCCCCAGCCTTAATAATCAAGAACACATAAAATTCACAATAAAATTTACCAAGAACAATTTCAAAACGATCTCACAAACATATTTGGAGACTTGTATTTCTCAGCATCCCCAAGTACTTTATTGACTCCATTTGGCACTGGTCTTGAGACTTATCTGTATCACTTTATTTGGACCATTTGTCCTTCATTGGTTAAGTTATTTATGTGGATGCTTTTAATTTCCAAGTCGTCATATATTGTTTATCTCATTATCGAGTTTTGTAATTGCAACGTGGATTGCTCAAGTTTTATTGTGTCTATCTCAAAAAACTCCTAAACAACACCCATCCGCATCACATCACCAAAAAACACTAAAAAAACATAGAGCCATAGACAACTCTTTGTTAGCGACAACCCCCCTTGGCTTCGTTAGGAGTTTGCCTAAACGGAGGAGCTGGGATTCAGGTGATAGTACTTGGCTCATTGCTTGCCCCCAAGGCCACACCTTCCCCACTTGTAGTGAGGGAACAACTTTCGAAAGATTTCTATTGTTGGTGTGCATCTCGGCGGACAACAGATCTATCATTCTTTATTTTGTGCTACAAACAATTACTATTGTTCTAAAAATTTTAAATTAAAATTTATCCCCCTTGCTCTATCGAAGTACTCCACCATTTTGGTGTGAAGAAAAGATACTCTTGGGGTTTAGCTTAGATTAATCATGCACTTACATTTTCTAATAAAATGAACCAACACCCCAAACCCAAAGTATGCTCTTAACCTCTGTAGCTTAGTCTGAACAATAGGGTTAATCAGAAACATGTGTAAGGTACATAGTTTAATAGGGAAATCTAATCTCATATTTCTTTGCGGATTCGGGAGGTTGCATGGGTGTATACTGTAGAGTCAACAGGCTACTTTAAGAAGGTTCATCCTCGCTTGGTTGGACACTCAGTGAAACCGCTAAAGCACTCAGTCGAAAGAGCTAGATTTGATTGGGCCATACCAACAATTTTACCCAGAAACATGTGTAAGGTACATAGTTTAATAGGGAAATCTAATGGGTTAATCAGAAACATGTGTAAGGTACATAGTTTAATAGGGAAATCTAATCTCATATTTCTTTGCGGATTCGGGAGGTTGCATGGGTGTATACTGTAGAGTCAACAGGCTACTTTAAGAAGGTTCATCCTCGCTTGGTTGGACACTCAGTGAAACCGCTAAAGCACTCAGTCGAAAGAGCTAGATTTGATTAGGCCATACCAACAATTTTACCCACACCTTTAATACTCATTTAATAATCTTAAAATAAACCAACAAGCCTCTTGCAATACTTTCACAACCCTACACAACAACAATCTCACACATATATCTATCAACACTAGTCCATTTATTTGATCAAATCTTGCAATATGTCGTGAATGTATCTCTTTTTCCAATATCATGTGTAGTGTTGATTAAATATTTGCAAAGATCTATTGTTGATTTATTTTTCCATCTCATCATTAATTAACTCCTAGATTATACTTTTTTTAAGCCTTAGTTTATTTTTCATAAGGACCACCTCCCTTGGCTTCACTAGGAGTAAGCCTAGACGGAGGAGTCAAGTAATCAGGTGACAACACATGAATCTCACTTTCCCCCAAGGACACACTGAGGGGCTAGAAGGTTTCTTGCCGTGTCCCCCCCAGGTGCGTATTAGGCGGCAACAGTTCCAAATTCCAAGTTTGGAAAATTAGGGTTTCTCTGACAAACCCTAGGCCAACCAGCTCTAGAACTAGTTTCGACAACTTAAAGTGGTAAGACCTAAAATCTTTGTTGTTTACATTTGAAGTTCTCAGTAAAGATGTCTCACCACACCAAGCTTGAGGATAAGCTTGAAGGGGCTGATAACTTCCAAGCATGGAAGTATAAGATTGCACTTGTCCTTGAAGAGAATGAATTGGACACATGTGAATGAAGAGGTTCCAACTCCAGAGGGAGATGAGGTTAAAGCCTTACACAAGAAGAACATGGTTAAGGCCAAGAGGATCATTGCAGATTCTATTAAGGATCATCTCATCCCACATGTGTCATCTTTGAAGACACCTAAAGAGATGTTTGATGCCTTGACCAAGCTGTTTGAAGGGAAGAATATAAATCGGAAGATGACCTTGAGGAACCAATTGAAGAATGTGAAGATACAAAATGCAGAGACCATGCAGTCTTACTTTACAAGGGTCTCTCAGATCAAGGAGCAACTTGAAGCTGCGGGAGAAAATGTAGAAGATGGAAAAATTGTGATGACTACCTGAATGGTCTCCCAAGATCACGAGACTCTTTCATTCAAGGGATTTGTGCTAGAAAGAAGTTAATCACATTCAGTAGGTTGTGGGAGGAATGCTCACAAGAAGAAGCTCGACTTGTAGCTTGAGAAGAGAAGATGGGAGAAAACGATGATCAAGCCCTCACAACACACTCCAGGAGGAATAATAACAAGAGGGAGCACCATCACAGTAAGAGGGGGAAACGCCACCACCAAAGTCAAAGGGAGAACTATAGAAGATCTAAAAGAGATCTATCCAACATTAGATGCTATATATGTGATGAGAAGGGACACTACTCCAGAGATTGTCCCAGAAACAGAAGTGTCTCCCACAATAAGAAGACCAACAAGAAAAGACACCATGCTCACACTGCGGAAGAGGATGAACCTGTAAGGAAGAGAACCAGAGAAGAAGAAAGAGAAAATTCTTCAAGTGATGAAAAATATGTATTGTAATGAAGGTAACCAGTTATAAGGGTTCATTTAGAAGGTTCCACCTCATGAGGTGAAGCTAGAGATGACTTTGAGTTATTACATGAAAGGAGTAGGAAAAACTCCTACAAAGTTGGACTCCAGAAACAAATAAGGATCAATGCTCTATGGAAGAACCTCTCATCCATCTCAGCATTGGTTAAGATGCAGAAGAAGAAGAACACCGAGTCTGCTCCAATACAAAGAACAAGTGATCTACAATGTAGAATACTTGCTCAACATTTCCGATCATAAGCAAGAAAGGCACAAGACCTCGGAATCAGACGATGAAGAAGAGCACACTGTCAGAGACTCCAGTAGTTCCTGCAAGGAAGCAAAGATTAAGAGGGAGTCCACCCAACAAACAAACAAAGATAAGTATTTGAATTGTCATTTCTTATATATCTATTTATATAAATAATATTGTTCAGTGGTGTACATACTTATGTTCCTAGATTTAGGTTGTGTATTATGCATATTAGGATATTTGCATTAATGAACAGTATAGTACTAATATGCATGTGATGGGTAAGTGGCCTATGATACTGTACAACATTCCATTGCTACTTATCTAGATTGCTGACATGTTGGGAATAGTGCACACTCTTAACAATGTTTTAGTAGAGATGGAAGGCATCTAGAAAGTTACGGAATATGGATGAATGTTGTATTGAAGCATTGGCTAGGATAATTGCATGATTGTATGACCTATGTCCTTACGCATAAGAATTTGCTTTGAAAATAATGAAATGTTTCTAACCACACAACTAAATTGACTTGTAGGCAAGATCGTGTACCATCACCTACAAGAGATACTTGTGTCGAAGAACAAGCGACGAAGACTCGACATACAACAGATCCAAAAAACTACCTATTGAAGATATTGAAGAACCTGAAGTTCCCAGGATTCGAGATTCAGTGATGGAAGAAGCAGTTCCAGAAGATCATGAAGACTACGAAATGGAAGAACCACAAGAACTTGTGGATCCACCTCGTAAGAAGAACTCCCACAAGAGGAAACCGACATGGGTACGAGAAGCAATAAAAGATGCAGAGAAGTATGGCGCTCCAGAGGGGATGCACAGAGAAAGCAAGAGACCTAGGCCATACTCCAGCTATGTAGCCCTACTGTGCGACATCATTGACAAAGAACCTGCCAACTATGAGGAAGTGACACATAAAAATGAATGGAAGGATGCCATGATCAAGGAGTACTAGTCGATCATGAAGAATGATGTCTGGGAGGTAGTTCCAAGACCAGAAGGGAAGTCTGTTGTGACTTCTAAGTGGATCTACAAGATCAAGCATGTTGTAGATGGCAGCATAGAAAAACACAAGGCGAGGTTTGTGGCACGTGGCTTCTTCCAGAAGGAAGGCATAGATTATGAGGAGACATTTGCACCTGTAGCCAGATACACTTCCATCAGATCAGTACTTGCATTGGCTGCAGTGATGAAATGGAAGGTACACAAGATGGATGTCAAGACAACGTTCTTGAATGGTGTAGTAGAAGAGGAAGTGTATGTGGAGCAGCCACCTGGATTTGAGACACATGACAGGCAAACTCATGTGTGCAAATTGAAGAAGGCCTTGTACGGATTGAAACAGGCACCCAGGACATGGTACGGTAGGATGGATAGTTTCCTGATGAGCTTGGGCTTTACCAAGAGTAAAGCAGATTCCAACCATTACTACAAGGTTGAGGTGGGAAATCCAGTGATACTTCTACTCTATGAAGATGGACTTGTTTGTAACAGGGGAGGATGGGCTCATTGCAGATACAAAGAGGAAACTTGTCGTAGAGTTCGAGATGAAGGACCTGGGTATGATGCACAATTTCCTAGGCATGGAGGTGTGGCAGAATGCAGATGGGATCTTCCTTGGACAAGGGAAGTATGCAGTTGAGATTCTGAAGAGATTCGGAATGATGGATTGCAAGGCCATGGCCATACCTATGGCATCAAACTTGAAGCTACTATGTGATGCTTCATCAGAGTCAGTTGATGCCACGATGTATCGTTAGATGATTGGTCATTGATGTACTTGATGAATACGAGACTTGACATATTCTTTTCTATGAACACATTGAGCTAGTTCCTGACGGATCCAAGAGATGTTCATTTGATTGCTGCAAAGCATATATTGAGGTACCCGAAGAGTATAGTTGATTATGGGCTCAAGTATGACGCGAATCAGAAGATTAACCTATAGGGTTATGTTGATTCGGATTGGGCAGGCAGTGCCGCAGATAGGAAGAGCACTTCGGGATGCTGCTTCAGTATGGGATCCAGTATGATCTCCTGGTTTAGCAGGAAGCAGTCGTGCGTGACACCGAGTACAGTCGAAGCAGAGTATGTTGCAGCTTGTTCGGCTAGTTGTGAGGCAGTATGGCTCAGGAAGCTATTGTCGGATTTGTTTGATCTCCAGTTAGAGGCGACTTGTATATTTTGTGACAACCAGAGTTGTGTGAAGTTATTTGAGAACTCGGTGTTCCATGACAAGTCGAAGCATATTGAGATCAAGTACCACTATATGGTGCAGAGAGGAGCAGTGAAGCTCCAAAATATTTCGACGGACGAGTAGATAGGTGATGTGTTGACCAAGCCGCTAGCCATAGTGAAGTTTGAGTACTTTAGAGAGAAGCTTGGTGTTCTCCAGATCGAGGTTCCTTCCAAGAGGAAGTGATGAGTCCGGAAGACGCAGATGCACATGGGCCATTCTTGCATAGTGGTAGGAAAGTCCTCCTATGTTGGTAGATGTAAGGGCCGGGCCTTTCTCGAATGGTGGTAGAAAAGTCCTCCCATGTCGGTTGATGTAATATCTGAGCCTTTCTTGAATGGTGGTAGGAAAGTCCTCCCATGTCGGTTGATGTAAGTGCTGAGCCTTTCCCGAGTGGTGGTAGGAAAGTCCTCCCATGTCGGTTGATGTAAGTGCTGTGTCTCACATGCTGGTAGGAAAGTCTTCGCATGTCGGTAGACAGGGTCTCATATGGTGGTAGGAAAGTCCTCCCATACTAGAGACATTGTGATGTCCAACGGTCTTAAAACACCGTGTGCGCGCCTAGGTAGGATCTCGCATGGTGGTAGGAAAGTCCTCTTGAAGCGAATAATTATTCCTTCATACAATCAAGTTACCAAAAGACCCGGTAAATTAAATATGCCATGAATAATGGATATAATAATATTGAATAGATAAAAGATGATTACAATGGTTGATAACCCGCCTATTAAATAAGGCTTGGGCATTGTAAATGAAAGGTCATGCCCTTTCATTCTTAAGTATAATTAATTATGTTTATTATTAATTATTTACTTTTATGTTCATAGCATTGCCACTCTCTTAGAAAGGCTTTGTCCTCAAAGCCTTATAATGTTGTTGTATCGTTCCTTGTTACGTCGTGGCTGACGAAACATGTCGATATGAACTGCCAAGTGTAGAGCATAACTTCCGATATGTGGATGGGTCAATCCATCCCAAATTGATTTGTTGTTGATTGCTGGGATTCCCTACTGATCTGTTGTCAGGAGCTTTGATCACATTAGTACCATTATCTTTCGACATTTCCCACTTTTTAGAATATCCGTTTTTATGGTTGGGGTGTCGATAGGGGATTTTCACAATGTCATTTTCTTTTACGAGTGTCGTCTTTTGAGCATTGATCTGAGCTGGAAGTTTTATTTTCGTCTCTTGAGGTTTTAAGGTTTCGTTCTGTATCTTTTCCAACTTGTTTTCTAACTGCCTGCTATCATATTGAAACTTCTTAATCAATTCGACTTGCAATTTTCTGTCATCTTCAGACTTCTTAAGTTGTTCCTTAAGATCTTCATTATGACTTATGATATAACTATTTTCTTCCTGCTCGTCTAGAAGTTTCCCTTCAATGTCGTCCATAGATTGTTCTATCTTCCGGCTATTTTTCAACTTCTTAATTTTTGTGACTAGTATCTTGTTATGATTTCTTAGTCTGAAAATTTCTTTAGCATTGTTGGATAATGCTTTATTACTCTTTGCGATCTCCGACTTATGTGTCTTTTTAGAGTCATCATTTTGTTGTTGAAGAACTTTTATCTGTTGTCGACATTGGCCGACCTCTGATTCTTGACTTTCTAATTTATGTCGTAACTGCGTTAGTTCTTCATCTTTGTCGCTAACGATTTTGTTCAAGTGTATTATTTCCGCTTCGTAATTATTTATTTCCTTGTTTATATCTTGATTTCCTAACATCTGATTGAATTCATTTTTGGCTTTTAATTCATCAATTTGCGCATACAATTTTTCTTTACGTTTTTCCTGGTCAGAGATTTTTATTTCATTGTACCTTTCTTGTAATTCAATTCTTATTTTTGAACTGTTATTTATGTCGCGCAATTCTTCATTGTCTTTTCGATAACATTTTAACTTTGTTTCTAATTTTTCTAGTTGTAATCGCAATTCGCCTTCCATGGTTTCTGACTTCTTCGACATTAGATGCTCGTTTTGGACTATAGAGGGTCTCTGACTTTTTTTCTTTTTTGAGTTTGTCTTCCTTTGATTTTGACTTCTTCGACGATAAATTGTCTTTGACTTCTTCGACGATAGATAGTCTAACTTTGACTTGATTTTCTTTTGACAAAAAGATGATCCTTTTTTCTTTTCTTTTTTCGATGATAAGTAGACACCAAAAAGGTGTAATAACCTCCCAGTCTGGTTCTTTTGATATCTCTACTTTTAGTTAACTCTCTTTCTTGAGCATTTCTTTATAAAGTAATAATTGCAATAATTATTATTATTAACAATAATATATATATATATATATATATATATATATTTTTGATGAGAGTTTTTGGGTTTTGAAAATAGGATAATAATATATATTATTTAAACAATAACAATATTATTAGTATAATATATAGTTGTAAATGGATAATGTTGTAGAAAAAATACTATAATAAAATTATTATTAAACAACAATAAAATTATTATAATATATTTTTGACGGGAAGGAAATTAGGTTTTGAGAGGACGATGGAGATGGGGAGAGAAGGTAGTGTGAAATGGATAGCAGGCGGTATGGCGGAAGGGTGGACAAAGTAATGGCAGAGGGTTGGAGGTGAAAGAGGCGTGGTTGGAGGGGTGGCGACGGAGGCGAAGGATGTCGTGGCTGGGGAGGAGCAGGTGGCGCGAAGGAGCGGAATGGATTGCAGGTGTAGGATGGGAGCCTCGTCGATGGAGAGGAATAGGGGAAGGCGTGTGATGGCACGAAGGTGGCGTGTGCAAAGTGTGCATGGAAGGGCGCGGCAACCGGAGTTAGACGAGCAGGTGCTGCGTGGGTGTGAGGAGGTGTGAATGTGGAGATGACGGCGTGTGGGAGGTAGGTGGTAAGGCAGTGGGAGGGAGGAGTGAGGGCAGCGTGGAGGGGGTGGGGAGGAGAGGGTGCAGGGGGGGTCGGATGGTAGGAGTGTGGCCGGGAGAGGGCGAGCACGAGAGGAGTTGGAGCGAGGACGCGGGAGGTGCGGGAATGAGGACGAAGGGAAGGTGCAGGTGGAGGGGAGGCGCAGGGCTCTGAAGATGGTCGAAGGGAGGCTGCGCAGGAGAGAGAGGGGGAGGTTTGGCATGTGCAGAGTTACCAAATGAAGCGAATAATTATTCCTTCATACAATCAAGTTACCAAAAGACCTGGTAAATTAAATATGCCATGAATAATGGATATAATAATATTGAATAGATAAAATATGATTACAATGGTTGATAACCCGCCTATTAAATAAGGCTTGGGCATTGTGAATGAAAGGTCATGCCCTTTCATTCTTAAGTATAATTAATTATGTTTATTATTAATTATTTACTTTTATGTTCCTAGCACCTCCCATGCTAGTAGATGCGGGCTGACCGTTGTGGGACATGTGATGTGCATCTGGGTTGTGCTTCGTGTGACGATGAGATGATCTGAAGACAATGAGGCGATAGTAGAAGATTGAGGTGTTTGCAGAGGCAATGTAATGACTGGTCCTGGGCTGTACCTACTTGATGGCTTGCTCACAGAGATGATGAAGACCTACATGAGGCTAGGCCTACATCCATCATGAAAAAGGGATGGTTCTGTACAATTTCCTATGACGAGTAGATTCGAGAGATGTCACCAATCGATGATCGAGATGATGAGGATTGTAGCAGCGACGATGATGATCCAGTGTTGGTGATGATGTTCCAGCATTGAAGATGATCCAACGACGAAGACTTGTGTCCAGATGTGTTGATGACTATGTCAAGAGAATACCTTCCTAGTTAAGAGGGAGTGTTAATGTAATTGTAACTTCGGAAGATATCCACTTGTATTTTATATTGTATTTTATTTGTACCTCCGACGGAGATGTTTATTCCTCCGGTCGAGGATGTCATGTAAAGTCATTAAGGTAAATCCTCCATTGTAAGTCGGGGCAATAGATCCCCCAAGGGTCAGTTAGATTAGGGTTATTGCGTCCCCTAGAGAAGTCGGCCCAGTCAGGTACAACTGGGGCCGACCTAGTAAGTGAAAAGGTCATGTGAAAGATAAAGTATAAATAGAGATTGGAGCTCTCTCATTTGGACATCACACTCACTCACAAGTTCGCATTAGTGAGAGAGAGGACAAGTTCGCATAGGAGGAAAAGAAGAGGAGCTGCAGAAGACCATCTTTGTTTTGGGGTTTTACTTTTGTGATATTGTATTGGTGACGATTCTATCTCCGAGGAAGTTGCAGGGTTTTCTCCTTTATGGTTTCCCCGAGGAAATTCTTCGTGTCTATTTTGTTATGCTGTGCATGTTATTCTTTCAGTAAGATCCTAGATAAATATTGATTAAAAGTAGAAAATCTAACACAAATGGGTATCCAAAAATGTCCTCGCATTGAAATTATACCAAGTACAACTTAAGATATGGCATACCCCCCATCTGATCAACCTTGAACATTGAAAACTGGCACTGAAAACCCTGTATTGGAAGAGTAACCTTGAGATGAAGTATACCTCTGTCATATGTCCTTGATAGACTAGCAACAAAGAATGTCCATGTGAACAGATATAAGAATACAAGTAATCACCATAGTTGACTCATCAGATAGCTAGTCATGCCTTGCATGATGATATACCACCACATAGATATCTTCAAACGGGTTCATGGGATGCATGATTTATCTATTAACTAGTACTAAGACAACATCAAGCCATTAAAAAGAGCTATTTTCTTCTTTGGGGTTGAGTTAATTATGGTTAATAAGGTTCATAAAGTGAAGTTTTAGTGCAAGGAGACTGATGGATTCTAAACAATAGGGAAAAGGGAAACTATGAATTCTTCACCATTTGGACAAATGCTAGGGATGTGCCTCACAAAGCGAGTCAATTGTAAGGAGGTACTACCCCCTAGGACCTTGGTAATCAGACTCACCAACCCCCTTTTATTTTAATTGCTTGGCATCTTCATCATGGACTTGGTCTTTATTTTCTTTGCTTTTGAGGCCTTTTTTATGGTTAAGTTTTTCTTTCCTTGATCCCTCTTTGGATTTGACTTTTTGTTTCCATTGGTCTTCAACTTTGACTTTGACTTTTTGCAAGTACAAGGAGTCTTCTACTGGAAGTTGCATCTCATGCCCTCATTTATTTTTTGGGCATAGGGGAGGGAGGACTTTCATGCTTCAGTTCAAGGGGGGAGTCACTCCTTTCGCTTGGTGTTAGTAAAGCCCCAAGGATCTACAAGGACGACTGATATAATTCGTCACATTGTTCCTCACAACAAATGATCAATCTCGAGACACCATGGATAACGGGGAGGTCCTCCTGGTGAAGAGGTCACAGAGGGGAGAGGTCTAAAATCCATCTATCAAGCCTTGACTAGAGGAGTTACATCAAGAAGTGGAGTGGATATGGATAATGGATGATACAAGCAAAGGTGGACCCAAAGGAGGGGGTAAAAGCTCTTAACAATACCAAGAGTAAGCTTGGTGCCGTGGCTAATAAACAAACCACACATCTTTCACCCTCGTCAACCTGAGGGTGATACTACTAGCTATACTCAACAAACAATCACTAAGCATTCCTCTTCATTAATTTGTTAGGCACACATCATCAGCATCATCATCATCATCATCATCATGGTCTTGGCATATAACAGTTCATACATATCCTCTAATCATCCATTGCGCAACATAATAATCATATCACGGGGAGTCCAAGAGCAGCAAAGATGCACTCCATTCTTTGGGAAAAGAAAAAATAATTATGTAAGATTGGTATGCCCATAGATTGTGTTATAACAGGGTACATGTGTAGGACAATTGTGCAAGGTATTGAGGACATGCACATGACATCAATGTGGCAGGTGTGCAAAGTATTGGTCAACTTCTATTGGTTCATCAGGATCAATTTGGTTTTCTTGGTCTTTGGATGGGATTAGTGTTTTGTATCTCGAGAATAGTGGTCATGTAAGGGTTGTAATAAATGTAAGCAAATAAACTTTGTGATTGTCGATTTCGTATTTAATAAATTAGTAACTTGACATGTGTGTGAGGTGTGAAAGTTGGAAATGGAAAGGAAAGGTCATCAGACCTTTATTTCAATTTCTTTTATTAATGTAAGCTCTGTGTTTTTCTTTGTTCTTATTGGCTTGCTTTTTCCAATTTTGATTGCCACTTTGACAATGATGTTAACATATGAAATGCCATTTGGGTGTCCTATTTTGCTAAAATCAGAAGCAGGGTTAAGATACGAAAAGAGACAATTTTGAGATATTTTATTTATTCATTCTAGGGTAACCAATTTTTTGCTAGGGTTCTAATCTTATTCCTTAATAACCAAATTATGAAACAAATATTGTATTATGAATCTGCTTTCCTATGCAATAAGAAATTAAGCGAGGTTTAGTGCGAAATATAGCTCTTATATTTTCATGCATGTGTGCTTTTAAAACCAACATTGTATCATATTAATTACTAATTTTGAGAGCTTGAGAATGTGAGTTGGGGGTGGGGTGGGGTTTGAGACCAAACTTGGAAAGCGTTCGATCTTGCTAAAGAAAAATTATGGTTTAGAAAGGCACAAAATTGCTTTTTAGAAATCCATCACAAGGATAGTGCCACTGTCGTGAAGTTTGGTTCAACCATGATTCGAAAGGGGTGTATACTTATGAAATGTGCAACCCCAACAAATCGAACAGAACAACACACAGACAATGGCACAATTGTTTGGGAAACAAAAACCTCAACTCCAAAATTTCATTGATAGCGAGAAAATGTAGGACATGTTGCTGCCTGAGGGCTATGCTGTCGCCTAATCCACTTGAGAGAGAAAAATATTAGCTCACTGGGTGTGGCCTTAGGGGAAAGCGTTGAATCGAGTCACTATCACCTCGACACTCGACTCTTCCGTTCAGGCCAACTCCTAAACAAAGCCAAGGGGGGTAGTTCCTATATAAAATAATCTAAGGCTTAAAGCAAAAGAACTTAGAAGTTAATATAACAAGTACAAAAGATATGAATATAGATGCGTACTTGTAAAGTAAAGCAAATCTAGTAAGATATAGAGATTAACAATATCAATAAGAAGCAAATCTAAGATATTTGATTAGTACTCAGCATGAACAAGATATAGCAAGACAGGACTAGTCCCTTCATGTAGAAAAGTAAATGAGATATGTAAGCAAATTTAAATACTACTTGTAGTGCGAGATTATAAAGCGATATATGATATGACGATCAAAATGTTCTTTGAACTGCTCCTTGAACCAACAAAAATTAAATGTGATTTAATTTACTAAAGGTTACATTACCAACAAAAATGAAATGTGATCTAATTATTAAAGATTGTCGTTAGTCCCTAGAACTAGATTTGTCTATAACAACTAATCTACGTAAGCAAAACAACTAGCAAAATATTCTAGGAAAAGCAAAGTAGAAAAATGCAACTAATAGACAAAGAGATACTCTTGTGCAGTGGGGGCAAGTTTGAGAATTGTTGATGCTCACCGACTAAAACGAGGGTTTAGATACACTCAAAAGATCTTGAATTCCAAGGTATTGTTGATGTTTCTCCTAGGACAATAGTGGGTAGACATGCCAAGAGGCTAGAGGACGAAAACATCAGACAACTTTCTTATAGAAGAATGAAGATGTTCTAGAAACCAGTACAAGACCATTAAACGAGGAAGAAAGCCCCGATGATATGTGCCATGTGGGTACATGATATGTACTATGTGGGTACATGGTGGATACATGATGTGCATATGTTAGGTCGGTCCGGACCCAAAATTAACTGTAATGTAATATAAAGTGGACCCTCATGAAAAATAATAAGGACAAACATTTGTATGAATAGAAGATCATTCCTCCCATTCATTCACTCACTCATCACTCTCTTAATCACCTTGGAGTTGCGCACAAGGAGAGAAGAGATACCTTGCTAGGGTTTCCTCATGAAGTAAACAAAGTATCTTGTATTTGGGATTGATCTTTTGGCTTTAATTCATCTCTCTATTGCGCTGAGATCTTGGAGATTGTTTCACGTTGGAGATAAGTAATTTTTGTCTTCCTCAGGTTTTTTAGTTTCTTCATATGGTGATGCTCTTGTGAACTAGAGCATGTTCATGGTTGGATTGTACTTGGTTTTCTGGACATTATTCTCCTAAGAAAGGTTGGCTGGGTTTTTCCCGAGTTTGGGTTTTCCCAGAATAAAATACTGTGTCTCTTGTGCATTGTTATTCTTGCTAGATCCTACATTGTTTATGGTTGAATATTTCATAGTGTAAATGCTTTATGGTTGAATTTATACATGGAGATCTGGTTAAAATAATAAAAAAGTATTTATCTAGTTGAAATATAAAAAAATCAATAGGTATGCCTCAACCGGAGTGAGGGTGTAGAGCTTGGTCCCATTGTTAATTTTAGATTTAAGATTGTAATAGTTTTATTTGGCCTATGGGGTTATAAGTCTTGAAACCCTTAAACTATATTAAGTTAGCGTTTGTATGAAGGTTGCTAGACAAAGAAAAGGAAAATCTAATCTAAGTTAGATACTGGAAATAAATCTAATTTAGATGCAAGAATGAAAATATAATCTTAGTATGGAAAGTAAATTGTGGAAAAGGAAACTGCAAACTAAGAACGCAAAATTGACACACGGGGCAAGGGGAATGCGAGGGATGGTGGTCTACGCTACTAATCCCTTGCGATTTACAACAGTCCAAAAAGACTTGGGAAAGCTTACTAATCCTTTATAGTACAGGAATCAATAAGTTTACAATATGATCCAACACGGTCAAATTTGAGAGAGAAAGAATTGTCGGTTGGACCTCAACACTTCTGGAAGGGGGCTGATCTTCAGGGGCTGCCAAAACCCGCAAAGAAAAGTGTTATAATGGTGGCCAAAAAGCTCACAAGGGGCTGCCGCCTTGTTGCCATCTAGGCCTCAAATAAGCTCCTAACCTACACTATTGGAAACACACTTGAAGCCAATGTTTGAAACATCGGAATCGGTCGAGGGTCAACTCAGAATCGGAATCGGTGATGAATTGATCATAAATCGGCCGATTTGAATTTAATGAAACGGTTTACTAAAAAATACATAAATATTTAAATTTTAAAGAAAAACAACATTTTCAAGATTTTAGGGTTGTTGCTATCACCCAGACCTACTGTTTGAAGGCCAATGAGCACCTAGACTTGTTGTTTAGGGTTGCTTTCATCCATATTTCTACCCACCAGTTATTTTAAGCCTTTAAGGTGATTTTCATGACTTTTTACTGCTGCAAAGGTCACAACAGGCACAAGTTTGCTTCAAAATTGTTGTACAAGGGTTTGAACAGCTTCAACCTAAGTTCCACGAAATGGGGAAACAAGGACGAAAAAGGGAAACAAGGACGAAAAAGGGAAACTTCGAAATAGGGGAAACGTGACCCCCCAAAATTTTGGAAACAAGGAAATGCAATATATATATATATATATATATATATATATTAAATTAATAAATGAGCAAGGACATTTAAGAAAATGAATGTGAAATATAAATCATCAATCATACATGTCAGCGAATCATTGCCTATATTGGGATCCTATTCATCAATAGCACCCTATGCCTCCCTCCTCTGGGCTCTAGCCCTTGCCTCTAACTCGAATTTCAAAGTTGATCTTCCAAGGACATTAGTCAACGGCTCAACACCCTACAATTTTGATGAAACTTCCTAATCCAATTGTTGAAATAAGGTAGAAAAAGCTTCCCATGCTGAATATGTGATTTTGCATGAGTGAAGAATACATTTTTATTAAGGTCATGATAGAGGAGTTCAACAATCAACACCACCAACATCAAAGTACATATAGGAGTTGATGTGCTTGATTAAATGCCAATTCCATACCATCATACACAAGGTTACACGAACCGTGGGTGCGATCGGAATCGACTGAAGAATCCGATACGGGTGCGGCACTCACCCCAAAATTAGGAATCGGGGATTCGGAACCCTAACCCTAATTATCCTACATTTATCCTACGTAAACAACTTTAGATTTGTCAAAATGAGGTGGAAGAATCCGAGAATCCGATTCGGAAGAATCGGATTCGGGTGCAGTTAGGCCTAGGGCCGAATCCGGTAACTATGATCATACATGATAGAATCTAGTAGAAACCTTGCAATCCTGAAATCCTGAAAACTATTAAGTCTGCTGAATTTTGAATGGGATCTAAAATTCTACTTTTTGCATATGAAGTCCGATGAGTTTGGAACCACTCTCAAACATCCTGAAACAATTAATGGTAATGCTTAAAATTTAACTAAAAGGATGGAAAATAAAAGATAAGGAGAATGTCTGCTTATCTTTTATTTTCCATCCTTTTACTTTAAGAATTTAACATTACCATCAATATCACCAAATACTACTACACTATGAGGATATTGTGTTGTTTTTTTTGAGTCCGTAAGCACCCACACAAACTGCTAGACAAATCGGCTGATTTTTTACATAACTCGGCCTATCAAACCGGCTCGGTGCCGAACCAGCCGATTCGGTGTCCAGATCGGCCGGTTTGGTACCGAACCGATTTGAAGGCCGAGTTGATTCGGTTCCTTTTCAAATCGGTAGATCGGTCGATTCCGAAACCGGTTTGGCCAATTTTTAAAACTATGCTTGAAACCAAGGGTTATAGGGTTAAAAATCCAAATAAACAAGGACGTAAATGAACTTTACCTTGCTGTTTATGGACTGTTCGGGCAGTGAGCATCGAGCTAAAATACTCAAATATGCAAATAAACACACTACCTTTATAAATTTTAAATACTAGTCTAAGTGGCTAATGATCTACTTTGATTAAATGCACTTACAAAAATATTTTCAGATCTACTTGAAAAATAGTGATTGAATTGAAGTAGATCTTATAAACATGCAAGTAAAAGATTTAAGACAAGCATGTAAATAACAAAGAAAAAGATTGATTTTTTCATTGACGAAGGTTGAGTGAAGAAGATGGAATGCCTTCAGATGGGAAATGGAGCTCCAAAGTGGTGTGCTGAGGGACTAGTTTGTTGAAGCCACCAAGCTTGAGGGGGTTGCACAAGGCTCACCGCCCACTTCTTGATGGATGAAGACCTTTAAGGTTAGCTCGAATAACAAATGGGAGATTGGATCTCCCTTCTCACTACTTCCAGTGTATCCTATGAGAGAGGGTTAAATCAAGTATCAATACAACTGAAAAAATACTTAGATCTAAACACCTCTCTAGCAATCTACAACAAATTCCCAATAGAAAACTATCTAAAGAGAGCTTGCCCTATTGTGTGATAACACCCTTTCAAAGGCCTAAGGAAACAATAAGAAATGAATGTAATTGGACTAACTACAGTTACCTCATATATTAAGCTTGAGACAATTTGAATAATTGTCTGCTCATTTTAATGGTCTATCAAAGCCCAAATAGAGTTGGTTTATAGCGGTTGATGTGGCTACAGCTCAAACTTGAGCTGCTCAATTCTAGTGATAGCCTAATTCTTTGGTCTATTCTTTTGTTTTTCTGTTTCATGCATCCTTGCTATTACGGCTTTCTCCATCATTCTGATATCTGAGTTGCTTGTGACTGATCCAGAGATGATCTTTTTGATCTGTGAAGAAATTCCTCATCTCCTCTACTGACAGCATGTATTGTTCAGTTCTGGAATGACATTGTTGTGCATACTCTTGCTATCAGCAGGGACAATTACCATAAATAAGGCTGAGAATCGACTTGTGAGGGACCAAAAGATCCGTAATTACAAAAATTGCTGCATCTTTTCCTGTCTGTGAGATTACATTCCCTATAAGACAGTCTAAATTACTTGTTCTAATTCAAAACAGACAATAACCATAGACTCACAAAATTGTGGTTAATGGATTGATTGTCTGTCTTTCACCTGTTGCATGATCTCAAATAACTGAACCTTCAAATGCCGTCTCAAATCACAAGAAACATGAAGTCTAACTGGATATGCAAGTGTACCGTTATTTGATTATTTCCTTCTCAGGATGCCACCGTCCACATTTTATGGGAGGAAATTGCTCAGGCTGTACTAGATTTGGATCCTATGGGGATAGACTGCCTACTGTTGGATTTGTGTCCATTGCAAGCTGCATAATGTCACATGTGCTTCTATTTCATGCATTGTTTCTTTGAATATTAATTGCTAGTTTTTCTGCTTTTGTTTGTCCTTTTAGTAACAATTGTTCTTGGTTTTACAGGTCCTTGACCGGGGTGAAAAGATAGAACTTTTGGTTGACAAAACAGAGAACCTTCGATTTCAGGTTTGATCTCAAATTAATCTAGCATTTTCATGGGATGGAAACATTCCAGTATATATTTATGTATGTGTGTGTATGTATGTGAGTATTTTGAATTAATTTTTTTTCACTTTTTTCATTTAAAAAAACATTGGTAGGAAATTTTGTCTTTCCAAAGCTTGTTTTAATAAGTTTTATGTGGTGTCGTATTTAAGAATATTTTTTTGATTTGTTAAGCTGAAAGCATTTTTGCAATTTTCTTGCATAGGCTCAAGACTTCCAGAAGCAGGGAACACAACTTCGCCGAAAAATGTGGTATCAGAACATGAAAGTCAAGCTGGTTGTTCTCGGAATTGTCCTTGCATTGGTTCTTATAATCTGGCTCTCAGTTTGCCATGGATTTAAGTGCTGAAAATAGTCTTGATTCCTTGTCAGCCCTTTTTAGATTCAATCCATTGAAAGCATTTATATTCATTTTTTGGCAGCTTAGCTTATAATAGATGCAGGGTTTCTCTTTGAAAAGGGTATCTTCTGTGTTGTGTCTGAGTATATATTTCATTCACTTAGACACTGTCGTCATTAGATATTGATTATCTGTTTCTTTCCTTGATGAAGGACAATGCCTCAACTCTTCACAATTTAGGGTAGAGGAACTGCCCATCAGCTGTGATGTCAATGTCTTTTATAAATATGAATCCCTGTTTTTGATTTTCACTTTTAACATCCATATAGCCTCGATTATCATTAGTGCTTAGTCAATGCGGGATTTTTTTTGGATAAAATCCAATGTTTTTGCCCCTGTTATTTGTGCATCCCAAGGAGCAGGTTTTTTGGTTTCTGTTTCATTTATTGCTTCTTATGGTCAAGTTTAGAGTGCAGGGCTTAAATTTGGCTCCCATCAGTAGTTTTTTTTACTTCACAAGTATTACTTGTTTGCAAAATTAAATTGCCATTTAATTCTATGGCATGGACAATAAGAGTTATGGGAGCTTGTGATCTGTAACACATCAAAGAGTAGCCTTGTTCGAGCTGCTAAATTGGATGGATCATGAAAACTGGCTTTACTGGCAAAATCCTAATGGGAGTTTTATGAGGACGATGGGATTAAAGTTCTCATCATGTGATATAGATCTGATTTGGTCTCAGTGGTTCCATTTATTAGTATGTTCTGTCTGTAGTGAGTAGTTTACTTGAGTTCATCATTTAATGGAATGGAACTCCCATCTGAATCACTTGTTAGTTGTAAGTTCTCTAGAGATTCCTTTATCGGTTGCATTGGGTGTCATTTATCTAAGAGGCATTCGCTTCTAAAAGCACCTCTCTAGCCATCATACATGGCATATTCTTTTCAAGTGTACCTGTAAGCCGAGAGTTAATAACAATATTTAATATTATAGTTTTGTGTTTTCATGAGCATGTTCCTTGAATCTTTCTCCTTGGCAATTTAGGATATCTATTTTAGATTTTCATATCTTGCTCCATCTCTTGATCACATCCATTTGTATCAAAGCCTTGTGATTAGAGGCCATGTCTACTTGTTACAACAGTTTTAGTATCTCAGCTTCAACATGTTTGGTAGTTGCCCCTTAGCCTCAATGATTTTTCTCAGATCATGAGTGACCATAGAATCGTCACAGTGAGGCTCTGAATTGTAATTTTCTGCCCAACAAATTTATTTTAAGGCCTAATTTGCATTTGGCATACCTAGAAATTTGGTTTACATGCCTGTCATGTGTTGTTGCCTTACCTTGTGAATTATTGAAAATACCTGTTTAGTTATTTTCGATGTCCAATGACGTGACAAAAGTTTAATATGCATTATGTTATGTTCAACATTTGTTTATAGTCTGAAGCAACATTTTACTTGTCCATTGATTTTGTTAAGAGCTCTATCCTTTGTTTTTCATGTCCAACCAATAGATATTGCTTACATGCTAGCGATTAGATTCAGAGACCTAATTTTATGCTCTACAAACATCGAAATGATGAAAAACATATGTTTTATGCCTGGTAGTATTACAAAAATCTGATGGATGTCTGATTTATGATACCAAGTCGTTATAGAAGTCTGGTATGTGCTTTCAAAATTCGTATCAATTTGTTATAGAGATCTATATAGTAAAAAACTTGTTGAGGATGAGTCCAGTGTAGGGAATGTGAGTGAAGTAGATAAAAACTTGATAGCAAAATTCGAAGACGAAAAAGAGGGAATAGATGGTCTATCAGCGAGAGATCCCATCTTCATTGCTGAAAACCCTCTTTCTTGTTCAAACCTAAACAAATCCATGGTCAAGGTCTTCCATCCAATGAGCATTTAAAGCCTTTCAGGGCAAGAAGTGAAAGTCACAACTTTGTCATGGCAGAGGCAACAACAAATTAGCTAGGCAGAAGAAGCTGTGCTAAGTTTGGCCATTAAACTGGAGAAGGTTTTGGATGAAAACCTTTATAGTGATGATAGTGGAGAGGTTAAGAAGGAAATACTTCTTACAACTGCAAATGAATTAAAGATCTTAACATCAATCCTTAACAGAGAAAATACAAGCAAAGATATGGATACTGTAGTGAAGGGAGACTCTTCACTTCTGAACAAGGAACTTGGGCCATGATTGGGGGAGTTTGACACATTTCTTTGAGGATTATGTAATAAGACATAGAGAAGTTTAAGAAAAGAGTGGTCATTATGAAATGAAAATGCTGTTGATGATGGAGGACATTTACTAGTAGTATGTTGACTATTGGGAAATGAGAGGGTGGAAAGTGGAGTCCTCGTAGGGGCTTGGAAAATGTTACATTTCTGTAGGTCTTGATAAAGGAAGGGCAACCTAAAGTGTTTTCCAGAATGAAGTATGGATGATTGTAGTGATTGTAGTGTCCCTTGCTTATGAACGTTGGTAAGAAAGCTTTGACCTAGAATTCACTTCCAAGCATGATATCTTCTTTGAATGCATTCCCAAAGGACCATAACATTTTGGTGCATGTTGTGAGAAGATTGTTCAACCTTTTGGTTGACTTCTAGTAGGCAACAAAAAGGTTCACACTCTATGCAACCCAACACTTGTGTGTGCAGAAGTCAACATTTCAAGACAACTCTCCTCAGAGATCCAAGTCTTATGGAAGTTTGATTCATGTATGAAAGTGTCTATATCTAAACCTCCCCACAATTGTTTTGTGTGTTTTTCTATCCAATCGTTTAATCAAACATCGATCTCTTCATAAGTAAGAAATACTATGACATCCGAAGCCAACAATAACAAAACTCAAGAAGAGGGTAATAAGGTGACAGTGGTTAGCAAAACCACTAGAGGTGACTCAAAACGGTGGCAAGTGAAGTTCAATAAAAAGTAAAATAAGAATGTACAATAAGACATAGGTAGTGAGAAACATAGGTTCATCAAGAGGAAAAATATGGTTACCCAATTGGAGCACCAAAGAGATTGTCACTCAACTCCCTTGCCACAATTAGAGTGTTAAAATATGTGTTGGCATTGATGTTAAAGAATGATCGAAAGTTTTAATTAATTAATTAATTAAAAATCAGTAATAAACAAAGATGTAAATTAGAAGTTAATAAACAAAGATTTGGAAAGGCACTAATTGGAAAGACACAAAATGGAGAGGTGCGACCTGAAATATAAGAGGTATTTAAATGAAGTTTTGAATTAGAAGAAAGTGTCTCAAAAGTGCAGATCGCAGCAGCAGTAAGAAAAGGAGAGACCAAGAAGCATGAAGAATTTCCAGAGGCAGAATTGATGAATTAAGAAAAGATTGTAAAGTTATAAATATCAGAGAGGCAGGGTGGTGCTGGGGGCAAGTTGAAGCCTGTCAGGGAGGCTGTAGCCTCCTTCCAGTAGTAGTTGGAAAACATGGGTGTTGTAGCATCCTTATCTGTTGGTGCAGACAGAAAACTGGGATGTTGATGCATCCTTTCTGTTGTAGCAGAAAAACAATTTTGTAGAAATCATTTTATTAATGAGTTTGATTTTGTGGTTTTCTCTTTGAGGTTTCCACGATAAAATTATCTGCAGTTGTTTGTTTGATTCATAGCATATTTTTTTAAAATACTAATTGTTTTAATAAAAGAAAAAGAAGGCAATACCGATTCACCCCTCCCTCTCAGTATTGTTGGATAAACCAACAATTGGTATCAGAGCAAGATCCTTCACTATAGTTTAATCACTAGAATGAAGATCCTATTAAAACACTATGGATCAACAATAAGGTTTAGCTGCTAACATACCTCCATAATTCACAGGAGAAAATTATGCATATTGGAGTGTAAGAATGAGATGCCATCTAATGTCTCTTGGATGCAAAGTTTGGAATGCTGTTGAAAAGGGTTATAAAATACCAGATAGTCCACCTACAGATAAAGATGAACAAGATAAATATGAAGCCAATGCAAAAGCATTGAATGCAATTTTGAATGGATTGTCAAATTTAGTGTTTGTCAAAGTCATGCAATGTAAGACAACCAAAAATGCTCGGGACAAATTAAAAAATGTGTATGAAGGAGCTACCAAAGTCAAAAAATCCAAACTCCAAACATACAAAGGACAAT
The DNA here is from genome assembly GCA_027924585.1 of Larix kaempferi. Taxonomy (NCBI): domain Eukaryota; kingdom Viridiplantae; phylum Streptophyta; class Pinopsida; order Pinales; family Pinaceae; genus Larix; species Larix kaempferi. The sequence goes on along the minus strand of BSBM01000023.1, from coordinate 18,972,991 downwards.
TCGAAAGTTTAAAAATGAAAGAGGAGGAAAACATTGTAGAATATCTTCTAAGAGTTGATGAAATTGTCAATTCTATTAGAGGCTTGGGAGGAGAAATACAGGAGAAAGAGGTTGTTGAAAATGTACTAAGAACACTACCAATGAAGTATGACTCAAAAGTGTCTATTGTAGAAGATTGAGATGATCTTGACTTTCTTACAGTGGATGATTTACATGGAATCTTCACTGCCTATGAGATGAGAACAGAACAGAATAAACCATCAAGAAAAGAGACGACATTTAAAACCTCGAAAGAGTCAAAGAAATCTGAAGCATTACCCAAAAACCACTCTGAGAACTCAGATGATGAAGAAGCTCTTTTCATCAGGAAACTTGAGAAAGGTACTGGCAAGTACGAAGGAAAGCTACTCTTGAAGTGCTTTAACTGTGGAATAATTGGGCATTTTGCCTCAAAATGTCCCTATCCCAAACAAGATGATAGTGATGATAGAGAAACCTCTAAGAAAGTCAAGAAGAACACCGCAACAAACAAGAAGAAGTTTAATGGGAAGATCTTTTACACTATGGAAGATCTTTTGAATGGATTGTCAAATTCAGTGTTTGTCAAAGTCATGCAATGTAAGACAACAAAAAATGCTTGGGACAAATTAAAAAATGTGTATGAAGGAGCTACCAAAGTAAAAAAATCCAAACTTTAAACATACAAAGGACAATTCAAAATGTTAAAAATGAAAGAGGAGGAAAACATTGTAGAATATCTTCTAAGAGTTGATGAAATTGTCAATTCTATCAGAGGCTTGGGAGGAGAAATATAGGAGAAAGAGGTTGTTGAAAATGTACTAAGAACACCACCAATGAAGAATGACTCAAAAGTGTCTATTGTAGAAGATCGGGATGATCTTGATTTTCTAACAGCGGATGATTTACATGGAATCTTCATTGCCTATGAGATGAGAACAGAACAGAATAAACCATCAAGAAAAGAGGCAGCATTTAAAACCTCGAAAGAGTCAAAGAAATCTGAAGCATTACCCAAAAACCACTTTGAGAACTCAGATGATGAAGAAGCTCTTTTCATCAAGAAACTTGAGAAAGGTACTGGCAAGTACGAAGGAAAGCTACCCTTGAAGTGCTTTAACTGTGGAAGAATTGGGCATTTTGCCTCAAAATGTCCCTATCCCAAACAAGAAGATAATGATGATAAAGAAACCTCTAAGAAAGTCAAGAAGAACACCGCAGCAAACAAGAAGAAGTTTAATGGGAAGAAGATCTTTTACACTATAGAAGATAGTGAAACATAAATTCTATTCATGGGAATAGAAACTCAAGCTCCAGATGATGAATCGGATATGGAAGGAGAAGTGGACCTAAAGGCCGAACTCATAAGTGCTCTTGAAGAATTGAGAAAAAGTAAAAGGAAGATTGAATATTTAAGAACACAACTAGTTGATTATGAAGAAGGACAAAAGACAAGAGATAAGGAGTCAAGCCAAATCATTGTAGATCTGAAGATCCAGCTCCAAGAGGCTAAGAAGATTGAAGAGAACCTAGAATTGTAGCTCAAAGAAAAAATGCAAGAATCTGAAAGACTTGAAGCATAAATTATTCAGCTAAAAGGGAAACTTTATGAGAAATCTATTAAAACAAAATTTGAGAAGAACTCGAAGACTCTAGATGACATCCTAAGTGCCCAAAGACCATCAAGTGAAAAAATTGGGTTAGGATATAACAAAAAGAGTTATGTTGCTGCACTTATGAATCCAACCAAAGCAAGGGATAGTCAGAAATCTTATCCTCGCTTACATGAGAAAAATATGGTGCCTAGAAGATCAATGACAAGCAGGTATCATCAAATCTTTTTGGGTCACTGCTACTCATGTAATAATTTTGGACATAAAGCCCTGAATTGCAAAGCATATATGGAAAGGTTCATTTTCATAAGAAGAATACATCTAACAATTATCCAAAAGAAAGAAGAGGGAACCATAACTCCTTTGCACCTCTACAAAGCTATGATATAGAATGCTACAAATGCAATAACCATGGACATATAGCTAGAGAGAATGCAAACTGATGACTCCTACAGAAAAGAATATTGCAAAATGGTTTCAAGACAAAGAGTAGAGAAAGGTCTGGAAGAAAAATGAAATAGTAGAGAGGACAGAATCCATGATAGCTCTATGTGCAATAGAAAAACAAAATATATGGCCTGTTGATAGTGGATGTTCAAAACACATGAAATGAGATCCAAACAAGTTCATAACCCTAAGAAAAGATCAAAAGAGAAAAGTCACTTTTGGAGACAATATGTCTTTTAAGATAATTGGAAAAGGTACAGTTGCTATCAGAAATAAAATTAGAGCTGAAAATGTGTTGCTAGTAGAAGATTTAAGCCCTAATCTTCTCAGTGTGAGTCAAACATGTGATCAAGGCCACATCTGCATATTTGATTCCGAGAAATGTGAAATCAGGAAGAAAAACTCAGGAAAACTTATTAGGATTGCTGTAAGGAATTGAAGTAATGTATACATCCTAGAAAATGAAGAGCAATGCCACATGAGTCTGATTGATGAAAGTTGGCTATGTCATAGAAGGATGGGACATTTGAATTTTGACAATCTTATAAAGGTGAGTAAGAAGGAAACTGTAAGAGACTTGCCAAAGATTGTGAAGCCTCAAAATTCAGTCTGTAAATATTGTCAACATGAGAAACAAACTAAAGCCAGCTTTAGAATCAAGGAATATACATCCTTATAGCCATTGAAAATAGTTCACATTAAACCTTTGTGGACAAATAATAACTAAAATCTTGCAAGGAGAATCTTATTTCATGTTGTTCATTGATGATTATACAAGGATGACTTGGGTGACATTCCTCAAAGAAAAATCAAAAGCTTTTGAGAAGTTCAATTTTTTTAAAGCAATGGTTGAGAATGAGACAAATCTAAAACTCAAATGTTTAAGGTCAGATAATGGGGGAGAGTTTACCTAAAACGAATTCAATGAGTTTTGTGAAACCCATGGGATTAAAAGACAATTTTCAGCTCCAAGAACTTCTCAGCAAAATGGCGTTGTGGAAAGAAAGAATAGGACAGTCCAAGAAGCAGCCAAAACTATGCTTAATGAAGCAAAACTTTCAGATGCATATTGGAGAGAAGCATTATATACAACTGTTTATATACTCAATAGAGGACAACTCAGAGTAAATTATGACAAGACTCCTTATGAGCTATAGTATGGAAGACCTGCCTCTGTCAAATATTTCAGAGTGTTTGGTAGTAGGTGCTACATAGAGAGGAATGATGATGATCTTCGTAAGTTTGACTCCAAAACCGATGAGGGAATATTTCTAATATTTCTAGGATATTCATCCACCAAGAAAGCATACAGATGTTACAATCAAAGACTACACAAGATCATAGAAAGTGTAGATGTAAGAATAGATGACATGAAGCCAAGAAGAACTAGAACACAAGATGATGAGATAACAAATAATGATAAGGAGGAGAAAGACTCACAAAGGAAAGAGGATTCACAAGATGAAGAAGAAATTTAACAAGAAGAAAAGGAAGATGAGGTATCTCAAGAAAATGACAAAGAAGATTCTCCAAGACCTGATACAAGAGCACCATCAAGAAGAATTCAAAGAGATCATCTCGAAAGTCAAGTTATTGGTGACATAAATACTGGAGTTAAAAGAAGAAGAAGGTTAATATATGATCAAGAACAAGCACTACTTTCGCTAGTAGAGCCTAAAACATTTGCAGAAGCTAACAAAAGTGATGATTGGATCAAAGCTATGAATGAGGAGCTGGACCAAATAGAGAAGAACCAAACCTAAGAAATTGTACCAAGACCTAAAGACAAGAATGTGATTGGGACCAAGTGGATCTTCAAGAACAAGTTAAATGAATATGGTAAAGTAATAAGAAACAAGGCCAGACTAGTATGCAAGGGATATGCTCAAGTGGAAGGTATTGACTTTGAAGAAATGTTTTCCCCTGTAGCAAGACTTGAAGCAATGAGGATGTTCTTAGCTTTTGCATGTTACAAAAATTTCAAAGTATATCAAATGGATGTTAAATCTGCATTTCTGAATGGAAATCTTGAAGAAGTATATATTGAACAACTTGAAGGTTTTCTCTTATCAGAAAACCAGGATTATGTTTGCAAATTAAAAAGGGCACTCTATGGTCTCAAACAAGCTCCAAGGGCATGGTTCTCAAGACTTGACAACTACTTGAAGCAACAGATATACATAAGAGGGGCCATTGACAGTAATCTCTACATAAAATTTGAAAATGAGAATATGATCATTGTTGTTATTTATGTTGATGACATCATATTTTAAAGTGATCTACAAGTCCTGAGTGTAAACTTTGCTTTAAATATGAAGAAAGAATTTGAAATGTCTTTGTTGGGAGAGCTAACATTCTTCTTAGGATTACAAGTCACTCGATCAGACAAAGGGATTTTCATTTTTCAAACCAAGTACATTAAAGAGATGCTAAAAAATTTTAAGATGGAAGACTCCAAGCCTGTTAGTACCCCCATGATCACTGGATATAAGTTAAGCAAAGATGATGAATCTTTGGAAGTGGATCATGCTATGTATAAATCTATGATAGGTAGTCTGCTATATGTGACAACTACAAGACCAAATGTGATGCAAGCTGTAGGATTGGTTGCTAGATTCCAATCAGCCCGCAAAGAAACACATGTAACAATAGTAAAAAGAATTCTCAAATATTTGAAAGGTACTATGGAGTATGGTTTATGGTACCCAAAAGGCCAAGACTTCACTTTAAAAGCCTTCACTGATGCAGATTGGGCTGGAAGTGTTGATGACCAAAAGAGTACCAGTGGAACAGCATTCTACTTGGGAGAGTGTTTGGTATCATGGCTAAGCAAGAAACAACCCTCCATTGCACTATCTACAACATAATCTGAATATATTGCTGCTGCATTATGTTGTACTCCAGTCATTTGGATGAAGCAGACATTGGAAGACATACTTGTGAAGTATGATCATCCCATAGTGATAAATTGTGACAATACCAGTGCCATAAACATATCAAAAAATCCTGTCATGCACTCTAAGACTAAGCACATTCCAATAAAATATCACTTTCTAAGAGATCAAATGTCACAAAAGGTTGTCAAAATGGAATATATTGATACAAAGGAACATATAGCCGATATCTTCACTAAGCCATTACCTAAAGAAGCCTTTGAGTATCTTAGACAAAAATTGGGAGTAATCTCCTTCCAGTAGATAAAAAAAAGATAATACCTTGTCAGGGGGAGACATGTTGACAGGGGGAGCTGTAAAAAGGGGGCCTTTTTCATTGTTGTCAAAGGGGGAGACTCTCTTTGGTGTTGCCATCAATGCCAAAGGGGGAGAATGTTAAAATACGTGTTGGCATTGATGTTAAAGAATGATCGAAAGTTTTAATTAATTAATTAATTAAAAATCAGTAATAAACAAAGATTTAAATTAGAAGTTAATAAACAAAGATTTGGAAAGACACAAATTGAAAAGACACAAGATGGAGAGGTGCGACTTGGAATATAAGAGGTATTTAAATGAAGTTTTGAATTAGAAGAAAGTGTCTCAAAAGTGCAGATTGCAGCAACAGTAAGAAAATAAGAGACTAAGAAGCATGAAGAATTTCCAGAGGCAGAATTGATGAATTAATAAAATATTGTGAAGTTATAAATATCAAGGAGGCAGGGTGGTGTCGGGGGCAAGTTGAAGCCTATCAAGGAGGTTGTAGCCTCCTTCCAGTAGCAGTTGGAAAACATGGGTGTTGTAGCATCCTTATTTGTTGGTGCAGATAGAAAACTGGGATGTTGATGCATCCTTTCTGTTGTAGCAGAAAAACAATTTTGTAGAAATCATTTTATTAATGAGTTTGATTTTGTGGTTTGCTCTTTGAGGTTTCTACGATAAAATTCTCTGTCGTTGCTTGTTTGATTCGTAACATATTTTGTTTTAAATACTAATTGTTTTAATAAAAGAAAAATAAGGCAATACTGATTCACCCTCCCTCTCAGTATTGTTGGATAAACCAAGATAGAGATCTCTCAAAAATTGGCAAATGGAGACAAAATAGGGTTGTGAAATTGGTGACAATTCATCAATAGTAAGGATCCAACCAATCCCTTTACGTAATTTTTTCTAGTCATAGTTGATCCACACTTACCCTATACAATGCGTAGTGAGATCAAGCTTTTGAACAATTATTCATCCCTAGAGTAGGGGCTCGATGAACATTGGCCATGAAGTTGAACCTTACGATATAGAATATTAAAGGAGCATCTAGGAATATCAAAAGAGTGGTTGTTAGGCCAATAGTCTTCGATTTGCTTCTTTCATAAGAAATCAAAATCTCTAGTTTTCATTTACAAACCTCAATGAACATTTGTTGAAATGGGGATACATTATTGCAAGCCCCAATGAAAGTAAAGGTGATGTAATGTGTGTTGTGGCATCTTGGTCAGCCCCTTATGCTATTGACATTGGAGAGGATCCAATGGCTAGACGTTGTTGGATGATAATAATGTTTCCATGCAAGGTTTGGGTTTTCTCCTTAGTTAATGTTCCCTACTACCCCCGCAAGTTGCACTTGGATGGACTTCTAGTTGAGCCGCCAAAAGAATGAACAATCACTTGTTCATTTTCAGAGTTCAGAAGTCCAGTCGGCCATTATGGCTCTTCTTTTTCTTTTTCTTCATCTATATTCCATACGCCCATGGGGGAATTGTAATAAAATGACGTAGCATGATGAATTTTTGTAAAAAGTTTGGCCTACTAAGACTTGGTTACTAGTACAGTAATTATATCTTTCTTTTCAACAACTTATAATTTTTAAGTTTTTTCACTCAATATCTTCCAAAGTTGGAGTATTATTGTCCTGGCAGTTAGGCCTTGGGGGTTTATTAAAGCCTAGTGTCTGATGTATATTACCATGCTAGTCATTAAAAAATCCTAGAGTCTTATGGACATGCGTTAAGTCCTCCTTAGTTTTCTAAAGGTTTTTCGTCAATAAAAAATTCCCCGTAAAAACAAGATGTTTTCATTGTAAAAATTGAGTCAGTTAAAAAAGTGGTACTAGGAGGCATCATATGCCTTGGGGGTGCTTGTTTTCTTGCTTAGAGGACCCACTTTATCCATGTACCCACTTTGATAGTGAAAATAGTGATTTTAATTACTTAAAATTATTTTCTCTTGAAAAAGGTGAATAAAAGTCAAATAAATGTGAAAAAATCAGCATCCCAAAAATTGAGGAAGCATGTTTGGGACATGTTTTAGTCTTCTGCAGTGGTGGCGAGTTGATTGGGAGTCTAGGGAAATTGAGAGAGAGCTAAACCTTTTGATTGAAGTCATGATTGAGATCTCATATGAGGGGGGGCACATTCTCCATGAGGGGGGCACATTTCCCAATGCAAAGGTGGCGTAGGATGAGAGGAAGAGCGACCTACCTCTTGAGAGGTGGCGCTTACCAACTATTTTGTATCATAGTTGGAATTCTTGTGAGCCACCAGTTTCATGATCGTGTCAAATGTTCATCATCAGTGTTCAGAAGTTCAGAAGACTTTTTCAGGGCCAATTTTAGCCCCTTTGTAATAATTGCATGTCCAGACCCTCATAGGGGAATTGTAATAAGTTGGTCTAAGCATGAATATTTTGTAAAAGAATTGGCCTACCTTTGGTTTGGCTATCACGGGGATACTCTAGAGTGTTTTTTCCTTAGGAATTATGCATTACTCTTCAGTGGCGTATAATTCCTGAGTTTTTCACTCACACCTGCAAAGCTGGAGTATTTACCATGGTGGTCGAACCTAGGGAGGTTATTAAAGTCTGTGTCTATGTATTTTTACATGCTAGCCATCAGTATTGAGTCGTATGGACATGCACTAGGTCCCCTAAGAGTTTGGTTTCATTCCGATAAAAATATATATATATATTTTTATTTTTTTATTTTTTTTATTTTTATTATTATTATTTTTATTTTTTTATTTAATTTAATTAATTTATTTATTTATTTTTTTCTCTGTAAAATTAGACAATTTTTTAATTTAATTAGAAAAATTTAAAGTGTAATAAAAACATGGTCTGGAGGTGGAATTTGGCGTGGGGATGCTCGTTTTCACGCTAAGAGTGTCCTCTTTAACCTAGGACCCACTTTTCCTGGGTTTCAGGCGATTAAATTGTCATTTGTGGCAATTTTTCTTAAATATGCTACAAAACGACACTTAAATGTTAAGTGTGCTACAAAATACACAGAAGTCAAAAAAAATAAATCCAAAAAATGATTTAAAAATGTATGGAAAGGGTGGCATAATATTTTAGTATGGAGGGCGACCATGTTTATGGAATAAAGCACATGCCAAAATAAAACTTTGGATAACGAATGGTTACCTTGATTTTAGAGATGCGCCATTCCTCACGTTGTCGGGTTTACATGCATAAACCATTCGCAAGTGAAAGGATTGGGCGTTGGTTACAAAGTGAGAGGGGCGCCCCTTTTGTGAGGTGGCTGCCACCTCATCCCTCACACCAACCCGAAACTCCAAGCATTCAATTCAACGCATAGTTAACTCCCTCTTCAAGGAGTCGCCCTCCATGGAGCCATGCACACCCTCTCCTTTTGCTATAAAAGCAGGGTTATGCTCCATTCTTCCAGATGGGATTGCAATGAACCTCTGCTATAATTGTGTGTAATGCTTTTTCTATTTGGAAAGCTGTTTATGAATAAAGTGAAGACTTTGGAAGTCTAAATGGTGTAAAATCTCACGATGAATGCTTGAATCAAGGTGATAGTAGCTTAATTTCATTTTTCTTTCATATGCAAGATTGCTAGCTTAGAAGGCTCTCTGTAGTCCATAGAGTAGACATTTGAGGTTTTCAACTTGTTTACTTGTGCTAAGTTATCTAAGATTTAAAAGTAGCAAATTGTAGTCAGTTATACTAATGCTCTTTTGATTTTATTTAGTTTATCACTCTATATTTGATCTTGTTTGTTGAAGGTTGTTTGAGTTTTGTAGACCATCGAAGGTGAAGGAGAACTTGGAGCTCAATTGCTTCCTTATTATCTTCGCCATCTTTTCATAAAAAAACCTAATAGTTTTGTTCTACAGACACTTCCAAAGCCATCTCATTGTTTAGGCTTGGGCTTGGGTTTCTCCTTTCCATCCTTTTCAAAATTTAAACAAATCTCTCTCTTGGTTCCTTTATTTTCATAACAAATAGATCTAATTTTTTTTAAAGATTATCTAATCATCCATCTGTTATATGCTTAGGAAGATCTAAAGAGTTTCATATTTTTCATATTTCAAGTTTAGATCTAGTCCTAGTTGGTTAATACTTGAAGTTTAAAGTTTTTATTATTTTGCAAGTATTAATATTTTGTAAATTTTTGTATTATTGAGGCTAATCCACTAATCCAAATAAATCATAGTTTGCTGGATTTTATATCTGTTTTACAAGAAAAGCAAGGATAAGAAGTGAAATTTTTAGCTCAAACACAAAACTCCCATTTCTCCAACCCCTTGCTCTCCCTTAGCCTTTTTGAAAAGCCTAAGTCTCTTGAATCTCATTGCAAAGTGGATCAAGAGCACTCTCTACCGGAGAGTTAATTAATTGTAAATAATTAATAAAAGAGCAAGTGGGATTACGACTCCCACACCCCTCTTCCCCCATTTGGGGGAAGCCTGTATATGTCCCTTGTGTTAGACACAATGGCTCACTGAGAGGGGGAGGGTGAATCAATGTGTAGGAAAATTTAAATTCTCTTCTTAATTTCTATTATTCAGCCAAATATTCATCAATGCATCATACGACCATTTTCATCATTTCATTAACATCCATCACTTAATCATTTATGAATCAAAAGCATTATTGAACCATAACAAAAACCACAACACCAAAGAACACAAGTCAATATAATTTTTGTAATCTTTTTGTATTTGATGGGATCGGCTACAACCGTTAAGGTAAATCAACACCAACTGATACAAAGAGCACCAACTCCTCATCCAAGACCCAGCTTGGTTTTCTTAGACCCAACCAAGAACGGTTGAGGTATCCAAACCTTAGATGCAAGACTAGCTTGCATTGACAATACAATATACACACTCATGTCATCACACACACACACACATATCATTAACAATCACTGTCACTTCAACAACATCAGCACTTGTCTCTGTCTTGTCCAAAACTGTCCCCTTCAGCTCTTATCGCTGCCTTGTCAAAAACTATCCACACCAGCACTTGTCTCTATCTTCATGCTGAGCACATCATTCCGTCTTCAAGGAGCACACCAACATCATTCATCACATATTCATGTTAGAAGCACATCATCATAATTTATCTTCAATCTGTCCATGACTTTGTTATCAACCTACTGTCCATCATCATTCTGCCCAAGCATTCATCATTCAATATAACTTCAATATGTCCACCAGCTTGTATGCATGTCATCAATATTTCATTATGTTGTCCATGTCTTCAACATGTCCACAACCTATCATTGTTGTAGCATTGCTCTGTCCATCATTCAATTTACCAGCATGTATTTATTCTTCATGTCTTCATCAACCAGCCAACCCAGAAATAAAGATAAGAGATAGTTACATTGTTGCTCCCATTGCTTCTGCTGCTGCTGCTACTCCACCGAGACTGTCCTCATCCCGACACCAGAAAATCAGAGCTACTTGTGCATCTGAAATCTTCCTCACTCTTCAAACCAACGAATTGAACTTTATTTATACTTCACTTATCCATGTTTTTGGGAGGCCGACTTGTCAAAATTTAATCTCATTTTATCAAATGATATATATATTTTATTCCATGTTATCATCAACAAATATATATATATATATATACAATTTTGGTCTTTTGTGCCACATTAGCAAAGTGGGATTAACACCACTTTACCCCTTCTTACTTAGCCTTCCATGTACCCGCAATATCCTTAAACAAATGCCCGCATGAGCCACCAAGATGCCCGCAATAGATCTTCTTTGCCACATAATGTTTTCTTCTAGTCCACATCTTCAACTGTCCTTTCAAATATTTATTAATAAATAAATATTTACTTGGTTATTTTATGCCCGCAGATGTCATTACGATGCCCGCATAAGGCCTTTAATTATGCCCGCAATGGGTTTGTATTTATGCCCGCACGGTCTTTCAATATGCCCGCATGGGCTTTCCTACAAGTGTTCGCAATGGGCATTCCAAATGCCCGCATCATGTCTTAAGCAAAATGCCTGCAACTTCCTTGTCATCATCCTTGTCCAAGTCTTCAATGCTACTTGCCATGTGATCCATGTCACCATCACACACTTGCTTGCTTTGTGTGTTCTCTATGTTCAGTCTTGTGCCTTGTCATTGTCCTTTGTCATTAATGTATTGTCGTCAATGACAATCATATTCATCAATCTCCCCCTTTGTCATTGATGGCAACCTGATTTCTCCCCCCCTTTGACATTAATGACAAAGGGCCAATTAACCATTAAAGGCTTCACAATACCCCCAAAAATGTATCTTTGAATACATCATGAAAAATTTTCAATTTGTTAATTTGTTGTTCTTTCAATGTTTTTGCTGCTATATGACATATTGTTCCCCCTGAGCTTGTGTCCATTGAAACAACTTGTCCTTAAAATTTCATCATAATTCTGACTTTCTTCAATTTTTCCATTCAAATTTCATACTGCCATGTCACCTAAGTTTGGATCCTTAAGCTTCATTGTGTTCTTCATATCCTTCAGATTTGACTTAGATCTGTGCAGGCTTTAACAAATTTGAAATGATTAGCTTTGCCTCAACTGACTGCTCCCCATAAATTCATGATCACTCTTTTCATTAGCGTGCTAATATGTCTTTTGGATTGCTGCCTCTGATTCATCAACAAAATGTAGTAACATGTCTTTTTAGAAGTTTTGAACATGTTTTTATTGAACTCCAATATTTCAACGGTCCTTCTTGACCATAGAGATATGCTTGGCAGTACACATGCCTGCCTTAAACTGGTGCTTCCTTGTAGATTTTCAATACTGATAGCTGCTCTAGTAAATTCATAAAAGGTAAGCATGCATCACCATGCTACTTCATGTTGTTTATCAACAATACTCCCCCTATCAATATGCCAATGTATTTAGGGTCCACAGGTTCTGCTCTCCATTTGTTTTGAACAATTCAAGCTCATTTTCAAATTAGGCCGAATATAATTTTTTCCACAAAATTCTTCAGTAGTTTCAAGTTTTTCAAGCTTCTTTTCAGAAATCTTCAATCATGTTTTTCACAACACTCTTCTTGTCAAATCAGGCTGAAAAGTATTCTCTTCAGTACATTGCTTCCTTTTTCAAGAGTAACAAGCTCGAGCTTGTCCACTTTAATCTTAACAAGTTTGATCTAACTTTTTTTTTGTCCGGGACACTTCAAATCTGCCATTGGGTACACTTTGCGTGTCGTGCAAAATTAACTCTGATTTGTCTTCAGAAATCAATGATAAAAATCTCGATAACCATCTACTTTCCAAACTCCATCTCTGCATTAATTTCTTCTGTTAGCAACTTTCTGTTGGAGTAACCCTAGATGCATCTTTGTGTATGCCTCATCTGTTGTACTTATCATTAATTTTGCTTTACTAGACTTGTGTATTCTGCCTAGATCACCATGCCATGATCCAATATTTTTCACTCTTTCTTCTTTCCATCGGGTTACCTTAGAACAATAATGTCAACCTGTTTTCAAACAATGTCAATGAAAGGCAACTTCAACATCTTGACTTTTGATATCTCCCCCTTACACATGCATATCTTGATTTACATTTCAACCACGATCCTTGGACCTGATTTTTGCTTGGAGTAGTCATCAATTCTCCTTGAGTTCATCCTCCAATAATGAGCTCATGGTGTACTTAAAGTCTTTAAAAGACTTCAAGTATGGCTTGCCACATGGCAGCCATCTACCTTTGTGCACTAATCCTCAACTTCATTCAGATTTAGCAAAATATTTTTCTTCACCCACACTTGCTTTTTGACATCTGTCTTTTCATCATTTTCTCCATTATCTTCATTGGTTTTCCTAGCTGAGCTATATGTTAATCTTCTCATAGTGTTCCAACAGTCTTGAGCTTTGTGCCCAAAACCATTGCAATCAGTACATTTCTTAGTCCGACAATGTGCAGCAATGTGACCAAACCGATTTCATGTCCAACACCTAACTGAGTTGTTGAAACTTTCAACACTTCTCTGATCAACTTCTTTTCTGCATCCTTGAGAATGTCCTTGACTGTAGGTTCTTGTCTTTTGATCTTCAAAACTTCTTGTATTGGTATTCTTCCAAGATTCACTTGTTCTTCTTGTTGATGTGTTCAAGGGGCTCCTCCTTGATTGATTTCTTTGACTTGCACAATCTTGGGATTTGTGACCAAACCCACTACACATGTAGCATATTAAAGTATGACAGGTGGCAGCAATATGTCCATCTTGGTTACATGTCCAACATCTAACCTTGTCATTTTTCCTTCCAATATTCTTTCTTCCATCTACACAATCCATTGCCTTGTGACCAAAGTTATAACAAGAAAAACAATAACCGTTAAATCCATTTTCATACCTTGGATCTTGTTTCCATATTGGAATTGTTTCTTTGCTTTGAGGATTGGACCTAGCTCCTTGATGTATTCTTGAACTTCCAATGTCTTTGTTGTCATGTGTAGGTACATGGAGAGTAGCTTTGGATGATGATGGACCTGCTTCTGGAGTCTTGGGATACCAAGTGTTTTGTTCTTCTTTCTTCTTGAACCCAAGACCAGATTTCTCAAAGAGAGACCTTTGGCAATCCAAAATTTCTTCCAAGATGACTGAGTTGTGTTTGAGCTTGTCATATGCATCAGATTTTTCATTTTTCTTCTTGAGTCCAACCACTTCCATTTCAAGATTTTGACAAGTCTTCTCTTTCTCATCTAGCTGGTATTTCAACACTTCTTCTATTCTTTTGGCTTCCTCCAATTGAATCTTCAAATCAATATTATTTCTTTTTGTCTCTTCAAGCTCTTTAGGATCTTCACCAATATTTTCTTGTTCTTTTCCTAGTTCAGCCTTCAATCTTCCGACCTTAATATTTTGATCTTCTAACTCATCTTGTATATCTTTGTTTTTGAGTTTCAATCTCATGATCAAGGTCTCTGTCTCCTTTTGGTATTTTTCAAATGCTCCCATAATCTTCCTTCTAAGCCTTGAATTGAACTTGATATCCATATCCAATAGAGTGCATGCAAATGCCTTTTTGACTTTCAACAAATCTTCCTTCTCATCCCTTGTTAGTAGAATCTCAACATCATCACATTCAAAATTATTGCTAACAAAAGAGTCCTTACCTTCACTTGCATTCGCAGTTTGAGCCACCTTCTCTTCTTGCTTGTCATCTTCAGAGATATTGACTTCTGTTTTTTGATTTCCTTTTTCAGTGTCTTGTATTTTCTTTTGGTATTTACTCTCCAATTTGAGCCATAGATCCTTTGCTGAAGTACATTCCCCAATACCTTCTTTGATTGATCTTGGAAGTCCATCCAAGAGAAATTTCATGGCTGTGGTATTATCCTTCTTTGTCTCTTTCTGTGTTGTTGCTTTTCCCTTCTTGGTTGATGGATTGGGTAGATTGATCACAATATCCCAAACTCCATAATTCTTTAGGTAGGATTTGATTTTGCTCCTCCAACGAAAATTAATCCTTCCCATCAAACATAGATACATCATTGATGAATTCTTCTTTTGGATCCATAATTGTGTCCATGGATCTCCTTCATTTTATAGAGAGATTTTTCTATAAAATCGAGCATGCTGCGGATGGCAGTATCGAGAAGTACAAAGCTCAGTTTGTGGCACGAGGGTTCTCATAGGTAGAGGGAGTTGATTACTATGAGACCTTTGCACCAATTGCTATATTTTCTTCGATCAGAGCAACGATCTCCATTGTTGCAGAGATGGGTTGGAGGATTCATCAGATGGATGTGAAAACCGCTTTTCTGAACAGTTTTCTACAGGAGGAGGTGTATCTGGAGAAGCCTTAGGGCTTTGATATTCATGGGAGAGATTCACATGTGTGTATGATGAAAAAGGCCTTGTATGGTCTAAAGCAAGCCCCTCGGGATTGGTACTCGAGGATTGATACTTATTTGCTTTCGATTGGGTTTCAGAAGAGTGAGCTTGATCCCAACCTATACTTCATTGTGGTTGGGGGTGATCCGCTCATTCTTCTACTATATGTTGATGAATTGATCATTACAGGAGCATAGTACCTAATTGAAGCATGTAAGAAAGACCTTGCTTCAGAGTTTGAGATGAATGATATTGGACTGATGCATTACTATTTGGGGATGAAGATTTGGAAGGAGGATGGACATGTTTTCCTGGGGCAAGGAAAATATGCTGTAGATGTTCTGAAGAGATTTCAGATGGAGGAGTGCAGACCCATGTCCACACCCATGAACACCAACTGGACGAAGCTTCATGTTTCTGAGGGAGAGTTGGTGGATCCTACTTTGTATCGTCAGTTGATGGTAGACTTATTTGGTCAAGAGCTGAGACCTACAGTGATACATTGTGATAATTAGAGTTGCATCAAACTCTCTGAGAATTCGGTATTTCATGACGGGTCAAAGCACATTGAGATCATGTATCACTTCATCAGATATTATGTTCAGACAGGAGCTGTACAGTTGCAGTATGTTTCTATTGATGAGCAGGTGGCAGACATTCTCACGAAGTCTTTGGGTAGAGGGAAGCATGTTTATTTCAGAGACAAGTTGGGAGTGGTGAAGAACACCTTCCTCAATAAAAGAGAGTGTTGAAATGTTACCAAGGAAGTGTTGTTCACCCTTGTGTTTCCTTGGGTGGACAAGGACACTTTAAAAGATTGAAAAGTGTTGAATTTCGTACCTAGGAAAGTGTTTCCCTAGGTGACTTTTGCCTTAGTCACTTAAAATGGGGAAATAAAGTGACCCTTGCATTAAATGACTTGAGATGAGCATTTAATTTGACTTGATGGATTAATGTCACTTTTTGATAAATTTAAGTGTGGTGAGTGAAATTAATTTTTCATGAGAATTAAATGAGCTTTTATTATCATCCGCTCATCTAAGCCAATCTCAGCCATTGGATTAGATGGCCTTTCATTCACTCTAGGGTTTAGTAAAAAAGGCAAGGGAAGGCATTTTTGCTTTCACTTTTTTGGTGAAGGAGAAGAGAAGAGAGAGAGCTAGAGTGGGCACGATTTCTGAGGCAACAATTTCTGGGCATTTTCAGTGGGCACAAAAACTGAGGCAGTGAGATAATTTCAGTGGGAACAGAAACTGAGGCTGTACAACAGGGTACAATGGCACAGTTTTCGAGGAAGCAAGTTGGGCGTGAATCCCGAGGTAGAAATTCTGGGCATGAATTTCTAGAAATTTCAGGCACAGATTTTGAGGACCGTATAGATTGTACTTTCTAGCACAGAAATCGAGGTTTTGTTTCTGCACAGATTTCAAGGCAGTCAACACAGAAATCGAGGCACTGTTTTGGCACAAAAATTGAGGAAGCTGGGCACTAACTTCGAGGCATCTTCTAAGTGATTTTTTGGTGGAGATAAGTTTTGTTGTTGACTGAAAAATTACTGTACTGAATTATTTTGAAGAAATAAAATCATCCTCACTCTCTCTAACAGGTTTTCTCCTTGCGGGTTTTTCCTGGGCGTTTAGCCAGAAATTTCTGAGTTTGAAATTTTATGGTGTGCATGAATATTTAATTTTCTGTCTGTAAAAATTGAGTTTCAGCAGTGTTTTTGAACTCTGAAAATTTTATGTTATTTCCAACCATTAACAAAAACTAGGTTGGGCATTAAATAATGAAAATGTGACTCAAAAACCGAGTTGGGTTGAAATCTCAGAAAATTTTTATGGTATCAGAGCTTGGTGGGAAGAAAACTAAATTTATTTCAGTCAGTCAATGATTTCTTTTGTCAGTGGGCAGCATCTTGTTGAGTTGGCAGTGAGATGGCTACAAGACTTAGGTTGGAAGATAGGTTAGATGGGACAGGGAATTTTGTTCCATGGAAGTTTAAAATAATGCTTATCTTGGAGGAAAATGAATTATGGGATGAAGTGGTAAAAATACTATAGCCAAACCTATTCAGATTCCCGCTACTACAGATGCACAGGCATTAGCAGCTTTCAACAAGAAGGACTGTAAGGCTAGGAGAATTGTTCTTGATACAGTTAAAGACCACATTATTCCACATATTTTAGGTAAAGACCGTGCATATAAAATGTGGGATGCCTTGACCAGTTTATACCATAGCACTAATGAGAACTGAAAGATGGTCTTAAGAGAAAAGATAAAAGGTATAAAGATGAATGGTGGAGAGGGAGTGACATCTTACCTTACTATGATATCTCAGGTTAGAGATGAGCTTGCAGCAGTTGGGGAGTAGTTACAGCTATTGAGTTTGTGCAGACAGCAGTGAATGGGGCTTCCAAGCCTTGGGTTGTTTTTGTGCAGGCTATAGTTGGCATGGAGAACTTACCTTCCTGGGATAGACTGTGGGATGATTTTGTACAGGACGAGACCAGGAGAGGTCTTGTGTAGGGTAGCTCTTCACAGGGTAGGGAGGATGAGGAGAATGTGGCATTGACTGCAAAAGGAAAGAAGAAGAAGAAGGGTCCCAAGCAGCAGCAGGGTGGGAAGACGAAAAACTTAAGCAAAGTCAAGTGCTTTGATTGTCAGGGATTTAGGCACTATGCTTCACAGTGTCCAAAGAAGAAGAAGAAGCAGCAGACAACAGCCTCAACGGAGATTGATGATTTTGGAGAGAGATTTCAGAGAGAGTTTTCTCTATGTGCTGGACATGTTGAGAGAGAGAGAGAGCCTCTATTATTACCAACACTGATTTGGATATTGAGACGAAGTATTCTTTGTTGACTGGCCATCAGATTGGGTGCTTCCACCACCAACACTTGGTATATTGATAGCGGAGCTTCGAGTCACATGACAGGTGTAGATGTGGAGGTTGTACTGGGAGATGACACCATTGTCAGAGCAGTTGGTCGTGGGACCATTACTTTTAAGAGGGAGTCCACGAGTCCTATGATTTTGAGGGATGTGTTGTTTGTTCTTGGGCTGAAAAAGAACTTGGTATCAGTTTCCACTATAGAGGATAGGGGTCTTGGGGTTTGTTTCGTGGATGGAGATGTGCGTATATTCCCCAAGAATGCAGGATCATCTACCTCTTTGGACATTGGGGTTATATGTGGGAAACTATACAAGATCTTATTTCAACCTCAACATGCTTTGGCACACAGCAACAACAGTGAGATTTGCGAGCTATGGCATCGGAGAATGGCCCATTTACATCATCCAACTTTGAGATTGTTGAGGAGTATGGTTACAGGTCTACCAGAGTTCAACACAGAGCATAGTGATGTATGCAGGGGGTGTGCTTTGGGAAAGTACACCAAGACTGCTTTTCCGAGCAGTGACAACAAGTCAGTAGGGGTACTTGATTTGATTCACTCAGATTTATGTGGTCCCATGTCATCTGTTTCCTTGACGGGTTTTGAGAATTATGTGACTTTCATCGATGACTATTCCAAGAAAACCTGGATCTACTTCTTGAGGAGAAAGAAGTTAGTTGACGTCTTGCGGATCCTCCAAGAGTTCAAAGCTCTTGTGGAGAATTAGACAGGGAGGGGGATTCAGGTTCTGAGATCAAACAATGGGGGTGAGTATACCTCCAATGATTTCGATGAGTTTTGCAGACAGGAGGGCATATAGAGATAGTTGACAATTCCATATACTCTTGAGCATAATGGAGTGGCTGAGAGGAAGAGCAGGGCTATTATGGGAGCAACGAGAGATATGCTTCATGATTAGAGTCTTCCTTTCTTTCTTTGGGCAGAGGCTTGCAGTACAACTGTTTACCTTCAGAACATGAGTAGTCCCCACCGTGCCTTGGGGAGGAAGACTCCTGAGGAGATGTTCACAGGAAAGAACCCCGAGGTTGGTCATTTTCGCATATTTGGCTGTTTGACTTACTCTCATGTCCCTTCTTAGAAGAGGACAAAGTTGGAGCCCACTGCAGAGAAGGGCATCTTTGTGGGCTATGATGAGACTTCGAAGGCTTTCCGCATTTATTTTCCTGCACTCAGGAAAGTTGTTGTGAGGTGGGAAGTGAGGTTTGAGGAGGAGAGATCCTTCAGGAAGTCTAGAGAGTTGGAGTATGAGGAGTCACGGGCTCCCACACCTCAGGTGACACAAGTATCTTCAGTTAAGAGTATGGGGTCACAGGTTTCTGGAGTTACTGGTCCATAGGTTACAGACACAGGTTCTACAGGTACAGCGGTTCAGCCAGCAGGTATTTCGGGGATAGGTTCTAGATCTTTGGGTTCACCTGCTACTGCCTCACAGGTTGTTGGGCCATCTACTTCTGGCAGTTCTTCAGATGAGGATAGATCGGTTTGGGAGCCACCTTTAGGGAAGAGGAAACCTAAATGGCTTCGCGATACCTTGAAGGAAGCAGAGCCATTTGGTAGGCCCCAGGAGCCAGTTAGGATGGTTGTGATGCCTCACATATTGGGTATGGCACTAGTTGCTAGTCTTCGTGAGTCAGAGCCTTCTACATTTGAGGAGGCCTCTCAGCATCAGGTTTGGAGAGATGCCATGATGAAAGAGTACCATTCCATCATGAAGAATGATGTATGGGAGATTGTACTGAGATCAGAGGGGAAGTCAGTGGTTACCTCCAAGTGGCTTTACAAGGTGAAGCATGCTGCAGATGGTAGTGTGGAGAAGTTCAAGGCTTGTTTTGTGGCACGGGGGTTTTCATTGATAGAGGGAGTAGATTATGATGAGACCTTTGTGCCGGTTGCTAGATATTCTTCCATTATAGCAGTGATTTCCATGGCAGCATAGATGTGTTGGAAGATCCACCAGATGGATGTGAAGACCGCATTTCTTAATGGTCTTCTGCTAGAGGAGGTTTATTTGGAGCAGCCCCAGGGCTTTGAGATTCATGGGAGGGATTCTCATGTGTCCAGGCTGAAGAAGGCCTTGGATGGTCTGAAGCAAGATCCTCGAGCTTGGTATTCCAGGATTGATGCATATCTAATGTCGATGGGATTTCAGAAGAGTGAGGTTGATCCCATTCTTTACTTCATTGTGGTTCATGGGGATCCACTCATTCTTCTGTTGTATGTTGATGATTTGTTTATCATAGGGGAGGAGCGTCTCATTGCTGCTTGCAAGAGAGATCTTGATTCAGAGTATGAGATGACATATATTTGGTTGATTCACTATTATTTGAGGATGGAGGTTTGGCAGGAGCCTAGTCATATTTTCCTGGGACAAGAAAAGTATGCTGCAGATGTTCTGAGGAGATTTCAGATGGATGGTTGTAGGCCTATGTCCACGCCTATGATTACCAACTGGAAGCAGCTTCATGCTTCTGAGGGAGAGTTGGTAGATCCTACTTTATATCATCAGCTCATTGGTTCATTGATGTATTTGGTCAACACCAGGCCAGACTTATGTTTTGCAGTGAACACTCTCAGTCAGTTCATGGTGGAGCCTAGGAGAGTGCACTGGACAACCACTAAACATGTGTTGAGATACCTTGTAGGGACAATGGATTTTGGTTTGGACTACAGGAGTTCAGGTGGAGTTAGTTTGGTTGGCTTCACGAATTCATATTGGGCAGGCAGTGTGATGGATCGGAGGAGCACTTCCGGTTGTTGCTTTAGTTTGGGCTCGACAGTAGTGTCGTGGTTTAGTCGGAAGCAAAAGTCCATTGCTTTGAGTTTTGCTGAGGCTGAGTACATGGCAGCCAGTCAAGCTAGTTGTGAGGCACTATGGCTTTGCAAGTTGTTGGTAGACCTATTTGGTCAGGAGGTCAGGTCCACGGTGATTTACCGTGACAATCAGAGTTGCATCCAGCTATTTGAGAATCCAATTTTTCATGACAGGTCTAAGCACATAGAGATCATATACCACTTCATCCGAGACTATGTTCAGAGAGGAGTTGTGGAGTTACAGTACATTTCCACTGATGAGCAGGTTGCAGACATTCTGACAAAATCTTTGGGGCGAGGCAAGTTTGTCTTCTTCAGAGACAAGTTAGGAGTGGTGCAGAACACCTTCCTTAGTAAGACGAAGTGTTGAATTTTGTACCTAGGAAAGTGTTCCCCTAGGTGACTTTTGCCTTAGTCACTTAAAAGGGGGAAATAAAGTGACCCTTGCATTAAATGATTTGAGATGAGCATTTAATTTGACTTTAGGGATTAAAGTCACTTTTTGATAAATTTAAGTGAGGTGAGAAATTAATTTTTCATGAGAATTAAATGAGCTTTTATTCTCATCCACTCATCTAAGCCAATCTCAGCCATTGGATTAGATGGCCTTTCATTCACCCTAGGGTTCAGTAAAAAAAGGCAAGGGAAGGCATTTTGGCTTTCACTTTTTTGGTGAAGGAGAAGAGAAGAGAGAGAGCTAGAGTGGGCATGATTTTCGAGGCAACAATTTTTGGGCATTTTCAGTGGGCACAAAATTGAGGCAGTGAGATAATTTTAGTGGGCACAAAAATCGAGGCCATACAACAGGGTACAATGGCATAGTTTTTGAGGCAGCAAGCTATGCGTGAATCTTGAGGCAAAAATTCTGGGCACGAATTTCTAGAAATTTCAGGCACAGATTTTGAGGACCGTATAGATCGTATAGATTGTACTTTTTGGCATAGAAATCGAGGTTTTGTTTCTGCACATATTTCAAGGCAGTTGACACAGAAATCGAGGTGCTATTTTGGCACAAAAATCAAGGCAGCTAGGCACTAACTTCGAGGCAGGTTTTGAGTGATTTTTTGGTGGAAATAAGTTTTCCTGTTGACTGAAAAATTACTGTACTGAATTATTTTGAAGAAATAAAATCATCCTCACTCTCTCTGATAGGTTTTCCTCTTGTGGGTTTTCCTAGGCGTTTAGCCAAAAAATTCTGAGTGTGAAATTTTATGGTGTGCATGAATATTTAATTTTCTGTCTGTAAAAATTGAGTTTCAGCGGTGTTTTTGAA
Organism: Larix kaempferi; assembly: GCA_027924585.1. NCBI lineage: Eukaryota > Viridiplantae > Streptophyta > Pinopsida > Pinales > Pinaceae > Larix > Larix kaempferi. The sequence goes on along the minus strand of BSBM01000023.1, from coordinate 18,950,875 downwards.
GTCTGAAAATTTTATGTTAGTTCCAACCATTAACAAAAACTGGGTTGGGCATTAAACAATGAAAATGTGACTCAAAAAATGGGTTGGGTTGAAATCTCAGAAAACTTTCAAAAAGAGGAAGTTGCCATGAGCAAAATGGATTGGGGAAGGTAAACGTAACTCATTATTCACATCCAAGAGAGGAGTTTTGGAGAGAAGAAGAAGAGAAAGAGAGAGAGGGTTTGAAGAGATTTTGAACCAAGAAGTGGAAGAGAAAAAATTGCATAGAAATCGAGGTACAGGTTTTGAGGAGTAGGGAACGATTCCCAAGGTGATTGGATTTCATTTATTGCAGTCTGTACAACAAAATTAATTGCACAGATTTCGAGGAAGGTTCATCTGTACAGCAAGAGAGAGAGGGCATGAATTTCAAGGCACTTAATTTACTGATTTTCCAGAATCCATACAACATTAAAGTTTGGCACAGATTTCGAGATCCGTACAAAATCCGTACAGGTTTGTGCGTATAGTAAAATTTGACACAGTTTTCGAGGTCAGTTCAGTTTCTTATTTGGCACGAATTCCGAGCTAATTATCTTGTTTTTTGGGCACATTTCCCAAGGCGTACTGGTGAAAAGAAAAATTGGCACGTGTGGGCCGTACTGCTGTTTTTACTGTTGTTTGTGTTGGCATGTTTTTTGAGAAGAAAAACAGAGATAAGTATTGCTGTTGTTGATTTCTGTTTTCCTCAGAATATTAATAAAAATCTCTCTCAGTCAGGTTTTCCCTTCAGGGTTGTCCTAGACCAATTTGGTAAAAAAATCCAGTGTTAAATTTTTATGTGGTTGGCTGATTTAAATTTATGAGTATGAGTTTATTGGCTGAAAATTAAAATTTTTGAGTTATAAATATTTGAAAAAGAATTTCATGTGTCTCAAGTTAAGTCATTCTTATGAATAAAATGTGCATATTGGGGTTTGGGCATTAAACCATATGCATATAATCTTCAAGGCTTGAAACCGGGTTGGGGTTCTAAAACTTTCACTAAGATCGACAACTTTATAGAAGATGCTCACACTATCACCTTAGTGCACTCTTCTCTCTCTTTAGGTTGCTCCTTTGGCTACATGAGGCTTCCCAAATGTTGGTAGAAATAGACCTATACTATATGCAATGAGAACACTTCTATCTCTAAAAGACCTTCTTATTAAGTTAGTAGACTAGTGCCTTAATGGAGTCAACAAGATATTCAATAAATACTTAATGGCTAGGAATGTTTAGGATCAAATTAACTTAGTACTGGTTGGATAATAAGATGAATCGTTTGAGCATGAATGTTTCCAGAGTGTTCAGTAACAACAACATAAACTTGAAAGAATACTCAAAATAAATTATGAAAATGCCACAAAAAGTACCTTCCGACAATCACCACCCAAAGGAGACTTAATCCCCCCTAGGGTGCACTTCTTTTGATGGATGAATACTATAGTTTGGGATTGTTTTCACCTTCATATTTGTAATAATCTTCAGTAATGGTTGAAATACTGGATTTGACACTTCAATACTCCCTAGGGTCAACCACCAAGACTTGGAGATGAATTAGGAACCCCTTGCAACCACTAGGGTTTGATCTTATGTCAAAATTGGACCTGCAAAACACTTATACTAGATTTGCAACAAGGTTGTAGCAATATGTAGAAGACGACACCACCTTCCCTAGGCTTGCCATCACCCCCTTTTAGGGCTTGTTAGAGCTGCAAAACAACCTTTTATGGATTTTTTTACGTTTTGTGTATTTTGCATAATATAAACAACTCAGAAATATATTACAACGGTAAATATTTCAGAATCGAAAAAGTAAAACAAATGCAACAACAAAAACAATTTTTATTTTTCAAATATTTGATTTTTAGGGTGTTTTTTTTCTAATATATAGTACAATGAATTTTGTAAAAAGAGAATTTGGTGAAGATGGGGGAATTAGACCCAAGTCTTATTCTTTTCGGGCATTGAGAAATCGAGGTTAATGTTTCTCCTAAGAATTGACAATTCAATATTTGAAAGAACTAGGGCAAGATTAAGAAACCCTTGCTTGTGTTAGCCTTTGACCTAGTTAGGGCAAAGAAGGATGCCAAGGCCCAAGTAAGAGAGACCCTTCAAGAGGGATGTCTCACTAACAAGACTAGACTATTATGTATAAAACTCTAAATTACTCCTACCTTGGATGCCTCTGGCAGTGCAAAACAAGAGATTTAAGATCTTACCATAATCAAGAAGAAAATGGGAAGATAAGATGCCTCAAGAGTGCATTCACCTTAGAATAGCCTTGAACGTTAGCAATGAAAACCTCAAGCATCAACTTTGATCGTTAAAAACCCTAGAACTTGCCGAGAAAAGTGGTGCACACCAATCAAAAGCTCATGTACACAAGAATAAATGAAATTTTAGTAAGGTTTTATCCCATGATATTGATTACAAATGAGGAGGAGGTACCTTATTTATAAGAAAAATGTTAGGATATTTAGACACTTAGGAGTTAGTTAAGATCAACTTGTGTAATATATCTGTTAGGTAAAGTGTGTTTCTTTAGTATACATTTGTATATATTTAATCTGACGGTCACGATATGTTGTGATCCGACGACTCAACTTCTCCTAGATCATATCTAACCTTGATCCGTGGCTTAACACCCGATTGGTCCATGATCTCTATTTAAAGAGCATGGAGGGTCATTGTCTAGTTGATCGATTATGAGAAGCTCATTTGTAACTTTCTTTCTTTTGTATAATAAATTGCTCTGTAGAAGCTGTTTGGCCGGGGCCGTGGAGTGTTTCCCTTTTGAGGGTTTAAACCACGTCAAAACATCGGTGTGTTGATCTGTGATCTGTTTGTGTGAAGTGGTTTCTCTAGGTGTTCGGTCTTTTGGGAGTACCTTGTGTACCTGAACATGGTATCGGAGCTTTTATGAAGAGCCGTTTCTGGTTATGATCTAGATCTTGAACTGTTGTTGTCGAAACTTGAAAAAGTTTATGTATCTAGTATTTCTGTGCATTTCTGGGCTGTGGGAGGTGTTCCATTGCGTCTGGAGTGCCATTTCCATTGGGAAATAGTTTTCGTTTGATCGAAAACGGTTCTTGGTTGTTTCAGAAACGCGTATTTCATCAGATCTAAAGGTATAATGTTACAGTGACGCTTTTTTATTTCTGTTTTTAAAACAAAAATTATCTTATATTTCTATCAGTTTTTATTATTAGATTTTTTTTTTTGTTTCAGATTGTTGCTTTCCCTGTCTGCGTATGCTCTTTGCCGTGCACCTTGTGTGATTTCGGCGAATCAGAAACATAAAGGGAATTTTATTTTATTTTTTTTTTTATTTTTTTTTATTTTATTTTTTATTTTTATTTTTTTTTCTCCTGCTGCGTATGCTCTTTGCCGTGCATCTTGTGCAATCTCGGCGAATCAGAAACAGAGAGAAAACATAGACTTTCCGGGAAAGCTAACAAGATCTAACCCCAATAGCGTGGAAAAAGTTTTTTTTTATTTGTTTTTGTGTGTGATTTGCAGGAAAAGAGACAAGCACGAAAACCGAGAGAGGAGTAAAAAAAAAAAAAAACCCATTCCTCCTTCCCATATTTTACATACCTTTTAATCTAGCTCACTTGGTTCAAAGTTGCTTTATTCCTTAATAGGTCTTGAGTTCAAGTCTTAGGAAGTTACTTTTAAAAGAAAAAGTGCATGCAAGTTCTAATTTTAAGTTACTTTATTGTAAAAGTGCATCTCACTTAAATAATAAAATAAAAATACAAAGTGAGTCACTTAAGTTCCTTTTTTTTTGCTGCACTATTTAAAATAACATCATTGTAAAAGTGAAATCACTTATTTTACAAAAGTGATTCACTTAAAACAATTTTCTTGTAAAGTGATTGTCAAGGTTCATATTGGGAAAAGGGGGGTCCTTTTTTTTTGCTGGTCATTCTCTATCTGCCACGTCACTATTGGGGACATCTTCAACATTTTCTTTGTTCAAGCATAACTTCATCATACAGAGTCAGTTTTTAGTGCCGTTTTTTTTTAAACCGCCTATTTTTTCGAGTTCTTCGCATCCAGACTATTGGTTTCTGTTTTTACAGCCATTAATTTACAAATATGGCTGCCCCTTGTGATATTCTACTTACCGGTTCCAACTATTTCTCATGGAAATCTCGTATGGAGGATGTTCTACGAAGTAGAGGACTTTTCAGAATTACCTCAGGGAAAGAAACAGAACCTACTGATGATGATAAGAAAATCAAATGGGCAAATAGATATGACAAAACTCGTAGATTAATTGGGATGCCAATCTCTACTGATTTGCGATTCCACATATCTGGAAATGATGAACTTGATGCTGCTTGGGACAAGTTGGAATCTGTGTTTGGTAAACACAATGAAATTCGAGGTCACCAACTCGAAAATGAGTTGATTTATTTAAATACAAGTGATTTTTCATGCATTCAAGACTATTTATCTAAGTACAAAACTCTAAAACTCTTATCTGAAGAATGCAAGATTAAGAGGGAAGACAAAAATGCATTTATCATATTCTTTCAAAGCTTGAACCTGCATATTCTGTTTTTGTATCTACATTTTATTCCATAAAAAAATCCTTGACTACAGCTAGCTATCAAGAGCCTAGTCTTGAATCTTTTTGTGATTCCTTGATTAGAGAGCAAGATAAGCTCATCCATCTTGGAATAATTAACAATGTAGATACATCTGGGAAAGCCTTATTTTTCCAATAGAAAGAAAAGTCCAAGCCTTCCAAGAAACAAAATTTTCGCAATAATAAGTCCAACAAGGGTCCCAAACCCTCTCAGTCAGCTCCTTCTTTAAAAAATATCAAATGATCCAAGCCAAAAGGAAAGAAGACTGAGTGTCATTGCAGCTATTGCGGGAAAGATAATCATGATGAATCTAAGTGTTTCAAGAATATGACAACCTTGGAAGCAACAATGAAGAAACACCATATCAGCCTAGATTCACCTTCAGAATCTTCCTCTCATGGACGTGCACTTTGTGCTTCTGGTTATTCTTATAATGCATCTTCTTCTTCTACTTCAAATGAATGGCTCATTGATTTTGGAGCATCTTATCATATGGCTAAGGATCAAGCCATCGTTTCCACTATGCATGAATGTAACACCAAACAAATGTTTGTTGGTGATGATAGATCTCTAAGTGTTGTAGGATCTCGAACAGTTCCAGTAGATAATGGTCATTTTAGTGATGTATTATGTGTTCCAAAAATTTCCTGCAATTTGTTATCAGTTTATCAAATCACTCATTCTGGTGAAGGTAAAACTGTGACGTTTACACCTCACCAAGTTGTAATCAAGGATTTTAAAGATCCTCAATAGGTCTTAGCTATCGGAATTGTTGATGATATTACCAGGTTGTACAAATTTAACAACTTTGGGTCATCACCTTTTCCTTCAGTTTTTGTTGCTCATAGTGATAACTTGAGCAAAATTTGGCATGAGCGATTTGGTCACTTAAATTATCGGTCATGGCAACAACTATGTAAAGACAATATGGTGACAGGTCTTCTGATGGTATCTTGCAGGGACGGTGTTTGTTCCGGTTGTGTACTCGGAAAACATCATCGGGACAGTTTTGACAAACGTGCCTCTTGGCACACCTCGATTCCCTTGGAGCTTGTGCATAGTGATTTGTGTGGTCCTCTTCCATCTGCTTCCTTTTCTGGTTTCAAGTATTTCTTAACTTTCATTGATGATTACACTAGACGCACTTGGGTTTATTTCCGAAAACTTAAGAGCGAAGTATTTAACATGTTCTTGGCCTACAAGGCCCTTGTTGAAAAACAATCTGGTCATCAAATTATTAAGTTAAGATCTGACAATGGAGGAGAATATGTTAACAAAAAGTTCACTACTTTCTACATTGAACAAGGAATCCAACAATAACACACTGTTCCATATACACCACAACAAAATGGTGTAGCTGAATGGAAGAACCGCACTTTAAAAGAAATGACTAATTGTATGATTCAATCTAAGGGACTAAGTCTTCAATTTTGGGCTCAAGCCATTAATTGTGCAAATTAGATAGTTAATCGCACCCCCACTAAAGCTTTACAGGGTATCACACCGGAAGAAGCATGGAGTAAAATTAAACGATATGTAAGTCACTTCCATGTGTTTGGTAGTGAAACATGGGCTCACATTCCGGATGAAAAACGGAAAGCATTGCAGCCTAAAAATAAAAAGTGCATATTTGTTGGATATTCTGAAGATGTAAAAGGTTATAGACTTCTTCAACCACATTCTCATGATGTAATCATTAGAAGAGATGTTAAATTTGATGAAAATATCTTGGCCTGCAAGCCTAACTCAGCGATTGCGTCTTCTTCTCCTTCCAACTTCTTTGACAGGTTTCCAACTCCAGTTTCTGATGATGATAGTGAGGATGAAAATCCACCTTTGCCTACTCATGTTCCTCTAGTTGCACCAGCACAAGTGCTTCCTCGATGGAACATGTGAAGCAGCTGGTGATCTTGCCGGTGATCCTATAGATCAACGTCAAATACGTTCTCAGTTTCAGCGAGCCTCTTCTCTTTTGGCTCAAGTTTCCAAGAATCATGATCCAGAAAATTTTGCAGAAGCTTCAGGAAATCCAGATTGGGATGCAGCTATGGATGAAGAATATCGTTCCTTAATGGAGAACGATACTTGGGATCTTGTACCTCTTCCAAAATGAAGAAATCTTGTCAGATGTAAATGGGTCTACAGAACTAAGTATGCATCAGATGGAAGTGTTGAAAGACTCAAGGCAAGGTTAGTTGCCAAAGGTTTTTCCCAAGTTGAAGGGATTGACTACAATTGAACCTTTGCTCCTATCGCAAAAATGAACTCCATCCGCCTTGTTCTTTTCCTTGCATCCTTACATAACTTGAAAGTCCATCAAATGGATGTTAAGTCTACCTTCTTACATGGTGATTTACAGAAGGAAATTTACATGGAACAACCTCTTGGATATGTTCAGAATAACTCTAGCCTTGTCTGCCGCCTTAAGAAATATTTATATGGCCTTAAGCAAGCTGCTGGAGCTTGGTATGCTAAAATGGATAGCTTTCTCCTTGACACTGGTTTTTCTAGATGCCATTCTGACCCCAATGTCTATACCAAGAAAGTAGGAAACCATCTCATCATACTTGTTCTATATGTTGATGACCTTATTCTTACTGGTAGTGACCCTAAGCTTATAACCCATGTGAAATCCAGTCTTAAGAATTTTTTTGAAATGTCAGACTTATGACATTTGCATTATTTTCTTGGTCTCCAAGTCCTGCAAACCAAAGAATGAATCTTTCTTTCTTAGTCTAAGTATGCTTGTGACCTTCTTTGTCGCTTTTACATGGAAGATTGTACACCAGCCCCTTCTCCCTTCCAATCTGGAGTCAAACTTTCTGCCACTTGTATTTTACCTGAAGTAGATGCCACCTTGTATCATCGGCTTGTTGGTAGTCTCTTATACATGACTCATTCCCGACTCATTCCTGTCCTGACCTTTCCTTTGCCATTGGTCGTGTTGCCCGTTATATGTAAACACCTCATGAAAGTCATTGGAAAGCAGCTAAAAGAATACTTCGATATATTCGAGGTACAGTTCAATTTGGGATTCATTACAGTACAGGGGGAAACCTTTGTTGGTTGGTTTCACTGATTCAGATTGGCCCAGCGATCCTGATGATCGAAAGTCTACTACAGGTTATATTTTTAGTCTGGGATCTGGACCTATCACTTGGGCTTGTAAGAAACAACAAGCTCTTGCTCTTTCTTCAGCAGAGGTAGAATATTGAGCCGCAGTTAATGCTAGTCAGAAAGCTTTATGGATTCGACAGATCCTTTCAGAGTTTGGATTCGAGCAGCAGCAGCCTACTCCACTTTGGTGCGACAATCAAAGTGCCATCAAGCTCGCCAAAGATCCAATTCTACATCAATGCATCAAACACATTGAGCTATATATGCACTTCATCAGAAATCTTGTTCATGATCGTGTTCTTGAAATGCTCTTTTGTCCTACAGATGATCAAGTTGCAGACATCTTCACCAAGTCTCTTACAGAAGCGAAGTTTTCTAAACTTCAATATATGTTAGGAGTTCAGGAATTTGTCATTAAGGGGCGATAGGCTCTAATGCCTCTTTCCTTCTCCTAATAGTGTCACTTTTGTAAATCCTTCAATCCTATCCCAAGTTGTTCTTAAGGGGGGATGTTAGGATATTTAGACACTTAGGAGTTAGTTAAGATCAACTTGTGTAATATATCCGTTAGGTAAAGTGTGTTTCTTTAGTATGCATTAGTATGCATTTGTAAATATTTAATCCGACGGTCACGATATGTTGTGATCTGATGGCTCAACTTCTCTTAGATCATACCTAACCTTGATCCGTGGCTTAACACCCCATTGGTCCATGATCTCTATTTAAAGAGCATGGAGGGTCATTGTCTAGTTGATCGATTATGAGAAGCTCATTTGTAACTTTCTTTCTTTTGCATAATAAATTGCTCTGTAGAAGCTATTTTATTAGAGAAATTTTGAGGTCAAAAAATGGCCTCAAAACAAAGAAAATGTACTATAAAAAACAACCAATCACATTCTAGTAGATGACATCATCCCCCTTGGTGAGGTGGCATTGCATGAGTTAAGAATGCTTATTTGTCAAATTTTCTATGGTGAATGAAAACACATAGTTAACCAAGGTAGTGGTGTAAGTACTTTTAAGTCATAAAGTAAAGTACTCATAATGATAGTCTTTTCATAAAATAATATTATTGTAATTTTCAAGTAAAATACTCATAATGAATGTCTTTTCATACTTTCTCATAAAATAATATTATTGTCATTTTCAAGTGAAGTACTCTTAATTCATAAAGAAAGTCCTTTCACATTTTTTTATAAAATAATATATTATCATTTTTATGTTTTTAATTTTAAATTATATATTCACTCCATTCTATTTAATAACATAATGTCAAACTAATAAATAATAATAATAATAATGCAATGTGGATTATAATAATATTATTAACATTTTACATGTAAATAAATTCTCAATTAAATTACATTATATTAAATTCATGAGAAAAGTACTAAATATAAAAAGTCAACATAAAATTAAAAAAATAACTCTTAAAAATATTTTTTACTATTTAATTTCATTTGCAAGTTCAAGACAAATAAATGCTAAAGGACAATAAATTTTTGGGAATTTACAATTAATCTTAGTCACATCAATGTAGATTTATTTTATTAATTTTATTTCTAGTGAATTTTGAAAAGCAACTCAACCATGGTTATTTATATTGTGCATAGAAAATAGTGTGGGAGGTGACTTGTCATATATACCTACCCCATAAAACCCCCAATTCATAATATTTTAATATATCTCATATTTTTGTAGTACATCTCTTAGGGTCCATTTTTTGACCTCAAAATCTCTCTAATGGGCCTGGGCCGTGGAGTGTTTCCCCCTCGAGGGTTTAAACCACGTCAAAACATTGGTGTGTTGATCTGTGATCTGTTTGTGTGAAGTGGTTGCTCTAGTTGTTCAGTCTTTTGGGAGTACCCTGTGTACCCGAACAAAAAAATGCTAGCTTTATCTTCTTTTAAGTCGACCTACCTAATTTATCTTTAAAATGAATTAGTGAGTTTTTAGAGTTTGTTATCGACAATCCGGGGACTAAACCTTATAAAACATAAAATAATGATGAAATGCTTCAACTTAATAATGAATTGAGCTTGGAAGGAGGATTTCATGCCCCATCTAACTTTCCCTCAATGTCCTCAAGTTGGTATGACCTCTTCTAGCTTGCTTAAATGGTGGATGATTTTCTCTTCAAGACCAAGATGACCAAGAGAGAGGGATGATACAAGAAGATAAGGTCCAAGGGGGTATCAATGAGGTGTGTTGAGGCAAGTGTGACAACCCTTACGAGCACAATCACCTCTATAAAGCATAAAATCATAAGTGTAGCTAGGAGCCCCTAAGTCATGTGTCATAATGGATTCATTCCCAGGTGCACTAGACACCCACCCAGGGCATAAATACTCGACATGATGAGGAGTTACGCCCATCAAGGGGCCATCAATAGATCCACTAGGCTAGCACTCCTTGAAATTAGGACCAAGAGAACTTGCCATGACCAGACCAAGGGTCTTGAGCCCCACTAGAACAACACTTCTACATAAACAAGCCCCAACTTGGCCTTTTACAATGGAAAAAGCCCCCCTCTTTAGCACATTGGTAGGGTGTGCTGCAGAGAATCTGGGGTTTAATAGGAGGCATGAAGTGATCCTTGTAATTGCTGAAAGGCAAGCATGTAATGAATACAAAATAATTTTGGGGGTGTCAATACATAGTGTGGAGTCAAAACAAACCTTGCTACCACTAGTTGGTACACACGGTTGAATAGGTAACAAGGAAATTGTTGAGTTAAACCCGGATTTCATTGATTCTATGCTATCTCAGACAACCACCTTTAGTTCCTAGGAACAAAGGGTGGTGTAATTAAAGTTTGTAGTAATTGAATCAAATAATCTCCCTATCTCCACTCAAAAAATCATTGTGATTGGAGAAAATCTTGATAGCAGATTACCTTATAAATTGAATGCTCCTCTTTTGGATTGGGAGAAGTATGTTCGAGGCATTAACCCTTTGGAATTTGGTGCTAAGACTAAGGGGAGAGGAAGATTTGATCTTATGGTGTGAAACAACCATGCAGTGTATTGTAAAGTTTCTTTGAGGCCAGGGTATGAGGGCTGTTAGAGTTGGGAATGGAAAATAAAAGATATTTTGGCTATCAACTATGCCAAGCAGAAGAAGAGTTGGAGATGGATCTATGCAAGGGAAGCATATAAATGTAAGCGAATTACAAAACCAACTTAGAATTGGAGATGCATCTTTGCAAGGAAAGCATATAAAAGTAAGTTTATTTCAAAATCAACTTAGGAAATTTGAGGATTATAGAGCAAGAGGACTGCAGTTAGGGAACACAAGAGTTGCATTAAGTATGGTGATGCAACCACAAAATTCTAAATTCTATTTCTAGTGCTTAAAGACAACATAATTAAAAAATGATTCCAACTCTTAGAAACCTACAAGGACCCTACAAGAGGATGAGAAACAACAAATGTTTCAATACCATTTTCAACGCGACTTTTCCACAATAGGTATTGACCCATTATGAGCCACTACCAAGCACTTTATCAAGTATGCCACAAAAAGCGGGAAATATTGAAAGATATACCTTTCTATATATTTTACATTCGTGGAATTGGAGCTTTCCACGAGGGGGATGAAGAATGAAAATTCATCACGTCTATATGGCATCCCTATTGAATTTTACAAAACAATGTTGAATGCAATTGGTTTAGACTATTTAGAAATAGTCTAGGGAATCATTAGAGCAAGAAATATGGGAGAGTTGATTAATGTGGATTTGATGAAGCTCATCCCAATGGTTCCAAAAGGGAAATGGTTAGAGGTTAGCGGCCAATTACACTCTTTAACGTTTCTTACAAAATTGCAAAGGGTTTAATTGGTTTAATAAAATTGCTTGTTTTGATAGTAGTTTGACCATAGCAAACAAGTTTTATAAAAGGAATATTTATTTTTGAAAATTTCATCAAGACTTGGGAGATAATTGATTGGGCTCATGAATATTGGCAAAATACCCATTTTTTTAAGATAGTGTTGATAAGATGTATGGTAGGATGGAATGGTATTTCCTTCTAGATATGTATATGTTCAATTAGTTAGGCTTTGGGTCTTCACTAGGGCCATGGAAACCCCTCTCACACAGGATTCAATTAGTGTTTGTATGAATAGATCCCTCTTTGAATCCATCCATCTCCAAATATCTACTTGTTAGGGCTATCCCTTAGCCCCTTGGATGTGATCACTGCAAATGCTTTTGGATATTTTTTAGCAACAACTAGAATGCAAGGGTAAATTAAAGGAATTTTCTTGTTAGGAGGTTTGTGCATTAATAAAAAATAACTAAAACTTATACAAATGAACACCTCAACATATAAATCATTTTAAGATACATTAAAATCATTGCATTCATGATAAAAACCAATATTAATGCATAACTCAATTCAACATTGGTGACATACTTGAAAGATTAAGAATTGTCTCGACTTGTAATCCATGTGAAGGAAGATTTGTTGAGCTCTAGTCCTCACTCTTGCCAAATGCAACCAATTTGTGGGAGAAGATTCTCCTCCCAACCGATCTCTTAGTGGATCATTTCAGAGCCCATGTGTCCTCAATCAATACTTGTGTTGGAGCCTAATTTCATTTACTCATAAGCCCAAGCTTCAAGATTTTTTCAAAACCAAGGTTTACTCTCAACCCAAAGATATATTCACCATCTCTTCAACCTCACTTGAATAGTTATTCTTCATATCCATCCATTGAAAACCCCCTTGCATATATTCCACTTGTCATCAAATAATTACTTTAATCTTTAATCATGCCGCTTTTAGTTAGTTTTTTCCCCTTTATTTCATTTTGGTGATTTTTCTCATTTTTTATATATAATAAATTAGTTAATTTATTATTTCACTATCATTGTTATCATCAATATTATTTATTACCCTTATCATTATTATTAGGTATGATTATTTCTTTTAAGACCACTTATTTATTTTCATCACCAAGTACATGATTAATACGGGGCATTAACTTCGTCCTAAAGTTAATTTTAATTATGTTATTTATGTGGTTTTACTTTTCCCTGCTTCTTCCACATCACCTTCTGTTGCAACTAGTATAAGAGCCACCCATGTGACTACAATAGGCATCGAAATTACACATCACAACTTTTGGGAAGTGTGAGCACAACTCTAGTCATCTTCTTGACTTTTGACATTAGGCTTAAATCCTATCGACCTAACCTAGGACCAAGCCCTCATTTGTCCAAGAAGGAATTTGGTTTGGTACACTAACACACATACTATAGGCATATCGAAAGGTTGACCTAAACTTCCTCCCCAACACCTACTAGGTACTTATCCCCAGGCATCAAAGTCCAATCAAATAACTCCATCAACAAATACAACTCCAATCCTTGTTTTGGGATCTAACATCACAACTCCAATATCAAGCACTCTGGTTTTTTCAACGTGGTACCATGTACATCAAGAATCATATAAGGAAAATACTCACTAGCATAATTATTCATTGAGTTTGTCTCTATCCCATAATATGTTGCTTGTAAATATTCTCCTTCGTAGGTATTGGCTCCCATGAGATTATTGAATGAATTGATTCTCTCGATCCATTGGTGGAATTTGTCAGTTATCACCTCACAACATGCAATCAATGCACTAGTTATAATCAAAACATCATGCCATAGAAAATGATCCACGTGATAATTATCACATGTCATCATGAGAGCTCAACATCATTTTCTTCGCAACATCTTAAATACTAGGTAGGTTCCCCATGCCCACGCATGCCATCATAGAAACATATCATCATAAATGAATTGCATGTAATTACACCATGTTATCACATATGAAATATCATCACGAGGGATATCACCGCATCACATCTCAAAAATATATAACATGCCATCAAACATTACATCAATATAAATACATGTTAACTACAAGAGGTGCTCTTAAAGGAACACACTTTCATGAATATTATAATCATATCAACACATAGCAGATATAGTGAAATAAAACATCATGAACATTATGATTCACTAACAAAATCAAAATTACTAGTATGCATGAATATATAAGCAATGATTACCATATGTCACATCTAATGCAAGAAAGACCATCAAAACATCCATATAATACATGGACCTTCTTTTGTTATTTTTGATGGTCCAGACTCCATAAAACGACATCATGAAATACCTTCATGAATATGAGGAATCACATACTAATTACAACCTGGCATGATAACCTATAATATTGTCATGAATAACTTTCAAAGTTTTCTTCTAATGACCTACATAATAAACCTAAATAATTTAACTTCAATTAGGCGATATAAGGCATATGATTTCTTATAGAACATTATCTTGGTTTAGGTATTATGATGATTCACATCATGTCAACTACTCAAGGAATTTTACGTTAATTTCAACAATTTGCTAGAGGGATACTTGTTATAGGGATATTCTCAACATGATGAGTTAACCTTTCTTTAGTCTTGTTAATTTCTTACTAGTTAACAAGGAAACCATTCTATTTCCATATGATTATTAGTTAACAAGGAAACCATTCTATTTCCATATGATTATTCCATGATGATTTTTCTTCAATTATTTCATCATGATTAATCTATCTTGATTGTTCCATAGCCCCACATGCCTAAAGCATGTTCCCTTGACATCTATGGTTTTGAATGGATAACAAGTGTTTTTTTTTTGAAGTTTCATTTCTTCATATCTTGCATGAATAATTGATGTTCTCTTCACTTCTTTAACTTACATAGGTCACACTAATGTATTTAAGTGATTGTATAGAACTAACATATGACATTCCTACCTTAATATCACATAGTTAGGCTATTAGGTCAATAATATCAAGCCTAAGAAAACACTTAATATACATCTTGATTCTTACCCCACACACATCTATCTATGACAATAAAATTTGATCTAAATTACTTGCTCCATCATGTACTAAGGAGTGTATCAAGTTGTGCCATCATCCTTCTAAGCCAACAAACTAAATCTTACCTCGCTTAACAAGGACATTTGTATTTGATCTTTATGGGGATTTTGGTTGCATCATAGGTTCTTATTTTCATAGCTAAATAGTTTCGGGTTTTGACATCAATGACAAAAGTGATCTAGACTTAGGATAAACAATTTTTCAATGGTTCTCAAGAAATGCTACACCACTGATGCATTAGACCTAATTAAAAGTAATATACTAAACACCTCCAACGTCGTTCTTAAGTACTAGCTCACATCCCACCTAGTAGACAACAACCATCATGAACAAGATCTTTGAGCTTAAATTTTTTGAGAACACAAAATGATTTTCCACTTATATTCATATTATCGGATAAGAAAATTGAACTCATTATATTATACCCCACCATTTGTTGCAGCAATCTATAAGTTATTTCCAAAAGCACTTGCTATTCAAAGAACCGTGCACATCAAGTTCTTGTAATTACCATTTCATGATAAAAACTATTTAATGCATCACTCAGAAAGATACTGTGTTGGGGGATTTTGAATTAGTTAACATATGGCACTAAAGTCTCTAATGAATTTAATCATTCTCATGTAACCACAATTACTAAATGACATACCAGAAATTTTATCTATACATAAAACACATTCGCTTTTGTATAGCCATTTTTGAGAAATATTGCTGCATACAAGCTTTAAATAAAATGTTTTAACTAATATACCAAGTAACCAAGTTCACACCTTCAAATTCAATGGCAATAGATTTCTCTTAGTTGATACCCATACAATTATGTTTAAAGTTTAAATTTGAGTGCTCAAGCAAGTTGGACCAGTTCACAAAACATTTATTTTCACTATTCAATTCTTAGTGAATTTAACAAAAACCATCAATAAATTTAGATCAAAATTGTATTATTTATTTTTTAATAAGTTCATTGTAACCTTATTCCTCCCTTGAGAGGTAAACCAATAAAAATAACCACAAAAATAAAACTAAAAACAAAATAATGTTAAGCACAATATAATGCATAATATGCAACCTTATAGTGAAAAAACACAACTAATAAAAGCTTATTATACATCAAATCAAATACAAACATGTAGATAAATAAAGAAATTGAGTATAAACATCCATAACATTTAAACTTTTTACCAATATGGAAACTCTCAAAAACTTATCACTCTATTTATTTTTTAAAACTTAATTTTAATAACTTCTAGTTTCTTTTTTAAAAATTTTAGGTTTTTTTAAGCACATTGTATTTTATTATTTCCTTTCGATAATTTCAGTTTTTTTATTAATTTATATTTTATTATTTATTTTAAAAAAATTAGTTTATTTTAAACCCATTTTATTATTTTTTGCTTTTAAAATGAGTTATTTTTCATTTTAAATGCTATGACTTATATTTTGAAAATGATACTTCCTTTTTCATTTTTAAAATGCTATAACTCATATTTTAATTTTTAGTTTTAAAAACTTAAAAATCAGCAAAGAAAATTAAAACAAGATCGTGGTTCTGGTTTTATATAATTGAAAGTCGATTATGGAAAATGGTCTATAGGATCTTATAAAGTAATCTGGCCTAGAAAAACAATAATTTTATGAGCAGGAAAGTATTCAACATTTTGTTGTAAATAATCCAAATAAGCTCAACTTTTGCAACTTTTGCAGCGTAGAATTCAGTGGAGAGATATGAGGTGGGTAGAATATTTTGGGTTATCACTGGCTGTGGGAAGTGGTGAGACACATGCGGTAGATGCGGTGAGACACATGTGGTAGATGTCAGAACAATTTGCGGGTTCAAAAAAATAGAGCTTATGATTTATTTAGGTTCATGGGAGATATGAACTCTTAACTATATACAATTGAAATACAAAAGCCAAGGCACCAATCAAGCTTACACAAACACCCCTGAAGATTTTGATAGATGGCATTCAAATGCACACAGTAACAAGGAACATTAATGAATGCCTCTGAAGTTCTAGAACCAAGAATGTAGCACTAAGAATGGACAAGTAAAAAATAATCTAATTTCCTTCTTGACTTCCGACCACCCTAACATTATTAGTGTTTCTTGTAGAGGATTTAGAGAAATCGTGAAAGAGCGTGAAAACCTGTGCAAGAGTGCGGCCATTGAAGATAGAGAGTGGAAGAATGTATCTATGGACTAGCACCATAACTTAACTTGTGGTAGGTGAACAACAATAGGCTTCAAGTTAAGTGCCATGAACAAGTTATCTGTGACTTGTTCTCCATACATAGTTGTAATCACCAGTTGTCTATGCCTTAACTACCTGTTATAACCCTCCTTAGTTTAGTTGAATGGATTGTTTTCCACTACACGTTATCCATGCATCACCTACCAGTTAACCATGCAATCCTCTTGCAATATGGGAAAAACATACTTGATACTCCACCCCAAATTCTAAAATATCAACACCTATCGGTGTAATAATTATAGCATAGAGTTTATGTTTCATATTTGGTCTTTGGAAAATGGCATACCAAGGGGCTCCCCAATTTGTGGATACACTCCCCTACTGACTATTCCTCTAATTCCTTTAGCTCATAAGCTAAGTTTCAAGAACTTCTCAAAACCAAGGTTTAAGCCAAATATATCTTCACCATCTCCCCAACCTCACTTAACTAGTTATTTCCTTTGTATCCATCCATGCAAAATTCCCATGTATAGACTCCACTTGTCATTGCTCTTATTTTTAGTCATGTCACTTTCAGTTAGTTTTTTGTGATGAACCTGCAATAATTAATTAATGAAAACACACGAAATAGCAGAAATAACAGAACTCAGAATCACTTTTGTATTGATCGTAGGCCACTTCGAGGGGGCAACCTCCTTTGAGCAAGCTCAATACAAATAACTTCATGGTACCTTCATTGGTCTCAACACAAAATTATATACTAATTTTAGGCGCCAATACCATGGGTCAATACCATGTGTCAATACAAACCATGGGCCAATACAAAATATGGATCAACAATTACTACGGGACGACTTACAAAGCATATGCATCCAACAACAATAATACAAACTATGGATCAACAAATACTACGGGACGACTTACAAAGCATATGCGTCCAACAACAATATACTAACAAAGTAAATAGAAGGGTTGACATGGGTTCCTAACATCCCCTCTCCCTTAGAAAAAGCTTTGTCCTCAAAGCTTTAGATGTGGAAGTTGATGCAGAATTTGAAGGAGTGGTTCCCCTGTAGCATCCTCGGGTTGCATTCCGGCCACTGACGCTTGTTGAGTTTCACGGAGGATTGCTTGGAAGGCTGTAGACGAAGAAGGACCATATCAGATGTGTGAAAAGTGCGCTCAGAACGGTGCTGATCGGCTTGTCGTTGCAGTCGAATTCTTTCCATGTGAAGATTGTCTTGCAGAATGAGAAGAATCTGATTGTGGTTTCGAAGAACCGAGTCAATTGCCTGAACTGGGGAGCTTCTGAGTGTCTATGGAAGAAGAAATGGCGGTGCCTGTCCATAAATTGCTTCATATGGTGTCATTTTAGATGTGGTATTGTACCATTGGAGCGCTTCTAGGAAATCCATAGAAATAGCTGTCCATCTGTGTAGGGATGGGCAAGGGTTCGAGCAGTCTCGAAAGGAGTGTCGTTTCACCCTTGTTGACTTGGAAAGTATCACACTCAACCACCATCTGGTGAATTTTCATTTTCAGTCCCTACCAAAAGAAGTTACATTGTTCCTGGTCATAGGTTTCGAGGAACCTAGAGTGCCTTGTCGATGAAGAAGCATGGAGTTCATAGAAGAGATAGCCCTGTTGAACAGATTGCAACCAATTTGGAACAAGCAGAGAAATAGCTGTAAGAGAAACTGGGTCATCAAATTGGCGAGAAGGAGTATCTGCCACCATATTATCCTTACCCTTCTTGTAAGTGATCGCATAGTCATAACCCATGAGTTGGATAACCCATTTCCGGTGTGTTGTTGAGGAGACTCGTTGTTCCAGACTCTGGAGATCAGTCTTGAGGCAGAAATAATTTCCTAATAGGGATGGCTACCACTTATGTACTGCATGCAAAATCGCCATCATTTTTTGCTGAGATGTAGATGCGGCTAAATGCTTACCGGAAAGGTCTCTTGAAGGCGGCAAGCCCACTGGTACAACAAAGACACCTACATATCTATCCAAGGAAGTAGTGGAGACCGTTGGTGGTTGCATCTAAATGGAATGGAGCTGAGCGATGACACCATGTGAATTCTTCTTAAGGATCTTTTCCAGGCGATGTGAACTAATGATGCGGAGAGACCCTTGTTGTAAGCCCATAAATTTGTGTTGTGTCCCACTGACTGAAAATTGCATCCAAAGTTCAGCAAAATCCCCTAAGATGGGGCCAAGTGTGCGTAACCATTGAACGCCCAAAACCACATCACATCCACCTAGGGACAAGGCAAACATGTCAGAGCGTAGGTTATAATCTTCCAGATAGATACACACATTGTGACACTTCCCCTTGCAAGGTAAGGTGCCCCCATTGGCAACCATGACTTCAAAGTTGGAGCAAGGATGGACAAAAAAATCAGCTTGTTTGGTGATCTGAGGGTCAATGATGTTATGAGTGCTTCTAGAATCAATGAGTATTGTAAGAGGAAGCTTCTTGAATTAACCCCTGACCTGCATTGTTTGGGGGTTGGTGACATCGGATAAAGCATGGAGAGATATCTTTGGGTGGTCGTCTTGTGATGGAAGGTCAATAGGCGACACCTGAATGTCGACCTGATCATCTGGTATATCTGGAGCCTCTTCACAAACTTTAGAGGCGGGCGGAGAATCCACATCCAAGAGATAAAGATTTTGTTGAACACATCTATGTCCTCGAGTGAATTTTTCATCACAATTATAACAAAGCCCTTTTTCTCTGCATGCCTGTATCTTTGTTTCAGACAAATGCTTGATAGGAGTTGGTCGAGGAGCTGGCGGGATGGGAGGTCGTTGAGAACCCATATTTTGGAAGGGAACAAAAGTGGGTTTGGAGCGTTGTTGGGCAGCGATCTTGTCTTCTGCCAACTTAGCCAACCCCAGGGCTTCCATCATTGTGTTGGGACAGAAAATTTTGACATCTGGGCGGATTTCATCCTTAAGATCACTGATAAAACAACTCCTGTAGAAGTCATCAGACAATCCTTCTGTGTGGTTGGCTAGTTTCTCAAATTCTGTCTGATACTCTCTTATAGTGCCAATTTGACGAAGTTTAGTGAGTGCTCCGGTGAAGTAATCAAAAGCACTAGGACCAAATCGTTGCAAAAGGAGTTGGAAAAAATCTGTCCATTTTGGCTCGTCATGAGCCTTGATGTACCAATGGTACCATTGAAGGGCTTCTTGTTCCAAATGAAATGATGCAAGTGAAACTTTTTGGACATCAAAAGTATTATGCAGACTGAAATACTGTTCTGCACGATAGATCCATCCAGTCGGATCAGTACCATTGAAGCGAGGAAATTCAAGCTTCGGACCACGGAAAGTGATGAAAGAAGAGAACCCATTGGTTCCAGAAGATTCTGGTTGTCGGTTATTGTTCATGGCTGAATGCTGAAGATGGAGGTTGAAAAAATTTTCATCCAGATCTTGGAGTTTGGTTTGGATGGCTGCAAGTGCTTCCTCCATGGTTTTTGCTCCTACGCGGGTGACAACCATAACCAGGAGGTTTTTTGTTTGTTTGTTTGTTTGGAATGGATAGAAAAACACAAACAAAAGCTTGTTCAGTAAAGGAAAATTTGGATTTGAGAAAAACTTGGATGGGTAATTGGGGTTTGACTAGGTTTTGGACACTGTCGAAGGGATAGGGAAGCAGAAAATGAGGATTTCAAAAGCGGGGTGAAAGAATGGAAAAATTTGGCAGAGAGGGACAAAGAAGCAGAATTAGGAAAGGAACTCTATGGTAAAATTTGAAGGTGATTGGGTAAAATCTGAGGAAGTTATGGCAAACCCTAAAAATAGACAAATGTAGTATTTCGGGCTTTGGGAAGTGGAATTTGGGATAGGGTCCTCAGGAATGAAATATGCAGAATGGGATTACAGGGGTTCTAGGGAAGTTTCAAGGGAAACAGAGTGAAAACAAGGGAGATATGGAGAAAAAACTGAAGCAGAAAGATTTGCAACGGCGCAGAAGTGATCGAAAATAGAGGGATCTGAAACGACACCGAATGGATTGAGAATGGTTGGATCTGAAACGACTTTCAGAATGGATCTAAAATGGCTGGATCTGAAATAGATCTTAAACGGATGGATCTGGAACGGCTTTCAGAATGGATCTGAAACGATTGGATCGAAAATAGATCTGAAACAGCTGGATCTAGAATGACTTCAGAATGGATCTAGAATGGCTGGATTTGAAACGACGCGATAGTGATCAACAACAGTTTAGCTGAAAATAGATATGGACCCCAAGTATGTGCGGCTTCTTAACAGTTCAAGGGTTTCACTCGGCCACCAATGCCGTTTGATGGCTTGCGTATTGGGGCATTACCCCTCACTCCACGACTTAGGTAAAACTGATAACCGCTTTGCCACAAACGACAGCTCTTAGTTTACCTCACGGGTGGGAACTAGTCAATCAGGTAGGGGTCGTTGCCCTTTTCGCTGGCAGGTCCTCACAATGGGCCAGCTACTTTGGGGTTCTTATGGTACCCCTCACAATGAGTTTTAGGGCTTATGCCCAAGTACTTCCCACAGTTAAGCGGATAGGGATTATTCCCAAATCCGTAGCTGCAACAAATGCGATTTTTTGTTTTTTTTTGCAGAAATTCCACCCAACAAGCCCAAGAAAGTGCTCTGAGACCAGATGTGATGAACCTGCAATAATTAATTAATGAAAACACACGAAATAGCAGAAATAACAGAACTCATAATCACTTTTGTATTGATCGCAGGCCACTTCAAGGGGGCAACCTCCTTTGAGCAAGCTCAATACAAATAACTTCACGGTACCTTCATTGGTCTCAACACAAACTTAGATACTAAGTTTAGGCACCAATACCATGGGTCAATACCATGTGTCAATACAAACCATGGGCCAATACAAAATATGGATCAACAATTACTATGGAACGACTTACAAAGCATATGCATCCAACAACAATAATACAAACTATGGATCAACAAATACTATGGGACGACTTACAAAGCATATGCGTCCAACAACAATATACTAACAAAGTAAATAGAAGGGTTGACATGGGTTCCTAACATTTTTGCTTTGATTAGTTTTTTTTTTCTCTCTTTATTTCATTTTGGTAGTTTCTCTCCTATTTATTTTTTCTTTTATAAAAACTTAGTTAATTTATTATTTCACTATACTAATTCTTTTTACTCATAAGTCCAAGTTTCAAGAACTTCTCAAGACCAAGATTTACTCCCAAGCCAAATATATCTTCACCATCTCCTCAACATCACTTAACTAGTTATTCTTCATATCCATCCATGCAAAATTCCCATGTATAGACTCTACTTTTCATTACTCGTATTACTCTTATTTTTAATTGTCACTTTTAATTAGTTTTTGTTTTATTTAGTTTTATTTTTCCATTTTTCTATTTTTTTCTTTATAATAAATTAGATAATTTATTATTTCACTATTATTGTTACCTTAAATATTATTTATCGCCCTTATTATTATTACTTCATCATCAAGTATATAATTATTATTAGTTAACATAGATTTTGTAAAGGATTTACTTTTGACCAATGGACTTTCCCACCACTTTGAAGGCATCTTGCTATGTCTAGATATTTTCATAGAAGCAAGACGAATCACCTAATTAAGACAAGACAAATCACCTAGTTGAATTATCAAGAAGTAGGGAATAATAACACCATACATGATTACTAGGTATTTGGTTGTTTGTGAATGAGGATAAGTCAAAAGATTCTCTTATTGAGAAGACAAACCACCTAGTTGAATTAACAAGAAGTGAGGACTAATAACACCCATGATTATTAGGTATTTGGTTATTTGTTTTGGCATTGATATTTCCCATTTGGAAAGGACATGGGTGATGAACAAGTTTGAAAAGATCCAATCATATAATAAATCAAACATAAATTCCATTTACGGGAGAAGTCGTGATGATTAGCAAAGGCCCAATAATAAGACATTTATTAGTGGTCTCACTACAACAAAATAGCCCTTTAGGGGCGGTTTTGTTTTGCGGGGGTCTTGGTAAACCCCCCCCTAAAAGTTTTTTCATACATTTGGAGGTGGTCTTCTAAAACTACCCCTAAAAGTCATGGAAATTGGACTTTTGGGGGTGGTTTTGGGAAAACCCCCCCTAAAAGCCCAATTCTCATAACTTTTGGAGGCAGTTTGTCAAAACCCCCCCTAAAAGCCCAATTCTCATAACTTTTGGAGGCAGTTTGTCAAAACCCCCCAAAAAAGTCATGAGAATTGAACTTTTGGAGGCGGTTTTTTTGGAACCCCCCTTAAAAGTACTGAAATTTGACTTTTGGGGGCGGTTTTGGGAAAACCCCCCCTAAAAGGCCAATTCTCATAACTTTTGGGGGCGGTTTGTCAAAACACCCCCTAAAAGTCATGAGAATTGAACTTTTGGAGGTGGTTTTTTTGGAACCCCCCTTAAAAGTCATGAGAATTGAACTCTTGGAGACGGTTGTTTGAAAACCCCCCCTAAAAGCCCAATTCTCATAACTTTTGGGGGCGGTTTGTCAAAACCCCCTAAAAATCATAAGAATTGAACTTTGGGAGGCGGTTTTTTTGTAACCCCCCTTAAAACTCATGATTGAATTGAACTCTTGAGTGATGATTAAGGCCTTGCGACATCACATAATCTCTAAATATTGAATCTAATTTCAACTACAAGTGGGATATGTTGGTAATTTTTAGATCTGTAACACCAAAAATGAAAATTTTCTTGCCAATTTCAACATGCTAGTAATTTTCATTCTGCCATTACCCTTTCTTCTCATTGTTTTCCCCTTTTTGTGAAGGGTGACTCAAGTGGATTCCAATGGACAACAATTGCAACAAGAGAGCATAACATAACACACACATGCCCATATCCAAGGCCTAGAATATATTTTAAACTAATGAGTTGAGTGAATTCAAGATGCAATTACAATAATTATTAGACAAAGCGTTCATATGACCAAGTGCATCACCTTGGATAGAACACATATTGGTAGTCAATAACAAGGATGGAACCTTTTGGATGTGCATTGGTTATTCAATGTTAAATAAGGTGACAATTAATTAAGAACAAGTACCTCCTACCCAAATTGATGATCCTCTTTATTAACTTAGATGGGAAAATGTTTTTTCAAAGTTCGACTCAAGTTTTGGGTATCATCATATGAGAGCAAAGACTCGCAGTCTGCATTATTTAAGATGTGCCACCACCTGTCGCCTTGTTGTAGACACATGCCGCCTTGTTGTAGACACATGTTAGTGCATACCAGTATCGACTCAATTAACTGAGTGAAGAATGAGCTCTCCACCATCGTTATCGGTGTCTATGATCGGAGACGGTCAAGGAAGAACTTTAGGTTAAACATGCCCAATAATGGCATGGTTCCGAACTTTACATGTATTTTTCCTGAGGAGTTGTTGTTAACATGAAGCTTTGGACCTTGTCTAATAAAATACGAGGAGACATAATTTTAAAGTTAACCAAAATTTAAATACATTGGTCAGGGTCGATGCTATATATTCAACTTCATCAGTTTCGTTTCATCAGTTGCCATGTGTGCCTTAAAACAATGAGTGGAGGTGTCTTTCACCAAAATCCTGATTCCACTTTGATCCTTATTTGTTGAGCCATCGAAGAATCCCATGGGTGAATTACCAAATAAAATTGGTCGATTTATCAAAAATTTTACTTTGTCCGCACCTGGATCTATGATGAATTCTGCTGATGCTTTAATAATCCTTCTCCCAACCTCCTCTAGGTTCTGTCTGTAGCCTTAAAAAAGAATGGCATTCATTAAAATCCATAAGCCCCATGTGAAAATAAAGGGAATTGATTTTACCTTGGGATTTTTTAAAAACCAAAGCTTTAAATTTTCTTAAAGGGGCTGCAGATGCCAATTATTTTTGACTTGAAGAATGTTACAAATAAAATTCCAAAGCTCCTGAGTAATGCTGCAATCTATTGCAATATGTTGTATGGTCTCCTCATTGCTCAAACATAATGGATAGGGTGAAGGTCCAATTCCACCCCTTTCTCTGTAAATCTCCCTTGTTAAGACTTTATTTCGTAAGCATAACCACATAAATAGAATTGATTTTGGAGGAGCTTTGATTTTCCATATCACTGTATACCACCACTTCAAATCATCATTCTCATAAAGATATATAAATGCATTATAGGCCTCTTTTATTGTCTGCACAATCCCTTCTATTTTGTTCCAAGTCCAAGCCAACCTATCTGGTTCTGTAGACAGAGTGATCCCATTTTGGTAAATTCCCTGTATGTATGTGTTCCATTCACTGGCTAGAGTTCCTGTGAGTCCGAGATCTTATGCAGAGAGCCAAATACTAGAACCTGTCAAGTTGGAGATATTTGTCTTATGTATATATGCAATATAATAAAGGCTCTGACTATGTAGGTGTGGTAGCAGTTCTTCTGATAGTATAAAGCCAGATCCTCCACCCAGAAAAGGATCCAAGCATAAAAGAACTCTCGTACCTGTACCAACCTTCCAAGCAATCCACCGCTTAACCACAAGTAGTGTAGTCAATATATTTTTCGAGATAATGGAGGCTATTGGGAAAGAAAAGTGTTTCTTCCTCAACCAAGATACAACATCAACTCCTTTCAAGTATTTCCTTCTCATAGTGACACTCCAAATACCATCATGAAAAAGTGCCCTCCATAGTGATTTGGCAGCTAGGGCCTTGTTAAAGAGATTGAGATCTTTTATTCCCCAACCTCCCTTATTTTTTGGCTTTGCTATCAGACTCCATCTTGCCAAATTGTAACCCCCCTGAAAGTCCAAATGGTTGTCGCAACACAGTTTCATGCATGTCGGACAAACTTTTAGAAAAAATTCTTTAGCTCTAACATGATCCAGCATAGTCTCTTGAAGAAACACAACATCAGGTTTAATTGTAGACAAAAGCTCCTTGAGGGATAGCATCTTGGACTAGGCACCCACAATCCCCCTAATTTTAAGAGAGATTAAGACTAGCATTAAGGAACCCTCATATCAGGGTTCAATGCTCTAAGTTGCCCAGAAGGAGAAGGAACAAAAATAGGGTAATTTGAAGAAACCATTATGGGGTATGTTGCCAACCCTCCCTCAACAACCCCCATGTCTTTTTTCCTGTTAGTGGAATTGTTTTTAGGCTTCTTCTTGATGGTGACATTTGCAATATCCACAAGGTCAACTCCATCTACAAAGGAGTTATAGGTCTGAAGAGGCGCTTTATTAATAAGAACTTCTTTGTATGAGGGTTCTGAGGGTTTGGTAAACAAATTTGTATCCAATGGAGGGGGAGAAGCCAAGGTGCATTCACTATGTAAATGAGGGGTAGTGTGAGGTCCCTGAGGAGAGGTCTCGGTCAAAATAGGGCTTTTGGGATCTGTAACAACCAACAGTTATGTTGATGAGGGGGAAATCTGTAACAACCAACAGTTATATTGATGAGGGGGAAATCTGTAACAACCAACCAAGTATAGAAAGGGGAACCCACTACTGAATAAGAAAAGGTCCATGAAATAATGTCCCATGCCTTCTAATCATGTAACCTTAGCATCTTAAACTTAAAGTGTTGTTAGTAAAAAAACTCCAGGCCTAGGACCTCTAAACACTTGGGCCCATGTAGAGGAATCAATGCTCTTTCAAGAATTGATTTTGTGAATGTTTCCTGTCCTCCATCCATGCTGGGTAGAGTTTCTCCATGAAGGTCAGCTTGCCTCCATAAGAAAAACATGTCAAAATAAACACCAATAAGGCTCCAAACAACGCTATCATGCGATGAAAAAAGTGAACCCCTCAAATACCATCTGAAAACCAAAATTTTATTATAAGAAGAATGAACGAGGTTCCCAATGAAAGCATCCCCGTCATCTCTCATGTCCTTCAACCTGCAATGCCTTACTGTGATCATTCGTCTACTGACGAGCACTATAGAAACATGGTCTGTGATTTACCCTCTGAAGCTTTTGCTAATGTGGGTGTATGGGGATATTTTATCTGAGGTTCCAAGATAGTTATTATGCCTAGAATTGGGGCCAAGGACTGCAACAGTGTTGTCTGATTGATTAAGCTTTATGAGACAACATAAAAGTTGTCGACACCAAGACAGTTCTGGCATAGCTAAAGAGCAAAATTGTTTGGTAACCAGTGATGGAATATGAAATTTGAAGGGCTAAATTTCTCGTTAAGGATTACTATGGCACACGATTCCTCCATTCCATAAATGAATCGAAGTTGAAATTCTTTTGATATTTGTTGGCTTGATATCCATTTATTGTTTGGGCATATCAGAGTTCGTAGTATGAGCTTGAAATCCTCAAGGCTTAAAACAAATTAAAAATATGTAAACTATCCTTAACCTACTGCTCCGACACCCATCTACTTTAAGCTTCGAGGGTTTGGTTGGATGGGTAGAGTTTGAATATAATTGGGGTTTTGATGCATCCGGAGGAGAGTTCGTTTCGAAATGCACTGGAAATCATGTTCCCTAGCATGAAAATTGTGTCTAAGTTTATGGATACTAAAACAAATTCCCTGGGAATCGTTTGCCCCAGGTAGAAAACCATGTCCCGTTCTCTATCCCAATCTGGGAGAAACCAATATACAGGCTAGCCATTTCCCACGATAATTTCCCGCTGGTGGGGAGGAGATTCGAACTCACGTTTATCCAACGACCAAGTATGATGTTGTTAACAGTGCTATTTGCAAACCCTGAAGGCAACATTATTTTTGAAAGGTACGATCTCATCCGTCCACTGTTCACGGGATTCGATCCCTTGACTTCATTTTCTTTAATTTTCATAGGGTTCTTTTAGATTAACAAATATTACTGAGGTTGTACCATTTTTAATCTGAATTTTTTTTAATTCCTGAAATTATGCATAAATGCATAGTATTTCCATAAGATCTGAAATCTTGGTCTCAAATAATGCCTCCGACGACAGATAATACAAATCTTAACATTGAACTCAATCAATGCGAGGATTGGCCCATCCTTTACATTTAATTACAGAATGCCACAATGTGAACATGTTTGGCTGAATGCCTACAAAACCATAAACAAAAGAAATGAATATTTATGCTAAAGTCAAGGCTCAAACACTCCATATTAATTTTGAAACCCCAGGCGTTTGATAGGGTTTTATAGTTTTTGGAATTTTAAATTCTGAAAGGTTTCGACCTTTAATGTCTATTCAGACTCTGCTTACTCTATCCATCTGTATTAAGGTAGTTCTAACTAGTGTTTCTCTTTGATCAAGGATATGTGTTATTGGATTGTCTGATTGGAAATTAGATTGGATTGACATGTTGATTATCTAGTTACAATTTTCCATAAATCTAACGTGTAATGGCTTATTGGGGTCAAGATTTGGGCAAAACATTTGGCCTGTATGCGACATGCCCTGTAAGCGTATGTGACATGCCTTTCTGTCATGCCCCCTTTTCTATCTGAATTTAATTAAGCCCCTTTTTGGCCATGCTCCTTGCATTATCTAAGTTGTGGAAGGGTTAAATTAGAAAGGGATTGCACATCGATCAAACAAGAGAGACAACAACACAATATATATATATATATATATATATCAAATGGTGGTTCACCGTTTGTTAGAGGGCTAGTCCATCGGAAAGTTGCTAGACACCTGCTATTCTAGGAGAATCAAGGTGCCAGAGATACAATCATTACCATAGAGGCTCAACATGAGCAAACATGTCACTTACAAGACTTGAACCTAGATGGGGAGGGAAACAATCATTCCTCCCAACCACCCAAGCTAAAACCAATAAACTTATATATATTTCATCATCATCATCATCATCATCATCATCATATATATATATATATATATATATAATTGAAAACAAGTATATATTATAAACACATATATATTAAATTAAAACACGTTTAAAATATAATATTGTAAATAAAAATTAAAAATAAAAACAAAATCATTGCAAAAAATGTTGAAAACACATTCAACATGGCCGAATAATAGCATATAAGTTATTCAAACAAAACATTTCCAAACCCCATTTGGTCGCACAACCACGATTCTAGATCAATATGAGACCAGGTGGGCGATTTATGACCAGCCTTCAAAATCCTCGATCGGTGGAGGAGTTGGGTTCAGGTAACTCTACTACACAGAGAGCTTGAATTAATGTTGATTGGGTGACTTTCAATGGAGTTTATCCTCTTCATTACCGATTTCAAACTTTTAATTGGTGCCAAAATTTTGGCTTTGGTGGGAGGGGAGGGGGTTTCTTTTTAAGTTACCAGTATTGTTCATCCAGGGGATTGAAAAAATTCTAGTATGACCTTTAGGGCTTCACCTTCTCGATTCAATTTTTTTTGAGGTATTGTTTCTTCTCCCATGAGATAGGGCTCGACCTTTATTGGTCTTGCTTACTGAGCAACAATTTGTTTTTGTCTACTGTCTATACCATGATCTTTCTGAGGAGATACTGTGTAATAGGTGTGTACATGGAGTTTAGCTCGAGTTGAATCTATCTTGTGTACAAAGCATGGACGGGGATTTTACAGGTAAATGATAATTCATAGGTTTCCTAAATACAAAACCTTTCAGATATGCCAATTAATTTTTTTGTTTTGGATGAAAACAAATTCCAGAAATTTATGTCGTGGTTTATTTCCTTAAAAGGAAGAGATTACACATCGAGGTAAATGCAGTTCCAAGTTAACTGTAAAAAAAAGAATTTTTATTTTATTATTTTATTTCTTCTTTAAACATTCATTGAATAAGTGTTGTATTTGATAATGTTTAGAAAAGAAAGGGATCCACTCAAGCAAAATCCTCCAGCAACGAATCTCATCTCCCTCCAATTCGCTTGGTCACGCTACTCCAGGTATGCTTGATGTCCAACCCGGTGGTGGATTGGGGAAAATAAAAACATAGCTAGAGCCTAGAATCACTCAACTCTTTCCATAAGGGGGTATCAACGGATTTTAACTCATACACAATTTGTACTATATTACTTCTCTGTTAAGTAAGATGACGAGCTGTTACAACTAGGGCATCACAGTCCAAAATTTAAGGTCTCATAATTTATTTGTCCAAAATGGGTATACTATCCCTCTCATTGGCCTCTTCATAATAGTTTAATACTGTAATTTTATGGTCACATTAATAAAAATAAACTATCTTTAACCGTTACATTTTGCTTCCAAAATATTATATTCAATAGGGTATCATATGAGTTCCTTACTCTTACTCTTACTATATATATATATATTTTGCAAGTCTCTGCCAGTAATAAGCATTATCAGTTGAAGATAACCACCTTACATCTAGTTTTGAAGACGATAAAATCTACCCAAATGTTTTTTTGTCTTTTCTTGTAAACGGTATATAATAACAGATTGTGTTATGTGTAAATGAATTCATTCCTACAGTACACACCATTTGTTTGGAATAGACTATTGATGTTGACAAAGATTTTCTTTCTTTAGCAGAATGTTCTGGTTATGGCCTAAGGCCCTCTTGCTCTAATTGTGGTAGCCAAAAATACCTAAGCTTGATACATTTCCATAAATTTCTAATCAAGGGTTAGAGTTTCAAAAGTTTAACTCTTCATCCCTTTTCATAAACTTAGAAGTAAAGTTAGAACTGATTGTTATTGTGTAATCAAAACCGTAACTTCCATTCGTAACTATGATATTAATATGTTATAACTGAATGCTAATGAACACGTAATTATGGTTCTATGCAGGTAACTTTCTCTGATATTTGTTTAATGTACATTCTATCTGTGATTAGTTTTCAATTACAATTAAAGACAAGATAGATAGAAACAACTATCTATTTGTTTAATATATTAGTACATTCTATCTACATGATAAGAATGAGCACGAGGGAAAGAAATCGTTTGCTCTGTATCTGATGTTACTGATACTTTTTTCACTCAGTCAAATGCATCTGGAACCGCGCGAAGGGAAGCTATGACTGGTGAGGATGCTGAATATGCTGCTGGATATGTATCTGGCTCTGATACCTTTGCTCTTTTCTCTGCTTCTGTAGGGTCTGGTCCGGATGGATTTGGTATTGTAGGGTATGATTGCTCTGTTCAAATTTGTTATACTAAGAAAACAACTATCCATTATAATCAAGATTCAAAAGTGAGCATATCCATCAGGCATATTAAATTAATTGCAACTCCGACACAATAATAGAGATATGATTGTTCCTTGGAATAGAGCTGTATGATGTGTCCTACTAAAACAAATACTATATTTTAGAATATCCTAGCATCTGAAAGAGCTGATTAGATTTCATGGAGTTAATTAGCGTATAGTTCAGCATCATTAATAAATCCTTATAACGAGCATAAAGCTTTTAGGTACAAGGATAGATCTAACCAACTGCTTTGCACCAGATAATCTGTGTAAATAATCACATGGAACATTATATCGATACAGTTTAGGAAATTTGCGATTCTAATAGCAGCTAGCCTGGTTTTGGCTTCTATTTTTAGCAGGGTGTAGTGAAAATGGATCTCGGGATGTGTAGTTGACAATTGAAACAACTTGCCAGATGACATTTCTAAGTGCCATGGACTCAAATCTTTCCCAAACTTACTATGAATGTGGATTCTAGAACCCAGACTCAACTCAAAAAAATAATTCTCAGTTCTATGATGTACTTATTTCATACTCAACGCAAAAATGTAATTCTAAGTTCTATGATGTAATTATTATTTGTTTTATGAAGTAATATATGCATTTATAAAAAGAATTATGCCATATTATCTTACATATCAAACATGGGTAAAACCATCAATTCAGATAAAATTTAGTTTTTAATTAAACAAAAACTAGTACAAAAAGGAAAAAGAAGTGAATCAGCAAACTTAGCAATGCTACTCTGACACTGATGTAAATCTAGGCCAATTCTAAAATCCTCTCAATTATTTATTGGTGGATACTTCTGATGAAGCGATTATCCAGAATATCATTTATGTGGGGTATCTGCAAATATCCATGATTTGTGATACATGGATTCATAAGTTCACAGGCCTGCAACTTCATCAACTGGTAGTGAACCAACAATTTCTTCCAAGTGTTGTTGGGAAAGTTTGACATTCAACAAGCCAATATTTTCATCAAGGTTCTTAGATTTTTTTGTTCTTGCCCAAAAATCAAATTGAACAGAACACTTACTACTACTAGCATCACTAGTTATCCTTTCAGAGATATCCCTGCCAAGCCAATGCATGCACATTGAATAAAAAAAAATCTTAGTGATACTCACCACGGATGGGAACAACATCATCACCTTGATGCAGAATCCATGCAAGAGCTAGTTGACCAGGTGTGCACCCGTGCTTTTTAGCTAAATTCGAAATATGTGTGTAGAAAATTTTGTTCTCCAGATTTTCTCCTTTAAATCTTGGATGAGAAGCCTAACTCCAACAAATAAGAGGCAAGGTTAAAATTTAAAATTAAATATCAAAGAAAGAACCACATGAATAGATGGTGTCTTATTTTTCCTCAAGCATCTGCTACAAGTGCACTCAGTGGATCAGCACATACTGTAAAATTATTAAAGGTCAATTTTAGTTAAAAAGGTGAAGTATACCAGTGAACTATTTTCTGGTAAACTCTCCACTACTGCTTTACCAAAGAAGAATCCCCTGCCAAGAGGGCTGTATGGTACAATTCCAATGCCCAGTTCTCTGAAAACAAACAGGTGCATTTCTTATTGTCAGTTATGGGACAACAAGTATGGAATTGCACATTCACTTTTTCTTCCATCTAAAATTCCTATTAACATAAGACTGTATATTAAATCAAAGCACTCCTGTAGAAAAAATCTTTCGAAGTAAAGCCAAAGCATCCTACAATTCTACAAGAAAAGAATATTTTCTAAGAGTTTTGGAGATGACCATATGTTTGATGTTTCCAATCTCATTCAAAGGACTTCTACACCTCTAGAAGACATTTGGCACGACTCTTAAAATTTATTATTAGGGTAGAGATGCAGTTGTTGCTCACCCTGTTCATTCCAACTGTAACAACTTGCAATGTTTCTTCCTATAACCAAGCATTTTT
This sequence comes from Larix kaempferi, assembly GCA_027924585.1. NCBI lineage: Eukaryota > Viridiplantae > Streptophyta > Pinopsida > Pinales > Pinaceae > Larix > Larix kaempferi. The sequence goes on along the minus strand of BSBM01000023.1, from coordinate 18,917,901 downwards.
TTATTTTACATCCAGTAACCTCAGTTTTCACTCCGGACCACTGTTGGTTTGTCCTCTAGCAAATTGCAACTTCCATCTGAAAAGTGGGAATACACATGTAATCAGTCTAGAACCCTCATCTCTCATCTATTTTTGTAGCCGAAAAATCTAAATTCAAAGTGGTCATATCTTTCACTATTCAACAAGTTCTCTCTCATCTATTTTCAGTTAGAAGAACTGTTCTGAGTTTGAATCTCAGCACTTATGTAATTTTTGATAAATTTTGACTATGCCATGAGACAAATCCACTAGTAATGTTATCTTATAAATTCTTTGGTTATAGCCATAGGTATGTGATTGAAGGAGATTTTAATTATATTCTATTTTGCGAGAATATTACAACGTTGAACTTTTTGTGTTTATAATATACCTGTTGCACATACTCAAATGACACAGCTCTCGGAAAATTAGTTCTGTATTTTGGGTAAACACTTAGGAGCCACATCTTTATTAGACAAAGGATTTAATCTAGTTTGACATCTTTTTGTATTTTTTATTTTGAACTTTCTTCATTCGTACTAAATTTTATAAATATTATTTGGCCTTTTGGAAATACTTGAACTTGATCTCACTTTACTATCTTGTGCTTAATGTTATGGATACAATTTATTATAGTTTGCAGAAAAAAGAAAAAGGAAATAAATAACATGTAAATTAATCATGGTTGATTGTTACTATAGATCAGAGTGAAGAAGAGACGGGTCTTCCATTACCAGTTGAAATATCAAAGGGAGGATTCAAAATGGGTTTAGGAACTATTGTGTGTAAGGCTGCAATTGTTACATCTACAGTAGCAAAGCATGCATATGTTGTTGTTAGAGTTGTTAAAAAGCCAGACTCTGAGATGTTGCCTCTAAGATGTTGTCTAATGTCACTTTCAATTCCATGAGAAAATATTGGTCATGATTTATTATTTAAGGCAAAGTGATCTTCAATTCCTCATCTACCTAAAACTTGTATGCAATAAAATTTAGATGGAGGAATCTAGCCTTATTAGTGTGGCAAAGCTACCAGTTGAAAAAACATGATGAAAAAGCATATACTTTTATACTATTTTCCAAACTGAATATCCACTTTCAACTATGCAGGGTTTGTCAAAAACAGATTTTTGATGTACATTTGTTCATTGTTTCATCATATCTTGAACTTGCACTCAAGTGTCTGCAGTCACATTTAATGTGCTTCTCAAATGCAAAGTGGAACTATACAAGTGATATATTCATAACAGATGGTGGTGTCAGTGGCTGTGGCAGTGACATACCTAATTTTGGCATCAGAGGTATGTAAAATTATGGCTTTCTATATTAGGGCATTTTTTTGTTGTTGTAAAAATTAACTAGTACATCATATGTTGAATTCTCATAACATATAGATTGTTCAAAAACAGGGTTTACATTTTAACATATAACTTAACAAACGAAAAACTAGACATATGAACCATAAACAGATATGCACATGGATTATACCCAGATACATACATCATGATAAAACTAACACTAGCTGGACAAGGGGGAGGGATCTAAATGAGCTTTTCCTTTTCCTTTTCCTTCTTGATGATGCTTCTTCTTCCACGTAGACTGGATCTATATGCTTTGCCTGGTTGCACAGATAGAAGCAAGGTGCACTCTATAGCCCACTCCAGTCCATCCCAACACAGATGAGACATGGAAGTCATCAAAATGAACAAATGAAACGAGGTACGAGAGAACCAGGAAGGACGCATCTATGGTGTACCAGTTTTCATGTCCATGGTAGACTTTAGGTAGCCAAGTACAAAACGGATAACTATTGAAATCATATAAGTAGGAAGCCACCGCAAGATGAGTGGTCTCCTGTTCTTCCCCGAGAGTCCCTACTGTTCGTGATGGCGCTTGCTTCTTTTTGAAGCCTTTGTTCTGGTTACAAACTAGCACTTATTTTCTTGAAGCATTCATGTGGTAGTTGTCAGCATTTGCCATCACTGTGCCTATGTAACTGATCCTCTTCTGCTTCAGAAGTCAACCATGTTCTTTAAGGTTACTTGGATCTTCTCTTTCAGAATTTTGGGCATACTTCCTGTTTGGAGCTTTCAACCTATGCAGGTCTCATATTCTTGCCATTCAATATATCTTTATGGGATCTTCTTCTGTTTCTGCTCCAAGGCCTTTTAACATTGGTGTTACTCCCTTTTGGGAGCCTCGTTTTGGTCCCTTACCAGAGTTCATCCGTTCAACATTTTGTACATGGGTACCTATTATGGCCTTGTAGCTGGGACGTAATTTTGAGATGTAATGTCATTTTCATGCTTCCCTAAGTTGCATTTGGGGGCAGGGTGGGCGGGGGTGGTGTTGTTGTACGTACACCATGTGGTTGTGTACTTAGGTCAGTGTCTAATCATTGTTCATAATTGACATGTAGCTGCTTGGTAGGTGAACTATCCAACCACCTGTTTATTATAAATTTCGGTGATCCCCATGTAATTAAACAACAATTATATAGATTCAATCTTTCTGTTAGTTGCTGTTGTGTTTTCTATGTATGGAGTTCAAGCTTGTGTATGATGATGGTTAGTGCTCTGTGTTTTTAAACATGGTATCAGATCATGGGATGTAGAGATTTCTCCATCACTTTGGCTTTTTTCTAGGGGTGCTGGCATTGGTATGTACCACAACCTTGACTTGATGTTTTTTGAGCTCTCAGTGGACTCTACTTGTGGCTCGAACTGCTCCCTCTTGTGCTTCAGATGCAATATTGCTGGCTGGCTGTTTTGCTAGTTCATCTGAAGAATGATTCCTGTTCAGATCCGTGGTTCTGCTTCCTCAAAGATTGTGTCTGCCTTGGATCTCTGCTGGTACACCCTTGCATGTGGATCTTTCTTTGGCCATAGTCTGCAACCCTCTCTATTCCAGATGACTGCCTCTACTCAGATCTAGACCATGAATTTGTTAAGGATCTGCAGTTGCAATCACACTCAGGTCATGGACTGTTTGTTGCGCCTCCACATAACATATTGAAGGTAGGGTAGACCAACCAGAGTTGTTGCTCATTTGGAATCCAACAACAAATCCTATAGAGCATGTCTTCTCACACAGATCTAGATCAGATTGTAGTCCACATGCTTCTGCAGGCTAGTTTGATGAATTGCAATATGGAGACTGGATGGTGTGGTTTTGTGTACTGGTGATGGAAGGCTGAGTCTATAAAATAAAATTAAACAAAATGGTAAATCTTTAAAAACGATGCCTATTTTTTCAAAAAGTGTGAACATTACACTCCCTTGATGCAACCTTTCTAGACAAAAATCAAGGTCATAGATGGACAAATACTGATGGAATTCTTTCCAAAACAACCATACTTAGAAAGTTGACAATTTGTGCATTCATAGATTTTCTATTAGCTTCGGATATGTTTGTGTAAGAATACCTTATTTGACGAGTTATAAGACATTTTCTTAGGATAGTAAATGTCAGGTAACCCTTTAGCTTCACTTCCTTGAGTATACAAAGTGCACTCTGTGCGCCTTCTCTAGCCATCATCGCAATTTTTTCAGAAGATTTTAAATATCCCTCTAGGATAAATAAATTTATAGCTGCAAGGGAATTTAAATAAGTTAGTCTGCTATTGATCAACACAACTCAAACTGCACAAGAATGTCCTTCATGTTCGACTTTCACCAGTGAGAAATTATGTATCTATTGAACAACGAAACTGCACATTGTGAAGAGAAACTTGATAGGAGGCAAATGCCATAAATCAAAATTAAGCAAAAAGGTAAATCTTACAAAACTAAAACAATTTTCCCAATGGTGATCATTGCACACCATTGATGCAACCTTTCTAGATATAATCCAGGCTTGTATGTGCACAAACATGACAAATTTCTTTCCAAAAAAACCACACTTGGTTAGTATGACATTTTCTACATTCATAGATTTGATATCAACTTCAGATAGGTTTGGTATGAATGTTAGGTGATTTTGTAGCTTATAGCCTATAGGTTTGGTATGAATGTTAGGTGATTTTGCCACTTATAGCCTATAGGCCCTTAACCAAACCTAAGAAGGAAAGAAAAACAATTTTGAACATGCAAGCAGTCATCTTGGGCATTGTAGTTGTAGCCATTATGAATTTTGGGCATCAAACAACACTAAAAATAAGTTCTCGGCTGAAGTTGTTAATTTGGGCATACTCTGGGCATGTATCAGTAGGCCCTAGAGCTTTCTAGGCAGCCTATTTCAAGGAGCATCCGCTACAGTAAACTTGGACCAGTTTTGGACATGTTCTGGGAAGTTTGGGCATTGCATCATCAAAATCCGGGCAGCAATGGTCTTGATCAATTTACTATATTTGACTCCTATGACAACGATTTGAGTGTGCAGTTAACTAAAAGTGGATTCTTTAATTGTAAATTCATCACTCAAACAAGTTTGTGGGTAAGGGCAGGACCAAAAAGGCATTTTCTGGGCAACAAATACAATGTTTTTTATGAATCCTCATCCCTAAACAATGACAGACTTCAAACAGTGGCCTCCCAAGGTATAGATAGTAGTATAAAAGCTAGAAATTCCTTATCTGTAGCATAAGAGATAGACTTGTAGCAAGCAACAATCATAAAACAACCTTGTGTAAATATTGAATGCATAAACTTTACCACTGAAAGTCACAACTATCCAAAGTAATGTATTTGTCATTGAAAGTCCCAAGTAGCAATTATACCATTCTTGTGAGGTAGGACCCAGACCTGTTGTAGAACAAACAATTTTGATTCAACTCTTGATTTCAAGAGTTAACTTTCAAGCTGCTCCAAAACTTAAAACCTGGCTTAACCTCTAGGGAAGTCATACATAACCCCCTGAGCATTGCCTTTGTCATTGCATGAACGGTTTACTAACATATGAGTGAATATGAAGCAAAAATGGCCATATGGGAAGTCTTATTCTTGAGTTCGGATGTCTTACTCTTGATGTCCTTATTGAAATCCATAGTTAAAGCCATCAGGGAAACCACCCTCAAAATGAAATGTGAATTGTTACCCACCACCAAAAGGGTTGAAGCCTCTAGAACCCATACCCGGCTCTTCAATATCCTCGCCTCTATCATACTTCATTCGCTTCTCATCATCTCCAAGCACTTCATTTGTTTGTGGCATGAATGGATTAATTTTAGCACTCTAGTCACATTTTCTTTCAAAAGTAGCAGATTTGTCTAGCAATTCAGAGATGAGATGGATTTTTTTCTCTGGGAAGTTATCTCTTTTGTACCTTTCATTTTCAAGACCTTGAAGACCTCAATTTTCATTTTCTCTGCTTCATGGCCAAGCCTGTTCAAAGAATATTTACTTCTCTCAAGAATTTTTTCTCTCATTGTACGCTGGATAAGTAATACAATGATCATTTGAAAATCAAAATTTTATTCTAATCTTCCTATTGCATTGCCAGGAGAATGCAGAAAGCCATTCCTTCTATCAAGTTGTTAGAGTAGCCACATTTCCTTCTTGTTGAGGGAAATAACATACTATAATGTAAAATTACTGTAAAATAAAACTCCAATTTCATGAAATGTATTGGAATCAACACACACCAGAGGCATGTCTACAAAGTAGTTGATGTTCTCAAATGCAACTGATAATGGCTGGAAAGGAAGAACCATGCCCTTCTCACAAGCACCTGGGATTGGAATGTCGCTGACTTCATCATGTGGTTGATGCAATGAATTTATTTCAGACAATTGACTTTGTCTTTTCTTTGATGAATGAACATAAATTGTCAGTGTCAGAATCTGTTAGTGTACGGTCAAAGATTTTTCTGCTAGTTCAACAACAGTGTTTCTTATGCTGTAAAACTGCAATGCATGTTTCTTATATTAAAAATCCATTCAATCAGAGAACCAATCGTCTCATTCTCTTGGATTTATAGTCCAATAGTACACATCAGGTCTTAAAGGCATCTCATTTCAAGCTTCCCTGTCAATTTATTTGGATTTGTTGAGCAGTAGCAATACTAAAGTAGCAGTTTCTTCACATGCATATTTCCAGTGGAATAAGTGTACTTCACATGAGTAAAAGAATTGAAAAATTTACAATAATCAGATTATGGAAATCTCTTTCCTTACCAGGAGACAAGGATAATGGCAATGTTCTTCCTCCTGACATTGATTGTTCACTTTCTCTTTTCTTGTTTGCTTGCACTTCTTCAAGAACAACTTCCGGTATTGCAACCTGTGCTTTTTCAGGGGCTGCAAATGAAGGAGTTTGTTTGAGATCTTAAAGTTTTGATCGAGTAAAACTTCGAATAAAATTCAACTTCAGAGAGAAACACAATACTTACGATTAAGGTATGCCAAAGCCACAGGAAACAGTATATTTAGAAGTACGCAGAACCCAATCAATGCTCCAACTCCAATCCAATACCTTTTCTCCTCCGTGAATAGTCCACGTGCTTCTAGTATAGCTTCTCCCAGTTTTCTTTTTGAATTACTACTGCTTGGATACATGTATATGAACTCCTTTAGATGAATGATAGCATTGCACAGGATGATCTTGGATTACTCCCATAAAACTTGAGCAATTGCATTGTAATTTGTTTATAGATTAGGAAAAGACTCTCAATGAGCACAAACTTTAAATTGCCTTGTTCCATCTAGGTGTCAAAAATTCATTCACAGATATAGCATTTTGACCATAAGATGTTGGTGAGCACCAATATGCCCATATCCACCATTTGGGTATATTCTCTGTTCCAGAAATATGAATTAGAATAAAGTACCCTCAACATGGTAAGTTTCTTTAAGTTAAAAGTCTCAAAATTTTCTCATTGATCTTTTTATTGATCTAACAATAGCATAGTATAGGATACCTTTAGAAACCACAAATCCTCCGAGGACAATGAAAAGGATCAAGGCAAATGATCCAAATGTTTGTGAGATAATCATGCTACAGCTTAATGAGGCCATTAATTTGAATAAAGCCAATGACATCTAATGCAACAGAAAGAAAAGACAAAGCTGCTTAAAGAACCTGCAAAAACATAAAAAAACAGTAACTGTGTTTACCGTAGTGACCTAAAGCATTTCCTTTGATTCTTAAGATACTCTGAGGCATATATTCTATATTTTCATTCCATTATATGCATAGGTAATTCTATCATAGATTTCACATACTATCTACCATTACCTGATTTGGTGCAAGCGAATGGATTCATCCATTAATAAATTAGTCAACAACATTTCTCCTCTCTTCCAATCATATAGATATACTATGAAACAAGTAGAAGCTCTGTAAAAAAATCAATTAAAATTACCTCTCAATCCCTGGTGCAAACCCAATCACATAGTATGTAACACATATCCAAATCACTGCCTCAACTAAAGAGAAAGGGATCTTCACAATCCATGTTGGCAAAGCATAAGTCCATGATGGATAGAATAGCAAGTCTCTTTGCTTGTAGAAGACTGGAAGACGAGCAATCATCATTGACATTTTAGGAAAACCATTGGACATCAAGTGGATTAATCCAAAGAAAAGAGCTCCCATATAGATATTTCCATCATCCACGCTATTATGATGCATTCTTGTGCGCAAAAACATTGTAATTGTGATGATACCAACAACAGCAACCAACATTATTCATTTGTCAGGATGCATGTTCTCTGAGATTTATAAGTTGAACAGATAGGGTCCATCATTTTCCTTAATTTGATCTCTAAGTGGATGACCTGTCCTGTCTTGAAAATATAGACAAAATAATTTCTCTTCATAAGTAGCACTTCTCTAGAGAAACAAGCTTTCAGCATGCTCCATCTGTTGACACCATACTTTTCCATGGTAAGAGAAGCGGGATGGCTCCTCGTCCTGTCATATGGATGCAGTAACTCTTCTACAAGGCTCTTGCCAACATGAAATGACTGAAAGGCCTGTGCAAATTATTTGACAGGAATGTAACGATATTGTTGACTTGTTTCTTCCCAATATTTTTCTTGGTCTTTTCTTGAGGTCACGTATAGAAATAAAGTGGCAACATTACAAACCTCATTTAGCTTCATCTGGAACTAAAAAATATCCAAATAGCAAGTAAACCCCATACATAGAAATGGATATAGAAGGAACTGCAACAAATTAGATGTATCATTCCATTAGGATGATTAATAGGCCCAGATTCCCATTCTTGGGTACATCCATATTTTATATTATCTCCTTCAATTTCATTTCTATTTAAGTGAATGCATAGATTTCAAGTATGTTAGTGTATAATGATTACCAAAACCAAGTAGATCAAACTGAAGCAGCTAAAAATCATACTTACTTCTTGCAATAAATTAGCCACCCCCTTTCTGTCAGGACACATTAAGAAATAAAGTAAGATTAAATAATTGTGAAATAAAGTATTAAGAATACAGATAGTTTATGAACAGTTTACAAGTGACTAACAAATAAAAGGATATGAAATGTAGTGGATGAATGATTGATAAGGATCACCATATCTACATATCATTTGACCTACCTAAAAATATGGATATTGATGGTACAGTGATGTCATTTCCATATTCATCTTCACAATAGGCATCGATGTTGAAATGGCAACTATTTGCAGGTAACTCCATCTTTGCAATGTCTTTTACCAGGTTTAGCACTTTCTTCTCCAATCTTTCTTTGTGTTTGGGAAATATGCTATTATAAATCAATATGTTTGCACTCGCCATACTGTATGCATCTAAACCTTTAGCTTGGAACCAGTTCAAGAAGCCTTGCATGACTGGGTTCCCACGAATGATCCATCGATCCCACACAGACCAGGTCAGATTCCCATGTCTAGTTAACTTTGGGCGAACAGGTTCAACCATAGAAAATAGGGGGAGTGCTAAGCTTGCAAAATTGTTGTGATACTTTTCAACCTTGTGGCTTAATATAACCTTGTAAAGTTCCAAACACACCAAACCAGTGGCGGTGGCAGTGGTAGTTGCAATTGCAAGAATTATTCTGCCAGCTATGAATTTAGCCTTGAGCTTATCCACTTCAGGTATGATATAGTTCCTTGTTCGCATATTAGCTAGTCTAGGTATAAGATCCATATGATAATTTGTATCATCATCCTACATTGCAATAAAGCAAATTCGGTTTTCTTCCCATAGATAGTACTGGGATTCAAACACTCACCCAAACAAACAAAACTTTTTAATTTTATGAAGGACCTGTTAGTACACCATAATAGAGATTAGTGGGCAAAGTTGAAACCAAAATAGAGGATACATTTTCAAACTGAATAGGATTCATGCGAAAGCCTGATGGCATATTTTTAACACCACTTTCTAGTGTGGCTATCAGTTCAATATCATCATCATACAATGTAGAAGGGTTCACATTTGTAGTTTTTTCATCTGTGACAATCTTCACCCCTTCTTTTGGCTTGAAAACTGGAATATGTACTTTTTCAGCGACGTTTGCTAATCTCTTTGAATTTGAATTTGAAACCCAGCCAGGAATGGGAATGCCATATGTATTAGCTCTTAAAATTGAGGCTGCAAGAGTAGGGATGTTGTTTGAGCACTTGAAGCCTGACAACATGATTTTTAAGCTTTCATTTCAAGAAGTATCTCATTGTGCAACCATTGTTGAAACACATTATTGGTTTTGATCCTATGGGTTCAACATGTTTATTTGTGTAGTTTGCCCAATTGTGTTTCCCTTTCTTTCCCATGCAATTTTGGTATTTCTTAAACAACTTGCAAAGTATATTAACATCTTAACTAAGTGTCTTTTGTCATGGTTTGGATCATAGAATTCAGGATTGCCCCCTTCTGGTCAAACATGACACCCTATTGCTCTAGATAATTTTTTTCACTCCCAAGGTCAAAATGCCTCTCAAGGCAATAATATGATGATGGATATGGGAATAGGTAGTCTAAGTGAGTTCTTAGGGAGGACATTTGGATTTTATAGACATGAATAAGCAAGTTCATGGCTACCTTCTCAGAACATTTTATTGAATAATACAACATTGTATGGAGAGGTCAAATACAACTACTAGTAAAAAACAACTACTTTAGATCCATCTTTACCCCAGTATAAGTACTGAATGAAGGTGGCTTCATTAACAATTTTATGATTTCTTGCATTTCCTTTCATTTTCATTGGATTAGTATAATCTTGTAATGCTTTTATGGTTATGGTGTTTAGCAATTTTGAGGTATACCTTGTGGATCTAGTATATGATCAATGTTAATTATCTATAAACGAGGGAATTAAATCCCAGTTTCTTTACGAACATAGATCCTATGTGAAATTACTTTTGTAGATTTTTGTGGTTAGACATCTTTGGGGTCTTTTCAAACAGTTCCAAAAGTTAGAAGGAGCTCTAGGCTTATTATGGTATATTTTTGTGCTTATCAATGTGTTTTGAAAAATAAATTGGATTTTAAGCATGGTTGCCTTTGAATATTATCATCTTTTCTTAGAATTACAAATAATGAAATATTGGTGTTCATATTCTCCTCTCCCCAATTCTGAAAGGGTTCTAGCTCAATAATGAGCGCCTGCCTTACAAGCAGGAGGTTGGTGGTTCGATTCCTCCATGCCCTATTGATATTGCAATATTGGTATTTTTAATAAAATATATTTTATTATGATTTATTATGGCTATAGAGGGGGTTTCAAACCATCTTTGTATGTTGCTACGAGGGGGGTTCTAAACTGTCTTCTTATGTCACTACGAGGGGGGTTCAAATCGCCTATGTAGGCCTCTACGAGGGGGGTTCCAAACTGCCCCTATAGGCATCTACGAGGGGGGTTACAAACCGCCCCCTCTACGTGTAAGTTTTAAACCTTAACAGTGAAGTACAAACTTATATTGATTCTTAAGCATTAACAGAAAATACACAATGGCACACACATAACACAGGGATTTTCACCTGTAAACCCTTAACCGGGAAAAAACCAGCAAAACTTAGAGCCGCACTGCTCCTTTTCATTATATGTTTTTTTTTCAACCATTTACAATACAATATATGGTATTCCGCAGCATCTAAAACCCTAATTCGTTTACCCGAAATTAGGTTACAACCCTAATCCCTTTTACCGAGATTAGATAGAGTACAATGGGTCGAAATCGCGAAAAAGCAAAAACAACCCAAAATTTTTTTGCGCTCCGCGCGAACTTCGGGGGCTTAACGGCCCCCTCCGTGTTGTTTCGGAACCTAAAGGTCCGAAACGAAGGGGGTGGGCCCTGTCGGGATACCCCCCCTCCGGATGTGCCCCGCGCAGGCGAATCACTGCTAGGGGGGGGATCGTGTTGTACATGCAGCCACCATGTGAAGAGATATAATATTCCCAACACTACGAGGGTGGTTCCAAACTGCCTCCATAGGCCTCTACGAGGGGGGTTCAAAACCGCCCCTATAAGCCTCTACTAGGGGGGTTCTAAACTGCCCTTATAGGCCTCTACAAGGGGGGTTTCAAACAACCCCTATAGGACTATACGAGGGGGGTTCACAACCGCCCCTATAGGCCTCTACGAGGGGGGTTTGAAACCACCCCTATAGTCCTCTACGAGGGGGGTTCCAAACCACCCCTGTAGGTTTGTATGAGGGGGGTTCACAACCGCCTTTGCAGATCTCTATGAAAGGGGTTCAAAACCGCCCCCATAGATCTCTATGAAGGGGTCTACGAGGGGGGTTTAAAACCGCCTTCGTAGACCTCTATGAGGGGGGTCACAAACCGCCCCCAAAATTACTTTTGGGGGCAGTTCCAATCTCGTCAAAAACCGCCCTTAAAGGGAAAAACTTTTAACATTGGTGCCTTTAGGGGCAGTTTTTCCAAAACCGCCCCGAAAGCCAAAACCCCCCTCGTAGGTCACTTTTGGGGGCGGAAGACAACCCCCACTAAAGGCCAAAAATGTAGTAGTGTCTTGTATTTTCCCCTCATATGTAGGGTACAAACAACTAGAAATGGTGTTGCAAATTTTTGTTTGGAGCAAGCAATGTGGGTAAAAGGATACCTACGGTGGTTTAGGACATTTTTGCTCTTAAAAAGTAAAAGGGAGCTCAAGTATTAAAACCGTTAGAGCTCACAACACAATCTTGGCAAGCAAATGGATGACAAAGATCGTAGTTGGAGAAGTCTTATGGAAAATTCTAGTTGTATATCCTTTGTATTAGCCCAACATATTTAAAGGCATTTGGGGCTTGCTCAATTTTTGTGATATAGTTAGGAATGGGAATGGCTTCAAAAACTTAGGATTGATAATTCTCAACAAAATTTGGTAGTCAATCACAAACTATCTTCACTGTGAATTTGAGGACCCAATAAATACTTGGAATTTTGTATGACCCACTCAACTTTTCCCTCTCTCTAAGGTCAACACAGCTGATTTATTTACTTTCCAGGGAAGAGATTTCCAAGGAAGTGCCGATTCTACTTGGATTGATCTTTGGAATATTGAAAAACAAATATGGCACATGTGGAGGGATTTAAAATTGTGTTCAAAGTCTAGGTGGGCCAAACAAGGTCCCTTTCAGGATTATGCAAATTGATCCTTGGAAGTTATTTCCTTAAGCACCAAATTTAGGATTCAAGACCTTATTAGAGGACTTGGAAGTGAAGCATTTATATGTCATTCTTCAAGTATGAAAATACATACAATAGATCAAGGCTTCATATCACCATTGATTCATGCCGAAATAGGAACTAGGGGACTTGTGACAATGAAGAGAGGTGGTAAAAGAGATGCTAGTTCCTCTAGAAGGTAAGGAGCTTGTTTAAATGCAAAATTTTGGGTTTTTTGGGGCTTCTGTTTATCGGACAATCCACTCGAGCGGACGCGAGCAGGATCTCCCTAGCTCAATGTGGGTCTAGAACAAATAGAACAGACTACAAATGGATTTCCTAGATCTACTTAAGGATCAAGTGCTAGATGTATTACCTCTTACTTTGCAATCCTTTTTCCTGAATGTTACTCCACGTCTAGTGGTCATCAAATCTAAGCCGCAAGACCTGTTAAGACAAGAAGAACAACATAACACGAGTAAAGAGCATCTATACAATAAGAGATCTAAGTAAACAGTTAAATAGGTAAACTACTCAATATCATCACACATTAACAATATTGGTGGAAAGCATTTGTATTACTGTAAATAGGGAAATACATGGCAGATACATAGAACTACAACCGAAGCTTAACGCTGCAGCCCTTCTCCATCCAAGACATTTGCCATATCCTTCTAAGGAAGTATGAGTCCTCCAATAGGTGAGTGGAGATTTCCCAAGGATGATTTCACCAGCATGTAGATACCATAGACTTCCTCCCCTTGAATGGGAGTGAGCTTCATTTAAATAGGACTAAGTGGATAGGATATGGATAGGATAGGTTGAGATATGATAGGAGAGGCTTAAGGGATCTCTCCAAGGTGTTAGGAACCAAGTGCCAGCTCCTCCAAGAGGTTAGGGATAGGGTCCCAAGTCAGCAAGCTTCGAGAAGAAACTCGAAGAAGCTATTTTTTCCATCTAACTAACTTCGTCGCACCCTGTAATGAGGTAAGGTGCGACGTCGCATGTTGCTTATGTGCATCCTGTGACGACCTCTCAAAACCTATTACAAATGAGTGCAAATCCTTCTAGGTCAATCACTTAATCAGGGTAACTTCAGGGATGTATACACTGAATCTGATGATGAGGATATTTTAGGTGTAACAGAATGCCCCCCAAAGCATGAAGCTGTTTAAAGATTGGACAGGTGAAATGCTTTGATAGAAAGAATGGCAATGGACTTGTCGGATGAAGGACACTGCTGCAGTGAAACTGACTCTGAACTGACAATCGCACATGGCTGCCAACCAATACAATGCAGAACCATGGTAGTAATGACAGACTGAACACAATCATGGCTACTAGACATAAGCGTAGATCGATGATGAGATGATAACACAGCCACGACCGATACAAATGTGGATCCGTGCAATATGACTCAATACAAACTCCATCGCAGCCTGGGTAAAACATGAATCCCCAGGGTCTTCAAGCTAAACCTGCAATGATACGTATCTATCCATGTGATTACAAATGTCTTGATGTCAAACATGGTAGAAACCACTTGATTATCGGTCATTGATGTAAACCGTTAACAAGCACGAGGGACATCACCATTGATGTCAATGATTCCCAAGGTATCACAGTACATATCATCAAGCGTGAATAAATGAGTTGAAGTCGAACTCAAGATGAAATCTTTCAATCAAGAGTTAATGATGTCAACTCATGTTGAAAGCAAGGTAACCTGCCATTGAGGCATGCAGGGCCAAGGTACTTGATTGGTTTCTAGATTTAGTCCTTGGATGATGGGTTGAAGTCGACAAGGATGAATCCGTCAAAGGAGGGCCATGATGAATCCCCCATCAATCGACATGAAACATGACAAAAGATGTGTAGAGTAGGTCGGATGGTACAGTGGTATGCGAGACTGACTTAAAGTAGACCAACATGATGACGGGTGTACTGAGTGTAGATGATAAATGATGGACATATTCTTGAACATGGCCATGGCATGACGTTGCAGTATTGACATAACGAGTATGACACAAATTTCCAATGCGACTGACGGACGGAGCTTTCTTTGAATGACTCAAAGGAGTAACAAGACTCAGGAAGTAAGCGGAACTCGAGGACAAACAGATGATCCAAGTACTTGTATGCAAATGCAGATGAGTGCCATGTTCAAGAAGGACTATGTACTGCCACTAACAAAGTACGTAACACAAAAAATTTCCTTTTTCCCCGTCATGAACGATGAGTGCCTCATGTGTTTTTTACGAGCTTGATGAGGGTAACCAGATGCTCAGTATAGCTCATCTCATAGATGAGTCCAATCCCAAATATTTTCTGAACCTGGGATAGGAGGGGTTCATCCCATGGTGGGCCCTTCAATGTGAGAGTTTAACGAGTCCATAGAAGGTAAACTCGGTCGTCATTTCATGTTTAGAGAGTCTGAAAAGAACTAAAGAAGACTCCAACGATCCTTTTTCGTAAAGTTAGTCTCATCGCTTGAAAAAGGGTAAAACAACGCGGGAGAGGACTCTTCCGGTCATGATTGACTGGAGTATACCTTTTTCGCAGTTAGTGCTCCCTGGTCCAAAAAGGGGTAAACTATAACCGAGAGGACGACCATTCAAATTCTTTTACAAGTGTGAACGCGACAAGTTCGCTTGGCAATCTTTTCGTATTTCGAGAGCCTGAAAAGAGCTTAAAGATAGACTCCGGGGGGTTCCTTTTCTGTAGGAGTTTAATGAGCCCGGAAAAGTGATAAATCGTAAATCAGTAATGTATTCTCATATTTTCAAGAGCACGAGAAAGAACAAAGAGTAAGCTCATTAATTGCAATCTATGAAAAGAATAAATGACAAAAACCATAAGGGGTGTTCATACTTGAGGTGACCATTCCAATATGAAAATGGCGTAGAAAGACACTTCACAACTCCTGCACACTCGAAAGCTAGGTCAAATAATTAGCCAAACGTTCAAATACAATAAAACTGATCCAAACTATAGCAAATAGCATAACGGCAACAAATATTTGAAAAAGGAATATTCCATTTTGTTTTATAAATAGAAACAAAAACCAAATATAGTCACCATTGTTTTATTTGCCAAATTTGGGAGAAGTAGTGCCATTTGGAGCCAGATTTCACTTGTCGATTCTGGGAGCTACGATCAACCATTTCACCTATCGTCAGGAACAGGTAACCCTAAACTTCAACCAACAAGTTTTTAGTGGTTTACAATTTTGATTTTTGGTCATTTTTTTGGGTTTTGGCTTGATTTGGGAAGGGCCATTGCGCCCTCGGCTCATCGCAGTTTTCCTTTTCGGGAATTGCGATGAGACCGGGGCATCGCAAATGGAATATACATGGACTGCGATGACGTCGCCCTATTTACAAAAACAGGGTGCGACGACGGTGACGTCCATCCCCAAACTCAAACAAAACTCAAAAGAAGGACTTCCAGTGGTTGAAGCAAGTTCTAACATTGTTAAAAACTTCCTGTTGATAGGTTCCAAGCATAAAAAATGGTTATGGAATGCGGGGCAAAGAACATGAATTAGATGATGAACAAGCCGCCAATGATCCACTTTGTGTGGAAGCGTTGAGGAACTACAGGATCCTCAAGTTCTTTTGCATTTAGGGGATGAGATCCCAACTTCCACTACTGATCCACATGCTCCAATGTTGGGACGCAGCCCAGCAGTACTTCATGGTTGGTGAGCATGAGCTTCACATAGATGTCGAGGACATCCATTTCTTGATTGGTTTGTCTCGAAGGGGGGACAATGTGACACTCACTGGATCACGTGGGAGTGATTGAACCATGCAAGATTTGATCCGACAGCATTGTGGTCCCAATGCCCGTGCATCTAGCGGGAATATTTGCATTAAAGATGTACAGGAGCGCCCATTGCGGGCAATTTTATTCACCATTACGAGGATGGCGGGGAGTCAAGCTCCTCATTTAGCCACCAGGGAACAGATGCTTTATGCGGAGGACTGCTTATCTCCAAAGATCTTCAACTGGTGCGAGGGAGTCCTCACAAATGTGCGAGCTCAGCTGACAAAATGTCGGCGGGGAGAGCTCAAACAGTTTGGCTATGGATCTATAGTGATCTCGTTCTTGCTGGAACGGGTTCCTCATTTGTGTCCTTAGGTACCACTGGAGGATAGGGACCTCAGGGATCCACACATGGTTAGGTGGACCGATGTGATGACTCGACATGGTGGAGGTCCTATCATCAGATTCCCTCCCGAGTTCTTTACTTCCCTGGAGGGCCAGTTACTGATGGTGGAGGACTTTCCATATAGTGGCACTGACTTCACAGATGAACTAGACTTGCTGCTGCCTTAGGGAGCAGCATGGGGAAACCTCGGTAAGAACAAATGACCCTTGAACTTTTTAAGTTTTGTGCATTTATGATTTTTTTTGATATAGTGTTGACAGGTGAACAACATGTGTGTGCAGATGTGGGGCCTATACGACCAGTGGGGACCTCTCTTCTGGATAGGAGAGAGAGAGGAGAGTGAGCGATGGTGGATCCAGCTGCGCATGCTACCATCGTGGAGATGGACAGAGTCTACGCCAGCCTGAGTAGGTTGACACTGGCTGTTCCTGAGCTGACGGTAGATGAGGTGTTGTGGCCCATGCAGGTGCACACGGTTGGAGCGATTGCGCGCTTCAACACACTGCGTCACAGGGTTGCGAGAGTAGTGGACTATTTATAGACTCAGCCGGCTAGGGCTACTAGACCACCTAGGGTTGTACGGGCCAGGCGATAGGCCACATGTTGTCATTGTGTGTGTACTGAGAGCTTAGAGGCCTCATATTTTGTACTACTGAAAGCTACGGAGCTTTAGATTTTGTAGAGACTTATTGAAAGCTATTGTTCTTCAAAATTTTGTATCAACACTACCTTTTTGAGATTATATATATACAGACAGTTCGACGATTTATACAATATGTGTTTAAGAAAAATAATGATGTGATCTTGTTTATATGCTTACTTCTATACAGTGCATTATTTACATGTTGCGAATGCTTTTACATGTTATGAGTATCATGTGTGTGCGATGTACCAATCTAGAATGAAGTTGGCCATCAAGTCAACAACTGTGTTTAACTGTCGTGGAATGTGTAGGTATTGAATGGTTTCAAATGACCTTTCCAAGAGACGAACCTGTCTAAAGAGACGGAGTAGGGTAGGATCACAGATAGCGTAAACCCGGTTAAGATGGGAAACCATCAGTTGAGAATCCATGTGGATGACAACGTGGTTCATACCCAAGGAAATTGCATCGGTTAAGGTTCCAACTACCGCCAGATACTCTGCGGCATTATTGGTTGAGAATCCAAGGCAACTTCCTCCTGAGTTGATGAGCTCACTTGTTAGGGAATATAGTACCCAGGCTTCTGAGGCAAGGTTATGGGTATGCCGGCTGGTGCCGTCCGCAAATCCATAACACATTGCCATCTGCACACGCAGACAGAACATGGTATGAGAAGCGAAAACAAGATCTAAAGACACTAAAAAACAAGTGCGTCACACCACACAAAAACACACAAGCACGCCATGTACAGTATATACAAGAAAATCTATGCATGAGAGGATCAGGCATAGTACCTCTTCAGGTAAATCCCATTACGGGGTTCACCCAAATATATTCCATCATAATCTTCAAGCTCGTAGGCTCCCTTTTCCAAAACACATTTGACGATGTAAGGTCCATGCCACATGGACTCAAACTTTCCTGCTCCTAGTTTGTCATGCTTTTGGTCGTATGTGAGGACCACGTCACCCTCGTTGAAGATATGAGGTTCAACTGACTTGTTGTATTGAGCTTTGATGCGTTTATTGTGTGCTTTATTAGCAAGAGAAACATCTCGGTGAGACTCGTCAAGTTTTGCTAAGTACAGGAAACGTTCTTCCTCGGCAGTAGTGTTAGGAAGAAGTTCGACAGCGAGTTGCAAACATGGAATTTTGCACTCTATAGGCAGGACAACTTCCAATCCATACACCAATTGGAAATGAGTGAAACCTGTGGCGGTTTTAACGGAGGTTCTGTAGGCCCAAAATGCTGAAAAGAGCATATTATGCCAGTTGGACTTGTGTGTACCTACCATCCGTTGGGACCATGGTTTTCAAGACCTTGTTAATGGCCTCGACCTGTCCATTGGACCGCGGGTAGTAAGGTGTTGAGTTTTCATGTCGAAAACCCAATCTATCGCTCAGTTCATCAACCATATGGTTCTGAAAGTGAGAACCGTGATTGGTAACTATAGCCCGAGGAACTCCAAACCACGCTATTACATGATTGAACATGAAGAGTGTGGCGGTTCTACCGTCATTTTGGTATGTAGGCATTGTCTCGGCCCACTTTGTGAAGTAATCCACAACTACGATAATGTAACTATGCCCCCCAGCCGAGGTAGGATTACAATGCATAAAATCGATGCCCCATTTTGCAAAGGGGCCCACGGAAATAGCCGGGTGTAACGGGGTGGGATGGGTGTGCTTCTTCGTATGGAAGTGTTGGCATGGAGGACATATTTTCACAGCCTCAATACAATCTTTGAATATAGTAGGCCAATAATATCCTATGCGCAAAATCTTCTGGACTGTAGCCATCCCAGAGAGGTGACTGCCACACGCCCCAGCATGACAGTCATTCAGAACGCGTTCAGCCTCATCGTGAGTTAGACAACGTTGAAGAATGGAATCGATGCCACGGCGGTACAAAGTATCACTGATGATCAAATAATACTTTGCATGGTGACGAATCCGACGACAGTCATCGCGAGAGAGTTGAGGGTTGAAGTGTTGGGTTTGAAGATATAAAGAAATATCTCCATACCATGGATCGGTCGTACTGATGAGAAACAATGACTCATCTGGAAAGGAGTCATTGTGCTCAATTTCTATATCAGCACAGGGAAAGTCACAAATCAGCTCAGCAAAAACCAAGGTTTTTTTGGACTTGGATTTCTCGAAAAGAAGATCGAATTCTTGCAGTATCACGATCCAACGTGAATAATTGCCCCCAAGCACCTGACGTGTCAGTACGTGGTACATGGGGTTTGAGTTTGCAATAATGGTGGTGGTGCGGAGCAGGATGTAGTGTCGAAATTTTTGGACGGCGATGACCGCCGCGAAAGCAAGTTTTTCGACATGTGAATATCTAGTTTCAGTGTTAGTGAGACCCTTACTTCCATAGTATATTACATGTTCCTAGGCGTTTTGATCCTCCTGTACCAGAACCATGGCGATAGTGGTAGTAGAAGCAACAAGATATAAGATGTAATCTCGGAAATAATTCGGCCGTGGGATTACGGAGGCATGCGTGATGGCATGTTTGATGTTGTCGAAGGATTTTTGAGCTTGATCGTCCCAAATGAACGGGACGTCCTTCTTGAGAAACCTCATGTACCCCTTAGTCTTTTCCGCGAAATTACAAACAAAACGTCTTAAATAAGTCACCTTCCCTTGGAGACTTTGAAGTTACGTCATAGTGGTGGGAGGTGGGAGGTTGACAATGGCCTCCACCTTTAAGGTATCAATGCGGATCCCATCCTTTGAGACTATAAATCCTAAGAGGTGTCCGGAATCAACGCAAAAGATACACTTGTGAGGATTCAGATGGATGTTGTACCGTCTGCATCTGAGGAAAATGGTCGTCAGATGGTCCATGTGGAACTCACGCTGCTTTGAATGGGCAGGGAGATCATCCAGGTAAGGTTCCACAAAGTCCTTAATGTCATGGAAGGCATAGGACATGGCTCGTTGGAATGTGGCGCCAGTGTTCTTAAGGCCAAACAAGAGTTTGTGATATGCAAAGGTTCCCCAAGGAAAGATTAAAGCCGTCTTATGTTGGTTGGTTGGGTTGATCTCAATCTGGTTGTAACCAGAAAAGCCATCCATAAATGAAAAGATGACGCTTCCGGCATAGTTGTCGATAATCTGGTCAATGAAAGGGGTCGGGTAGTTGTCCTTTGGACAAGCCTTGTTAAGGTCCCGATAATCGACACAGACACGAATGGTACCCTGCTTTTTGTTCACATGGATGAAATTTGAGACCCAATCCGTCAACGGGACAAGATAGATGAAGCCAGCCTTTAAGAGCTTTTCAATTTCTGCCTTGATTGCTGCAGTCTTCCAGGGGTGTACTAGTCGCAACTTTTGACGTATAGGCTTGATGTCGGGATATGTTTTTATTTCATGAGAAACAATTGCGGGGTCTATCCCAGGCATCTCCTCATAGGACCAAGTGAATACGTCTCGAAATTGCTTGAATAAGGCCGTACCAATAGCTATTTCTTCAGGGGAACACTTCTGGCCTATGCGAACGTGTTCCACTACACCAAGTTTTACCAAGATCTCTATCGGGGTGGTAGGATCGATGTTGGCCAAGTTACCCTCTGTGTCTAAAAGACATGTAAGTATGGGAGAATGAGGGAACGGGTAGATATCCGGGGAAAAGATGGTGTGAATGTTGTTTTCTATGTACTCCAAAGGTGGAAGAAAAAATGACCTATGGTGAAGCTCATCCCACGGGCCATCATCAACATTCAAAACTTCCATGATGGACTCATCTAAATGAAAAGTCTGAAGTAAGAGGTTGGGTAGGGATGATGCCCGTTGCAGAGAACAAGATGGGGAGGCCATGGTGAGGTGGTCCTCCAGTGCTGATTGGATAGCCTCGTAAATACGTTCAGCGGGTGAAAGAGCCATTGCGTCTCCAATCGGGTGTGTTGTGGCTTCGTCCGGTACAAGCCAAGTATCAATAGAGCAAGACAAAATCTCTATGGAGATCATGTTCACCAAGGCAACATGATTAGGGGGGTCCGAAATGGGAAAAATGTCCATGAGAGATGAATCTTTCAAAAGGCCAACCCCTATACTCTCATACTGTTTTGATGTTTGTCCAATGGAAGGAACATGGTCATCAGGATGAGTAGTAGTGTCCGGCATGCAAAAATCTAATTGGTCGATGGTAACAATTCGTCCTTGGTGGGGGAATTGCACCATGCAGAAGATTGAAGAAGCTACCGCCCGCATGGCGTAAAACCAATTGCGACCAAGCAAGAGATTATAGTATATTGGGGAAGAGACCACTTCCACATTGATGGTTACGGTCTTTCCACCTAGATCGACTGCAAGGGCTTGTAGGAGCCCATGGGGTTGAAAGCCACGCCTGTCGAATGCTTTCAACGTGGTGGGGGAACCATTCAATTCGGGATATCCAATGGCTCTCTAGCAGGTGATCGACATGACAGACATAGAGGTGCCTTCATCCAAAAGGGTATGATGGACAATTTTCCCAGTGAGGTTTGCAGCTACTTGAAATGCGAGTTGATGGGAAAGCCTCGGCTTGAAATGGTCAAATCAGAACATGATGGTATTCGAAGAATCAGGGTCAACGACACCGATTGCTGCGAGGAGAGTTTTGCGTTAATTGGGACAATTCTGCAAAAGTTCTAGCGTGGACATGGCGCCAGGGGCTTGTGCCAAGTCTTCTACGATATTGTAATTCTGCGCTGCCCGAGCATTAGGATTAAAAACATCTTTTTTAATCATGCCCTTGGGCGGCTGCAATATCGAGTTGAAGGATGGATTCTCAATGGTGAGAGAAGCTGATGGTATAGTGACATCAGGTAAGGAGTTGGAATCTTTTCCAGCATTACTCCCAACAGGTTCTTTCGAAGGGACCGTGTCGTATGATTGCGAGCGAGTGTTCAAATTGATCGTCTCATTTCACACCATGAGAACATGTGTGGTATTGGATGACTCCCCTTGGGATGGGGAAGGTTGAGCAATCATCTGCTGGTTTTGAGATGGAAACGGATTGTTGAGGACTGCGGGAGACGGTTTACTCCTGAGAAACTTTTGGACTTCGTCTCTATGGGGACATTCTTTGGAAAAGTGATCATCTCCACACGGTAAACAAGGATACTTCAATTTTCGTTTCTGTTTGGCGTCATTGGGAGTGCTCTTTTGGTCCTACTGGGTAGAAGATTTCTTAGGTTTTCCTTTATTTTTCTTCTTACTACCAGAATTTTGAGGTGAAGCTGATGAAATAGAATTCATCTCTTCAGTAGCAGTAGGGGTGGATGACTTGGTAATGTTGGGACCAACCCGTGTTGGTGACGGGGACAAACCCTGGGGGTTTGAAGAACCAACAGTTTGATGAGGAGGCTGGGTGTGAAGGGATCCAATGATGCCATTGGCTTGGGGTCCCTTGAGTGGTTTCCAGGGTCATTAGTGTCATGTGGTGCATAAGGAAGAATATCAAACAAAGTGCCAAATTGAGTGTAGACTAGGTCTAGTACATGGGCAATTGCGATGGCTTGTTCTTTCGGTGAAAGCACCTTGCATGGCAACATCTCTTGCAATGACAGGGATGAGGGAATTCGTAAACCAGTCTGCTAGTAGTTGATCTGGAATGGGAGCTTTGATGAGACGACGTCTCCTTCACCACTCATGGATATGATAAAAAATATGAGTAGCGGTATTCTGACGGAGCGAGGTTAAAAGCTCAGTACCAGTTTCATACCGTATGGGCAGCTGGAAATGATTAAAAAATTCATGGCAAGAGAACCAAAATCGGGAAAAGAATGGGGTGGTAACTCGATGTACCATTTGGCAGCCGAACCGGTGAGAGTCCTTTGAAACAACCTAAGATGGATCGAGTCGTCCGTTAAGGAATTAGATGAACACCATAAGTGGTATGTCATCACGTGGTTTTTAGGATCTTCACTCGGCTTGCCATCAAATTTGGGGATATCAGACGGAATTTTCACCGGAATCGATGGCCAATTAGATCCGTGGTAAATAGGATCGTTGGTTAAATGGGATAGATCGGGCAGGTCCAAAGTGGCCAGGAAAGGAAACTGCGGATTTGGCTGCGCGTACTAATAGTACGGATAGGGCATGTATGGAACAAACTGACCATAAGGCGTACTAGGAGGAAATTGACCATAGGGGGGTATGCCACCCAGACCAAAAGAGGGTCCGCCACCATAGGGTGGTCCATTCCAAAAAGGTGGGGGTCCACCTCCACCATTGGGAGGGGGTGGAGGTCCACCGCCACCACTGGGGGGAGGTGGAGGTCCATAACCATAATAGGGTGGTTCATGACCGCCTTTTCCTGGAGGAGGGGGTGGGCCACTTCCGCCGCCATAAGGGTGGTTACCCCCACCACCTCCGCTGCCGGAGGAATGAGGGTCTCCACCACTGCCACCACCATAATAATTAGATCCGCCACCACCTCCACCGCCCAAAGGGAAATGTCCTCCTCCACCATAATAGGATGATCCTCCTTCGCCTCCGCTAAGAGGGGGTGGTGGACCATTCCCGCCGCTGCCGGAAGGGTGGGGGCCGTTGTTGGTAAAATGAGTTGGACCTCCGCTAGAATTAGGCGGGGGCCTTCCGCCTCCAGGAGGAGGTGGAGGTGGACTGATCGGGGGTGGTGGTGCTTGAGGGATAGTCGGTTGGGGTCCATGTTGCAACATGGGCTGTTGCCCCCATAGAGTGTATGGATTCCCGGGAAAAGGTATCCCATATGGTATGCGTTTTCGGGATTGGATTGACCCGGTGCAGGGTTAATGGAACCTGGATATGCTTGACTCCATGAGGGTTGAGTTATATTGGATGGCCCCCAACATGAGATAATCCCATGGTGGATGGTGTAGCGGGTTGGGAAGGTCCAACGGGAGGACCGTTGGGAACTCCGCCGCCTATGTTCTGATTAGGAAATGGGGGTTTCCCCCCAGCCACAATAGGTTGACCACTAAGAAAGGGTTGAACCAACGTAGGTTGTTGATTAGCTACCGTAGTAATAACATTACCCATAAGATAATCCAGGGGAACAGAGTATCCTCCCCTCAAATTTTTTGGTGGGGAAGGAGCTAGTAAAGTAACCGTGGTAGTAACCGAAGTGTTGGACTGTTGTCCTTCAACCAGTTGATTCACTTGAAGTGCAAGACTGGACTCTTGTGAGGGTTGACCAATCTCATTAATGGTCGCGTGGTGGAAAGATTGTTCCAGTGATCCAAAATATATCGGATGAACTGGGGTGTCTCTATACCCAGGTCGTTGTTCGAGACTTTGTCTTCGAAGGTCATCACCCCTAAGACGTAATTGTTCCAAACGTTCATGGATAGGGCCGAAAATATTGGCGGGGTCAGGCCTGTAGTAGGGTCTAGAGGGCTCTGGAGTAGTCAAGTTGGGTGGGGATGAGATGGAAAAATGAGCCACTGGGTGGCCTGTAGAAGAGGTCCAATAAGCTGCTGAAGGACCAACAGCTACTGTGGGGCCGTCCTGGGGTTGGTTTATCCATTCCAACGATCCAGGTTCTCCCAATAAAACTGGAGACAAGCCTTGCGAAGTGGGGATTTGTGCTTCTTCATCCTGCAGGGGATGAGAAGCAGGTGAATCTGGAGGAGTTTGTGGAAACAAATGTCCTCCAATATTCAGAGTGGGGTTTTCCACTTCAGTAATTGCGGTTGTATTAGGCTGATCCATTCTTACCCTCGAAATAACCTCCGGGTTAAGGGGATATTCGGGTGATAAGTTTAAGATCCTACGAGACCTTCTCCAGGGAAAATCCACCAGAGTGTCAGGAAAATCAGCTAGGATGGCTGAAACAACGTTTCTCCTAAGGGTATGCTACAAAAGAAAAGCAGTCCAGAAAAACCTACTCAAACTAAGGCAACAAGCAGACTTATGTGACAGAGTGGATTCAAAAGTCTGGAACGTCACGGGATTATCAAGGCATTGCAAACCGCGATATATTGCAGGGTCCAACAATATGACGCGACAAGAAGGATTGGGACCGTACCCTTGCCTGCATACCCGATTACTTGGACAATAAGTGCGTGCTAATCTCCCTGAGTGCCGTTCTCGGTGTATTGCTTTGCCAAGACGGCTAAATGGTTAACTCAGTTGGTTTCAGGAATCCTAGTGGTGTCTCCCGATATATGCAAGGTACGTGGGAGCTCAAATTCGTAGTGGTGCTGTCTAATGCACAACCATTCGGCAAGAGACCTTCCGATATACTACCGAGTACGTGATACACCCTTCGATATACGCCAAGTATGGATTATGGTACTTGGTGGGTACGTGAAGGAGCTCGATATACCGATAAGTACGTGGAAGACAACAATAGCCCCGGGATATAGTGCTGTCAAATAATGACAGCTGCCACACTTAATGATGCCGGAACACATCTCTAACTTACACACAAGTTGCTAAAAGTTTTACCTAGTTCTATCGTTAGTTTTATCTTGGACGGTTAGGTGAATGCATGGAGTGAGTACATAATCGGAAGCATAATGCAAGTCCTAGCTGCATGCACGAAATATTCTTTTCTTTTGATGAATTCTACCTATGGGAAGGAGAAATCTTTTTTTTTTTCCAATAATTTTGCCAAAGCAATGCAATGTAACACAATCCCAATTCTATCAAATCTGATTATGAAAGCATTCTTTTCCTTTTTGTACGAAACGCAAAAAATCACAACACTTACTAATCCAAATCACAACAATTTTTTCTTTTCTTTTTCTTTTCAAAGCAAAACAACACTAGGTAATGAAAAGAGAGGATTTTGAGATGAAATGTGCAAGTTTTTCAATTTCACTTTCAATGACCCAAGAGCAACAAAAATTAGAAATGCATCTATCTTTCCTTAGCATGGAATCAATTTTGCAAAGACCGAAGCATACTTTGAGTATTTCAAGAATATGAGCGATTCATGATTCGGGAAAAACACAATTGATCACACATTCATTCAATTTTTCCAAAACATGAATGAAAACATTCCAATGCACAACAATTTTCTTCAATAATGCTTGAGAAATGATGGGAAAGAAGTGCGTTTAACTTTTCAATGGATGCATCAAAACAATAATTTGATAACAGCTATGCTTTAAGATGTAAATGACTGAAAATAAAACACTACTTGCAGCATTCAGTACTCAGAAAAATCAAGAAAAGACAAGCACTCAATCAAGTTGAAAGACACACTTAACTAATCAAATAGTGGCAAGCAAACCAAGCAAGCAAAGCTCAAAAGATAATGTGAATGAGGTTTGGACGCTGATCTAATGCAATGACCAGATCAGGGATGGAAGGAAGGGAATGCAAGGGTGAGCGGATGAAGGTGGAGGAGACAAGAGTATCCACCACTACCGGTCCTCAGACTTGTCCAAAACGGAACCCAAAACCAATCCAAACAAAACCAAACACCCAATACGCAAATCAAAGACGGGATCTCTGGCTGGATCTTGTAGCACAGAGGGAGTTCATACAACAAACCAAAGTTTCGAATTGGAAAATGGAGAGGGGATGCCTACATGTCAAATTTTGACAAATCGACGCACTCTGTGCTTATACACAGTGCGACGTCGCAGTTCACCAATGCGGGAAGTGTGACGATGTCGCAGTATACCAATGAAAAGGTTGCGATGAGTGACTAACAAGTAAAGAACAGAGGCCATAAATGACACAATGTCGCTCTGTTTCCACCAACCAGGTGCGACGGGTGAGATCCAAGTCCAAAAATGAATCAGATCTCTAAGTAGTGAACCATGGAATGGTTTGGAAATGAGTAGTATAAACTCAGAGGAAGCAGATCAGAGTCTTCAAGATGAAGATCTGATAGTGAAATCAACTCACGAAGCAAATGACAAATGGAAGGCTTGTGTCAAGCAATCAACTGAAAATGACTCTCAGGAAATTACAGAATCAAACATTGTATTCCCTAGTATGGTCTCTAGATTTGTTTATCGGACAATCCACTCGAGCGGATGTGAGTAGGATCTCCCTAGCTCAATGTGAGTCTAGAACAAATAGAAGGGACTACAAATGGATTTGCTAGATCTACTTAAGGATCAAGTGCTAGATGTATTACCTTTTACTTCGCAATCCTTTTTCTTGAATGTTACTCCACGTATAGCGGTCATCAGATCTAAGTTGCAAGACCTGTTAAGACACGAAGAACAACATAACACGAATAAGAGCATCTATACAATAAGAGATCTAAGTAAATAGTTAAGCAGGTAAACTACTCAATATCATCACACATTAACAATATTGGTGGAAAGCATTTGTATTACTGTAAATAGGGAAATACATGGCAGAGACATAGAACTACAACCGAATCTTAATGCTGCAACCCTTCTCCATCCAAGCCATTTTCCATATCCTTCCAAGGAAGTATGAGTCCTCCAATAGGTAAGTGGAGATTTCCCAAGGATGATTTCACTAGCATGTATATACCATAGACTTCCTCCCCTTGAATGGGAGTGAGCTTCATTTAAATAGGACTAAGTGGATATGATATGGATAGGATAGGTTGAGATATGATAAGAGAGGCTTAAGGGATCTCTCCAAGGTGTTAGGAACCGAGTGTCAGCTCCTCCAAGAGGTCAGGGATAGGGTCCCAAGTCAGAAAGCTTCGAGAAGGAACTCGAAGAAGCTATTTTTTCCATCTAACTGACTTCGTTGCACCCTGTAATGAGGTAAGGTGTGATGTCGCATGTTGCTTATGTGCAGCCTGTGACGACCTCTCAAAACCTAGTACAAATGAGTGCAAATCCTTCCAGTTCAATCACTCAATCAGGGTAACTTCAGGGATGTATACATTGAATATGATGATAAGGAGATTTTAGGTGTAATAGCTTCATCAATGTCTAGTGGTTGAAATAAGGATTATTAAATCAAACATCTTCAATTCATTTTTTGTTCAATGCAAAAAAGAAGAATTATTGGGATATTTTTTGTGGTAGCATCTAATTGCTAGGACATTTAGGGCATGGTTACATGCATAATTTAACTACTTCAAAACTCCTTGTCTTAGTAAGGTGCCTTCTTAAGCAATGCTTGGATGTTCATGTATTGATGCATGGATTTTTAAGGAGATGATCCCAACAATAGTTTGGAGGGTTGAGTGCATTAAAAAATGATTTATTGATTGAAGTCAAAGCTAGAATTGATATGTTTGGGAATGATGTAGAGTCCTTACCCCTTGAGGAAAAGGTCCTTCTGATAGGATTCCTAGCTTTCATAGGAAGATGATTCCTATGTAACTTCACATTCTTATGTGTTGTAGTTTTGATACATATTTGAAGTAATATAAGTTGCATTTTTCAAGAAAAAAACATGAATCAAGATTACAGAAGGGGCCTAACAAGTTTTTCTTACAAATCCCACTAAAGTAGCCAATGCCTCTATACCTCTTCCTCTATTCTATAAAATAATTTTAAGTTTTAAATCTATGCAAGTGAAGCAATACAACAAATTATTAAGAAAAATAGAAAGAACAACAATGACACACGCACAATACACAAAGGTGACCCCTAGAAACCCTTAACTAGGAAAACCAACCTAACTTAGAGCTCCACCTCTATTTCTTTATTGTATTAGCTTGACCACTCACAATACAATATTTACATATTCTACAACATCCGAAACCCTAATATATTAACTTGAATTATATTACAATCATAATCTCTTATTTGAGATTAGATTACAATGGGTTGAAAAAACATTGTTTGAAAAAGATAAAAATAGGCCAAAAAAAAACCAAAAGTGAACCCCAAAACTAGTGACTATTTGTGCTTGGTGCAACCCTCATGAAAGAATATAACACATCCCCGACACATCATACAACATAAAATAAATCATAAATTTAAATGGGGGCCTCATTCCATTCATTTGCATTACAAACGAGCACATCATGGCATATTCTTTGATCAATGATCAAGGTGCAACAACATTACATAACAAGTTTAGAGCCAATAAATCACATACAATACATCCAAGCACTATCCCACTATCATCCAACCCACTAATAGGTTGATTTAGCCTTATGTAGAGTTTATTCAACCATTCCTTGGCTTCTGTACCGAAGTAAGATTGCAATTGTGTTAGTGGAAAGGTAAGTACTTGTGGCTAAGGTCAAGAGGACTCATGATTTGTTGAAGAAGGTACAACAATGAGATTTAAGTATAGGATTCTTTCCATCTATTCAATAATAAAATATAGACCTATTTTCTCTCCTCCCAAATTCCTATGTATTTGTTTATTTATTGTCCATGGATATTAGGATTGGGATGGTCGTGATTAACCTAAATATCAATTAAGGTTATTATATGTATTGCAAGTTTCATTGTTTATTAACTATATTAAGGTGGAATGAGAAAGGCTTCTTCTATTTTATTTGTGTGTATATTTGTTGAGAAAATGTTGGAGGTGGAAGAAGATCAACCAGGTTGCTCGAAAGGCTAAGGACAAACTTGTTGAACTAGGTATTCCTCTTTGTTTTCCTCCTTAATATTTCCATCCACATGAAACCTAGGGAAGGTTAGGTAGAGATCATCCATTTTTTTGTCGATGATATTAATCCACTCACCATGGTATTTGTCTAAATACTCACCGTGGGATTTGTCTAAATAGAAGGTAGGAATTTCCCTTTAGCACTTGATACCTATATCATTACATTTGAGGATGTGAGCATGGATAATGTTTAAGAACTTTTTCTAAGCAGTGATGATGAGGTTTCACACATATAACTTAATGGAGTTTTCTGCAATGATGGCAGGTCCATCGGCATCATTTTTTGCTCCCCTACTGGTATAGTTGCTAATTTGCATTTATATTGAATTTCTCATGCATAAATAATGTTAATGAATTTTAAGTTTTTAACTTGGTTCCCATTATGGCTTGGAATATGGCTATAATTTTTTTCATGTTTATGGGGATTGTGAATTTGTCATTAGTTTGGTTAAGAGGAAATATATTCCTAAGAAAAACTTGAAGAGATATGTGCAAATGATTCATGAATTTATGGATATATTCTTATCCTTTAGCATCACCTACATTTGTTGCACTACAAGATTTTGGCTCAAAATTCGGCGAAATTATTTGACGGTACAGACAGACCATTGAAAAATACTTGTTAAAAATCTATTTTTTTTTATATTTTTTAAAATTAGCCCACATTCATCAGTCGACCGATGGTTATCCTTAAACTTTCGGTGTTTTGATGTCTTACCGTTGGGCTTCCGACGGTTTTCCCAAAAGTGTCAGACCTTCGATGTCTTAGGCATGTTAGTCGAAAGTTCGACGACAAACCATCATAACACTTTCAAACTGTCAGTGTTTCAACGTCCTACCATCGGGATTTCGACGGTTTTCCCTAAAGTGTCGGACCTTCGACGTCTTAGGCATGTTAGTCGATAGTTCGATGACAAACTGTCTGAACATCGATGGGTGAGAGATAACCGTTGAAATTTTTCATTGGTCATTGTTGATTGGTCAATGTTGAAAAAGTCAACATTGACTATGTCAACAAGTGTCAGAAGTCCAAGGGATACAAAATTAATAAATATATGATATTTAATAGATGTTTCAATAGCTTTTCTATAATTGTGATAGTTCGAAAAGGTTATAAGGTCTTTTCTTCGAACATAAAACAAATTTATTTTATCTTTCAATTACATTAGAAATGAATAATAGATCTACATGACTAATTCATTTTATAAGACAGTCATCACTCTATTTTGGTAGGGGAGAATGTGAGATAACTTTAGTCCAGAATAAAAACAAAGGATTCTTGATAGGTTGTGGGTGGATTTCAAGGAAAGGGGTGATAACAAATGTTATTTTCCTTGTGATCGATGCAAGGGCTTTGTTCACAGAAGAATTTTGATAAAAACAACTGAAAAAAATTGTAGGAAATATGGACACGCTGAAGGGGGAATGAATCCCATCCCTTGGTAAGATATATATTTATAATATGTCTTTATATTGATCGTATTTGTAAAATTTTATATCATATATTTTTTATACACACTAATTATATTTTGTGGGATTGTTTTGAAATAAACACAAGGCCCCCTAGGTGTTTGACATTGGAGAATGTGCCAAGTACTAGTAGATATAAGGTTGTACAAGTTGAACATGGAGTGAATATTGAAGATCAAGTTAATGATCATATGGAAGAAGATGATAATAATAACATAACTAATATGATGGGAAAAATAGATTTATACAAGACACTTTGTTGATGGATAAGTTTGTAAGTGCGAACACAAATTAACCTCCCTAGTTCAGATAGTTTAAACTAGAACAAAATAGACAGAAACACACTTCTTTCTCTAAGTTCTCAAAACATAAGTGTAATTGGACAGGAGGATAACCTATGATCTGAAGGTTGTCCTCGCTTTAGCCTTCCATCTTCCACTATGTTGTGATCTTGGTAAAACACATGCACAAGATAAGAGAATAAAAGATACAAGTGCAATTACGAAGAACTTATGCATACAGCTATGGAATAGTGCAACAAAAACTATAAACAAGTTATTGTGGGGAAGAAATGCATTTACTGTACTAATAAATAATAAAGGAGAGAGATACAACCAATATCCTTGGCGTTGTAGGCTTCTTCCCAAAGGTGCCTTTGCCTCAACTTGCTTTCCTTGTTCCAAAGGAATGGCTATCAAGCAATGGCCACAACACTATGGAACTATTATAATTTCTCCAGCATTTGGCTATCAAATCAAGATTCCACCCACACTCCATGGGATTGGGGTTGTATTTATAACCTCCAATGAATATTTGGGAGATGAGAGGATAAGGGGAGAAGGATAGGAAAGTATCCCAAAGACTCAGGAATTCGGTTGAGATCCACCCAAATAGGAAGGGATGAAAACCCACGAGGGCCTCATTTTAGAAGATCCTTGACCTTTCTCTTTTTCCCTTTGTAAAAACAGTGCCGTACCCTATAGAAAAGCAACATGAGATAGTGTCGCAGTCTGTGGTGATGCAACTTGTGACACCAGATATTGTCGTAGGTTGTCAGAGAGCAAGCTGCAACAACCTCTCAAACTGGGGTTTTAAGGGAAATTTCCTCATGAATCTCATCTTCCAAGAAGGCTTTTGCATATTCTTCGGGAATTATGGCAAGGGAAAAGGTAGAATATCCACCATCATGATGATGACAAAAATTACGTGTAACGGATTCCCCCCTAAAGTATGAAGCTAGAGAGGAATGATAGCTGAAATACTTTGTTAGATAAGTGTTAAGGAAAGGCACCCATTGGTCGAAAACGTGGCAACAACAAACAAGGAATTACATTACAATAATTCGTCATCTCTGAGATAGGCATCCCAATAACTCATAGCATGGTTTCCTGTCAAGACATTGCATATCCATGTCAAGCAATACATGTCATGGCTACCAAAATACATCATATATCCATGCTAGAAGACTTAAATATAGACATACGGATACCAAAGATACATTGTAGATCTATGTCATAATGACTCAAATTTGAGCATAGCCACCAGACATACATTGTGTATCTATGCAATGGTTCAGACACAAAATACTTCATCGCAACCTGGGGAAGGAAAATAATACAAGTGGATGCCTACAGAAAAACCTAGGGTCTTCATCCTGATATCGAATGGTACGATTCTATCCATGTGAATAGATGTTTTGATGTCAAACATGGTAGAAACCACTCGATTATCGGTCTTTGAGGTATACTGTTAACAAGCATGATGGAAATCACCATTGATGTCAATGACCCCCAAGTTACCCTAGTACATTCCCTCGAATGTGAATTGATGAGCTGAATTTGAACACTCGGTGGAATCTTCCAATCAGAGGCTAATGATGTAAGCCTACTATTGAAATCAAGGAAACCTGCCATTGAGGCATGCAGGTCCAAGGTACTAACTAGTTTCTAAGTCTAATTATGTTGAAGTCAACAAGAAAAGACTCGTCAAAGGAGGGACATGATGTTTCCCTCATCATCAACACAAAACAAGAACAAAGGCTTTTGAAGTGATTTTGAGTACTGAGTGACTTTGGGACTGACTCATGGACGAACGAAACAAAAGAGAGCTTAATGACTGCAAAATAGGCCGACGCAAAATAAGGTTTATAGGTTGATTCTCTTATGATACAAGAAGGCTTGAAAAAAGGAGGATTTCTCTTGAACATATTGACATGACAATTGTCTTGGAAGCAACGATTCAACAAGGATCACAAACCAATGAGTAGACTTATTTAGGAGTATGATCGACGATAGACAAGTGGATTTAGCAACCTTGACCAAAAGGGTGAAAGGATGTCATGTTCAAGAGTGACTCACTGCCATTAATAAAGGTTCAAATACATGTCCCTTCCCACATTTTCCCCATCATGATTAATGAGTACCTTTTTATTTTTTAATGAGCTTGAGGAGGATAACATATGCTCATTATAGCTTGTCCTTCGGATGAGTCCAACCTCACATGTTTTACGAACATGAGAAAGGAGGGGTTCGGTCCCATAAGGGTCCTTCAATGTTTTTTTTATGGTTCCAAAGAAGGAAAACTCAATGATTTTTCATATTTAGAGAGTCTGAAAAGATCAAAAGAAGAGTCCAAATGGTTCTTTTTTGTAAAAGTTAGTCTCCTCACCTGAAAAAGAATAAAACAATGCGAGAGAGAACTCTTCTAGTCAATGTTGACTAGAGTATACGTTTTTCATAATTAGTCCATGTGTCCTGAAAAAGGGATAAATTACGACCTTATAGACGAACTTTCAAATAATTTTACAAGCGTGAAAGAGACAATTTCGCTTGGCAAACTTTTCACATTTAAGGATTTTGAAAAGTGCTTAAAGAAAACTCTAGAAAGTTTCTTTTTTCGTAAGTTTTACGAGTCCGAAAAAGTGATAAAAGTATGCTCGTTCATAGCCCACATTCCGTGTTTGACTTGTAATCTTCACATTTTGTGTCAAAACTGATTTTTGACCAAAAATATCATTGGGAATTTCATAAAATGGCAAAAAATAAAAATAAAATATAAAATATTCTATTTTTAGTTTAAAAAGAGGGTAAAAGTAACTTATTTTTACCTTCTTGTTTTACCTTTTCCAAAAGTAGAGAAAACCCCCCAAATTGGTTGATTCTTTAGGCGGTGACCACGAGCAAATTCAACAACAATTCTTGATCTCGTGAGTTCTAGGTAAGAGATCTCTATCCCTTCTTTGTTTCCATGGTTGAAATTTTGGTTTTCATACCGGTTTAAGCCATTTTTCAAGCGAGTTAAACTAGGGAAAACACTTTCCTTGGGTGTCGCAGGGGGCCCTTTCAGGAACTACGACAATCCAGTATGTCACAGTTCTCGAAAGAGGAAACCACGACACTTCCACATTGTAAGTAAATGCAGGGTACGATAGATGCATAGTGTGCCCCAAAAATAAAAAAATAGTGATTTTTGCTTGAAATGTTTTTATGGGAAGTATCTAACCCTTCCTCCCTTAGCCTTATGCACTCTTTTGACCAACACGATGTTGGAATGGAGAGAGAGAGAGAGAGATAGAGTATGAAATGGAAGATAATATTGTAGCCAATGATCCAAATGCTTGCCCTCCAGGAGTGTTGGTTGGAAAAATTCTTCCTGAATCCTGGAATGAGGGCTCAAGTCCCATTATTGGAATACTTAGTGAGAATGTGGGATGAACAAGATATCCATTTTCAAGTGGGAGTCCACATTCTTACTTTGGAATTGGAAGATATCTACTTCTTAACCGAGCTCTCAAGGCGAGGGGCCCATGTTTCACTGTCTGGATCTAGAGGAGGTAGGGATAACACTAACTCACTCATCCAATAGTACTACAGTAATGGGACTAGGAAGGTCAGTGGAAATATTCCTATAAAAACCGTTATAGATCTCCTGTTGAGGACAATTTTATTCACTATTGCTTGGGTTGCTGGGAGCGCAAACCTGCATCTAGCAACCAATGCTCAAATGAAATATGCATTGGAGTGTATGAACCCTACCGTATTCAAATGGAGTGAAGGCCTCTTGGAAAAAATGAAGGATCAACTGACCAAGTGCAAAACAGGTCATTTGATATAGTTCGGTTGTGGTTCTATTTTGGTGTCCCTTTTCCTAGAGAGGGTACCTCTTCCGTGCCCACAATGCATAAATATGGATAGTCCGGATCCACGGGAGCCTTAGATGAGGAAGGGGTTCAAGTTGATGGCTCACCATGGTGGCAGTACTATCATCTTATATAGACCATCCTTCTTCAAATGGCAGTGGTGGAAGCTAATCATGATTGAGGACTATGCTTATGCAGGCCCTTGATTTCTGAGGAGATCCTGATTTGGTGCTTCTAGATGGAGCATATTGGAGTGATCTAGGTAAAATGGACTTTTCATGTTTTCCTTTTTTGTGTATTTTGAAATATTTCAATTTTTTTATATTTTGGTTGTTGTGTAGAGACACTAATTGAAACCATTTTATGTAGATGTTGGGTCAACGAGGCCAGCCGGGACTTCACCTATCTAGGAGAGGTGAGCATAGAGCAATAGTTGCTCAAGATTGTGAATCAGTATAGGAACTTGAGGAGATTGAACATAACCTCGAGGGGATCACTTTAGATAGTCCTGATATAGCGGTGGATGAGCTACCATGATGCTACCAGTGTCACACAGCTGGAGTCTCTGGGTGGATTGGATGTCTGCTTCGACGAGTGGCTTGGGTTGTTATATGCTATCACGAGCATCGTGCTTAGTTTTTTGTACAATCTACATGTAGTGACATATGAAATCTGCGGGCTTCATTTTTGTCTCAACATTTTTTGTGAATTTGTTTTTGCCACACTTACTATAAAGTGATTTCTAGCGGCTTATGTACTTTTTGGAACTATGATGTGACACTTTTACTATGATATATACACAGATCCTATTTCATCTATTAAATCCATTAAATGTGTTTATTTAAATTATGTGTTTGTGCTTCTTATGTTCATCTCATGGTGAAATATTTTTTGTATGCGCTAGATTCCAATTTAACATGTAATTAGCTAATGAATCTACAACTATGTTTAAATGTATTGAAATATGTTGATATTGAATAAACTCAAAAAACCTTTACAAGAGGCATATCCTTTGATAAAGGCGAAGTAGATCCGTATCGTGAATAGAATAAGCACAACTAATCTGTGACACCATGAGTTGGGAATCAAGGTAAATTATCATATGGCATATGCCAAAGGAAGAAGATTCGGTCAATAGTCCTACCACTGCATGATATTCAATGATGTTGTTAGTCGCTAGACCTAAGCAAATTCCACCCGAAATCACTAACTCATCGGTGGGGGAATAAACCACCCAGGCTGCAGAATCTAAGTTCTGGGTGTGTCGACTAGCACCATTACCGAATCGAGAATACACCGACATCTGTGCATCAAATCACAAGTTGGGATAAGTAGTCATGTGTAAAATAATATCCCCACACACAAAATAATAAGAAATATCACACCACACTAAATTTATGGTACATATATACAAAGTACACCTGTAGGATAACCCTATGCGTAATACTTTTTAAGGTAGATCCCATTTCGAGGCTCTCCCAAAGGTTCTCCTTCAAAATCAACCAGCTCATAGGATCCCTTTTCTAAGACTCATTTAATGATGTAGGGGACATGCCACATAGACTCGAACTTTCCCACCCCTAGTTTATCATGCTTTTGGCTATAAGTCAAAAATAGGTCACATTCATTAAAAACGCGAGGCTGAACGGATTTATCATACTGAGACCTGATGCATTTCTTGTGTTATTCATTAGCAATAGTGGCATCACAACAGGTCTTGTTGTGAGAATTCTATGGCTATGATGGCAGCAAGAATTCCACAAGCTAAGGATCTAAGCAATCAATGTAATCTTCACTAAGAAATGCTACAGAGATTTAGCAAAGAATGGAGACAAGAAGAGTGAATAAGAAACAAATAGAAGAGAACTCAATTGCATAAAATTGCATCATCTGATTAATGAATTATTATATTACATTAAATAATACATCTCATAAGAGAGATTTAAATGCCTAAGAGGCAATTCAAAATTGTCACTATTGGCAGGCTTAGATTTAGCAATATAACTCCGTCTAGGCAAAAGCAAACTCCAAATCTATGCTAGAGGTAAAGAATTGGCTAAAGCAGCCTTGGTATGCCATGAGTGACTCAAAATTAGCATACTAGAGGATTTTCAAGAGTAAAGCATGGAGGATTTGGTGGCCAAAAAGATACTAAGTTGCATAAACCTCATAAGCGCCCCTACCTTATCCTTATCTAGCACAAAATCTGAGCAAAGCAACTTAATGTGCATAAAAGTAGGACAAAATCTTGCTAAAAGCAGTGAGGGTGCCTTTAGTCATAAAATCAGACATAAAGCACCCATAATAGAAATTGAGGGTGCATGAGTGGATGAGCATCAAATTATGCGGGCCTAACATGCCCAAGGTGGACAACAACTTAGTCTAGTACCTAGGAAACATTAATTAATGTATAAAATTTATATCCTAAGTATAGATGGGGTCATTTATTCCAACACCCCCCCTTAAGACTGACTAGGAGTGATTTAAGTATGTGTAGGGTCCAAGCAACATAGGCTTATGGTCACCTCATTACAATTATTATGCATGTAACATGAGGTAAGAAGGAAAACCCTGTGGGAACAAAACCCCCCCTCAAACTGAACACAAAGTGTATCAAAATGTTTACTTCAGACTGTAAATCTGAACATAATATTCCAAATAAGGCCTATGAGGCCAATCAATGGAAAATTGAATGTTAGGAGGTACTTTACTCTTTGTAGGAAGAGATATTTACTCCCAATTGTGCCAATGTTGATCTTGAAATTGGCATATTGAACCATGAGCAGCTCCACGAATGTATTGATGGTACCTTGGGATCTCCTTTGAACCAACAGGGGTAATATCAGAATCAATTGTACCATGACTTGATGGTGGTGGTTTGGACTTCCAATCAGCTCCAAGTCCGAGGAGCAAGTGTCCAAGCGAATGCAAAAAATATCCAACTTCTTTTGCACTTTGAGGAAGTGTGCATGTAACCATTATGGAATAGGGAGGAGGCATGGGACCAAGGAGATCGTATGCAATAGCTTTAAAGACTAATATATCTTCCAAAACATCCATTGAACCACAATCTTGCACATCAACAAACACACAAGAAGATAGATAATCTTCTAGACCACTAGCTGATATAGAATCCTCACTAGCAGAAGTATGATAGGAGATCATATGTTGCTTCTCATTAGACTTGAACATTGAACCATAAAAGGTAATATCAATCCAAATGAGTTATGATCAGCTTGAGAATCAATCCCAAGCAAATAGTGGTGTCCTCCATATTCAGTGCAAATCTGAGAACCAGTGCTAATGATCAAGTAGGAATACATAGGTAGCATATTATGATCATGTAGAGCAAATGCATCAGCTCCAAATTATGATATAACTTCAAAAACCTTCATTAGATCATCATGATGCATAACAGTAGACTCCTGTGAAAGAGAGGAGTCGAAATCCCCTTCTGCTTCTGGTACATGAACTGGCTTATCTTGCTCAGAATCCACAATAGAAGAATTGTAGGAGAACATAATGGAGATTTATTCTTCAACAAAGAGGATTCGAATATCTTCTTCTGGATCAGCTGCATATGGATATGAGAAATCAGAATTCTATTGAACTTCTTTATCAATAGGAGAAGTGGTCTCTTCAAGGAGACTATCACCAATTCAAACTCAGAGCAAGTTGAGTCCTTCTACAACAATGCCAAATCCATCAGCCACTTATTATTCATCATCAACTTCATAGGATGAGGATCCAGGATCCTCTTCATCTTCTAGATCCAAAAAAGAAGACTCTCCCGATTCTGCTTCATGACATGTGGATGAACCATTCGAATCATGGAGATCATCTTTGACAGGAATTGTATGTGTTGAAATTTTTGCACAAGCTTCTTCTTCATCTTGAAAAAATTCTTCAGAGAGGTTTGAGGATGAGACATCAATAGGGAGAACACATGAGGAGTTTCTATATTTTCTCTCCATATTACTGTTATGAACCTCATTGTGCTCTCCAAAATCTCTATCCAAATT
Organism: Larix kaempferi; assembly: GCA_027924585.1. NCBI lineage: Eukaryota > Viridiplantae > Streptophyta > Pinopsida > Pinales > Pinaceae > Larix > Larix kaempferi. Next base: position 18,878,398 of record BSBM01000023.1, on the reverse strand, counting down.
GGTCCAGATATCCTTTGGGTATTCAACATAATCAATAAGGTAGTGCATGCTTGGAGAAATAGCTAGACACATGGCTCCAAATTCTCTATCACAATCATTCATCCAATCACTTCTCTCTTCAAATGATTCAGTCTCTTCAATAGCTCCCATAGACACATCAAGGAGCTCCAGCCTCTTTAGATACTCATACATCTTCAATTTCCAAACATAATAGTTTGAAGAAGATAGAGGAGGAACTAAATTCAAATCCATGAAGTTGTACCTGCACAAAAAACCTGGAAAAAAACACTCTGAAGATCTATATGAAATATTAATTGATCTAATGATCTCTGCAATATGACAATAGGCACTTTCGGGAGTGCTTCACGCCTGGGTAGAATCCAAAGGATTTCTCCAATGGATTCAAGGTAATTGCCCCAAGGACTTCTGTGGAAACTCCACAACTTCTAGTGCGCTACTGCTTGCAGCTATGCTCCCTAGGATTCCTAAGATCTGATAACATGTGAGAATTCTATGGCTATGATGGTAGCAAGAATTCCACAAGCTAAGGATCTAAGCACTCAATGTAATCTTCACTAAGAAATGCTACAGATATTTAGCAAAGAACGAAGACAAGAAGAGTAAATCAGAAACACATAGTAGAGAACTCAATTGCATAAAATTGCATCATCTGATTGATGAATGAATAGATTACCTTAAATAATACATCTCATAAGAGAGATTCGAATGCCTAAGAGGCAATTTGAAATTGTCACTATTGGCAGGCTTAGATTTAGCAATATAACTCCATTTAGGAAAAAGCAAACTCCAAATCTATGCTAGAGGCAACAAATTGGCTAAAGTAGCCTTGGTAGGCCATGGGTGACTCAAAAGTGGCATGCTAGAGGATTCTCAGGAGTAAAGCATGGATGATTTGGTGGCCAAAATGATACTAAGTTGCCTAAACCTAATTAGCGCCCCTACCTTATCCTTATCTAGCACAAAAGCTGATCAAAGCAACTTTATGTGCATAAAAGCAGGACAAAAGCTTGCTAAAAGCAATGAGGGTGCCTTTAGTCATAAAATTTGACATAAAGCACCCAAAATAGCAATTGAGGGCACATGAGTGAATAAGCATCAAAGGATGCGAGCCTAACATGCCCAAGGTGGACAACAACTTAGTTTAGTACCTAGGAAACATTAATTAATGTATAAAAGTTTTATCCTAAGTCTAGATGGGGTCATTTATTCCAACACTCGTCGAGTTTGTTCAAATATAGAAAATGTTCCTCTTCCAAGGTGGTGTTTGGAAAGAGTTTGACAACTAGTTTGAGTGATGGGATCTCACACTCGATAGGTAAAACAATTTCCAGACCATACATCAATTGGAATGGTGTGAATCCATTTTCATTTTTTACTGAAGTTCCATAGGCTCAAAGAGCTGAAAAAAGATTCAAATTATAGTTGGATTTATGTGCCCCAACCATGCACTGAATCATGGTTTCCAAGACCTTATTAATGGCGTCTACTTTTCCATTCACCGGGGATAATAAGGAGACGCATTTTCATGGCGAAAATCTAACTTGGCACTTAATTCATCCATCATTCTATTCCTAAAATGGGAACCATGATCAATAACAATGGCTTGAGGAACTCCAAACCTAGCGATAATGTGGTTAAACACAAAGAGTGCTGCGATCTGATTATTGTTAGCATATGTAGGCATAGCCTCAACCCACTTAGTAAAATAGTCAAAAACGAAGATGTCGTACCCATGCCCCTCGGCTCGGGTAGGCTTACAATGCATGAAATTGATGCCCCATTTTGCAAAAGGGTCAATGGCGATGACACGATGTAATAGAGTAGGATGAGAGTGCTTTTTGGGATAAAATGATTGACAAGGAGGACACTTCTTAACAAATTCCATACAATATTTAAATATGGAAGGCCCGAATTATCCAGCGCATAAGATCTTTTGGGCTATAGCCATGCCCGAAATACGACCACCAATGCTCCAAAATGGCAGTCATTCAAGACACGTTTAACCTCTTCGTGAGTCAAACAACATCGTAGGATAGAATTAATACCACAACGATAAAGGGTGTCAACAACAATGAGGTAATATTTTGCGTGGTGGAGAATGAGACGACGATCATTATGAGATAAATCAGGATGAAAATGTTGGGTTTGGAGATATAAAATAATGTCTCCATACCAAGGATTTGACGTACCAATGAGGAACACTAACTCATCATGAAGAGATTCAATGGGATCAGCTTCTTCATTGGTATGGGAAAGGGTGCATATAAGCTCTGAAAGAACCAAAGATTTCTTAGACTTAGATTTAGTGAATTCAAAATCAAACTCTTGAAGGATAACAATCCAATTAGAGTACTTCCCCCCCATTACTTGACGAGTAAGGATATGGTACATGGGGTTGGCATCAGTAATGATGATTTCCTTACGAAGAAAAATGTAGTGGTAGAGCATTTGGATAGATAAGACTCCTGCTAAAGCCGCACTTCTCTACATGGGAGTAACGGATTTCAAGGCCAATAAGGCTCTTACTCAAGTAATAAACCACATGTTCTTGTCCATCGTCAGATTCTTGAACTAACACCATGCGAATGGTGGAAGTAGATGCGGCAAGGTAGAGGATGTAATCTCTAGCATAATTAAGTGGGTGCAACATTGGTGCATGTGTTAATGCATGTTTGATATTGTCAAATGAACATTGAGATTCATCATTCCATATGAAAGGGACGTATTTCTTCAACTATTGCATGTATCCTTGTGTGATTGCCACAAAATTACAAACGAACTGGTGCAAGAAGTTTTCCTTCCCTTGCAAACTTTGAAGTTGGGGAATGTCCGTGGGTGGGGGTAAAGATACAATGGCTTCAACCTTTAAAGGATCCATTCTGATCATGTCTTTGGATACAATGAATCCGAGTAAGCATCCCTGCTTTGACACAAAAGATGCACTTATGAGGATTCAAGAGGATATTGTAGTGGAAACATATAAGGAAGATGGATTTCATATGTTCACTATGATCATCTCGACGAGCTGAATGAGCAAGTCGGTCATCGAGGTAAGGATCCACTATGTGCTTGATATCATGGAAAGCATACGACATAGCCTGTTGAAAAGTGGCTCCAACATTTTTCAGACCAAATGGGAGCTTATGATAAGCGAATGTTACCCAAGGGGAGATGAAAGCAATTTTGTGTTAGTTAGATGGGAGTATCTCTATCTGATTATAGCCAGAAAATCCATCCATAAAGGAGAATATGACGCTTCAAGTGTAGTTATTGATAATTTGGTCAATAAACGAAGTAGGGTAGTTGTCTTTTGGACAATCCTTATTCAAGTCCCTATAATCAACGCAAACTCTAATAGTTCCTTGTTTTTTCACAACAGGAACAATGTTAGACACCCATTATGTCAAAGTATAGGATAAATAAAACCATTTTTTAGAAGCTTTATGACTTTTGCCTTAATAATCGCAGTTTTCTAGGGGTGCACAGGCTGAATTTATTGCCAAATAGGTTTTGCACCAGGTTAAGTTTTTATCTTGTGAACTACGATAGAAGGATCAATATCTGGAATTTCCTCATAGATCCAAGAAAATACATCATGGAACTCTTTGAACAAGGTGGTATATGTTTTAATCTCTTCAGGGGAGCAATTTTCACCTAATTGAATGTGTTCTACGACACTCGGTTTAACTGATATGTCAATGGAAATAGTTTGGGTAATATTTCCTAAATTCCTCTCCGATAACACATTTTGAGTAAAGATGGGGGATTGAGGATTTTTGACGATATCAGGTGGAATGAGGGATTTGATGTCATGTTATACCATTTGTATGTCAAGAAGGAAAGATGATCAATGATGGCCATCTTCCCATGGTGGCTCATCTAAGCTCATAACTTTCACAACAGACTCATCCGACGGAAAATTCTGTAGGAGGCAGTCTAAGGACGGAGAAGAAGAGTCTATCCAAGATGAAAAAGTCTAAGGGTCCAATGCCACGAGATGGTGTTCACTGGAGTTTGAATAATCTGAAACAGATTGGATTGCGTGGTTGCGCCGAGAGGCGCTCTACAGCTCAGTATGGGGGAGATCTTGTTAGTCGAGTGTTTGTCGAGTTTTTCGAGTACCAAAATAATACAAAGTAAACAAAAAAAGAATAATACAAAGTAAAAAGTAATAAATATTATGTCGGCTATAAACAAAAAAGAATAATACAAAGTAAAAAGTAAATATGAGACTTAAACTAGAGACTTTAGAGCTTAGGATTAGGTGGTAAATATTATGTCGGCCATAAACAGAAAAGAATGAGACTTAAACTAGAGACTTTACATTTTACTTTTAATACAAAGTAAAAAGTAAATATGAGACTTTAGAGTGTTTGTAGAGTGTTTGTCCAACAACAAAATAATACAAAGTAAAAAGTAATAAATATTATGTCGGCCATGAACAAAAAAGAATAATACAAAGTAAAAAGTAAATATGAGACTTAAACTAGAGACTTTAGAGCTTAGGATTAGGTGGCTCAGGTATTGCACTCAATGAGCTATTCAATGAGAAGTTTGCACCTCAGGAGATTTGATCCCTCTCGGCGCTTGATAGAGCCTAGGATTTGGATCTAGGCTGGTATGTTTCCTCATTTAAGTTAGAAGGAATTCGCTCACCGATGATTTCACACTCGGATGGAATAGGTACTATCCAAGGATCATTTGATTCAGGGGATCGTTGTATCGATGATGAAAACATATTAATCATGGAAACTGTGTGTGTATTTTTTGGGAAAAATCCTATGATGGAGGAATCTTTGAGGATTCCTACACCTACATCCTCATATTGAGGTTTAGAATGTCGCAAGAAAGGAACATTGTTGGCATTATTGGAATGGATGTTGTGAGTGCAAAAATCTAGTTAGTCTATAGTAACAATTTTAACTTGATGGGGAAATTGTTCTAAGTGAAAAACTGAGGATACAACTGTAGTCATCGCATAAAACCAGTTTCAACCAAGCAAAATATTGTAATCCAAAGGAGAATCAACTATTTCAATGTGAATATAAACAAATTCCCCCCCCATTCCACGACTAAAGATGGTAATAGGCCATAGGGTTGAAAACCACAACCATCGAAGGACTTAAGTGTGGTAGGAGACTGGTTAACTTTAGGAGAGACAATAGCTCTCCAACAAGACAAAGGCATAATAAAAGTGGAGGGACCTTCGTCTAAAATAGTTTGATGGATGTTTTTACAACAAATCATCGTATGGATTTGAAATGAAAGTTGGTGGGAGAGCCACAGCTTAAAATATTCCACGTTGAACATGACAGTGTCGGAATTTTTTGGGTCCACGGATCCAAGGGATAACAACATAGTTCTATGCTGATTAGGATTAGGACAGTGCTGCAGAACTTCAAGAGTAGACATAGCACAAGGTGCTTGATCTAAATCCTCAACTATATTATAGTTATGAGCAGCACGTGCACTCATATTATATGTTTCCTTTCGAATTGTGCTTTTGGGAGGGCGCAATACTATGTCAGGAATAAGCCCCTCTATTTGAAGAGGGCCAAGAGGAGGAGGGGTAGTAGAGGGATATTCAATTGAATATTTCTCCTTAGAAATTCCATTAGAGTTCTGATTTGGAATGGGATCGTATGTCTTTGATCTAGTGGTAAGGTCATATGTCTCATTGCACATGAGGACTTGTTCAGTAGACAAAAATTCCACATGACGAGAATGAATTCCGTTTCCCCATTGCTGGGGGTTGACATTGTGTGTGACCATTTGTTGATTTTGTGGTGGGAAAGGGTCAGTTAATACCGTAGGATGGGAGGGACCTTTTAAAACTTGTTAACTTCCTCACGATGAGGAAAGTATTTGATAAAGTGGTCACCTTCACATATCAAGCAGGGAAAATTAGCCTTTCTCTCAGGCTTAGTGTCAGCATTGGTCTCTTGGGGTTTCAGGTTCTCCTGTTGGTTAGAATATTTTTTAGACTTTCCTTTATTTTTATTCTTACATTGAGATGAAGAGGATTGGATTGCATTCACCTCATAATATTGGGTAGGAGAAGGAGGAGCCTTGGTGTTGTTAACAACCTGGTTCTGAGTTGGAGTGGAGGTTGAATGACCTTGTTGTCCAATAGATTTAGTTGCAGGTTGAGTCTTCACAGAACCAACTATACCATCCATAGGAGGTTCCATAAAAGGTATGGAAGTATCATTGGTAGGATGAGTATCATTGGGAATCAAATCATAAAGAGTGCCCGATTGGGAATATACTAGATTCAAGTATTGGGCATGACTAATGGCTTGTTCATCAATAACAACTCTTCCCATGGAAACATTTCTAGCGATGGGTGGAAATAAGGACTTTGTGAGCCAATCAACCAATAACTATTCTAGATAGTATCTTTTATTAATCTATGCCTCCTCCTCCACTCATGGATGTGATCAGAGATGTGAGTAGAAGTGGATTGTATTAGTGATGTTAAAATTTCTATCTCAGTCTCATAATGAATTGGTAATTGGAAATGAGTCAGAAAGGCCATTGCAAGGGAGTTGAAGTCACTAAAAGAATAATGTGGTAGTTCAATATACCACTTTGTGGCAGTTCTAGTAAGGGTCCTTTGAAATAACCTCAAACGGATGGAATCATCCATAAGGGAGTTTGAGGAACACCACAAATGATAAGTCATCACATGTTTGTTTGCATCCTCACCAGGTTTTACGTCAAACTTGGGGATATCTGAAGGCAGTTTGGCGGGTATGGAGGGACAAAGTGGATTGTGTTGAATGGGATTTTTAATCAAACGTGACAAATCTAGTAGATCCAAGGTGGCTAGAAACGGTAACTGCCAGTTTGGGTGTGAATATTGATAATATTGATGAGGCATCGATACTCCAGTAGGACCATAAGTTGGTCCTCCCATTAACTAGGGATGAAGGGGTTGGGGAGTGATACCCAGATATTGATGTTGAGGGGGTTGGGATGTCACATGGTTAATTTGTTGATGGAATGAGAGCCCTTGTGTGGGAGGTCCCATCGAATTAGGTTATCCCCAAGGAACATTCATGGCCCTCGGGTAAGGAAATCCAGTATGGAGAGGTGCGATACTAGCCGCTGAAGTGTTGGGTTGGTAACCAGATGGTCCCCAAGCCAGATAAACTATCCAATTGGGTCATTTCCTAGAAGTTGAGGGTTTCCCCCTAGTCGAAACTTAGCCTCCACTAAAGGGAAAATAAATATTTGGCATTGAAGGTGCACCCATACTACCCATTTGATTGGGATTTGGGTTGACCAAACCACTAGACATAAATCCTAAAGTAGCCATATTGTTAACCACTGGATTAGACAAGGGGATTAATTAACGACCAAGTATTCCAGGCGGTATCAATCTAGCCACTATTCTAGCAGTAACACTCGAAGGTGACCACGGTGGGACCAATGGTCGATTCATATTTGTGTTTTCTAAAGGAAAAGTAAATACTATAAGTATGACATAATCTATTGCGGAAGTAGATGGCCCGGAGACTCCTTGGAATGAGTGTCCACGGAAATACATTCCTAAGGTTATTCTATAAGATGATTCTTGTTGACGGTTGTGAGAAAGGATGGAATCTATAAAGGTTGTTGATTGTAACTAAACAATTGGTTGGTAAAATCCTTCCGTTAAGTGAACACTTGTGGATGGAAGGAAGCTTCACTCATCTATAGTTTCGACCAACCCCTCAGGTTGGCTTCAACCAGGAGTAAAGCTTCCTTGAATCGAGAGGACTTCTTCGTGTATGTTTCCCTCGTTAGATAGGTCAGGTGATCCCAACTAGGGTTTTTCATTATCCTCGAGTCCCAAACCTTGCATTCTACATGAAATTCTAAAACCATGGTCCACCAGGGTGTCAGCTGACAAGGAGTACAACTATAGTTTATTGAAAAGAACTCAAAAACCCTAATGCAACTGAGCGAGTAGAAGGAGAGATATAAAAAAGAGGAACATAGGCCAAAACACAGGATCTAAAAGCACTACCTAACCAAAAAAATGACCCTCTAAACTATAAGATATGAGAGCAGGAAGCCACTTAACTAAGAGATGGAAACCTCAACAAATCGTATCCTTGCAGGGTGATGGAATCCACAGTCATACAATACGAAATGAGAGATCAAAATGGCCAATGGATATCCCTCTACCGAAAGGGATCTTAGGTAAAATATCCCTAGAAGAATGGAAACTAGGCTACCTCGTTCATGGCACGTCCAGAAATGTGTCCCACATCTTCAGTCCTTTGACCATTGCACCATCAGTATGGAGGCCAGTGAGTAACAACGAGGACAACGAGTAGGTGTCCTTTGGTACAGGGTGGAGGGAAGTATTCCACTCTCACTTCCAGAACCAGTCTTGCCACTTGCCATCCAAATAAGATCCCCCATGACAAATATGTGTCAACTGTGCCAAAAAGTACTAGAGAATTTTAGTTCCCTATGAGGAAGACTTCTATGTCTCAAATGTAAATTGGCAAGCGAGAGTTATTAGGATGCCTATCCCCAATGTCCTACCTAACTACAAAATTCTTTTAATTTTCTCAAGCGAGATCAATGTGTGTTTAGTTAAGTGTTAATTTTAGGGCTTGTTGTTATTCACAAGGTAATGGTAGTGAAACTGATGGAATGCAGACTCGACTCAAAACCGTGCAATAATGAATGAGTATGCAAGTCTCTTCTTTCGATGAACCTATAACTATATGAGAGAGAAATATATTTTCCTTTTCAAAATGCCATGCAATATTTTTACTTTTCCTTTTGATAAATGATGAAAAATACAAACTTTCCAAACTATGCACCAATCTAATTCTAAAGTGATAAACAAGATCCTTTCAATTTCCACACCAAGATGCAAACTTCTAACTTGTTTCCTATCTTTTCAAACTTGAAAAAGACACCCCTAAATTTTTGAAGAGAAAGACTTTGATGATGCTTCCAAGCCAATGCAAGAAAAAAACAAATCATTTGATGATCTTTTATGACTCAAATGCATATAAAACTTGAAAAGTATTTTCTCCTTTATGTGAATATAATACCCAAAAATGACTTTAGATCAAACTAATGAAAAGAAGAATATTACCGTTTTTGTTTTCAAGTCTTTTCAATCTAGCAAAAGAGACCAAAGAGAAGTCTTTCCTTTGAATCTATATGGAAGTAAAGAGATCAATCTATTTGTGCAATCAATCAATGTAAAGATGTAAAGGAAACAAAGAAACACCCAAAAAAATGAGACTCAAAAGATAAGGATGACCCAAACTTTTTAAATCCTACCAAAGCAATCCAAATCAAATTTAATGAAAGAAATGTCTAATGAAAAATAACACTCCAATCACTAAATGATTCAAAACCAAAATAAGTGGAATCAATAGCCAAAACCAATTTCCAGAGTGGAAAATCGTTGTAAAGAGTAGCAATAAATCCAAGAAACAAACCAACCAAATCTTTGAATAGAAAACCCTAACAAAAATTCCTAATATCACACAGTGTCACAGACTTCAAGACAACACAGTGTGACAATCACTAGTGTTGCAAGTTTAACAAAGCCTAGGTGCAAAAGTTCCACACTGTACTCAAAAGGAAATTGCAACAGGTGAAATCAGAGTTCTAAAAAGGCAAGGATTTTGACACAACTAAGAATACTTAAGGTTTGAGAGTCGATCCGGATCACCCAGTGACTCTAACAGTCAAATTCACAGAGAAACAAGGCAAAAAAAACAAGATCTAAAAGGGACAAAATTTTAGCAAAGCAAAACAAATCCTATGTTCTCTCCCCAATATGGTTGCCAATTTTGTTGACGGATAATTCTGTAAGTGCAGACACAAATTGAACTCCCTAGTTTAGACAGTTTAAACTAGAACAAAATGGACATAAACACACTTCTTTCTCTAAGTTCTCAAAATGTAAGCGTAATTGGACAGGAGGCTAACCTGTGATCTGAAGGTTGTCCTCGCTTTAGGATTCTATCTTCCACTTTGTTGTGATCTTGGTAAAACACCTACACATGATAAGAGAATAAAAGATACAAGTGCAGTTACAAAGAACTTATGCATACAACCAAGGAAGAGTGCAACATAAACTATAAACAAGTTATTGTGGGAAAGAAATGAATTTACTGTATTAATAAATAATAAAGAGAGAGAGATACAACCAATATCCTTGGCATTGTAGGCTTCCACCCAAAGGTTCCTTCGCCTCAACTTGCTTGCCTTGCTCCAAAGGAATGACTATCAAGGAATGTTCATAACACTATGGAACTATCCGAATTTCTCCAGCATTTGGCTATCAAATCAAGATTCCACTCCCACTCCATGGGATTGGGCTTGTATTTATAAGCTCCAATGGATAGTTAGGAGATGAGAGGATAAGGGGAGAAGTATAGGAAAGGATCCCAAATACTTAGGAATTAGGCTGAGATCCACCCAAATAGGAAGGGATGACTACCCACGAGGGCCTCATTCTAGAAGATTCTTGAACTTTATCTTTTTCCCTTCGTAAAAATAGTGTCGCACCCTGTATAAAAGCAAATGAGACAGTGTCACAGTATGTCAGTATGTGGTGATGCAACCTGTGACACCATGGATTGTCACAGGTTGTCAGAGAGCAAGCTGCGTCAACCTCTCAAACTAGAGTTTTTAAGGGAAATTTCCTCATGAATCTCATCTTCCAAGCATGATTTTGCATATTCTTCGGGGATTATGGAAAGGGAAAACGTATATTATCCACCATCATGATGACACCAAAGATTACATGTAATACACGTTCACTCGAACGGATCATGACAACTTTCATGATATTCACGATGTACCTATACTTGACAAGGAAAATCAACCACTTTATGAAGGCTCAAGAGCAAATCTTCTCTCCACTACATTATTGTTGGTGAACTTAAAGGTTTTAAATGGTTTTTCAAACAATTGTATGAGACATATCCTAAGGTATGTTTGATCACATTGTTATAAATTTATACTTTTTTTCCCTCTGTTTTGTGTTAATTAATGTCATGTAAAATAAGAATGCAATATCTAGTACAATTAATGTTCTTTAAATTAACTAGTTATTTTTTTATGTTGTATATTGTTAGGTGAATTTCTATTACCAACATCAAATATATTTCCTATCACATACATAAATTTATCTGCCATTATTAAAGATATTGGAATGGAGTATCAAGCTATTGATGCATGTCCTAATGATAATATTATATATTATGGACAATATGCATCGGAAACAAAATGCCCGCAATGTCATATTAGCAGGAATCGAACCGATCAACTAACAAAAAATGTGCCTCACAAGGTTCTTTGTTATCTTCCCATAATTCCACGTTAGCAGTGACTGTTTCAAAAGCATTGCACAATTTATGGATTATCATGCACATAAAAGAAGTGGAAATGGTGTTCTTCGAATGCTTGCAGATGGTTATGCATTTAGGAACATTGAGGAAAAATGGTCAGTTTTCAAAGAAGAACCTCATAATGTTAGGATTCCATTGGCAGCTGACGTTGTCAATCCATTTGGCGAGCTCAGGTCTATTTACTCAGTGTGGCCAATTTTTGTTATCAACAATAACATTCCTCCTTGGATTCCAATAAAGAGGGAGCACATAATGTTGGCAATGATTGTTCCAAGTAGTTTTTTACAATAATTTTTTGAACATAACATTTCATTTCTCTTGTTTGTTGAATAGTATTTTATATTTATTTATTTTCTTATATATACATATGGTAGTAATTACATGTATTTTCAAAAAATTAGGTAATTACCAAGTTAAATATATGAATGTATATATTGAGCCTCTTATTGACGAGCTAGTTTAGTTATGGGATGGGCATCACTATGTATGATGTGTCTAGGCCAATAGGGAAAAATGAATGTCAATTCCGTGGAATACTTGTATGGAAAATTCATGATTCCTTGGGGCTAACACATTTTTGTGGTATGTGACATTCCACTGCACTTTAATAGTATATAATTTTATGAAGTTATCATGCATGTTTTGTAAATGTTCCCTTCATTCATATCTATATCTATATATATATATATATAATTGACATTAATCTATCTCTTGCAGGTCAAACAAAGGGTAATTTTGCATGTCCAGTTTGTGGTCCTAAGAGGAAATCTTTTCATTCAAAAAGTTTAGGAAAGGAGGTGTTTGATGAGTATAGGCACTTCCTCTCTAAGAATCATAGGCATCAAACCATTGAAAAATGTCTTTTCAGTGGGAAAGAAGAGACTAGATTAAAACCATGAAGAATGACACCCCACCCATGGAAGGTGGAATATAATAGAAATCGTCATGGTACACAAATTGTCTATGTATCATATATGTGATTATTCTCTGTAATATTTATTTTTATTGCATTCTGCTTACCATATTGACAATTATTGTTGTAATTTATTTTATGCTTCATGGAGGTCATCAAGACATTAATGGGCTTCCATGAAGAATGAAAAGTTAAATCCCATACAATTTAGTAGGTTGCCCTACTATGAGGACCTAAAAATAGTTCATTTGTTTGATACAATGCATATCGGAAAGAATGTAACCAAAACATTATGATAAACCTTATATGGTAGGCGTGACAAAGAAAATATTGCCAAAATTTGTAGTGACATTCAAGAATCCAATCATGCATTGCAAAGTGTGATTCATTCAAATAGCGATGGAGACCGAAATAGCCTTCCATAGTTACTGACTGAGCAACAAAGCAATGCAGTAAAAGACATAATTCATAAAATTAAGTTTTCCACAGGATGTTCTTCAAACATAAATAATATATTAACAAAGAAAGGTGAATTTAGTGGGGTAAGAACTCATGATTGGCATACCTTCATTAAGGTAATCATTTGGGTATATATATTTCTATATTGTTATACATTCTTTTTGTATTTTTTATCTGCTTTGGAAACAAATAATGATTCATTTTTATGGTTACAATATGTCCTACCTCTATCTCTCCTAGACAAATTTGACAACAACATCAAACAAGTTATATATGATCTTGGAAAATACATGAGGAAAGTAGCGATTTATATGCAAAATGTTTGTTCAATTTTTTTGTCGAACTGAATAACATGTGTTTTACTGTAATGTATATAATGTTTTTGTTGAAAAATGTGATTTGCTTGCATCATTTGTAGATGATTTTCATCAAAAGAAATCCATAAAAAAGATATAAAGTATTGGAGGAGAGAAATCCCTCGGCTAATGTGTGAAATGAAAAAGTATCTACCTCCGACATTTTTGAATGGACAAGAACACTACCTCATAGACCAAGTTGAGGAGATTGAAATATGTGGACTTGTATAGACAAGGTCAATGTTGATGGTGGAGAGGCACTTGAAATCATTGAAGGATTTGGTTAGACAAAGAGCACATCCTAATATTTCTATGGTGGAGGGATATATGGTATATCAATCCATGGTGAAAATAGATATAACTATGGGTATTTGGATGATATACTTGAGTGTGACTTTGTATCATTCAAATTAGTTTTGTTCGACGTCAAATGGTACATGTTACGAATAAATGAATGTGATCCTGAGATAACTGTTATTGAACATGATAATGGATTTACCATGGTTAATACCGGGATGGTTGAGCCTCATCATGCCCTGGCATATTCTAAAGTCGTCCTAGAACATATTGGGGACTAACAACTACAAGGATGAAATATTTCTAATAGAAACCACCTTTGGAATGCTCTTTACTATCCTTGGGTTTCCTTCTTCAATCATGCATTTGAAGGTCTTGCTGTAGCAATCCAAATTAACTTTATGTGCTTCCAACTGGTCTATTCCAATGAGAACATCACAGGAACCAAGTGGAAAAATATTTAGATTTTCCCATGGGAAGAGCCCATCCATTTCTAATGGACATCTCTCCACCATTTCATTAAATTTCCTCTTGGTTCCACTGGCTAGTTGGGCCAGCCATGATTTGTTATGCTTTGGTTTCTTAAAAGCACAAATATCAACAATTTTAGGAGTGATATAACTGTGAGTAGATCCAAAGTCAATCAAAATAGAAATAGATTGCTTAACGATCTTATCTTCAACCTAATAAATTTCACCACTAAAGATTCAATGGAGGGGGTATTTATGAATTTCAATCTTTTAAATTTTTCCCTATGGGCCATAATACAAATTCATAAATAAGAAATGCATGAGCAAATTTGTGAATTTAAAGCACAACAGGAATAAAACTCTATCCACACACACACATGCATAAAAAAACATATTATTCATAGGAAGCAAATAAAACTCATTTTTCGATTCATATACTAGAGAATACTTATCTTTTAACAAATAATTTTTGAGCAACTAGATGTGTAAGAGTGATTTTCCACCCAACCATCGGTATCATTTGCAAATACCACCCCCAAGCTAAATTATGAGGCCACTGGGGATAAGGAAACACCTACAAGTTTCTCTTTCTCTTAGTCCACAACCTATTTTCTCTCATGCTTAGCCAAACTGGCCACCTTTGAGCATTTATAAGGATCTCACTCAACCATCCCATCCATGGCATTATTTTCTACTACCTCACACAACACAAGGAAGTCATTTCCCTTCATTGCTCCATAGTTCCCTTAGGAAATCCAACCCTTATAGTTCTTACTAGTGTGTGCACAAAGAGTCCAACTTGTTGTATGCTATTGAAGAATCTCCTATAACATTAATTCATGGCTTCTCAATTTTTTGGGAGCAGAAAAACTCAATGGGTAAAGGTTTCTATCTTTCCCAACCTCTATGGTCTCCTACAACCATCTCTTTTCTCTCTGCAATTTTCTGTTCAAAATTCAAAATTTTGGTCATTTTTACAATCTGGTAATGGTAATGGCAATGGTATGAACAACAAGAGATCACAATCTTCTAGCATCAGCTTCGCTATAAACTCTGCATGAGAAAAATGGATGATAGACTCCAAAGGAGATGAGAGGATAATGAAAAATACAGTTGACATACATAATGACCATAGGAGAGAGAACTCTTACAACAATCATAGAATCATATTCATCCCATGCTTCCATAACTACATGAGAAGACTTTCCCCACCAACCTCACACATGCAATAAATGATTGGATCTAAAATTCACCAAGAAGTAATTGGCTCATTTAAGCATATGACAACAAATGGATGAGTTCTAAGGTTGACACTTGGAAATAGAGGATTTAATATCCCATAGGCCCCATTTCCTCTTCCCCTCTAGTGGAATCATAGCCCCACTAGTACTCTTTACACAACCATCTTGGACCATTTTATTATTTTTCCAACTAAATATTTACGTAGCTTTTTGAGTTAGCATGACAAGCTAATCACATGGTCCATATAGAAATATTTACACTATACATGCTTACTCATTCATTAGTTGGGCCTTGGCCTTGAGCTCCACATTAGGAATCCATACTAGCATATTTACATCATTTACATAATTTGATTTGATACATTCCAAGGCAAATTGGGGGTATTACATCAACTATGAGTGGATTTATACTCATACAAAGGAGGTGTATTGTTGTTTTTTCTTGGATTTATCAGTGTTAAGGGTGCATTGTAGGTGAATGACGTCATATTTTTAACCATATACATGAAGACACACTAGATTTTATTGCACATTGTTTCATGCATTTTTTTGCATGCCAAATTAGATATTTGAACATAAGTTAGAAGGGTGCGCCCATTACTCTTCCCAAAATTTATGCATTTAATGAGTAAACCATAGTTTTAGAGGGTGCATAGGTGGTAAACGCATGGGATATCCATCCAAGCACAATGGGCACAATAGTTGAGGGAGTTACACATTGTTTTGGGGTAGCATGAACAATGAAATAGTACAATTTAGTGTAAGGGTTGAGGAATGGAATCTAATCTAGAGAAGGGTGAGTGGACTCGATACTTTGTCATTGTTTTTAGCATGCTAAAGTAGGCACACTTTGACCTACCTTCAAAATGATCATATCCTAGTTCTGGAGAATTACACTTTGCCTTAGTTTGTGAAGATGCCATCAATACAAGGAAAATACCCTCTAGCGGAGGTTTTTGCGGATGCTCCTGTAAAAAGATCCCAAATATTTGTTTATAGCGGAGGTCACTAGCAGAGGCGAGCGGTCGATAGTTTTAGTGGATGTTTTTTATCGGTGTGTTTGTATAGATAAAATGTACTACTGCGTATAAGTTGAGGACGCACCGATGCTGACATAAATCATGTGGCACTGTGGCCACAGACACCAATAGGAGAAAAAAAACTAAAATTTTTCAACTAGTGCATTTAAATAACTAAAACGCACCGGTTATTGTACATAAACGCACAGGAGTGGTATATATTTGGAAGCAACGCTTTAAGGTTAAAAAAATTTGAAATTAAAAACCACAGATTATTTTAATTTTTTTTTTTAATTTTTATCTTCGGTGGGGTTGTGCTACAAAACAACACTGGTGTAGTTTAGTATCTAGCGCACCGCAGTAGGGTCAAATAAAAAATTACCAAAATAAAAATCTATCACATTAATTTTTTACTTTTAATTCCCTTTGCTTGTGCAGTTGTTGTAGCTAAATGCACCGATTTTTATAGATTCGTGAACAATGCTCTAGGGTTTAAAAAAATTGAAACTAAAAACCACGGATTATATTATTTTTTATTATTAATTTTTATCCACGATGTTGTTGTTTAATAAAACAACACTGGTGAGTTTGGAATCGAGCGCACCACATTAGGGTTTGATAAAAAATTTACCAAAATAAAAAACCTATCACATTCATTTTTAATTTTTAATTTCCATTTCCAGTGCAGTTATTGTAGATAAATGCACCGATGTTGTATCGCTCTAAGAGCACCACTCCAGGGTTAAAAAAATTGAAAATTAAAAACCACAGATTATATTAATTTTTTATTTTAAATTTTTATTTACGATGCATTTTGGATACCAAAAAACACTAGTGTGTTTAGTAGTCGAGCACATCGGTGCAAGGTTAAATAAAACAAAACCAAATTGAAAAAACCATTTTTACCATCTCTACAGTGCTTTTGACCCCCCTAAACATTGGTGTCGTACCTTCCCTACTTAGACACCTTGCCATCCATGCTCCACGTGGTTGCATTGTTGGATTCCATTGTTTGCTAAGTGGATTTTGAATTTTACGAAAATGGGAGAAAATTTTGAAATTTGGTGTACATCTCTACCATGCCTCCTTGATGCATAAGGACCGAGAGAAGCAGTACATAAGGATCCAGACTACGCTTGCAGCTGCAATAAGAGAAACAATCCTGTTATTTCTAGTATGGCTCGGATTCTTATTTTTACCTTGCTTCGTACATGAATCTGAGAGGCCCATGATATTTTATCTACACCAAATTATCAATCGCAATGAGCCTTAGAGGAGAAAGCATCCTAAAAATTAGACTACTCTCCTCAACTTATATTTATATTCATATTTCACTATATGTATAAAATTGTGCATTGAAATAGAAAATGTGCGTGACAACTTCTTCACTAAATCAGAGCCACTCCTTTGTCAAATTGACGACATCGTTAAATTTATTACAGCTAATGCCACACAAAGAAACTAAACTAGACATATTAGAAAAATGATAATAAGGTTCAACCTAGTTAGAAGAAAAGAGAAGTTGTAACTTTAGTTAAAAGTTGTAATTTTTCAGGAAGGAAACATATGTTTTTAATTATTATATTCACTCATAATATATTATCTTAGATATTTGTACATAATTTCAAATGCTCCATATTCTACCTCTTTGGATGTATATTTCTTATTTGTCTGGATTGGAATCTGCAACTTTCAATAAAAGATAAGGTATCTTATTTTTTTGGATGCATATATTATACTTGTTTGGATTGGAATGGGATTTATAATTTTACATTTAACTATTAAACCTATCCATAAGATATGTTTATATGATTTTAAATAGATTATGATTGAAGTGCTCTACTCCTTTGAATGTAAATAACTTATTTATCTGGATTTGAACTTATGGTTTCTTGCATATTCTTAATTATTATACCCACCACTCAAGTTGCTCATCATCAAGTACTTGACATTGGACATCTCCATGATTGAGGTCGATATAAATTTAAGCAATGAGATGAATAGATTCAATTGAGAGTAGCATACTAAATGAGATGATGACCAAAAAACAATGCTAATGCTACAACAAAAATAGATTGTCATCCAAATATCAGTTGTTGCAAAGTAGTTGAACATCAAGAACTGAAATGAACTAGCGAAATGAAAATGGCAGCTGTCATTTGCCATCAATTTACTATCAAAATCGATGTTATAAAATTCGTCACATTTAATTTTTTCTATGACAATGAATTAGGTTCATGTCTTTGTTTTTGGCTTCGATGCCTTTCTATTCTTGTTGGGACCTCTCAATTTTCAAGTCGTTTACCCATAATCATGTACAATGCTCAAATTCTTGGCATTTTTTTTCAATACTTTAAATGGCCACACAGTGCACATGTTGCTTGCTTGTCATATTCATCAATGTGGTGTACCCGACCCCGAAACCAAGGCCGGATACACCATGTGGCCAGGGGAAAGGATGAAAATGGTTAATTCAAAATGAAATAAGGTTTCTCAGGTTAGGCCACCAAGCCATCAAGCCAAATAAAACAAACATTCAACCATTAAAATAAATTGCGATACTTAAAAAAAAAATTATAAAATCCCCAAAAGCTCATGCAGATGCAAGACTGTACACGCATGATAATTAAACCGGATATACATGCTCATTAAAATTATACCTTAGCATTATTAAAACATTCATGGGTGACCATAATCAACCCAATAACACTTATATATCATAATTATGGATTCCTTTGCAAACTATCACAATTTAAGATTTTCAACAGATAAAATATGCAAATTAAGAGTACACTTCCGTAAATCCAATCTATGGCACTTTTTTTAACAATTTTGCATTTCTTATAGGATTAGATATGAAGATAACATCTACAACCATTCAACACTGAATAAAAATAGGTACAAAGAATCCATATACATCCAAGTTAACTCATACATAAAATTATATCTACAATTAGCTATCAATTTCACAACTAGATCATTAGGTAAGCATCCGATTCCCTGCAAAACCAACTATGAATCCAAAATAAAAAGCATAAAATCCATACAGGGCACTCTATAGCCACAAGGTCACACTATCATGTTCATGTACATTCATGCAACATCAGATAATCAAATCTACAGAGAAACCATCAAAACAATCCAATTCTTAAGCAGTGAAACCCATATTAACTAGTGATCGAAACTTAACAATTTTGATCGTAAAAATCAAACATAGATCAACCCAACAATAGAGGGCACACTTTCAGGTTAAGATACAACAAATAAACATGAAAATCAATTACTACAGTTGCTATCAAGATAAGAGAAGAAATAACTAAGATTTCCCACAAGATCTCAAGCAGTAAATCGAGCAACCTGCATCTGATCATCAAGATAGAAATTCACATGCATAAACATAGTTAAAATTAGCCATATAGGGTGCAATAGAAGCATGGAAAACAAAATCTAAACATATTTCAATCATATCTGATAGATAGTAAGTATAAACAAGATCCCATGAGGAAAATCCATTAATATGCATCCATTGATTTGCACAAAAACCACTTTCACAAGCAAATATCAACTTAGCTTCCATGGCCGCAATAAAATAACAAATTCTTCATATAAAAATATTAAATAACATAAAATAGAACACTTACATCATTTTTTATGCAACTGGCATCAACCAGACCACGTTCCACTCAGCCTTAGGTATCTCCAAGCCAGATCTCACTTTTACAGGACACCCCCGAGTTGAGGCCACATATCCACAATATAGGTGCAATCAAGGATATCTCAAGTATCAGTATGAGAATCCAAAACTAAATTCCTCACCACCCTCTTGCTCATCCACCCCACTACTAGGTGCAATGGTAATCCCTTCACCCCCTAGGTTCCTCAATACATCACCATTCACCATCAGGATTTATGTTTAGGTCCAATACAGAGACAAGCAGTGGACACAGAAGAACTATAAAATATTTTTCCATGCTTTCCAAAAGTACCATACAAGATCACAATGCTTCAAGCACAAGTTTCATTCACATAGCAGAGCATACACAGCTTCCCAAGATCACAAGCTTACCAAGCTCTCAACATCAATGGCATGAACAACCAAGAACAACCCACAATAATCAACAACCATAACCAAGGAGATAAACCATGGATTTATAGACCAAAGAAGACAATTTGAACCTAAGGGGGTCAAATCAAACCAAGGTAAGCCAACTTGAGTCAACCCAAGAGGGTTAACTCAACCACAAGAGGCTTAATCGAATCCAACCCAAGCAATTCAAATTTCAAGGAGAGGGGCTCCAAGTCACTCTACCCAACTCAAATTCATGTGTGGACACTTCATCCATGTAGAGGAATTAAAAAAAGTGAGGTGAGGAGTTACACAAACCAAAGCATCTTCCCAAAATAACAAAGGAGGGGTTACACAAGGAGTTACACAAACCAAGGCTAAAAATAGCGAGTGAGGGCACACTTGTGCAAGTGGAGGTTACAAAACCAAGTGTAACCTCAAAAATGGAGTTACAAAACCACCAAAGGGGCTCAATCAACAAGTGGAATCCACCCAAGCACCAAGGAGGGTGCATTCACCAAGGGAGGCCCACTAAATAGTGAATTAGGGTCAATAGTACCAACATAGGCTAAAATAATGAAAAGTTGGGTTCGTTGTACAATGTTTGAGTGATTATCAACTAATAAAGCCACCGAAGCACAAATACGGACCAAGCTCAACCAAACAAGTTCTAAAGTGCTTGGAATGTTCTCATTCCCCCTCACATTGTGGATCTATGCCTCCCATACTCTTTTATGGTCTTCGGTGTGCCAATTGTTTTTATTAATTAATTACTTACAAAATAATAATGTCTCTCGGTCCTTAAAGACTCATGTTGCGGAACCTAGTGCCAAAATAATAAACAATTACAAATTACATATGTTCGGGGCTTAACATAGGTGGTATTACAATCAATTTATGAAGACCAGTAATTTCCAAGCCTTTCAAATGGGTTTGTTATTCTAACCACTCAATTGTAGGGACACCTCGAATATGAAGTGGGTGAACTAACTCCTCTAAAGAAAAGGCCAACCATGTGGACAAAGTGAGTACTATGAATTAGGAGGCTAGAATATATAAATAAGGATGGAAGTCTCCTTGTGAAGGGTGTGGAGAATAATATTGTATGTTGAGCTTAGTTCATTAGAAGGTATCCCCCTCGAAGAGGCAAGTGATTAAGGCTTGATTCATGCCCTTAAAAGAATCAAGATATATTAAAAATTGTGCACCTTTTTCATATCTCTTGAGTTATTATTTTTATATTGTGTATATAACAATTGGTATTAGAGCCACTTTCTTAGTCCATAACATTGGATTTTTTTTCTTTTTTGTATATATTTGAAGAGAAAATAAGAGGGCCATGACACTCAAATCCATTTTGAGTCATTTTTAGCAGAATTTCTCAAATCTAATTGCTAATTTGAATTCCTCTTGGAAAAATACGCAATTTAAAAAATCAAATCACTCAAATCCAAGTCCAGGAGAGGGATATAAGACTGTGATAACAACATTTGAAATCTGTAACATTTTGAATGTTTCGAGTGATGGATGTGGACCTTGCAGAGGTCATGATTTTTGACAAATTGATCTAACTACAAAAACTAGGTTAGTGTGGTTGGAAATACAATTTTTAGTTATTTCATATGACATATTATATGCCCTAGTTCTAACTACTCTTTTCTATGCTGTCTCCCTTGCAACAATATCACCCTCCATTGAAGCATGTCAAAGTGGGGGCACGTACCATGGCAGAAAAAATAGTAGTAGAAATTCTTTTATAGGTGAAGCAGGAAAATTTCAAATACATGCGTGGGAACAATTTAAGCATTAGATCACAAGTACATTTGATAGTTTTTTTCCTCAATTGGAAAATATTTCTAACCAACATACCACCTCTCTCATCATTGAAGCATATAAACAAGACATAGATGCATGGTATGATTTAATGGATGATTGTGAGTATTATTATATGGATAGTTGTAATTTTTGGGATAAAAACTACTTCCATATTCTCTTGAAGGAATCTTCTCTATCATATTAAGCGATTGAAAACTACTAATGGTTGGACTACCAATTTCCAATATGCTTCTTCTATAATTGGAGAGTTCCACATTAATCCAACTGTTTACTTCTATATGGTGGATCTATTCTCTTATGGTTATAATTCTTTGGATCCACATGACCATCAAGGGAATATACCACATAATACTCAGAGGTTCGTGGAGCTTCAATGCCATCACAAGGTTGACAATGCACTCACATCCCTAAGGTATACTATGGTTGACAACCCACTCACATTTTGGGCCAACATTTTCTGCACTCTCAAGGATAATCTTGTAATGTACTAGAATAGGGTGAAGCTGTTCGGGTACACAGGGTACTCCCAAAAGACCAAACACCTAGAGAAACCACTTCACACAAACAGATCACAGATCAACACACCGATGTTTTGACGTGGTTTAAACCCTCGAGAGGGAAACACTCCACAGTCCCTGCCAAATAGCTTCTACGAAGCAATTTATTATGCAGAGAAAGAAAGTTACAAAATGAGCTTCTCATAATCAATCAACTAGACAATGATCCTCCATGCTCTTTAAATAGAGATCATGGACCAATCGGGTGTTAATCCACGGATCAAGGTTAGGTATGATCTAATAGAAGTTGAGCCGTCGGATCACTCTATGTCTAGAAAATATCGTGACCGTCGGATTAAATATTTACAAATGCATACTAAAGAAACACACTTTTCCTAACGGATATATTACAAAATTTGATCTTAACTAACTCCTAAGTGTCTAAATATCCTAACAACCCCCCTTAAGAACAACGTGGGATAGGATTGAAGGATTTACAAAAGTGACACTATTAGGAGAAGGAAGGAGGCATTAGAACCTATCCCCCCTTACTGACAAATTCCTGAACTACTAACATAGATCGAAGTTTAGAAAATTTCGCTTCTGTAAGAGACTCGGTGAAGATGTCTACAACTTGATCACTTGTAGGACAAAAGAGCACTTCAAGAACACGATCATGAACAAGATTTCTGATGAAGTGCATATGTAGCTCAATGTGTTTGCTGCATTGATGTAGAACTGGATCTTTGGCGAGCTTGATGGCACTTTGATTGTCGCACCAAAGTGGAGTAGGCTGCTGCTATTCGAATCCAAACTCTGAAAGGATCTGTCGAAGCCATAAATCTTCCTGACTGGCATTAACTGCGGTTTGATATTCTGCCTCTGCTGAAGAAAGAGCAAGAGCTTGTTGTTTCTTACAAGCCCAAGTAACAGGTCCAGATCCCAAACTGAAAACATAACCTGCAGTAGACTTTCGATCATTAGGATCTCCGGCCCAATTTGAATCAGTTAAACCAACCAACAAAGGTTCCCCCCCTGTACTGTAATGAATCCCAAACTGAATTGTACCTCGAATATATCGAAGTATTCTTTTAGCTGCTTTCCAGTGACTTTCATGAGGTGTTTTCATATAACGAGAAACACGACCAATGGAAAAGGAAAGGTCAGGATGGCAATGAGTCAAGTATAAGAGACTACTAACAAGCTGACAATACAAGGTGGAATATACTTTAGGTGAAGTACAAGTGGCAGAAAGTTTGACTCCAGACTGAAAAGGAGAAGGGGTTGGTGTACAATCTTCCATGTGAAAGCAATGAAGAAGGTCACAAGCATACTTAGACTGAGAAAGAAAGATTCCTTCTTTGGTTTGCATGACTTGGAGACCAAGAAAATAATCCAAATGGCCTAAGTCTGACATTTCGAAATTTTGCTTAAGACTGGATTTCACATGGGTTATAAGCTTAGGGTCACTACCAGTAAGAATAAGGTCATCAACATATAGAACAAGTATGATGAGATGGTTTCCTACTTTCTTGGTATAGACATTGGGGTTAGAATGGCATCTAGAAAAACTAGTGTCAAGGAGAAAGCTATCCATTTTGGCATACCAAGCTCTAGGAGCTTGCTTAAGGCCATATAAGGATTTCTTAAGGCGGCAGACAAGGCTAGAGTTATTTTGAACATATCCAGGAGGTTGTTCCATGTAAATTTCCTCCTGTAAATCACCATGTAAGAAGACAGACTTGACATCCATTTGATGGACTTCCCAGTTATGTAAGGCTGCAAGGGAAAGAACAAGGCGGATGGAGTTCATTTTTGCGACAGGAGCAAAGGTTTCATTGTAGTCAATCCCTTCAACTTGGGAAAAGCCTTTGGAACCTAACCTTGCCTTAAGTCTTTCAACACTTCCATCTGATGCATACTTAGTTCTGTAGACCCATTTACATCTGACAAGTTTTCTTCCTTTTGGAAGAGGTACAAGATCCCAAGTATCGTTCGCCATTAAGGAACGATATTCTTCATCCATAGCTACATCCCAATCTGGATTTCCTGAAGCTTATGCAAAAGTTTCTAGATCATGATTCTCGGAAACTTGAGCCAAAAGAGAAGAGGCTCGCTGAAACTGAGAACGTGTTTGACGTTGATCTCTAGGATCACCGGCAAGATCACCAGCTGCTTCACATGTTGAACGGACCCATCGAGGAAGCACTTGTGCTGGTGCAACTGGAGGAACATGAGTAGGCGAAGGTGGATTTTCATCCTCACTATCATCATTAGAAACTGGAGTTGGAAACCTGTTAAGGAAGTTGGAAGAAGAAGAATGCACAATCGCCGAATCAGTCTCACAGGCCAAAGATGGCACAATCGCTGAGTTAGGCTCACAGGCCAAGATATTTTCATCAAATTTAACATCTCTTCTAATGATTACAGCATGAGAATGTGGTTGAAGAAGTCTATAACCTTTTACATCTTCAGAATATCCAACAAATATGCACTTTTCACTTTTAGGCTGCAATGCTTTCCGTTTTTCATCCGGAATGTGAGCCCATGCTTCACTACCAAACACTCGGAAGTGACTTACATCTGGTTTAATTTTACTCCATGCTTCTTCCGGTGTGATACCCTGTAAAGCTTTAGTGGGGGTGCGATTAACTATGTAATTTGCACAATTAATGGATTCAACCCAAAATTGAAGACTTAGTCCCTTAGATTGGATCATACAATTAACCATTTCTTTTAAAGTGCGGTTCTTCCGTTCAACGACACCATTTTGTTGTGGTGTATATGGAACAATGTGTTGTTGTTGGATTCCTTGTTCAGTGCAGAAAGTAGTGAACTTTTTGTTAACATATTCTCCTCCATTGTCAGATCTTAACTTAATAATTTGATGACCAGATTGTTTTTCAACAAGGGCCTTGTAGGCCAAGAACATGTTAAATACTTCGCTCTTATGTTTTAGGAAATAAACCCAAGTGCGTCTAGTGTAATCATCAATAAAAGTTAAGAAATACTTGAAACCAGAAAAGGAAGCAGATGGAAGAGGACCACACAAGTCACTATGCACAAGCTCCAAGGGAACCGAGGCGTGCCAAGAGGCACGTTTGTGAAAACTGTCCAAATGATGTTTTTCGAGTACACAACCGGAACAAATACCATCCCTGCAAGATACCATCGGAATACCTATCACCATATTTTCTTTACATAGTTGTTGCAATGAGCGATAATTTAAGTGACCAAATCGCTCATGCCAAAGTTTGCTCAAGTTATCACTATGAGCAACAAAAACTGAAGGAAAAGGTGATGACCCAAAGTTGTTAAATTTGTACAACCTGGTAATATCATCAACAATTCCGATAGCTAAGACCTGTTGAGGATATTTAAAATCCTTGATTACAACTTGGTGAGGTGTAAACGTCACAGTTTTACCTTCACCAGAATGAGTGATTTGATAGACTAATAACAAATTGCAGGAAATTTTTGGAACACATAGAACATCACTAAAATGACCATTATCTATTGGAACTGTTCCAGATCCTACAACACTTAGAGATCTATCATCACCAACAAATATTTGTTTGGTGTTACATTCATGAATAGTAGAAAAGATGGCTTGATCCTTAGCCATATGATAAGATGCTTCAGAATCAATGAGCCATTCATTTGAAGTAGAAGAAGAAGATGCATTATAAGAATAACCAGAAGCACAAAGTGCATGTCCATGAGAGGAATATTCTGAAGGTGAATCTAGGCTAATGTGGTGCTTCTTCATTGTTGCTTCCAAGGATGCCATCTTCTTGAAACACTTAGATTCATCATGATTATCTTTCCCACAATAGTTTCAATGATGCTCAGTCTTCTTTCCTTTTGGCTTGGATCCTTTGTCATTTTTTAAAGAAGGAGCTAACTAAGAGGGTTTGGTACCCTTGTTGGACTTATTATTGCGAAAATTTTGTTTATTGGGAGGCTTGGACTTTTCTTTCTATTGGGACAATAAGGATTTCCCAGATGTATCTGCGTTGTTAATTCTTCCAAGATGGATGAGCTTATCTTGCTCTCTAATCAAGGAATCACAAAAAGATTCAAGACTAGGCTCTTGATAGCTAGCCGCAGTCAAGGATTCTTTCATGGAGTAAAATGTAGATATAAAAATAGAATATGCAGGTCTAAGCTTTGAAAGAATATGATAAATGCATTGTTTGTCTTCCCTCTTAATCTTGCATTCTTCACATAAGAGTTTAACAGTTTTGTACTTAGATAAATAATCTTGAATGCATGAAAAATCACTTGGATTTAAAGAAACCAACTCATTTTCGAGTTGGTGACCCCAAATTTCATTGTGTTTACCAAACACATATTCCAACTTATCCCAAGCAGCATCAAGTTCATCAATTCCAGATATGTGGAATCGCAAATCAGTAGAGATTGACATTCCAATCAATCCATGATCTTCGTCACATCTATTTGCCCATTTGATTTTCTTATCATCATCAGTAGGTTCTGTTTCTTTCCCTGAGGTAATTCTGAAAAGTCCTCTACTTCGTAGAACATCCTCCATACGAGATTTTCATGATAAATAGTTGGAACTGGTAAGTAGAATATCTCAAGGGGCAGCCATATTTGTAAATTAATGGTTGTAAAAGCAGAAACCAATAGTCTGGATGCGAAGAGCTCAAAAAAATAGGCGGTTTAAAAAAAACGGCACTGAAAACTGACTCTGTATGATGAAGTTATGCTTGAACAAAGAAAATGTTGACGATGTCCCCAATAGTGACGTGGCAGATAGAGAATGACCAGCTAAAAAAAAAGAACCCCCCTCTTCCCAAGATGAACCTTGACAATCACTTTACAAGAAAGTTGCTTTAAGTGAATCACTTTTGTAAAATAAGTGATTTCACTTTTACAATGATGTTATTTTAAATAGTGCAACAAAAAATGGAACTTAAGTGACTCACTTTGTATTTTTATTTTATTATTTAAGAGAGATGCACTTTTACAATAAAGTAACTTAATTTTTTTTATTTTTTTTTTGTTCTTCTCTCTCGGTTTCCATGCTTGTCTCTTTTCCTGCAAATCACACAAAAAATCGAATTCACACTATTGGGATTAGATCTCATTATCTTGCCCGGAAAGTCTACGTTTTCTCTCTGTTTCTGATTTTCCGAGATCGCACAAGGTGCACGGCAAAGAGCATATGTAGCCGAGAAAAACCCTTTCCCTTTCTATTTTTGATTCGCCGAGATCGCATAAGGTGCACGGAAAAGAGCATACGCAGATAGGGAAAGCAACAATCCGAAACAAAAAAATCTAATAATAAAAACTGATAGAAATATGAGATATTTTTTGTTTTAAAAACAGAAGAAAAAAAACGTCACTGTAACATTATACTTTCAGATATGATGAAATACGCGTTTCTGAAGCAATCGGGAACCGTTTTCGATCAAACGAAAACTATTTCCCAATGGAAACGGTGCTCTGGACGCAATGGAACACCTCCCATAGCCCCAAAATGCACATAAATACCTGAACCAGAAACCCTTTCAAGTTTCAGCAATAACAGTTCAAGATCTAGATCATAACCGGAAGTGGCTCTTCATAAAAGCTTTGATACCATGTTCAGGTACAGAGGGTACTCCCAAAAGACTGAACACCTAGAGCAACCACTTCACACAAATAGATCACAAATCAACACATCGATGTTTTGATGTGGTTTAAACCCTCGAGATGGAAACACTCCATGGCCCCGGCCAAATAGCTTCTACATAGCAATTTATTATGCAAAGAAAGAAACTTACAAATGAGCTTCTCATAATCGATCAACTAGACAGTGACCCTCCATGTTATTTAAATAGAGATCATGGATCAATCGGGTGTTAAGCCACGGATCAAGGTTAGGTATGATCTAAGAGAAGTTGAGTCGTTAGATCACTCTATGTCTAGAACATATCGTGACCGTCGGATTAAATATTTTCAAACGCATACTAATAGATACTAAAGAAACACACTTTTCCTAATGGATATATTACACAAGTTGATCTTAACTAACTCCTAAGTGTCTAAATATCCTAACAGAAGCAACAGAATAATCAACATCATTTTGAATGTTATTTTGCAAAAGAGGAGTGGATATTTAGGCTTCACCTACATCCCTATAAGCATACCTATCTTAAGGTGAGCCGACACTAGAAGCTTACCCCCAAGTTTTATGGCCCCTATAAGATCCTGAAATGTGTGAGCCTCATGGCTTATAAATTGGTGCTACCTAGCCACTCCAAGATTCATCCCATCTTTCATGTTTCATGCTTGAAGAAAGTGGTTGGCAATCACCGTTGTATTCAAACTAACCTCCATGAATTGGATGAAGAAGGTTCTATTTGGTTGTAGCATGAGGCCATACTTTAAAAAAGGTGACGGTCATCTTTTCCATTGCACACTCCAAGAGGTTTTGATCTAGTGGAAAGATACCCATCCTTAGGATGCTACATGGGAACCAACATTGATGCTTCAACAATTTCCACATCTCCATCCTTGAGGACAAATGTTGTCTTTTAAGGGAGAGGGAATGTGAGGGTCCTACCAGAACCCCCTTAATATATAGGTTGTTATGTATTATGGTAATTTATATTACATAAGGCTAATAAATTGTATATAGTGTGAAAGCAATATTTGTAAAAATACTTACTAGAAGGTTTCACCAATTAGAAAGTCTCTAGTGTGAATGCAATATTTGTAAGAAGGCTTACTAGAAGGTTCCACTTACTTGAAATTTCCTTCACTAAGAAGGATTACTAGAAAATTCTCCCTAGTAGAAAGTTCCTTTAGTAGAAATTATATATATGAGTAGAAGCAGTAAAAAAGGATACTTGTAAAGTAATTTGTAATTGGAACTTGGCTTGATTTTGAGGTTGCCCCTTCAAAAAGACAAGTGAACATCGAGTTTATATTATCGTGGTAATTTTATCTTTTCATACTACTTTTTTTAAGTAGTGTTTTTTCCTAATTTGTATGTTTCCTTGCTTGAAAAATAATCATAAACACTCTTCTCAGTTTATATTTTTCCATCTTCTATTTTGTGTGAGTGGGTGATGAGATTATTTTTCCATCTCCTATTTTGTGTGAGTGGGTAATGAGATTATTTTTCCATCTCCTATTTTGTGTGAGTGGGTGATAAGATTTTTGTTTGAATTGATAAATTTTACTTTTTATGTATGTAGATTTTCAATTGTAAGCTATGTATATGATTATTAAAGAATCCATATCCGCTCATAAAATAAAAATTTAAAACCAAATACAAAGTCATTAAAACAATAACACCTTAAGAAATTAGATGCCTTCATTCTTGATAGATCTATGTTTAGAATAGATCTATACTAGTTAATAGTATGAACTATCATTTAAATATCCAAACATATCCATATAACTTCTTTTGACTAAATATATCATCAAGTAAAAAATAACATATAACATAATTATTTATGCCAACATCATACTTTAAAATACATTTAATTGTATAATAAAAATTATTTATTAATTTTATTATTTGCTTCCAAAACTTTATCAAATTATCTTATATTACTTTCTTTATGCAACAAAACAATAAAATGATGCAACAAAACAATAAAATGAACTATAATTCTTTTAAACTAAATGAAGCTGTAAAAGATGTCAGCTAGCTCTAAATGGAAATGGAGGTGATCCACCACCTCTTCCATGGCCCTCTAAGCATTCCTATGATTTCCAAAGCACATTTTAATACATGCACATGAGTATGATAATTCGATATTGGGGTTTTTTAATATTGTTCGTTTTGTCTTAGATTTGATTTGATTATTAATGAATTTTCTGCTTATGTTCAATTATTTTGAATTATTTTGAGTTTACACTTAATATGTATTAATAATTTAAAATAATTATATAATATAATAATTTAAAATCATTTTATAATATAATTATTCTGAATATAAAATTAACATGTATTAATAATTTAAAATAATTTTATAATATAATTTTTTGGTAAGATGTTGAGGTTTTTTCATAAATTATTAATTTAAAAATAATAATTTAACTATTATATTTTGTTTAATTACATTCATAGGTATTTAGATATAATTTGAAATTTTGGACTTTCTTAAATAGATCAATAAGATTAACCTAAGTGTAACAAGTATATAGTAGGAATTAATTTAATGGTCGTCGTATATTGTTATGTTCAAATACATTTTGATTAAAATTTAAATAAGTTTAAATTAAACACTAGATAAGAAAATTAAGTAATTGGCTATAAGTATTGATGTTCATCGACCACTTTAATTGTGGCTATACTATTTATATATATTTTTGTTTACTAGTTATATATATTTTTGTTTTATGAATGAAATTAAAAGTAAATATAAAAAGAGAATTTACAATCATGAATTGTAATAAAAAATGAATTTTTACATTCAAAACAGTCAAAGCAATCCACTAAACTTAAAAACCATAGAAACCTATACATAATTAAAAACCATAAAATTCTGATAACATAATTTAAAAACTACAGAAGATGTCCTGAGCAGGCGACTTCCACACAATAATTTATTGCAAAAAGATCAAGATCATCGTACAGCTTAATAGTTACGATCCATTATATGGATCTGCAACCAAAGAACGAAGCAATCATTTTCCTTTGAATTTCTCAAAGTGGAATAGAATGGAATGAAGGCGATAAATTATTACACACAGATCATGAAGAAGTTGCGCCCTCCATGACCAACATGCCAATACAATTTTCAAAATGGAATGAATAACATATCTGAAGCTAGCGGAGAAACTGTTACAAACTGATCATGGAGAAGTTGTGCCCTCGGCCATTACCAACATCCCATACAATAACTCGTTCCAAATATCAGGTAAACCGGGCAAACACCAGTGACTACAATCTCCAAAGTTGTCAGGACGGTTGCGCTCCTCCTCCGTTAGATTCGTCTTATAGACAGATAGATGTGCATCCTTGCGAAAATCTGACAATCTCGTTATGTTCAGAAGTGAAACAGGGAATTTCATGTCGCCGAGTACTTTCTCCATAATTTCCAGAATTACAGGAGAAGGTCTCATGAACGACTCCTCAAAAATTGGCTCTGTCTGAAATTTACACTTATACGGGTCCGAATCGTTCCACTGCTGTGCACTGCAATACATTAACATTTGGGGCAAACACAAATTAACATATGTAAATTATACGTTGCAGGGAACAAAACACTGGCTGGCTGTACTTAATTCACCTGAAATGCATTGGAGAAAGTCCACGAAAAAACACTCTGGTTTTTGCAGGATTGATATTGTGATCTATCCATTTTGCCCAAGTTCTCAACCCTTTTTCGAAGGCAACCAACGGATCCAACTGAGGGTGAAGGTAGTCGCCCTCTTGATAGAAGTTTCTTCTGTAAAAATTCGAATTCGAAGCAAAACTTTAACATATGAATGAACTTGAATTTGGGTGTTTTCACAATTTCAAACCGACTATATAATATGAATTATGTATCATTATAACATAGAACGAAATGTTTTTGGAGCAATTTAATCTGCGTATAGATTAGTAAGCTGATCGAAGGATGGATCAGAAAACTTACGTTGAGGCGCTATCCCCATGTATCCACCAATGTCCTGAATTGAATACGAGAATATCAACATCTTTCCAGTCAGCACCGTGTTTCTCAATTGCGTCGAGCCTCAGTGTTTTTTTGCTTTCATTCCCAACCCTAATGTTGCCTTCCTCAACTAAGAAGGCTGCCCAAGAGAACTCCACGCTACAGTTATAATCCTGCAATAGTTTGCAGCCATAAGTTCGTTTGTTGTAATTTCCTTTCTATTCAAATAGCATTGGGAAATTGCATTTCGAAAAAGCTTGCCTGAGCGAAAAATGCTACAGTTGAGGGACCTTTCTTTCCGGAAGTCTTTCTGTTTTCAGGCACTACAGTTCTCAGAATGCAGATCAAGGAATCCCACTGGTTATGATTCATGGAATCTCCAATGAACATGAGCCTCTTTCCTCTCAGCCTCTCTAGCAGGTCTGTAGCATTCAGCCTTCAAGGCAAGACAAGACAATTGCTAAGTTAAATGCGATTGAATTGTTTGCAGATCTGGCATGGAAAAACATCTGGATATTGTTAAGAGAATTCACGGACATAAGAATTAGTGTTGCACAATGCATACCTGGGAAGATTACAATCTCTGGGTTGCCATCTCCAATTTGTATAGCCTGAATCCGGCCGTCCATTCCCTTTGCAGTTAAAACTGGTGCTCATAGAAGAGCATTCTCCAGCAGGATAAAGAGGATACGAATTATCCCTAACCCATTTGCCGGAGAATATATCACAGTGGGCTGGTGTTTGTTCGTTCTTGATCACTGTATAGACATCAGCCTTCCTATCAATTTCTATATCTACACCAAAATTAGAGATGTTTTCAGATTGATTTACTGGTGTGTTATTGAAGTGGCCATTTTCTCGATCTGCGCTAGAATTATAACCATGTCGGATTTCTGAAGAAATACTCTTTGTATCTCGGTCTGCGCTAGAATTATAGCCATGTAGTGAAGAAATATTCTTTGTATTTCCATGATTTACTGTTTCGGAAGTATTTTGTAAGGGAGAAACAGAGGGAACCGAAACGTCAACAGCCTTGGGACTTTGAAGGAAGCTGCTGTTTCTCTGTAGCCAGGGATTTTCCGCTATTTCTTCACCACCATACAATCGAGAGAAGCAGTAAATAAGGACCGAGACTGCGCTCGCAGCTGCAAGAAGAGAAACAATCCTGTTATTTCCATTCTGGCACGGATTCTTATTTCTAACTTGCTTTGTACATGAATCCGAGTGGCCCATGATACTTTCTCTACACCGAATTATCAACCGCTCTGAGCCTCAGAGGAGAGAGCATCAAATGAAGTTATCTCCCTACTACAATATAAATATGAGAGAATAAAGTCACTGGAGAGCTCACAGATGGCTCCTATATTCCCAGTTAACCAGAAAGCAGATGATATAGAAGAAACACAAATTAGTTGAAGAGATAAAGAAATAAAGAAAGCATTAAATTACTGAGACCCATAAATAAAGGGCATTGTCTTTACCAACTAAATTAGACTATTCTTCTTATATATTTATGATGGTTATGGTTATTCATTAATCGATATTAATTAAATCAAGTAATGTATATTTGACTCTTAATACTTGTACGGGGTTTATGCTATCAAATATACAAC
Source organism: Larix kaempferi (assembly GCA_027924585.1). NCBI lineage: Eukaryota > Viridiplantae > Streptophyta > Pinopsida > Pinales > Pinaceae > Larix > Larix kaempferi. Next base: position 18,844,606 of record BSBM01000023.1, on the reverse strand, counting down.
TTTTATTAACTAAAAAACTGTATCATCAATGCAAAATGTCAAGAAACCTATACTTCCAAAAAACTTACAAACCAAAACCGTCCAACAGTAACATAAGACAACAGTTCAAGAACTAAGCAGCAGATTCATGCCACCTTAACCACTAGCAGGCAAAGCTATTTGCAACAATTCATTAGACAACTTTCAGATAATAAGATTCAGTTAAAACACCATCTGAAAATTTCTGGATGAAAATAGAATCTCCCATCTCCCCCAAAGCATGCTTAGAGAGCTCATCTGCCTCCCCATTAAATTCCTGGTAAATATGTGTGAACAAGGTAGTAGAAAAACCATCAATGAGGGTTTTGACACTTCTCATCCACTCATTCAGCACCAAAGAGTTGAGTCTACATGCACCCTTGGCTGAGGAGCAAAGAACAACAAACCCCACAAAGTAAGCAGTTCAACTCGGGTATTAGTACCCCTGCCTGCTCCCAACTCAATTGTAATTGAAAGGTTAAGTGCTGGTTTCACCTTACTCTCCTTATATATTTATGATAGTTATGGCTATTCATTAATCAACATTAATTAAATCAAGTAAGGCACATTTGACTCTAAATACTTACAAGGAATTTATGCTATTAAATCTCCACCGTCAATTTAATGAAAAAGACTATAAATATTCCTTATTATGAAATCAACACCACCTAATTCATAAATACAATTAAAAGTTTGCAGTCCCAGTCCATATATTGAAATAAATATACCTTATAACTTAATAAAACAGTCCATAAAAATCACTAAATCAAAGCCACTCCTTTGTCAAATTGATGGCGTTGTTATTATTAAATTTGTAACAGCTACTGCCACGCAACTAAACTAAACTAGACAGAGTAGAAAAATGATAATGACCTCCAACCTAGATTGAAGATAAGAGAAGTTGTAACTGTAATTAAAAGTTGTAATTTTCAGGAAGGAATCATATGTGTTTATTATTAATTATTATATTCACTCATAAGATATATTATCTTCGATATCTGTACATAATTTTTTAATGTATATATTCTACTTGTTTGGATTGGAATGGAATTTATACTTTTATATAATTATTAAACCTACTCACAGTATACTTTTAGTTTTATATGATTTTAAATAGTTTATGATTGAAAAATTCTACTTCTATAATTTATTTATTTTGATTTTCTATCTATTATTTGATGAATTTTATGGAACAATCTGTTACTTTTCTATTCACATAAAACTTTATGATGGTATCAGAGCAGAGCATAAGGAAGGAAGTTAGTGGACTCAAGAGAAAGAGTTAGTAGTCTGATTAAGAGAAAGAGTTAGTAGTCTGATTAAGCCAGTTAGTAGTCTGATTAAGCCTCGGCAGAATTTATTCTTCTTTGTGCTCAAAACTTTAACCTTCTGCCGAAGCTTACTGAGGACTACGGACTCCTTCTCTTGAGTCCACATACTTCCTTCCATAAAATTCATCATTATTAATTATTATTATACCCACTCACAGCAATTGGACATTGGACATCTCCAATTGGGCATTGGACATCTCCATGATTGAGGTCGTTATAAATTTCAACAATGAGATGAATAGATTGGACATTGGACATCTCCATGATTGAGGTCGATATAAATTTCAAGAATGACATGAATAGATTAGGTTGAGAATAACCGCATACTACAGGAGATTCTGAGCAGAAAGCAATGCTACAACAAAAACACATTCAAAAATCAATTGTTGCAAAGTAGTTAAACATCAAGAACCAAAACGAACCAGCGAAATGAAAATGGCAGGCGGTCCCTCTGCCATCAATTTACTATCAAAATGGGTGTAATAAAGGTCGTCACATGTAATTTTGTCTATGAAGTAGGTCCATGTCTTTGTTTGTGGCTTCGATGCCTTTCTCTTGTTGGTGCAACTTCACTATCTTGATGTCGTTTACCCATCGTCGTGTACACTGTGCTCAACTGCTCCCGCACCTCGGTACTTTAAATGGCCGCACAGTGCACCTGTCTGTTTGCTTGTCATATTCATCAATTTACAATTTCCAAGCCTTTCAAAGGGGTTTGTGAGTCTAACCACTCTCGGTGAACTAACTCCTCTAAAGAAACGGAAGTCACGTGGACAAAGTGGACAAAGTGAGTACTATGAATTCTATATATATTCTCCAAATACATTTAATAAGATATGTTTGCAATGTGAAATGTTTTGTCATAAGAAATGTTCTCAAATTCCAGAAAAAAGGATGATAAATATTAACATGTATTAATAAATTTATCTTTTTACATTTAATCCATTAAACTTAAAAACCATAATTTTTTTTACATAAATTAATTAAAAAAAGAAATAATTTAATAAAATTACAGTTTATAGTGGCTTATTAAGCTCATCCGAATATGAAGCAAATAAGATATCATTATCAGATATACATAAACTTTGTGTTAAACATCACACATAACATCTTATGATAAGTATTCCTCAAAACCCTCATACATAACATCACAGACTTAAAAAATCCATGATGATATAAAATAAACTATGTGTTCCAAGAAAACTTCAAAACCTAAAAGGCATCTACATCTAAAAATATATATATAATCACATAGAATAATAAAGTAATGGAAATATATAAATATCCCAATATCAATAAAAAAATAAAAAATGTTCTGCATATGCTAATAAACAGAATGAAACTCCACCAATCAAACCTCAAAAGTCAACACGACTTGGATCAAAATCTATCCTAATGTCCACTACTTGGTGTTATCAATGCTAAGTACATGGAGCAAGTAGAAGTCCTTCCTTTTTCCAGTAAATCAACAACATTGCTTTTTCTATATAGATGATGAACATAGATTTTTTTGAAAAGAACCTGCAAATTGATGCAAAGCATCGGAACTTCAGAGGCTAATGGATTTTTTTAAACCATTCCTAACATAACTGACGTTTGACTCCCATTTTTTACCTGGCCGATCATAAATGGTAGGAACATGTTGATCCAAGTTTAGGGACGTATACATTTTGTTTGAGTTTGGTTGGGTAGAACAAAAACATTTCCGTGTCCTTTTAGGAGAAATCTCACGTGGGAACCCCAAGTGCTAAAAAGATTGACCTGAGAAAATAGAGGTGGTAGTGTTTTTGGTATTTCTTCTGTATGGGTTATGCTATAACGTTTTTTCTTTGTTTTTGTTTGTGGGAAATATGGGAGACAACCATGTGGAATAAAACAGATCCCTAAGGCATGCATGCCCATTTAGGGAATAAGTAGTGAGGCTTGTATGCCCCATCATCTTATGAGTACTAGTTTGTATTTGCATTTAATTATGTTTTAGTAGGCCAATCTTAAGTAAAGGGTGTATGTGATGGGGGCCTGTGAACCCACTTTGAGGAGATTGTGGGGATTTTGTGTTCATTGTCGTATGATTACCAAGAGAGTTTTGGAGTCCATTTAAATCCTATTAATATGAGCATGCGATTTGAAGTGTGACATCTTTTTCTTTTTGTTTCTTATTTCCATGGTAGTCTTGTTTAGTATGTTTCAGTTTGGTGGAACTCTTGCAGATGAATTAGTGTGCATCAGATTTGTCTCAGAGAAACCACGATGGCCCAGAGGGGAGTCCATTTGAACTAGGGAAAAAGAGGTAAGAGAAATGCTAGATGGAGGGAACCCATATATAAGGAACTACTCCGAAGATTAGAGGCCATTGAGTTTAGGTTTCCTCATGAAGAGTCTGAAGATGAGATGGAAATTCCACGAGGTTGGGTTGGAGCTGTAGACCCCATGGAGAGTCTTATTGAAGGGATATCTATGCAAGGAACTAGATTTAAGGTTGAAGTTCCTGATTTCAAAGGTGAATTAAATCTAGAATTGTTTATGGATTGGGATTGAGGAGACTGATCCACGAAGGGTCAAAATTGTAGCTTCAAAAATGAAGTTGTATGTTGTTCTCTTTTAGAGAACCTCCAAAACTTGAGGAAAAGATAGGGGAAATAGAAGATTAGGATGTGGCTAAAAATGATGAAAATTAAATTTATGCCCTATGATTATAAGAAAAGGATTTTAAGAGAGTATCAAAATTTAAGGAAGAAGGACTTCTCCATACCATCTTTAATTAAAGAATTTTTGAGGTTACAGATTAGAACTAGTTTGCAAGAGGATGAGAAACATACGACAACTAGCTATATCAATAGGTTTCAACTCCAAGATGAATTGGCCCTACTCAAAGTGAACACTATGGACGAGGTATATCAATTGGCACTGAAAGCAGAGGAAATATTTAAAAGTCGGTGCAAGGAAACAATCAAACATGGTGGTGGAAATCTGAGTACGGGAAGAGGAAATTCTTCCAAACTAGCCAATGAAGTAGAACCCGGGGGTCACATGAAGCCCAATTCCAAAGGTAGGGGAAATTTTGGAAGTAGGGGATGAGGATGAACATTTTTTGGAAGTTGGAATCCCTTGAAATGTTTTATATGTAGTGAACCTCATAAGGTAGTTGATTTCCCACAAAATCCAAAAAGGCTGATGATATCCCAAGAAGGAGAGGGAGAAGAACTATTGCATGAATATGTTGAGGTCGAGAGAGGAGAGAATCTGATTTTGAGGAGGAATTTGATATCTAGAAACAAAGCAACCCTTGAAGCTGTTTGGAAAAGGACGATCGTGTTTTGTACAAAATGCAAGTGCAAGAACAAGGTTTACAAGCTGATTGCGGATGGAGGATCTACTGATAATATGCTAAAGACAGAAATGGTGCAAAAATTACAACTTACATGCATTCCTAAATCGCATCCCTATTGCATTTCATGGATGAAAATGGATCATAGTGTGCTGGACAATCAAACTTGTCTTGTCAACTTCAAAATTGGTCCCTACGAAGAGTCAAGAGAAAGTGTGGTGTGATGTGGTTCCCATATATTTCTTGCCATTTACTCTTAGGTAGGCCTTGGAATATGATCGGGATATAACTCACCATGGCATAGAAAACGCCTATGAGATTCAACATGAGGGAAAGTGCCATATTTTGAAGCCCTTCAAGATAGATGAATTTTCGAATTAACAACTCTGTCCTTGAGTACGATGGGTTGGAAGAAGTTTTCTAAGGATTATAAGGGTGGTATTTTCTATATTCTATACCCTTCAGAAAAGGATTTGTTGTATCGAAAAACAATCCCCTTAGAAGTGCAGAAACTACTTCAGCAATATCCCAATTTGACACCACCAGATCTGCCAGCTGGTCTACCTCCTACAAGAGGCATTACCCATCAAATTGATTTGATTTTAGGTGCCAAGCTTCCAAATCAAGATGCTTAGAAGTTGACTCCTCTAGAAAATGAGGGAATGATGAGGAAAATAACAAAATTAGTGGAAAAGGGATTTATAAAGGAAAGCATGAGTCCTTGTGCCATGCCTGCTCTGGTTCCCCCCAAGAAAGGAGGAAATACATGGATTCTAGATTCATTAACAAAATCACCGTGAAGTATCGATATCAATTACCAAGAATGGATAGCTTGCTAGAATGTTTGTTCGGTGCTAACTTCTCCAAGATTGACCTCAAAAGTGGGTACCATCAAATCATAATTCGTGAAGGTGATGAGTGGATGACCACTTTCAAAACTAAGGATGGTTTATTTGAGTGGATGGTGATGTCATTCGGCCTATCCAATGCCCCGAATACCTTCATGCAAACAATGAACTAGGTATTTAGACCACACATTGGGAAATTTATCATAGTCTATTTTAATGATATTTTAATTTTTAGCAAAACTATGAAGGAACACATAGAGCATTTGAGGGTGGTCCTTGACATACTTCAGGCCGAAAGGTTGTTTATCAACCCCGAAAAGAGTCATTTTTGCGAAGATAAATGAGTATTTTTGGGTACTTTTGTTTCAACATATGGGTTTGGCATGGATCCCAAAACGTTAAAGGCCGTCATTGAGTGGCTTTCCCCTAAAAGTATCACAGAGGTGAAGAGTTTCCACAGGTTGGAAATTTTTTATAAAATTATCATTAGAAATTTCAGTGGTATAAGTGCCCCCTTGACCGATTGCACAAGAGGGAAAGTGTTACTTGGATAAAAGAACCTGTAGTAAGTTTTGAACAACTCAAAAGAAGAGTTATGGAAGCCTCTATTCTTATCCTACTAGACTTTGAGAATCTTTTTACAATTCAATGTGATGCTTTAGGAGTTGCAATTGGAGAAGTCTTAAGCAAAGAAGGTTGACCTGCAACTTTTTCCAGTGAGAAGCTAAATGAAGCTAAACAAAAGTATAGCACTTACGATAATGAATTCTACGCAGCGATACAAGCCATGAAATATTGGAGGCATTACCTTCTATGTAGAGAGTTCAATTTGATGATTGATAATCAAGCCTTGAAATACATAAATTCCCAGAGTAAGTTGTTCCACAAACATGCCAAATGGGATTCATTTTTGCAAGTTGTGCAACACATGAGTGGTAAAACCAATGTCATGATTGATGCATTGAGTAGGAGACGACATTTGTTGGTAGTAATGAGTAATGTGCTCATTGGATTTAAAGAAATGAAGGATGAGTATTTTAGTGACCCCCACTTTGACAACATTATTGCAATCTTGAATAGGCAAGACCATGCTAATTTACTTTCATTTGAAAACTTTTAATTATTAGATGGTGTTTTGTTTAAAGGGTCTCAAATGTGCATTCCACTTAGATCAAGACGAGAAAATCTTATAAAAGAGATGCACTCGAATGGGTTAGGTGGACACTTTGAAAAGGATAAGACTTTTGAACTAGTAAGTGGAATTTAATTTTTGGCCATTATGATGTTAAAAAGGGAAACATTTAGAAATAGTTTCAAAGGATCCATGATTGAGATACTTTTGGATGTATATGAAACCTGTAACTTCCACACACATGATAGAGCTGCCTACTTGTTTGGATGTATATATTTTACTTGTTTGGATTGAAACTTATAAATGCGTTTTTAATTATTAAATTTACTAAAATTAACCATAAGATAATTTTACATGATTTTAAATGATCCATGATTAAATAATTTGTAAATTACTTTACTTCTTCCTTAGATGTAAATAACTTAATACTTATTTATTTGAAATTGAATTTATAATTTCCCAAAAACCATATTCTTAAATTATTAAACCGCTCAAATTATTAGACATCTCCATCATTAGTTGTTGCAAAGTAGTTACGAACCAGCGAAATGTTAATATGTAGAAAATGGCAGCTGTCTACACCAATTTAATATTGAATCGATGTTTTAAAAGTCGTCACGTTCTCTCCAGAAATTTTTATTGATATTTTTAAATTTTGTTTAATAAAATGCTATGTTATCTTAGACTTGATTTGGTTAGTGAAAGTGACTATGATCATTACAATATCCTTACATATCAGTATCAGTGGCAATGGACATTGATTGCTATCACTAATTATCCCTAAGATATTAGGCTATGAACCTTGATTGTTATCATTAAGATATTAGACTTAGACAATGGACCTTGGTTGTTATCATTGAGATATAAGGATAGGTTAACTTGTACTATGGACAACCTTCCTTAACTCATTTATAAGAGTTTCATAAGGCGTTGGGGAACCATATGGTGATTGAAGAAGTATTTTGTAAAGATGCTCAATTGTTTGCCTTGTGAATGTACAATTTTTAAATAATTATGTTAGGGTTTTATTTTAACTTTCTTAATAAATAGGTTGTTATGTATTGAGACCATCTATATTAAATAAGGTCAGTAAAATAGATATAGTGTGAAAATAATATTTGTAAAAATATCTACTTGAAGGTTCTATTTATTAGAGAGTTTCTATAGTGTGAAAGCAATATTTGTAAGAAGGTTTATTAGAAGTTTTACTTGATAGAAAGTTCTGTTAATAAGAAAGATTACTAGAAGGTTTTGCCTACTACAAAGTTCCTTTGCTAGAATATAGATATAGGAATAGAAGCAATGAAACAAGATGTTTAGTGAAGTATTTTGTAATTGGAGCTTGGATTCATTTGGAGATTGCCCTCCTTGAAGAGTAAAGTGAACATTGCTTTTTTGATATTTTGTTATCTACAAATGTTTATTGTTGTGGCAATTCTGTCTTTTCATACTAAAATATTTATTTATTTTATTATTTATGCTTTGAATTTCATACTAAGGATAATTTGGTAATGGTTCATAATAAGGTGAAGCAATAAGCTTATCAACATCATTTCAAACACCATTTTGGAGAAGGGGAATAGGTATTTCTTCAGCTACAACCCTATAAGCAAACCTTTATTAAGGCCAATTGCCACCATAAGCTTGCCCCCAAGTTTTATGGGGCCTATATAAGATCCTCAAATATGTGGTCCTATATCTGACAAATTGGAGCCACCTAGCAGCTCCAAGATTCATCCCATATTTCATGTCTCCTACTTGGAGAAAGTGGTTGGCCATCACCTTCATATTCAAACTAACCTTTGAGAATTGGATGAAGAAAATTCCAATTGACTGCAGCTTGAGGCCATCCTTGTTAAAAGGGAATTCCATCTCCATGATCACACCATCCAATAGGTCTTGATCTAGTGGAAAGACACCCATCCTAAGGATGCTACATGGGAGCCAACACATATACTTCAACAATTTTCACATTTGCACCCTTTAAGACAAATGCTATTTTTTAAGGGAAAGGACATGTTAGGGTCCTACCCTAATTCCCATATATATAGGTTGTTATGTATTGAGGTCATCTATATTAAATCATGCCAATAAAGTAGATATAATGCGAAAGAAATATTTGTAAAAAGACTTACAAGAATGTTCGACCCACTACAAAGTTCCTTCACTAAGAAGGCTTACTAGAAGGTTCTGCCTACTAGAAATTTCCTTCACTAGAATCTATATATATGAGTACAAGCAATGAAAAAATATGTCTCATGAATATTTTTTTTATTGGAGCTTGTTATTATTTGGAGGTTCCCCCCTTGAATCAAGGTAAGTGAACATTTCTTTCAGCAATAAATATATTGTTGTAATAATTTGTCATCTACAATTGTCTATTGTTGTGGTAATTCTATATTTTCATACTAGAATCTTGCTTCATTTTGTTATTTATGCCTTGAATTTCCAATTATGCTATTTTTTTTTGTACATAACAAATTCTTTTATTTAAATCTTCATGTTTTTTAATACTGTTTTTTCCTTAATTGTATGCACATAGGACATTATTATATGCACTTCATCCTAAAATTTCCTTGCTTGAAAAACAATCATAGACACTCTTCTCAGTTTATATTTTTCTGATCCATTCTAGGACTCGACTAGCACCATTGATTAGTGCCTAGTCCCAGTCGAATCCTTGGTCAGATCTCAATCGATCCAACAACTGAGTCAACTATGTGGATCAATCGATCCATCGACTTAGTTGGCTCGTGCAATATTTTGCAAGATTCATTCATCATACATGCCTTGCGACATTTGATGACTCAAACACATGCCAGCTCGCATTCTGAACATCCAAATGGCACCAGAAAGATGCCATCAACATGGCAACAACATCTCTTCATCTTCTTCTAGTTGACAGATGGAAAGAAAATGGTTGGCCTTCTCAATCAATTGTAATTGCTTCTTTGTAATTGAAACATGGCGGATAGGAACCCAAGCGTCCCTTAGATTTGTATATACATGTGTAAGGCCAAATATGAAATGGCTCCTTGTTCTTGATTGCACTAAGATGGGTTTCAAAAGAGAAGGCTCGATTAGTTCCTCATGATTCCTTCGTTCGACCTCCGTTCATGTAAACGAATCTTTTGACTTAGTACACCTTGATACCGGGTTTTTCTTACAGACTTAGGAAACCGACATCCTACATATGACTACTCAATACAACCAGAATTTTCACCCTTGGGGTTTCTCCATTATCAATTCCAGACTTGCATTTTCATGTGATTGGTATTGTCAACTGCTTTCGGTGGTTTTCTATTTGGTTATTACTTACATTGGTTTTCTTATTCAATCTACTATTATTTGCTTCTTCTATAAGAAAGCTTGACTCATTCAATTGACTTTGTTATCCTCTTTCGGACTCCCCATGCGAAAGATCATTTTCCATCTCAGGTTTTCATTACTAGGTGATGAAGCTTTTGCTTGAATTGATAAATTCTACCTTTTATCCATGTAGATTTCCACTTGCAAACATAGTTGTTCTTTGTAGATGATTATTATGTTAGTACGAGATCAATAACTATCTCATTTTCTCATTAATATTTAATAAAAACTTTTATAATAATCAGTAACCTTTATATTGCATATTGCATATATTTCTTACGACAGACCACCACCGTATCCTTGACAAGTTTTGTTTTGAAATTATTTGATCCTTAATGCACCTTTTAGTTATGATTCATTTTTGTTTGGTAAATGAAATTAAAAGTAAATGCCTAAGTGATAATATACAATATTTTTTTAAACATAAATTGTATTTAGAAATAATTTTGTACATTCAAACCAATTAAAAGAACCCAAGCATAAAATTAATTAAAAACCATAAAATTCTATACATCATTAAAAAAACTACAGACGATGTCTATGAAAAGACGAGTTCTGCACGATAAGTTATTGCAAAGGATCATCGTACAACTTAATGGTTACGATCCATTACATGGATCTGCAACCATTTTACTCTGAAATTTTCAAAACTGGAGTGGAATTAATAACACATATGAAGCGGATAAATTATTACACACCAATCATGGAGAAGTTGCGCCATCCATGATACAATATTCATAATGGAATTGAATGGAATGAATAACATACATGAAGCGGATAAATTGTTGTCATGCAGGAGAAGTTGGGCCCTCGGCCATGACCAACATCACATACATTAACTCGTTCCAAACATCAGGTAAACCGGGCAAACACCAGTGACTGCAATCTCCAATCTTGTCGGGACGTTTGCGGTCCTCCTCTGTTAGATCCTTCCTATACACAGATGGATGCGCATCCTTCCGAAAATCTGACAATCTCGTTATGTTCAACAGTGAAACGGGGAATTTCATGTCGCCGAGTACCTTCTCCATAATTTCCAGCATTGCAGGATGAGGTCTCACGAACGAATCTTCAAAAATTGGCTCTGTCTGAAATTTACACTTATAGGGATCCGACTTCTTCCACTGCTCTGCACTGCAACATTTGGGGCAAACACAAATTAACATATGTAAATTATACACTGGTACAAAACACTGGGGCGAGGCTGTTAATTTACCTGAAATGCATGGGAGAAAATCCACGAAAAAACACTCTGGTTTTTGTAGGATTGATATTGTGATCTATCCATTTTGCCCAAGTTGTCATCCCTTTTTCGAAGGCAACCAATGGATCCAACTGAGGGTGAAGGTACTCGCCCTCTTGAAAGAAGTCTTTTCTGTAAAAAAATTTAAGCAAAACTTTAACATATGAATGAACTTGAAATTGGGTGTTTTCACAATTCCAAAACAAATATATAGAATATATGAATGCGTTATCATAGGAGTAATCTGCGTTTAGATTATTAAGCTCAGCGAAGGATGGGACAGAAAGCTTACGTTGAAGTGTCATCCCCATGTGTCCACCAATGTCCTGAATTAAAGACGAGAATATCTACATCTTTCCAGTAAACCCCATGTTTCTCAATTGCGTCGATCCTCACTGTTTCTTTGCTTTTATTCCCAACGTTAATGTTGCCTAGCTCAACTAAGAAGGCTGCCCAGGAAAACTCCACGCTACAGTTATAATCCTGCAATAGTTTGCCATTATAAGTTCGTTTGTTGTAATTTCATTTCTATTCAGACCACTACGGATAATAATTTGTGCATTTCGAGAAAGCTTGCCTGAGCGAAGAATACAGTTGAGGCACCTTTCATTCCGAAAGTCTTTCTGTTTTCAGGCACTACAGTTCTCAGAATGCAGAGCAAGGATTCCCACTGATTACGATTGATGGAATCTCCAATGAACATGAGCCTCTTTCCTCTCAGCCTCTCTAGCAGGTCTGTAGCATTCAACCTTCAAGCCAAGCCAAGACAAGACAATTGTTAAGTTAAATGAGATCGTTCGCAGATCTGGGCTGAAAAAGCATAAGGATATTGTTAAGATAATTCATGGACATAAGAACTAGTGTTGCATACCTGGGAATATTACAATCTCTGGGTTGCCATCTCCAATTTGTATAGCCTGAATCCGGCCGACCATTCTTTTTGCAGTTAAAGTCGCTGCTCATATAAGGGCATTCTCCAGCAGGATAAAGAGGATACGAATCATCGTGAACCCATTTCCCGGAATATATATCACACTGCGCTGGTGTTTTTTCGTTCTTGCTCACTGTATTGACATCAGCCTCCTTATCAATTTCTATATCTACACCAAATTGAGAGATGTTTTCAGATTGATTTACTGGTGTTTGACTGATGTAGCCATTTTCTTGGTCTGCGCTAGAATTATAGCCATGTTGGATTTGCAAAGAAATATTCTTTGTATCTCGATCTGCGCTAGAATTATAGCCATGTTGAATTTCTGAAGAAATACTCTTTGTATGTCGATCTGTGCTAGAATTATAGCCATGTTGAATTTCTGAAGAAATACTCTCTGTATGTCCGTAATTTACTGTTTCAGAAGTATTTTGTAAGGGAGAAACAGATGGAACCGAAATGTCAACAACCTTGGGACTTGGGATGAAGCTGTTGTTTCTATTTAGCCAGAGATTCTCTGCTATTTCTTCACCACCAAACAGTCGAGAGAAGGAGTAAATAAGGACCGAGACTGCGCTCGCAGCTGTAAGAAGAGAAACAATCCTGTTATTTCTAATCTGGCTCGGATTCCTATTTCTAACCTGCTTCGTACATGAATCTGAGTAGCCCATGATACTTTCTCTACACAGAATTATCAACAGCTGTGACCCTCACACGAGAAAGCATCCTAGAAATTAGACTACTCTCCTCAACTTATATCTATTATTCATATTCCAGTATATCTAGACTGTAGGTATAAACCTGCGCATAGACTGTCGGTATACAACTGTGCATCGACATAGCAGAAGTGCGTGACAGCTTGTTCAACAAATCTAAACCACTCCTTTGTCAAATTGATGGAGTCGTTAAATATATTACAGTTAATGCCATGCAACTAAACTAGACAGAGTAGAAAATAATAATAAGGATCAACCTAGGTAGCAGAGTAGATAATAGAATAGAATTTATGACTGCAATTAAAGTTGTAATTTTAAGGAAGGAAACACATGTTTTTTATTATTATATCCACTCATAACATATTTGGAGGTATCCTAGTTCTTTGCATGTATATATCTTATTTGTTTGGATTGGAATCTGTAACTTCAAATATAGTATAGAGGTAGCTTTTTTCTTGGGATGTATATATTCTACATATTTGGATTAGAATTTATATTTTACCTTATCCCTTTGGATGTATATGTTCTACTTCTTTGAATAAGAATTCATGTTTTTAATTAATGAATTTTTTAAGAGTTTTTATATTATTTTAAATGGTCTATGATTGAAGTACTTTTTATTGGATGGATGTAAATAACTTATTTGTCTAGATTTGAATTTGTAATTTCAGTCATAGAGATAATCAGTAGTTAAGAGTGATAGTCATATAGATTTTATTAAAAGAAGGGTAATTAATTTGTAGTTTACTTACTACAAGTTAAATGGTTGTGTTAGTTATTATATTAATATACCTATTCAGATTTTTTATGATCATCAAATACTTCGACATTTAAACAGACATATAATGTAATAATATAACAACTAACATTATAACACTAACAAAAAATTATGAACTTAGCCCAGAAATTATTGACCGGCTGAGCGGAGGTGCTAATTTCATATTCTTTGTTAGCAAATCAACATTCAGAAATAAGTTTGATTTTCTTTGATTCACTGTTCTGGTTGAAAGGATTGTTCCGATGGTAAATTCTTATTTTCTTTGATTCAAGATTATTATTTTGTTCTAGGGATATTAAATTTATAATTTTTTTAAAAAGTATTAAGTTGACTGTACCGACCCGTCTCTTGGCTTCATAATTGAGTGCGATATAAATTTCAACAATGAGAAAAATAAATTTGAAAAACTGTAAGATTAAGTTGACAGTAGCATAGTACAGGAGATTCTGAGTAGAAAGCAATGCTACAACAAAAACAGATTGTGATCCAAAGATCAGTTGTTGCAAAGTAGATGAACACCAAGAACCAAAACGAACCAGAGAAATGAAACTGGCAGCTGTCCCTCTGCTATCAAAATCGGTGTAATAAAAGTGTTCACATGTAATTTTGTCTATGAGAATTGAAGATGAAATAGGTGCATGACTTTGTCTGTGGCTTCGATGCCTTTCTGTTCTTGGTGTGACCCGCTATCTTGATGTCGTTACCCATCGTCCTGTAGTATGCTCAACTGCTCCCACAGCTTGGCATTATTTTCAGTACTTTAAATGGCCGCACAGTGCACATGTTGCCTGCTTGTCATATTCAATCAATTTATGAAGACCACTAATTTCGAAGCCCTCCGTACATGTTTTTCAAAAGGGTTTGTTAGTCTAACTACTCCATGATAGGGACACTCTGTATCTGAAGTGGGTGAACTAACTCCTCTAAAGAAAAGACCAGTCACATGGACAAAGTGGGTACTATGAATTCTGCATACATATTTTTTCCCAAATACATTCAATAGGGTTTGTTTTGCCATATGGTTTTTAATATATTTAATTTTATTATCGACACTATTTTATATAAAAAAGTTAAAAAAATCTTTAATAAAATGTGTGATGTAAATAATGAAAACACTTTATTTCAAAACATTTCATAAAACTAGTTTAAATAATCAACAATTTGGATTATCTTTTGGGTGTGAGTAGTTTAAATAATCAATAATTTGGATTATCTTTTGGCTGTGTGATGTTGAAATTAAAATTTGATTAAAAATTAGATGATTTCATTTCCAAAATAATCAAAATCATGAAATACAGAATAAAATTTTCTTTAATTTATAATAATATTTTATTTTACAATATTCTTGTTTAAATTTAAAAATTGTTTTTAAAAATCAATGACTTTTATAAATATTTATTTTAAATTTTATTGAGAATAATAGAAAAATAATATTATAAAAAAAATTGCATATTTTAAATAAATAAAATCATTACAACAAAAAATCAAATAGATATTGTGAATGAACATAATGACTATAAAGTAAAATAAGGTCAAATTTTGATCATTACTTTTTTTATTGACCTAACTTTATCACTAACTTTGCTTTTTAAAAATATTAAAGTATTAAAGTTTTATAAGATTATCCATTCGATGTAGATTGGGTTGTTTTTTATTAACCTAACATTATCACTAACTTTGCTTTTTAGAAATATTAAAGTATTAAAGTTTTTATAAGATTATTTATTCGATGTAGATTGGGTTGTTGGGAGGAATGATTATTACCCTTCCCACCTAGGTTCAATACCTTGATTGTGATTCTCCTGAATAACATGATTTAGTTGTTATACACATATATATCTACCATGAATTTGACTTGGATCATAGACCTCTGGTTGTAACCTTCAATTTTGCCATGCATAGAGGGACCAAAAAAGTCAATCCTCATAGTCAAAAGCATTTGATTTTAGATAGAAAGAAGGTCGATCTTTTCATAAATGATTTAAAAAATAACTTGTTCCCTCTTTCTAGTATGGACAATATATAATTTCTTTATCATAATTTCACCATGACCCTCTCTTCCTCCATTAGAAATTTCTCCATCGAAATTTCAGGTAAAAAGAATAATATGAAAACCAACCCCTGGTATAATAATGACTGCAAGAATGCTAGAAGAGCCATCAAGGAAACGACTCAAGAGTCTCTAAAAATTGATAAGATAAATAACTACAAAGCCCTAATTAAAAGAAAAAAGAGGCATTATATAGATAAAAAGCAGGAGCACCTTTTACACCTCTCTAAGGTGGCTCCTAAGAAGTTCTAGAGACAAATCTTAACTAGTAAAACTAAAGAGAATAATAAGATAGCTTTGAACTATTGGGATTCATATCTTCAAAATCTCTATGAATCCCCAAATGCTATTAACAACACTCAAAACCTTCTTGAATTAACAAAATTTTTCTCATTAGAAGACATTGACTTTGGTATCAAGCGCCCAAAAAATGGGAAAGCTAAAGACATTGAAGGTTATCAAGATGAAATCCTGAAAATTGGAGGAACTGTTCTCATTCCTTACATCCACAAGCTCTTCAATTTGGATGCCACGCAAGGTTTCCCTATTCTTTGGACTCAGAGCCTCATCATCCCTATCTTTAAAAGCGATGAAAAAAATAACCCCTCTAATTATCGAACCATTATGATTAGCCCTCTCTTAGCCAAGCTTTATGGTATCATTCTAGATAATAAAATCAGTGTTTGGCTTGAAAGTGAAGGTAAGCGAGCTAAAGGCCAGGCAGGGTTTAGAAGACATCACTCTACCACATATCACCTCATTACTCTTAGGATAATTGCGGGAGAGTGCCACAATATTAAATCCAATCTCTTTTGCTGCTTCGTGGACTTTAGGAAAGCTTTTGATACTGTGCCCAGAAGTAACTTGTGGAATAGATTAGAAGAGCTAAAGGTTCATTTAGAATTGGGAGTTGTCGCGATAAGGTTCTACAAGAAATTCATTTCCAAATTTAAGAGTTCTGAGGGGTGGTTGAAAGATATTAATTGTAATATTGGAGTTAAAAAAGGATGCACCCTCTCCCCTACCCTTTTTGGAATTTACATCGATAAACTAGAAGGTTGTTTACAAGAGGCAAGTTGCACATGAACGACCTTAGCTGGAATAGTCGCAATCCTCCTTCTCTATGTTGATGATATTGTTCTTTTGGAAAGGAGTCCCTCTGACCTTCATACTCAATTAAGGATTCTCAATGATTTCTGCTCTCACATGGGTATGTCTGTTAATACTGACAAAACCAAAGTTATGATTATCAAGTTTAAGAAAAACACCTATGCTAATTTTGTTTATGACAATAACAACTTGGAGGAAGTGCCCTCTTATAAGTATCTCGGAATTTATATCCATCACAATATCAACTGGAACTATAGCGTTGAGAAAAGGATTAACGGAGGGTGGAAAACTTATTTTGGCCTAGAAAACGATTGCAAATCAACAAATCTGGTGATGTGGGATAAAAAGAAGTGTTCCTTTTTGAAACTCTCGTCACTCCTGTTATCTTGTATGGTTGTGAAGTTTGGGGGTGTAGCATCTCTCAAGAGTACTAGAGAAAGATCAAGCAAATTCAAAAGTGTTTTTATCATGTATAATCTCAAAATTAAGAGCAACACACCCTATCCTATTCTCCTTATGGAAGTGGGTCTCTCCCCCATTGAAAGCATAGCTATGTATAGATACTTGATGTACACGAATAAGATAAATGACATGGTAGACTAGAGACTCCCTAAAATTGCTTTAGATTCTAGTTAAGGCCATCTTCGGCTCAAGAGAGGTTGGTACAAAGACGCCATGGCTTGGTTAAGTCATTGGGGGATTGATGAAAAAACCACTTTGCAAGATATCAACAACCTCATAAAAACTATCACATATAAGTTCAAAGAGAGAATGTGGGACGAGAAAGAGTTAGAAGGTAAAATAAAGTTAAGATATCACAAGGAAGTCATTAATCATAATCTGGAAGACCAAACATACCTCTCTATCTTAACAAGTTCAAAAAAGATTATTAATATAGCCAAGATAAGAACGAACTCCCATGAACTTCATAGCGAAACATGACGATCGGCAATACCTAAAACACCATGGGAGGAAATGATCTGCTAGCTCTGTGAGTCCATGAGCATTGAGGACTAATCTCGCTTTCTTTTAGAGTGCCCTGCGTACACCCACATCCGATCACAGTTTCTTGATCTTTGCTACAAATCTAATCTCCATGATCTTCTAACTTGTCAAAATTATGGGAACCTAGGAATGCTTCTTTCTTAGCTTTTCCTTCATAGGAATCAAATTTTACAAAAATCCAAGTAATTCATTTATCTTCTCTTAAGGTCCTATAGACCAAAGGGTCGCAGTGGACGTTCATCATCATCATCATCATCATAACATTAATATTTAAAAGATATTAAATGTTGGTTGCAATTAATCAAAACCAAGAACTTGAGACGTGCATAGGAATCACAAGGGCCATCTTACACAGGTGCATAGAGAAGGATGGGGGGTTTCTCTCCGTTTACTTAGGTGCTCATGCATTCATACATTCATGATATGTATTAAACAACTTATCGATCATATCTTTACAACAACCATTCAGACTACACCAAAAGCAAATACACTGCGCATAATAGAAGGAAAATGCTTTATATCCTGAAACATGCATAAGAATAACAAGGACCATCCTACATGGGTGTACAAAGAAGGATGAGGGGTTTCTCTCCAATTACTTAGGTGCTCATGCATTCATACATTCATGACAGATATTAAACAACTTATCAATCATATCTTTATAGCAACCATTTACAATACATCACAAGCAAATACACTACGCATAATAGAAGGAACATGCTTTATATTATCATTAAAACTAGACTGAAATACATTCTATAGCCCTATAGCCCTCAGCTTGGAAGTCCTCAGTGTTCCATATCTTGCTCAACAACTTAGGTTGAACATTATTAACCATAGCAACATCGACATTAACATTAACGCCAACCTCAATCCATTACAAAAGTGCCTACAAATAAGCTTGTGTTCCCTTTCACTAGTCTACGTGCGGCTTTAGTGGCATGCAAAATGCCACATGTAAACTATAGCTAATGCGTGGTTTGAGATTAACGTTTGTTGGTGCACTCTGTCCCGCCGCCTACAGTCTTTGGTGCGCGACCACTTGGCTCAAAACTCGAGCACCAACATTAAATTAACAAAATATGTTTAAAATTAAGTAATACTAATATGCATTACTCATTTTAACTATTATGTATTTTAATCTTTGTTTTGTTTTATTTAATTAGAAGATGTAATTACATTTCCATTATAATGTTATTCAACAAATGGATGAAGTGCACACATCATCACGGGACGCTTGTCTCCATAGGTACTAAGTATGTTGTCACCATATACGATATCGTCCATTTAATAATTTTAAAATCTAAATATATTTAAAAAATAAAAAATAAAAAAATTTATTTAAACGAAAAAAACCACTCAATTTTAATTATAATGTTAATAGTATTATATTTTTTAAAATGTGATTTAATGAAATTTTGTATTTTAAAATTGGATTATTTTCTTTTTTTCCCAAGAAAAAAAAACGTAATTTTATTTCAAATATATTGAACAAAATTACATTCTGCACATGTATTAGAATCACAGGGATTCCTACATTATCGCATATCATCAATTCAAGAATCTGTCTATTCTAATGTCTCTTACAAATTCAAACACATTGCTGTCCATACAGCCCTCATATCTCCATTTACATATATCCATATTTGATCCATATGAAATAACTCCTTTCAGAAGTTTGTCCACACAGAGCACCAATCAGAGAATAAAAAATCGACAGGAGCCATTGCTCCATCCCGATCCACCAAAGCCGCTATAACAGTCCAAAATTTTAACCATAAAAGTCTTATGTAATCAGATCTGTCCGAAGCCAATTGCTTCCACCCAGTCCTTCGTATCCTACAGATCTGTGTGGTTACCAAAGACAAAATACACGAGTCCAATTCGAACAGTTTAGACCAGATCTGTCAGAAGCCGTAAGCTTCCTCCCTATCCTCCACCGCCTCGTTGAATGGTCTGTGATAGTAACTGTATGCTCCAGCAGGAGAGTATGCTGTGATCCTCCAGGAACCGAAGTTCAGACGTTGTTGTGATGCTTCTTTGGAAAGAAAGTCGGCCATGCCATTTCTCTCCCTGTATACATGAGTGAAAGTAATAAGATTAAAATGCCTTTTTAACCGTAAAACATCTTCCAGTATAGGTGAGAGAACCATCATATTACATTGAGTTTGCTCATTTGCCCAATCAATAACAATCAGTGAGTCTCCAAAAATCTGTAGTGAAAAACATCTCTGTTCTATTGCAAATAACAGCAATAGTCTAAGTGACAGAATTTCTGCGTAGTTGTTTGTACCACTGCCCAATCCAGCCGAGATGTGGAAATAATGAGAATCAGATTTGTGTAGAACGATCCCTCCACCGCACACCGCTTGTTGGTCAAGTGAAGAACCATCGAAGAAAGCCCAAGGTATTGATTTATCTATGGTTTCAACGATCACAGGACGAATTCTAGTCACTTTGGGTGGAGTCTTGTAGTGTAATATGATAGCCACAGCTTGTGCCACCACTAGCTCCATCGGGACTCTACAGTCCTGAAAGATGGTCCTGTTACGAGTGATCCATATTCCCCATGCAAAAATACATGGGGCCGCACGAATGTCTGATTCCTGTTGATTATTCCACCAATCATGGAATGCGTCATTAACACTCAATTGGATTATTTTCATAAATAACATTTCCAAAAATAATTTAAATTTTTCTATGAAAAATAAATAAAATTCTTTATATAAAACTTTGTTAATATTTATTAATTTAATTTAAATTAGGGTGGTAGTAGTGGGGAATCTTGTCGATGGAAAAACATTAGCAACCTTCGAATGAGGTATGAGATCTATGACAAATAATCAGGTATAAATGTATGCTTTGTTCATGGACTTGGAAATAATTGTTTCATTGGGCATTCAGAAGGTTATCACCCTTGGAGACTCTCTTATCATTTCGAAAGCTAGAAGGAGACTTTGCACAAAGGGCATGCAAGTGGGTTGTCTTCAACAAAGTATTATCAACCTCTTGAATCAATTAAAAGGATAATTTTTTTTGCAAGTAAGGTGACACAATAACTCTGTGGCTGAGAGACTTGCTAACAACTCCATTAACCTAGAGCATGGATACATAGCCAAAAAAAAGACACCACCCACAATGTAAGTTAATCCCCTAGGAATTAATTTGTGTTAATCTCGAAATCATGGCAAATTCCTTTGCATGCGTGACAATAGAGACAATGTTATTGCTCCACATATGGGTGCATGTTTCACATAACTCCCCACATGGGAGAACCCTCTCGAAGCATATCTCTCGTGATCCAAGAAGTTCGGCTCTACCATTATATGGAATTTTACGACCCTCCACACCCTATTTGTGGGATAATTCAACTTATAGGCCCTGTGCTGGTGATGATTCGAGCTTGGAATTTGGAAAGTGTAGACTCCTATGATCTCTTGGACTGGTTGACGGGGAGTTATTAGTCTGGTGTGGTGGTGGATTTTCATTTAGTTGCTCGGGTTGGTTTATTGGGTGGATTTGTTGGCTAGGTGGTTGTTTGGCCTCCCTATGCTCTCGATCCAGGACATCCATTGGTTTATCGGGTGGATTCACTAGCTGGGTGGTTGTTTGGTCTCCCTATGCTCTCGAGCCATGAGAGCTGCATATCCCTTGTGTTGAAATGGGTGACTTTGAGTCGAGCGTAGGCCTTGTGAATAAAAAAGAAGCTTGGGATTTGGACATGTGGAAGGTGAAGAATGAAGTGAGGAAAACCAAGGCTATGTTGCACACTTTGAATTCATGGATCAAGGGTTTGATATCTGTGGTTTAACATGTTACTTTGAACATAGCGTAGTTGGAGGTCCGTATTGATGACATTGAAGACAAGGTTCGTGTCCAAGGTGCCTAGTTGGAACAATTGATGGTATCCTTTGAGGCTCATCAGGCTATGCTGGTAGGGCAATAATCTAGGCTTAAAACAAATGTTGGTTCAAGGGAGGTGGATGAGGATTTGGTCCACCAGGCATCCCTCGCAATCATAGAGATCTCAAGATCGTATCTGCTCGAGGAAAACCAGAAAGACATGCCTGAAGTACATAGTGGGGTCTTGCCTCTCTGTAAATTGGTTAGATTATGCAAGCTTTTTGTGTATTTTGGTTAGACCAATATGTTAATCTTTATAGTAGTAAGCTAGTTTACTTAGATATAATAAACTAAGTTGGGTTTCGAGCCATTTTCAGCTCTGTGAAGAAGCTCTTTTTTATATTAATCAATTTTGCAACTTGACTCTATAAACTTCTTTTGACTATTTATAAAGTGAATTAATATAAATCATCTACCCATTTTAGTTAAAAAAATTTACTAATTAAAAAAAAATCAAATTACTAAAATCTCTTTTAAAATTTTAATTTTTTTACTTTATAATTACTCTCAATCATATTTGTAATTATTTTTAAACCTAATTTTAAAATAAATAAATAAATAATTATTAAAAAATAAACTTCACGTGCCTCTCTTAATCCTTTGTCATCAACCATGAAGCCCCATCACCCCCTTAATCTATAGATTGAAGGTGAATACCCCATTCTCCCATCTTGCTTTCTACATATTGGCATGGAGGTGAATAATGTGTCTTAATGTATAATATGTGTTAATGTATAATATGTGTAGGGTAAAGTAATTTGTATCCACATGTGAGGTTGTTTACATAGTGACATATACAAGACCAATAAGTTTTTTTTCTAGAAAGGTTGTAGATGATAAAGTAATTTGTATGAACCTGTAAGGTTGTTTACATAGTGACATATATAAGATCAATAAGTTTTTTTTAAAGAAAGGTTGTTGATGATATTTTCAAAAATTTAATGTTTACATTAAAATTTTTTTGAAAAATTAATTATGGTTTTAAAGAAAGGTTGTTGATGATATTTTCAAAAAATTTAATGTTTACATTAAATTTTTTTGAAAAATTAATTATGGTTGTTTACATAGTGACTGACATATACAAGATTTTTAAGTTTTTTTGAAAGGTTGTTGATGATATTTTCAAACTATTTAATATTAATATTAATTTTTTGAAAAAAGTCATCACTAAATTTTTTTAAAAGATTATTAATAATATTTTCAAAAGTTTTAATATTAACATTAATTCTTTAAAAAAAAATCATTGTGATAAAGTAATTTGTATGAACATAAGGTTGTTTACCTAGTAACATATATAAAATCAGTAAGTTTTTTTAGAAAGGTTGTTATGATATTTTCAAAAGATTTAATGTTAACATTAATTTTTTTGAAAATATCATTGTGGTTGTTTACATAGTTACATATACAAGATCATTAAGTTTTTTTAGAAAAGTTGTTGATGACATTATCAAAAGATTTAATATCAACATTAATTTTTTGAAAAAAAATTATTACTAAGTTTTTTTAGAAAAATTGTTAATAATATTTTCAAAAGTTTTAATATTAACATTAATTTTTTGAAAAATAATCATTATAGCAAAATTTCCTATTAAGAAGCAAGTACTAAAATTAAATTTTATAACGTATTCATACTTTAATTCTTTGCAAAATTCACAGTGACAAAATTTAAGTTTTTAAAAAAAGTTGTTAATCATATTTTCAAAATATCTAATATTAAAATTAATTCTTTGAAAAAAAAGTCATTGTGGAATTTTTTTTTATTGAAGACGGTCAAGAAGCAAGTACTAAAATTAAATTTTATAATGTATTCATACTTTAATTCTTTGCAAAAAGTCACAATGGCAAAATTTATTATTGTATTAAAATTTTATTATTATATCTGTCGAAGGCCATGGAAGGTATATTGTATTCGTTTAGCATTGACTACATATTAATCCAACTGTTGACCATACATTTTTCTTTTGATTTGCATAGTTTAACTTTAGACATAATATTTTATTATTTTTATTAAATGTTAAATTCAATTTAACTATATGCTCATTCGTTGATAGAATTGGGGTGTTATTGCCGGGTCGACGGCGAAAATATTGGGGTTGATGAACATATTTAATGCATTATATCGGGGTTGAGGACCATATTTAATGTGTTAATACTTAAGGGCACTTGCACCACCATATCAACTTAGTTGCATTTGCACCTCTCCATCGTCTCTTTCTGCATCATTTCAGCTGCATCGCCCCTGTCCACACTGTCTGCACTTGCACCGTCTTACCTAGGATTTGCATCAACTTTACTTCATTCAAAGCTTCTCCTTCTCCAATTAATATTTTTGAGATAGAAGGCATCTCAACAATGCAAACCCGTACTTGGGGACGATAGCGTTGTGCTCCTATCAGTCGCACAAACTACAGCGAGCCAGGGCAGTTTCAATAAACTCACGGAGCAGAAACGAGGTGGGATCTTGTGATCCAATAGAAATTACATCTTTAGATGGAATTAGCAAGGCATAAATCATGGCATCAGTGAAGAATTGTACAAGACTTATGAACAAGACACATGAGCAAGACACATTAAAGAAATCATACAGTAACATCTCTTCTCTACTTTACTTAGACTTTAAATATTGCAGAAACAAGAATTCATATCACATGAAAAGTATTATAGCTATAATTACATATAGAGACACAGAGGGATTCATCACCATGATAAATACGACCTTGAGCATGTTTCCCAATGTCCAGAGCTAGGGAATGACATGGATATCAATCAATATCTGCAGGAGCCTCAACTTCTCCATGGAAGACCCACTTTCTCTTCGAGTTTCTGCAACATCGAGGTCTTCCTTAATATGCTGAAGGACTGGATATGCTAGATCCCGAGACTGTTACGGCTACTACAGAATCTATGTTCTCCATTCTGCCATCAAAGCGAAGGAATTTGCAAGTCAGTTGCACGAACCTAGTGAAGCTTTATCCAAAGAAAACTATGGGATGCGAATAAAATGGTAAGATGTTCTGTGCTTGTTGTAAATTAGGTTGACCTGCCACAGACTAGATAAGACATTGGAGAATGAAGAAATTCCAGATAATAGTGGCACAACTATTAAAGTATTACCTTATGCATCCCTCTAGAATGGAAATTTAAGTGGAAATAATGTGTGTACCCCATCAATATCACACTGTAACTGTATTAAACACAGAATGATCGAAGAAAATATATTAAATCGATATTTTGAACACAGTCCTGACTATCTCTCCTATATTGACAATAAATGCAATCGTACTTTAACTACTTACAACTATAATTTCCTTTTCTTGAAGTTAAAAATCAAAACTTCTGAATTCAGTTGCAACTTTTGAAGTCCTCCTTTGGGTTGATCTTCAACACTATATACCAACCAAAGCATTAATTGATAACATGTACTACTAATTATAACCAACCAATGCTACCAACATTACAGTCTACAAAATTCTCAAACAACTTACCAAGTATATCCCTGACTTGGAAGCAGTTTCTCTCTACCTAGTGGTCATATTATATGTTTCCTTTTGAAATCCAGATAGTGAAAGCTGCCTATTTCATTCTCATAGAGTCGTCTGATAAGTCGTGGCAGTTTGCAAAACCATTATAAAACTCAATGTCTAAGGGTAAAACAATGCCATAGAAGAGGACGACACTGATGAAGGATTTGTCCGCAAGCTTGGGAACTATTACAGACATAGACAAAGAAGAATTAGTCCAAATGAGATACATTTTAGATACACAGTAGTCACTTGCAATGGATAACTTAAAATCAACAGATGTTACGTTCACAACATCCCAAGCAAAGACACCATGTCATTGAATCACGTTTTAAGTTCTCAATGAAAACCTCAATGCTGGGTACCTCAAGTGTATATTTAAGTTCTTTGAGCAGCTTCTCACCAAACCATAAATTTGACAGTAGCCTCTTTAATTGCACCACAAAAAGTGATGATAAAGCTATCCCTCACTTGATGTTTTTATTTTGTTATTTTGGTCGCGATGAGTCCTTCCATTCTTTGAAGATGATAGGCAATCCTCCAAGCCAACCATTGTTGGCTATGCTCTTTCTCATAATCTACCTGATATTTTCCTAAGATCCGAGCCCACCAATTGATTCATCATGCCTATTGGCCAAACGAAGTCATTCGGCTTTTATTAGAAAGATTTACCAATCAGGGACCTACCTTGCAACACTCTTTTGATACTACAGTCGTATGCATAAATCGTCATGCAAAATATTGATTGATTAAACTATATGACATGAACGATTAAACTATAGGACATGAACATTTGACAACTATAACTGTAAACAGAAGTCAACAGCCTCAAATTTTCAATCAAGATGTCATTCTATATCCAATGAACCAAGTCATGCAATTCGGCAGGTATTGTCGTTATGCGACCTTATTTTATAATGCATTCATACTTTATAAGGAAGACATGAGAAAAGTTTGAAAATCATCTCTAAATGCATGATTTATCACAAAAATATATTCTTAGGTAGTCGACCAATGCTATATTTATCAAGGTGTTGGATATAAACTTTAACATAAATCTACTCGTAAATTTCTATCCCTATTAGAGATAGTAAATTTTTATCTCCTTAATTTTAGTCTTTTATATTTATATGATATCTTTCTTTGGCTTTTAGATTTTGGATGTTATTGGTGTTGCTTAGGAAAGTTTGCACAATATCAAGGTAAAAAATTGAAGGTTTTGATGTTAAAGCTTGATCTTGTTAGGGCTTATGATAGAGTAAGCTAGGATTTCCTTAGGCTTATTCTCCTTCAAATTTGCATTGGTATGGAAGCTACAAACTAGATAATGGGTTGTGTTCGTTCTGCTAATTTTTTGGTGCTTGTGAATAGTGCTCCTACTCAATTCTTTCAAAGTTCTAGAGGTCTTAGGAAAGGGTGTCCTTTGTCTCCTCTATTGTTCCTATTATTTGTTGAAGGTCTAAGCAGAATGATAGAAAAATTGAAGTTGGATGGAAGAATGGAAGGGGTAAAAATATCTACTTAGATTAGAATAACTCACTTACTGTTTGTAGATGATGTGCTTCTATTTGGTAGAGGTACATTGGGGGAATGACAGGTTTATCAGGAAATTCTAGAATAATTTACCAATTCTACATGTAAACGAATCAAAATCACGTTTCCTGGTCAATGACGATGAAGAGGAAATTTTATCTCAAATTGGTCAACTTTTTCCCCTATAAGTTTGCTTCTTTATATTTGGTCATCAAATATCTTGGTTATTATTTGAAACCAAACAACTATTTAGTAGAGGATTGGTTGTGGATATTGAAGAAGGTTGAAAAGAGGATTGTGAATTGGTGCTACAAGTGGATTTCATGGGGGGGGATTAATTGTAGTCAAATCCATGCTTGAAATATCTTGATATATTGGCTATCGCTGGCTAAAATTCCAAAATAGATTTTGGAAAATATTAGGAAAAAAGTATTCAGTTTTCTATGGATTGGAAATAAGCAAAAGAAAGAAATTCATTTGATTAAATGGTAGAAATTAGCAAGACCTAAGAAATATGGGGGTTAGGGGATAAAAAACATCTTCTTTTTTGTTCAAGCTTTAGCTCCAAAGAGTCTTTGGAGGTGCTTATTTTTAGCAGGAATGTGGAGCATGTTGATGAAGGTAAAATACTTGAAGCATAATTTGGTTGTTGATTGGATCATGTCAAATAATAAGCTGGGAAAAGGTGCGTCAAACTTTTAGATCTGTCTAGTTAATTCTTTCCATATTTTGGGGGACTGGTTGGCTTGGAAACTAGGGAATGAGAATTTTATTAGAGTGGGGGAAGATCCGATCATTGGAAGAGTAGGAAAATTCAAACTATCCAATGATCTATTAAATATTGTTCGGCCTAAAGGTATCCAATTTTTAGCACAGGTGGGGGTAATGAAAATGGGATTGGTGGTTTTCAGTGTTGGAAAAGAGCTAGTGATTTGGGGCTGTAGGGGAACTTTGTAGAAGAGTGGAATAATTACATATATGGAATCCAACAAGGTAGTATTCAACTGGTTAATGAGGAGGATTCTATTATGTGGTGATGGAATGAAAAGACTAGCAAGGTAATAATAAAACTTGCTTATGAAGCAATTTCTTTTTCTGTATAAGAAATAAAACAAAATTGGTGGTTTACTTATTTGTGGAGATGGCATGCTCCTTTAAAAATTGAACTATTATGCTGGCTTGCCCTGGAAAATAAGATATTAACATGGGACAACTCAATGAAGAGGGTTGGCTATGGACCATATACTTGCATCCCGTGTAAAAAGGAAGCTGAGGTCATTGATCATTTACTGATACATTGTCCTTTTACTAAGTTGGTCTACCAAGAAGTAACAAGAGAATTCAGGATTGCTCAAAATTGGGTGTATCAGTCCCTAAAGCTTAGCTTTCAAAATTGGACACTAGGGGCATCAATTCGGAGAGAGATACCCTGTTTCATTTGTTGGGAAATTTGGAAATTAAGGAATGGAATTTTATTTGAAGGAAGATATAAGGATGTTAGGAGGGTAAGTCTAAATGTTATAAGTGCCTACATGGAAATTCACAAAGAGAAGGAAGAAATTCAGCTAAGAGTGGTAGTAGATCCTATTTTCTTAGAAATATGGCCAATAATATTTTTTGATGGGGCATCTTAGGAAAATGGATAAAATGTGGTGCAAGTGGTTTCTTAAAGATGACCCCTTCTTTCTCTCATTCTTTCAAAAATAGATTGAATTGTGGCAAGGGTACTAATACTTGAGGTAAATTATTGCTCTGTGGAGTTTGTTATATTTTGCTCGGTCTAAACAAATGGTATATTTGTAGGTAGCTGGAAACTCCAAAGTGATCCTTGATTGGTCTCTCCAGAAATGTCGACTACAAGTGGCTGCACTTAAGGGTTTGAAGAAAAATATTAGAAACCTCTAGGAAAAATTTCCGGGCTAAAATTCTAGCATATCTATAGAGAATACAATGGGGATGTAGATAGATTGTCCAAGCAAGACTTGCTTTTGAATGAAGGGACGAATCATTTTGTGGAGATTTGTCACTCTCAAGTTCTTTCAGAGGGCACTATTCCCATTATCCAAATAAGAGATTGGAGATGTAGGGGGATTATAGCCTAGAGTATATAAGTATTTTTTCCAGGTTATGTCTTTGTGTAAGGCTGTTTTAATTCTGATTTTGGCCTTGCTAGTTTTGTGGTATGTTTAACTGAAGTTGTGGTTTGGAAATTTTGAGTTTTGTCTAAATATGGAGGTAGATTCTGGTTTCTTGTCTTATATAAAGCAAGATGGTGTTTATATGGCTCGATTTTTGTCCATTGAAGAGAAAATCAGAGGTACTTTTATTTTTGTTTTTGTATATGAATGAAAAGAGTTTATTTTTATTTATTTATTTATTTTTGACTAAAAAATATAGTAATTTTTCCTATTGAAAAATATAATATTTTTTGTTTTTTATATGAATGATAATACCACCTTTGTACGTTGAAATTAAAAACCGGGCATACAGAAATGATTTCTTCCAAATCTTTTAAATGCTATAAACATGTATGTTGTCATTCTTGATTTACTTCTTGATTCAAAAGTTTTATCCAATGTGGAATACTACTCAACTAGAAACTTCAAAGAAGCGTTTAAAATTGAAATTCACCCTAATAATATGGATCATGTTAAAAACACCAAACACTAGTTGCCAAAATTACACCACGCATGTAAGTCTCAAAGGAACTCTTTACTCTTTATTTGATTTTTTAAAATTTTAATTGTATTATAATATTATTTATTATTTTTATTAATAGCTAATAGCTTAATATAAAAATAAAAAATAAAAATGAAATCTTCAAATCTTAAAATTACATTTAAAGTAAATATTAATTACCAATATCAATTTGTTTTTATTATTATTTTTTTTTTACGGAAACGGTTAAAGTTTATAAGTGTCTGGCAAATGGGCTGCCAGGGCCTTTACAATTCAGATCCGCTGTACGGAACTTCATTTCCAGCTCAAAAGACCAGTTAGAATGATGCTGATGGGTGCTGGGAAGAGCCCAAAGGAACCGGGAGACCATGTTTCTTACTCTTAGGGGATAGGATGCTTTGAAATTTCTCCGTTAACAATAAGTTGACTCTTGCTCAGGCTCGCTCCTCGGTTGGCTTCATTGTCAGCAAGATTATTGAGACTCCTTAGAACGTGATAAACCTTATAGGTTCTGAAATGCTTCAGCATGAGTAGGATTTTCCTGTGGATGTGGGTCAGATTTGTACTGGCAGGCTTCTTCTTGGTGTGCAGATTCTTGACTATCAACCTGGAGTCACCAAAGATGGTAATCTTCTGAATGTTCATTTTTCTTGCTTGATTCAGTCCTTGCCACAGTGCAAGATACTCAGCACGATTGTTGGATGCATGTCCTAGGCCCCAGGCATAGGATAAGACGGTGGTACCGTAGGGATCGAGAATAATGCCTCCTCCTCCAGCTTGACCGGGGTTCCCTTTCGAGGCCCCGTCAAAAAATAGGCACCAATCATTCAGGACAGATCTCCACTTGATGAATTCCTGTTCTTCCAGCCTGATATCCCAGCGAGCTTTTTGAGGAGGTTTGATAGCTTGATTGCTTTGCTGGTTCACCTTGATCTCCTTAAGCCAGCGCTCTTCTTCGGGCAATAGAGAGGCCTTATTTCTGATCGCTGACTTGGTGCTTAAAGCTTCAGCAAGCATGGATCTAGCCTTCACGGCCACTTGAGCTGGAAGTCTGCATTCCTCTTTAAATATCCTATTATTTCTTTCCAACCAGACTTTCCAGCAGAGGAATTTCGGGGTCCACATCCATGCATACTTGAGGACATCTTTTTTGCTTAGCTCGAAGGGGGCAAGATCGATCCAACTGCTGATTAGTTCCTTGATCGAGTTGGGCAGATTTACAGCGATGGATCCTGTCATGAGACTCCACACTTCCTTGGTGAAATCACAGAATATGAACAAGTGGTCTATTGTTTCTTCAGCATGATAGCACAGAGGGCAATGTGATGGCCCTGCCCAGCCTTTGATTTTCATTTTTTCTCCTGTCAAAATACTGTTGTGGAGGACGGTCCAGATAAAGATATCGATCTTAGGGATAGAGGCGAAATTCCAGAGGGCTTTCCACGGCCCAGGGTTGGGAGAGACCCATGGCACCTCCAGAATCGCGTCATAGCCCTCTGCTGCAGTGTACAAGCCCGATCGGGATCCCCAGCCGCGTGTGTCTTTGGCTCTGGCGCTGATGGGGGACTTCCCTTGCAAAAGATCCAGCAGGGTAATAGCTTCATCATCCAATTCGTGAGGATAGTCACCCAGGTTCCACTTTTCCCAGGATTCATCCTCATCTCTGTTCCAGATAGAAATGTCCTTCAACGTTCTGAGATTTTTATTGTCGAGCCAGTCTTTAATATTGCTCAGTTCGTTGAAATTGTTAAGAGGCTGATCCCCAAGGATCGAGTCCTCCCAGATTCGAATTTTTTCTCCATTTCCAGGAGACCACGTTAGCTTGGAGGTGAAGAAGGGGATAGCTCTTTTACACAGTGAAAAAATCGGGGAGCCTTTCTGCAGTTTTGTGGCCTTTTCAAGACACCTCTGTCTGTCTCCTTTGAAGTATTTCTTCTTGAGTATTTGCTTGCTCCAGGTTCTTTTGCCAGTTATCATCTTCCAGAGAATTTTGCCTCCCATGGCAAGATTTTGGGTGGCCACGTCTCTAATTTGAAGACCCCCTTCCATTTTTGGCCTGGTGATCTTGTCCCAGCTTACTAGGTGAGGTTTTTTCTCACAGTTACGGCCACCCTCCCACAGAAAACGACGGAGCAGCTCATTAATTCTATTGGTAATGGTTTTTGGAGCTAGTAGCACCGAACATTGATATATTGGAAGGCTGGTGAGGACAGAGTTCATCAAAATCACTTTGCCTGCTTTGTTGAGCCAGTTTGCCCCCCACACCTGTATCTTTTTTTTTAGTTTATCTAGCATTGGCAGCCAATGGGCAACTCTAGTGGTGTCTTTGAAAATTGGGATGCCCAGATAGGTGAAGGTGTCCCAAATGGTAATAGCTTCCATTTCCAGAGTCCGAGCTATATCCAACATTGCACGAGGTGAACAGTTCCATCCATAGACCTTGCTTTTGAGGAAGTTTATTTCACTTCCGGATGTATTCCTGTAACAGTCCAGTTCGAGTTTAAAGTTCCTAGCTGTGTTGAGATTGGCAACTCCCAGTAGGAGTGTATCATCGGCGAACTGGGCCTGGTTTACATCCTTGACCTTTGGGACAATTCTGATGCCTGAAAGAGACCTATTTTGGAGACTTCTGTTCAGCTGATAACTTAGGACAGCGGCCTGTATAACATACAGCATCGGGGAGAGAGGGCAGCCTTGCCTTAATCCTCTTGAGTCCTTGAAGAAATCAGCAGGCCGCCCAATGACCAGCGGGGCAATCCATGGAGATGAGATGCAAGCTTTGACCCACATAATGAAATTCTGATTGAATCCGAAGTTCCTCATGGCTGCAAAAAGGAAATCATGCCTGACTCTGTCAAAGGCATTGGCTAAATCCAGCTTTACTACCATCCCTTTCTCTTTTCTCTTGTAGCTGGAGTGGATGGCTTCTTGCACTAAGATAATATTGTCCAAGATCTGTCTACCTTTCACAAACCCCCCTTGGTTTTCCGGAATCAGCTTAGGCAGGATTTTTTTAAGTCTATTAGCCATAATTTTGGTTATGATTTTGTAACCCGTGTTACACAGGGATATAGGTCTGAATCTGCTGAAGTTTTTAGCTCCTTTTTCTTTCGGAATGAGTGCCAGGAAGGAGGAATTAGTGCTGCCCCCCAATTTGTTACAGTTCTGGGCCTTCTTCACCATTCTGTACAAATCCTTCTCTATTATGTCCCAGCAAGAGAAATAGAACCGGGCTGTGAACCCATCTGGCCCAGGTGCTTTATCAGGGTTCATATTGTCAAGGGCTTTCTTGACTTCTCGAATGCTGATAGGCCTGTTGAGCTGCAGGTTGTCCTCTTCATTGACCAGTATAGGAATCTCTGAAAGTGGGTAGGAATTCGGTTCCACCGGGTCCTTGTCTGGGGCGGAGTAAATATTTTTGAAAAAGGAATGGGCTGCCTCCTTAATGCCTCTAAAGTCCTTTATCACTTGGCCTTGGGTCTGAATTTCAGTGATGGCATTGTAAATCTTTCTGGCTTGGGCTTGCTTGTGAAAGAATGTGGTGTTTTTGTCTCCAGCTTGGAGCCAAAGCGATCTTGATTTGACTCTCCAGTAGGTTTCCTCTTCTCTGCAGGATTTATGGTATTCCCTTTGGAGCTCAGCTTCCCGGAAAAGCATTGCAGGAGTGACAGGGGAATCTTCCAATAATAGCTGATGCCTTCCCAAGGCCTTCTGGATTCTCTTCCTTTCATCCATTGGGGATCCCAGCCCTTTGGCCCAATCTTTCAGGGCCCCTTTGAGCCTTCTAAGCTTTTCTTCCCAAACAAAGAACGGGGAGCCTTGAACCGGTTCTTTCCAAGATTTAGAGACAAGGTCGAGGAAGCCTTCCTGGGTTACCCAATTAGGGCTGAACCGGAAGGGAATGGGGCCTAACTTTTCATCAGGGTGCAACGATAGGGAGATCGGCTTGTGGTCAGAAGTATAATGCGGGTGAATCTTAGAGGATGCCATCAGCCCTAGGGTTAGGAAGGAGGAGTGAAGGAGGAACCGGTCAAGGCGGGCAGCAATGTGACCAGGTCCCAATCTTTTATTTGACCACGTATACTTTCCTTTGGCAGGGGTGATGTCTTCAAGGTCCCATTCGAGCATCTTCAACCCACTCTCTTGCAGGGTCCCGCACAATAGAACCCCCTTTTTTTTCCGCCAGAGCTAGGGTAACATTTAGGTCTCCAGCCAACACAAGATTTTCCGGCTTGTGGAGCGTCAGAAACATTTTTAAGGTGTCCCAACAATCTTTTTTTTTCAGAATAAGAGACAGGAGCATAAATGTTAAAGAGACTTACATGATGGCCTGAGTCTTTATGAAGCAGCTTGGTGAATAGCCAGTGAATGGTTCCTTCTTCTTCAATAAGGTCGAGCTTTGCAGAGTCCCAGAAGGTTGCTAAGCCTCCCGAGGCTCCTCTTGCACTTATAGCCCTCGCCGGGCCTTTCTTCCAAAATGAGTTGCTTGCACGGAGGAGAGCATCTTCCTCCAGTTTCGTCTCCTGGATTAGTAGGACTTCGGGCTTCATTACTCTTACTAAATCCCTTATAGCTTCTTCTTTTTGAGGGCTGCCTAGTCCTCTGCAATTCCAGGAGACGTATTGCATTATTTACCTGGGGGAGGGTGATGACCCCCTTTCGGGGTCTTTCCCAGCCTCATTCCGGATCTGGTATTCATCATTTCAGGTATGGTGTGTTGAGAGCCTTGGACCACGTCCTTGTAGGACTGCTCTTCCCTTCGCTTCTTTTTTGACTTCCGTCCGCGTTTTGGTTGATTCGGGGATCCTGATTGACTGCTTACTTCAGTATCACCATCCTTAGAGGAGTCAGCTCCTGTTTCCGAGGCTAGGCTGATATGATCTTTGGTTGGACTGGCGGCACCAGCTTGATGGGTTGGACCGATTGGGTCTTGTGATGCCCTGGCTTCATCAGCTTCTGGTATATCCCCAAGGTTTTGGGATACCGTAAGATCTTCCTGAGTAGAGGGCTTTGAGTTACCTTCCTTTGGGGGGCCTTGGGCCATCTTTTCCTTGCTTCTGACTATGTTCGTGGGTTTTCCTTTTTTTACTTTCTGCCATCCTTCAGCATCTTCTTTCTCAGCAGTTAGCTTGGGACAGTATCTTTGGAAGTGGCCATGCTCCTGGCAGTTTCTGCACTTGAATGGCAGATGCTCATAATCCAGCTTCTGGTAATGGGTCCATGTTCCGACTTTTAGTTTTATTGCCTCCGGGAGGCCAGCTTCCAGGTCGACTTCGACACAGATTCTGGCACAGGTATATTGGCCCTTATTGTCAGCTTTGTCAATGAATCATCCGATTCCGTTCCCTATCCTCTGCAAGGAATCGAAGTCCCAGCAGTGCACCGGGAGGTTAGGGAGCCTGACCCACACTGGCACTTCCTTGGGGAGATCGATCGAGGGATCAAAGTCTGGGGTCCATTTATTCAGGTATAAGCCCTGCGTCCCCATGAAGTAGGGGCCGTTTCTAAAGATCAAGTCTCGATCTTCTTCGGAGATAAATTCAAATATGAAATACCCTCTCCCAACGGGGTAGCAAGTCACTCCTTTTCTGAGATTGGGCCTCCAGTTCCTCTGTATCCAGTCATCAGTTGTTTTAGTGGATGGCCATAGGCCCATGAAATTCCCTACGAGGCCTCGCTTTGCCAAAGCTAGAGCTATCTTCATTGGTTTTTCTTCAGGCAGGGCGATTTCTGGTATGTCTTCAAGCTTCTTGATGAATTTCGGGACCTCCGGAGGAGAGGTTTTCTTGCCTCTGCCAAGGACAAGCCTGCTGAAGGCTTCCTCGTCTGATCTGGACGGGGGGGGGGGGGCGTCCTCCCCTCCCCCAGGTGCCGCCATCCTCCTCAGCTGCGGCTAGGGTTAGCAGGTCGTGGCTGCGTGCGTGCTGTAGAGTTTTTTTAGAAAATATTTATTCCAATTTGTTTTTATTATTAGTAATTTCATATAATTAAATTTAATCTTTAAATTTATAAATATTAATGTAAAATATTGATTAATTTTACATAAATTCGTGGTATGCATTAAATCTATTTGTGCTATGTTCCTTCACAACTTACAATTCAAATTCAAATTAAACTAAAACTTAAAATTATAATAATAATGATTATAATTAAATATAATATTAAAACTAGAGTTAAAATAAACCTAAATTAAAAATTATAGTTAAAACTAAGATTAAATTTAAATTATAACTAAAACTTTAAATAAATAAAAAAATAATTATAAAAAATTTATAATATATAAAAAAATTAATTAAGTTGACTCCTTTAATTATAGAATAAAATTTTAATTAATTTCATATAATTACGTCAATAGGTGTTTTCTCCGGGGGGTGGGGGGTTTGAGAAACCCTATAGCTCTTCCATCGGCCCTCCGACAATCCATCTTCTGCCACATGTCTTATGCATGGTTCGTAGGTTTTGCTGGTGTTTTCTTTGATGTTTGTTGGTTGGTGGTGTCCGCTCTGATGTCTGTTGGTTGTTGGTGTCCGCTCATCCTCTTCGCACCTCCTCCTCTCCTCGAATTTGGTGTCTACATGCTCTGCTTAGGTACAAATCCATGCTCTAGTCAGTGGTCATAATGGTTTTTCTTGGTGTCTATTTCTACACTTACTTGATTGACTAAAGTTGACAGTTTCATTCATTACTTGTTGCTGTGGTGTAGAGGGGTTTCGTAAGAAGCAGAAGACACCTGCTGACTACAAACAGTGTAGGGGTTTATACTTTTTTATCCCATTATCTAGGTCCACTTACTATTAATACAAGACGTGCACCTGCCAATTTTTAATTCAACTGCTAATGGAGGTTTGGAGGTCGCTGGACATGTTGTCAATATAGCAGCCTTCCCTCCGCATCCTCTTATATTGTCTCTTTTAACCTATCAAATGTATCTACGAGTTGCCAACAAATTTATGCACAACGAGGAAATAATTCTGCTTTAGATAGGGCTTTGTTTATCAAGTGATTCAACTGCTTCTTTTATTTCCTTTATGCTTGTAATTCCTTTGCTTGTAGTTCCTTTCCTCGATTACACATTTACACGATTCGAATCGAAATTTGAACACTGGAGGGATAGGGTGCTCTCAAAATTCCTCTTAGTGGAAACTTCATAACTTTTATATGTGATAGGATTGATGATTTGGTTTTAAAGTAGACATGAGAGGAAATATACCTTGGATTTTTAGGATTTAGACTAGGGTTTCTGTTTCCCTTGCGCGACATATCTTATAAAGGTAGAGGAATTCCACAATTGCAATCCAAGGCAAGAGGTAATGTAAGTAAAATTTGCGCTCTAGAGCCAAAATCGATGGTTTGGTTTAGTAGTTTGCCATTTCCATCAAGCATAGCTACAATGTCGGGCTTGGCCATCCATCTGAAATGTTAGTCATTATAAAAAAATAGAAATTATTGGAAGAATATGCATTTTAAATTGGCAATTTGCATCATCTCAAGTTATGAATTGAAATTTCTCAGTCATCTTTACCATTTGGCCATTTATCCCTGGCTTTGTAATGTCTTTGTACTAGTTTAATTACATCTTAACCCCATATCTAAATCTATAAATCATTTAAGAAAAACCTTAACCTCAAAAAATACCCTTAAAATGGCAAGCCAACTAAAAATGCCAAACCAACCTAGATGGATTTGATACCTATGGCCATTTATGGGATTTGATACTTTTCGGCATCCAAGGTTGAGATAGATGTAATTAGGATTTATCGATATAGGTTGTAGAATGCACCCCTCTCGATGCAATCATTATTTAAATAAAAATAAAGAAGAAAAACCATGGCATGGAAGGAATTTCACAATGATCTTCAATTCTTGGCTCAAAATCACAAAATAGTGCAAATAAATACAGAGAAATGAGAAAAGGGGGATTATGAGGAGGGGAATTCAAGCTTGTCTAATCATGTGTAAATTCTCCATCTAAAAATGATAGATGTTTATATTCTAAACACCCAAATTCTCCATTTGAATATTGATGCTCTTGAGGTGCACATACTCTCCCAAATACAAAATATACATAACCTACCACCAAATTCCTTTATCAATGCATCCTTGACACCACAAAAAGTTTTGTTTGAGACAATGACTTGATACTTCATATGCCATGTCATTGTGCAATCCCTGAAATTAGTTACCAACTATACCAACTTCATAGCATCATATTGGACTTGCTTTGCCTGGCATATTTCTTCACACACAAACAAGTGTTGACTTGGATTATTTGTCCCCACCCCATGGAAGACAAGCATCCGCAAAGTAGGGTCTAACCCCTCCATTGTACTTTGCGCACTACTACCACCTGGTACCACAGACTATGTCTAAGCAGTCGATTTACCCCC
Organism: Larix kaempferi; assembly: GCA_027924585.1. Classification (NCBI taxonomy): domain Eukaryota; kingdom Viridiplantae; phylum Streptophyta; class Pinopsida; order Pinales; family Pinaceae; genus Larix; species Larix kaempferi. Next base: position 18,806,724 of record BSBM01000023.1, on the reverse strand, counting down.
ACTACTTTGAAGACCTTTACTGTTATTACTAACTAGAAATGATAGACTTGGATTTATTACCTCAGTTATTTTTGACATGCATGGGGTCATGGGTTTGACACAAATCTCAGCCTGAAAAGGGATACCTTCTTTAGACAGACTGAGCTGATGGTCCTTTTCCTTCTTTGGGTACATCAGTCCTTCGATATGGGTTCCTGCGCAAGTGTCTCTTTCTTCAAACTTACTACACTTCTCCCCTACCTCAGCCGCAGTCCTCTTCCTACCATCTTTCCAAAATATCTTTCCACCATATAGTAATCTAGTCTCTTCTACTATCTCATCATCCTTAGCTCATCTACTCCTCATTTATCCTTTTCTTCCTTTACTTAGACCGTTCTCTGGTCAACCCTAAGTTTCCCTATGTGCATAGAGGCATTTAGCTACTAGGATGATCTGATTCCAATATCATCATTCCTTTTTCACACAACATCTTAATCTAGGTATATAATGACTTCAGGTATCTTTTGTGCAGACCCTTAAAGAACTCCCTCTCAGTTGCACTATAAGATTAGGTATATAGTCTACGATAAACTTTGTGACATACCCATTCAAAATACTATCCAACCCATAGTCTACTATGCATGATATATGATTACTTACAATGTTAACTAGCCAAATCCATTTAGGGGTCCAATTCCTCGGACCATTAACACGATATATTGGGTTTTATTCAACTAACCTCAACAACCACTCCACTAGAAGTATGGGGAACTCACAAAAGAAAATTTCATATAGATATCAGTAGACGTACTTCTACAACCAATGTTATTTATTGATCCAGGGGTTCCTATTCTAGACTTGGGAAAAATAGTAATCGTTTTCTTTCATCCAATCTTCTATTTCTTCCTTTATTGGCCTCCACAAAACCATTAGTTAACCTCCCTCTTCCCTTCAATCGTAGATCCTGGTCCCAACAACAGAACCATTTGTTGGTGCATAGGTAGACCCAATGTTCAACATAAACTCCACCAACAAAACCCAAGACACCGACCCTTTCGGTATCACCTACAAGTAGATGAAGACTCACCCGAGGTATCAAGGGGGACTACAGGAACCAAGCTTCCGTAGTGCTCAAGGGATGTAAACATGTATTTTACATATCTACTATTCATTCATCTATTGTGGAACATAATACAACTTATTCATGGAAATATATAACACATTCACGACATAACATAACATCCATGTGCTAATCAGATGTATGCATTCATCACATTCCATAAAAGTGCAAAGTGCTTCAAAATAGAGATACTCATTCTCATTATCAATGGGACAACCTTACATAACATGCATAGTGCGCATCAATACTATGTTCAGTCTTCAATTACCCAACAAGAGCAGTGACTCACGGACACAAAAAATAACTAGCTATCGACTCCTCAGTCATCCTTTTACCCTTAGACCTCTTACATATTTATACATCACAATATGGGTTGATCCCATTACAAAGTGGACAAAACATATAACTAACTCCTAACTAACTTCCACCTTTTGTGCAGTTTGGTCCATTCAATGAGTTGTCACACAGTTCATCTTTGGTGCGCGACATCCAAGATAGGTCCAAAACCCACTCCAACATGTGTTGAGAGTAAAGACCTCTAAAATAATATACAAATGGAAATTGGGGAGTAATTAATGAGAGAAAAGTCCATTAATAACATGAACTTGTTGGGAAAGCGCCACTTAAAATGGCATCAAGCGGTAGGATAACTTGGTCCAAGTATTCAGAATACCCATGTTGCTTGGATTAGTGAGGTTATGTGTTTCTGGGAATTGATCAGGCATGGAAATTCCTCGGGGTGACACCACTACTCACTAACACTTTCAGGTCTAGGAATTGTTTACAAGGCCTACGTTCATTGCCCATTTGTAGAATCCCTTTCCAATGACTGTTTCCCCCAACTTCTTCATGTGAATTGGTAACCCTAGTTGCCTCTCCTAGGTACCTCCTAGGTCCCTGTAAGGGGATACATTGTGGCACATAAGACATATGTAAACTCTCCAGATTATCTCCTTGGGAGGGTATTGCCGAAGGCCAGTGCTTGCACCCTTAGTGATTGGAAAGTGAGGAGTAGCATAATTATTTCTCATATCTTGTCCAATTGGACTTGGCCCCTAATAATCCCAAGATAATATTTGAAAGACCCTATATATAGCTCTTCACTGAATAGAACTTACATACAAGTGCTTTTCATCGTAAGGGTTGTTTAGTTGTTGGACTCTTTCAGGAACTTTTTAGTGTGTGTTGTTTGATTTTTAGTTTTTGTAGATTTTCTTCTTAGCGTCTTCTATGAGCCACCATGGTCGATCAAACTAAGTTTGAATGCTTTCTATTTCAGATTTCCTTTTTCATGGTTTCAACCTATACCTGTTACAATTCCTCCTAGTTCAAGTTTGACCATTGCTTCAGGTAGTGTCCTATTTGTCCCTTTCCATAATATCCCACCCTTTAGTGGACAAATTTCTATGCCTAACCCCCCCTTCACTGGAGTTGTTTCTAGCTCTACCCTACCCCATCTTATCTTACCTTTCCATTCATTTGGAGGTATGAGTTCCAGTAACCCCTTTGGACTAAATGTACTGCAAGGTAAATCATTTACGCTAGGGGGAACCAACACTGGGTTTCCATGGGGGTAGAATGCCACTCAAGGAAATATTCCCTTTTCTGGGATGGGAGGTTCTAATATGGTTAAACTTTTTATGACAAATATCTTACAAGGTAGCCAACCATTAGGAGGAATGGGAGAGTTTTTTTGAACATCCTTTCTTTCATTTCAAAACTAGTATGGTCAGAACATTACACAACATAATCCACTTTTCACCAATCCTGGAAACTCATACATTGTAGGACAACCATATGTCAACACCAACCAATGGGCAGCTAATACTCCCAGATCTTAGAACATTATGGCTTAGACAAAGTTGCCATTTTTTTCCACTTTGAATTTGCTCGATCTTTCAAAGTTAACTAATGATCTAGAGTTACATGACTTGAGACGGCCACCCCTAGCCACTAAGATTCCTTCATACATTCCCAAGTTTGAAGGTAAACCTAAGGAAGACCCAACAAACAATGTGATTAATTTTCATCTATGGTGTTCATCCAACTCTTTAGTGGATGATTCTATAAGATTATGTCTCTTATAAAGGACTTTAACCGGGGTAGTGATGAAATGGTACATTGAGTTACCACGAGCATCATTTCAAAATTTTAATTCAGTTGCGATGGCATTTCTAAACCAATTCCAGCTACGATACCGTTATGAGAATGTAACAAAGCTACTAACACCCTTTTGTCAGGATAAATCTACTCATATATCTGACCATATCCATGAGTGGCGGAGGAGGCATATCTTGATCAAGGCTCAGATCCCTGATGAGTTTTTAATTAACTAGTTTATTAATTCGTTGCAACCCTTTATTGCGAATGATGTTGCTCTCTATGGGGTTCAAACTGAAGAGAAAGCCATTATTAAAGCCCAACAATTAGATTTGGTTTATTCCCAGTCCATGATGATGTGTGAAATTCCACCTACTGCTCCTAGAGAAGAAGCTAACCCAACAAAAACCACCCCTACTCCTCATGTTGATGGTGTGATTTAGGTAGTTGAGAACAATCTAGCTAGCAATGGTAATAAATTTTCTAGTCAAAATTCATCGGCAACTGGTTAGACTAACACAAAGAACCTTATAACCAACCCTCCTTTTGATGTTCTATTTGTACAAAATTCTAAAGGCAATGAGCAGCCTGGAGGGAAGAAGAACAAGAAAAATGGGAATAAAGGGAACAACAATGCAAATAATAATAATAAAAATACTAATGTTGGCAGGGCAAACAATGAAAAGGGTAAAACGAATTCCCTTGCTTATTATGCAAGGAAGATAATTTAACCTACAAGTTCCCTAAGATGGAAATGGATCATAAATTGTTAGCACAACAAGAGGGAACATGCCAACTTGCTGTGTTGACTAATCCATTTCCTCAACAACAACGAGTTCCATAGAAAATTTTAGGGGCAAAATTTATCCCATGGCCTATATTTCGACCTTTTTTCCAAAAAAACGGATTCACCAATTTGGATTTTATTCAAAGATGATTTGTCCAAATTCGATGGGATATTTTTTTACTCTAAAAATTGCCAAAATTATCCAAAAACTATATAAAGTCCCTAGAATTTTGAATATTAAAAAGAAATTGTCAAACATTTTATGGTTGAAAATTTAAGAGTTAGTAAGATTTGCCAAGGTTTCTACACTTTAAGAAAATTATGGATCCTTAAAATTTTCCCTGACAGCAATAGATGGTCGTGTTGCACACCAACAACTTGTAGCATCTCAAGGGGGCAATCATGGTTCCTCCTCTCAAGGGAGCAATTTAGGCCTAGGTGAAATTTTCACGTGTGAATAAGATGTTCATCTCTAGACTACGAATATGAATTATGAATCTAATTATTCTGGATACAAAGTTAAATAAACCCTTTAATCTAAAAATGATAATTGTTTACACATAGAGAAGCCTTCCAATGATACTATTCCTATAATACCAAAGGGTGTTATAAAAAAAGCCAAATATAATCCTAATGCGCGTGCTACTCAGAATTATAGTATAGTTGAAGATTTGGCCCAGGCTCCGTGTGCAATGTCTACACTTGAGGTTCTCCAGAGTTGCCCAACTTAAATGAAGACCTTACTTTCAACTTTAGGAGCTTTAGATCCCGTAGATAGTCAAGCGATTAATTTTGATTTTGAGAATTAGAAGACTCATTTACCCCATCATGTTGCTTTTCAGATTCAATTTTTATCTAGAAAGACTAAGATTCATCAAACAACTACAGATGAGGGTGCCTCCACATGTGTTATGTATTCATTGTGTTGGAAGGATTTAGTATCACCTGACGTGGTTTCTCCTATCACTATGTTGAAATATTTCGACGAACACCTTTTCTGACCTTACAGACTTATCCTAGCTCTTCTTGCAGAGTTAGGGGTCAAAATAGTCAAAGTGGATGTAGAAGTGGTTGATACTCCACTTGATTATAATTTATTGCTAGGGAGAAGTTGGACTCAAGATATGATGACAGTAGTCTGTTAGGAACCCATGTCAACTCTTCTATTTACTTTGTTAGTATATTGTTGTTGGACGCATATGCTTTGTAAGTCGTCCCGTAGTATTCGTTGATCCATAGTTGTGTTATTGTTGTTTGGCGCATATTCTTTGTAAGTCGCCCATAGTATTGTTGATCCATAGTTTGTATTGGCCCATGGTTTTGACCCATAGTATTGGCGCCTAGACTTAGTATATAAGTGTGTGTTGAGTCCTATGAAGGCACTGTGAAGTTATTTATATTGAGCTTTCTCAAAGGAGGTTGCCCCCTCGAAGTGGCCTGCGATCAATATAAAAGTGATTCTGAGTTTTGTCATTTCTGCTATTTCGCATATTCTTATTAATTAATTGTTGCAGGTTCTTCACATCTGGTATCAGAGCACTTTCTTGGGCTCAGCTGGGTGAAATTTATGCCAAAAATTGTTTTCGCATCTGTTGCAGCTTTGGATCTGGGAATAATCCTTATCCGCTTAACTGTGGGAAGTACTTGGGCATAAACCCTAAAACTCATTGTGAGGAGTACTATAGGAACCCCAAAGTAGTTGGCCCATTGAGAGGACCTGCCAGCGAAAAGGGAAACGACCCCTACCTAATTGACTAGTTCCCACTCCTGAGGTAAACCAAGAGCTGTCGTTTGTGGCAAAGCAGTTATCAGTTTTACCTGAGTCGTGGAGTGAGGGGTACTGCCCCAATACGCAAGCCATCAGACAACATTGGTGTCCGAGTGAAACCCATGAACTGTTAGGAAGCCGCACATACCTGGGGTCCATATCTATTTTCAACTGAACTGTTGCTGTGTCATTTCAGATCCATTCTGAAAGTCATTCCAGATCCAGCTGTTTCAGATCTATTTCAGATCCATCCATTTTCGATCCAGTCGGCGCCGTTTCAGATCCCTCTGTTTCCGATCACTTCTACGCCATTGCAGATCTATCTGTTTGAGATCCCTTCCGTGCCGTTGCTGATCCATTCCTGGAAAAAAAAAAACCTGTTTTTTGGCCATATCTCCCTTGTTTGCACTCCGTTTTCCCTAAAAATTCACTGACACCCCTGCAATCCAATTGCATATTTCATTCCTGAGGACCCTATCCCAAATTCCACTTCCCAAAGCCCGAAATCCCACATTTGTCTATTTTTAGGGTTTGCCATAACTTCTTCGGATTTTACCCAATTGCCTTCATATTTTTCCACTGAGTTCCTTTCTTAATTCTGCTTCTTTATCCCTCTCTGCCAAATTTTCTCATTCTTTCACCTTGCTTCTAAAATCCCCATTTTTTGCTTCCTTATCCATAAAAAAGTGTCCAAAACCTAGTCAAACCCCAATTACCCCTCCGAGTTTTTCCCAAATCCAAATTTTTCTTTACTAAATAAGCTTTTGTTTGTGTTTTTCTATCCATTCAAAAAAAAAAAAAAAACCTAGTTATGGTTGTCACCCGCGCCGGAGCAAAAACCATGGAGGAAGCACTTGCAGCCATCCAAACCAAACTCCAAGATCTGGATGAAAAATTTCTGAGCCTCCATCTTTAGCATTCAGCCATGAGCAATGACTGACAGCAAGAATCTTTTGTAGCCCCTGGGTTCTCTTCTTCCACCCATTTTTGTGGTCTGAAGCTTGAATTTCCTCGCTTCAATGGTACTGATCCCACTGGATGGGTCTATAGTGCAGAACAGTATTTCAGTCTGCATAATACTTTTGATGTCCAAAAAGTTCCACTTGCATCCTTTCATTTGGAACAGGAAGCCCTTCAATGGTACCGTTGGTACATCAAGGCTTATGACAAGCCAAAATGGACAGATTTTTGCCAACTCCTTTTGCAACGATTTGGTCCCAGTGATTTTGATGACTTCACCGAAGGACTCACTAAACTCTGTCAAAGTGGCACTGTGAGAGAGTGTCAGACCAAATTTGAGAAACTAGCCAATCACATAGAAGGCTTGTCTGATGAATTCTACAGGAGTTGTTTTATCAGTGGTCTTAAGGATGAAATCTGGTGAGAGGTTAAAATGTTTTGTCCCACCACAATGATGGAAGTCATAGGGTTAGCTAAGTTGGAAAAAGACAAGATTGCAGCCCAACAATGCTCCAAACCCACTTTTGTTCTCTTCCAAAATATGGGTTCTCAATGACCTCCCATTCCGCAAGCGACTCGACCAACTCCTATCAAGCATTTTTCTGAAACAAAGATGCAGGCACGCAGAGAAAAAGGGTTTTGTTATAATTGTGATGAGAAGTTCACTCGGGGACATAGATGTGTTCAGCAAAAGCTCTATCTCTTGGATATGGGTTCTCCGCCTACCTCTAAAATTGGTGAAGAAGCTCCAGATCCAATGGAAGCTCGGGTCGACATTCAGGAGCCTCCTATTGACCCCCCATCTCAGGATGAACAAACAGGGATATCTCTCCATGCTTTATCTGACGTCACCACCCCCCAAACAATGCGGGTTAGGGGTTATTTCAAGAAGCTTCCTCTTACAATACTCATTGATTCTGGTAGCACTCATAACTTCAATGACCCCTGGATTTCCAAACAGGCTGATTGTTTTGTCCATCTTTGCTCCAACTTTGAAGTCATGGTTGCTAATGGAGGCACCTTACCTTTCAAGGGAAAGTGTCACAATGTGTGTATCTATCTGGAAGATTATAACCTGCGCTCTGACATGTTTTCCTTGTCCTTAGGCGGATGTGATGTGGTTTTGGGCATTCAATGGTTACACACACTTGGCCCCATCTAATGGGATTTTTCTGAACTTTGGATGCAGTTTTCAGTCAATGGGACACAACACAAATTTACAGGCTTACAACCAGGGTCTCTCTGCATCATCAGTTCACATCGTCTGGAAAAGATCCTTAAGAAGAATTCACATGGTATCATCGCTCAGCTCCATTCCATTCAGATGCACCCATCAACTGTCTCCACTACTTCCTTGGATAGATATGCAGGTGTCTTTGCTGCACCAGTGGGATTTCCGCCTTCAAGAGACCTTTCTGGTAAGCATTTAGCCGTGTCTACATATCAGCAGGAAATGATGGCTATTTTGCATGCAGTACCGACGTGGCATCCATCCCTATTAGGGAATTATTTTTGCATCAAGACTGATCTCCAGAGTCTGAAAAATTTCCTGGAACAATGGGTCTCCTCCCCAGCACACCTGAAATGGGTTATCCACCTCATGGGTTATGACTATGCGATCACTTACAAGAAGGGTAAGGACAATATGGTGGCAGATGCTCCTTCTCACACATTTGATGACCCAGTTTCTCTTACAGCTATTTATCTGCTTGTTCCAAACTGGTTGCAATATGTTCAACATGGCTATCTCTTCTATGAACTCCATGCTTCTTCATTGGCAGGGCACTCTGGGTTCCTCCAAAAGTATGACCGGGAACAATGAAACTTCTTTTGGCAGGGACTGAATTTTCCAATTCAACAGATGGTGGTTGACTGTGATACTTGCCAGGTCAACAAGGGTGAAACGACACTCCTTTCGGGACTGCTCGAACCCTTTCCCATCCCTACACAGATTTGGACAACTATTTCTACGGATTTCCTAGAAGCGCTCCAGTGGTACAATACCACGTCTACAAGGACACCATATGAAGCAGTCTATGGACAGGCACCACCAGTTCTTCTTCCATACACCCTCAGTAGCTCCCCAGTTCAGGAAATTGACTCGGTTCTTCGAAACCACGATTAGATTCTTCTCATTCTGCAGGACAATCTTCACATGGCAAGAATTCGACTGAAACAACAAGCCGCTCAGCACCGTTCAAAGTGCACTTTTCACGCAGCTGATATGGTTTTTCTTCAGCAATCCAAGCAATCCTCCTGAACCTCAAAAGGCGTCAGTGGCCTGGAATGCAACCCGAGGATGCTACAGGGGAACCACTCCGTCCAATCTGCATCAATTTCCACATCTAAAGCTTTGAGGACAAAGCTTTTTCTAAGGGAGAGGGGATGTTAGGAACCCATGTCAACCCTTCTATTTACTTTGTTAGTATATAGTTGTTGGATGCATATGCTTTGTAAGTCGTCCTGTAGTACTCGTTGATCCATAGTTGTGTTATTGTTGTTTGGCGCATATGCTTTGTAAGTCGCCCATAGTATTGTTGATCCATAGTTTGTATTGGCCCATGGTTTCGACCCATAGTATTGGCGCCTAGACTTAGTATATAAGTGTGTGTTGAGGCCTATGGAGGAACCGTGAAGTTATTTGTATTGATCTTGCTCAAAGGAGGTTTCCCCCTCGAAGTGGCCTACGATCAGTATAAAAGTGATTCTGAGTTCTGTCATTTCTGCTATTTCGCATATTCTTATTAATTAATTGTTGCAGGTTCTTCACATAGTCTCTTCAATATTTCACATCATCAAGTTTCCTCATGAGGGAAATATTGTAACAATTAACCAACTAGCCTTAACAAGAACGAGTTCAACCAGGATCATGGATCCAATATTCCTTTATTAGCCCATTCCTTGAGGGATTATGAAAACATTGGTGTGGGGATGTATCCTTCATTAATGGGAACTTTTAATCTTCCCTCACCTAATTTGAATGTTAATGCATCTTTAGTACATGCAATTTAAATAGTTTCCACAACTTCCATATATAAGGCATCTCAATTTAAGACTTATTGCTTTAGCGACCCTTGGAAGTTTTCAACCTCCAAATCTGGGTGTAGCTGGATCAACCAAGCCTTATATATCTTGTGTCCAATTGATACTAAGAAGAAGCCTATGTGTTCATGATTACCTTCTTGGGACTTGGTCCCGATAGTTGAATAGGTGATCCATCTAATGGGGACATTGGATCCTACTCTCCACCATATTGATCCAATTGAATGTTTAGACATGTGTTCTACCTAGGATGATATAATTCCTTGAGATGAAGTTTTCCTAGAATCTATGATATAGTCTAACATTCCTTTGGATATAGACTTCCTTTCCAAAGATTTCCCTATATTGGACCTAGTTTCAATCAAATCCATCCCTGATTTACCTTTTGAGTATGATCTCACTAATTATAGATCCTTAAACATGGGCATTTTTCAGTCTTTGGACTTTTCCATTAAGTTGAAACTCATTGTTCCTGCTAAGTTTGATTTTGTTTGTATATTTTTTTACTTCTACGATGATGAGTCTGCTCTTGTAGACTCTATTACTTATTCCAACTTTGATCTTCCTCATGAGTCAAATCTTATTGATTATAGATCCTCAAGCCTTGGTACTTTAGATTCTTCATTAGTAAACTCTTCCTTGATTATTCCTGTTGTGGAAGATGTTGAAGTCACAAATAATTCTACCAAAGTGACTTGTATCAGATCTTTCTTTTTAGATTTTTTGGATATGATCTTGGTACTGTTGTTTCTTGGATATAGGAATTTTAGTTGGATTCATGGTTGCTTAGGGATCATTTTCTGCATATTGCTTGATCTGGTCAAGTATATTCATAAACTTCCATATATATATTTAGGCCTCCCCTCTGTTATGATGCATTTGTACCTTTTTCCATCCGAATTAGCCATAGGGTCGAACTTGTTGGATATTCGTGCCTTAGCCATCTATTTATGTAGTGTGCACTAGTCCTATAGTAGATCCTACCTAACATGGGTCACCCTAGTCAGCACCCTTTTTCCATTTTGGTGCCCATGCTGAGTTTTTGTCATAGGTCCGAGAGCCTTTTTAGCCTTATCATGAGTTGGAGAAGATGTTGCATGTCTTTGCTTAATATATATTTTTGGCTATTCCTTATATGACTCCCATTTTTGTGTTTAAGTTGTATATACACTTGCATCTACCCTGCTTGTGCTAATGAGCCTAATGCCAACTTTCACGCTTTTAGCTCGTTATATAAGCTCTCATCTATTATCTCATTTTTTCTAAGCATTATATCATTTTTCCTTTGCAACTTGACACCTTTTACCCATAGGAGGCACACCCTGAGTGTCCTTATCTTGCTCATGTTCCTTGCATTTTGTATAGGTTTCTTCCTTGTGCTTGGAACTAGTTTCACTTGTCCCTGACACTTGTTTCCTCCCATCTAACGAGCATTCTTCCATCTTTCCTTTGAGCTCATTAAAAACAGAAGGAGGCCTCGAGTTCACTTTTATGGGCTCTTTAAATTATCACAGAAAATGTCTATATGGATTTTTCTTTAAGTTTTTCAGACTCCTTAAAATTGAAAACATTGACGAGCATTAACTGATCCGGGCTCGACAAAAATCCACGGGACAATAAAGGGAATTTTCTTTAAGTTTTTCATACTCCTTAAAATTGAAAACATCGATGAGCATTCATTGACCCATGCTCGACAAAAATCTTTAGGACAATATATGGAGTTTTCCTTTAAGTTTTTCAAACTCCTTAAAATTGAAAATACCGACGAGCAATAAATGATCTGAGATTTGATAAAAATCCACGGATTGGTACCATATCGAGCAATCTTATATCTTTTATTCAAGATCTCTATAAAATGAAGAAGGATTCGATTTTACTTTCTTGGACTTGTTAAATTGCTATGAAAAATATCTTATCAACTAGACTTCTATCTCTTTTTCAAGCTCGTTAAAAAATGAAGAAGGTACTTAAAAATAGAAAAGGGAAAGGAAAGATCTCAAATGTCTCTCGATATAATGGCAGCAAGTCAAAATTGTCCTTGAATATAGCACCAGTTTTGAGTCTATCAATAGTTAGGTTATAATATCTGGCCTTAGGATTTGAACCTTTATTACAGACTCAATACTCCTTTGGTTGGTTACTCTCCCAACCATATGGAGAATCTGTCACTGTTTCCTACATTCCTGATTTATATCGTTGGTATCTTCCTATCCAAATATTCTCAATTCACTTTTGTGTCATGCTCACTATTCAAGGATATAACCTATGTTGACCATTTTGCAGTTTTCCTGACCTCATGTGTCGACCATTCCTTGGTGTTAGTCCATTTGATCATGTCTTCATCCTTGGTTTCTTTTGCAAAAAATTGTCCCAAATCCAAATCAAATTAGTCCTTGATTTATCCTCATGCTGGAAAATGGGGGATTCCTTAATGCCTCCCTTCCAATTGGTCTCTTCCCATCGAATTCAACTAATCTTTCTCTGGGAAGTAGGTCTAGAGTTTCAATAGTACCTCGGGGATTATAGTTATTAGTGGCAATTTCCCTCTCTATCGGGTATTGGGAATGCATTAATGTATCCTACTCGATGGTCTGCAGGTGTTCGACTTCAAGAACATCTATTAACACATGTTAGAATCTACTAGGTACCTTGGGACCCATTTTCATTATTAGTGGGTTTCCCTCGTGTTTGTTAACAATTTACATCACTGACCGGTAATCAAATGGTTTCCTCCATGTTCAACTTCATCTCATTTATTCACATGGTTAGGATTCATACCATTTAGGCGATTTGGACGGAAGACATTGGGTCAATAGTATCATCCTCACATATTGATATTTCCCGAGTTGCATAAGATTGTACCAAACTTTATACCGTTACCATTGGGAGATACATTCCTCAACTCTTATATTGTTCTCTTGATGGTTGATGAGGAATATATCCACTTTGTTCATTCATGGCTATGATCTCCATTTTGACATAGATCCACTTTATATATTTTGTGGCTATGATCGGTTGTAGGGCATGGATCCACTTTGTTCATTCATGGGTATGACCCATTTATATCACATGGATCCACTTTGTATTTCTTGTGGCCATGATAGTTACATCAGTTACAACTATAATTTGGATATGCACTGTATCTTTCTAACGGTCATTTTCAACATTGGATATATCTATCCCAGGGATAAGATTGTTTGACACCTGTTTCTGTTTCAGGTATTTTGTTGAGACTAAGATTCTTGGGTTCTCCGATTTCGTTGACTCCACATCCCAATCTATTGATTTTATAATGTATTTTAGCCATTGTGTTCCCTTTTGACCTCATACCTTAGGGGGCATATGTTATAGTCCAAATATGCACTTCTCTATTTGTGACAACAGTTTCATGATGATACTTCAAATGTTGACTGTCACTCACACAAAAGGAAACTATGGATGGAAAAGCCTTGATTTGGTATATGATGCTACCACCTTAGTAATTTAATGATTCTCTAGAACTTATAAACTTTGTAACTCAGTTTTGAGACAAAATCGTTCCTAATGATTTGTCAACCTACTAGTTAATCCCTCCTTGCCTTCACATTGCTAGTGTTTTTCACCAAACTTTTGAAATCGCTTGTTTCCTTTGGTTTGTAGGGGATTAAATCGCTTGTTACCTTCACATTGCCAATGTTTCCCCCCAAACAATTCCAAACAATAAATAAAATTTCAAATTAGGGGCAATTTTGGTGGTTTTGGTACCTACCCCCTTAGTTACAACTTCTTTTTACTTGATCATAATTATCTCCACTTACTATATAGACAAGGGAGATGAGCCATGATGGGGTACTTTTTGGTCTAAGTATGGTTATGATGGAGGAATTACCATTCTCTATCCCGTTGTGCCTATCCATGTTCTAAAACTATTTCCCTAGTAAGTTTCAAACCTTTATACATTGGAGCTTTGCTTGAGATTGTTGGAGAAGAGAAGCAGGAGACCCGAAGTTAATATTTTGCGAGGCGCCAAAGAAAAGAAGAGGTAATATTGTACTTGTTTATACTATTTCAATAGAGATTTGACATCTTTCCCTTCCCAAATTCAGAGTTGAATGTCATGTTTGATGAAACAATTAATATTTGTATATTGAAAGTTGATTTATAGATTTATGTTCTTGTTCTTCTTTCAATTTATAAACAATCTTTATTATTGTCAAATGTGTTCGACGATGGTTGTTTGTGTCGGTTTTGTAGGCTAAATATTTGGCAAGTTGGATAAGGTTCGAAGTAGAGCCAAGGAGCAGAGGAACCTTGGATTGAATATCATAAATAATGTGCATTATTCTTTATCTTTAAAACTCTTTGTATAGTGTTGCTTGAATCTAGAGTCTAATTTTCTTACTATAAATCCCTAGATGTCTATCTTAGAAAACCTAGTATGTTGGTGACCTCACCCCATTCATAGGATTGTTTTTCGTACAACACTCTTCTACAAAACAAGCCCTAGATTATTTCTTTACCACAAGTGTGTTCCTAACATGCAACCATAATTACTTCAAAAGATTCTTTGAGGTCAAAATAGGCCCAGAATCACTCATTTTCAAAAGTGGAGGTGAGTTCCTTTTCTGTTGTTGTGATGGATCATGGACAGGCTTATTTGTAGCTAACATATGCCCAAGTTTGAGGTTTAGGGATCTTTTAACCCCTATGATTACCCATACATGATTCATATTTTATGTTCAACATGATTCATATTTTATGTTCTTCTTCCAAGTTTGACCATTTAAGATTCTCCACATTCCACATTTAGCTTAAATGTCTACAAGATGAAGCCCATTTGTAAGCTCATGTAATCATGGATGGATTTTCCCTGTACAAGATCCCAACGTGGTAGCTCTTGATGATGGAAAAATCTAAATTGAGAGGGTTAATGATGAGATGTATGTAGAAGAATCAACTCAATAAAGCATGAATATTTGTATATATTACATAGCTTGTATGTTGAATTTGAATTTCAACAAAACAGGAAGAGATAGGATTGGCAGATTTTTTTATAATTTTTTTTTAAAACGTTTTACACTATGCCATAGATCCTCTGAGAGCACCAAAAAAAAATATTATAGTATATGAACTAAGTAGCTTACAATAGAAATTAGCAATGGTTTCAATTCAAGATTCCCACTCAATTATGAAACTCTCATGGCCTTTGGTAACCACTTCCAAACAAACAAAACAAAGTTTAGAGTGGTTCGATGTTTTGAATCAATGGGAATTATTTGAAAGGATGGAACATGTAACCTTGTTTACTCAATATTATCAAATCTATTTCTGATTTAGTCACGACAATTGGCCAATAAATGTAGTTGATTCCCCATGACACACTCCACCACTATTTTTTTTGGGTCTCTAGAACATGAATATCATGCAAGTATCATATGAGAAAATAATGTAACTAAAAGAGTCCCACGTATATATAAGTTTATAACTCTCAAGCATTAATCCCTTGAGATACTAAATAAAAGTGATTTCTATATATTATTAGTCCTTGCCTTTTGCTGCAGGGACTCTAGTAATCGTTCTGTCGTATTAATCCCTTGAGGTATTAAATAAAAGTGATTTCTATATGTTATTAGTCCTTTCCTTCTGCTGCAGAGAATCTAGTAATCATTCTGTCGTCTTTTACATTAGTCCTCATATAAACTAACCAATTATAACAATTTATTTTTGAACTAAACATCAGTTTTTCCTAAAAAAATTTAAGTTACATTTTATCAATCAATCATAATTTCAGACCTCTTATTTGGCCTTATATAGAGGCAAGGGTACAACTTTTAGTTTCTCAATTTGGTTTGGAACTTAGAGTTTGTTATTATGAAACTTAAGTAATTTACAGTGCTTCTCCATCTTTGGGAATAATGCTAACACTAAGTTAGCATTAGTTCCTAACATTAAATGTGCACTTTCATTGTGCAGGGTATGACCCTCTTCATACCATGACCATCCTCCACTTTGGGTTGTGGATTCATGTAGCTGGTTGCATGTGGATTCTTGCATGTTTGCCATGTGTTGCACATGAAAGTTCAAATCAGACCATGATCTCTCGAACCAACTATTCCTTTGCTAATCTCTCGTTCGACTTGGATCATCCCCAATCATCGGCTTAGAGGAAAACTGATCATGCTTGCGTTGCTTTTTCCAGCGATGGGAAATATTTTCCTTCTTCTTGCTCTCGTTCCCATGAGTAACAGAAGACGCAGGTAGGAAGAAAAGAAAGAATAAGAGGGAAGGCAAGTTGCTATAACAGAATACGTATGCAGGAAGAAAATAAAGAAGAAGAGGGAAGGCAAGTTGCTATAGATCCATTACTGAGCAGGTGAGGCATGTTTTATGTTTAATGGTACACAAAAATTTATGCAATGCTATGTAAGCAAAAGAAAAAGAATCCCAAATTTAACTCTATACTATTTAGGCTACCTTGAGAAGGCATCAAATAGAGCTTGATGGTTATGTTGGATACAAACGGAGCTTGCAGAAAATGAGTACATGTGCAATGTTCTTGCAGATGATGAAGCATGGACAAGGCCAGGTTGCTTAGAAAAATGGAAGGAACAATCTGAATACAGGAAACCAGAAAGAAATTCTAAAGAATCGATGATGAGCCTCTGGACAAAAATCCTATGGAATTCTCTTCACTACCATGTCCCCCCTGCAATGTCTAACATTTTTTCAGGCAGTGATGGCACCATTAATGAATTCAATTTGGCACCGCTTCCATTGTGTATTCCCCATTGCCAGCCATTGACAAGATGTTGATGGACATCAAGAGCCATCCTTCCCATCTTTCCAACAACATAATCTAAGCTTTTAGGCTTCGGACTGCTCTACATTGCTCAATTTACCTTTCCATATTGGCCCCAACCACCAATGTTCTTGGGTGTGACATTCATATTTTCATGAGTTACATTTCTCTATTGAGGATTCCCCAACTCCTTCCCTCCTAGTTTCTTATAACCTTGGTATCGATCACTACTAGAGTTCACCCAATGGTTAGACTTCTGAACATCCAGGGTATACGACCCTCTCCCCTTACCAGCTCCACTACCTGTCCTATCAGAGTGGTAAGCAATTCCCCTCTGTTGGATAGCTGCTGCAATTGTGGGGGCATGGCTCTTGTCCTTGTAGGAGGAAGCCACTTCCCACATTCAGTACTATTCAGGATTTGAATTTAATGGATTCATGGTTGAACTCGAGAAAACTACGGGGCAAACAACGACTTAACTAGAAATATCGATGTGACTTTACAGCTAGCGATTGGAGTTCTAACAGCAGGGAAGTGATGCAGAAACTTCACTGTTTCACTATAATGGATATATTACTACACAATGGAGCACTTATGTTCTGGAGAATGATGTTTATCCACATTTGCAGCAATGGCCTCCACCAACAGCCACTGGGACATACACTTGTCGAGTCTCTTGAAGCTCCTCTCTTACCTCTAGTGGGTGCATGCAGTTTGTGCATGACAAAAACGTGGCAAGCTTCAGGTTTTTGCAATGCGTCTTGATCCATGGTTAAAAACCTTTTTTAGGGTTAAAAACTTGAGGAAATGTTTTCACCTTGAGGGATTTGATTCCTCTTGGCACTTGATGAATCTATAGTTAAGATAGATGTAGATTGGTTGTAGCCACAACTAGTCACATGAAATTGTGGATGATCATAATTATGTATATGTATATAAAATTGTGGATGGTCGTAATTGTATATATGTATATGTTTTAGTTGATTCCAACGATTTCAAATTTGCCAAGTATCATTTACAATATAGTGAGTGCTCATTTGTAATAGCAAGTCATCTTTGACAAGTAGGAAAAATCTAGCACTTTAGTATTCATCTTAAAATCATAAAAGTAAGGAGAAGATCAATATTGTTATTGGCATTTCATACTTCTTAAACTAGTTAATGTGTTTACATCTTCGAATAAAATTGTCATTTAGTTCTATTTTTTGCACTTTCTTTTGTAGTCATATTAGTGCGCGCACACACACATTAACTACAATTGTATTATACGTTGTTTTACTTTGGTATAAGTTAATATTAGAAATATAATAGAAATATGCATTGTGGTATAAAATTAATACTAACATCTAATATTGATATTTTTCATATCACAGCAATTGATGATCCCATATATGATGATCCAAACTATGTTGAGCCTGTTTTAGATATAGGAGAAGAAGAAGAACAAGATGATGATGATGAAGATGACGATGGTGATGATGATGATGATGATGAGGTTGATAAAAATGACGAGTTTGATGATCATGACCATAATCTTGATGATGATGTTGATGGTGCTATCTAGCTAATGATGCCATGCATGATAATGCTACATTTTGGATTATATTTACGTGTATTGTTGTTGATATATAACTATGATATCTTTATCATTTTGAATTTTATATTTATATATGGAGATCATACAATTTATTTCTTGTGATATTGGTATTTAAATCGCACACACACATATTTGACTTCTTTTACTTTACTATAATGATTTCCATGAAAGGTTTTGATTTGTTGATCATACAGTCGAATTTTAGCTGATTTGACTAAAGAGGATGATGATATTATTAGTATTGTATTTTTACTTTATATATATTGGAAATTGTCAATGTTCTTTGATGGAGAATTACTGTGTATGATGATAAATTACTACTTTTGGAGGATGTTATGAATTTCCCTTAAACTTCTTCACTAATGTTATGCTATAAATTTGAATTCTCAATGATATTTGAAAACTTTGATATATTTCAATATTTAATTGAAATTAATAAAATGGACTCAAAATCAATAAAAAATGATATATTTCACTATTAATAATTGAAATTAATATTTTTTTATTAAAAGTGGATGCAAAATGGGACACAAAATAAAATGCAAAATGGATGGCAAATTGGATGATAGATGGGACACAAAAGTGGATGCAAGATTAGATGCAACACTAGATGCAAAAGTGGAGGTCAAACTAGACACAAAAGTGGACATCACACTAGACGAAAAAGTGGATGCATAAAGGGACTCAACAATAGACACAAATCTGGGCACCAAACTAGACGCAATATTAGGCCCAAAACTAGATGCAACACAGGATGCAATAGTAGATGAAAATATGGATCCTAATTAGACGTAAAATTGGGCACAAAACTAAGCATAAAACTAGACACAACATTTGGTGTAAAACAAAGTGCAACATTAGGCATAAAACTGTATGAAACACTTGGAGAAACTTGGGCACAAAAAAAATGTAAAATAGGATGCAAAATGGGACGTAACACAAGGTGTAAAATTGGATGTAACACTAGATGCAACATCAGACGCAAAACTTGATGCAAAACTAGATACAAAACTAGGCGCAACATTGCGCACAAACCTGACCCACATAGAATAAGACCTAAAATAGGGTGCAACACTAGGGGTAAACCTGGTTGCAAAAAATGACGTAAAACAAGATGCAATATGGAATGCACCACTAGTCGTAACAATGGATGCAAAATTAGATGCAAAACTAGACACAATATTGGGCCCAAAATTGGATGCAAATATGGATGCAACACTAGATGCAAAATTGGACACATAATTGAATGCAAAGCATGGTGCAAAATTGGGTGCAAAACTTGAGATGACCCAAGGGGGGTCATATATGGGGTTAAACGTACATGATATGAACCCAATGGGGGAATATATGGGGCTATATGGGGCTATATGGGGCTAATGTCTATGTATTGATGTAAATGTATATGTAATAATGTTCAACCCTAATGAATGGACCTAAAGGAGGGACCACATGTGCAATGAGTGAATAGGTATAAATATGGGTAATGTATTCATTATTGAGAACATGTGAAAGGATTATGTGAATGTCTTGGGGTAAAAGGCGAGGGATCTCCTATTATTTAAAGAGTTATTGTGTAACTTATTTATCTTATATATATTGTAGTTGTGCTCCACACTAACATTGTTGTACACGTTGTGTACTTCTTGTCTCTTTTGTTATTTTTGGGAATTTGGTGCATAACATATACTCCACAGTAGAATGGAGTGGTTGAAAGGAAGAACTGAGACATTATGAATATGACTCGAATTACGCTGAAGGAGAAGCATCTATTAGATGAATATTGGGGAGAAACAATCACTTTTTCAATTTATATTCTGAGCATGAGTCCAACGAAAATCATGAAGGATAGAGTTCCTCATGAAGCTTGGAGTGGTGGAAGTTGTAGTACTTCTCATTTTAGGATTTTCAAGTGTGTGGCTTATGCACATATACCATAAGAGATAAGGAGGAAACTAGATGAGAACAATGAAAAGTGTATCCTTATTGGATACAATGAGGATTCTAAGTCATATAGCCTCTATAATCCCATCACCAAGAAATCTATTATTAGTAGAGTTGTCTAGTTCAAGGAAGAATAATCCTGGGATGGAAGCATAGATAAATCTGTTGCAGGGGGGGTTACATTAACTCAAGAAGATGATGAAGGAGTTGAGCTAGAAGTACATAGTGGATAGCAGAATCCATAGATAAATACAATTGCTACAAATGTGCCTAGAAGAAAATCACCAAGAGCAATCCCATCATAGTTCAAAATTCCCAGAATTCAAGAGCGAGGCAAACCATAAAGTTACGGTAGAAAAAAAGAAACAATATCAGAGATATGTGGTGATTCAAATCCTACACTAGCCTCATCAAGAAATAGAATAAGAGGCCAGAGGACTAATAGTTTAAGGGAGTTGTATGAATTAGATGAAGAAGTAGATCAATTTTAAAATTTTGCCTTAATTGCATATGATCCTGTAAATTTATATGAAGTTGTTAAAAAGGAAGTTTGGATGAAATCTATGGATGAAGAGATTAAATCCATAGCAAGAAATAATTCTTTGGGATCTTGTAGATTTTGCTGAAGATAAGGGCTGTATAGGTGTGAAATGGATTTACAAGACAAAGCTAAATGTAAAAGGTGAAGTTGAGAAACACAAGGCAAGACCTTTGGCTCAGGGGTTCAGTCAATAACCTGGTATTGAATACAATGAGACCATTGAACCTATATACATACTTGGCACTATGAAGATGGTGCTAGCCATTGCAACACATAATAATTGGAAAGTATATCATGTATGGATGTTAAATCTTCATTTTTAAATGGATTCATGGAAGAGGAAGTGTATGTGAAGAAGCCTCTAGGATATGATATTGATGGGTTGGAAGACAAAGTCTATAGGTTGAAGAAAGAACTTTTTGGATTGAAACAAGCACCCAAGGTATGGTACAACAAAATTGATGAGTACTTGAGTAGCAATGGTCCATTCATCAGAATTCTGAGTGATCCAACCCTATATACAAAGGTAAATAAGGAAGGTAAAATCCTGATAGTTTGTTTATATGTTGATGATTTAATTTTCATTGGAGATATCTCTATAGATTATTTTAAGCAACCATGAAAACATAGTTCGAGATTATTGATTTGGGGTTGATGAAGTATTTCTTATTGAAGCTAATCAATCTGAGAATGGTATTTTTATTTGTCAATCTAAGTTTGCTAAGGGAATATTGAGAAGGTTCAACATGGTGATCTGTAAACTAAATGTGGCACCAATAGCAACTAGTACAAAGCTAAGCAAGAATGATCTTGGGTCAAGTGTTGATCCAACATTGTATAAGAGATTGGCTGGTAGTCTCATGTATTTGACATCAACAAGGCTTGATATTATGTATGATGTGAGTTTAATTTCTAGGTTTATGGAGTCTCTAAAGTGTAATAATTGGAAATTTAATACAAGAATTCTGAGATATGTTGCTGGAACATTTGAATATGGAATTATGTATACATCAGATTCATATTTCAAGCTGATTGGTTATACAAACAATGATTTTGCAAGAAGTAGTGATGACAGAAAGAGAGCATTTGGTTATGTGTTTAGCCTTGGATTAGGTACAGTAGCATGGGAATCTAAGAAGCATCCCATCATGACCTTGTCATCTGCATAAGCAAAGTATCTAGCAACGAAAAGAGCAACATGTCAGATAGTTTGGATGAATATGATTTGACTGGCATTTTGCATGAATAGGACGAACCAACTTAAATCTATCGTGATAACAAATTTGCCATTGTGTTGTCAAAGAACCATGTTTTCCAAAAGAAAAGTAAGCATATTGATACAATATATCATTTTATTAGAGAGCTTGTGAATTGTAATTAAATTACTGTTGATTTTTGTAGATTTGAAGATCAGCTAGAAGACATATATATAAAATCCGTGTCCAAAGACTTGTTTAAATTTCACAAAGATAACTTAGCAGTTTGTATGTTGTAGGATACAACAGTACTTAATCTACAAATTTTGCAAAAATAATTAAGGGAGAGAATGTTGGAGACAATTATTTCTTTATACCCATGTTCAATCCATTATTCTTTCAAGTTGGTGTTGTTAATATTTTGCAGTAGCAGGGATCAAGGATGTCCTAGTTAATTCAAGTTCATTTCAGGTGGCGAGGAAGTGAGTTGGTCTATACAACATTGAAGAGTTTTTCTAGTGAAGTTTAATGGCACTGCAATCAGTCTGGTTGAGAATTTAAGTTTCACTTGTTGTATTTATTGCCACCACTTGGAGTTTTTCAGAATTCCACTATTGGAGGTTCATTCAATGTGCATTTTGTTAAGTTCAAAATATGAAGAAGAAGTACCGATTGGGTGGGGCCCATCGTAGAGAGAATTGTGGTCGAAGAGTATCAGAGGAAGAGTCTCAACAAGACACGTGTCGGCATATTTGAGTTTGCATTCAGGTGGTGCAAGAAATAATTTAAGAGGAAATATTGAAGAGGTAGTGGCGATACATCAAAGTTTATGTATCATAGTTTTGTTGAGATTCCATTGGAATAAGTTTCGATAGGAAGTGCCGATAGTGTATTAGAGGTTGGCATTGGAGGTGCCATTTCCGTGTATGCAACAAAAACACATTTTTGGAATGCTGACAGGAGAAGTCCGACAGTGCATCGAAGTAGGGATTTTGGGGGTCAACCCAAGAGATAGAAAATGAGGAAGTTCCAATAATTGTACTTTTTTATTATGTCTTGGAGGTTTTTTTTGGGATGGTGATTTATTCACCAATTTTGTATCATTTTCTAGCCCGATGGAAATTCCGGTCTCCAAGAAAAGTACTGCTTTTATATATATATATAGAAGGGATATTGAATAGTTTTACAATAGTCCGATGTGTCTCTGCGCATATTTTTTTTGTGTGTTTGTGAGTTTGTAAACTCCCTTATGCCCTTCATACGAATAATTGTAAACCCATTTTCTAGAATTTATGTTACAATGGACTGGTATATGTAGTCTTCCTTTCAACTTTTGCACTGAATTCATAGATGTTTCAAGCACAATGTAATGGTTATAATTTTTTCCCAGGCTATTTTGGATATCTAGTTTCCAACTGCCCCTTCTCATATAAATAATTCTCACCACTATGATTTTGGTTCAAATGGTTATCATTTTCGTACCCATCATGGTCTGCACTATCACTGTTCCATGCCAGATTTATGGAGAAATAATATTTTCATCTCCATATGGGCTCAAATTTGAAGCTTTCATTTCCCTTCAAGACCTCTTTATTCCTTCATAGAAGGGTATGGAATTATTTCCTTTGCAAAAGAAAATTAAAATAAAAAACTGCTTGTCAATGACGAAGTGAGAATTATTCGATATCATTGAAAACAAAGGGTTATCACTCTTACAACCTTTCAATACTTAATTATAAGAATAAATACTTGAAACTTGAGACAAAATATATTTTATAAATTCCAAAGTGGTATAATATACTACCAATACATGAACTTACTAGTTTGTTAGTGCTATTGGTTCCTTTCACAACTTCTTTACTTTAGCTTTCCATAGATAATATAGATTGTTAAACTTGTGTCTAGCTATTCCAATGTTGGGCATATATTAGTACACATATGGATACTAATTTCGATGTTGAATATCATATTCAAAGTAATGAACATTCCATTTATTGTAAAACATGCTCAAGAGGATTTCCCAAGAAATGTTTATTCAAATCAATGTTTTTTGAATGATTGTTTTTGCAAGAATTTCTCTTGGTGTATCATATTAGTAACTAATTGCAAGTAGTTATTGAAATAGTATTTTATGGAGATTATGTTTGGTAAAGTAGGTACTTGATTTTGCATTTGTGCCATTGGAACCCATTTCCATGAAAATAATGAATCTAATTTAGATTGTGGCAATTAATCATAGTTATAATAAGAAATGACATTTTCCACAACATGCTTTTATATTTTTCAAAAACTATAACTTTTAATGAATAACTTGAGTGTCAATCTCAAAATTGGAATAACAAAACCCCATTAATCTTCTGGTTGACCATAATGACCACTTTTAATGGGCCCTCAAATTAGAGTATCTTCACTACATCCCACAAATGAGATGAATATTTAGTTAAGGTTCCAGTTGTAAAATATTTTAGGGTATTTATGTCGTTTAAGTATTAGGTATGTTTTTGAAAGATTCAAGAAGCCAATACCATTGTATTTTGAGATTTGTATGGTAGTTGTTTGGATTAAAGAATGTCATTCTCTTGTATTGATTCGTGTAAGAGAAAAAAAGAGCTTGGTTTTGCTCAAACCACTATAGATACATTCAACTTATTTAATAATTATATTTCTAAATTAAACAATGTGCATATATTTAAATCTTTAATGATTGATTGGTCAAATTTAAGTTTTATGTATATATGGATAAAGTCTTAAAGAATGATAAGATAGTAACTAACATTATTCTTTTTTAAATATACTGATAATCATTAATACTATCATATGCATAAATTTGGTTGTGGTAAAATGAAAACATTATTTATTTTAAATTGTCAATATATATTTAAACTTTTAATGATTGATTGATGAAATTTTAGATATATATCAGCAAAGCCTTGAAAAATAATAACATAGTTGAACATTTTTTTTCAATATAAAGATAACCATTAATACTACTATATACATTAATTAGGTTTTGGTAAAAACGATTATTCTTTTTTCCTTGTTAAAAGAAAAATATTATTTATTTTAAATTATTAATATAGAAGGGTTAAATCAATAATATTATTCCTTCCAATTGAAATTTGAGGCTTCTCCATAGCAACCGAGGCTGGGGGCTCCACAAAACTTAAAATTTGTACAATTGAAAGGGGTTATAAATAAGAAGGGAGTTCTCTAATTACAAGAAGATTTTGACTTTCCTGTTAATTTTTGAATAACTTTTCACAACTTAGAATCCAATTTTAATTGCAGGAATGGATTTAGGCTAGTACTATTCAACCTGCTGCAGGTCATATAATGCAGTGGCAGTAGGTGGTTGGCCATTAGATCTGCCAATCAGCCTGCTACGGCTACATTAAATAGCCTGCAGCATGCTTTATAGTGCTCACTATAGATTCAGGGCACTCAAAAACCTATATGATACTTGAATTATGCAATTTCAACCTCATCTATGTAAGATTCAAATTTTTCATTTTAGAAAAAAATCACAAAAAAGAAAAGGACAAAAACGTCAATATTTAGACTACGGTAATAAGAACCGGCACAGCTCTTGCAGGTACAAGAATGACCGTCTTGTCAAATTGATTACAGTAACTGCCATTTTCGAACATTCAATGAAACCGAAACAAATCGATAAATAAGCAGACGGGGTACTTCCCAGCTCATAAAAATGTGGGGGCTTGAGGTAGATTCAGAGCAATGACTTGAAAGTAAGGACAAATAAATTTGAAAAGCAGGTTCGATCAAGTAAGGACAATGGGAAGGCTGGGAACAAAGAAGTTTGGTGATTGTTAATTGAAATCTTAAATCACTGAAAAGAATGGTGACAGATGAGTCCAGTAAAGCAACGCCACATGCCACACAGTATTGAGTCAGGAGATGAAGGCTCCGTGCAACGATTGTCTGTTGTGCCCCACATTTACATAAGGAGGAATGGAAGAGAGCCAGTCCTGTATCAATCACTCAGCTGTTCAAAGTGGCAGTTAGTGACTATGGCATCATCCAGTTTTGTGCATAAGTGTTCCATGCATTTGGAATTTTCTACTGGACAGTCTTTTTGTGTTTTTATATTTGGAAGTTATGATAAGTATAAGAGATATTAAGAGACAACTTGTGTATTTTTTGTGGACTACCATCTATGCTTTTTCTAGATTGAAGGAGGATGGGGCAAGTATACTATCTAGATTGATTTTATGGACGTCATTCAAAATTCGAAATAAACAATTATACAAAAAAAGAAATATAAAAGGTAACTAGTAGCTAATGCATGAATAACTTGTAGATCATGTTTGGATAAGGTGTAGTTCATGCATGGATAAGAGGTAGTGACAGATAACCTATTTAACTAAAAGAAGATAACATGTAGTGCTCACGAGGTGATTACAACTAAGCATGAAGAACAAGCAACAAATAATTTGTTCATGGTACTTAACTTGTGATTCACCAACCAAAATTAAGTGACTCTACTAATTGAGTATTGAAGTTACAAGTTTTTTTGTTTTTTAAACGCATATAAAAGTGATAAGTATTTTGAAAAATCTTGTGAAGGGATCTTTTTCTTCTCCAATATTTTTATTGGAAATGTGTAATTTGTTAAATCTTAAGTAAAATAATTATTAGTTTAATGTTTCAAATATGTTTGAAATAACATATATTTATAAAGTGACGGTCCTTTTAGTTTGTTTATTAGAGTAATCAACTACTTCACATTCACCAGGGTTTTCATTTAGGTTTTGTTATAGCATCATTAGAGTAAGATAGTTAAACTAGCACAAGCACATACATAATTGTTGTGTATGTGCTACATGGTTAAGTCTTATGTATATGAGAAGGATGTGGTTTTATGTGTCAACCTTGTTGACATGTATGAGAAATGTAGAGAAAAGTTTCTTAATTTTTAAATGATTAACCTTACCTAGTGGTAATCTTGTTGACATGTATGAGAATTGTAGATGAATATTTCAAAAACATACCTAATTCTTAAACGATATAATTTATGTTTGAATTAAATAATGGTGTGTCTAATTTAAACAATAAGTATAAACATTAGTAAAATTCTCTAGATCAATTTTTCTTCTAAAACTTCAAAACATTTACATAAACAACTTTAAGAAGTCTTTGTAGTATAAACATTTAGTAACGACAAATATATAAAGAAATGTAACAAATATATAAAAAATAGTAACAATAACTATATGAAGAAATATACTTATTGTTATACAGAAATTTAGAGGAAAGTTTCCTCAGGAAACACAATAACAGTAAGTATATGAAGAAATATTTGAAAGTAATGTTGTTTCTTGTATTATGATAATCATCGATGGATTGGTAAGTAAGGCTCGAACAGATCAAGTTTTCATGAAAATAATTGGAAATAGAGAACTCAGACACCGTTGACACCATGATGACTAATGTTTAGAAAAAGGTAGGTTCCTTTCCATACATCACATTGTAAAAATTTGTTTGTATGTAAATGGAAGATGGTCCTAATTTTAACAAAATGTTTTAGTCAACCTTGCCCTTGGTGTCCTCACTTTATAAAGGTGCTACGAACAAAGGGACGACCTTCTCTCTAAAGCTATGAAAGTTCCTCAATACAAAGTGGTTCAAATGGAAATATGTCAATACCTGCTATTCTGGAGAATCAAGGTATGTCCAGATTACATAATCCACTCAATCATTACATAGGGGCTCAATAAGAGCAACAACATGTCACTTACAAGAATTGAACCTGGGTGGGAAGGGTAACAATCAATACAAAGTGGTTAAAAAAGGTTAAACAACTTTGTTTAGTAAAAACTCTTTTCATTAAAAAACCACACAAATAACATTAAGTTTACTTGGATTATTATGTCTAATTCTTCCTTGCTTTGTAGAGTCCTTTGATGAGGACCCTTGATTTATTTATAAACAACATTGAAACTTTTTTTTATCGAGTTAGTCTGACATAGTTTCAACGATATTCAAAATTGCATAAAAACATATTTGGAAAACTTTATTATAACTAGAATTAGGCTAAGTAAAAAAACATAATTTTAAATCATTTCGCACTTTAACCATGAAATGAGAGTAGATATGTATTTATTATTAAAAAAATTGAATAATTTGTATTTTAATTTTAGTTTTTATTTATTTATAGATATTAGTTTTGAAGAAACACCTAAAATGATTTTTGATTAGTTAAGAATTTGTCTTACATGCTCAAGGTGAGGCACTAGTGGAAAGTTATCCTCTTTGTTTTCACAAAATGGGTTATCTTTTATGGACTACATTTAAGGTGGTGTAAAAATCATTGTAAAAATCATTGGCATTTGTCTTCACTTGTAAAAAGTATTTTTTGTTAAATCTGTGACAAGGTTTCTCCATATTGCACTCTAAAGCACTTGTTACTCTCAGTATTGTCAAATTGATTACATGTTAGCAAACATTTACAACTACATATATATAAAATTACACAAATTAAATCAATTAAACGCTTCCTCAACATTTGCATTCTAAAAAAAGATTTACACCTTATTGAAAAGAGATGAAGACTCTCAATATTGTGCCCCACATTTACATAATAAGGAATGAAAGAGAACTAGTACTGTATCAATCTAGCTGTTCAAACTATGGCATCGTCCAGTTTTATGCAGGTTATTAATTTGGAAGTACTTTTGTGTTTGATATTTGGAAGTTGCGATAAAATCAAAATCTGTTCAAAATAAAATAATGAAATGACAAGTTTTTTATTTAACATTTTGTTTTTATAAAATTTATGAAAAGACATGCTCCTAATGAGTTTTAATTCTTTTACGAGTTTTGTTCTTTTGCATGAGAATCCTATATCGAGTCGATTTGATTTTTAGGATTAATTTTAATTTTATTAAATTTTTATAAAAATAATTTTTTTATATTATATTGAGGAAAAATATTTTATATAAATATTAATAAATTTTACATTAAATTATATTTAAGTTAATAAATAAAATATAATATTTATATCTAAAATATAATTAATTATTTTGTAAATCATTATAAAATTACTTTTTATTATATTAAATTTTATTTTTAAACTCTTAATTAATATTGTTTTAAAAATTTGTTGTAATGATTAATGAATACTCATTCAAGGAAAATCAAGTTGGACAAGTTACTTAGTTGTAGTTTGGGTGGTTGGGAGAAATGATTGTTTCCTTTCTCACCAAGGTCAATTCTTGTGTGACATGATACTCTTGGGGAGTCCCTATTATAATAATATTAACAATATTGCAACTCTCTTCTTTACCATCATTTTAATGTTTAAAAATTATTATAAAATTTATAATTCTATTGTGAATAAATAATTAATGAAAAATTATTTATCAATTAATAAAAAAATATTATTTTATGGTTTTTGTTACTCATCTCTTCTCTTTCCATTTTATGATTTATGGTTGGCTTTGAACCATTCAAAAAATTTCCATAATGTTTTTAAATTTAAAAAGGATAGTGAAAGTTCAATTTAGATAGTGAGAATTCAATTTTGTTATATTATATTAAAAGATTATTATAAAATTTGTAGTTATATTATGAATAATTGATTAATGAAAAGTTATTTATTAATTAATATAAAAATAAAAAGATAGTGTTTAATAATATAATGTTAATAAATAAATGTTAAATAAATTAAAATGACTATTAAATAATTAAATATTTGTTATAGTTTTGAAAACAAAATTACTCAATATATATATAAACCTAAATTTAAAAGAAAATATATCTATTGATGTTTTTTGTTTGTTTGATATATGTCTTTGATCTTCATGCATTTATTCTCAGGAGTGAGAGCTCTTGGGAAGTCCTAAGATTAGTTGATATAACATGTTGAAATTTATTTTCATTTTGGCATGTCTTAAGACTTTGACATGCCATAACAATTGATAATTTAACATTTTTATACTTTTGAGTATTCATATGAAAAAATAATTTGAGATTGAAATGAGAAGAAGCTACTTGAAGATCCTCGATTGTCTTAGCACTCCTCTTTTATGCTTGATGCAAATCAAAAAATTCATAAGGGATACATTAACTTGGATAACTATGGCCCTCCAATAAAGTTCCATGGGTAAACCTTGTCCTCAAGATTATTATTTCATCCAAGAGATGTCTAGGCTATAGGTAACCACAAAGAACAAAATAAAAAACCTCCTATTAATCCCCAATCCTCTAAAAATAGTAAGACAAGTACAAACCCTAGATCCCTCTACCAAAGGAGAAACTAGGGAAATAATCTAGAAAAAGCAAGGATAAACACCAAATACATAAGCATAAACTAAGATCTCTTTCTATTAAAATCCCACCAACTCCATCTTGTCGCCCTTAATCATTGGATATGAGCCTCATATTAACTGAGTAAAAGAAAGGTAAAGAAACAACCAAAGGTTAATTCCAATCACATCACCCTTAAACCATTGTATAACTTGTCTATCATTTCCATAGATATGATACGTATAACTTTTGCAAAGCTTATTATCATAGAAGATATGAAATTATAGCACCCCCTCTCCAACCACCCTACATTTTATACATAGTAGTCCTTTTAACAAAACACCTTTATTTTTTGTTAAGCCTGCGAAGTGGTTAAAGGCGCTTAGTACTTGAAAAAATTCAATAGATTTGAAGCTTCTCACCATCCCTTGTGCACTTTTCATCAATATGGAGAGGCTTGATGTCCAAGATATGCCTGGTTTCACATTTGTCATTTTATGATTGAAAAATATCTAACGACAATTAGGTTTTTAATTCCTTTTGATTTTAAAATGGTTAATGCCTTAAATACAACTAACGTTTTTGCTTGATTGTTAATGCATTCCCCTCTGTCCTAGATAAAAATTAGTTCCAAATTTTCTTTGAGATCAAAGGAAAACCCCCTACTCCTATCACCCCTCATCCTTCTTTTAATAATACTCATATTTCTCGTTTTCCATTTATATGGAGTGCCTTATATATGGATAAATTCAATATTTCCCTAACATTTTTTACGTACACATCAATTTGATCTATGGTTTAAAAGGGATGGTGAGGGTTAAATTTTGTTGTAATATGTTAAAGATTATTATAAAGTTTGTGGTTGTATTATTGGTGAAATTATCAATGAAGATTGACCTAATGTTGACATTTACTTTCAATAACATTTACAACATGTAACTTTCTTCCTTATCATGGTTTTAATGTTACTCACCTCTCTTGTTTTACAATTTATATGGTGGGCTCCATATCCTAAACAAATCAATATTTCCTTCAATGTTTTGTACATACACGTCATTCATAGTTTGTTTGGTGGTTCAAAGGGACCGTGAGAGTTTAATATTTGGAAAAAATGTGATATTTTTTTATTTGTGAAATAGTAAGTTACCATTACCATTAATTAGAGTTGGATATAGTACTTGGTTTTTTGTGTGACATGATGTCCTACCCGTGGATTATAGTTGGATATAGTACTTATTTTTTCTGACATGATGTCTTACATGTGGATGTTCAACATTTAAGTTAAGAGAAAGTAATTCATTCACTCTTCTATAATATTTTAGAAGATAGATATTAATCATCAAAGCCTTCAATAATGATCAAGAGTGGGTGGTCATATTCTCCCCATTAAATTTAAAGGCTCCAGTAGCTATTGTGCCCTACATTCATTGGCTATTGTGCTTTTCATTTACATAACGAGAAATGAAAGCGAATCATTCATGTATCAATCATTGAGTTGTTCAAACTATGGTATCATCTAGTTTTGTGCATGGATGTTTCATTAATTTGGAAATAGTTTTAAAACATTTATTACACAAATTATTAATTCAGGCCCACTCAATGTTGAAAGTTATTTTCAATAACATTAACAACATTGCAACTCTCTTCCTTGTATTCTTTTTAATGTTACTCATCTATCTTTAACTCTCTTCCTGTTACTCATCTCTCCTTACTCTATTCCTTATAATCCTTTTAATGTTATTCATCACTCGTTAACTCTCTTCCCGTTACTCATCTCTCTTTCCTTCCATTTTTTATTGTTTATAGTTGGCTTTGAACAATTCAATATTTCCATCATATTTTTAAATTAAAAAATATTGAAACTTCAATTTTGTTGTAATATGTTATAGTCGATCATTATAAATTTTTTAGTTGCATTATGAGTAAATGATTAATAAAAGGTCATTTATCAATTAATATAAAATAAAAAAATAGTGTTTAACAACATAGTTTTAAATAAATTTAAAATTTAAATTGACTATTAAATAATTAAATATTTATAAGAAAAGTAAAAAGTTCATTAGTATATAATTTAATAAATTGAATTATAACTAAACAATTCTTCCAGTACATATAAAAACCCGAATTTAAAAGAAAATATGTCTACTAAGGACTTCTTGCTTGATATATGTCTATGGAGCTAATTCTAATGATGCATTGTCATTTTCCAAATCTTCATGCATTTGTTGAACTATTTCCTAGTTCTTAACTACTACTCATCTCACCCAATGGAAATATTTGGAAAAGAAGCAAGAGAGTGAGAGCTCTTGGCTTGTCCGAAGACCAGTTGATATAACATGTTGAAATCTACTTTCATTTTGGCATGTCCTTTAAAGACTTTGATGTGCCATAACAATTGATAATTCAACATTTTTATCCTTTTCAGTATCCAAATGAGATAATTATTTGATGTTGAAATGAGAAGAAGCTACTTGAAGATCCTTGATTGTAATAACACAACTTCTCTATGGTTGATGCAAATCAAAAAATTCACAGGGGATACACTAACTTGCATACTTATGGCCCTCCAATAATTTTCCATGGGTAAACCTTGTCCTCGGAATTACTAAATCATACAAGAAATGCCTAAGATATGGGTAACCAGAAAGAACAAGATTGAAAACCTCGTACTAATCCCCAATCCTCGAAAAATAGTAAGACAAGAATATACCCTATAATCATCTAACAAAGGAGAAACTAGGGGAATAATCTAGAAGAAGCATGGATAAACCTCCAAATACATAGGCAAAAAATAAGATACCTCTATATTAAAATCCCACCAACTCCATCTTGTCTCCCTTAATCATTGGACCCAACCTCATATTAAGGAGTAAAAGAAAGGTTCAAAGGCACAATCAAATCTTAATGCCCATCACATCACAACTAAACCATGGCACCACTTATCGATCATTTCCATATATATGATACTTATAACTTTTGCAAAGCTTATTATCATGGAAAATATGAAATTATAGTGCCCCCCCCATGACCCCACAATTTATACATAGTATTCCTTTTAACAAAACACCTTTATTTTCCATTCAGCTTGCAAAGTGGTTAAAGGTAGTTAATGCCTGAAAAAATTTAATAGATTTGAATCTTTTCACCACCCCTTGTGTTATTTTTATCAATATGTAGAGGCTTTATGTTCGAGATAATCTTGGTTTCACATTTGTCATTTTATGATTGAAGGATCTCCAAGAACAATCGGGATTTTGATTCCTTTTGATTTTAGAATGATTAGTGCCTTGAATAGAGCTAACACTTTTGCTTGATTGTTGGTGTATTCTCCTATGTCCTAGACACAAATTAGTCCAAATTTCCATTCAGGTCATAGACACCCCCTACTCCTAACACTTCTCATCATTCTTTTAATAGCACTCATATTTCCCTCTTTCCATTTTATATTGAAAACCTTATATATTTAACAATTGAATATTTCCATAATGTTTTTAAACATACACATCATTTTGATTGATGGTTTAAAAGGGATGGTGAGAGTTAAATTTTGTTGTATTGTGATAAATATTATTATAAAGCTTGTAATTGCATTGTTGGTAGAATGATTACCAGAGGTTGACTTAATGTTGACATTTACTTTCAATAATATTAACAACATGCAACTCTCTTTCTTATCATGGTTTTAATGTTACTCATCTCTATTGTTTTCCAATTTGTATGGTAGGCTCCATATCTTGAATAATTTAATATTTCCTTGAATGTTTTGAACATAAACATCATTTTTGTTTGGTGGTTCAAAAGGGATGGTGAGAGTTCATTTTTTGAAAAAAATGTGATATGTTTTGTTTTAAGAAATAGTAAGTTTGTTATAGCCATTAACTAGAGATGTATACAGTATTTTTTTTTTAGTGTGACATGATGTCCCATAGTTTAATAGGTTGTGGATGCTTAACATTTAAGTTAATAGGAAGCATAACATTGATAATTTCTTCTATAATAGTTTAGAAGATAGATATTAACTATCAAGGACTTCAATAATTGGTCAAGAGTGGGTGGTCATACTCTCCCCATTAAAGTTCAATTCATCCCAAGAACATGGTATGTTCCATCATGTACAATAGTGGCATCATCATGGCCAATAAGTCAAGTTGAGCATATGATTATCTATTCAATGTGACATGACACCCCATTTTTTCAAACATGGTGAATACTCGACACTTAAATTTAGAAAAACACATTGGATGATTTATCCTAAATATAGATCTTTTCAATTGTGCAATAATATTACATTATACTAGCATAAGAAAACCCATAACTACCAAGAGCTATAAGAAAAGAGTCGATGGAAAGTCTAGTTATCGCCAATCCAATCAATTATTGGATTAATAAATTCTATTTAAAAGTATATTTTAATGAACTTTTCTATTTATTGAAAAATTTAATATATTGATTGACCTTAAAAGGAATCTAGGATTCAATCAACATTCATAAAAATTGTTAGAGGTTCCAGCCTATATAATAATGCCCAATATTTCTCTTAAACATTGGTCTTTTGAGTCTCTTTTTGATGAAGTATCATTCTAACAACCTAGCATAATGAAGTATCATTCTAACAACCTAGCATAAATGAAATGTGGGAATGAAGAGCATATGGGAGGGAAGTGACAATGAAAATCTAGGTCATCCACTCCAATTGGCTACCAACCATTCATATAAATAGTCTGAGGTAGGTTGGACGGGGATACCACAGGAATGCATTACGACTTGTGGGTTATTGATCCCCAACCCAATCAACAATACGTAGTGTCCCATAGAGATTTGAAAAAAGGTTATGGAGAGGGTGCTTGAAAGCCAAAAATATAATGAAGGGTAATGTGGAGATAGGGGTCATCAAAGATTGAAGTAAGTGTTGAGGTGTATTTATTGTCTTAAAGAATCACCAAAATATTTAATTATCAACCAGGG
This sequence comes from Larix kaempferi, assembly GCA_027924585.1. NCBI lineage: Eukaryota > Viridiplantae > Streptophyta > Pinopsida > Pinales > Pinaceae > Larix > Larix kaempferi. Next base: position 18,771,685 of record BSBM01000023.1, on the reverse strand, counting down.
TTGGTAATATTAGAATTGAGGTACAGTATATGCTGAGGTAGAATGGCACCTAAGTTTCAGCTTGTCAGACCTTAGAAATGTTTAATAAAGAAAAAATCAAAAGATCTTTCAAAATGAAAAATCGAGTTAAAATTCAGAAAAGATAACAAATGAACTAACTAAGACTAGCTAAACCAACAGATCAGAATAGTATTAAGCTATACTACTTTATTCTATGATTAAACAATGGAAAAAGAACAATTATTGATTAAAGAGCGAACAATTTTTATAAGAATGGAAACTACTTAATCAATTCTTCAGATTCTAATCTAGGAATTAGAAACAACTATAAATGAAATTAGAGACCTATCTATGAAATGACTAAATTTGATAATTAATTACATAAACAGAAAATTATGTTAATTCAAAGCAAAACTACAAACTATTAATGAATTCAATAACTACTTAGGCATCCAATTAATACTTCAAAACTACACTAAAGCATCTAATTCAATTCTCCTTGATGTTGTATGTCAAATATGAAAGGAATTGGAGTGAATGAATTGTAATAACTTTCAAATGTAACAGCAAAACAAAATGGAAGTAAATCTAACCTAATTTTGACAAAGAGATGTAAACTACAAAGAGACCAATTACAATTAACCTTAAACATTATGATCTATCTTCTATCCATAAGCAAAATGGTATGAAACTAATGAAATCTAGAAGCAAGTAGAAAAGTTAATAAAGATATTTATCTGAACTGAATTTGATTTGGAAGCAAGTAGAAAACTTGATAAAGATATGTTATAGAGGGGCAAGTAGAAAACTTGATAAAGATATTTATTTCTGATCCAAACTCTATTTCATGAACATCTTCATTATCTGTAGGAATGGGAAACTGATCCTATACTTAACAAAGAAACTATCGAAATTCAGATAACTTGGAGAATGAAATTATTAACTCTAATTTGAAATAAACCTTAAGAACATGTAGTAAACTACGCTAAGAATAAGATTGATAAATTCTAGAACAGTAACCTAGTGGAAAATCAATCATAAAAGACATAATTTGAAAAGTAGTAGAAACAAAGTTAAGGAGGATAAATGAAAACTAAGAATGATAACAAAACTTAATTAAAACTTTTATGGAATATAAAGCAAGGTCATAATTATATCTAAAACTGGTAATTAAAAGCAAGAAATATCACAATTAAAAATCCTAAGAAACTGAATTCTAAACAGGCATAAAAACAATGCAGAAAAGATGAAGGTCCGAATGACGATCTAGATGACTGTTCGAATGACAGTCCGGATGGAAGAAAACGAATTAAACTAAGGAAAGAAGCAGTTTTGATGATCTTAACGTCAGCTAGCAAATGCAGATGAACCTACAGTACAAAGAAGTTAGTGAGAAGACTATTGAGAAGCTACGATAGTAGGAAGCAATCTATTCTAATTATTATTTGAAAAGATGAACTACTTCTATAACATAGTTAAACAAAGCTAAGAATAAAACTTAACCCACAGCTACAGAGAAAGAAACTAATGGAACTAACTCTAATTATAACTAAGCTTGAAACAACAACTATCTAAAATCTATCTAATTGCAGAAGACTAAAAAACAAACTATAAACACTATGCTTGGTCGACCATTATCAATTCTGGAAACATAAATTAAGTTAGCAGTGAAATACAGATTATAGAGAATAAGGAAATGACATATACAGGAAAACATAATTAATTATATAAACTGGAAAATGAACTAGTTATTTGCAGAAAATAAAATGCGAAAAAACATAAATAAAACCTTCGGTTGATGAGGGGCCCTTCCCAGCAATCAGAGATAGAAACTAAATCAACTTAGTCACCAACAACATCGCATCAACAATAAAATGCAGGAGATTCCATTACTGAAAAAAATTACACAACATTTATGCAAAAACTACTGCTATCTTCTGTGTATTCTATATGCTATCTGATCATCCTCGTTTCTCCATACGAGGCATCTATTTATAATGTTACAATGGGAGAGAAGGTCAACTTAGTCGACCTCTCTGAAAATAGAGGTCTTTAATACTGTAAAACGACTTCCTAGTGACTCACGACAAGGCAGAGGTCGCCTACCAGGTTCCACGGCGTTGGTTTCCTTCACTCAGTCGTTGAGATGTTGATCTTCCTTTGACGTGGGCAAAGAAATGTGTTGGCGGACTGAGCATGGGCAGACGAGGCTCCTCTAGAACATTGACATGAGCAAGAGGGCGTGATATCAGGTTGGACGAATAGGGAAGTCATAATTCTGGAGTTTTGACGTTGGGATATCGTGTGTTGTCGAGCTTGGGAGGCAAGGAGGTGAATCTTCTAGAACCGGGGCTCACCAATCGTAACCACCACGTTGCTAATAGAACCCATGTGTCTGTTTCTATCTTTCATGGTCGTGAATATGCCAACCGATGATTCTGCGGACTGGATGAAGGGCTGGACGATGGGTTGAATGCTGTTGGTGTCTTTGGCGTGAAAGCAAGTCCAAATGAAGGGTTGTTTGAAGACCGCAGCCTGTAGAGCAAAAACTGACTGCCAAGCATGTCTAGAAATATGAGATGATTATTAATAAATCCTAAAAAATGTTGATAATTATTCACAATTCATATGATGTTCAAATAAATGCATACCTTAGTTTGTTTAATAGTCTGAATGGTAAGAAGAGTGATTTATTATACAAAAATAGTGCAATTAATGCCACTGAGAGTATATTTGATGATAAAAAATAGTGACAAAATGGACACCAACATTCCCCCAAATCGGAGACATGCTAGGTCCCACTGAGCAAAACAGAGAAGTTCAGGGAGAAGGATGAGCTGCGGTAGCAGCTGCCTTTGACTTGGAAGAGGAAGTGGTTTTAGCTTTAAGCTTCTGGAGATTCCTAAACTGGTCCTTCAAGGTGTCATACTTCATCCGGAGAGTAGTATGGGATGTTGTTCTGGCATTGACCAAGCATTCAATGCTTCTTACTTGTGTGCGCAGTTCCTTGTTTTCCTTCTGAAGCTCAGAGATTGTTTCCACATAATTTTTATTATGGTATGTCAACCGTGCTATCACTTGGGTTAATCTATCCACTTCCTGCTGATTCAGAATGGGTTGTTCTATGCAATGTTCTAGGTCCTTTTGAGGACTCAACTTTCTTGAAGATGTTTCAATCTCAACAGTATGTTCTTCAAGAACTCTGTCTTTGTTGTGTGTAGGGGAACTTTCAACAGCAGGGGCTTCACACAATTGAGCAGATACATTGGCTAATGTGAGGAAAGGTGTTTCAAGGGTATGGTCGTCTGAACGTGATGGCTGAACGACAGTCTGGATGACAGATTGGTGGACGAACTGGTCACGATCTGTTCTCGTGGATTTAGTGGGTACTGAAAAGAGTGGAGGTTCTGAAGTAGGGTCACCAAGGGTAAGCTGAGGAGAAGGCAATGGATGGACAAGGTGTACATCTCCTGAGGTATTCTCATCAAACCGTACATGCTTGGTGTCTTGTTCTGTTTGCATAGAGGCTTGGGTAGGCTCACTAATACTGGCTTGGAAATGATGGTGTTTTCAAGAAGTAGAGGATTTGGCAATAGGATTCTCGATCAAATGAGGGTTTCGTATTTCAAAAACAAAACGATCCCAGGTTTTCCCTCTCTTTTCCAGCTGGTGAATGATCAATATTTTAATAAGAGAATGATGGTAAAAGCTTCTAGAGGGATTAACAGTATTCTTCCTGACCTGGCTTGACATTTTCTCTAAACTTTTCAGGAAATAGAATGGAAAATTTAGGTCTGATTGTTAACAAAATGTGTTAGCAATATAAAATGGCAGACTTTAAAAACAGTGCACTTACCCTCACAAGTGATAAGATGGATGATGACAGTCAAGGGATCTAAGTATTCCGGCTTGACCCACTCCCGGTGGAATCCTTTTGTTCCAGTGACATGTTAATATTCTGTCTTCAAATCAAATTCTTGAGCCTTCCGTGGAAGGAGGAGATTTTTATGCCAAGGGACTCCTTCCCTAGGAAGCTTCGTGGCTAATGCGATAGATTATTTCGTCACAGAAAAAGTGAGATGGCAAACATTGGTCATCTTGCCATCGAATCCTTTGGCTAAAATCAGTGAAACTTTGTGGTCGTGGCCTTGGAGAAGGCGGAGAAACAGATCCCACCTGTCTCAAAGGAATACCTCACGGCACTTTTTGAACTCGGGGATGCAAAGTAAATCTTGGTAACTTCCAGGTTCATGATAGACCGACATAACTAGACAGAGGTCAAGGGATGCAGATAGGTACAGGGGATGCACAAGATACAGGAGACACGGCTTAACAGAGAAGATCGAAAATGAACAAGAATGGAGCAAAATTCATGCAGTCATTAGTTTAAAATGAAATCCGTTTGAATGGTTGAACGATGGACAAGGTGCATGCTTGAGAGATCACACTTGTCATTCAAAGATCTTGAATCGAGCGCCAACATAGAAATGCGTGAGTCAGAGAATACGTGTGGATATGATATATTCAACCATGTCCAAAGCTGAGCTTTGGACAAGTTGAACATAATTCTCGAAATGAAATTATAGACGTAGATTATACGTGGGAGATCATGATAACTTGATTAATATGATGATAGGTCATACGATAGAATAATTAAAGCCATATGGAGGTCATGCAATGATTCTGAAGATCAAAATGATGCATGATCTATTTGTTTAATGGAGGCAAGATAGATAAGGGAATCAGACCACGTGCGAAATTGACATTTGATTGATTCTTGACATAATTAGCCAATTATATTTATCAATAATATTCAAATTTTGATATTTTGGCATGTTTAATAAAGCCATTATAAGCTATGGTTTCATTCGGCACTTCATTCAGATCGGTATACATTTTCCTCATTCGTCACCTCTTTCGGATCGGAATTCGACCCGTCATTCAACCCTTCATACAGACTTTTGTCTGTACAAGATTTGCTTACTAATGATGACTAAAGCTGATTTTGCAGGGAATTTCTAAGACTGTTAGTGCACAAAAGATTCCCTCTCAAGGGGGCAATCATGATTCCTCCTCTCAAGGGAGCAAATTAGGCACAAGTGAAATTTTCATGTGCGAACAAGATGTTCATCTCTAGACTAGGAATACAAATTATGAATCTATTTAGTCTAGATACAAAGTTAAAGAAACCCTTTAAGATAAAAATGATAATTGTTTACACATAGAGAATCCTTCCAATGATATTATTCCTATAATACCAAAGGCTATTATAAAAAAATCCATATATAATCCTAATGCTTGTGCTGCTCAGAATTATAGTATAGTTGAAGATTTGGCCCAGGCTCCGTGTGGAATTTCTACACTTGAGGTACTCCAGTGTTGTCCAACTTAAAGGAAGACCTTACTTTCAACTTTAGGAGCTCTAGATCCCATAGATAGTCAATTGATATATTTCGATTTTTAGAATTAGAAGCCTCATTTACCCCACCATGCTGCTTTTCAGATTCAAGTTTTATCTGGAAAGACTAAGATTCATCAGACAATTGTAGATGAGGGTGCTTCCACATGTGTTATGTATTGATCATCATGTTGGAAGGATTTAGGATCACTTGACGTGGTTTCTCCTTTAATTATGTTGAAATATTTTGATGAACACCTTTTTCAACGTCACAGACTTATCCCAGCTCTTCCTTTAGAGCTAAGGGTCAAAGTAGTCAAAGTGGATGTAGAAGTAGTTGATACTCCACTTGATTATAATTTATTTCTAGGGAGAAGTTGGACTTAAGCTATGATGACAGTAGTCTCTTCAATCTTTCACATCATCAAGTTTCCTCATGAGGGAAATATTGTAACAATTGACCAACTAGCCTTAACAGGAGCAAGTTCAACCAAGATCATGGATCCAATATTCCTTTAGTAGCTCATTCCTCGAGGTATTGTGAAAACATTGGTGTGGGGATGCATCCTTCATTAATGGGAATTTTTAATCTTCCCTCACCTAATTTGCATGTTAATGCATCTTTAGTACATGAAATTTAAACAATTTACACAACTTCCATATATAAGGTGTCTCAATTTAAGACTTATTACTTTAACGACCCTTGGAAGTTTTCAACCTCCAAATATGGGTGTAGTCAGATAAACTAGGAATTATATCCCTTGTGTCAAATTTCTACTAAGAAGAATCCTCTGTGTTCATGATTACCTTCTTGGGACTGGTCTCGACAGTTGACTAGGTGATCCATCCAATGGGGGAATTGGAGCCTGCTCTTCACCATATTGATCCAATTGAATTTTTAGACATGTGTGCTACCTTGGATGATATAATTCCGTCATATGAAGTTTTCCTAGAATCTATGATATAGTCTGACATTCCTTTGGATATAGACTTCCTTTCCAAAGATCATATCCCTGGATTGGACCCAATTTCAATCATATGCATCCCTGATTTAACTTTTGAGTATGATATCACTGATTATAGAACCTTAAACATTTGCATTTTTCAGTCTTTGGACTTTACTATTGAGCTGCAACTCATTGTTTTTGTTGAGTTTGATTTTGTTTGTAGATTTTTTTACTTCTATGATGATGAGTCTGCTCTTGTAGAATCCATTACTTCTTCCAACTTTGATCTTCCTCATGAGTCTGATATTATTGATTATAGATCGTCAAGCCTTGGCACTTTAGACTCTTGATTAGTGAACTCTTCCTTGATTATTCCTGTTGTGGAAGATATTCAAGTCACTAATAATTCTACCAAAGTGACTTGTATCATATCTTTCTTTTTAGATTTTTTGGATATGATCTTGGTACTGCTGTTTCTTGGATATAGGAATTTTAGTTGGATTCATGGCTTCTTAGGGATCATTTTCTGCATATTGCTTGATCTGGTCGAGTATATTCAGAAAATTGCATATAGATTCATGATTCCTCTCTATTATGATGCATTTGTACCATTTTCCATCTGAATTAGCCATAGGGTCGAACTTGTTGGATATTGGTGCATTATCTATCTCTTTATGAATTGTGCACTAGTCCTATAGTAGATCCTACCTAACATGTGTCACCCTATTCAACACCCTTTTTCCATTTTGTTTCCCATGCTGAGTTTTTTCCATAGGCTCGGGATCCTTTTTATCGTTATCATGACTTGGAGAAGATGTTGCATGTCTTTCCTTAAGATATATTTTTTCCCATTCCTTATATGGCTCCCATTTTTTTGTTTAAGTTGTATATACACTTGAATCTTCACTACTTGTGCTAATGAGCCTAATACCGACTTTCACGCTTTTAGCTCGTTATATAAGATCTCGTCTATTATCTCATTTTTGCTAAGCATTATATCAATTTTCCTATGCAACTTGACACCTTTTACCCATAGGAGACACACCTTGAGTGTCCTTATCTTGCTCATGCTGCTTGCATTTTTTATAGTTTTATTCCTTGAACTTGGAACTAGTTTCGATTGTCCCTAACACTCGTTTCCTCGCATCTAATGAGCATTCTTCCATCCTTCCTTTGAGCTCACAAAAAAACAAAAGGAGGAGGCCTCGAGTTCACTTTTCTAGGCTCATTAAATTATCATGGAAAAGGTCTATATGGATTTTTCTTTAAGTTTTTTAGACTCAAAATTGAAAACATTGGCGAGAATTAGTTGACCTAGACTTGAAAAAAATACACGAGATAGTATAGGGAATTTTCTTTAAGTTTTTCATACTCCTTAAAATTGAAAACACCGATGAGCATTCACTAACCCAGGCTTGAAAAAAATTCACGGGAAAATATATGGAGTTTTATTGAAATTTTTCAAACTCCTTAAAATTGAAAATACTGATGACCAATAACTGATCCGGGATTTGATAAAAATCCATGGATTGGCACCATATCGAGCAATATTCTATCTTTTCTTCAAGTTCACTACAAAATGAAGAAGGGTTCGAGTTTACTTTTTTGGACATTTTAAATTTCCATGAAAAATATCTTATCAACCAGACTTATATCTCTTTTTCAATCTCGTTAAAAAATGAAGAAGGTACTTAAAAATAGAAAACGGAAAGGAAAGATATCAAATGTCTCTCAATATAATGAAATCAAGTCAAAATTGTCCTTGAATAGAGCAGTAGTTTTGATTCTATCAACACTTAAGTTATAATATTTGGCCTTAGGATTTGAACCTTTATTATAGAGTCAGTACTCCTCTGGTTGGTTACTCTCCCAACCATATGGAGAATCTGTCATTGTTTCCTAAATTCCATATTTACATCATTGGTATCTTCCTATCCAAATATTCCCAATTCACCTTTGTGTCATGCTCACTATTCAAGGATATAACCTATGTCAACAATTTTGCAGTTTTCCTGACCTCATGTGTTGACCATGCCTTGGTGTTAGTCCATTTCATCATGTCTTCATCCTTGGTATCTTCTGCAAAAATTTGTCCCAAATCCAAATCAAATTAGTCCTTGATTTCTCCTCATGATGGACGTTGGGGGATGCCTTAATGCCTCCCTTCCAACTAGTCTCTTCCCATCGAATTCAACTCATATTTATATGGGAAGGAGGTCTAGAGTTTCAGTAGTACCTTGGGGATTTTAGTCATTAGTGGTAATTTAGCTCACTATCAGGTAGTGGAAATACATTAATGTCTCCTACTCGATGGTATGTAGGTGTTTGAATTTAAGAACATCTATTAACACCTGTTATAGTCTACTAGGTACTTTCGGAAGCATTTTCATTATTAGTGGGTTTCCCTTGCGCTTGTTAACGATTTACATCACTGACCAGTAATCAAATGGTTTCCTCCATGTTCAACTTCATCTCATTTATTCACATGGTTAGGATTCATACCATTTATGCGATTTGGAAGGAAGACATCGAGACAACAATAGCATCCTCACATATTGATATTGACTGAGTTGCATAAGATTGTACCACTCTGTATACCTATACCATTGGGAGAAAAATTCCCAAGCTCTTATATTGTTCTCTTGATGGTTGATGAGGCATAGATCCACTTTGTTCATTCGTAGCTATGATATCCAATTTGACATAGATCCACTTTGTATCTTTTGTGTCTATGATCAGTTGTAGGGCATGGATCCAGTTTGTTCATTCATGGCTATGAACCAATTATATCACATGGATCCACTTTGTATTTCTCATGGCCATGATAGTTAGATCAGTTACAACTATATGTTGGATATGTACTGTATCTTTCTAATGGTCATTTTCAACACTAGATATATCTATCCCGGGGATAATATTGTTTGACACCTTTTTTTGTTTCAGGTATTTTTTTGAGACTAAGATTCTTTGGTTCTCCGATTTCGTTAACTCCACATCCCAATCTATTGATTTTATAATGTATTTTATCCATCGTGTTCTCTTTTGACCTCATACCTTAGGGGGCATCTGTTATAGTCCAAATTGACACTTCTGCATTCCTGACAACACTTTCATGATGACACTTCAAAGTGTCGATTGTCGCTCAAACAAAAGGAAACTATGGATGGCAAATACATGATTTGGTATATGATGATACAACCTTAGTCATTTAGTGATTCTCTAGAACTTATAAACTTTGTAATTCAGTTTTTAGACAAAAACACTCCTAATGATCTGTCAACCTGGTATTTAATCCCTCCTTGCCTTTACATTGATAGTTTTTTCACCAAACTCTTGAAATCGCTTGTTTCCTTTGGTTTGCAAGGGATTAAATCGCTTGTTAACTTCACAGTGCCAGTGTCCCCTAAAAAAATTTCCAAACAATAAATAACTTTTCAAATTAGGGCCAATTTTGGTGGTTTTGGTACCTACCCCCTTAGTTACAGCTACTTTTTACTCGATCATAACTATCTCCACTTAGTATATAAACAAGGGAGATGAGTCATGATGGGGTACTTTTTGGTCTAAGTATGGTTGTGATGGTGGAATTACCACTCTCTATCCATTTGCTATCCATGTTCTAAAACTATTTCCCTAGTTAGTTTCAAACCTTTATACATTATAGCTTTGCTTGATATTGTTGGAGAAGAGAAGTAGGAGACCCGGAGTTAAGATTTCGCGAGGTGCCAAAGAAAAGAAGAGGTAATATTGTACTTGTTTATACTATTTCAATAGAGATTTGACATCTTTCCCTTCCCAAATTCAAATTTGAATGCCATGTTTGATGAAATAATTAATATTTGTATATTGAAAGTTGATTTATAGATTTATGTTCTTGTTCTTCTTTCAATTTATAAACAATATTTATTCTTGTCAAATGTGTTCGACGATGGTTTTTTTGTCGGTTTTGCAGGCTAAATATTGGGCAAGTTGGAGAAGGTTCGAAGTAGATCCAAGGAGCAGAGGAAACTTGGATTGAATATCATAAATAATATGTATCATTCTTTATCTTTCAACCTCTTTGTATAGTTTTGCTTGAATATATAGTCTAATTTTCTTACTGTAAATCCCTAGATGTCTATCTTAGAAAACCTAGTATGTTGGTGACCTCACCCCATTCATAGGGTTGTTTTTCGTACAACACTCTTCCACAAAACAAGACCTAGATTGTTTCTTTACCACAAGTGTGTTACTAACATGCAAACATAATTAATTCAAAAGATTCTTTGAAGTAAAAATAGGCCCAAAATCACTCATCTACATAAGTGGAGATGAGTTCCTTTTTTGTTGATGTGATGGATCATGGACATGCTTATTTGTTTCTAACATATGCCCAAGTTTGAGTTTTAGGGATCTTTTAACCCATATGATTGCCCATAACATGATTCATATTTTATGTTCTTCTTCTAGGTTTGATCATTTAAGATTCTCCACATTCCACATTTAGCTTACATGTCTACAAGATGAATCCCATTCATAAGCATGCAATCATGGATGGATTTTCCCTACACAAGATCCTGATGTGGTAGCTCTTGATGATGGAAAATATAAATTGAGAGGGTTGCTGATGAGATGTATGTAGAATAATCAAATCAATAAAGCATGAATATTTTTATATGTTACATACGTTGTTGAACTTTCCTACAAGATGTTTTAAACTTCAACAAATCAGGAAGAGATAGGGTTGGCAAATATTTTTACAATTTTTTTTAATTTTTTTTACACTATGCCATAAATCCTTTGAGGGAACCAAAAAAATATCATATTCTACTATCTGAACTAAGTAGCTTACAATATAAATTAGCAATGGTTTCCATTCGATATTCCCACTCAATTATGAAAGTCTCACAGCCTTTGGCAACTGCTTCCAAACAAACAAAACAAAGCTTAGAGTGGTTCGATGTTTTGAATCAATGGGAATTCTTTGAAAGGATGGAGCATGTAAACTCGTTCACTCAATATTATCAAATCTATTTCTGATTTAGTCACGACAATTGGACGATAAATGCAGTTGATTCCCCATGACACACTCCACCACTATTTTGTTTTGGTCTCTAGAACATGAATATCATGCAAGTATCATATGAGAAAATAATGTAACTAAAAGAGTCCCACGTATATATAAGTTTATAAATATCAAGCATTAATCCCTTGAGAGACTAAATAAAAGTGATTTCTATGTTTTATTAGTCGCTGCCTTCCGCTGCAAGGACTCTAGTAACAACTCTGTCGTCTTTTACATTAGTCCTAGTATAAACTAATCAATCATAGAAATTTATTTTTGAACAAAATATTAGTTTTTTCCTAAGTTTTTTGATGTTACTTTTTATCAACCAATCCGAATTTTAGACCTCTTATTTAGACTCATATCAAGGCAAGGGTACAACTTTTGGATTCTCAATTTGGTTTGGAACTTATAGTTTTTTATTATGAAACTTAAGTAATTTACGATGATTCTCCATCGTTGGGAATCATGCTAAGTTAAAAACTCAATTAGAATTAGTTCCTAACATTAAATGTGCACTTTCACATGCGCAGGGTATGACCCTCTTCATACCACCGCCCACCGCCATCCCCCACTCTAGATTGTGAATTCCTATAGCTGGTTGCATCTGGATTCTTGCATGTTTTCCATGTGTTTCACATGCAAGTTCAAATCAGACCATGATCTCTCGAACCAACTATTCCTTTGGTAATATCTCATTAGGATTGGCTCATCCCCACTCATTAGCTTAGAGGAACACTGATCATGCTTGTATTCCTTCTGCCTTCCTTGTAGCGACGGGAAATATTTTCCTTCTTCATGATCTCGCTCCCATCAATAACAGAAGAAGTAGACAAGAATAAAAGAACGAATAAGAGGGAAGGAAAGTTTCTATAACATAAGATGTAGGAAGGAATACAATAAAGAAGAAGAGGGAAGGCAAGTTGCTATAGAGCCATTACTAAGCAGGTGAGACACATTTTACGTTTAATGGTACACAAAAGTTTCTACAATATTGCGTAAGAAAGAGAAAAAGAATCACAAATTTAACTCTATACTATTTACGCTACCTTGAGAAGGCATCAAACAGAGCTTGATGGCTATGTTGGATACAAAGGGAGCTTACAAAAAATGAGTACATGTGGAATGTGCTTGTAGATGATGAAGCATGGACAAGGCCAGGTTGCTTAGAAAAATGGAAGGAACAATCTGAATACAGGAAAACGGAAAGAAATTCTAAAGAATCGATGATGAGCCTATGGACAAAAATCCTCTGGAATTCTCTTCACTACCATGTCCCCCCCTACAGTGTCCAACACTTTTTCAGGAAGTGATGGCGCCATTTATGAATTCAAGTTGGCACCGCTTCCATTGTGTAGTCCCTATTGCCATCCTTTGACAAGAGGTTGAGGGACATCAAGATCCATCCTTCCCGTCTTTCCAACAACAGAATCTAAGCTTTTAGGCTTCAGACTGCTCTACATTGCTTAGTTTACCTTTCCATATTGGCCCCAACCACCTGTGAAATTTCCCACATAAGATCCAAAGAGATGATGTAAACCTCACAATGAAATAATTTAGGAATAATAGAAGAAGAGACAAGCAATAGAACTTAGATCCAAAGAAACTCTTATTGAGGAAGAATAATTACACATGTTACATTAAACTGAATAGTGAACAGGTAAATATACAATGCTGAGTATGAGGATTCGAATTCACTAGGAAGAATTCGAATTGGCCTTCATGCACAGATCCATAATCAGTGGAGAGTCATCAATGCCTAGCTAGGAGTCCACCTTCTCATCAGTGAAGTCATCAATGCACAAGTAATGGTCAATCGGGAGTCAAACTGAGTCAAACTGAATGTGGTTGGTGTGAAGGAGGCTCAATGGAGGGCGCCATAGGAGTTAACTAGAGTAAGAATGGTCAATCTAGTCTCACTAGAGGTCCAACAGAGTGATAAACTCAGTAAAGAGTCAGTTAATCCTTAAATCAAGGAAATAACTAAAGATAACTCGATATAACTAAATATAACTGGACTGGTAGGTGAAGAAGGTGCCCTTGTCATGCAATGGAGCAAAGGAGGGTGCATTAGTCACTGGGAGGGCTAGAAATGATCTGAAAGAAGCTCCGGGGGCTAGTTTGCGGAGGACTAGGTGCTGGGACTGATGACCTAGAATGCATGCAAAATGCATGCAAACCGTAATTTTGCATGCATGATTGAAAATGAAAATGACTGGAAAGCTAGTAAGACAAGGATGGAGTATAGGAATATCCTAGCACCCCCCCTTAATCCATCCTGGGCCCTAGTAACTAGGACCAAAGGTCACCCATACAATAAATGAAATGATAATAAAATACATAACTGTCCATAAACTAAGGAAATGGGGAAAACCTCATGGGAAAAATATGCCCCCTCAAAAGAGCAGTAAATAAATCAAAGAACCATCATGCAGAAAAGAAAGAAGCTTTCATAAGTGAAAACGTTTGCAAAATACTTGGTAAGATGATCCCATGTAGGAAGGTCTCCCACTGTGTGGAGGATGAAGCAAGTCATTCAGGAAATTTTTCTGTATTTGGAGCGAATGGAACATGAGTAGTCTTCCCAAAAGATGGAAGAGAGAATCCCATCATCAAGCTGCATCTCTCATGGAGAGATGGATGGCATAATGCAAGGTTGGCATGATGCTGAAGTCTAGTAGTTTTGTAAGAAAATAAATCATCAACTGTGTTCTCAGTAGTAGCAAGGACTGTGTGAGAACATATTTCTCTTGAATCTGGACTGAGAATAGGTGTTGGTTCTAAATCTTCTTGAACCATGATCTCAACATCAAAATCTTGATCTTCTTCTTCACTAGAAGAGGAGTCACTAGAAGAGGAGTCATTGTGATCTTCATTAGAATCTGAAGGAATAGTTGGAGAGAATGGCATGAAGTGTGAGAACTCATATGCCTTTGAGGCATGATTAGCAATCCCATTCGCTATAACCTTTCCAATGGAGATTTCTGTAATCTCTACTGTGTTTGGACCAAAAATCACTTGTTTTGGAGATCCTGTATGAGTCATTTGATATACTGACAACAAATTAGCTGTAAGAGAAGGAACAAATAAGACATTTTTGAACTTACCATGCTCCATATGAATTGTACCAAAACCTTTGGCAGAAATCCAAGAGTTGTCTCCCATGTGAATGGTAGGACCATCTTGGAGATCCAAAGGGGAGAAGGATTCTTCTTGTTCAATCATGTGGTTGGAGGCTCTTGAATCTATGAGGAGGGCTTTTGTCTTTGAAAAACCAGCCATCAATGCATGGCAATCATCAGATCCACTTCCAGAATCAGTCATCTTTGATTCTTTTGGAACAACAATTTGGTTTTGTTCAAGAAGCTTGGTTAGAAGATCAATCTTCTTGTGCATGCAGGCATGCTCAGTATGGTTTCCTCTCTTGCAGTAGGTACAATTAGGTCTCTTTTGTTTGTCATTCTTGGATCTTGAAGGTTTCTTGCCTTTGCCTTTTTGTCCCCCTTTTGCATTCGCTCCACTTGAGTTACCGGCTAAAAGAGCTAGATCTCTGGAGGTTTCGATGGCACCCATTTGAATCAATTTGTCCTCTTCTTGAATGAGAGCGGTAGTAAATTTTTTCAAGGTAGGA
Organism: Larix kaempferi; assembly: GCA_027924585.1. Classification (NCBI taxonomy): domain Eukaryota; kingdom Viridiplantae; phylum Streptophyta; class Pinopsida; order Pinales; family Pinaceae; genus Larix; species Larix kaempferi. The sequence goes on along the minus strand of BSBM01000023.1, from coordinate 18,756,665 downwards.
AACTTCCATCCAGGGATTGACATTCGCCCAGAATGGAAAGTAGAGACAAAAACAAAAAATTGAGATCCAAGTTTGCTCAAAATGGAGAGCACTAATTAATTGTTCATCACTTTTGGTGATGCCATAGTGCTTGCATTGAGTAACCAATTTCTGAAATTTTGAGATGAATGTTTGAATGCTATTGAAATTGCTAGGTTGCAGAGAAGCCAATTCATTTTCGAGAGTGTAGCCTCTCATCCCATCTTATTTGCCAAAGAGATTTCCCAATTTTTTCCATAACTCATTGGGAGACTTAATTCCTTCAACATGGAATAGTAGATCTTCTGACATATGGAGGCATATGAATCCAAGAGCTTCATCCATTTTATTTAGATGCTTGGTTCTCTCAACAACATGATGAGGTATAACATCTTTTTCAAATACTATTCGCTTTAGACTTTTGTGATACAAGTGAAATATAATCCTATCCTTCCATTCGAAGTAGTTGAATGGAGTGAGGATCATAGCAGCAAGATAAGAAGGAGAAGCATTTGAAATGCTCATCTTGACTGCTGGAACAAGTGAAAAATAGAAACTGCTAAATCTGCTGCTGCAACTGTTGGAACTTCGAAATACATGCAAAAAGTCTCAAGAATGGAGGTAGAATATACTCTCAAATGGCTTTGATACCATATGAAATTGCCCACATAAGATCCAAAGAGATGATGTAAACCTCACAATGAAAGAATTTATGAATAATAGAAGAAGAGACAAGCAATAGAACTTAGATCCAAAGAAACTCTGATTGAGGCAGAATAATTACACATGTTACATTAAACTTAATAGTGAACAGGTAAATATACAATGCTGAGTATGAGGATTTGAATTCACAAGGAGGAATTCGAATTGGCCTTCATGCACAGATCCATAATCAGTGGAGAGTCATCAATGCCTAACTAGGAGCCCACCTTCTCATTAGTGAAGTAATCAATGCACAAGTAATGATCAACCAGGAGTCAAACTGAGTCTAACTAAATGTGGTTGGTGTAACTAGCACATGGAAGCACTAATATAGTGAAGGAGGATTAGTGGAGGGCGCCATAGGAGTTAATTGGAGTCAAAATGGTCAATCTAGTCTCACTGGAGGTCCAACAGAGTGATAAACTCAGTAAAGAGTCAGTTAATCCTTAAATCAAGGAAATAACTAAAGATAACTCAATATAACTGAATATAACTGGACTGGTAGGTGAAGAAAGCGTCCTTGTCATGCAATGGAGCAAAGGAGGGAGCATTAGTCACTGGGAGGGCTAGAAATGATCTGAAAGAAGCTCCGGGGGCTAATTTGCTGAGGACTAGGTGTTGGGACTAATGACCTAGAATGCATGCAAACCCTAATTGCATGCAAACCGTAATTTTGCATGCATGAATGAAAATGAAAATGACTGGAAATCTAGTAGGACTAGGATGGAGTATAGGAATATCGTAACACCACCAACGTTCCTGGGTGTGACATTTATATTTTCATGAGTTACATTTCTCTATTGAGGATTCCCCAACTCGTTCCCTCCTTGTTGCTTATAAACTTGGTATTGATTACTACTGGAGTTCACCCAACGGTTAGAATTTTGGACACCTACGGTATACAACCCTCCCCCCTTACAATCTCCCCTACCTGTACTATCAAAGTGGCAAGCAATTCTCCTCTGCTGGATATCTACTGCAACTATGGGGGAATGGCTCTTGTCCTTGCGGGATGAAGCCACTTCCTACATTCAGTACTATTCAGGATTTGAATTTAATGGTTTCATGGTTGAAACCAAGAAAACTACGGGGCAAACAACGACCTAACCAGAAATATCAATGTGACTTTACAGCCAACGGTTGGAGTTCTCGCATCAGGGAAGTGATGCGGAAACTTCATTGTTTCACTGTAATGGATATATTACTACACAATGGAGCACTTCTGTTCTGGAGAATGATGGTTATCCACATTTTCAGCAATGACCTCCACCAACGGCCACTGGGACATACACTTTTCGAGTCTCTTGAAGCTCCTCTCTTACATCTAGTGGGTGCATGCAGTTTGTGCATGACAAAAATGTGGCAAGCTTCAGGTTTTTACAATGCCTTTTGATCCATGGTTAAAAGTGTTGCGTTGAGAGGGGTTTCACTTGGATTTTATCATGCAAACATACAAGCTTCCCATTAATCTAAATAAAATACTCCGACAATGTTTATCCTTCCAAACAGATTTCTTTTGAACCCCATGCATTTTCTCATGCTTTCGATGTTGTTAATGATCTCCATTGGGTCAACAATGTGTATGCTTGCAAAACAAAGAGAAAGATAAGAAAGAAAGCAAAGGTGAAAATAATGAAGGATTCCAATAAAAAATGGAGAAATGGGATAACAATGGCATTGTCCGACCTCTTAAATATTCCCAATGCTTCATTCGACCCCAAGCCGTTGGAAGATGTGGAGCACACAAAATCACATATTTTACAAGCTCATTGTCTCCAAGGTGAGTGATTGGACTTTCTTGGCTCTCAATTTTTGGCTTGGAGTGTTTGTGTACTGAATTGCTCGCTTGGAGGGCTTCCCCAGACATTATGCAAAAGCAATACTAGTTAAAATGGTTTCGAGCCAGAAAGGGTGCGATGTAAACTCAGTTTGAATGATGGCGCGGGACATTATCCTCTTGCTCCTTATGATACTATTCACTAACGTCCCAGGGAATGAGATTTTTTTGTAAAGTAAATAGAAATAGATGATTGTTATCAACGTATGGACTAATGGAATCAACCACAGGGATTCCTTGAACTCAGCTAGCATGTGGTTTGTGCATGGCTTAAATGTGGTTGTGCTAGTTCCCTTTAGATTCCTGTACACTGCATTACGTTGCATTGTTTGAACATTTTAACATGGTCAGTCCAGTGCATGGCCTCAACGTGGAAAATGATAAAGAACACCAATGGGTCTCAGTTAACACCAAACTCCTAATTTATCTTTTGTGAGCACAGATAATGTATAATCGGTTGTGTCTGCCATCGATTAGAAGTGTACACAAATTGATTGCTGGTATAGCAGTAAAATGGAATTATACCATTTTGTCACTATAAGTTACTTTTCACCATTCCTTGTAGTTCCTAGAAATGATGTTCCAATATTGACATGTGTTCCAAGAGGTGTTGTTCCTACATGTGGATCTGTTATGATCAATGATGTCCCTCCATTGCTTAATGGACCTAGAATGGAGGCATCTGCTAGTGTTTTGATAATTTTTTTATAGCATTTGTACGTGGTCCAAGATTATTTGTTCCAACATCTGTAGTAAGTGTTTCAAAAAATTATGTTCCATCAAGTGATCTCTCAGTATCTGTAATACCTCCATTTTGACCCTTATGATATATTGGCTTTAAATGTAAATATTTTATACATGCGATGTATGTTTCCCTAGCGTGGAGCTCAAGTCCAAGGTCCCACTAGTGGATGTTTGGATTTTATTTAAAAATAAAAGTATTTGATATTATGATATCCATGTGCTCGTAAGCCATGAAACATTGTAAAATGATGTAAATATTAATATTGAAATAAAATACCAAAAACTAGCTATGGAAGCAACTAATAAGAGGGGCCATGTGTATTCCACTAGGGAGTGGTGAGGGGGTTGTGGGGTTAAACCATATGTTTTCAAATGTCATCTTGAGAACCCATTTGACTTTCCTTGCTGACATTAATTTCTGTTGTAAGGAATTGGTTGAAGAAATTAGTCCATGGCTTCAATGGAGCATGGGAAACCCATAAATTTGTATGGCAGGTATGGACTCTGTTTTCTTGACCCACAAGTCACTCTACCTCATAGGGATTCGTTCTTCCTCATTCTCATTCCATTGTTGAACATCTAAGCATCAATTTTCATCCATTACACATGGCCAACGATGAGAAAAACCAGAAATCGCAACTCTGAATTAAACCACATTTTGAAGTGCCAAAAACACCCAGAAAATTGTGTGGATAGTGAAATCCAATGGGGGATCCATAGACCTGAACCTTGGGGTGAATTTTAGAGTGTTAGATACCTCAAAATCCATAGTAAAACCCAGATTTGATAGCTCAGACATCCAGTTACGGGACAAAGTTATTTGGCCATAGAATTGAGAAAATCCAAGCGTGAATAACAAAGCAGAAGATAGAACAGAGGTTGGGATTGCTTGATAAACCTAGTGAAGGAAAGAATCTCAAGGATTTAGCAGCTTGGACCTTTCTATGCCCACCCTGAAGAGCACTAGAGGGAAGGGACGCCTAAGGGACTGTGCAACAGAGAAGGGGACCTTCCTTGTGTTGGGTTTGGTAGGTATTCTGGGTGCCAAGGCTGTTTGAGTTTAGCTTGAGATGCCTGTAGCTCTGTGGTTGAGATCACTGGCTTAGCATCTTCCTCCTTGCCTCTTGCATGCTTGATAAACCCAACTGTGTGTTGGCTTAGCATGACTGTTTGTGTGAAACCATGGATGTGAGTGAGCCCGTTTAGTTCCTCCTTAGTGGATACCCAACCCAGCTTGGGGGTGGTCTCTTAGCTGAAATAATAAAGGCTGGATAGAGACCTATGGTTGGGTGGAACATTGCTCGCACATAGCCAGTTGCTTGGACAGTTTCATCTTAAAGATAAGTATTATCTATGTATTTTTAATCCTCCAATGTTTTAATTAATGAGGACTGCTATTATTAAATGTTGAATGCGTGATGCACTTATGTTTGGATGATGTTTATTTCCGCTATGTTTATTTGAGTATGAATCTACACACATTAGTTTTTATTTATCATAAATTTGTTATTGATGAATGGGGCTGAGTTTCTCAAATAAGCTCAAAATGTCAGTCGTGTTCCCTTCCTTGCATCGGATCGATGGGAGGGGACATGACAACATCCCCTCACATGGTTTCAATTGATTGAGATTGAGAACCATATCTATTTCGAGTTAAAGTTCCAAATCCTATAGACCCAAATCTAGATCCTATTGACCGAGCATAGACATGGGCATATGATCCTTTAGCAGTAACAAAGGTGAATGTACCTATAGCGGCACCCACAAGGAAGACATCATCAAATCCATAAGCGGGGGGGAGGGGGGGTAGGGATAATTACAATATCTTTGTCTGGGAAAGCCGAAGTGAAGGCTGAGCCTATTAATGAAATCTCTTAAGGAAAAATCAAGTTTAATCCCCAGTACATATTTACACAAAACCCCCCTAGTCAATGAAGGAACCTTACATAAATATTGAATCTTAGACTCCACATAAGCAAAGTGATCCATGAAGTAAGGCATGGACTCTCCAGCAAACAACCCTCCTAGATGAGTAAGCAAGAAGAGTGCTCCAAGTGCATGAATAGATTGATTCCTTGCTAAAAGAATTATCTTCTCTCAATAATAGTCTTTCATGTAAGAAAGTTGTAGTATTTCTTGTAAGCTTTAAGTGACTTTAAAACCTTTTGATTTAATGCATTTTTCTTTAAGGCATATATGTGCTATGTTCCATATTTTCATTGACGTAAAATGCACGTAAAATGAAACAATGTTTCATGTGTTCATTGAAAAATGCATTAATTCAAATTGTTATTGATCAATTCAATTAAGGAAGGCATGCACCGTGTTCCCCATGTTCCATATTTTCATTCAAGCTAGAGGTATAATGAAAAAAATATTCAACAAAGCAACAATGTTTCATGTGTTAACCGAAAAACCCATTATTTCAAATTATTATTCAGTCGCAAGTAGGGTTGGAATTTGATGGAAAAAATGCCCATCATGGACCATTTTGCCCATAAAATACAACCTATATTTCATTTTAACCATCAGAAAAAATGAAGAAAACAGTAAAACGTCGGTATTTAAAGTTGAAACCGTCATTTTTTACGAGTGAGAATTTTCCCAAATTCCTACCCTGATCACAAGTGACTATCATTTTGTGTGGAAGTTTTGTTCGTTCCTAATTTATCTTTTTCTAGCATAGATCGTGGAATCCAACTTCTTACTAGGAGAGTTCAACCCAAAGCATTGCAAATATTTTCTAAGAAAATCGATTTTACTCTCATAAATCAATGCTAAGAAAATTGATTTTACTCTCAGAAATCAATGCTAAGAAAACCGATTTTACTCTCCTGACTCATGTTCATTTATGGAAGGGACTCGCTGCTACACAACCATCCTTGTTTTTGTATCGTAATGGAATTACTAAAATCCCTTGATTCAATGGAAGGATATAAATTATGTATATGCAAATTCAACGTCACAATCTATTACATTAATTTTATATTTTAAAGTTATGTTGTTTTTGTATCGTAATGGAATTACTAAAATCCCTTGATTCAATGGAAGGATATAAATTATGTATATGCAAATTCAACATTACAATCTATTATATTAAATTTATATTTTAAAGTTATGTTTTACTTTGTGGAATATTTCAATGTGATTAATTCATGGCATTTTTTGGTTGTTGTTTAGTGTATGTTAATGGTTGAAACTTCATTATACAATAATTTAGTGGTGATCAACTGTCACATACCCCAATTTTATTAAAATAATGTAATTATTTTTAATATTCCTGAGAACATTATGTTAAATTTAATGCTAAGTAGGAAGGGATGACTCAGCAGAGTCTCCAGAAATGGAATGTAAAATCTGAATAATTATTATTAATAAATAAATTATGGAGACAACAGCATGGGAGAGCTGTTAAAAGAGGTTACTGGTCTAACTGGTGGATGGAATTAGGTGGAAGGACAAAAGACAAGTGGCAGCATCCTCAAACACTTCCTGAGTTGCAGGTGGCAACTTCCCTATATTTTGGGGTCATGATTCCCCAAGAAAGTGGAATCTGAGCAGGTGGCTCATTAATGACAGTTAGCCCAACTAAGACCTAGGCAATCTTTTAAATACTACTCAATGAACTGAGCTGGGGGTTCAGCAATTGTTCTAGAGGGAGAATACATTCAGATGAATGCTATTCAGGAGTCCCATTGAGGAAGTGGGAAACAGTAAGGAAGTGTTTTGAGCAGGAAGTTGCAGTAACTTGGTTCCAGTATAGCTGTTTTGGCTGAGGGAATTATTGGCCGTACTTGGATTCCAGCCAGTTAGACCAGAGCAAGCTCGGGGGTCCTGAGAAGTGCTGTCTGGGCACTCTCCAGGAATTGGTAGGGAGGAACAGCCTCCCATTGCTGTTATTGTCTACCATCTACAGGTTCTGTCACTCTCCCTGTTGATTGGTTAAAATTATTTTTCTATGAGATAAACTAGTACAACTATGTACTGATTGGGTTCAACTTCAGGAAATCATTATCTGTACTTTCCTTTGGTATAAATTTCAGAATGCAGATGTTTTAGAAGTTTTCCTGTTTTTATTTAAATAGAGTATATTATTTTATACAGAACCTATTTTTTTACTGTTACAGTTAATAAACACTGTGTTTATGCATATGCTAGAATTCCTGTTATTAGTTTAATAATAGACAGAAATATTGATAATAGATAATCCAGATTTATAACTATTAAACAATCATAAGAACAAATCTAGACAAATCTTAGTGTTTATTTTGAGATAATTCCTATCAGAATAACCTATCTGTATATATATATGTATTGTATATTTTAGTAAACTTTAAGTTACAAGTCTTTCCTATATCAGGTTAATAGATAAACAAAACTCATTTAATATATTATTTATACTCAGAACATGTCTGACAGTTATCGATTAATAAAAAGGTGACTGTAACAATATTTCATTGTTACAAGTTTTCACAAAATCTTAAACATTTACACAGTAGTCAAACACAGACACTAGTAACTGTAGATTTTTATTTGCTTGCTATCTAGTCTTAGAACACAGTAGCCATGTCAATATAATAGAAATAACAGAATGGTTTTTAAACAATACAAACATATTAATACAACAGAAAAACTGTCGACTAACAAAGTCACCATTGGCTGATTACAAACCATCTTAAATTATACACAGTATTAATATTATTCAGTACAAACATCTCCCTTGGAGTAGTTCCCAAACCCTACACGGCCGTAGCCATACAATATCTCTACAACAGACTGAAAAACAAATGAAAGAATGCCTTATATGGCAGACAGACTTACAGTATCTTATTACATAGTTCTATGTTTATATTATTTCATCCACAGTGGCGTTTAATAACAATACAAGAATCAAAATAAACTTTGTTATAATTCTTTTCCAGTCGCTATCAAGTTAACAAATTCCATATATATTTATGGAACACAAAATAGAACCCCAACTCGCATGATTAAAACCCTATACTATTCAACTATTACAGACACAGTCGAGAAACATCCACTATCGTCATTTAATACTACAAATCAAAGAAAAACGCAGAGAGATAATTATAGGGTTACATCATAACAGAGTTATCATCCATTGCAGGTATCGCAGAACCCAGTTATCTTTACATTCAAACACATTCTAAATATTTTAAACAAAACACGAAAATGAAACACGGCCGTATCAGGCCAGTAATATATTAAATATAAATCTTATACAGCGAGAATTGAACCTATGCTTAGCCATTATCGGAACCATAACCAAAAACCCTGGCCTCATACAGTTGGCCGGGAATGGCTCTCCATAAATTTTAACAGGGTTTTAAAACCCCATTTCATTTCAAACAAAACCATTTCATACATATGACCGCACCTACGAACATCAGGTCGATAATGACCTCAACACACAGGAGTTTCCCTCCAAGACTCAACCCTAACCACAAAACCAGCAAAGGAAGAGACAGCCGTGGATAACCAGGCTTACCGGAGAAGCCTGCGCGGGTGACAAAGCCCTATACACCTTCAAGAGCCGCGTGACCTGCATTTAACGAATGCCGAGAGATATTAATACCCTGTCTAAGCCGAGAGTTTGATTAAATATAAAAACAACACTTGCTTAAAACAGAAATTGCTTACCTGAGTATTGTAACTGTGGAAAATCTGAAAGCCACCGGTGGAAGCAGGCACTGAAACCCCAACCCTCGTCGGGTGAAGGAGCAAAGCACACCCTCGTAACCTTTCAATGACAGCCGTGACAGAAAATCCTTGCAGTCGAAACCCTTACACTGGTTTTGAAACCGTCAATAAGCACACCCAAAACCCAATGCTTGAACCCTCTCACAACATTAAGGACGATAGAGAAACTCTATCTCATATCCGCACCAGTACAGTAAAGTTTTGTAAACAGCAGAGACTTAAACAAAGAAGGAACAACAAGACCACGATACAATGAAAACCATAGCAAACACCATGACCAGAGCCGAAGACTCATCTTGCTACAGAATGGAACCCCGAGGCCATAACCATCACACTCTGCATATTATTACAGGGCTTCAATACGAAACTCATACAGGGAGGGTTTCATCCTTAGGACCCGAGCCCGAAGGCGACTACAATAATCTGTAGGGTTTACAAAATCCGCTTATATATCACAAATTGCATGGAGGAGAGTGAACCACGTAGCATCCAAATAAATCAACGTAGCATGGGTCGAGACCCTATAGTTCCATTGCCAACCAAATCATTATACACCGATTTTCCTAAATCATTACATATGTAAGTCAACATACAAGATAACAATGATATATATAATCATTTGGCACAAAGTGCATGCCTTGCAAATGAATCATCGAGATTTCCAAGCATTTGGAATGCATAATCACTACAACGATATAAAAGAGATATAGTCAATTTAAACCATAAGTTTATGATCAATACAACCTAAATACTATATAGAATACAAAGCTTGCCAATGTATGGAAATATCAAGATTTTTGCACAATCAATTTATGATATATATATATTAAACCAAATCATAGACTAATGCTATGAGCATGCTACATTCTCATGACCATTTAAGTAATAAGGTAGTTAACCTTAAATAAAATACCTTGATATTTAACCCTGGAAATGTTACCAAGTCTATCCGACATTTTACATAATTGCTATCATATACACTCGTCGGAATTGCTACCAATACTATTGTAACAGTAAACAATATTTGAATAATAAATCTCTATTAATAAGATGATTGAAATAGAGCTTCATCTACAGGTTCCCATCGTGAAAGTAGTTAAAATCCATGCACAGTCATGTGACAGAAATAAACTTTAAAGTTGAGATTTAACATTGCAGTATAGTCGAATATAATGGAATAATGCTAGAGGCGTCACTCTTGCACTTACGATTATTATTACATGGACAAACAGTAAATCATAGGTATTTAAACGACAATAAGTCACTTGGTGCTATGTCGCCTTACGTAGATGATAATTTATGATACAACAATTGTTCCATCGCTAGTTACAGCAGTAACATAACATAATATTTATAAAAACAAAAATTATAACTGAACAGTGTAATCTATCGCAGAACATGTGGATACTATCTGCATAAGAAATATCTTGACGATCTTTTAAGTTGTAAGTACAGGGAATATTGATGCTCACCAAGTTCAACCAACGGTGATCCTTACTTCGCTGGCACACCTGAGAAATAAAAGACGACATATGCATTAGCTCGTAAGCTAAGTAAGCCAGCCAACTACGACTAGCTCTTCCCTTGCGGTTCAAAACAAAACAGTCATTAATTACAATCACCAAAATCAAAGTTTTAATAAGACAGAGTCTTCAACAGATTATTTTAGTTAGTTAATTTAAAAACAAAATCAGAAATACTATCTAGTTAACATTTATTGTTGTAAATAAAAATTTTTAAATTTTTCGGAAATTTCGGGTTTTTACATGTGGTATCAGAGCTCAGTTTCAGACACTAGACCTGTATGTGACTCCACTAAACTTCCGCAAACAATGATCATAAAAGAAGATTTTGTTTTATTTATAAAATACTAATATATATTTCGGTTTCATCTACAGAACAGAAATTTTTCTTTTCTGAATTTTACAGACAGGTATGGAAAAACTGGGAGAATATGTTGAGGAGGAATCTCCCAATGTTGAGACAAGACAGATGTCAAAAGAACTGGAGACGGGAGAAGAAGCTGCTCACACCACTGAGCTGATGCAGACCATAAGAGGATTAAAGACAGAAATGGAAACAGTTAAGAGGGATAATGAAAGAATTCTAAAGACTCAGGAACAGCTAAATCAGTTATTGATAGAAAAATTTCAGACTGAAGTAAGGAGCAAACCAGCTGACTCACAAGAAGTTAGTCATCCAAGAGGGTCAAAAAGGACAAAACCAACTAAATCTGACAGCAGTTCCTCATCTGAAGAAAGAAAGGGACAACCCAGTTATCACACTAGCAGTGACAGCAGTGAAGCTGAGCTGCACAACCAAAGGAAAAAGTACCGGCCCTAGGAGGAGATTTCCGGGGAGTTTAAGAAGATAAAACCCCCAACTTTCAATGGAGAAGCTGAAACTGGAGAAGAGGCCGAATCCTGGTTATCCGGGATGAGAAAGTATTTTCAGATCTATAACTACTCAAATCAGCTAAAGGCAAGAATGGCCATCTACAACCTCTCGGGAAAGGCGGATATATGGTGGCAAGACCTGAAAAGGGTCAAAGGGATCAAAGAAAGAGAAGTTAATTGGAGTACCTTTAAAAGGTATTTCAAGAAGAAATTCCTGTCCGAGCAATATTATGAAGAAAGGGCTAAAGAATTTTATGAACTAAAACTCGGATCTATGACGATGAAGGACTTAAACAGTAAATTTTTAAGTCTGTTGCGTTATGTACCGTATTTTGTCGAAGAGAAACCAAAAATACAGCGGTTTCTTAGTTGCCTGCCCTATCATATCAAGGACAGAATTGAATATGACAACCCCAAAACACTGGAAGAAGCTATGCGCAAGGCAAATTTCTGTTACGAACAGAATAAAAAGAAAGAGGGAATAACCAGCTGGAAAGCCAAAAAGAACAGCAATCTGATCGAGTACAAGAAAAAGGAATTTGTTCCCCATAAAAGTTTCAAGAATGGCAAAAACGGGAACCACTTTAACAGTAAAAGTTTCCAAGGAAACAAAAATGGAGCTGTCAGCCATTCAAACAATTACAAAAACAGCAAAGAGATTTCTAATAACCATGGAAACTACACCAAAAATTTTGAGCGAAAAGAACCTGTCAAGTGCTGGGAGTGTAATGGGCCACATTATGCTTCAGTCTGCCCAAACAGAAAGAAACAAGTCAACAATATTCATACTGTTCAAGACGAAATGACGGTTGGAGATTTTGCAGGAACTATGCCCAGAATAAATGCAGCGTTGGAAAATCGTCAGGCTGACTATCAAACTTCCATGGTGGAAGTAGGAGGTATGATTAACAAAACCCCAGTTACTATATTAATAGATCCAGGTGCTAGTCTTAGTTATATTTCACCTCAACTGGTAGAAAAATGTAATTTGACTATTGAAAGGTTTGATAATTCTTGGTCTGTACAATTAGCTACTGGGGCTAAGAAGAAAGTAAACTGCTATGTAAAAGAATGCATCTTAAACATGACTGATTTTAGAACTACAATTAAACTGAACATTTTACCACTTGGCTCTTATGACATACTTATCGGAATGGACTGGTTGGAACAACATAGGGTCGTTTTAAACTGTTTTGACAAAACTTTTAGATGTATAAACAGTAGTGGACAGCCAGTAACTGTTAGAGGTATCCCTAGGAAAACAGTAGTTAGGCAGATTTCTGCGTTACAACTTAAAAGAGCCGTCAGGAAAGGGTGCAAGACCTATGCTGTAACTATTACAGACGAGACCGATAAATCTGAGAACAACCAGAAAACAGTAGAGAACATTCCTGTCGTCAATGAATTTATTGACGTTTTTCCTGAGGAAATCCCAGAATTGCCTCCCAAGAGAGAGCTTGACTTTACCATTAAGCTGGTACCAGGTGCTGTTCCCAGTTCAAAAGCCCCATACCGTATGAATATTTTGGAGCTTAACGAGTTAAAAACTCAGTTGAAGGAGTTAATAGATAAGAACTATATCCGACCCAGCGTATCCCCTTGGGGAGCACCAGTAATTTTCGTTAAAAAGAAGGACGGAACTATGCGACTTTGCATAGATTATCGTCAACTAAACAAGATGACGATCAAAAACAGGTATCCGTTACCTCGTATTGATGATCTGTTTGATCAACTACGTGGCGCTACGGTATTCTCTAAGATCGATCTAAGATCGGGTTATCATCAGGTAAGAATTAAAGAAGAAGACATTTTCAAAACAGCTTTTAGAACCAGGTACGGACATTACGAATTTGTCGTAATGCCATTTGGACTTACTAATGCCCCAGCTGTTTTCATGTGCTTAATGAACAACATAATGCACAAGTACTTAGATAAATTTGTTGTTGTATTTATCGACGACATTTTAGTCTATTCTAAGAGCGAGGAGGAGCATAAGGAACACTTACGTATCGTTTTACAAGAACTAAGAGAACAACAACTTTTTGCGAAATTTAGTAAATGTGACTTCTTCAAAGATGAAATCCAGTACTTAGGACATGTAGTCACTAAGGAAGGGATTTCAGTGGATCCCGAAAAGATTCGGGCGATTGAAGAATGGCCAGTACCTAAAGATGTGACGGACGTTAGATCTTTCATGGGAATTACCGGTTACTACCGGAGGTTTATTGAAGGCTTTTCAAAAATAGCCAATCCAATCACTTCTTTGCAGAAGAAAGGAAAGAAGTTTGATTGGAATGCGAAATGTGAAGAAAGTTTCAAGAAACTTAAGACCTTATTGACAACTGCACCTATTCTTAGAATAGCGGACCCAAATAAAGACTTCATAGTTTGCACCGACGCTTGTAATGATGGTTTAGGCGGAGTGCTGACTCAAGAAGGACATGTCATTGCTTACGAATCTAGGAAGCTGAAAATCCATGAAAAGAATTATGCCACTTATGACCTAGAATTAGCTGCTGTAATTCATGCTTTAAAGATGTGGCGACACCACCTAATAGGCAGAAAATTTACCTTACTAACAGATAATAAAGGTCTGAAATACCTTTTAGACCAGCCAAATCTAAATGCAAGACAAGCCAGATGGCTGGCATTCCTAAGTGAGTACGATTTTGAAATCCAACACATAAAAGGGAAGGAAAATAAGGTGGCTGATGCCTTGAGCAGGAATGCAAAACTGAATTTTATATCAGCTAGCAGCACTTATACCTCTGATTTAAATAAACAGCTGGCTGAAGGGATAAAATTAGATGAAAATTATCAACATTTACAAATTACAGCCAAGGAACAGCCCACAGAAAGTTTGATAAAAGGGTATAGTATAAATGAAAACGGATTTTTGCTGTTTAAGGACAGGCTGTATATCCCTAATGCACCTACAGTTAAGCTGTTAATTTTAGACGAAATACATAAAACCCCTTATTCCGGGCATCCTGGCTATCAAAAGACTATCACTATGCTGAGAAAAGAATATTTTTGGCCTAACATGAAATCTGAAACTGCTGAATATTTAGCGAAGTGTTTGGACTGCCAACAAGTAAAAACAGAACATCAACATCCAGCTGGATTGCTGCAACCTTTACCTATTCCTAGCTGGAAATGGGAAATAATCAGCCTGGATTTCATTACGGGTTTACCCAAAAACCAACATCAGAATGATTCAATTATGGTAGTGGTAGACAAATTAAGTAAATCAGCACATTTTATTCCTGTTAAAACCACATACAAGGCTGCAAACATAGCAGATATCTTTCTAAAACAGATTTTTCGGTTACACGGTATTCCAAAAGTCATTATATCAGACAGGGATCCTAAATTCACAGGAAATTTTTGGAGATCCTTGTTCAAAGGATTAAACACCACTTTGAATTTCAGCACCTCTTTCCATCCTCAGACGGACGGACAAACAGAACGAGTTAATCAAATATTAGAAGATCTGTTAAGGATGTATGTTAAAGATCAACCAGGTAAGTGGGAGGATTATTTACACTTAGCTGAATTTGCATACAATAACAGCTATCAATCATCAGCTAAGTTTAGTCCTTTTGAGGTTTTGTATGGACGAAAATGCAACACTCCTATCTCCTGGAGTAATCCAGTAGATAGATTAGTGTTAGGACCTGATTTATTGAAAGAAATGGAACAGATTGTGAAACAAGTGCAGGGCAACTTGAAGATTGCCCAGGATCGGCAAAAGAGTCAAGCAGACTTGAAAAGAACTCCTAAAGAGTTCCAGGTAGGTGAACATGTGTTCATCAAGGTAAGACCAAAGAAAAGCTCCCTAAGATTAGGAAGTTGTGCAAAATTAGCACCACGTTACTGTGGTCCATTTGAAATTTTAGCTAGAATTGGTCAAGTTGCTTATCAGTTAGCATTACCGCCAAATTTAAAAGTACATAATGTTTTCCATATCTCTGTTTTGAAAAAGTATGTTCATGATGCTACTCATGTTATTGATTGGAACATTGTACAGGTAGAACCAGAAGGGGAAGTTCTGGTAGAACCGGATTGTATCCTCGGGAGGAGGGAAATTACTCTACGGAACCGGATAATTGGACAAGTGAAGGTGCAATGGAAGCACCTTAGTCCTGAAGAATCTACCTGGGAGCTGGAAGGTAAGATGCGGGAAGCATATCCCCATCTATTCCAGCAGGTAGCTGAAGAAGAAGAATAAAGTAACATCGAGGACGATGTTACATTTTAAGGGGGTGTGTATGTCACATACCCCAATTTTATTAAAATAATGTAATTATTTTTAATATTCCTGAGAACATTATGTTAAATTTAATGCTAAGTAGGAAGGGATGACTCAGCAGAGTCTCCAGAAATGGAATGTAAAATCTGAATAATTATTATTAATAAATAAATTATGGAGACAACAGCATGGGAGAGCTGTTAAAAGAGGTTACTGGTCTAACTGGTGGATGGAATTAGGTGGAAGGACAAAAGACAAGTGGAAGCATCCTCAAACACTTCCTGAGTTGCAGGTGGCAACTTCCCTATATTTTGGGGTCATGATTCCCCAAGAAAGTGGAATCTAAGCAGGTGGCTCATTAATGACAGTTAGCCCAACTAAGACCTAGGCAATCTTTTAAATACTACTCAATGAACTGAGCTGGGGGTTCAGCAATTGTTCTAGAGGGAGAATACATTCAGATGAATGCTATTCAGGAGTCCCATTGAGGAAGTGGGAAACAGTAAGGAAGTGTTTTGAGCAGGAAGTTGCAGTAACTTGGTTCCAGTATAGCTGTTTTGGCTGAGGGAATTATTGGCCGTACTTGGATTCCAGCCAGTTAGACCAGAGCAAGCTCGGGGGTCCTGAGAAGTGCTGTCTGGGCACTCTCCAGGAATTGGTAGGGAGGAACAGCCTCCCATTGCTGTTATTGTCTACCATCTACAGGTTCTGTCACTCTCCCTGTTGATTGGTTAAAATTATTTTTCTATGAGATAAACTAGTACAACTATGTACTGATTGGGTTCAACTTCAGGAAATCATTATCTGTACTTTCCTTTGGTATAAATTTCAGAATGCAGATGTTTTAGAAGTTTTCCTGTTTTTATTTAAATAGAGTATATTATTTTATACAGAACCTATTTTTTTACTGTTACAGTTAATAAACACTGTGTTTATGCATATGCTAGAATTCCCGTTATTAGTTTAATAATAGACAGAAATATTGATAATAGATAATCCAGATTTATAACTATTAAACAATCATAAGAACAAATCTAGACAAATCTTAGTGTTTATTTTGAGATAATTCCTATCAGAATAACCTATCTGTATATATATATGTATTGTATATTTTAGTAAACTTTAAGTTACAAGTCTTTCCTATATCAGGTTAATAGATAAACAAAACTCATTTAATATATTATTTATACTCAGAACATGTCTGACAGTTATCGATTAATAAAAAGGTGACTGTAACAATATTTCATTGTTACAAGTTTTCACAAAATCTTAAACATTTACACAGTAGTCAAACACAGACACTAGTAACTGTAGATTTTTATTTGCTTGCTATCTAGTCTTAGAACACAGTAGCCATGTCAATATAATAGAAATAACAGAATGGTTTTTAAACAATACAAACATATTAATACAACAGAAAAACTGTCGACTAACACAGTCACCATTGGCTGATTACAAACCATCTTAAATTATACACAGTATTAATATTATTCAGTACAAACATCTCCCTTGGAGTAGTTCCCAAACCCTACACGGCCGTAGCCATACAATATCTCTACAACAGACTGAAAAACAAATGAAAGAATGCCTTATATGGCAGACAGACTTACAGTATCTTATTACATAGTTCTATGTTTATATTATTTCATCCACAGTGGCGTTTAATAACAATACAAGAATCAAAATAAACTTTGTTATAATTCTTTTCCAGTCGCTATCAAGTTAACAAATTCCATATATATTTATGGAACACAAAATAGAACCCCAACTCGCATGATTAAAACCCTATACTATTCAACTATTACAGACACAGTCGAGAAACATCCACTATCGTCATTTAATACTACAAATCAAAGAAAAACGCAGAGAGATAATTATAGGGTTACATCATAACAGAGTTATCATCCATTGCAGGTATCGCAGAACCCAGTTATCTTTACATTCAAACACATTCTAAATATTTTAAACAAAACACGAAAATGAAACACGGCCGTATCAGGCCAGTAATATATTAAATATAAATCTTATACAGCGAGAATTGAACCTATGCTTAGCCATTATCGGAACCATAACCAAAAACCCTGGCCTCATACAGTTGGCCGGGAATGGCTCTCCATAAATTTTAACAGGGTTTTAAAACCCCATTTCATTTCAAACAAAACCATTTCATACATATGACCGCACCTACGAACATCAGGTCGATAATGACCTCAACACACAGGAGTTTCCCTCCAAGACTCAACCCTAACCACAAAACCAGCAAAGGAAGAGACAGCCGTGGATAACCAGGCTTACCGGAGAAGCCTGCGCGGGTGACAAAGCCCTGTACACCTTCAAGAGCCGCGTGACCTGCATTTAACGAATGCCGAGAGATATTAATACCCTGTCTAAGCCGAGAGTTTGATTAAATATAAAAACAACACTTGCTTAAAACAGAAATTGCTTACCTGAGTATTGTAACTGTGGAAAATCTGAAAGCCACCGGTGGAAGCAGGCACTGAAACCCCAACCCTCGTCGGGTGAAGGAGCAAAGCACACCCTCGTAACCTTTCAATGACAGCCGTGACAGAAAATCCTTGCAGTCGAAACCCTTACACTGGTTTTGAAACCGTCAATAAGCACACCCAAAACCCAATGGTTGAACCCTCTCACAACATTAAGGACGATAGAGAAACTCTATCTCATATCCGCACCAGTACAGTAAAGTTTTGTAAACAGCAGAGACTTAAACAAAGAAGGAACAACAAGACCACGATACAATGAAAACCATAGCAAACACCATGACCAGAGCCGAAGACTCATCTTGCTACAGAATGGAACCCCGAGGCCATAACCATCACACTCTGCATATTATTACAGGGCTTCAATACGAAACTCATACAGGGAGGGTTTCATCCTTAGGACCCGAGCCCGAAGGCGACTACAATAATCTGTAGGGTTTACAAAATCCGCTTATATATCACAAATTGCATGGAGGAGAGTGAACCACGTAGCATCCAAATAAATCAACGTAGCATGGGTCGAGACCCTATAGTTCCATTGCCAACCAAATCATTATACACCGATTTTCCTAAATCATTACATATGTAAGTCAACATACAAGATAACAATGATATATATAATCATTTGGCACAAAGTGCATGCCTTGCAAATGAATCATCGAGATTTCCAAGCATTTGGAATGCATAATCACTACAACGATATAAAAGAGATATAGTCAATTTAAACCATAAGTTTATGATCAATACAACCTAAATACTATATAGAATACAAAGCTTGCCAATGTATGGAAATATCAAGATTTTTGCACAATCAATTTATGATATATATATATTAAACCAAATCATAGACTAATGCTATGAGCATGCTACATTCTCATGACCATTTAAGTAATAAGGTAGTTAACCTTAAATAAAATACCTTGATATTTAACCCTGGAAATGTTACCAAGTCTATCCGACATTTTACATAATTGTTATCATATACACTCGTCGGAATTGCTACCAATACTATTGTAACAGTAAACAATATTTGAATAATAAATCTCTATTAATAAGATGATTGAAATAGAGCTTCATCTACAGGTTCCCATCGTGAAAGTAGTTAAAATCCATGCACAGTCATGTG
Organism: Larix kaempferi; assembly: GCA_027924585.1. Taxonomy (NCBI): domain Eukaryota; kingdom Viridiplantae; phylum Streptophyta; class Pinopsida; order Pinales; family Pinaceae; genus Larix; species Larix kaempferi. The sequence continues at coordinate 18,737,371 of BSBM01000023.1, read as the reverse complement.
ACAGAAATAAACTTTAAAGTTGAGATTTAACATTGCAGTATAGTCGAATATAATGGAATAATGCTAGAGGCGTCACTCTTGCACTTACGATTATTATTACATGGACAAACAGTAAATCATAGGTATTTAAACGACAATAAGTCACTTGGTGCTATGTCGCCTTACGTAGATGATAATTTATGATACAACAATTGTTCCATCGCTAGTTACAGCAGTAACATAACATAATATTTATAAAAACAAAAATTATAACTGAACAGTGTAATCTATCGCAGAACATGTGGATACTATCTGCATAAGAAATATCTTGACGATCTTTTAAGTTGTAAGTACAGGGAATATTGATGCTCACCAAGTTCAACCAACGGTGATCCTTACTTCGCTGGCACACCTGAGAAATAAAAGACGACATATGCATTAGCTCGTAAGCTAAGTAAGCCAGCCAACTACGACTAGCTCTTCCCTTGCGGTTCAAAACAAAACAGTCATTAATTACAATCACCAAAATCAAAGTTTTAATAAGACAGAGTCTTCAACAGATTATTTTAGTTAGTTAATTTAAAAACAAAATCAGAAATACTATCTAGTTAACATTTATTGTTGTAAATAAAATTTTTTAAATTTTTCGGAAATTTCGGGTTTTGACATCAACAAGGTAATATTTACATCATTTTATAAAGTTTGGGGCAATGATTTTTAAAGGAATTTGTATGTATTGCCTATCTTTCTTATCATATGGTTTTGAATTTTTTTAAGGGAGTTGTATGTATTGCTCTTTATTTTTATTATATGGTTTTTAATTTTTTTGTTGTTGCAAAATCAATATTATTATATATGAAATTTACCAAATTGTTTCAAATTGTTTATATATAGGCCAAGTTTTAATATGAAAACTCTTTATGTTTTTAATCACACCAATTTATTGTTTTATATGGATGACTATTACTTATTCATGCACAAGCTATGTAGTATAAGTGTTTGATTTCTATAATACCTATATAGATTCATTTTAGTTCTTAATTTGAATCAAGCATTAAAAGGGACGAAATCCATTGAAATGCCAACCTTTTTTTAGAGTTAAAAACCCAAGGAAATGTTTTCACCTTGAGGGATTTGATTCCTCTTGGCACTTGATGGATATAGAGTTAAGATAGATGTAGACTGGTTGTAGCCACAACTAGTCACATGAAATTATGGATGATCATAATTATGTATATTTATATAAAATTGTAGATGGTCGTAATTGTATATATGTATATGTTTTAGTTGATTCCAACGATTTCAAATTTTCCAAGTATCATTTACAATATAGTGAGTGCTCATTTATAATAGCAAGCCATATTTGGCATCTAGGAAAACTGTCACTTTAGTATTCATCTTAAAATCATAAAAGTAAGGATAAGATCAATATTGTTATTGGCATTTCATACTTCTTAAACTAGTTAATGTCTTTACATCTTCGAATAAAATTGTCAGTTAGTTCTATTTTTTGCACTTTCTTTTGTAGTCATATTAGTGCACACACGCATATTAAGTACAATTGTATTATATGTTGTTTTACTTTGGTATAAGTTAATATTAGAAATATGCATTGTGGTATAAAATTAATACTAACATCTAATATTGATATTTTTCATATCACAACAATTAATGGTCCCATATATGACGTTCCAAACTATGTTGAGCCTATTTCAGATATAGGAGAAGAAGAAGAACAAGATGATGATGATGAAGATGATGATGATGACGATGATGATGATGACGACGATGATGACGATGATGATGAGGACGATGATGATGATGACGATGATGATGATGAGGTTGAGAAAAATGACAAGTTTGATGATCATGACCATAATCTTGATGATGATGTTGGTGGTTGTAGATAGCTACTAATGCCATGCATGATAATGCTACATTTTGGATTATATTTACATGTATTGTTGTTAATATATAACTACGATGTCTTTATCATTTTGACTTTTATATTTATATATGGATATCATACAATTTATTTATTTTGATATTGGTATTTAAATCTCGCACACACACACACATTTGACTTCTTTTACTTTACTATATTGATTTCCATGAAAGGTTTTGATCTGTTGATCATACAGTCGAATTTTAGTTGATCTGATTAAAGAGGATGATGATATTTTTAGGATTGTCTTGTTACTTTATATATATTGGACATTGTCAATGTTCTTTGATGGAGAATTACTATGCATGGTGATATTACTACTTTTGGATGGATGTTGTGAATTCCCCTTAAAATTCTTCACGAATGTTACGCTATAAATTTGAATTCTCAATGAAATTTGAAAAACTTTGATATATTTCAATATTTAATTGAAATTAATAAAATGAACTCAAAATCAATAAAAAATGATATATTTCACTGTTAATAATTGAAATTAATATTTTTAATTAAAAGTGGATGCAAAATGGACAGAAAATTGGACGACATATGGGACACAAAGGTGGATGCAAGATTAGATGCAACACTAGATGCAAAAGTGGAGGTCAGACTAGACACAAAAGTGGACGTCACACTAGACGTAAAAGTGGATGCACAAAGGAACTCAACATTAGACACAAATCTGGGTACCAAACTAGACACAATATTAGTCCCAAAACCGGATGCAACACAAGATCCAATAGTAGATGCAAAATTGGACTCGTAATTAGACATAAAATTGGGCACAAAATTGGGCATAAAAATGGACACAACATTTGGTGTAAAACCAATGCAACATTGGGCGTAAAACTGTTTGCAACACTTGGAGAAACTTGGGCACAAAAAAATTGTAAAAGAGGATGCAAAATGGGACGTAACACTAGATGTAAAATTGGATGTAACACTAGACACAACATTAGACGTAAAACTTGATGAAAAACTAGATGCAAAACTATGCGCAACATTGGGCACAAACCTGGCCCACACAGAATAAGACCTAAAACAAGGTGCAACACTAGGGGCAAACTTGGATGAAAAAAATGATGTAAAATGAGATGAAAATTGGATGCAAGATGGGATGTACCACTAGACGTAAAAATGGATGCAAAATTAGACGCAAAACTAGACACAATACTAGCCCCAAAATTGGATGCAAATATGGATGTAACACTAGATGCAAAATTGGACCCATAATTGGATGCAAAACATGGTGCAAAATTGTGTGCAAAACTTGATATGACCCAAGGGGGTCATATATGGGGTTAAACGTACATGATATGAACCCAATGGGTGAATATATGGGGCTATATGGGGATAAATGTATGTGTATTGATGTAAATGTATATGTAATTTAATGTTCAACCCTAATGAAGGGACCTAATGGAGGGACCACATGTGCAATGAGTGAATAGGTATAAACAGGGCTAATGTATTCATTATTGAGAACATGTGAAAGAATTGTGTGAATGTCTTGGGGTAAAAGGAGAGGGATCTCCTATTATTTAAAGAGTTATTGTGTAACTTAGTTATCTTATCTATATTGTAGGTCTGCTCCACACTAACATTGTTGTACACGTTGTGTACTTCTTGTCTCTTTTGTTATTTTTGGGAATTTGGTGCATAACATATACTCCACGGTAGAATGGAGTGGCTGAAAGGAATAACCAAGACATTATGGACATGAATCGAATGATGTTGAAGGAGAAGCATATATTAGATGAATATTGGGAGAAGCAGTCACTTGTTGATCAATTTATATTCTAAACATGAGTCCAACGAAAAGCATCAAGGATAGAGTTCCTCATGAAGCTTGGAGTGGTAGAAGTTGTATTACTTCTCATTTTAGGATTTTCAAGTGTGTGGCTTATGCACATATACCATAAGAGATAATGAGGAAACTAGATGACATAAGTGAAAAGTGTATCCTTATTGGATGCAATGAGGATTCTAAGTCATATATCCTCTATAATCCCATCACCAAGAAATCTATTATTAGCAGAGATGTCTAGTTCAAGGAAGAAGAGTCTTGGGATGGAAGCATAGATAAATCTGTTGCAAGGGGGGTTACATTAACTCAAGAAGATGATGAAGGAGTTGAGCTAGAAGTACATGGTGGATAGAAGAATCCATAGATAAATACACCTACTCCAAATGTGCCTAGAATAAAATCACCAGGAGCATGCCCATCATAGTTCAAAATTCCTAGAATTCAAGAGCGAGGAAAACCATAAAGTTATGGTAGAAAACAAGAAACAATATCAGAGATATGTGGTGATTCAAATCCTACATTAGCCTCATTAAGAAATAGAATAAGTGGTTAGAGGACTAAAATTTAAAAGAATGTATGAATTAGAAGAAGAAGTAGATCAATTTTCAATTTTTTCCTTAATTGCATATGATCCTGTAAATTTATATGAAGGTGTTAAAAAGGAAGTTTGGATGAAAGCTATGGATGAAGAGATTAAATCCATATAAATAAATAATTCTTTGGGAGCCTGTATATTTTGTTGAAGATAAGGGTTGTATAGGTATGAAATGGATTTATAAGACAAAGCTAAATGTAGAAGGTGAAGTTGAGAAACACAAGGCAAGACTTGTAGCTCAGGGGTTCAGTCAACAATCCTGGTATTGACTACAATGACACCATTGAACCTATAGCCATACTTGGCACAGTGAAGATGGTGTTATCTATTGCAGCACATATGATGTAATTTCCCTTAAAGAAAAATTCCTTGGATTCACCTTGTTTTTATTCTAGGGTTTTGTTTACAACTGGTTCCAAACACCTCCAAATGATTTAGAATTTGGAGAGGAATTTATTGATGGGGAATAATTCATATTAAAACATCTATAATACATCCAAAAAACTAATATACCCATCTGAAAATTGCATGGGAAGAAGTTTCGGAACAAGACTAGTTAATTTGAGAAGTGGAGATCCCCCCTAGGTCTTCCATTAGCTGCTCTTCCAAACACTGTACAACCTTCACTAATTATTGGTCTGAGACTTGGCTCTGTTAGAGGACATTAGGAAAAATATATGTGCATAATTATATTTGGTTTTAGGATCGAATTGGCATCCTAATGAACAACAGCTTCTAGAGTCTAGCTTTTGAGATGAAATTGGTGGGAAAGGAGTCTCGAATTTCTTCATAAACCATAGTAACACTTCAGAGGTATGCACACATAATTTGGGCCATCAAGGTAACTTCATATGCAGCTCATAACATGATAAAAACTCATCAAACTCTGATATAAAACAGGTACAATATTATTCCAAAATCACTATGCAAAGGCTATGGGGAAAATGGCTCGAATATCTTCCTTGAATGTAAATATCACTTGGAATACATAATGTTTTGAGCTGTGGCTAATATGATATGATTATTACAGATATATATAGTAGATAAAATTTCCATGAATTCTAAATAACAATCCTTCAATAACTATATGCAACAACAAGTGCGCTATGCAAAAGCTTTGGGGAAAATGCTCGAATCTCTTCCTTGAATGTAAATATCACTTGAAATACATAATGTTTCAAGCTGTGGCTCTCATGATATGATTATTACAGAGATATATAGAATCTAACATTTCCATGAAGTTGAAATAACAGTTCTTCACTAACTATATGCAACAGGGTGAAAACGTGAAGGTGGGTAACACTTTCGTGAGAAATCAGTGCAAAATCGTCTTAGCGGAAGTTATTCGGCCGAATAAAAATATTATTCGGCCGAATAAAAATCATTGTTCGGCCGAATCATTGAAATTATTCGGCCGAATAATTTTGAGGTTATTCGGCCGAATAACCACAAACAGTTCTCCGTCCCGTTTAACGGAGACTCTTGAAATTTGTGCAAATGGTTGCCGGACGGAAAAAAATTTCGGGCAATAGTTTATTCGGCCGAACGATTGTTCGGCCGAATAATTGTTCGGCCGAATAATTGTTCGGCCGAATAATTATTCGGCGGAATAATTGTTCGGCCGAATAATTATTCGGCGGAATAATTGTTCGGCCGAACCATTATTCGGCCGAACAATTATTCGGCCGAACAAGTTTTCTGCATAAAAAGACAGCATCGGCTGCCATTTGGCATTCCCTGTTGGAATTGTTTGGACCCCGCATGGGCCCGCAGTAGTCTGTTGCTACCCTGCCAACGCACCATCCCGCTGCTCGCCACTCCGCTGCTCGCCGCCCTGCTTGTGTACCACGGCTCGCTCTTTCTCCGCGACTCGCGTCTGCTCTATTTCTGCTGTCGCTCGTCGGCTCTTAAGTTTCGTCGGGGTGTGATTTGCGCTTGCTCTGTTCTTTGGAAGCAGCGAGTCGGTTGGTTTGTTGTTTTTTCTGCTGGCGCTCGTCGGCTTTAACGTTTCGTCGGGGTGTGATTTGCGCTAGCTGCTGCTTGTTGGAGGTAGCGTGTAGGTTGGTCTGTTGTGTTGGCAGGTGTGTCTTGGTGGGTTGCTGCTTTGATGGTGTTGCGGTTTTATCTGAACGGTTGAAGGTGCGTTTTCGCTTTGGTTTTGACGTAATGATTCTGTTTGTGTATGTTATAGGGCTTATTTGATGACGTTAGTTGTTGTTTGTGAAGGAAATAGGTGTTGTTTGGAGCGTTGCTGGATTGAATAGAGGTGGCGTTGGGATCGACGATTCTTCACTGCATTTTTATATACAGGTATGCATCGTTACATAAACTTTGTTTTTATGTTGTTGGCAGTCTTAGAATTAAAAAAATCTGTAATGGGTCTTAATATTGGAAGGTTAAATGTTTTAAAATGCAATTTTTATTTTAGAGAATCAGTTTTATGTCCATGAACTCTGTTCATGAACAGTTCACGAACAGAGTTCTGTTCGTGAACTCTGTTCATGAACAGAGTTCTGTTCGTGAACTCTGTTCATGAACAGAGTTCTGTTCGTGAACTCTGTTCATGAACAGAACTCTGTTCATGAACAGAATACCATTACTTATAGGTTAGATATGAACTGTTATAATATAGCTCATAATTTGTCTTATAGAAGCTGTAATCACAACTGTTTAGTAAACATTATCATTGCTGATTATTGGTTATAGATAGTAGTAAACCCAATGCAGTTGAAGCTTACGTACATGTTGCCCTGTATATAAATTCCACAATGATTGCAGTCTAATCATACGATGTACAGAAAATATAAGGATAGCTTTACAATTATTATAGCTTGGTTAGCTTTACTATGAATACTATAATGCTTTGATTAGGCTTTATATGTGATTTCAGATAAGGGTATTAGTACTACATGATTATTCATGCTTATGAGTGCTTGATAGAAACTATGAGCTATGATAGGTCCAAGAATATGAGTAATACAATAGTACTAGCTATGATTAGGTAATGATCTTTAGCTGTAATAATGTTGTTATCATTGCTCAAAGGGTATTGGTTCTCTGATTGACGTAAGCTTTTAGATAATAGAGATGAACTAACCCCATTAAAGTAGGCAGTCCTTTCGATTCATTCTAATCACATGCATTCAACAATGAATCTCCTCCTGCTACTTGGAATTGGGTATCTGTATAATATCATGAAAACTATGGACTTACTACTACTCCATCAACCATGAATGTTCATTTGCTATCATAGAAGTTCTGTTCATGAACAGAGTTCTGTTCATGATATGCTATGAAATTATAGGCGGTAGTTATGCTATGAAGTAAGGTTTTGAAATATATAAAATGAGAATTAAACATCATAACATGTAGCTGTCTTATTTTTATGAAATGTAACTCCATTGCTTCTTTATATATATGGATATTTAAACCCTAATCCCTGACGAGTTTCATATTAAGTTTTCCAAATTCTCAAAGAAGTGATGATAAAGGATATACTAAACAACTTTATAAATGATCAACATGTGGTGTTACTATGTTAAGTCAGGTACAAGAATGTCAATTGAGTTCATGAACTCTGTTCATGAACAGAGTTAACGTAGAAAGTCACTTAAAAATTCAATATTGTAAGTTATTAAGTATTTTTTTTATAAAAATTAAGGAATGTTTGTTTATTGAGATATAGAATGAAAACATAAGTGATAGTTTAAAAATTAGGAAGGTGATTGAACTATTACAATATGGGATGATTATTGATGTCATGTTTATGCTGCAATAGTGTTCTTAGAGTTAGGAGAGGAACTTACAAAAGAAAATAAGTTATAATATTTTAGGTGGCTCTACATTTTTTACGCAGATCTTTAAGAGATATGTTTTTAATTTTGTAGAATGAACATGTACAACTTCAATGTTTGTAAATTGTTTTATCATAGATGTTAACTAGAAGTTTCTTAATAAGGGTATATTTATGTTATACTATTTGAGGAAGCTCTACATTTTGTATGCAGATCTTTAATAGATATGTTTTGAGTTTGTAGAGTTAACATGTACAACTTCAATGTGTGTAAATTGTATTATCATAAATATAAGTTAGAATTCTTTTAATAAGAATACATATATGTTTAGTGAGATGTTCGTTTGTTGACATATATAATTCAAACATATTTGTTGGATTAAAAGTTTTTAAGGTTATTATACTACTTCAATTAATTGTGTTTGATAATGAAATGATTATTAGATATGTCCTTTATGTTGCAATATTAGGGAGGGTAAGGAATTTTAGTTAATTAATTAGAGTTAGGAGGGGGACTTAAATTTTGTTGGAGTTTTTAATCAAATATTGGCTTGATGCTTGTAGTGGTAGTTATGTACATTTTCAATATGTTAATGTTTGTGTAAATTTAGAAGTTATATCAAATGGAAAGAGAGTCTTCGAAGGGAAAGCGTAGGAGGTCATCACAATCCTCAGGAATTGGTGTTCCAATTGGTAGTCGAAGGTTGTCGAATTCACCGCGGGGTTCAGGTTTATTGCATGGGTCCCAGTCGTTTGATCACCAACAAGTTCGAGGGGGTACAAATGATTCTCCTTTGTCTTCTATGGGAGAGCGTCGATCCCAACGTTCTGTTGGTATGAACATTAATGTTTAATAATGTATAATTTGTATTTTTTTGTGTTTTGAATTTATGGAAATGTTGAATGATGAGAATAAGGTTATGAAATGTTGAATAATGTTAATGAATTTGTATGAGAATGAATGTTGAATAATGTTTAATAAGGTTAGGAAATGTTGAATGATGAGAATGAATGTTATGACTTGCTAGAAAATGTTGAATGATGAGAATGAGTGTTATGACTTGTTAGAAAATGTTGAATGATGAGAATGAATGTTGAATGTTAGGAATGTCTAAAATGTTATTCTAAGTTGGGAAATGTTCAATGTTGAGAATGAATGTTATGGTAAGAATCAATGTTGAGAATATATGTTAAAATTTTTGATAGAAACATGGATGAATTAGGAAGTTTAAAAGCAAATATATGTTAAGATCAAATTTTGATATAATGGATTTTTAATTAATTTAATTTTTATTTTCAATTTTCAGGTATATTTGATGCGGCTGAAATCATGGCAAATGGGGGTAACGGTTTTTTGTTTTTTAATCATAAGCGAAGGTTCCAGGATTGTGAAGTTTGTGCTAGATTAGAGCAATGATTTTAAACAACAATTTGACGGATTTTCGTTCATTTGTTGTAAATAATCATTTCTCTAATTTAGCATAAGCTTCACAATCCTGGAATCCTTGCTTGTGATTAAAAATCAAATGATCGTTATCTCCATTTGCCATGATTTCAGTTATGTGAATTTGCATAAGCGATATTTTAAATTAAAGATATGGGACGGAGAACTTGGTGACAATTTTAAGACATCTATTTAAGATCATATTTATGGTGAAGTATGTATTAAAAAAACATGTTCGATGGAATTAAAATAATACAAAATTTAATATGTCTTTTTGTGATTTTTCGTTAGTATTAATCAACCAAAAGTAAAAATTCGGGGCGGAGTGGGGATAGCCACATCCGTTATCTCATCCCTTAGTGGTCTAATAGACATATGGGGACCCGAATAAAGTACTTTTGAATTTTCAAATTATATTTGAATTCATTTTTAAGCATGTTAGTTGTCATTCATTATTAAGTACAACCATTTAAGCTTTTATGTTAGTTGTCATTCAAGAAAATATTCATAAAATCTCAATGAAAAAATAAAATCTCAATGAAAAAATATACTGTGCACAACAATTTTGATAATTGGACAAAAAATATATTGCACACAACAATTGACATGGACAAAAATATAGATCAATTTATTTTTGATATGTAGTTAAAAACATCGCAATGGAATACCATCTTCAACTATCCGTTCATGGTCACATATGGATAGTTTCCATTTTTTGGTTTTTAATTGTTTTTTTGATGGAACTTGTATCAATTTTATTCGAGATGCACATACTAAATGACTATATTGACAACATATAACATCGGGCTCATAATCTTGAAAGTAGACATAATTTTTAGTCATGTGTGTCTGTTGAAAAAAGTAGCCTTTTAAAATGATGGATCCTCTTTCGTATGTAAATCCGTTGTCGTTGTAGTCCTCCAATAACTTCATTTTTCCTTCAATGCATCGCATCAAATAATATTTGACATTTTCGTTGTTGTCTACAGGTGCAATCACAGCGAAAACATCTCCTGTGCAAGTTATGATTGGTGTTAGTGTATTTAAATGAATTAAATTGACTACTTATGGCGATGGATTAGAATTAACAATTGATTAAAAAGTCAAAAACAAGTTTATTACCTTCTCTTACGAGATCTGAAATTCTATCGCCATCAGACGATATTGCTATTTCTTCTGATTCTAATTCTTCAACACTTGCTAGAGGCATTTTTCCTTTTGGATTAATCTCTGTGTGTCTCCAAGCTTTTACGTAGTTGTTTGTTATGTTTTCACAAACTTCTGTAGACTCAACATTTTCAATGCAAATATGACAAAAGCATGATTGCTTTCTACTGTCAAATCCAAACACGTTGTGAAAAAACCTACACAATAAATAGTGTACATGTGTACTTAAATGTTAGTATATACATTTTTTTAAATTTTAAGAAATAATATAAATTAAAAAAATAGTGGACATACCTGCGCACGTCTTTTGATTGTTGATTATAATCATGGCTTAGATTTAATTGACACCATTGGACAACCTCTGCAGCTGAATGAAATCGTGCTGAAGAATAGTTCATTTGCCATCTTCGAAGTGCTCTTTTCACGCATGCTCCTGCACCATCATGCTCACCTTTTCCATGCCCAGTTTCAAAGAAATTCCAGCGATGTTTAATGTTCAGCGCTTTATGAAGTCGACATAACCAAAAAAATGATCGGGAAGATTTAAATTGACCCGCACATCCATCAGACCATATCCAATGCTCTTTGAATTTGACTTCGCGTTTTTTCAGTGATTCATAGAAAATATTTTCTATACAATGTTGGACAAAATGTGTGTCGTGTGTACGATCATCGCTGATATAGAAGTGATATTCTTTAATCACATCTCGATTGTCACATGTGCTTTCGATGCCATCGACATCCTGTTGAGAATGTCTATATACGACATGGACACATATCGAAACTTGGTCAGAGTGATAGTATTCACTCTGTATTTCTTTTTGTGCAGCAAATGTATAGTTTTCAGCAAAATCAACCACCGACAAAATTGTTCCGGGTGGAAAAATTTCACGAGACTGTTTGAATTGAAGATCTTGCCATCGTGCTCTATGTGAATGCTGGGTGTATTTATAAATTTCGCTTTCAAATTTTTTGAGAAAATCTGTGACGCATATCTTGTCTTCTAGCAAATCAATTCTTTTGGAATGTGAATCACTAGAACTTGTACTATAGTTGATGTATTCGTATCTCTTCCAATCAACATTTACATTTGACAACGATTGATCATTGTCGATAGGTTATTTATTGTGGAATAACACCAAATTTCCACAATGATGACAATGTTTTCCATTGACACATTTCTTTGAATAAAATACTTCATCGTGATTTCTCTCACATAAAATTTGAGATATGAATTCACGTATCGTTGGCGGAGGTGGTGAATTTGTCCAAAACATTTTACCAAATTCAAGAAACGTATCATAATATAACTGAAATTGCACATGATAACGGCAACAACATGTATCACGTATAGTTATAGGTCGAACATACCATGGTTTTTGTTGCACAAATGTAGTGATTGATATATTAATTCCACGATGATCTTCCTTGAATTTATTGAACAATTGTACTTGTGTCATGTCCATTATATGTTTTGGTTGGCTTTCATATACATTTCGTGATATTCTTTTGCGTATCACATCTCTTGCATTTGGTGAAACTCGATCATGTTCCAACCAATATTCTCGTACAATATCTTTAACCCCTGCTCCTAATCTATCTTTGTAAGGTTGTCTACAAATAATTGCCCAACAAGCAAGTTCATTATTTTCATCTATTTGCATTCTGAATTTGCTATGTTTGTATAATGTTTTTCTTGATGTTCCAACTGCTTTTGCTAGTTCTGTTGTCAAACGCTTTTGTTTAGTACTAGCTGAAAGAATTGCTGTATGAATTGCTTTACGTGCAGCACTGATATCTTTCTTCCTGGATTTTCCAAATTTTTTTATTGCATCGCCTATATTTTCCATCACATTTTGTTTCAATTTCGACTCTTTTGTTACTTTGTGAATACCCAATAACGATGTAGCACCTTCTAATTTCTTGGACACTAATAAACATCTCAAAATTTGTGTTTGTCCTGCTATTGAGTAATCTTTGAGAACTTCATCATAAAATTTTGTAGCACGATATCGTGCAACATGTATTGGTAGTTTTTCTCCATATTTGTCGCAATCAATGTCTTCTAACATTTCATCATCAATAGTAAAAGTACCTATACATCAAATTAAATTAAATTTAACATATATCAAAAAATAAAATTCATTATAAAAAAATGAATTTGGAAAATATATGATATATACATACCAGGTTCAATTTCTGGATTTTGAACTTGATCTTCAATATTGATTTCATCGACATTAGCATGTAAATCACTATTTACATCTTCTACAATGTTCTTTTCAACTTCAATTTGTTCTTCTTGTACTCTATTTTCAATTTCCATTTCTTCAACATTGTCATGTAAATCTGTATTTATATCTTCAATAGTTCTCTCTTCCGTTTCAGCAACCCTTTGTTTTTTGGCAATATATCTGAGTTTTTGTTTCTCTCTATTATCATCATCATCACGTTTACGATCAGCTTTTCTTTTACGATTTCTCTTATTGCCCATGGTTGTTTAATCTATAGACGATAAATTAAAGAATCATGTTACTTTATAGTAAAAACAAATAAATTAAGATTTAAAAACATTTACGGAATTTATAAAAACATGAACTAAAATTTACTTTACCTTTTAAAAATTTTGTAAGAGTCTTTTGAAGAAGATTTCTTTGGAATTAACTTTCCTTTGAAAAAATTCTCTGAACAAAAATCTTCTTTGGAAAATAATAAACACACCTTGTGCCAAGGAAGAAAATAAAACACCTTGTAAATAAATCTTTGTTGTAAAATTCATTCCAAGAATACTTTTTTGAAAAGATATCTACGAAAAAAACCACTAGAAAAAAATACTTTCAATAAAAACTTATTTATAAATATATCTGGGAAAAAATCATTGTAAAAAAACAACTCTTTGAAAAAAACCCAATTTCAAAGAAATAAGAAGTACAAAATTACCTTGTAAAAAATCCTTTGCAAAATAAGATAACTATTTGAAAAAACTCCTTTCAAATAAATAAGAAGTGCAAAACTACTTTGGAAAAAAATCATTTGCAAAATACCTTAGCAAAACAACTATTTGAAAAAACCTCTTTCAATTAAATAAAAAGTGCAAAGCTACTTTGAAAAAAAAACATCCTTGCAAAGAACCTCCTTGCAAACATGTCTAAGAAAAGAAATATTTTGAAAAAACTCCTTGCAAATATCCCTTAAAAAAAACACTTTCAATGTGTTTTGGAAAAAAGAAGAAGAAACATACTTTGTAAAAATCTCTTTTTCAAAAAAATGTTTTCTTTGCAAATATACAACAAGAAAATAAATATTTGGAAAAAACTTCTTGCAAATATGCCTTAGAAATTTTTTTTCTTCAATGTGCCTTTGGAAAAAAGAAGAAACATACCTTGTAAAAACCTCCTTTTGCAAAAAATGTCTTCTTTGTAAAAATGCAATAAAAAAGAGATATGTTGGAAAAACTCCTTCAATGTGCCTTTTGTAAAAAAGAAGAAGACATAGTTTGTAAAAACCTCCTTTTGCAAAAAATGTCTTCTTTGTAAAAATGCAATAAGAAAAAAGATAGTTTGTAAAAACTCCTTGCAAATATGCCTTGGAAAAAAAAACTCCTTCAATGTGCCTTTTGTAAAGAAGAAGAAGAAACATAGCTTGTAAAAACCTCATTTTGCAAAAAATGTCTTCTTTGTAAAAATGCAACAAGAAAAGAGATAGTTTGGAAAAACTCCTTGTAAATATGCCTTAGAAAAAAAAACTCCTTCAATGTGCCTTTTGTAGAGAAGAAGAAGAAACATACCTTGTAAAAACCTCCTTTTGCAAAAATTATATCCTCCTTCCGAAATTAGTTTGACAAAAAAATGCGAAGTTCAAACATGCGAAAATAATGAATTAACTTTATGTTTATTTATATGAGTATAAATTTTTATTTTTATTTTTTTTCCGGCCGACGAAATTTTTTTCCGTTTAGTTATTCGGCCGAATAACCTTCGCTATAAGTTACGGCGCCGTTACGGAAAACAGTTATTCGGCCGAATAATTATTCGGCCGAATAATTACTTCGGCCGAATAATCTCTGAAACATGACCGATTCAGATATCTGTAAAATTTTCAGGTTTCTCCATTTTCGGAAGGAGAAAACCACCTCTTACACAACAAAACGAATGTCGGACTTCATACCAGTAGATTCATTATTGAATCTACTTTACGAGGGTATAAATTTTGTTGTATATAGATAAGAACTGATATTTTTTAAGTTTTATATTTGTAACATGTGTCGAGTTATGATTCAGCTCTTTAAAAAAACAGCGAAAAGAAAAATCCATAACTTTGTAAATACAACACCAAAAAAATCGAAGAAAATGTGGGTCGATTCATTGACGTGTCTACTTCAAAAGGGCGGTCTTAGATTTTTTGATTTTATAGCGGGTTGAGAGAAAAGTGGTGCAACAAAAAGGTTGTTGAAAATCGACTGAGTTTCCCCATGGATCGACTTTAAAAAAATATAATAATTAGTATAGAGGTCCATTGGATGCAAACTTATAGTCACGCGTTAGTACATTGTGTGTAGATTGTCGTAGCATTTTCAGTTTTTGCAAAACACAAGTCTAACAACGATTTTAGTGGTGCAACAAATCATAACTCTTTTGTAGTCTTTTCATTTTATAAGAACACACTGTCAAACATTTGCGAAATCGACATATCAAATCTTAATAAAAAAAATTGAAAAAATTATGAGTAGAAAGCTAACATAATTCTACAAAAGTTTTCTTTTTACGGCAAAGTGAAATTTTAAATAAAAATATCACTTTTGTTCGCCCGAAGTTGGAAGACATGAAAAAAACAGAATTATTTTCTCACGAGACCCCCCAAAATAGACACCCATCTTCATTTTTTCACCCAACAACAAGTGCGCCCTTGCACATTTACCTGACATTGAGAGAAATATAGTAGAATAGGCATAGATAAGAATGAGAGAAGATGAACTCAAACTCAGTTGGGGTTTGAAACTGAATCAAAACATATACATGAATCTCTATTCCGAGGTCTGAATGGAATCTCCATCAACCAACTAGGATGAGAATCTTGCACCCTCAAAATTGGTTCTAAGGCAAGAAGGATAAGCATCGACCTTGCAAGGACAAGCTAAGGTCTCCAATTTGTTCCAAATGAGAATGATAAAAAGATGATCTCATTCTTTCTTACTGTATTTTATTAACCTCCCAAGGCCTCTTTAGATCAAATTCCCTCCAAGAGACTCATCCCAACTCGAATTAGGGAGAGATTCCCATGAATGCCACTTGTCCAACTTTTCCTAGCTCTCCTCTTCCATCAATTCGAATGGGGGAAAATTGGCTTCCATAACTCCCCTTGCGCACCCTCTTAGAGACTATTTTTATCCTTGGCATGTCATGTATGTCATATGTTAGCAATAAGGTTTGAACTTTGTCATAAGTGTCATAGAATCTTCATCATTGTTGTCATAGGAGTTAGGGAATCTATCTCCAAGTGTCACAATTCTTCTAAGATGCCTCTTCCTCTTCCATGGGAGTTTATCTTCCACGAATCCACTCCAATTCGACCTTACATGATTCATGCCATGAATAATACCTCTTCAACTCCCCCAAGTATGTTACCCTTCATATTGAACTCGAATTGGTGAGAGAATAGTGCCAAGTGTAGTGGGGAATCTTGCCACATGTGGGTCCCACAACCTCTTATGTGCCCGCATGATCCAATGCCACCTTATTTTATTATTATTATTATTTATTTGACCCATTTAATGTGAATTTGTAAGTTTAAGGTCATTTTGGGTCTTGTAGCTCCCTTATTCCAACTTTTAATGCTTCCACCCCAACCTAGGAACTCGTAATTTTCCTCCATGATAGTTCATTAGGATGGGTATATTACAAACTTGAATTGGGAATTTCTCTTAATGTGACCCACCTTGTACATTTGGATATAATTTTACATTATCACTAACTTGGACATCATTCTTGGCAATTATTTGACCCTTAGTACCAATTTGACAAACTATCATGAGTATGGCCAAGTGTCTTAGGCCATTGTGACCCAGTGCAAAATTTGGGGACGTGACAAAATAATTGGAAAGTATATCATATGGATGTTAAGTCTTCACTTTTAAATGGATTCATGTAAGGGAAGTGTATTTGAAGCATCTTCTAAGATATGAGATTGATGGGTTGGAAGACAAAGTCTATAGGTTGAAGAAAGCACTTTTTGGATTGAAACAAGCACCCAGGGTATGGTACACCAAAATTGATGAGTACTTGAGTAGAAATGGATTCATCAGAAGTCTGATTGATCCAACCTTGTATACAAAGGTAAATTAGGAAGGTAAAATCCTAATAGTTTGTTTATATGTTGATGATTTAATTTTCATTGGATATCTCTCAATAGATGATTTTAAGCAACCATGAAAATAGAGTTTGAGATTACTAATTTGGGTTTGATGAAGTATTTCCTTGGTATTGAAGTTAATCAATCCGAGAATGGTATTTTTATTTGTAAATCTAAGTATGCTAAGGACATATTGAGAAGGTTCAACATGGTGAACTATAAACTAAATGTGACACCAATAGACACTAGTACAAAGCTAAGCAAGAATGATATTGTGTCAAGTGTTGATCCAACATTATATAAGAGATTGGTTGGTAGTCTCATGTATTTGACAACAACAAGGATTGATTTTATGTATGATATGAGTTTAGTTTCTAATTTTATGGATTCTCTGAAGTGTAATCATTGGAAAACCAATAAAAGAATTATGAGATATGTTGCTAGAACATTTGAATATGGAATTATGTATAGATCAGATTCATATTTCAAGCTGATTGGTTATACAAACAATGATTTTGCAGGAATTAGTGATGACAGGAAGAGAACATCTGGTTATGTGTTTAGTATTGGATTAGGTACAGTAGAATGGGAATCTAATAAGTATCCCATCATGAGATTGTCATCTGCAAAATCAAAGTATGTAGCAACGACAAGAGAAACATGTCATACAGTTTGGATGAATATGATTTGTTTAACTTATTGCATGAATAGAAAGGACCAACTTAAGTCTATTGTGATAGCAAATCTTCCATTGCGTTGTCAAAGAACCGTGTTTTCCAAAATAAAGTAAGCATATTGATACAATATATCATTTTATTAGAGAGCTTGCAAATTGTAATGAAATTACTGTTGAGTTTTGTAGATTTGAAGATTAGCTGGAAGACATATGTATAAAGCCATTATCCAAAGAGTCGTTCGAATTTCACAAAGATAACTTAACAGTTTGTATGTTGTAGTATACAATAATACTTAGTCTACAAATTCTGCAAAAGTAATTAAGGGGGAGAATGTTGGAGATAATTATTTCTTTAGACCCCTATTCAATCGATTCTTCTTTCAAGTTGGTGTTGTTAATATTTTGCAGTAGTAGGTCTATTTTTAAGTTCAGGTGGGGAGGAAGTGAGGAGGTCCATACAACATTGAAGAAGTTTTCTAGTGAAGTATAATGGCACCGCAATCAGTATTGTTGAGAATTTAAGTTTCACTTGTTGTATTTATTGCCACCACTTGGAGTTTTTTAGAATTCCACTATTAGAGGTTCATTTAATGTGCATTTTTTTAAGTTCAAAGTATGAAGAAGAAGTACTGATTGGGTGGGTCCTATCATAGAGAGAATTGTGTCCGAAGAGTATCTGAGGAAGAGTCTCGACAAGACACGTGTCGACATATCTGAGTTTGCATTCAGGTGGTGCAAGACATCGTTTAAGAGGAAATATTGAAGAGGTAGTGGCGATACATCGAATTTTATGTATTAGAGTTCTGTTGAGATTCCAATGTAAGAAGTGTCTATAGTGTATCATAGGTTGGCATTGGAGGTGCCATTTCTACATATGCAACAAAAGCACATTTTTAGAATGCCGAGAGGAGAAGTTCAATAGTCCATCGAAGTAGGAATTTTAGGGATCAACCCAAGAGAGAGAAAATGAGAAAGTTATGATAATTGTACATTCTGATTATGTTTTGGAGGTTTGTTTGGGATGGTGATTTATTCACCAGCTTTGTATCATTTTCTAGCCTGATGGAAACTCTGGTCTCCGAGAAAAATACTACTTGTATATATATTTGTTTTTACTTGTTAATAAATAGACATATAGAAGGGAGATTGAATAGTTTTACAGCAGTACAATGTGTCTCTATGCATATTTTTTTGTGTGTTTGTGAGTTTGTAAACTCCCTTGTTCCCTTCATATGAACAATTGTGAACCCATTTTCTAGAATTTATGTTACAATGGACTGGTGTTTTTTCATTCTCTCTCATTGTATATACTTTGCCATATGCAGTCTTCCTCTCAACTTTTGCACTGAATTCATAGATGTTTCAAGCATGATGTAATGGTTAGAATTTTTTCTTAAGTTATTTTGGATATCTAGTTTCCAACTGCACCTTCTCAGATAAATAATCCTCACCACTATGATTTTGCTTCAAATGGTTATCATTTTTGTACCCATCATGTTTTGCACTATGATTGTTCCATGCCAGATTTATGGATAAATAATCTTTTCATCTCCATATGGGCTCAAATTTGAAGCCTTCATTTCCCTTCAAGACCTCTTTATTCCTTCATAGAAGGGCATGAAATTATTTCCTCTTCAAAAGAAAATTAAAATAAAAAACTGCTTGTCAATGATGAAGTGAGAATTATTCGATATCATTGCAAACTAAGGCTTGTCACTCTTACAACCTTTCAATACTTAATTATAAAAATAAATACTTGAAACTTGAGACAAAATGTATTTTATGAATTCCAAAGTGGTATAATATACTACCAATACATGAACTTACTAGTTTGTTAGTGCTATTGGTTCCTTTCACAACTTCTTTACTTTAGCTTTCCATTGATAATATAGATTGTTACACTTGTGTCTAGCTATTCCAATGTTGGGCATATATTAGTACACATATGGATACTAATTTCGATGTTGAATATCATATTCAAAGCAATGAACATTCCATTTATTGTAAAACATGCTCAAGAGGATTTACCAAGAAATGTTTATTCAAATCAATGTTTTTTGGATGATTGTTTTTGCAAGAATTTCTTTTGGTGTATCATATTAGTAACTAATTGCAAGTAGTTATTGAAATAGTATTTTATGGAGATTATGTTTGGTAAAGTAAGTACTTGATTTTGCATTTGTGCCACTGGAACCCATTTCCATCAAAATAATGAATCTAATTTAGATTGTGGCAATTAATCATAGTTATAATAAGAAATGACATTTTCCACAACATGGTTTCATATTTTTCAAAAACTATAACTTTTAATGAATAACTTGAGAGCCAATCTCAAAATTGGATTAACAAAACCCCATTAATATTCTAGTTGACCATTATGACCACTTTTAATGGGCTCACATTAGAGTATCTTCACTACATCCCACAAATGAGACATGAATATTTAGTTAAAATTGGATTAACAAAACTCCATTAATCTTCTAGTTCACCATTATGACCACTTTTAATGAGCTCACATTAGAGTATCTTCACTACATCCCACAAATGACACATGAATATTTAGTTAAGGTTCTAGTTGTAAAATATTTTAGGGTATATATTTATAGAACCCCATTATGGTTGTTATTACTAAATATTTACACTACAAATACTTCCTAAAGTTGTTCATGTAAACCTCTTGAAGTTCCAGAGGGAACGTTGTTCTATAGAATTTTACTTATGTTTGTACTTCTTATTGTTTAAATTAGACACACCATTGTTTGATTCAAACAAAATTATATCGTTTAAGTATTAAGTATGTTTTTGAAAGATTCAAGAAGCCAATACCATGGTATTTTGAGATTTATATGGTAGTTGTTTGGATTAAAGAATGTCATTCTTTGGTATTGATCCCTATAAGATAAAAAAAGAGCTCGGTTTTGCTCAAACCACTATAGATACATTCAACCTGTTTAATAATTATATTTCAAAATTAAACAATGCGCATATATTTAAACCTTTAATGATTGAATGGTCAAAGTTTTAAGTTATATATATATATGGATAAAGTCTTAAAAAATGATAAGATAGTAACTAACATTATTCTTTGGATAACCATTAATACTATCATATGCATTAATTTGGTTTTGATAAAATGGAAACATTATTTATTTTAGATTGTCAATATATATTTAAACTTTTAATTATTGATTGATGAAGTTTTAGATATATATCAGCAAAGCCTTAAAAAAATAAAAACATAGTTGAACATTTTTATTTTCAATATAAGGATAACCATTAATACTACTATATACATTAATTAGGTTTTGGTAAAATGGATTTTTCTTTTTCCTTGTTAAATGAAAAATATTATTTATTTTAAATTATCAATATAGAAAGGTTAAACCAATAATATTATTCCTTCCAATTGAAATTTGAGGCTTCTCCATAGCAACCAAGGCTGGGGGCTCCACAAAACTTAAAATTTGTACAATTCAAAGGGGTTATAAATAAGAAGGGAGTTTCGTATCGGCAATTTAACCAAACTGTTGATTCTTTCTCAAAATATGTTCACAGAGGCGATAAGGGTATTGTACACTGGACATAATACATAGAAGATCAAGTCTGTGATGGGGGCAGGGTAAATTTGTTTGAACAATACTAATTAGAATGAACATATAGTTAATATGAGTTGTTTTTATTATGATAATCATTGGAGAGCCAACATAGTTTTCTTTTGTTTTTTTGTATGAGAACTCTTGGAACTTCTACAGAACATAAGTCTGGTTATGACTTAGTCTTTTTTGTATTATTTGATTCAAACTAATGAATGCCAGTAGTACGTCTTTTTTCCACTGAAAAAAGAAGAAGGGAGTTTTCTAATTACAAGAAGATTTTGACTTTCTAATTAATTTTTGAAGAAATTTTCACAACTCAGAATCCAATTTTAATTGCAGGAATGGATTTAGGCGAGCACTATCTAGCCTGCTGCAGGCCATTTAATGCAGCGACAGCAGGCGGTTGGTCATAGCTTGCAGCAGACTGGATAGTGCTCACCATAGATTCAGGACACTCAAAAACCTGTATGGTACTTGAATTATGCAATTTTAACCTCATCTGTATAAGATTCAAAATTTTCATTTTGGAAAAAATGACCAAAAGAAGAGGACAAGAACGTCAATATTTAGACTACAGTAATAAGAATCAACACAGCTCTTGCAGGTACAAGAATGACTGTCTTGTCAAATTGATTACAGTAACTGTTATTTTCGAACATTCAATGAAACCAAAACAAATCGATAAATAAGCACATGGGGTACTTCCCAGCTCATAAAAATGTGGGGGCTTGAGGTAGATTCAGAGCAATGACTTGAAAGTAAGGACAAATAAATTTGAAAAGCAGGTTCGATCAAGTAAGGACAATGGGAAGGCTGGGAACAAAGAAGTTTGGTGATTGTTAATTGAAATCTTAAATCACTGAAAAGAATGGTGACAGATGAGTCCAGTAAAGCAACGCCACATGCCACACAGTATTGAGTCAGGAGATGAAGGCTCCGTGCAACGATCATCTGTTGTGCCCCACATTTACATGAGGAGGAATGGAAGAGAGCCAGTCCTGTCTCAATCACTCAGCTGTTCAAAGTGGCAGTTAGTAACTATGGCATCATCGAGTTTTTTCCATAAGTGTTCCATGCATTTGGAATTTTCTACTGTACAGTCCTTTTGTGTTTGTATATTTGGAAGTTATGATAAGTATAAGAGATATTAAGAGACAACTTTTGTATTTATGTGGACTATCATCTATGTTTTTTCTAGATTGAAAGAGGATGAGACAAGTATACTATCTAGATTGATTTTATGGACGTAGTTCAAAATTCGAAATAAACAATTATACAAAAAAGAAATATAAAAGGTAACTAGTAGCTAATGCATGAATAACTTGTAGTTCATGCTTGTATAACGTGTAGTTCATGCATGGATAAGAGGTAGTGACATATAACCCATTTAACTAAAAGAAGATAACATGTAGCTCACGAAGTGATTACAACTAAGTATGGAGAACAAGCAACAAATAATTTGTTCATGGTACTTAACTTATGATTCACCAACCAAAATTAAGTGACTCTACTAGTTGAGTATTACAAGTTTTTTTGTTTTTTAAATGCATATAAAAGTGATAAGTATTTTGAAAAATCTTTGTAAAGGGATTTTTTTCTTTCTCCAATATTTTTATTGGAAATGTGTAATTTGTTAAATCTTAAGTAAAATAATTATTAGTTTAATGTTTCAAATATGTTTGAAATAACATATATTTATTAGAGTGACCGTCCTTTTGGTTTGTTTATTAGAGTAATCAACTACTTCACATTAACCAGGGTTATCATTTTTAAGTTTTGTTATAGCATGATTAGAGTAAGATAGTTAAACTAGCACAAGCACATACATAATTGTTGTGTATGTGCTATATAGTTAAGTGTTCTCATATAGCATCATTAGAGTAAGATAGTTAAATTAGCACAAGCACATAAATAATTGTTGTGTATGTGCTACATAGTTAAGTGTTATGTATATGAGAAGGATGTGGTTTTAGGTGGTAACCTTGTTGACATCTATGAGAAATGTAGAGAAAAGTTTCTTAATTTTTAAACAATTAATCTTGCCATGTGGTAACTTTGTTGACATGTATGAAAACTGTAGAGGAATTTTTAAAAACATACCTAATTTTTAAACGATATAATTTATGTTTGAATCAAATAATGACATGTCTAAATAATAGGAGATAAGAGATAAGGCTTCGTGCAACTGTTGTGTTCCACATTTATATAATGAGAAATGAAAGAGAACCAGTGCTGTATCAATCACTTAGCTGTTCAAACTATGGCATCGTCCAGTTTTGTGCATGTGTGTTTTATTAATTTGGAAGTACTTTTGTGTTTTCATATTTGGAAGTTGCGATAAAATCAAAATCTGTTCAAAATAAAATCATGAAATGACAAGTTTTTTATTTAAAATTTATGAAAATACATGCTACTTAAATATTCCCAATGAGTTTTTATTTTTTATGAGTTTTGTTCTTTTGCACGAGAATCCTATATTGAGTCGATTTTATTTTATGGATTAATTTTAATTTATTAAATATTTTATAAAAATAATTTTTTATTAAAATATTTTAATAATATTATATTGCGGAAAAATATTTTATTTAAATATTAATAAATTTTAGATTAAATTATATTTATGTTAATAAATAAAATATAATATTTATATCTAAAATATAATTAATTATTTTGTAAATTATTAAAAAATTACTTTTTATTATATTAAATTTTATTTTTAAACTCTTAATTAATATTATTTTAAAAATTTGTTGCAATAATTAATGAATACTCACTCAAGGAAAATCAAGTTGTACCAAGTTATTTGGTTGTAGTTTGGGTGGTTGAGAGGAATGATTGTTGCCATCTTAATTATTGTGTGACATGATACTTTTATTGAGCCCCTATTATAATAACATTAACAACATTGCAACTCTCTTCTTTACCATATTTTAAATGTTTAAAAATTATTATAAAGTTCATAATTGTATTGTGAATAAATGATTAATGAAAAGTTATTTATCAATTAATATAAAAATACTATTTTATGGTTTACTCAACTCGTTTTCTTTCCATTTTATGGTTGGCTTTGAACAATTCGACAAATTTCCATAATGTTTTTAAATTTAAGAATAGTGAAAGTTCAATTTAGATAGTGAGAATTCAATTTTGTTATATCATATTAAAAGATTATTATAAAATTTGTAGTTATATTATGAATAAATGATTAATGAAAAGTTATTTATTAATTAATATAAAAATAAAAAGATAGTGTCTAATAATATAATGTTATTAAATCAATGTTAAAATTTTTAAAATGATTATTAAATAATTAAATATTTGTTATAGTTTTTGAAAACAAAACTATATTTGCAATACATATAAAAACCTAAATTTAAAAGAAAATATGTTTATTGAGGACTTTTTGGTTGATATATGTCTTTGATCTTCGTTTGGAGAGTGAAGCTCTGGGAAAGTCCTAATACCAGTTGATATAACATATTGAAGTCTACTTTCATTTCGACATGTCCTAAAACTTTGACATGCCAGAACAATTGATAATTCAACATTTTTAGCCTTTTGAGTATCCACATGACAAAATAATTTGATGTTGAAATGAGAAGAAGCTACTTAAATATACTCGATTGTCTTAGAACTCCTCTTTTATGCTTGATGCAAATAAGAAAATTCATAAGGGATACATTAACTTGGATAACTGTGGCCCTCCAATAAAGTTCCATGGGTAAACCTTGTCCTCAAGATTACCATTTCATCCAAGAGATGTCTAGGCTATGGGTAACCACAAAGAACAAGATAAAAAAACCTCCTATTAATTCCCAATCCTCTAAAAATAGTAAGACAAGCACAGACCCTAGATCTCTCTACCAAAGGAGAAACTAGGGAAATAATCTAGAAAGAGCAAGGAAAAACCTCCAAATACATAGGCATAAATCAAGATCTATTTCTATTAAAATCCCACCAACTCCATCTTGTCGCCCTTAATCATTGAATATGAGCCTCATATTAACTGACTAAAAAAAAGGTAAAGGAACAACCAAAGGTTAATTCCCATCACATCACCCTTAAACCATTGCATACCTTGTCTATCATTTCCATAGATATGATACATTCGTTGGCTATTGTGCCCAGCATTTACATAACGAGGAATGAAAGAGAATCATTCATGTATCAATCATTGAGTTGTTCAAGCTATGGTATCATCTAGTTTTGTGTATGCATGTTTCATTAATTTCGAAATAGTTTTAAATATAGTCTTAATAAGTTTATTTTTTTAAAATTAGTTTTGCTCCTTTTGTATATTATAATAAACGAGAATCCTTCACCACATTTTTTTAATATAATGATTTTATTGGATTTTATGAATTTATTTTTTAATTTTATTAAATATTTTATAAAATTAAATTTTTTATTAAATATTATTTTTTATATTTTAAATTTATTTTTTTAATAATATTATATATATATATATATATATATAATTTTAATATAATTTACTAATTAATAAATTATTATAAAATTAATTTATTATTATATTATATTTATTTTTAAACTTTTAATCAATATCATTTCAAACATTTATTACACAAATTATTAATTGAGGCTCACTCAATGTTGAAAGTTATTTTCAATAACATTAACAACATTGCAACTCTCTTCCTTGTAATCTTTTTAATGTTTCTCATCTCTCCTTAACTCTCTTCCCGTTACTCATCTCTCCTTACTCTCTTCCTTATAATCCTTTTAATGTTACTCATCTCTCCTTAACTCTCTTCCCGTTCTCATCTCTCCTTCCTTCCATTTTTATTGTTTATGGTTGGCTTTGAACAATTCAATATTTCCATGATATTTTTAAATTTAAAAAAATTGAAAATTCAATTTTGTTGTAATATGTTATAGTCAATTATTATAAAGTTTTTAGTTGCATTATGAGTAAATGATTAATGAAAAGGCCATTTATCAATTAATATAAAATAAACAGATAGTGTTTAACAACATAGTTTTAAATACATTTAAAATTTAAAATTTAAAATGATTATTAAATAATTAAATATTCATAATAGTTTTGAAATTTAAAATGACTATTAAATAATTAAATATTCATAATAGTTTTGAAAACAAAAGTAAAAAGTTCATTAGTATATAATTTAATAAATTGAATTATAACTAAATAATTCTTGTAGTACATATAAAAACCCGAATTTAAAAGAAAATATGTCTACTAAGGACTTCTTGCTTGATATATGTCTATGGAGCTAATTCTAATGATGCATTATCATTTTCCAAATCTTCATGCATTTGTTGAACTATTTCCTAGTTATTGACTACTGCTCATCTCACCCAATGGAAATATTTGGAAAATAAGCAAGAGAGTGAGAGCTCTTGGCTTGTCCTAAGACCGGTTGATATAACATGTTGAAATCTACTTTCATTTTGGCATGTCCTAAGACTTTGATGTGCCATAACAATTGATAATTCAACATTTTTATCCTTTTGAGTATCCAAATGAGATAATTATTTGATGTTGAAATGAGAAGAAGCTACTTGAAGATCCTTGATTGTAATAACACAACTCCTGTATGGTTGATGCAAATCAAAAAATTCACAGGGGATACACTAACTTGCATACCTACGGCCCTCCAATAATTTTCCATGGGTAAACCTTGTCCTCAGAATTACCAAATCATACAAGAAATGCCTAAGCTATGGGTAACCACAAAGAACAAGATCGAAAACCTCGTACTAATCCCCAATCCTCGAAAAATGGTAAGACAAGAATAGACCCTATAATCATCTACCAAAGGAGAAACTAGGGGAATAATCTAGAAGAAGCATGGATAAACCTCCAAATACATAGGAAAAAAATAAGATCCCTCTATATTAAAATCCCACCAACTCCATCTTGTCTCCCTTAATCATTGGACCCGACCTCATATTAAGGAGTAAAAGAAAGGTTCAAAGGCACAATCAAATCTTAATGCCCATCACATCACAATTAAACCATGGCACCACTTATCGATCATTTCCATATATATGATACTTATAACTTTTGCAAAGCTTATTATCATGGAAGATATGAAATTATAGTGCCCCCCCATGACCCCACAATTTATACATAGTATTCCTTTTAACAAAACACTTTATTTTCCATTAAGCTTTCAAAGTGGTTAAAGGTATTTAATGCCTGGAAAAATTTAATAGATTTGAATCTTTTCACCACCCCTTGTGTTATTTTTATCAATATATAGAGGATTTATGTTCGAGATAATCTTGGTTTCACATTTGTCATTTTATGATTGAAGGATCTCTAAGAACAATTGAGATTTTGATTCTTTTTGATTTTAGAATGACTAGTGCCTTGAATAGAGCTAACACTTTTGCTTGATTGTTGGTGTATTCTCCTATGTCCTAGACACAAATTAGTCCAAATTTCCTTTCAGGTCATAGACACCCCCCTACTCCTACCACTTCTCATCATTCTTTTAATAGTACTCATATTTCCCTCTTTCCATTTTATATTGAAAACCTTATATATTTAACAATTCAATATTTCCATAAAATTTTTAAACATGCACATCATTTTGATTGATGGTTTAAAAGGGACGGTGAGAGTTAAATTTTGTTGTATTATGATAAATATTAGTATAAAGCTTGTGATTGCATTGTTGGTAAAATGATTACCCGAGGTTGACTTAATGTTGACATTTACTTTCAATAATATTAACAACATGCAACTCTCTTTCTTATAATGGTTTTAATGTTACTCATCTCTATTGTTTTCCAATTTATATGGTGGGCTCCATATCTTGAATAATTTAATATTTCCTTGAATGTTTTGAACATACACATCATTTTTGTTTGGTGATTCAAAAGGGATGTTGAGAGTTCAATTTTTGAAAAAAATGTGATATGTTTTGTTTCGAGAAATAGTAAGTTTGTTATAGCCATTAACTAGAGATGGATATAGTATTTGTTTTTAGTGTGACATGATGTCCCATATTTTAATAGGTTGTGGATGCTCAACATTTAAGTTAATAGGAAGCATATCATTGATAATTTCTTCTATAATATTTTTGAAGATAGATATTAACTATCAAGGATTTCAATAATTGGTCAAGACTGGGTGGTCATACTCTCCCCATTAAAGTTCAATTCATCCCAAGAACATGGTATGTTCCATCATGTACAATAGTGACATCATCATGGCCACTAAGTCAAGTTGAGCATAGGATTATCTATTCAATGTGACATGACACCCCATTTTTTCAAACATGGTGAATACTCGACACTTAAATTTAGAAAAACATATTGGATGATTTATCCTAAATATAGATCTTTTCAATTGTGCAATAATATTACATTATACTAGCATAAGAAAACCCATAACTACCAAGAGCTATAAGAAAAGAATTGATGGAAAGTCTAGTTATCGCCAATGTAATCAATTATTGGATTAATAAATTCTATTTAAAAGTATATTTTAATGAACTTTTTTATTTATTGAAAAAGTCAATATATTGATTGACCTTAAAAGGAGTCTAGGATTCAATCAACATTCATAAAAATTGTTAGAGGTTCCAACCTATATAATAATGCCCAATATTTCTCTTAAACATTGGTCTTCTGAGTCTCTTTTTGATGAAGTATCATTCTAATGACCTAGCATAAATGAAAGGTGGGAATGAAGAGCATATGGGAGGGAAGTGACAAGGAAAATATTTGTCATCCACTCCAATTGGACACCAACCATTCATATAAATAGTCTGAGGTAGGTGGGATGGGGATACCACATGAATGCATTACGACTTGTGGGTTATTGATCCCCAACCCAATAAAAAATAAGTAGTGTCCCATAGAGATTTGAAAAAAGGTTATGGAGAGGGTGCTTGAAAGCCAAAAATATAATGAAGGGTAATGTGGAGATAGGGGTCATCAAAGATTGAAGTAAGTAGTTGATGGATAAAAGGTGGAAGGATAATGTTTGGTTATGTGGTAGCCTAATTTGGGAGGAGATCAGATTTATGTAGCAATTAGTTGGTAGAGGTTAAAGAGAAAATTTTCTAGTAGAGGAAAATAATAGGAGAAGCTGTGAAGTAAAAGAGGACTCGACCCATGATCAAGCTTTTATTGGAGAAAAATACCTTCTCCATAGCATAATTCTCCTACCTAGTAACCTAGACCTTGACTTTGTGACTCTATTGGGCCAAAGCTCACTCATATTGACCACCTAAGTCACCCTAAAGCTTACTTATATACTCTAAGGATCCTAAAATACCTTATCTACCTTTTTTAGAACTCACGAGGTCTATTTTGGCATATGAGGAAAAATTCCTTCAATTAGGGATTATTTTTCTTTATTTTAGGGTCCCAAATTGCAATTTTGAGCTACGGAGTGAATATGGGCACTTTACTCCACTTTTCAAAGACTCCATGCACCTCTCTTTTAGTTATTATGAAATAATTCCTCCCTCCTTAAGTGATTTTAGGGTTTTTCATGTTCATTAAGTTAGTTAACTGAGCATCCTTCAATTAAAACTAGTGCTTGTGAAGTCATGAGTCAGTGTAACTCAATTAAGGAGAGTAAGCATGGATAACTAAGGGTTCTTAGCTCTAGTTAAGCTTGAATAGACTCTCTTACAATGGATGACCAATTTGAGTTGTCTCTTGACCTAATTCGAATTTCCTTCCTTTAAATATTTTTCACCTCCATTCATTCATGTTAATTAAATACATCATTCTATTATTCCTATCCGCTTCTAGTTTTTTGTGTAATGACCTATGTTAAATCATTTGTTACATGATTAGTTGTTTGTTGATTTGATTTTCACTCCATATGTCTTTAGTTTATCTTCCTAGATCTATACTTTCAAATCTCTTATGGTACCAAAGCAGTACGTGTACTAAACTCGTTAGTGTACTAGTGATATTTTTGGTAGGAATTAAGCTTTCGTAGGTTCAAGAAGGGATTTTGAAGCCATCAAAAGGATTTTTCATCCACCAAAGAGCTCTTATGAAACTCATTTTTAACCATTAAGGTGCTCATCTATAACCATCCAAGTGATCATTTGCATCCATCAAAGAAGTGCATTTGCATCCATTGAAGGAGTGATGATTTATAACTATCAAAGAAGTGCATTTGGAGCCACCAATGAGCTCATTTTTATCCATCAAAGAGTGCTTTCAAAACCATCGAAGATATCATTTTCATACATGGATCTCCTATCTCCCCAGCTCAGTTGCTACATAGTTTGTATGCTAGATCCAGTCTTGTTGAAGGAGGCCCCATAATCTTCACAACATATGTCATACAAGGACATATTCAAATACATTTAAAATATGAAAGAGGCTCCATAAACTTCACCACATATGGATTAAGAGGACATCTGCACATCCATGATCGACCACTTAGCTGAGGAAGACCCTTTTATAGGCCTGGAAGAAGAGGTAGTCTGCAAATTTATTTTAGCCATTGGAGAACTTGACCCAAATCAAGTTCAATTTGAAGAAGCCATTGGAGAGCTTGTCCCAAATCAGGTTCTTGTGGAATAAGACCTACAGAAAGTATTCTCATTCTCCATATCTACAGTCTTTGTGTAATGTCCCCATTTTATAGGCTCCATGATAATTCCCCTAACCCATTCATCCCCATGGGTTCAAGAAAAAATAAAATAAATTAGCTAGGAATAATATTAGTCCATGGTCATTTAATTTAATTAAATGACAGTTTATAGAAATGTTATAGTCTTAAAATGTAAATATTTTATTATCATTTAATTTTGTTATGAGTGATTAATGCATAGGAGGGCCCAAGAGGGTGCATGGATTTTATTTGGCCTTCTAATATGTTTCCAAATTAAAATTAGAAAAAAGAAGCACAAGGAAAGGTGTTAGTGAAAAGAAGGAAACTAGAAGAAAAGAAGAGAAAAAGTAGAAAAGATGGAAGGCAACAACAAATCCAGGGAAACTCAAAAAATAAGGAAAGTAGTAATAAAAGCATGAAAGTTCTCAAAAGAAAAAAAGAAAGAAGTTTCTTGATTTGTGCAACTCAATAAAGATTAGAAACAACCAACTAAATCTACAAGGTCGAAATTTAGCTAAGGATGGCACATTAGTTGAGATAAGGAGGGTCCACATGAGCTAGCACTTACCAAAAGACTTCTCAAGCATGATTGGTTCAAATTCCTAGAAAGCATAGCATAAAAGAAGGAAAAAAC
This sequence comes from Larix kaempferi, assembly GCA_027924585.1. Classification (NCBI taxonomy): domain Eukaryota; kingdom Viridiplantae; phylum Streptophyta; class Pinopsida; order Pinales; family Pinaceae; genus Larix; species Larix kaempferi. Next base: position 18,705,813 of record BSBM01000023.1, on the reverse strand, counting down.
AAGCCAACTGAGGTTAATAAAATAAGTATGAGAGATCCATTTCACATCTTTTGATCATTTTTTCAATTTGAATTGATGAGCTCTGTAGCTTCTCAATTGACTTGGGAGGTGTTCCCATTGTCACCAACTGGGAGAAGCACCCCTGCTGTCAATGTGCTAGTTCATTCTTCAGCTAGAGTTGAGTATAATGGCATTCAACCATTTTCATTGAGTTTATTTTAGTTTTTCTCAACCATTTTGTAGGCCCAGTACGTTCTAGTCAGTTTGCCAAGTTCCATTTAATTCAAGCTCTCTCTTCTCTCTCTCATTTCTTATGCTACCTTTCCAATTGGAGGAGAAAGCTTGGGGAATTGCACCCTTTGTGTTATGGATGTTGTTCCAATCAACATATGATATGTAATCATTTCCATTTTATTAATAAAATACATTCCAATACTTCCATGCTGCAGGTTACATGCTTTTCTTCCAAATGTAATTGAACCCATGCTCTTTCCAATGCATATTTTGACTAGTTTTCAGTATTGAGTTAGCAAACTGACTTCTGGGAATCCATTTTCTATTATGTTAGTTGTCTTGGATTCTTGAGACAATTTTGAACTCAATCCCAGCCCTGGTTCATAGTTTTGGGAGGGTTAGAGAATGGTTGGGTCGAATTCAAAGTTAACTAGCTGAGCTGTCATTATAGTCTACAAATATTCCTAGTCTTCCAAAATATGCTAGTTTGTCCCCAATATCAGTATTATTGTTTCCCTAGATGGTTGGGTTTAAACACAGGCCAGACACCTTCTTATTGCACCCCAATCTTGTGGAAAGGATCTACTTTGCATATGCTAGTGTACCCAGGAAGCCTTGGAGTAGACTTCAACGATAGCTGATTTCGAAACATAAATGGTACTAGTACATTGTGGAAAGGATTCATAAGCAATTTTAGCCCTATTTTTTTCTATTGACTCTTGTCCTTACTCTGGTAAGATCCAAGAAAGTCCAATTGTGAATTTTGGGTGGGTTTAGCTGTGCTAGAACTAGTTCATAAATCCTAGTCCAATAACTAGTTTTCAAGTCTTGCAATTTTTTATGATTTAAATTTTTGTGATTTAAGCTAATATTCTCAGAATCTGATCGGAAGCTATTAAAGTGGTATTAGAGCACTTTCCTCTACTCCCGTGGAAATAAATCTCTTAGTTGAAGAAGATTACAGACCACATCCTCTGACAATGAAGAAATTGCAACTATGAGAGTGATTTCTAGTGATGATGATTGGGAATTGGATGTAAGGGAAGAGTGCTTCCCCGATGAATGTGAAATTTACATTGACAGAGGATTTGAAACCACAAGTTTATTTTTACATGTTTCACATGAGGAGTATGACTCGTTATTTGACTACTCCTACATATATGACAGGTTGCATATTCCACCAATGGCTAGACTAGTAGAAAGAAAGGAGCCCCCTTTGAAGGAGTCTCTCAAGAAAAATGATATGACACTCCTAGATCTTGGGAGGAGTGTGCAACATCTTAAAGAGACCTTAACATTACCATCGGAAATGAGAAGTCTAGAGAGATTCTTCTTTGGTTTGTCTCAAAGGAAAGACTCCTTTTTTTTTCAAGGAGGTGGTATAAGCAACAATGAATCTACAGTGGAGAATCAACCTTTAGAGGAGCATGAAGAGTGCAGAAATCAACATAATTGTGGAATCCATGATGATGAAGAAACCACAATCCACTTGGAGGATGATGACAAAGAAGTAAAAGTAGCACAAGACCAAGAAAAAGGTGATGAAGTTGTGAACAATGTGGAAAGAGTTTCCTATTTGATGAGAATTTTTGGATCCTCTTCAGGAAGAGCCTCCAAGAATATTGATCCCAAGTCAACCAAGGAGGAAGCTTCATCATTTTTCTTGGAGAAGAAATATCTAAAGACAAATCATCCACCAAAGGAGAAGATAAACAATCTTCCAAAAGAAGAACCGTGTGGTTCCTCTGGTGAATGCATTGAGCAAAAAGAAGAAAGCACCATGCTAAGGTATGTAGGTGTCAAGGATGAATGTGATGCTACGGATTCACACCACGAGCAATATGATAATATATTGAATCCCTTAGAGATAATGCACGAAGCTCTTCCAAATGAAGGTTGTGCAAGGAATAATCTTGATGGGAAATGACAATGTGCAATAGAAGACCCAACAACAAATCATGAGGTTGTTGACAGAATGGGAGAAGAATCTACTGCTAGTTTCTTTGTTGGAGATTTCAAGATCACTGCAAAGGATATTGATTCGGTTGATGGTGGTGAGACATATTTTGGATCAGATACAAAAGAAGAAAATAATTTAGATTTCCTGTCACCACTTGAGATTCCTAGTGAATCATATGACAAGCACCCATCAATTGGATGAACCAAAAAGTATGGTGGAAGGAAAGACCATCATAGTTATACCACATGAGGAGGAAGACATGATACAAAGGTATTGCCACATTTCTGATTTTTGTATCCCTTTGTTTCATTTTGAGATGGAAGCCACTTACAGTGAGAAGGTTGGCATGGTTGAGTCCTTTTGTATGGAGGTTCAAATTTTTGGTGTTAACTATGAAGGTAATAATGGAGATGAATCATTGTAGGAGCATGAGTCACTGCAAGGTGACATCAATGGGGAAGGAAGATGTGTAGAAGAGGTTGCTGCAAGATATAGTTCCCATGAATATGAATATATTGCAGTTGGGAAATATGAACAAGGGTCAAATTCTCAGTCACCACCCGAGATTCATCATGAAGTTGATCAAAAGAAGGAAGAAGAGGATGTTTTTCCTCAAGAACCACATTTTATTACAAGGCCTATGAAGATGAGTGAAGGGAAGATCCATGAGGCCTTGAACTTTCTGCATGATACTACTGCATGGGTGTCAAAATCCTGTTGGAGAGCTACATCGATGGAGGAGCCATCGTCCATTGAAGACTTGGATACCATTCGGAAAGCAATGATAGAGATCAGGAGTAATTTTCTACATTTTCTTTCTGATAGAGATCATTTATTGGATCTTGTGGAGATGTATCATAGTGCTTCATTGGAACATGAAGAAGATGTTAACAAGCGCACTCACGTGTTGAAGAACACCCAGTATTTTTTGAGGTGTGATCTCAGTGCACTTCAAGAATCTGAGCACCAGATTGAGCAGCTTGATGAGAAGTTGCAAGGATCACCTTTCAAATCCTACATTGTAGATAGTCATTCTCATATGGCTGATTGCATTCAAGGTGTAGAGGAGGAAATTCATGTAATGGTGGAACATGAAGTACATTCTGATTTACATGTTCTTGGGGAGTTTAAATTTAAGCAATATGAATGCCAAGCACCTGTTCTTTTCCAAAGAGATTATGAGTTGCCTCTAGGATATTGTTGCACAGTTTTGGAGGAGGCACATGATCTCACTATAGTTGATCCAACCTCAAGTATGATGGATGACTATTGTAGAGAGTTGGTTCACTATTATCCATCTCACACACATATGGAAGCCAACACACATAGGGATGAAGATTGGGTAAATAGATTCTTTCTTTTGGTGCCACATGAGGAGAAGGAGGATCCCACACTCTTTATTGATTACTTGATGGTTAGACCTTGGGGCTTGAAAAGAGCACCAGTCCCTTACTAGTTTGATGAGACGCAACAAAGGCATCTATCTGATGTATCCATCATGCATAGCAGTACATGGGAGTTCCACTTGATCCAGTTAGGTGGAACAAGTAGAAGAGTGATGAGTTGTTTCACCAGAGCAAATATGACACATGGGGAAGCTACAAGATTTCCATTTGGATCATTAAGATGGAATGTTTATTCATCCACTGATTGGGTGGATATATACATGAGGGAGTTGAGTACCCCAAGGGGTAAGTTTATTTTTTGCATAAGTGGAGAGTTTAATGACACACCATTCATATTTTGTGAGAATTTGCATGGGAATATATGGTTTCTATGTGATGTCTTCAGTATACCTAGATGGACATGGGATTGTCACCTATGTCTTCTGGATAGCAATGATGCTAGTTGCAGTGCTAGTTTGCACATGGCACATAAGGAGTTTCATAGTTGGTTGGAGAGACTCACAGAGGTTCGGTTTTGCATTAGGAGTGATAAACTTCCAGTGTGGTTGTGGGATCTTGGTATCCTACATGATGATAGATCCTCCCTGATGGTACTGATATTTGGGACCATGCAGTTTAGGCAGTGGTATCCTGGCATTCCTTGGAGTATCAGGTTTCCACCTAAGACAGTGCCATTGTATGACATGCATAAGTGGAAGTGGGATCCAGGAATTGATGGATGATTTTAGTTTGCATTGCTGTATGGAGAAATGCAACATAAGAAGTGGGACCTTGGGATCATTTTTAGAGATCCAGTTATAACTAGAGTAGCGTAGTAGCAACATGGTGGCACTTCCATTGAGTTCAGTTGGAATTTGGAATTCCAATGCTTTTCAAGTTCAACTACAGATCTTAAATTGCTTGAGGACAAGCAATATTGGGAGGGGAGGACCGTAATGTCCCCTTTTTAGAGGATCCATGATAATTCCCCTGACCCATTCATCCCCATGGGTTCACAAAGAAATAAAATAAATTAGCCAGGAATAATATTAGACCATCGTCATTTAATTTAATAAAATGACACTTTGTAGAAATTTTATAGTCTTAAAATGTAAATATTTTATTATCATTTAATTTTTTTATGAGTGATTAATGCATAGGAGGGCCCAAGAAGGCACATGGAGCTTAGTTTTCCTTTTAATATGTTTCCAAATTAAAATTAGAATAAATCAGCACAAAGCAAGGTGTCAGTGAAAAGAAGGAAACTAGAAGAAAAGCAGAGCAAAAGCAGAAAAGATGGAAGGAAACAACAAAAGCATGGAAACTCAGAAAATCAAGAAAGTAGTAATAAAAGCAGGAAAGTTCTCAAAAGCAAAAAAGAAAGAATTTTCCTGATTTGTGCAACTCACGAAATATTAGAAACGACCAACTAAAGCTACAAGGTCGAAATTTAGATAAGGATGGCACATTATTTGAGATAAGGAGGGTCCACATGAGCTAGCACTTACCAAAAGACTTCGCAAGCAGATTGGTTCAAATTCCTAGAAAGCAAAGCATGAAAGAAGGAAACAACAAGCCAGCTGAGGTTAATAAAAGGAGTATGAGAGCTCCATTTCACATTTTTTGATCATTTTTGCAATTTGAATTGATGAGAACTGTAGCTTCTCAATTGACTTGGGAGGTGTGCCCCTTGTTACCAACTGGGAGATGCGCGCCTGATGTCATTGTGCTAGTTGATTCTTGAACTAGAGTTGAGGAGAATGGAATTTAGCCATTGTCATTGAGTTTATTGCAGTTTTTATCAGCCATTTTGTAGTCCCAGTACGTTCCATTAAGTGTTCCAAGTACCATTTAATTCAAGCTCTCTCTTCTATCTCTAATTTCTCATGCTACCTTTCCAATTGGAGGAGAAAGGTTGGGTAATTGCACCCTTTGTGTTATGGATGTTGTTCCAATAAAAATATGATGTGTAATCCTTGCCATTTTATTAATAAAATACAGTCCAAGACTTCCATGTTGCATGTTACACATTTTTCTTCCAAGTGTAATTGCACCCATGCTCTTTCCATTGAATATTTTAACTAGTTTTCAGTATTGAGTTAGCAAATTGACTTATGGGAATCCAGTTTCTATTATGTCAGTTGTCTTAGATTCTTGAGACAATTTTGAACTCAATCCCATCCCTAGTTCATAGTTTTGGGATGGTTAGAGTCCATTTGGGTTGAATTGAAAGTTAAATAGCCGAGCTGTCATTATAGTCTACAAATATTCCTAGTCTTCCAAACTTTACCAGTTTGTCCCCAAATATTAGTATTATTGTCAACTTAGCTGGATGGAAAGGATATTTTTCATATGCTGGTGTACCCAAGAATCCTTGGAGTAGAATTTAGCGACAGCTGATTTCGAAACATAAATGGTCCTAATATGTTGTGCAAAGGATTCTTAAGCAATTTTAGCCCTATTGTTTGTTGTTGACTCTTTTCCTTACTTTGATCAGATCCAATAAATTCCAATTGTGAAGTTTGGGTGGGTTTAGCTGTGCCAGAACTAGTCCATAAATCCTAGTCCAATAACTAGTTTTCAAGTCTTGCAGTTTTTTCTAATTTAAAGTTTTGTGATTTAAGCTAATATTATCAGAATCTGACATGAGGATATTACACTTTCCTCCTACAATTCACTAATTTACTCACAAAAATATTCAAGGGATTTCCTCCATTCCAAGCAAGGACTGGTCAAGAAACACCATTAAAGCACTTCAAAGTGTTTGGATCTCGTGAATGGGATCACATGCACCTTAAAAGAAGGAGGATTTCACAAAGGTTTGTAGGGATTTTCGCAAATCCTTTTACCGATCAATAGTTCACCCAGTTGAGAGATTCTATGGGAGTAAAGGAATTTTATGAGGAGGATCCTTAAAGTCTTCTTTTCACATTCTCTTTTATGGGGGAAGGGGTGTTTCCCACTAGGTTTTTTCCCTCATTCCCAGTTTACAGAGAATTTTTTGTGTGCATGGGTACCTAATATGGCTACAAATTGTCAGGACCCATTTTCATTTTTAATTTATTTATTTCACCTAATCAAGCTTAGGGGGGGCGGTGTTGGAGAAAAGTACCTTCTCCATAGCAAAACTCTCTTACCTAGTAACCTAGACCTTGATTTCATGACTCCAGTGGGCCAAATCTCACTCATATTGAACACCTAAGTCACTCCATATCTTACTTATAAAATATAAGGCTCTTAAATTACTTTATTTGCCTCTTTTAGAAGTCATGAAACCTATTTTGGCATATGAGGGAGAATTCCTTCAATTAGGGATTATTTTCCTTGATTTTAGGGTCCTACATTGAAATTTTTAGTTATGGAGTGAATCTGGGGAGTTTACTCCACTGTTTAGGGACTCCATGCACCTTTTTTTTATCTAATGTGAGAACATTATGCCCTCCTTGAGTGATTTTAGGGTTTTGCATGTTCATTCAGTTAGTTAACTAAGAATCCTTCAATCATAACTAGTGGTTGTGAATTCATGAGTCAGTATAACTCAGTTAAAGAGAGTAAGCATGGCTAACTAAGGGTTCTTTGCTCTAGTTAAGCTTGACTAGACTCTCTAACATTGGATGAGAAATTCAAGTTACCTCTTGAACTAATTCAAATTGCCTTCCTTTAAATATTTTTCACCTCCATTCATTCAAGTTAATGAAATGAATCATTCTATTCTTCCAATTTGCTTCTAGTTTTTTGTGTAATGATCTAGATGTTAAATCATTTGTTACATGATTAGTTGTTTGTTAATTTGATCTTCACTGAATATCTCTTTAGTTTATGTTCCTAGATATAGATGTTCAAATCTCATAGTTTGAAGGGCACCTTTTAAATTCAAGTTGAAGGGTATATTTTCACTTAAATCTTTCCTAGTCAAAAGTCGTAAAAATAGTTGTACTTCACTTGAAAAGAGTAAGTTAAATACGTTTAAAAAAATAAAAAAATGAAATAAAATATTGGTTTTGCAATTTTTTTTTCGAATATAAAAGGTTAAAGAACCGCCTAATAAATAAGTAATGATTTCAATAGAAAGTAATAATAAACATACTTTAAAATTTCAAATATAACCTTCACACGGGTTATATGTATAATGGAAAAAAAATCATAAACTTTGATCGATGACTTGTGTGCTTCAAGATAATTTCAAAGTGTTAAATTAGTAACATAAAGCTTTAGACAATGCCAAAATCAAACGTTTTTGTGGACACCCATCTAAGAGAGTATTTTTTTTTGTGTATCCATATTATATAAGAACAATGCATTCATGATTAATATTTTGAGCACATCACAATCATGCTTAACCATGGAAGTCATGTTCAATGTAGATCTCATTAGATAAGAAGAAGGAGTTGAAGTTGATCTTGAGGCCTTTGTTGAAGGGTAATAATTCTAGAAAAATAGTGTAGAGCCATGAACCGAGCCTACTTGCTTTATAGGGATCTAGGATCATGCAAATGTAGCATGAATGCATCCATTTCTTATTACTTGAATAAGATTCCAGCGGTCTAGAGATTTATAAGACCGATTCAAGCACAAGCTAAAGGAAATTACTTATCAAAGCCACCAAATATGTTATTATTATTAAGCTTATTGATTCTTTGCATTATCTTTTAAACCATGCAAAAATGTGTGATAAAGTGGATACTAGAACATAATCCCTAATGCATAGATATAATGATAAGAAGAATTGTGTTACCTTCTCCATATATTTCTTAAGAATCTTATCCAGGAATAAAAAATGTTGTTGAAAGCATTAACGTTTTAAATAACATGTTCCATTGATCTTGGGCTTGGGATAAGGTTGAGGGAAACAAAGTTATGAGGCATTCTAAAAATATTTGATACATAAAGTATCATCACATTGATGTAAATGTGTCAATATATAATTCGTCATCTATTTTGGTGGTTTATAGGTGGAAAGATTGGATAAATTGGCTTGTAGGGTCGATTTTAGGGGCAAGTCTTACTTTGGAGATTTTGGGTCCAGAACATTTCAAGGTTCATTTGAGGTCAAAAGTACATGAAAAAAGTTCATGGTTGCTTGACATTTTTCTACACTCTGATAGATTTTTGACGATGCAAAGATCACCTTAATTGGAGCTCATATGAGGAAGTTATACCTCCCACAAATCAACCCATGCTATTGACCAACTGGTATGGAGTGGATTCCACGTCAACTCTCATTACCTATACATGTTGACTATATAGAACATTCTATAGGTCCAAAATCCTAACCCTAATTAGAAGTTGAGGCATGCAAAACCCTAAAAAACTAATCTTAGACGGCTCTCAAGATGTTAAATATCGGTCCACTAGAAGAATAAGGGGTTTCATTCTTATGGTATTATTGTATCGTTCCATAGCCAAGAAAGATCCATAGAGTGGATATTAAACCATAAAAGAGGAAGTAGGAGATCCTGTAGAGCTATATAGGCCATAGTGTTATAGGTAACTCCATAGAGAGTACCACTTTCTTTGTATTTGCATTGCATATTAGAGAATTAAAGAGCAAGGCACGGTGCTCACTTTTGGCTGGGTTTTTCCCCATAGTGGGTTTTCCCGAGGTATATCTTGTGTTGTTTTTCTCTATTTAATTTCCTTTCGGTTTCAATTTATTTTAGCATTTTGTGAGATTAAGATAACAACAATGAATCTTAAATCTTTAGTAAACACTGTATAAATAAGAGTTTCCATAAATTTGTAAGACCTATAACAATGAATTGGTACAATGGAATATGACAATTTACAGATCATATTGGTATGGAGAATATGAAGAAGAATTTATGAAGCTAGAAATACAATTCATTGATATCTTTCCCAATATGTCAATCCTCATGGAATCTCCAGAGAGGAATTTTAGACCTTCCAGTGAGTTTTGCGGATCTAACTCAGAGGCAAGCCTAGATAGGAAATTGGGTGACATTGAAGACCCATAAAAGGAGCTCAAAAAAAAGTTGGAGAAAGAGAAACAAAGTTCCAACAGCACCAATTCTTCCAAATATCTATTTAAAGTGGAAGAAAAAGTGTATATCAAGCCATATAAAGGTTAGATCGATGCTATTAATTTGAACTAGTAGTTGCAATAGTTAGAATTTTATTTTAGTGTCCATAACATAGAAGAGGGGAAAATATATCATTTTCTCAACTAAAGTTGAAGAGCGATGCCCTAACTTGATGATAAATCCACATGGATACACTTAGGTATTAGACTGGGAGGAATTTAAAGTCCTCATTATGTCCCAAGACTTTAAAGCCCTCATTAAATCCCATTCTTACCCTATTGAGTATGGAGAGGACCAATTGATGCATTGACATTACTTTAGTCGAAGGAAAGGGAAATGTTTACAAGAGTAATCTATGTGCCCTACATACGAATCATCGCAAACCCATTTTGCTTGAATTTATATTACAATGGACTCGTGTTTTTTCATTCTCTCTCACTGTGTATGCTTCTCCATATTAAGTCTTCCTCTCAACTTCCACACTGAATTCGGAGATGTTTCGAGTAGATGCAATGGTTTAGAATTTTTTTCTCATCCTGGACTGGATATCTAGTTTCCAATTGTCCCTTCTTAGAGAAAAAATTCTTGCCATTTCGATTCTGGTTCAAATGGTTACCATTTTCATAGCCATCATGGTTTGCGGGATCGTTACCATGCCATATTTATGGAGAAATACTCTTTTCATCTCCATATTTTATTGTTTCGGTAGTATTTTGTAAAAGAGAAGTCGACGGAGCCAAACCATCAATGACTTAGGGGCTCGGTCGGAGCTTAAAAGTTGTCCGAAGGCCGTGATTCTCCACTATTTATTCATCATATGACAGTTGAAAGGGGCTATGGATAAGAACCAGCATAGCTATTGCAGCTACAAGAAGAGAAACAATCGTGTTACTGCTCAAGTATTAATTGACTGAGCTATAATAAATATCCGTATTGTCAAATTGATTATAGTAAATGCTATTTTGAGCATTCAACAAAACCAAAAAAATTGATACATAAGCAGACGGGTTACTTCCCAGCTCATAAAAATGTAGGGGCTTTAGGTAGATTCATAGCAAATCCTACAGTGGTAGGGTAGTTGGCATTTGTGGAGGTTTAGTCACTACAGGTCAGTTGTTTAATTCATGTAGGTTAGGAGTTGAGGGTGGGAGCCATGACTCAGAAGGGAATTAAAATGACCCAAGTACGTCTGGGATGGCCCTCATGCTCATACAAAACTGGTGACAACATATTATGGGTGGGAAAATAGTTCTTCCATTCAACATAAGCATGTTGGATCAAGTTAACATCAACATTAATCTTTCCCACTGTCACGTCCCCTCCCCTCAATTCAACTAGCAGAGGGAACATGACAGATGAATGGGGTGCTAAAATTTTCCTCTGAGACAGTATTATCAATTTCATTTAAATTTAAATGTATGTGTAGATGCATAATAACAAACACAGAGGAAATAAATTCATCTCGCACACAAAGAATGCATATATTGGCATATTCAACACAATCATAACAATCAAATCATGCATAGATATAAGCTAACTCCCATGCTATTCACATGAATCTAATTAGATCATTCAAACTGGGTCATCTCATTCAATTTATCATAATTAACATTCATCCATAATACACAATTTTATCATAAATAAATAGTAAACAGTTATCCTTAATTGGAGTTGTCCAAGCAACTGGCTATGGGAGAGCAACGTTCCACCCTACCGTAGATCTCTGTCCAGCCTATATTATTTCAGCTAAGAGACCACCCCCGAGATAGGCTATGTATCGGCTGAGGAGAAACTACTCAGTCTCACTCACTACCATGGTCACATTCACTCATGTTAAGCCAACACACTATTAGAAAAATAGGATTGCAGAGCATTAACAATAAACAAGATGCAAATATAAATCACATAAACAAAATACAAGAGAGACACCAATATACGTGGTTCACCCAATTTGGTCTATGTCCATGGAGAAATTTCTACTCATTTCATTGTTATACCATCCAAAAAATGAAGGGATACAACCTGCAACACATTCGCTGCAACTTCCTCTTCACTCTCTATCAGTCTCTCTTACATGATCATAGAGGTCTTTACAATGCTACAATACACAGCCGTATTACAATGTCTTCCTTATAAATGGAAATTACCATGGGAAAATGCCACAAGCTACCCAATACCATGGGCTCGAAAATTGTTTTCCAACAAACAACCTCAAAAAATTCTTTATGGGTCGTTGTCTCCGAACCCCCATCGAGGGACCACTAGCCCCCGAACCCCCGTCAAGGGACCACTAGCCCCTGAACCCCCATGGGGGGGCGATTCCCCCCACACCCCCCTATTGGGATGAGTGTACAATCCAACTTCACACCATATAAAATTGGGGTACAAACATAGGTGAAACAACATCTCTAAATCAGGAAGATCAGGCTCCACAACCAACAATATCCCACTTGGATACTGATCACAGCAACTCTACCACTGCTGCACTTGCTAGACTATGTTATGAACCTTGGACCTCGAAAATTTATCATCTTCACATTCATGCTTGAAGGCCAACTGAAACTGAGAAGAACTCAGTTTCTCTTTGGTTACTACCTTTGTCAACATGTCTGCAGGATTCTGGCTAGTATGTATCTTTTCCAACTTCAAGAGTTCATCTTCCAGAACAAACTGTATGAAATGATACTTGAGCTGTATATGTTTAGTGTTAGAATGGAAGGATGATTTCTTTGCAAGATGAATGACACTCTGGTTTTCATTGTACAACCTGCTATTCCTTCCATTCTACAACCTCCTTCTTACCCAATTCCTCCATGAACCTCTGTAACAAAATCATCTCTTTACTAGCCTCTGTAGCAGCAACGTACTTTGCTTATGTTATTGAAAGTGAAACAACCTTTTGCAGTTTCGAAATCCAACTTACTGTTGTTCCACCTGCAGTAAAAACATACCTTGTGGTTCTCCTCCTGCTATCTTTATCACCTGCCATATTTTCATTAACATATCCTTGTAGAACAATGTCTGAACCTCCAAAACAGAATGCATGAGTGGTAGTACCTTACAAATACTTGAGAATCCACTATGCTTCCTTCCAATGTTCTTTACCTGGATTGTTCATATACCTTCTCACAAATCCCACTGCATGTGCATTATCTAATCTTGTGCACACCATGGCATACATCAAGCTACCAACTACTGACGAATAAGTGACCCTAGACATGTAGTCTATCTCTTCCTATGTCTTGGGACACATCTTATTTAGTTTGAAATGGATTTCCAAAGGTATACTGACTAATTTTTCATTCTACATTCTAGACCTCTCCAACACCTTTTCTATGTACTCACCATGAGACAATGTCAGTTTGCAATTTTTTCTATCTCTTGTTATTCTAATACCAAGGATTTTCTTTGAAGCACCCAAATCCTTCATCGCAAAAGAATTAGCTAACTTCCCTTTGAGCACATTTATATCCTGCATTTTATACCCTGCAACAATCATGTCATATACATACAATAACAAGATAATATATCTTCCATTATCTAGACTCTTGAAATAAATACATTGTTCAGAATGACATCTACTATAACCTTGTTCTGTCATAAACTTGTCAAATTTCAAATACCATTTCCTTGGAGATTGCTTCAAGCCATACAAGCTCTTCTTCAACCTACATAACAAATTCTCCTCCCCTTTGACCTCATACCCCTGTGGATGTTGCATATAAATATCTTCCTCCAAATCGCCATGGAGAAATCCTGTTTTTACATCTAACTGTTCAAGTTGCAAATATTCTACTGCCACTAGACTTAAAATAGTTCTAATAGAATTCAATTTAACAACAGGATAAAATATTTCATCAAAATATATACCTTTCTTTTGTGCAAACCCATTTACAACAAGTCCGTCCTTGTACAACTTCTTTCTTCCATCCTCTTCCTTCAACCCATAAACACATTTATTCTACAATGCTCTTTTACCTACAGGAAACTGAACCAAATCTCAAGTTTGGTTTCTTACCAATGAGTCCATCTCCTCATTCATGCCTTGCTCCCACTTCTATCTAGTTTCCACCTGTGTTGCTTCTTCACAGCATTCTTGTTCACCAAAATCAGTCATCAATAAATAATACATTGAAGGAGAGTATCATTCAGGGGGTCTACTTAACCTGGTAGATATTCTAACACTTGCAGGAGTTTGAGGTACTTGCTACTGATCTTGATTTTCCATCACCTTTGGAACTTCATTTTCTTTGATTTCATCAAGCACTGTGTACTCTCTGTTTTCCTTTTCCTGTTTCTTTTCCTGCAACTGATTTTTATACATGATATTTTCATTGGATTCCACATCTATACTCCTAATGATTTTGTTATTTTCATAATCCCATAAGCAATAGCCAAAATCATCAACCCTGTATCTAATAAACGTGCATTTCTTGGATTTAGCCTCAAGCTTTGTTCTATTTTCTTTGTCAATATGGACAAATGCTTCACAACCAAAAGTTCTTAGAAATGAGTATTTTACCTTTTTACCTATCCATGCCTCTCTGAAATTCTGGAACATAGTAGATCATAGATCTGAGAATACCTCACAGTGAAAAGAACGACCATAAAAGATGAATTACAGTGAAATGAGAAGTAAAATTAATCATGTATTGTAACTTAGATAGAAATAGAAATGTGTGTTATGATCCATTAATCAGTATATTCAACAGATATGTTACAATGTAGAGAATTTGATTATCCTAGGAGAATTCAAATCCATGTCAGTCTATCATAGGAATTGTCACCAGTGGAGTGCTTCGGAAGTCTCAAACTCAACTCAACTCAACCAAAACTCAGTTAACTGAAGCTACCATCAGTTAACTGGACGAGGAGGGCACAATTGTGAGTTGTCATGTAAATCAATCAGAAAAGGATGCATTATATCACAATTAGTGGTGATTGGAGCTCAAATCCCTAATTAGAGTTAGGAACTCAAGTGTAACTCAGTTGGATTGAATTGAATCATTGAGTTAGCTCCTAGAATGTGCGAAACTGACGTTGGTGGTCCTAAGATCATGCATGTAGGGCACATTAGGTTGATAATGGGTCCTAGATGACATATTCACACCACTAGGGGGGAAATAACACCATCAACTACTAGGAAAATGTAAACAATGCTAAGTAGGACAAGGATGGAATATTAATTATCATAAAACCCTAGCTTAATCCAAACTTGGACATCCCGGGCCCTGGTTACTGAGACCAAAGGTCACCCATACAATCAAATAAGTGATAAAAAATAATTGTTCATGAAACTAAGGAAATGGGGAAAACCTCATGGGAAAAATACCCCCCCGAAAAAATGAACAGCAGGGAACTCTATTGGCACGGGATTAGTCCGCATGAAGTGCAGAAGCCGACAGCTGCGAAGAAGGACTATCTGCGGAAGGAAGGGTCATTTGCGAAGAATGAGGAAGTGCAAGACCAGTTAGGTTATTAGAAATGGGTCATGTGGACCATTTTGTAACCACCATAGTTATCTATAAATAAGAATATGAATGTAAGCCTAAGGGCATCATATCATTATGATTTTGACATGATTGCTATATTTTCGGCACTTTTGTATGGATATGCGATAAGATTTGTTGAACTATTTCTACGATGGTTATACCGCAGGTTTTGATGAGTTAATGCATGAAGATGTTTGGGACTATCTTTTTGCCTCTATTTATGTCAAATGGTGAATGCTTTATGCTATCTTTTGTAAGGTTTCATTGATATGATCTTTGGTATTTCCCTGTTAATGCGAATGTTAATTGTGTAATGAATATGCGAATGGTGAATACATGGTTAATATGTGAATGATGAATGTTTGTTTGAGTTACAAAGTATGATGCGAAAGTATATATATGGTTTCTGATGCGATAGAGTTAAAGAAGATGCATGTCCTTTCCCCACAGCGAAAACTTGGTTCCTGCAGTCCCCTTAACCATCTCGGGTGAGACTTCACTCGCTTCATGGGTGTTGCTGGAAAGGGTAAAACCTTTCTGGGCCGGTGCTTAAGGGTGTTGGGCTGGTGTTTGTTGATGACAGTGCGAAGTGAACCCTTGTCGACAGAACTATGTCAAAAAATGGTTCCGTCATCAGGACCTTGAAGTTGAAGGAAGAGGACATGATGTGGCACCTGACGAAACCAGAGATCCAGGATTGGTTTGATAAGAAGGAAGAATAATTTGCGGAAAGAGAAAACCGGAACCTTGGGAAGATGACAAGAAGTTGGTTGGAAAATCATATTTACTTTGATATCCATGAGATATTATTCTGCGAATTCCCGGTGTTGCTGTATGAGTGGTTAGCGCAACTGACTTTTCAAAAGAACCATTGCCAAGGAGGTGAACCTACCACTGGACCCCAGAATTGGTCCAATAGCTGAAATGGGTCAACAACAAGGTATCAAGGGTTGTTGAATTCTTGGTAGACAGTATCTTAGAAGGATATATCACTGAGTTTGTCATGGACACGATCAAATCATACAACGATGTGGAAAGGAAATTCTTCAAAGGACCTAGAGGAAGGTTCTTGCTATCGCTGAAATTGTGGATTAAAATGCTTGTATGCGAAAAGGGCATACTGAGGATGAATTCCGACGAGTAGAATATCAGTGTGTGGGAGTTGTGGGTATTGTGTGGATATGGGTCCAGTAGATGGACATGAGTGACGACGAATTTTTAAGGGAGGCTGAAGACAAGTGTGGTACCTTGAGGAGTGGAGTGATATTCTGGCGTCCAGAGAAGAAGAGGAGGACTGAGAGAGAGTCTCCTGAGGGGACCGAAACGGAAGACTGCGAAATAGGCCCACATGGGACGAAGCGACCTTATTGCGACGAAGAAGAAGGTGAATATGCTACCCCAGACGCCGAAGAAGGATGGACCTTAAGCTACAATATTGTACCTTCAACTCCGCACACTACTCAGAACTTGATTGGAAGAAATTCAAGTTATTCACAGAGCTGTCCTACATGCTAGAATAGTAGTAAGAGTAGCGGATCAATAAACAATAATAGTAGAAGCGTAAGAATGGCAGGTGATGATGCAAAGATGCCAACCTTCCAGGGTAACAGGACCGAGTATCCCGAACAATATTGGTTTTTGTGCGAAGCAGTCTGGACTGTGAAGCAGGTCCATGATGACAATATCAGGGAAGGATAGTTAGCAATGACCCTCAGGGGGCCGTGCACTAGACTGGTATATGAAGTTTACTAAGGTACCTACGGGAACTCCGGGTTAAACATTGGCATAGATCAAGACAAGGATGATCGATGAGTTTATAAAACCAAAATATGAGTTGCAGTACATTACCGAGCTTAAGGAGATCAAGCAATTTCCAAACGAGTTGGTAAGGGAGTTCGACCAACGGTATAAAACACTAATGGAAAAGGTAAGTTTCGGGATGATGCAACAGAAGGTAGCGATTCATGCGGAGACGCTGGAAATCGCAATGAAGATGGAGGCTTCACCAATTGGCGAAATATCCCTAGGCATCGATTGGATACAAATGCAGTTGGAAAAATTGATGATCCAGTTATAGGATATAAAGAAGGGAAAAGAGGCCCACAAAGACGTATGGTGCACTAGATGCAGGATGGAAGGACACCACAAGGATCAGTGCCCAGAGTTTTGAGAATATTTGCAATCAGGTGCACTGAATCCCCTCAGTCAAGGAGGGATTCCTTGGTGTCGCTTCAGTTAGAAGAGAGGATATCGACCAGAAGAATGTGTGTACCTACAAAATATAGTGTTGAAACCTATGAACTTGTATTGCAAGTTCTATTGATTGGTTGGCCATGATGAGAAAGACTGCAGGTCTTATGACCTACTCCACGAGAGGACTGTGGATACATAATTCATGAACGGAGAAGAGAAACCACCAGTACAACAACAAAAACAGTATCATCAACATCCACCTCAGTATAACCCACAACTGCAATATGATCAGTCGCAGTATGGTCAGTTGCAGTATGGCCAACCGCAATATGAACAATTTGTTAGTTTTTCATAATTTAATTCAATATGATCTAGGATCTTATCTGAGAGAATAAGATGCACAACAAATCAAACACAAGATACAAGAGACACAAATCATTTCACCGAGGAAACCATCAAGGAGAAAACCCTGCAACTTCCTCAGAGATAGAATGAGCAATAATACAAAACCCCAAAACAAGTAGATGGTCTCCAGCAGCTTCCTCCTCCTCCACTTGTGTGAAATCCTCCTCTCTCTCACTAATGTGAAATGAGCGAGTGTGTGAATGATCAAATAGAGAGGAGAACCCTCTCTATTTATAATTTACCTTTCACTTAGCCTTAACCCCAAACAGGTCGGCCCCTAAGTGTAATTGACTAGGCCGACTTCTCTAGGAGAGTCTAATAACCCTTGAAAGACTCAACTCTGGGGTCAATGCCACGTCATACAATGGAGGGTTAACCTCATTGACTTTACATGACCAAAATAAAATAATGAATTCTCCGATCGGAGGAATAAACATCTCCATCGGAGGTACAATAATAAAATACAAATACAATATAAAATATACAAGTGAATATCTTCTGAAGTTACAAATACATCAACACTCCCTATTAACTATTAGGTATTCTCTTGACACAGTTCATCAGCGCAAGTCTTCATCACTGGATCATCATCAAAGTTGGATCATCATCGCCACTGCTGCTGCTATCTCGACCATCAATCTCCAATATACTCCTCATAGGAAGTTCTACAGAGGAAACCCTTTTTCATGTTGGATGTAGGCCTAGTCTCCATGTAGGTGTTCATCACTACGAGCAAGCCATCAAGTAGGTACATCTCAAGACTTATTATATGCCTCTGCAAAACCTTCAAGATCTCCCAGGACTGATTATATGCTACTACAAAACCTAAAAGAGCATCCAAGGACTGATTATATGCCACTGCAAAACCTGCAAGATCTACCAGGACCGATTATATGCTACTACAAAACCTAAAGGAGCATCCCAGGACTGATTATATGCCACTGCAAAACCTACAAGATATCCTAGGACTAATTATATGCTACTACAAAACCTGAAGGAGCATCCCAGGATTGATTATATGCCACTACAAAACATGTGTACCCTACTGTCACCTCCTCATCTTCAGATCATCTCATCGTCAATGGAGCACAACCCAGATGCACATAACACAACACTTACATCAAACGACATGGGAGGAATTTCCTGCCACCATTCAGGAAAGGATCAGCACTTACATCAACGCACATGGGAGGACCAACCTACCACCATGTCGGAAAGGCTCTGTAGTTACATCAACGCACATGGGAGGACCAACCTACCAGCATGTCGGAAAGGCACTGCACTTACATCAACGCACATGGGAGGACCAACCTACCACCATGTCGAAAAGGCATAGCAATTACATCAACGACCATGGGAGGACCAACCTACCACCGTATTGAAAACTCCCATGTGCATCTGCGTCTTTCGGACTCATCACTTCCCTTTGGAAGGAACCTCGATCTGAAGTACGCCAAGCTTCTCTCTGAAGTACTCAAACTTCACTCTAGCCAGCAGCTTGGTCAATACATCAGCTATTTGCTCGTATGTCGCAACATACTAGAGCTTCACTGCTCCTCTCTCCACTATAACCTTGATATAGTGGTACTTGATCTCAATGTGCTTCGACTTGTCATGGAACACTGGGTTCTCAGACAACTTCACACAAATCTGGTTGTTGCAATATATACAAGTCGCGTCCAACTGGAGATTAAATAGATTAGATAGTATCTTCCTCATCCATACTACCTCACAACTAGCCGAACAAGCTTCGACATACTCTGATTCGACTGTACTCAGTGCCATGCAGGACTGCTTCCTGCTAAACCAAGAGATCTCACCTGATCCCACATTGAAGCAACACCCTGAAGTGCTCTTCCTATCAATGGCACTGCCTGCCCAATCTGAATCAACATAACCCTCTAGGTTAATATTCTAATTCGCATCATACCTGATCCCATAATCCACCGTACCCTTTAGGTACCTCAGAATATGCTTTGCAGCAATCAAGTGAACATGTCTCGGATCTGTTAGGAACTGGCTCAATGTGTTCACAGCAAAGTAAATATCTGGTCTTGTATTTTTCAGGTACATAAAGGACCCAATCATCTAACGATACATCGTGGCATCAACCGACTCTGATGAAGCATCACTCAATAGCTTCAGGTTCAAATCCATAGGTGTGGCCATGGCCTTGCCTTCCATCATCCCGAACCTCTTCAGAATCTCTACTGCATACTTCCCTTGTCCAAGGAAGATTCCATCCGTACTTTGCCACACCTCCATTCTATTAAACTTTCAGAATTTACTTCAATCTGATCTAGGATCTTAACTGAGAGAACAACATGTACAGCAAATCTATAGCATATCAATCATGGACACAATAATGCAAGCACACAAGAGACACAGAGTTTACTTGGGGAAAACCATACAGGTGAAAAACCCCAATAACTTCCTCAGAGATAGGTACAACAATGATACAACCAGAATACAAGAGATAGTCTTCTCCTAGCAGCAAAGCCTCCTCCTCCACAAGTGCGCCACTCTCCAAAGTGTGAGTGAGAGAATAGAATGTGTAAAATGAGAGAGACACACTCTCTATTTATACACTAACTTGACTTGACCTTTACTCAACTAGGTCGGCCTCAACTTAACCACTTAACATAATGCTGACTGGGCCGACCCCCACTAGGGTGGTCTAATAACCCTTTGACCCACATGGATGACTCCCAATAGGGTGGTCTAATAACCCTTTGACCCACATGACTTATACAGGGCCGACCCCAACAAGGTGGTCTAATAACCCATCAAGTATAAGTTACGACACTTACAATATAAATGACGACACTTCCGTATAGAGGAATAATAACATCTCTATAGGAATACAATATACATATATGTGAAATACATTCCGAAGTTACATATACATAACTAGAAAATAGTGCATCATAACCAAGTCCTTCATCTCGAACTCAGAAGCAAGTTTCCTCTTCGTGTCAGCAATCAACCCATCCTCACCTGTCACAAACATGTCATCTACATCCATTAGGAGTATCACTGGGTTGCCTTCCTCAAGCTTGGTAAATCCCAAACTAGTCAGGAAGCTATCAATCCTTCTGTGCCACGTCCTGGGTGCCTGTTTCAAACCGTACAAGGATTTCTTCAATTTACACACATGAGGCTCCTTGTCATTTTTCTCAAACCCGAGTGGCTTCTCCACATACACTTCCTCTTCCACTACACCATTCAAGGATGCTGTCTTGACATCCATTTGGTGGATCTTCCATTTCATTACTGCATCTAGAGCAAGTACTGTTCTAATGGAATTGTATCTGGCTACAGGTGAAAATGTTTCCTCATAGTCTATCCCTTCTTTCTGGGAGAAGCCACGTGCCACAAATCTTGCCTTGTATTTCTCTATGCTTCCATTTGCAGCATGGTTGATCTTGTAGATCCACTTGGAAGTCACCACAGACTTCCCTTCTGGTCTCGGGACCACATCCCAGACATCATTCTTCATGATCGACTGGTATTCCTTGATCATGGCATCCTTCCATTCCTTTCTTAGTGTCGCTTCTTCATAGTTGGCAGGTTCCTTTTCAATGTTGTTACATAGCAGGGCTACATAACTAGTATATGGCCTTGGTCTCTTGCTTTCTCTATGCATTCCTTCTAAAGCGCCATATCTTTCTGCATCTTGAATTACCTCTCATAGCCATGTTGGTTTCCTCTTATAGGAGTTCTTCTCACGGGGTGGATCTACAAGTTCCTGTGGATCTTATATCTCACAGTCTTCTTCTAAATTTACTTCATTCATTGTTGTATCTCGGATCCTGGGTGCTTCTGTTTCTTCAATGTCTTCAACAAGTAGCTTTCTGGATTTGTTGTATGCTGAGTCTTCGAAAAAAATCTCTCTTGTAGGTGATGGTACACGGTCTTTCCTACAAGACAAGTTCAATTGCATTATTAGAAACATCTCATAGTTTTCAGAACAAATTCTAAATAATATTAAACATGTATGGTCATGATCATTTCATACACAGGTAATTTATCACAAGCGTTAGTATTCAAGGTTTTAGGGAGTACTTCTTTTACTCATGCATATTCTTATTTGACCATAGGACACTTCTAGTTTTTCATATCATTAATCAAAGTAAGAAACATAATATGCATAAACCCTTGATTACTTAAACTTCTAACTTCAAGAATAATCATTATCAATCATACAAAAGTATACTTATCTAAGATCCTAACACAAAGTAGGATTCTAACTCGATATAGGAAAATATACCTGGATTATCATGCTTTCTAGTTATGTCTAACATACCCAAACAATGTCTTCTTTGTTCTCTTCAATGATTTAGAGACCTTGTGCTAGTAACCTATATATCTCATAAGTTAAGCATTGTAGAACCAAATTATACATACCTTGTGATCAATGACTATGGATGAGTCTTTGTCTTCATGTCATCACGGTCATATGGATTTGTATTTCTTGATGTACCTTTCATGTTAGCAGACAACATCATCCTCATACAACACCACAAGTGCATTAGTACAATCATAAGTGTCATAACCCTAATCAATGAATGTATTCTATTATCCACATGCATTCATACTTTTACTAAGATGATCAGAAAATATAAAATTAATCATGATTGTACTAACCTCAATAATATGAAGACAAACATATCATGAACTTAATCATGAAACATATTTCAAAACATACCTGTATCTCATCAAGTCATACCTGTCGAGATTGATTATAGTCTTCTCTATAAGGGTAAAACCCTAACCATCCAAGGTAGATCACTTGTAAACATCTCATATAGGTTCATGGTTCTAGGATGATAGAATATCAGTGTCATTTAAACCTCCTTCATTGCTGCCCTATGAGTCTCCCAACTTTGCTAGGGTTTCTTCTTACTTGGAAACCCTAATTTTCAATCTCCTTCCTCCCACAACATTTTGATGGAGAATTAATATCTATGATGAATGGATTCCAAATCCATTTTAAAAGTTTCCAATGTTGCATCAGGTGTCTCCAACATTGTATCAGGTCACGCCATACCTAAAAAATTAAAACCATAATTGAGAGCTTCTTCCTCCTCTTCTTTGATTTCCTCCGTTGAGCCATTTCAGATGTACCGTATTGTTTCTGGTGTACCTCTGAAATTTCAGATCTGCAGAGTTTGAAACTTAGGCCCGTGGTAGCATGACCTATCATATTTCCAACCCCACTTTTTTTTTTATCTTTATTGAATTCTCCATCAGAGAGATATGATCAGTTTCCCAACATGACTTGTTTAAGGGATTAAACAACATATCGAGCTTATACAGAGTGCCACATGTCACTGTTTCACCTCCGACCTCTGAAACTTTGACCTGTGA
This sequence comes from Larix kaempferi, assembly GCA_027924585.1. NCBI lineage: Eukaryota > Viridiplantae > Streptophyta > Pinopsida > Pinales > Pinaceae > Larix > Larix kaempferi. The sequence goes on along the minus strand of BSBM01000023.1, from coordinate 18,682,733 downwards.
AACTAGAGTCCATGCTGTAACTGTTAATTTTTACGGAATTCCATTTGGTGCTTCCTAGCTCGAGATATGACCTTTTTACCTAGGTCACCTATTTAGGACTTCATTCTGGAAGAGGCAGAAACCCTCACTTATACGAACCATATCTCAGAAAGTACAACGAATATGAGGTTGAAAAGCGGACACAAGGTCCAGAAAAATTTCATCTTTTCCCTGTACAAGTTTCAAAGCCTGAACGTTCGCCAAAATTGATTTATACTGAAAGTTCCATGATGACTAGGTTTTGATATACAAATCCCTAGATTTCAAATTGTCGCAAGTGAAACATGTGTCGTAAATGCCATACATTGCCTTCCTTCAGGATAGCTCTTATACCATGTTAGTTTTTCATAATTTAATTCAATATGATCTAGGATCTTATCTGAGAGAATAACATGCAAAACAATCAAACACAAGAGACAAGAGACACAAAGCATTTCACCAAGGAAACCTTTTAAAGGAGAAAACCCCGCAACTTCCTCAGAGATAGAATGGGCAATAATACAAAAACCCAAAACAAGTAGATGGTCTCCAACATCTTCCTCCTCCTTCACTTGTGCGAACTCCTCCTCTCTCTCACTAATGCAAAGTGAGTGAGTGTGTGAATGATCAAATAGAGAGGAGCACCCTCTCTATTTATACTCTACCTTTCACTTAGCCTTAACCCCAAATAGGTCGGCCCCTAAGTGTAGCTGACTGGGACGAATTCTCTAGGAGAGTCTAATAACCCATGAAAGACTCAACTCCGGGGTCAATTCCCCGTCATACAATGGAGGGTTAACCTCATTGACTTTACATGACCCAAATACAATAATGACTTCTCCGACCGGAGGAATAAACATCTTCGTTGGAGGTACAATAATAAAATACAAATACAATATAAAATATACAAGTGAATATATTCCGAAGTTACAAATACGTCAACACAAATCACTTATAAGATTAGGAAAATCCATTTACAAGTACATGATACAATGATTAAGTCATAGGAAAAGTACAAGGTTAGATATGACCAACACAAGGTTGACAAAACATTCAAGGTAGGAGGCAGAGTTTGGTTACACTTGAATAAGGAAAGACTACAAAGTCCTGGTAAGAATATCAAGGTGCCATGGTATGGTCCTTTTTAAGTGTTGGATAAGGTGGGAGATAATTCCTAAAAACTTATTCTACCCCCATATATGTGCATTTACTCAATAGTGAATGTAGAGAATCTGAAACTCTTTGAACCATCCATGTTGGACAAGGAGCTTGAGTGGGTATCACCTTCTAGAGAGGAATTAGTGCCGGAAGCTTAGATAGAGTTAGTAGAAGATACAATTTTACAATAGAAATCCAAAACAACCAATCAAGGACAATATGAAATCTAATAGGTGGAGTTGAAAGGACAATGTTGGAGGAGCCTAGTTGGCCCACTGACTAGGTCCTCCCGACTTACTAGGGATTAGTCGGCTCATTTGGTTGAGTCAGTTAGGTGGAACGACCAGACGGTTATGAATTTGTAATTGAATAACTACTTATCTATAGTATATATTAGGCTAGTGATCTAGAAGATGAAATGGTGCTTCTTGTGTATGATGGTCTTATCATATAAGAAAACGTGTTACTTCTACTACCATTACTTGTGTTCTTTCTTGTACATTTATGTATGTGTGTATCTTGTATCTTGTTATGTATTTCTTTGCTACTGTTAACCTCATGTAATTCCTTGGATTACAACATTGGTTTTGTTTCCAGTAGTACTAAATCGAGATAAAAATATGATCAATTTTGATAAGCGAGGAGGAAATTAAAGAATGGTGGAATCGAAAGATAGAAAATTACATCCATAATTATGCTAGAAGGAACAAGTTGACCATTGCTAAGTCTAGATATTTTTTCACTGAATCACATGAAAAATTTATAGAAGTTGTACCCTGCGAGATAAAGAAATTGGTTGAATGAATTCATGAGCAAAATCGATCCTCAAAATGAAAGGTTATTAATGCATAAGCTCTATAATAGAGGAAGAACAAACTTGTATGAATGGCTTGAAAATATAAGATATGACTATTGTGAATAGAAATAAATTGAAGAGAGGACCTCGCTTGATGAAATCAGAGCTATATTTTACAATGATTTCCATGATTCCTTTTTCGTCACAATTCTGACTCTGTTGTATAAATTCCTAATTGGAAAAGTGTTGGAATATCAAGCAATACTGAGAGGGGTGGGGGGTGAATTAGTATTAGGATATCTTTTAAAATTTTATCACATTTAAAAACATAATCAACAGAAAATATAGAACACAAAATATTATCGTGGAAGCTCAATCTGGAAAACCACCAATACTTTCTATTATTGCAAAATTATATTTACAAATAGTTTGCAAGCACCAACTTGCTAGATGCACCAACACCCAAATTTTCAGCTACAGTTGAAGGATGCATGAACACCATGTTTACCAGAAGCAACTGGAAGGAGGATACAACCCCCTACAGGCTTGCAGCCTTTCCTTGCACCTCCCAACCTCCCTTATTTTTTTTTATCATATTTCCAGATCTTCTTTATATCTTCAATTCTGTCACTTCATTGGTCTTGGTCTGTTCTTGCTGCTCCTTCAACTTGGACTACCGAGACATTTTCTTTTCACTTCAAAAACCTGTTTATATATCATGTATCTCATCCTCTAATCATTGCACCTCATCAATCTGTGTGCGTGTCTCTTCATTCTCATGTCTCTTCAAAATAAATTAAATTTCTGTTTATTAATTAAATAATAAACTCTGTTTTGTTTATGTCTCTTATTTATTTCATCATTGTTTAATTAACTGGCTGAGCAATCTCCATTTAAATATTTGGCTTGTGCGGGCATCTGAAAAACTTGTTTAGAATATATTTTTAAGCTATGTGCGGGCATACTCATACACTATGTGGAAATGATTTTTCTTCAAATTGGAAGGTTTAATTTTCGCACGTGTGAGCACCAAAGAAGAAACTGACACCATGGCTAGATGGACAAGTTGCCAAAGAACAGATCCACACCTTTGGATGGATTTATATGCACAACCACAGCTTCTGGCGTGCATTTACAATGGCCTCTTAGACTTCATTTAGACAGGAAGACAAAGTTTTTCTCAATTTGGCAGGCTTGTAATTCGCACGTGTAACCTCCAGAGAAAAATATGAGACCATGACTAGATGACCAGATCATCAAGGAACATACCCATGTTATCTGATGAATTTATTAGCACAAGGACAATATCTGGCGGGCATTTCCAAATAGCCCCTTAACCTTCTGTTTTTAACACTTAGACAAATTTCATTTATTTTTAATAGGAAAAACATGATTTTTCTCAATTTGGTAGGTTAATTTCTTGTACATGTGACCATCAGGGAGGAAACTAAAAGCATGATTGGATAGAAACATCACCAAATAACAGACTCATGGCATTGGAAAAATTTATTGACACCAAGACAACATTTGTTGGGCATTTGCAAATGGCCTTCTGAACTTCTGTGCTGACCCTTAGACAAATTTTCCAAACCCTAGGTCAACTAAGGTGGATTCTTACTTTCACCAAAACCATGAACTAATGATACCAGATGATGTAATACATATTACTGAGCACAACCAAACTGATTTCACCTTCAAACTCATCTTCCTCTGACCTAGGCGGGCATATTACAAGACTGGTGCAAAACTTCCTGAAACCCTGTTTTGGCAGACTTATAAATTTGCAATAAAACACTCTTTTGGAGAAATGAGACCATGGTTAGATAGCCACTTCAACAAGATATATCCTGACAGGATGGGGTGGGAATTTTACTTAACCTATGAATTATGGCGGTGATTTTCCTGAGGTCACTTAGGTAGTTTTACTACCATTGGTGCAAAAAAATCTTGAAACCCTATTTTGGCAGGCCTATAACTTTGTCATCAAACACCCTTTTTGAGAACTGAGACCATTGTAAGATAGCCTCTTTAACAAGATATAGCCTGATTCTTTCATATACTTTTTATCATTATCCTATGAGGTATGGTGGGCATTTTACTGAGGCCACTTGGACCAATTTTCCAACACTTAGTTAATTTCCAGAATTTCTCCAAATTGACAAATCTTTATGTGATTAGGTCAAATTGTAATAATGACATTATGAAGGTACTATAACATCATCAGGTGGATTTTCATACTCACTACTCATTCCAATTCATCATATATTCCATATCATCATATCCTTTGTCATTAATGAATACTTTTGGCATCAATGACAATTATACTCAACATTCTCCCCCTTTGTCATTGATGACAACAACTTCAATTTTTTCTTTTTTCTTTTTTCTCTCCCCCTTTTTGACATTAATGACAAAGATTCATAAATCTCCCCCTGTCACTATTTCTCCCTCTATCAACTATGTCCCTTTTGTGACAGGGTTACAATCTTCATTTTATTTTTAATGAAGAGAGATAACTCCCATTTTTTGCCTGAGATATGAAAATGACTCTCTAGGTAGTGGTTTAGTAAAAATATCATCTATTTGTTCCTTTGTATCAACATACTCCAATTTGAAAATAGTTTGTGACACTTTCTCTCTTAAAAAATGATATTTGATTGGAATATGTTTTGTCTTGGAGTGCATGACAAGATTTTTGGATATGTTTATAGCACTTGTATTGTCACAATATATAACTATGGGATCTTCATATTTTACAAGTAAATATTCCAATGTTTTCTTCATCCAAATGACTTGTGTACAACATGATGCAGCAACAATATACTCAACTTCTGTTGTAGATAGTGAAATGGAAGATTGCTTCTTGCTTAGCCATGACACCAAGCAATTTCCTAAGTAAAATGTTGCTCCACTAGCGCTTTTTCTGTCATCAATACTTCCTGCCCAATATTCATCAATGAATGCTTTTAGAGTGAAGTTATTGTTTTTTGGATACCATAGTCCATAATCCATAGTACCTTTTAGGTATCTAAGAATTCTTTTTACTGTAGCCATGTGTGTTTCTTTTGGGGCTGACTAAAATCTGGAAACCAAACCTATAGCCTGCATTACATTTGGTCTTGTAGTTGATACATATAATAAACTACCAATCATTGACCTATAAATAGTATGATCTACTTCTAAGGATTAGTCATCTTTGCTAAATTTACAACCAGTAGACATAGGAGTACTAGCAGTTTGGATTCTTCCATTTTGAATTTTTTCAACGTCTCCTTGATATACTTAGTTTGAGAGATGAAGATCCCTTCTTCTGATTGAGATACTTGTAAACCTAGAAAGAATGTTAGTTCCCCCAACATTGAAACTTCAAATTCCTTCTTCATTTCTGAAGAAAAGTTTACAGTTAGAATTTGTAGATCACTTCCAAATATGATATCATCTACATAGACTACAACGATGATCATATTTTTGTTTTCAAACTTTATGTAAAAATTACTATAAGTAGCCCCTCTTTTAAATCCTTGTTGTTTTAAATACTTGTCAAGTCTTGAGAACCATGCTCTTGGAGCTTGTTTAAGACCATAGAGTTCCTTCTTAAGTTTGCAAACATATTAATCTCTATTTTCTGATAAGAGAAAACCTTCAGGATTCTCTACATATACTTCTTCTTCAAGTTCTCCATTAAGAAATGCATATTTTACATCCATTTGATACACTTTGAAGTCCTTGTAGCATGCAACAACTAAGAACATTCTAATGGATTCAAGTCTCGCCACAAGTGAAAAAGTCTCTTCAAAATCAACACCTTCTACTTGAGCATATCCTTTGCATACTAATCTGGCCTTGTTCCTTATCACATGACCATTCTCATTGAACTTGTTTTTAAAAATCCATTTGGTCCCAATGACATTCATGTCTTTAGGTCTTGGGACAAGTTCCCAAGTTTGGATCGTTTCTATTTGATCAAGTTCATTCATAGCATTGATCCAATCCTCACTTTTTCAAGCTTCTTTAAAATTTTTAGGCTCTACTATCGAAAGTAGTGCTTATTCTTCATCAAAAAACAATTTTCTCCTTGCTTGAACTCCTAAATTTTTGTCACCAATAATTTGACTTTAAGGATGATTCTTTTGAACTCGTTTGGATGGTGCTTTTGTGTCTGATCTAAAGGAGTCTTCATTCTCTTCTTTTTCTTCTTCTTCCTTTTCAAGAGTATCTTCTTCTTGTGAACTTCCTTTTTTTTCTTCTTTTTCTTCATCATCTATTTCACCATTAGTTTCTTCAACATCCACATTTGCTTGGATTTGTATCCTTCTTGGTTTAGTGTCATCTATAGTTACATTTTCACTTTCTATGATCTTGTGCGACCTTAGATTATAATATATGTATGCTCTTTTGGTGGAAGAATATCCAAGAAATATGCCTTCATCTATTCTAGAGTCAAACTTTCCTAGATTATCATCATCTCTTTTTATGTAGCACTTACTTCCAAAAAATCTAAAGTATTTAATTGTAGGTGGTCTTCCAAACCATAGCTCATAAGGAGTTTTGTCACTATTTACTCTGAGCTGTCCTCTATTTTATACATAGACAACTGTATATACTGCTTCTCTCCAATAACCATTAGGAAGTTTTGCTTCTAGAAGATGAAATGATGCTTCTTGTGTATGATGGTATTATAATATAAGAAAACTTGTTACTTCTACTACCATTACTTGTGTTATTTCTTGTACATTTATGTATGTGTGTATCTTGTATCTTGTTATGTATTGCTTTGCTACTGTTAACCTCATGTAATTCCTTGGATTACAAAATTGGTTCCGTTTCTAGTAGTACTAAATCGAGATAAAAATATGATCAATTCTAGTAAGCGAGGAGGAAATTAAAGAATGGTGGAATCGAAAGATAGAAAATTACATCCATAATTATGCTAGAAGGAACAAGTTGACCATTTCTAAGTCTAGAGAAAAAAAAATCACTAAATCGCATGAAAAATTTATAGAATTTGTACCCCGAGAGATAAAGAAAATGGTTGAATGAATTCATGAGCAAAATCGATCCTCAAAATGAAAGGCTATTAACGCATAAGTTCTATAATATAGGAAGAACAAATTTGTATGAATGGCTTGAAAAGATAAGAGATGACTACTGTGAATAGCAAGAAATTGAAGAGAGGACCTCGCTTGAGAAAAGAAGAGCTATATTTTGCAATGATCCCCATGATCCCTTTTTCGTCACAATTTTGACTCTGTTGATAAATTCCCAATTGGAAAAGGAGCTGGTCACATAGTTGAAACTCGACCTCCATGGGTCCTAGTGCATGCTCAAATTAAGAAAAAAAGAAAAAATATTGGGATATATTTGTTAATGAACACCAATGAGAATATTTTCTAAATAAATGATTCCCAAGGCTGAACCAATTTCAATATCTTAGTTTGAGTTGGGATGGAATTGGGGTGGTCACCGAACATGTGTGATGATTATAGGGATGATTCTAGTCAGAAAATAAATAGAGGAATGAAGCCCACTTAGAAGGAAAGTCTTCCTCAACAAAACAAATTTCCAGCTAGTCATAAACAAATAACAAAAATAAAAAAATATAAAGAGAAAAGATATTCAAGAGACGAGAGGAGTTAAGGGACATCGTAATTCCACTATGTACTAGAAGAATTATGAAGAAACCAATTGAGATGGTCGAGCAACCAAAAGACCTTCCCAAGTCGAGGGAAATTTGTCAAGAAGAGAGAAAGGGTGAGGTTTCAACATCGGTAGAATAGTCACATGCGATGGAGTTGACCCTGTAGTCCTTGCATATTATGATTCCTGATGTTTCGAATCCAGTCAAGTCTGTACCAATGATAATGATGACTGGACCGAGTATTTGAAAAATCATCGAGTGGGTTTTAAACTTGGACTTGGTGACAATAGTATATGGAGTTGAATAGATCAATTTGGATGAATTATAGACCAACTAATGATTCAACGACCACCTCATGGTAAATAGATTACCTTCACACCCAAGTTCAGAAGACACACTTTTAATTTATTGTATTTAGACCATGTGGAGGTACCCCACTTCAAACAATGCTATTGATTGAAGCTCTTATTCCGTCGGAGAGCCAACCTGTTGACAAGCATTCTGTAGAAGAAGTTAGATTGCCTCGGTATAAAATTCATCAATCGGAAGTAAGTATAGAAAATCAACATAAGGAAGTAAATTCATCTATAGTTGCACATTAACCTTCAGTAGGTAATAAAATTTGATTTTTTTTTCAGAATGGATTTCCATCATCTGATCCATACCCCTATCTACAAAGGAGCTGAAGACTCAAAGAAACACTAGTTTGTCTGTGAAACTCTATGGAAAGCTAATCTTATTGATGTTAAAAATCAACAAATTGCACAGTTTGCAAGTGATCTTCATCAAGGATAATTTTAGGGACAAAATTTATCCCATGGGCTATTTTTCCATGTTTTATTCCAAAACAATATTAGCCAATTTGCATTTTTTGAAGCCCCATTTCGCCCAATTTTGATGGGGTAAAATTTTTTCACTCTAAATATCTCCAAATTATTATATAAACTATATAAAATATTTAGAAATTGAAATAATTTTAGAAAAATATCGCCAAATATTTTATAGTCTACATTTTAAGAATTGGTAAGATTCACCAAGGTTTATACACTTTTAAACAAGTATGGGTCCTTAAAATTATCCTCGGTCTTCGCAAAAGAGCAGTGACATGGTATATAAACTTCATAAAAGATGGGGTGAAAACAAATAAAGATATTAGAGAAAATTTCTTAGACTTATTCAAGATTCAGGATAGCAAGCACCTAGATGTCCATAAACTAAAATAAATTACACAAAGACTAGGTGAATCAGTGAATGAATACAACAAAATATTTAAATACTTGCTCAGCCATATGTCATCCAAAATGGACCAATCGACCGTGATTCAGTTCTTTGTTGTAGGACTACAACCAAGAAATAAAACACCAGTGTTGCTACACGATTTTACAACATATGATGTTTTTTTTAAAGAATCTTTAAAATTTGATTCGAACACAAAATTTACAGGAGAGCCTACCAATAGAAGGATTGAATAAAAAATAGAAATCATGCAGGTATTGCTTCAACAACTCGCACTAAGGCATAGCAACTTATGGTGCACGACGTGCTCAATGGAATGTCATACTAAATACCATTGTTGTTATGACAATCGATTATTTTAGGATGAAAAAAGAACATTTCATGAAGAGAGAAGACCATATCTAGAGGAAAGAAGACTTCATGGAGAACCTCAGATCTTTCCCGAGGAAAGACAACCAGAAAATTTTCGAGTTTCTCAAATAACTTACTACTGTGACATATGCAAAATATTTGAGCCTCACTCAACTGTTGAATGCCAATATAATGTAGATAGTGTTAAACCCAAATGGTTTGGAATTTTTCAAACGATGCAACACACTACTCCATAATGTATCAATAATATTAAGAGTAAGAGGAACTACCAAACAATTTATTAATCACAGATCATCGATCAAAATAAGCAAAGAGGCCAGACTCCAGACACAACAATCAACATAACAATGGATACAATCAATGGGGTGGCTAGGACGGTCATGCAAGATATAATAATAAACACATAAATCACTCCTTTGTTTGAGAGAAGCCTCGCTGCTATGTATGATTGAGTGAAGAACACTTGAGTCCTAACTATCCCTGGAAAGATAGAATAGATCTTTTCATTCTATCCTTTCATAATCTTTTCAGGCTAACTTGACATAATAGATGTAGGATATTATGAAACTCATTCTATTCTATAAAGATAGAATAGATGCATTCATTCTATACTTGTAATAATATTTTCATTTGCTGACATAGAAACTCACCATTTCTTAGTAAAATAGTTGAAATAGTGTAGACACAACCCTACACTAATCATTGTTATCAGATTGGTTTTAGCTCAAGGGGTCTACCTGGGCGTGATAGACTCCTGAAATTTCCTACTGTCATATTGCAGAGCTCTATAGTTCGAATCATTCTCTAGAGATTTTTTTGGTTGTGTTTTTGCAGGTTCATATCAATCTCAGAAGTGCACATGTCAGTTTTCCATGGATCCATCTCTGAATGTGTTGTTGAATCCGTTTAATTACTTTGAATGAAACGCACAGATGGAGATCTTGTTGAGGTCTAAAAGCCTCTACAGAGTGACAATGGACACTGAGAATGAGACTACTGTAGCTATGGATAAATCAAAGTGGCATAATCAAAGAGATGAGGCTTATGGTATCCTTTTCCTCATGACATCAAAATATATTCTATTCCATTTGGATGGTCTAACAACATGGATAAACTTCAAGTCTTGTTTGGAAAAATTGATGAGTTGAGAGGACACTAATTAGAGAATGAGCTGATTTCTCTAATTCCAAGTAGTTTCGAGAATCTACAAGATTATTTCTCCAAATTAAAGTCACTGGTTTTGCAGTTGAAGTAGTGCGGGATTGACAAAAAGGATGAGCAACTAATTTTGGCTATCATTTCAAACTTGGGACAAGACTACGCAGCCTTTGTCTCAACCTTACATGCTACAAAACTCACTGTAAAGAATTGGAAGATGCTCATCTTTCCAAAATTCATGGAATCATTGAATCAGGGGCAGAATAAGCTTATGTTGATGGGTGCCATAAAACCTTCAAAGGATCAATACTTGGATGCTGGTGATTCAAGGAATTTGAAGGGTAATAAGAAGGATAATAATAAAAATACTTCTAAGAATAAGAAAGAGAAACCTAAGCCACAAGAGGATCCCTCCGACTCAAAGAAGTATCGACTGAATAAGAAGGAGTGAAGCAAGTGATCATACTGCCAAAGGGGATTTCATCCTGAAAGATTCTGTATGAGGAATACCATTGATCAGATGGCACAACTCCTTGAGAAGAACCACATCCCCATTCTTGAAGGCGCAAAGAAGAAGGAAGGAGGTTCTAAATCTGAAGACAAGGAGTGAGTCCATGCTCTTATGGCCACCATATCTTCATCCACTTCTTACATCATTGATTCAGGATCTTCAAGGAACATGGTTGAAACCAGAGAGTCATTTTCCACTCTTGATTCCTTTAATGGCCCAGGTCCTATCATTGTTCTTGGATATGACTCGGAAACTGCTTCAAAGGGTAAAGGTAAGGTATATCTAGACAATGGCTCTTTCTTTAATGTCCCTTATGTCCTAGGTCTAGCAATAAATATTTTGTCTATCTTCCAAATGACCCATAATGGTTCAGCCAAAAGAGTTATCTTCACCCTTGATGATGTCAAGATCTCTGAGATCTCCACAGGAAGAGTTGTTGCATTAGGAACTACTGATAATTCCACCAAAGTCTACAAGTTTTCACAGTTTTTGCCTATCTCTCCACTTGTAGAATTCCTCTCTCATGCTAATGAATAAAGCAATATTTGGAATGAGAGGTTTGCTCATCTAAATTACAAATACCTTCATGAAATTCATGATAAAAACATGGTTGTTGGGTTTCCAAACATCACTTTTACTAAGGGAGTCTGCCAGGATTGTATTCTAGGAAAACACCCAGAGAGAAAGTTTGAGAAATCAAGACCTGGGCGAACCTCTGCACCCTTGGAATTGATCCACAGTGATATTGCTGGTTCTTTCCCTCATTTGTCACTAAACAAAGCTAGATACTTTCTTACCTTCATTGATGATCATTCTAGGTATTGTTGGGTCTACTTCTTCCAGTTCAAGTCAAAAGTTTTTGGCTAGTTCAAGGTTTTTAAAGCCTTTGTTGAGAACCAATAAGGTAGAAAGATAAAAGCTATCAGATTTGACAATGGGGGAGAGTACAATAAATCTAATTTTCAACAGCTCTGTGTACTAGCTAGAATACACATGCAACACACTATGCCATACACTCCTCAACAAAATGGAGTTGCTGAGAGAAATAACTGATCTCTTAAGGAGATGGAAACTTGTATTCTTGAAGAAAAATAATTGTCACCAAATTTGTGGGATGAGGAAATATAATGTGAATCATACATGAAAAATAGAGTTTCACATAAATCACTAAAAGCAGTCACCCCCTATGAATCTTGGTGTGGTCATAAACCTGATATCTTTCATTTCAGGATTTTTGGTTCCAAGGTTTGGGAGAGAGTGCCATATGAAAAGAGAAGGGCCTTAGAGCCACAAAGTAGGCCAGGTTTGTTTGTTGAATAATAAGAGTACACAAAGGGGTACAAGCTTCTTGATCTGATCACCCAAAAGTCCTTTGTAGAAAGAAGTGTTTAGTTTGAGAAAGTTCCTTTACAAGCAGTTGAGATTGGAGAGTCTTCTCAACCACCACCAGAAGAATAAAATGAAGAGTTGCATGAGGATTCTGATTATGAATAGTTTGGATCATATTTAGATGATTATTATGATGAGTTTATTTCATACCCAAGATCTCCAAAAATTCCAAATTGGGAAGCAAAAACCATAGAAGCTGTTGGTGAACTTGCTGGGAATCCACAGGATCCTAGAAGAACAAGGTATGAATATGATAATGATATTTCAATCAAGGATCCAAATCTTGCTGAGAAGTGTTTTCTCATGATTGAATCATATCCTTAGACATATTAAGAAGATTCATAAGATCCAATATGGAGGCATACTATGGATGAGGAGTTCCACTCCTTGCAGAAGAATGGAACCTGGGAGCTAGTCAAGCTTCCATCAAGCAGAAAGCTAGTAAGATGTAAGTGGATCTACAAGAATAAGATGGATGGTGATTCGGATGCATTCAATTATAAATATAGGTTTGTGGCCAAAGGATTTCCCAAGTCTAGGTCTGGACTATAATGAGACCTTTTCCCAAGTGGAAAAAATATATTTTATTGGACTAGTATTAGCAGTTGCAGCAACAAAGTGTTGGGAAGTTCATCACATGGATGTGAAGTCTGGTTTCCTTCATGGTGGTATCGAGGAGGATATCTATATGCAGAAACCTGAAGGTTATATTGCAGATCCATCACTTGTGTTCAAGCTAAGGAAATCATTGTATGGACTCAAGCAAGCTCCCAGAGCTTGGTATGCAAAAATGGACCATTTCCTCCTGACACAAGATTTCCACTTATGTAAATATGATCTGAATGTGTATCTAAAGCACATAAATGGTAATATTCTGATTATAGTTTTATATTTTGATGAATTACTAATCGAAATAATTTTGGTTGATGAAATTTCATCACTGAAGACAACTTTGCATCAAACTTTCTCCATGATAGACTTGGGGATACTCAGGCAGTTTTTGGGGCTTGAGATCTCACATTCACCCCTAGGTATCACAATATATCAGTATAAATATGCTCGTGACCTGCTAAAGGGGGTCAAAATGGTATATTTTAAGGCTGCAAAGACTCCTTTCTTTCCAAGAGTCATGCTAGAAGAAGGGGATTCTACACCCTTGGTGAACAACACCCTCTACAGACAACTAGTTGGAAGTCTATTATACTTGAATCACTGTCGACCAGATCTAGAATATGTAGTAAGTCATGATGCAAGCTATATGGAGAAGCCACATGAGCTCCATGGGATGGATGCAAAAAGGATTTTTCACTTTGTTCAAGGCACCAAGACACATGGGATCCACTATGTTTCCAATTCCTCTTTGGATCTAGTTGGATTTTCTGACTTAGATTGGGCTAGAGATAGCACAGAACGAAATTCCAATTCCGGGTTTGTATTCATGCTTAGTGAAGGCCCTCTATTCTAGTTCAATAAAAAGCAAAGTGCAATTGAACTCTCTTCTACAGAGGCAGAGTACCGGGGAATGGTGAATGCAGCTACTCAATGCATCTGGTTTCAAGGAATTCTTGGTGAGTTTGGGATTGAATTTAGCACTCCCACTATTCTTTGGGTTGATAATCAGAGTTCTATAAATATATCCACTGATCTAGTACATAGACAAAGAACCAAACATATTGAAATACACATGCAATACATCCGGAGTCTAATGCATGAGAGATTGATTGTTTTGCAGAATTTCCCCACTACTGAGAAAACTGCTGACATATTCATTAAGTCCTTCACAGAGAAGAATTTCAGCCATCTTAAGTTGCTTCTTGGAGTGGCTTAACATGCGGTGAAGGATTCTTGAATATTAGGTTTCAAGTTTTTGTTCTTGTCCATTTTGAGGGAGGGTTTTGTCCCATGAGGTTTTCCCTGTTTTCCTTGGTTTTTGGACAACGGTATGTAAAGGTTGACCAAACCTTTGTTGTTGGGCCCTAATTTTTCTTATTTTTGTCACATACATTTAGGCTTAAGGGGGGGTTTTAGAGAATTAAAAACCACTCTCATACTTAGGACATAAGTTATATTTCTTTTTATTACTTTCCTAGGTGTTTTTACTAAGTTATTGGCCACATATTTCCTTCCTAGGCCCACCTCTTGCCATCCTCATCCACTTGAGTGAAGTCATGAGAAAAATGCCTGCTTTTCTAGCTATCCTGAGTGGAAAAGGCACACTTTCTTCCTTTTCACCACTTTTACTGTTTTTTCCTGCTTTTGAATGGATAAGGCAAAAGCTAGGCGCTCTTAGAGGTTTTGGAAACTGCTTTCTTTATGGCCAACCCTTACTGCCTCTTTTTCTCTCGAGAAGGAAACATATTTTTCTAATTTCATCATACATCACCTTCCAAATCCATTTTGGACAATTTGTATCCTCTTGCATGATTTGGAGTTAGATGTTTCTACGTTGGGGGTTTTAGCTAGTTTTAGTAAGCTTGGTTTGTGTGCTTTTCGAATGCATTCTCAAGTATTCAAATTTCTGATCTAAAATTATATATTTGTAGACACTTTATTGTATATGGTTGTCTGATGTAACTTTATGTAATACAATATAATATTTTGCATACATTTAGTGTAATTTTTTCAGTGTTCTATGCAATTCTAGACTAGCAATTTTAGTGAGAGTGTTATTCAATCCTAATCATCGGCCTATGATCTGATTTCACAAGAAAATTAAAGCAAAGAAAGCAACACCTTACACACTAATTAACATATTTTTATACAAGTTAGGCCTAGATGACATACTCTGTCGATGTACACTCAACCACGAATGAGAAGCTATAATAGAAGAAGCAAACTCTGGAAATGCAGGAGGACAATTTCATGCCAACATTACTGCAAGGAAAATTTTACAATATAGACTATGGTGTCCCTCTCTAAATAAATATTACAAAGCATATGTGAATAAATGAGATAAATGTCAACGTATGGGTCAACGCCTACATCAACATGAGATGCCCCTCATCTCTATCAACCCAAGTATCATGTTTGAAATATGGGAAATTGAATTCGTTGGTCCCTTCCCAACCATTGGTTGTTAGATATGCACATGATATATTATCACCACAGTCGAATATGTGACTAAGTGGGATGAAGCAGAACCAACCGAAGGTTGTACTAGTGAAGTTATTGCCATATTTATATACAAAAACATAATTACAAAATTTGGATATCCGCTCACTCTTATTTGTGACCAAGGCACACATTTTTTCAATAATACCATCGATTTATTACTCAAATAATCTATGGTCGATCATAACAAAACTTCAGCTTATCATCCATAGTCGAATGGAGCAATTGAGTCATTTATCAAAACATTGACAACAGGTCTAACACAAATATGTAGTGTTGACAAAGATGATTGGGATGACGAAATACTTGCATTCCTACGGGCATATAGAAAAAAATATAAAATATATATGGGACAAACACCATTTAAATTAGCGTGTGTTCAAGAAGCAGACCTACCTTTGCATTTTAAGCAACAAGCTCAAGCTATTTCTCAAATATTACATCTTGACATTGTCCAATCTATGCAAGATAGATTGTTTTAACTGCAAAAGTTAGAGGAGCAGAGAATGCTCGCCATCCATCATCAATAAGTACAAAAACTACAACAAAAAACATGAAATGATAAAAATATCAAAATGAAGGATATCTTAGTCGGTGACCTAGTACTCTCATATAAAATTTGAATAGAAGGAAAACCTAAAAAGCTTGAAACTAGGTGGCTAGGACCTTATATCATCGAGGAAATAAACAATAATGCCTTGTTCATATTAAATACATTGCAAGGTCAAGTATTCAAGAAGGTTGTGGATGGAGCATAACTGAAATGTTACCAACTATGAAAGAGGCATGACATCGACTAGTGACCGTATCATCACTAGTCGAATGTCATGGCCCCAGGTTTACATAGAATTAGGAAAAAATAACTAAGTATTTACATTAACTAATACTCCAAAACATATAAAAAGGAGTACTAAGACATGGATTTTGGAAGGGTGGACATTATTTGACACACATGAGGGTTAATTGGGTGGAAATGGTAGAGCGCGAGAATGAAAATAGGCAACAATAATGGAACAACAAACTTGCTCATAGTGATGACCCAAGAAATAAAGATACAGGGAAGCGGTAAAAGAAGATATTCAACACACGAATGACCAAGATCTCACCCAGATAATTGATGAGGGATACAAAATTACATGAACCTAGATATTGATGAGATCACTGATGGGAGCAACAACTACTTGCAAATGAGTTGCAATATACAAAGATCGTATTTAATGTAGTCACCTACTTGCATTAAAATATCACAAAATGCCACACCTATTAAAACACCATAATTTAAATATCCTTGGATCAATGTCTCTATGCAATTTCAGCGAGAGAAAGCAATCCCTAAAATTAGATTTTAACTCAAATTTGTCCACTAAAGAACCAACTACGGAACTGAAGAAATCCATTGCAGTTACCAAGACTAAATCCACAGAACAGAAAGATAGAATGCAACAAGAGGAAGCAGCCATGACCCCCTCTGAAAGCTAGAATCCATAGAATAAAGAAAGAAAAAATGGACTAGCCAAATTGGGTAAGATAATATGTATAACTGCGGGAATGGGGTATCCGAGACATCTAATGGATAAAAATTACTCAGAAACTTGCTACAATGAAGATTCATGGTTATTTAAATGCACCCTTGATAGCCCCATTCAACAACTTGAAAGAAATTATAGCAAAATTCATTGTTAGTGGATACCATGATGAGAAATTCTGAATTGATGAGTCCATTCTGATCACAGATTCACTCATTGCTACAATTACTAGTCTATCAAGTAAAGGACCAGTAGTACCAATATCAAATAAAGCAATGCCACTAGTCGAAGAATTCACAAGGACATCCGTACGAGAAAATTCAAAAGGGCTTATCATCAATAAAGTCTAGTATGATTTAGTCAAGTGGGTTGCAATAATAAACTCATTATGCTTGACAAGTTTAGTTCGCCCGTCCAACTTAAGGATGAACATGTTGGAATTTGTTAAACAAGTTGAAACTGAGGATAAAATCTTCAATTGGGTTGAACGCTTAGCACAACTAGTAAAATCTAACCATGAGAAGTGTTAGGAGGCTACACATGCCATTAGATTCTCGTCGTTACTCATATGGATAGTAATGGAGAAAATTATTCCAGTCAGGGAAACAGATTTCACCAACATGTAACCCCTATGATGAAATCTTTCAAATATTTGTACAAAAAGGATCATCATACAACTTAGCTAAAGGAAAGACCTAGTTGGAACTTTGGTTTCAAGATGTCAAAACTAGATGCACCAAATGGAGAGTTCCACAACACATTCACCATTTTCTACCTCAAGGAGGACACATTGAAATTACCCTTGACCATACAAAAGTATGGTACATGCAATGTGCAATAGGGGATGCACATGAGCTCAATTATTATCCTAATATCTATGATTTGTTTACTGATTTGTTGAGGCACACAAATACCACAATCCCAATACCTACTATAGCTAAATCTAAACATATGGATATCATTGAGCCACTAATAGATGGAGAGATAGAGGAATAGAGAGAAACACCACTATATATCACAACATTTTGGCTAGATGAAGAACCAATTAATCCATCAGCAATGGTATCTGTCACCAATAAGAATAAATAACTAGTTGGTGAACCTTCTAGAGAGATGAATAAAGATGATGAAGAAGAACCAATCATCAAAGACAGAGTTGATCCTAAATTCGATGAACCCTATATTAAGGAAAAAATTCGACCAATTCGTTGAAAATATCTTTACATATCATTGCAATATTAAAGGAAAAGCAACAAGACAAAATTCCAAGGAAAGAAAATAGCTCTTGCTAGAATCCACAAAAGATGATATAGATGATCTCAAAGACCATGCTAAGCATATCGTAGTTGAATCTACAAAGAACAAGGTGACCATAGACCTACAAATTCAAAAGGAGTATGAGGAGAAGAGACTATCACATCCATCTATCTCAAAGAATTCTTCTACAACACAATAACCTCCACAAAATAAAGTTATAATAACTCAATCTTCACATTGGAAAAGTCCAGTCTATATGACAGCCGACTCTCCAATTCTATCTCTAGTTTGACTTGAAGAAGAAGAACAACAAGAGGTACCCACATCCAATACCAAACCCTTTGCAATGACACCTGAATTTAGTCAGTTTCTTGCTACATACACACAATTCATCCCTTATCTATCCAAGCTATTTGTAAACCCTCTTGGCCATTCACCTAGCATACTCGATCTTGGAATTCCTACTTCTAATTCTCTAACAAAATTAAAACTTCCTTCTCTAAAGACAAGGATCAAACCTTCTGTCTCCCCTTCAACTACAATTGAATCCTCTATACAGAAACCTATGTAAGCAAGTTTAGCATCAACACATACTTTGTATTTTGAACCATTAATCACCTCCCTCAGGATATCTTTCCCACTACCTACATATAATTTGAACCCCCTTATTGCAAAAATAACCATTCTGACCACAATTGATTCAACTGTGATTACAACTTCCCCTTCTTCCATGTCGACTTCAACATTACCAACTTCTGCTATTATTACAACTCCTCTTCTTTCACCATGATTATCAACCCCAACGTCGATGATTCCTTCGATGATAAAATAACACCCTCTATCTCTGTCATGACTTTGTCAGATCCTCCTACATCGTTCCCCCCTAAGACGAATTCCACTACCTCAACTTTATCTTCGATCCTACCTACGAAAAATCCATTGATTGTACCACCTTCTTCTATGACCACCTCAACCTCGAATACCTCAGCTCCGTATTTGTCTGCACCTCCTACATCAATCACTCCACAGACGACCTTGAACCCAAATAAAAACCAAAAGAATTCATGCAAGAAAAGAAACAGAAGTAATAAGTCTAAGAGTGATATCAATATAACATTGAAGGTACCACCATCAGTCAGAATAACATCAAATAAAGTAGTATTATTATCCTCTAAATCCTTGGAGCAGGAACTTGACGAATTTATCAAGGTGGCCAACAAAGAACGCAACAAAAGATGGTCAAAAAGCTCCAAAAAGATGAAAGCATTAAAGGAGGAACAAGAAAATGTATAGATAGCGTGTGCACCAAAATCATATCAAATTATTGGACCACTACTAGAGCCTCTCGTGGAGAAAATAGTTGACAAATTACAAACTCTAGTTGAATATGTCTTAGGAAGCTATGAAAAAATTCAAGACTAGCTAGTTCTAAACAATAAGATAAAACTAGATTCCTCATTTCCAACCAATTCATAGCATTTGACGAATGCGAAAAAAAATTAAAAGAATATGAGGAACATGCATCCAAAGCATCAGTTGTCCTCAATAAATAGTACTCATACTATAACAAAATTTGTGTAGAGATTTAGAATATGTAGAGCGCTCTAAATCAACTTTATAAGTAGAAGCAAGAAGCTAACCCATCCACATTACAGATTTTAAATGACCAAATTAATATGGAGTAGCATGGGAAAGACTAGTTAAGAAGAAATGAGTGTCAATGGCTTCATGAAGGAAAGTGAGCACAGGAAGAGGTCAGTCATCTCGCTAGTCACATTTATAAACTGGTGTGGTCAACCAAAATTCAAACACATAACTTTGGACTGGACATGCAGAATATGATGGATGAACCTATGCAAGTTAACCTAATCTATCTATTAGAAATCACTAGTTTGATAACAAATATCAGGACTTTCTTCATTGAATGGGAAAACTTTCAAGGTCTACTCGCTCTCTTTGCCCCAACCATTGTTGAAGTATGTGTTGAATTTACTCCACCAGGTGAAGCATCTAGGTTGCAAAAACCTTGAAAAACTTATTTTTTTTTTATAATTTTGTAAAACTTGTATAAATGTTGCATATCCCTATTATCTTGGGGATGAAGAAATGTTTTGGGGTAGGGGAGATGTTGGAGAATCCTAGTCGGCCATCCAACTAGGTCCTCTTGAGTGAGTAGAGAATAGTCGGCTAACTCGGTTGATTTGGTTAGGTGAAACAACCAGGCAATTAGGAAGTTGTAACTGAATAACTACTTATCTATAGTGTATATTAGGTTAGTGATCTAGAAGATGAAATGATACTTCTTGTGTATGATTTTCTTGTAATATAAGACAACCTGTTACTTCTACCACCATTACTTGTGTTCTTTCTCATACCTTTATGCATGTGTGTATCTTGTATCTTGTTATGTATTGCTTTGCTATTGGTAACCTCATATAATCCCTTAGCTTACAACAGACAACTTCTATGAATGGATAAATTGTACTTTAGGGAGAAGGTAGAGGAAAAATATACTCACCTCATTTAGTAAAAAATTTAGGGGACCAAAATCCTCCCAAAATGGAAAGGTATGATCCATAATGCATCAACATATAATTTTTCATCTATTTTGGTGATTTTTGGGTGGAAAAATTGGATGAACTGGCTTGTAGGGCCCATTTTAGTGGTAGATCTTACATTGTAGATTTGGGATCCATAAACTTCTATGGCCCATTTAAGGGATTAAATGATGAATTGTTGGGTCAACATTACATTAACATAGTTCATGGTCTCTCTTCGTTGTTCTACACTCTAAGATATTTCTAATGACACAAAGATCACCTCAATCAGAGTTTGTATGAGTAAGTTATGCCTCCCACAAGTTGACCTATCCTATTGACCACCATGGTACCAAGTGGATTCCATGTTAGCTTTCATTATCCACACGTGTGGATCTAGTCACCTATCCATCCTTTATAGAACATTCTATAGGGTCCATAATGCTAAACCTAACTGGGAGTTGAGGCATGCAAAAATCCCTAAAATAATAACCCTAGATGGCTATCAAGACATCGTTAAATACAGGGCCAGCAGAAGAAGAAGGGATTCCATTCTTATGGTATTATTGTATTGTTCCATAGATGCGTGAGAGCCAAGGAGTGGATATTAGATCATAACAAAGGAACTGTGAGACCTTATAGAATCCACATAGGCGATAATGTCAAAGGTAACTCCATATAGAGTACCACTTTCTTTGTATTTGAATTTCATATTGGAGAAGAAAAGAGACACAAAGATCACCTCAATTAGAGTTCATATGAGTAAGTTATGCCTCCCACAAGTTGACCTATACTATTGACCACCATGGTACCAAGTGGATTCCATGTCCGCTTTTATTACCCAAACATGTGGAGCTAGTCACCTATGGACTTTCTAGAACATTCTATAGGGTCCAAAACGCAAACCCTAATTTGGATTTGAGGCATGCAAAAATACCTAAAACAATAACCCTAGATTGTTTTCAGAACATCATTAATACTGGGCCACTAGAAGAAGAAGGGATTAATTCTTATGGTATTATTGTATTGTTCCATAGATGGGTGAGAGTGAAGGAGTGGATAATAGATCATAAAAGAGGAACTAGGTGACCTGTAGGATCCATATAGTCCATAGTGTCAAAGGTAACTCCATAGAGAGTACAACTTTCTTCGTATTTGCATTGCATATTGGAGAAGAAAAGAGCAAGGCATAATCATCACTTCTAGTTGGGTTCTTCCCCATAGTGGGTTTTCCCAGGGTATATATTTTGTTATTTGTTTGGATGTGCTATTTTGATCTATCTATTATGCTTTTGGTTTCAATTTATTTTAACATTTTGTGAGATTAAGCTAACAACAATGAATCTTAAATATTTAGTAAACACCGCATAACTAAGAATTTGCAAAAAGTTGTAAGATTTGTTGTGACAAATTGTTCTAATGGAATATCCATGGTAGTTTATAAATCATAATGATAAGACAAATTATGTTACCTTTTCCATAAATTTCTTAATCATCTCACCTGTGCATAAAAAATGTTGTTGAAAGCATTAAGGCTATAAATGACATGTCCCATTGATCTTGGGTTTAGGATGAGGTAGAGGGAAAGAAATTTATGATACATTTTAAAAATATATGATCAAAACCTTATGGTTACATACTTTTATCCATCTTACCAACGGGGTAATATTCAACCCCCCCTCCAAATACCCATTCCCTAAGAAATTTTTTCTATTTATTTACCTATTAATTCTTCTTCTCATTGCCATGTCTTGTCATTTCATTCAAGGGAGACAACATGTTCCATCACCCATATTGATATTTTTGGGATGATTCTAAGAATACAGTTTTTCACAATTGCTTGTATGCGTAGAATAATTGCATTAATCAAGATCAAATTATGTGGTGAGAGCCAATGCATCTTTGATTACATACTCTATATAGGCCAATTGGGTAGATGCACCAACACTTGAATTAGGGTTGTTTGAAATTGTTTTATATTTCAACAAAATATTCAACCCATTCATTAATACAATAAGAATACATTCAAATAATTTTAGAAATCGTGAATTCAAATGGTATTTAAAAATTGTAACAGAATAAATTTTTATTATGGGTAGAAAAATTTAGTCATATAGTATTGTACCACGTAATCCCAACTCTTGCAAAAAAATATGGTTTCTTTCTTTTGCATGATTGTCTTTTAGAATGTGAAAAAAACTCCATCACTAAGCATGATGAAAAGATTAAAATACTCATCTAAAAACCAATTTCCACAAACGTCAATTAATGGATGTGTAATTGATGTTAAGTATATTGAAAGACTGAAACTACAATTATAGACACCTGGTCTTTGAGCCCTTCAAAATTAGAAACCTGTAATTCCATATCCTCACAATACTAACGTTCTTTTTCAATGATTTCACTATCGAAACATGAGCATCCTAGGATCTTACCATTTCTCACTGATAAGTAATGAAGTATAGTAGCTCCTACAAAAAGTTGTTTTTTCAGAGTTATTAATTTTTTTTTTAATTATCAAAAGGAAAGGAGGAAATACAAATGCATTATATTATAATTTTTTATTAAGATTTAAATAAGAATATATATTGTATTCTTGTAAGGTGTCTTGTAAATTTAATACACCTGGTCAGCATAATTGCTTGCCTGTGACCATGGGGGCAATGTCGTTCCTATGGACTTATGCTCCATGAAATATGTATGTCATCTTTATGATTCTGAATGATAAATATCAGGCGAAACCACAATACTCTCATAGAACATGTAGAAAATTATACAAGGTTTGATCCTTTAATATTTATATAATTGATAAATATCAAGCAAAACCATAATACTCTCATACAATGTGTAGGAAATTATAAAAGGTTTTCTCCTCTAATATTTGAACTTATACCGATTATTGGACTCTCAATTTTCTATATGATAAACTTGAATAGAATTCATCAAGTCTCCCTAGCATGGGAATTCTTCCTAGAATGTTCTAAAATAAAACAAGTTCGTCATTATTGAAACTTGTAAAATAAGAACATGGACTTTGGTTGATTGCTTTAATTCAATCTAAAGTGCTTAACATGAGCACCAACAGTCACATCACATTGATGGTGGATATCGTTCACATATTCTATGTTCTTGTGCATTTAATGCTGATATGGGAAGACAACAAAGGACAAAGATATGTGGAAGTAGTATAATGCAAGAATGAAGCATTTATTACTATTTGTCCCACTATTTTCAAGTGATTGCATCTAAATACAAATACACAATTATTGGCGAGTATAGGTATTAATTCATCGTCAACGATCTCATTCGTTAGCTCTAATTAAATGAGCAATTTTTTTTTGAGTTTATTACAAAGTGTGTTATGTATAAGTCTGTGAATTTATGGAGTCACCACGACACTTCATAGATTTATGGCATGCCATTCAAAACAAATTATGGATAAATCCATATTTTACATATTTATCATAGAGTCTACCAAATCACAAAATTGGAAGGATGTTTATTGGAAACCTTGAATTATTTGTCTAAGATGATAATAATGTGCTATTTGATCTTTACCGAAAAAGGTGGAATGCCATAATTGTCAGACAGTTACTAATAAATGCATAAGTCTAATCACGCAATCGAGATTTCAGCTAGGCACCACCATGTTGGTAATGTGGTCCTTATAGACCCGTTGCCATTTAGACATGCTTAAGTCAAATGCAAGCCATTTTATTGAACACGAATATACAATTATGCCAGTTGCATTGCAACTTTCCCATGTTTTTCTTTTAGTTTTGGCAAGGACTTGAAGCTTTGCTTCTATCTCCCTTGTTGTATATAGGATTCAAATTTTGTTTTATAAGTTTAATGTTTTATCAGGAATTGGTGCATTTTTTAAGTCTTTTCATGAAATATTCTTATATTTTTAAAAGAATTCTAAAATTTTTGTCAAATATTATTACGTAGAATAAGCAATGTGTTAATTGTTTACATAAATTCCAAAAAATATTTTGGACAAATTAATTACAACTTAGAATGCATCTAACAAATTTAATATTCTCTAATATGTTTTTATCTCATGGTCCAAATTAGGAGATGGATACATTATTTTCCTAAGGTGACTTTTCCTTCCTAATAGGAATATTTATCTCATGGTCCAAATTAGGAGATGGATACATTATTAAGGTGACTTTAGGAATATTTATCTCATAGTCCAAATTAGGAGATGGATACATTATTCTCCTAGGGTGACTTTCCTTTACTTGAATAGGAATATACAATGGAAATGTATCATCCCATGTGAAGCAAATGAAAATTTTAATAATTTAATATTCAATATAAAATGTGGTATGGAAAATAATTTGAAGAAATCAAAGCTATGTATGCTAGTTGGGTTCTAGATTGAGTATAGTTCTTAAAAAAAAAATATCAAATGATTTTGTGCAACTTATCTCAAATGTATCTTTTATATTTTTTTATAATTTTTCCAATATTAAAATTTTTTCAATATTCATCCCATAAAGGTAAAATCTCTCTCCCACTTGAGGTAACGTTAAAAAGTTTATTGACTTGCATGATTCTAGTGAAATACTAATATTCACTTCTAAAATTGCAATGAAAAAAAATGGAGCACACCTAATATCTCTTATATCATTATGGCATTGATCCAAAGCCACCTTATAATAGAAAAACCCGCTTTATTGTTGTGTGGGCTGAGCATCTACTTCAAAAATATGATGAGATATTGGATGAATATATATCATGCTTTTATAATGTTGATAAAAATGAAAAATTCAAGACTTTTAAAACTATTAATAAAACTAGGTCACTCACAACAAAGAAAGGCAAGTGAAAATCTTTAGCTTTTTCAATCCTCACATAATTCTTTGTACTTATCCTACATGTTTTTTACAAAATTAATGTTGGTCCCGCATATGAAATTGTATAAAAATCTAATAGTGTAAGTGATTAACATGGATCAACATGCCCACACATACATATATGTGGACCAAATCCTACCCGATATCTTCCACTATTCTCCTTAATCCCTACCAAAATTTTTAATAGAGAAAATATACATAATGTTGTTCTTAGTACATGGTAAAATAAATAATGATTCTATTCTATCCTATTCTACAAGAACAATGCATATTAAGGGAATGGGAAATTGGATTTATTTTTGAAGTATTGTTTCTATTACTTCTTATTTAAGAATTAAATAAAATGAAATCCTTCTTCTTGATTTCTATTTTCGACTAGAATTTGGTTTCCATGAAGTAGCCTTACATTTGTTTAGTTATAATCATAGTAAAACTCAGGAGATGTTGCTCACATAATTTACAATGTTCTTAACATTGTTGGTTCCCAATGATTATATAGCTAAGGGACTCAAGGTTAATGTCAGAGAAGGCTAGCTTGAAATCTAGTATAATGGTGAAGGCACACTTTTCACTAGTCCCACAAGTGAGCTAACATTGGATCACCTCCCAAATGTTGAATAAACAAATACAATGTTTGGCCAACTAATTTTGCAAGTATACGGAGTCGATAAGATTACATAATTTTGCAAGTATACGGAGTCTGATACCATGTTAATTTTCCGAGAATTTCATTCCATTATCATTCAGGATCACTAAGAGAATAACATGTACAACATATCTACAGAATATCAATCATAGACACAATAGCAATCACACAAGAGACACAGAGTTTCACCAGGGAAAACCAAGAAGGTGAAAAACCCCGCAACTTCCTCAGAGATAAGATAAGCCACAAACCAAGACCACAATGATCAAATGCAATAAGATGTCTCTAGCAGATGCTCCTCCTCCTCCATAAGTGCGCCATTTTCTCTCTTAGCTATGCGAGCTTGAGAAGTGAGTGAATGAGATAAATGAGAGACACAACCTCTCTATTTATACACTGACTTGACCTGCCAATAATTCACTGGGGCCAACTTGCTACTCAAGTCTAATAACCCAACCACATGTCCTAACTAGGGTAGACCCCACACTGGTGGTCTAATAACCCATCAATACAAATGATGGATGGAGAAGAGGTTAAATAAATCCAATGGTCAAATTAAAGAATTGAAATAGGAAAATAAGCATGTGCAGGATAGATTGAACGAGGTAATAAGGAATGGAGCAAGCTGCTTATAAAATACAACAAATTGTGTAGGTTTTCTCAGGGGTTAAAGAAGGACAACGAGAACTTCTTAGGAAAAAGAGGTATTGGAAGAAAGAGTTCATGATTGAGAGAAAGAAACATCAGGTTAACAATGATAAATTGGGCATTATGACAGAATTAGGCACTCAAGTTCTTCAATACACATTGCAGATTCAAAGGGTTAAGTCTTCTCAAAATCAAAGAGCTGAACCAAATTGAAGTATTTCCAATGGCACGTGAATCGAAATTCATTTTTTAGCTTGTTGAAGTCCAATCCTATTTCTATTGTGAAGTGTGCAGGATATTTTCCTCATAGTGTCCCAAGTCTATTTAAGTTCATTTTTCTTAAAAGACTTGTTAGGCATAGTTATGATTTGTTAAAAATTATTACTAATTAGTTCAAACATCCTTGAAGTAAAGATTTGAGACATATGTGTAGTTTCGAACTTATTAATTTTGATAAAAGAAAGTTAGTTATTAGTTAAAAGGTAGTTTCAGAAGCCTAAAAGATCAAGAAAGTATATGTAGAGGAATGTAAAGAAGAAATGGGTTCGATTTTTTCTATTATCCTGAATATATCTGGGAGAAATTATAAGTCTATTGATACAATAATAGAAACATATGTTCAAACATATTTTACAAATGAGTACTTTGTACCCGTTCTTGACTTTACTGCTAATTTATAATTGAAAATTTGTATGCTCTCCATAATGGTTTATTTTCAGTTTAATGATTCTACGCTTTATTATTCATTGAATTGAAGAAGTCCCGTTCCTTTCAGTACTTCAGATTATAACTTTGTTATGGAATGAAGGTTATGAATGAATAAATGTCCATCTTATTTTGTATGTTAAACTGTTAAGTAGTAAATCAATGAATGAGTTACCCATATTGGTGTTGTAAAACTTCTAAATGTGATATATTACTGCCATTTTTCATTTCTTTTCTTCAAGCCTTACAAGACTAACAAATATCCAACCTTCAGAAAACTAAAAATTTGTTTCCAACCCAAACCTGAAACTCAAATGCTCTAGATTTTCCCTATAGCAGTCCAATGCAAAACCTTCGAGACAAAAATTATCATGGGCATGGATGTTAATCCTATACTTTATTTTCTATTATAACAATATTTTATTGTGGTACTCAACTACTCTACATTCACCACAATTTTCATTTAGTTTTTTTTTATAATATTAGTAGAGCAAGGTAGTTCAACTACCACATGCACATAACAAGTGTATGAAGAAATGCTTGAAAGTAATGTTGTTTCATGTACTATGATGATCAATGGATTGGCAAACATAAGGAAGAAAAAACATTTTATAGTTCTTTCAATGAAGAGCTCAAATCTTCATGAAAATCATCATAAGAAAAATTGAAAATGAAAATGGAAAACTCAAACACTAGAAGACTAATGAAGAATAATGTTTAGGAAAAAGGTATGGTTCCCTTCCAAACATCACATGCAAATGGAATATGGTCGTAATTTCAATGATTAAAACATTTAGGAGTCAACCTTGCCTTTGGTGGCTTGAATTTATAAAGGCTCTATGAACAAAGGGACGACCTTCTCTCTAAATCTATGAAAGTTGCTCCATACATATTGGTTGGAAAGGGTGAAATAACTTTGTTTGAATAAAATTATTCTTTGTTAAAAACCACTCAAATAACATTATGTTTACTTCCAGTTGGATTATTATATGTAATTCTTCTTCACTTAAAAAAAAAGCATTATGGAGCCCTTTGATGAGTACCTTTGATTTATTTATAATAAATAATCAAAATTTATCTATCAATTGTGATATAATTGCATCAAATAATTAATTTTATTATATTTAGAATTAGCATAAGCAAAATAAACATAATTGTAAAGAAACGTAAACATCTACTATTCTAGAGAATCAACAAGAGCATTATGTTACTTACAAGAATTAAACCCCTTGGATGGGGTCATAGACAACATATCGATGAACATTAATGGCAATGGGATGGTGAGGGAAATGCGGCATGCCGTGGCAGATGAAGAGATGTCTGCAAAAATGCCAAAGGAGCCTACCATCAATGCTCCATCTTGCAACTTGCTTCGACATGATCATCTTGATGGATCGACTTAACTCCTTCATCACTCATGAGGTCCTCTTTTTAATGGCATTGAGGTGGGTTGGGGATTTCATTTCCTCTCTGAGGTCATGGCTCTACTCCACCAAATGTTATAGAAGCCTGAGTCTCCGTTTACGCTGGAAAAATTGTTTTTTGGTAGCTTTCTTTATTATTGTGGTTGTTTTCTTCATGGCGTGTCATGGATGTAGAAGAAGGAGGGGTGGCAACACCAATCAACCGAACCAGGAAAATTCCAATTTCGGTCTCCTTGGGTAGCTTGAGAGGATGATCAAATCCATTATTCTCCTCTACATTGATCTTAGAAGATCTACAAGTGCGCATTTTTGAGCTAAGGGACAGGGTTCAAGGAATTCTGTACTGGTGTGCGGAGGTGGCTACTCTTCATCATTTACCCTCGTCGCTCCTCAAGACCATTACTGCAGACGGAAGTGTTCATGGGATATTTGATGGAATTGATGGCATTAATGCTGATAATGTGGTAAAAGATCCAGAAACTAGGGTCGAAATGAAGAATTAGGATACCGAGGAAAAGGACAAGTCACAAAATGACACCATTGGCGACAAATGTGACAACCTGGAAGATGCCAAGGTTGAGGTCGTGTCCAAGGATTCCATGTTGTTGCCATGCCTTAGTCCATTTGTCAACTATTTTTCTTTGTTGTTATGCTTATTTCTCTTTTTTAGTTTTGTTTTAGGCTAGCTCTTGCCATTGAGCATTTTGCCTCTTTTCTAGTTTTTTGGTTGCTAGTTTTGATAAAAACTGATCTTCACCCTAAGACATGTATAACTGGTTATGACTATAGGTTTTTTTCTCCTATGAAGAGGCCTCCATACTGGTATAATGGGTTGTTTTTCTCATTATGGGAGGCTTAGAAACTCTGTATCTTAAAGTTTATTTTTATCTCTATGATTTAATGTGAATACTAGCTTACAAAAAAAGAACAAGAATTAAACCCGGGTGAGGAAGATAACAATCATTCCTCCCAACCACCCAAGCTACATCTAATAGAAAAATTATAGGATATATCTATTTATTAATATATTTGAAATTTTCTTATTTTAGTTAGGTTTTTATATGTTTATTAAATTATTGGTTTTGGAGAAAGACTTAAAACAACTTTTAATTGACTAAATAATCTTTCTTCTTCATAAACAATGAAACAAGTTTAGGTCCCAATACCCAAAGGAATCTAGGCTAGTGGAATTTTTCCACCAACCCAAACGCATGTGGACTGATAAGAATTTTTCCCCTTAGGTCACCACCAACGGTTATCCTCCACAACTGAATTATGATATGTTTTTTCATACACTAGAAGACTAATGAATACTAGTGTTTAGGAGAAAGGTAGGGTTCCCTTCCAAACATCACATGCAAATGGAAGATGGTCGTAATTTCAACGATTACAACATTTAGGAGTCAACATTTCCCTTGGTGGCCTAACTTTATAAAGGATCTATGAACAAAGGGACAACCTTTTCTCTAAATCTATGAATGTTGCTCCATACAAACATAGTCAAATAATTTTGTTTAAATAAAACTCTTATTTGTTAAAAACCACTCAAATAACATTAAGTTTACTTCTAGTTGGATTATTTCTTCTTCTCTTTTAAAAAAAAGTGTTATGGATCCCTTTGATGAGTACCTTTGATTTATTTAAAAACAAAAATTAAAATTTGTTTATCGATTGTCATATATTTGCATCAAACAATTAACTTTATTATATTTAGAATTAACATAAGCAAAATAAACATAATTGTAAAGAAACACCAACATCTACTATTCTAGAGAACCAACAAGAGCATTATGTCACTTACAAGAATTAAACCTCAGTGAGGAAGGTAACAATCATTCCTTCCAACCACCCAAGCTATATCTAATAGACAAATTATAGGAGATAACTATTTATTGATATATTTGAAAAAATATTTGAAATTTTCTTATTTTAATTAAGTTTTTATATGTTTATTAAATTATTGGTTTTGGAGAAAGACTTAAAACAACTTTTGATTGGCTAAGAATTAATCATATTCTATAAGAACAATGCATATGAATGGAATGTGAAATTGGGTTTATTTCTTGAAGTATTGTTTCTATTACTTCCTATTTAAGAATTCCTTCTTCTTGATTTCTATTTTCTACTAAAATTTGGTTTCCATGGAGTAGCCCTACATTTGTTTAGTTGTAGTCATATTAAAATTCGGGAGATGTTTCTCACATAATTTCCAATGTTGGTTCCCTTTGACTATATAGCTAGGGGACTCAAGGTTAATGTCAAAGAAGGCTAGCTTGAAATATCTACAATGGTGAAGGCACACTTTTCACTACTCCCACAAGAGAGCTACGATTCTATATCACCTCCCAAATGTTGCATAAACAAATACAATGTTTGGAAAACTAATTTTGCAAGTATACGGAGTCGATAAGATTACATATTTTCCCATGTTATTCTTACAAATTTTTAAAAGAGACATGGAGGATGCAACAAATTCTTTTGAACAACTGTCAGAAAGGAATGTGGGTTCATGTATCATCGTGGTTGTAGGGTGTCTTAAATATTGGCACATACAAAAAGTGTGCTTAATTTTTAATGAAATACCACAATGAGGAATGCAAAGATTGTAATATATGGTTAGCACCATGGGTAGCATTGGCATGGATATTAATCCTATACTTGATTTCCTATTATAGCAATATTTTATTGTGGTACTCAACTACTCTACATTCACCATAATTTTCATTTAGTTTTCTTATAATATCACCACAGTTTTCATTTAGTTTTTCTATAATATCAATAAAGCAAGGTAGTTAAACTAGCACAAGCACATAAATAATTGTTGTGTATGTGTTATATGGTTAAGTGTTAGTATATGAGAAGGATGTGGTTTTAGGTGGTAACCTTGTTAACATGTATGAGAAATGTAGAGGAAACATAACAAGTGTATGAAGAAATGCTTGAAAGTAGTGTTGTTTCATGTACTATGATGATCAATGGATTGGAAAACATAAATAAGCCAAAAATATTTTATAGTGCTTAGATCAAATCTTTATGAAAATCATCATAAGAAAAATTGAAAATGAAAATGGAAAACTCGAAAACTTAAAGAAGCCAAAAATATTTTATAGTGCTTTCAATGAAGAGATCAAATCTTTATGAAAATCATCATAAGAAAAATTGAAAATGAAAATGGAAAACTCAAACACGAGAAGACTAATGAAGACTAATGTTTAGGAAAAAGGTAGGGTTCCCTTCCAAACATCACATGCAAATGGAAGATAGCCGTAATTTCAACGATTACAACATTTAGGAGTAAACCTTGCCCTGAGTGGCCTGACTTTATAAAGGCTTTATGAACAAAGGGACGGCCCTCTCTCTAAATCTATGAATGCTGCTCCATACAAATTGGTTGGCAAGGGTCAAATAATTGTTTGGAAACATAGTAGCATAATTCGAGTACGAATACGATTCGATACAAAAAAAATACGTAATGAAAAAATCTAGTACGACTAAAATACGGAAGTAGACTGCTTATATATAATATTTTTTAATCAAGTATTCAAAAATATACTATAAATGTACATAGACATTTATATAATAAAATCAAATATATTTAAAAAACAAAAAATATAATTTCAACAACCTGCCATATGGCAAGTGTGAGTGATGACAACTAGTTATTAATAATTATTTTAATAAGAAAGTATAAATTGAATAGTATTTATGTTTTATAGTGTTTAAGTTTGTTTTTTTTAAATTGGTTTTCAAACTTTAATTTTTCATTACTAAGAATCTGTATTCGTATTACACTTACACCGATTATTAGGCAAGTTCAAATTTGTTCCGAATTTCCATATGTGAAATACCAATACGGCCGAATTATGCTACTATGTTTGGAAAGGGTCAAATAACTTTGTTTAAAGAAAACTCTTCTTTGTTAAAATCCATTCAAATAACATTAAGTTTACTTCGAGTTGGATTATGGATTATTATACTTAATTCTTCTTCCCTTTAAAAAAAAAGCTTTATCGATTGTGAGATAATTGTATCAAATAATTAACTTTTTATATTAAGAATTAGCATATGCAAAATAAACATAATTGTAATGAAAGGCCAACTTTTTATATTAAGAATTAGCATATGCAAAATAAACATAATTGTAATGAAACGCCAACATCTACTGTTTTAGAGAATCAACTAGAGTATTATGTCACTTACAAAAATTAAACCTCAGTGAGAAAGGTAACAATCATTACTCCTAACTACGCAAAGTAAATCTAATGAACAGATTATAAGAGATATCTATTTATTAATATATTTGAAAAAAAATATTTAAAATTTTCTTATTTTAGTTAAGATTTTATATTTATAGAGCACCATAAGCAATGATGGATTAAAAAAAAGAGAGGACTTGCCTTCTGTAATGTTAGTTCTCAAAACTCAAATCCTCTCTTCTCTTTAAGTTTTTATATATTTATTAAATTATTGGTTTTGAAGAAAGACTTCTTCATAAACCATGAAACAAGTTCAGGTCCCATTACCCAAAGGTATCTAGACTAGTGGAAGTTTGCCACAACCCTCATAGAAGTTTTCCCCTTAAGTCACCACCAATGGGTTATCTTTCACAACTGAATTAAAATAGGTTTTGTCATCTTTCACAACTGAATTACAGCAACGGCCATCGTCGAACAACAAGAAGACAAACAAATCGATAAATAAAAATGTGCAGGCTTTGGTTAGAGTCGGACAAATGACATGAAAGTAAGGACAATATTTGAAAAGCATATTCGATCAAGTTACTGTCGACATCTACGTTGTACCATGGGAATGGAAAGGCCAGGAACAAACAAGTTTGGCGAACGCTAATTGAAATCACTGTAAATAATAGTGACAGAAGACTCCAATAAAGCAAGGCCACATACTACACAGTACGCTCGAAGCATTGGGTCACGGGCATCAAGACTCCCGTGCAACAATCGTCTGTTGTGCCCCACATTTAGATGAGGAGGAATGGAAGAGAGCCAGTCCTGTATCAATCACTCAGCTGTTCAAAGTGGCAGCTAGTAACTATGGCATCATCCAGTTTTGTGCATAAGTGTTCCATGCATTTGGAATTCTTTACTGGACAGTCCTTTTGTGTTGTTTTCATATTTGGATGTTTTGATAAGTATCAGAGAAGTTAAGAGAGTCAGCCTATGTATTTCAGAGTATTGAAGTAACAGGTTTTTTTGTTTTTATTCAGCATGGAAGTAAAAAATGTTTTGGGAAATCTTGTGAACAGGTCTTTTCTTCTCCAATATTGAAGCGATAAAGATTATATATATATATATATATTTCTCAATTTTGTAATTTTTTTTAAAATAACTATTACTTAATTTAAGTATTTCAAGGAGAAATAAAATAAGATATAAAATGTGCATAATAATAATAAGAAGGAGGTTATTTTTATATGTATTAATTAGATTTTATTGAATTACTCTTGCCACATATCAGTGTATGAATTTTTTATGGTAACTTTATGTAAATCTATATTAATTTTAGATTTAATTAAATGAGTTAATTTTTAAATATGTAAATTTTAATTAAAATTTTATAATTTTTATATTTTAAAGGAGTAGTTTATATATATATATATATAAACTACATAAATTAGATAAATTAAAAGGTTTCCTCAACATCACCATTCTAAAAAGGGGTTTGCACAACATTTACAACTGCATATATATAAAAACTACACAAATTAGATAAATTAAAACGCTTCCTCAACATTTGCACTCTAAAAATGGGTATCCCCTTTAAGATGGATCTATGATGGTATATATTTTAATTTTAGTTGTAGTATTTAGGTTGACAAGTTTTGACATGTTATGAATTTATATAGAAGTATATTTAGTTATGGTTCACAAGTTCTGAATGCTTCTATCACACTTCAACATTAGAATTGAGATCTTTGAAAGAACAAAAAAGTTTCATTATAATGTATGTTCTCTAATATTTAATTCTAATCTAGATGTCAACTAAAAATTTGAGAACAATGAATGAAAATACAATCTCTCTCTCTCTCTCTCTCTCTCTCTCTCTCTCTCTCTCTCTCTATATATATATATATATATATTTGTTAGTCCACTCTTTGGTTAACTTTGTGCTCAACAATATGTTTCTAATGGTAGACATACTAAGATAGTGCACATTGCATTGATAATTAATTGCCTTTGTAACGCCCCATATTTTGACTAGGCATGTTTATCAGTCAAACATACTACACTTTAGTCACTTATTATCTATTGGGATCAGCTCGACTCAGTAAACTCTGCTTATGACACGATAGACCCGATTATATGTTGCTACCATGGTTACTATGTTATGTTGTCACTATGACTATGATGTTACGATATTATGATGTTACTATGGTCATGTAGTTAATAGGTTATGATTAAATCATGAGATTCATTGCTTTTATGATGACAATATATGTTTTAACATTTTCATTGATGGAATGTGAAATATATGATGTTGTACGTGGATGTCATCCTATGATGAAATTGATTGAATTGTTATATGTCATGCATACTTGTGATGAGCTAAAATTGCGACGTGAAATAAAATGATGTTGATGATATGGATCAATTGGTGATCGAATGGAAATGCTTGTTATAAAATATGTATTTGTGAAATACTAACCTACATGACACAAGGGCTATGGGATAGCCGGATACTTGATCTGATACATGGGATAAGAACTTGTCCATGCAGTAAACCTTAGCAACCGAAATTGATGATACGATGACACACTCCCATAATCTTGATAACAACAAAGTATGATTTGATAAGGGTGTAGACCCAGTATGTTGAGAGGGATGGATGTATTTCCCACCCTATGTTTCTATGATACCCAGGGTTGTGGGATGGCCGTGCTGAGACATGCTCCCCAAGTTGTTGTGATGACAATGGTCGGATGTCTGCTAGGAGACACTAGGTCCGCTAGTTAGTCGATGCTACCGCTCTTAGGTGAATGTATGTGGTCAGGTCAGTATAGCTGGCACCCACTTTTGTACTAGCAGAGGAAGGATAGGGAGGATGCAGACGTAGGTTAGGATGGGAGGATATGTTCGTTAGTACTATTGAGGGTTGGGTATTCCTTGATCTTAAGTTAGTGCTAGTAGGTACCTTTCCTTGTACTTGATTGATTGAACTGATGTAATCATAAAAATAATGAAATGAAATCTTAAAGGTTAACTAATAAAATAGCCGACGATGTTTTAGTAATGTTATGATAAATGTATACTTGTTCTGTTTGCATGAAGTATTAATAGTATTAGTTAGCTATTAAGCATAGAAAATATGATGTATGTTTATAGTACATGTCAGACCTGTGCATACGCTGGCCACACATGCACATTTTGTACATGTGCGATAGTATCGGTTTACAACATACTTATCAGGATTTAACAATGTTATAACTTGTCATAGATAACTCAATTAAGGTTTGGGTAAACGACATAAGTAATAGGTGATCAATTTGCTTATGTATAAAATAATTTAATTATTCTTATATGTAAACATTGTAATGAACAATTAAAATAATTGCCACCAATTGTAAGTCTCGTCAAGTGAAGGTATTGGAAATATGAAGTATAGCATATAAACATTAATGTTGGAACCGTGTACTATCTAATTGCTAATATTGATTAATTAAACCCTTAAGAGTACTTTGTTTGTTAATACAAGTATGTTAGATTAGTGCTAAGGTAATTATTATTAATTAAGTATGTTAGATTAGTACTAGGGTAATTATTATTAATTAAATATGTTAGATTAGTGCTAAGGTACTTAAATCACCATTAATATTTATTATTATTATTTAACTAATGTTAATAATGATAATCTGTCCTTATTGAAATGAAAGAAATCATTAGTGGGTAAGTGAACATGTTTGAATTATTAAATTAATTAATTTCTCGAACCATTGTTATGAAACGAGTCCTTATTAGAATGAAAGAAATCATAATTGGGTAAGTGAACATGTTTGAATTATTAAATTAATTAATTTCCCGAACCATTGTTATGAAATGAGAAAGTAGTATTATTAAATTATTAAATGAGCTAGGAAGGTTAAGATAAAACTCAATTAAATTTATATTCATAAATTACTAACCATTGTTATGAAACGAGAAAGGAGTATTATTAAATTATTAAATGAGCTAGGAAGGTTAAGATAAAACTTAATTAAGGTTATATTCATAAATTACTGCCATGTCAAACAACCGATCTGAGATTGGATTTTTATATATATTTATAATTAAAACAAACTATCACTTCAAATTTGAAAGGGTCAACATGATAGTATTTAATTATTATTTTATTCAACATATTAAATGGAGGATAAGACTAATATTTAATCCATTGTCTCATGAAGGTCCTAAATTGAACATTTTGAGAATCATTAAATGATGTACATTCAACCCATCGAATCCAACTTAACTAGTTTTAATACCGTTGAACTGCTCGAGAAAAGAAGTACTATAAAAACAATATTAATTTATGAATTGGATTGTAAAACAAGCCATCAAAATTAATTTTTTGGGGACTCGAGGGATTTGATGGAGGGTGGTGGAGTAAGCCGGAAGGCAAATGAAGGAGGAAAATGGTATATAGAGAAGAGTTTGGGGATTGGATAGGGGGTTGGTTCTTTTGGGGACTGAGCAGGGAGAACTATGATTTCTTTCGGGAAGTGAAGGAGGAAATGGGAAACTCCACGGGAAATATTGCATTGTTGAACAAAGGGAAGTTGCTATCGAGATTATCGGCTGTGGGCTCGGGGGCTAGGAAACCCATTGGTTTCCTAGGGCCAATATGATAAGAGTTGGTTGGCAGGGAGGTTCATCTATTTGGTTGCTAAGTCTTGGTCCAAAGGACCCACGGTATCTACAGGGGGGAAATCGACATTCTACAGTGGTCTAGGTATTCTACTTGTGTTTATTTTTAATATTTTATTTTAAATTCTCAATATATAGATGATGGAAGAAATCAAAAGAAAAGAGAATGTCTATGATTAAAATTCCTGATGTTATTTTACAATACTTGTTAAATTCCTAGAATACTATGCTATGACTATAAATATAAAATTAGAGACGGAAACAAGTTTTAATGTAAAACAATCATTATTTTATATCAAATATAGTAGGTAAAAGAGTTGCAGTACTTCACAACTACTTAGACATATATCTAGTAACCTTCCCGAAGGAAGACCAATACAGCCTTCTTCATTGTATTTAATGTCTACCACATCAATGATTTAAGGTAATGGATAATGGATAATATGTCTACCACATGTCATATTATTTATCCAAAACATGCCACAAAATGTAATGGATAATATATTGTATATGCCTCATTTGAAACTTAGATCATGCAAATAGAATTTTCTTACAATATTTCCCATCTTCGTTATCTAACTAGAATGTTTCCTCAAGGTGCTTGTGAGTGTTTTCAACTGTAATATCTTCATGTATGATCTATTGACTCATGCCATGTATGAACTATTGACTCATGCAAGAGAAATAATGAAACTTGATTTTATTTATTAAAGATTACATTGTTTTAACTATCTTAATGTATCTTTATTGGAGTTGAGACATACTTTGGATTATGAAATATTGAAATTTGGTATTTGGTATTGATATTACCTTTTCAAGATTAAATCGATCATGCTTAAGTTTTAAGATTTAATATTTCAAAGTTTACATAACTATTTTTTAATCCACTAAGAAGAGAGAGAAAAGGTTCAATCATGCAAACTTTTTTTTTTTTTTTATTTGTTTATAGATTAACTACTTTATTGATAATGTATTTATAGTTATTAAGAATCATAACAAGATTTATCTTTTTGAAGTTATTATAATGGATACACCAAAATGAAGCTTAATAGTTTTTTAAGGGGCATACAAGGTTCATATTAAATGAGAAATTTGTTAGTAGAATGAGGCATATCCACTCCAGAGTTAGACCATTAATTTTGTTTATATATTATAAAAATTTCTAAAAAGCTAAACATAAAAAGGGAGACTATTGCAAACAACTTTTCTTAGAGCTCTAGAAATTATTAAATAATTAGTCATTTGAGTAGCAGAGTGATAGTCTCTCAATTTTAGTAATGCTCTATAAAAATGAGGTCATTTGACATGCACACAAAAAAATGACCTGCGAGACAAGAATTTGTGAGACAAGAATTTGAATGTCAAATGAAAGTTAATACTTATTTTTTATTAACTTTTTTATGAATTTGAATTTGAATGTCAAATGAAAGTTAATTTTTTATGAATTTGTGAGACAAAAATTTGTTCAAGTGCAAGGTAGGATGTCAAATTTATGTAGAAAAAAATGAGAGTTCCTAATAACATAGTTCCAAACAAACTCAAAATTCAAGCGACTACTAACTAACTAAGAAAATTTTATAGTTTTGAAAACAAAACTAAAAATCCTACTAGTATCTAATCTAATGAACTGCTAAAACTAAAACAAACTTGCAATACATATAAAAACTTGAACTTAAAAGAAAACATGCATGCTAAAGGATTCTTTCTTAATATTTGTCTATAGATTCGGTTCCAATGTTGCATTCTCATATGCCAAATCTTTATGCATTTCTTGAACTATTTCATTATCCTTGACTATCGCTCTAACTAAGCGAATGGAAATCTTTGGAAAATGAGCAAGAGAGTGGGGGTTCATGCAAACTCCTAATACCAATTGATATAACATGTTGAAATCATATTCGATTTTTTATAATGTTGAATTTGACATGCTACACCACATGATAATTGAACATTTTTAATCTTCTAAGCATCTAGATGAGGTAACAATTTGTTGTTGAAATGAGAAGAAGTTACCTAGAGATCCTAGATTTTCCTAGCACTACTCATTTTAGATTGATACAAATGAGGAAAATAATAAGCGATACAATGACGTGCATGCTTGTTGCTCTCCAGTAATGTTCCATGGGTAAACCTTGTTTTTAGGATTAGAAAATCATCCAAGAAATGTCTAGACTATGGGGAATAAAAAATGAACATAATAAAAAACCTCCCACTAAGATCCATAGAAAAAATAAGATGATCCTAGATACCAAATCCCTCTTCCAAATGAGAAACGAGGGGAATAATTTGGAATAAGAAGGGATAAACCTCCAAATACATAAGTGGACACCAAAATCCCTTTGCATTAAAATCCCACCATCATAATGGAGTTTCATCTTATCGTTGTTTTGTACCTTAATAGCATAATTGTAAATTTGGAGCTTAAATAACAAAGTAAAGCAAAATTTTAGTATGAAAAGACATAATTGCCATAACAATAGAAAATCTAGATACAATAATATCATAATAACAATCTCTTTAGTGATGAAAGCAATGTTCACTTTCCTCTTCAAGGGGGAGACCTCTAAATGAAGCCAAGTTCCAATTACAAAATACTTTATAAGTAATCTTGTTTCATTGCTTCTATTCCTATATATAGTTCTAGTGAAGGAACTTTCTAATAGGTAGAACCTTTTAGTATTCCTTCTTAATGAAAGAAATTTCTAGTACGTGAGACCTTCTAGTAAGTCTTGTTACAAATATTGATTTCACACTATAGAGACATTCTTCTAGTAAAATTTTTTACAAATATTGCTTTCACACTATTTTTGTTTTATTGACCTTATTTAATATATATGGCTTCAATACATAACAACCTCTCTATTAAGGGGCTTAGGGTATGAACCTAACATTCTCTCACTCTTTAAAAACAACATTTTCCTCAAGGATTAAGATGTGGAAATTGTTGAAGTATATGTGTTGGTTCCCATGTAGCATCCTCAGGATGGGTATCTGTCCAATAGGGGTGAATCCATGAAGATGGGTAACACTTTTTGGCCAAAAGTGACAGTGAAAATTCATTTTTCTACTTATTCATTAAATCAAATCCCTCAAAATTCATATATGCCTTGTGAATTTTGACAAGCAACAAAAAAAATTGTAGGGAATTATGTTGTATTTCCACCTATATTTTTTTTAAGTAATAAAATTATTTAATATGCCAAAATTGCATTTAATGATGGGCGTGTTCTTGTAAATCTCAACAAAAGTTTACAAGTGGCTTGTGTGCACGTAAAATAATTTAGTGATAAATGCATAATTTTTCAAAAAAAAGAACATAATCTACACAAAATGCACTATGATGCACATATTTTTTTTTAATTTATGTTGGAAAATTACATATTTTTTTAATTTTCACAACTGACCA
Source organism: Larix kaempferi (assembly GCA_027924585.1). Lineage (NCBI taxonomy): Eukaryota > Viridiplantae > Streptophyta > Pinopsida > Pinales > Pinaceae > Larix > Larix kaempferi. The sequence continues at coordinate 18,641,474 of BSBM01000023.1, read as the reverse complement.
TTGAAAATTTTAATTGCATTTTTCACACATGTGTGTGCACGTAAAAATTATTTTAATGGTTAAAAAAATTAAAAAACTAAAAATACCCCATTGAAGAGCACACGTTGGTTTGGGCTGTATATATTTTTTGATTTTCTTTTGTTGTGTACTTTTTATGTTGCTGATTTTTCTTTGCTCTGATTCAAAGTTGTTGATATGGTTTTGTAAGTGTAGGTTTCAAAAGAAAATAAAAGAAAATTATCATATGAACTCAGAAAATCATAAATTAAATGCCAATGGATAATTGATTCGTTGAAGAATCCATTGGTATGAAGTATGCCATCTAAGGTCCATCCTAGGACAGGGTTTAGGTCTGGAAAAAAGAGAAGAATTTTCTTTTTAGAAAAGGGGGATAAAATCATGTTTTAAAGCCCTTGATCGAGCTATTATCTCGATCAAGGGTTTTAAAACCCTCGATTGATATTCTACGCGTGTTCTTAAATACTTCGATCGAGATTTTATGTGTAGTTAGGCATAGTCTCAATCAAGCTAATAACTTGATTGAGCTTTTAAAAACTTCGATTAAAAAAATTTGGGTGCCCATGTTCACATGAATATGGGCACTTGAAATTTTTTTAATTGAAGTTTTTAAAAACTTAATAATTGTAAATAGTAAATACCTTGTGGGTAATAGTGACACCTTGAAGAAGAACCAAGTAAAAGAATTAAGAAAACAACTTCCTCTAGATTTTTTATGCATGGATATAGTTCGTGAACTATATAGAGTTACAGATGTGACTGAAATTATGAAAAGTTAGTATAAGATACCCTTCTCCATACTTTCCATGATTTTAGCCACATCTATAAACAACAATCATTCATCTATTATATCTATCACCCCACTCTACTATTCCTTGATTGAATTTATATGCAACAAATGTGGTGAAATAAACCATGGGATTTTTCTCTTATATATATATAATTGTCGCAGATGCTAGATCAAGCTTTCTAAAACCCTCAATCGAGCTTAATAGCTCGATCGAGCTTCTGAAATTAAATGGCTTGATTGAGGTATTAATGTTCAATCGAGGGTTAGGAAAACCCTTCATCGAGATACAAAGCTCGATTGAGGGTTTTATTAACCCTTAATCAAGCATTTTAAAATAAATCAATTAGGTGCTTATTTAATCCCTCAATCAAGTTTTTAAAATCTCAATCGAGGGCTTGGAAAAAGATTTATCAAGGTTAGTTTTTAACATAATCACGCCCTCTGCTTGCCATAAAGTGTTAACCATATTCATGGGAAAAGCCATATATTAAGACCTCTTGCATGGTGTGATTGTAGAGATAACATTTCCTTTTGTTGAGAATGGCCTCAAGTTGCAACCAAATGGAACCTTCTTCATCCAATTCTAGAAGGCCAGTTTGAATATGATAGTAAGACATGAAAGATGAGATGAATCTTGGAGTGGCTAAGTAGATCTAGTTTGCAATCCACAAGGAATACACATTTGAGGATCTTAAATGATACATAAAACTTGGGGGAAAGATTCTGGTGGCATTTGGCCTTAGTATATGTTTTCTTATAGGGTGGTAGCAGAAGAAATACATACTCCCTTTTTGTAAAATGGAATTTGGAATGGCATTAATCAACCTATTGCTTCATCCTATTATGATCCATTATGAGATTCTCCTTGAGAGTGCAAAGAATGTTGGCCCAATATGTGAGTGTGTTGTCAACCTCCTATACCTTATAGATTCCTAGTAAGCGGGATAGTACCAAAGGGGACTTTTATCCATACTAAGTGTTAACAATTAAATTAATACCCTTAACAAGTGAAGACAGAAGCACATTTTACCATTCACCCACAACATGAAGACTAGAAATTTGGAATAATTGAGAGCTTCAATCTTTCATTTGACCACCGCTTCCGCAAAGGAAGAAGTTTGTGAAGACAAAGGTTTCCCTAAAGAGGCCAAGTCTAGGACCATTCAAAGGGCCAAGACCTAGTTTCTACAACTCCTGGAGTGGAAATAATACATCAAAGGTGTACTAATTGTCCTAAAAATCCTGGAAATTAATGTCAAAAGCCTGAAAATAATGGAAAAGTGGGTTTTTGAGTGAAAATAATAAAAAATCAAGAAAAGGTTATCCCACATTGAAATTTGAATCATGAATTCCCATTTCCCAATGCTATAAAAGAAAGGAATTTGGGGCATGGTAGATCACAGAAATCCTACACCAATTGGAAACTAAACCAAGAAAAAAGAAAATATTCAAGTATAGAAGTAGAAGGATTGAGGATGATATTTTCCTTCCAAAATTTTTGACATTACTTACTTGTATATCCATTTAAATTCTACACAGATCATTAAGTCTTGAATACCTAGTGAATAAATTAGTTCATCATGGGAAAGTGTGCGGATGGATTATATTATTCTAATAGTTTTTGTTCGAAGTCGTGGTTCAACTTGGGAAATCTAAAATCAGTCTAAAATCTCAACCACTTTTCTAGAGTTGAATCCATAGAAGGACTAACTAGATTTGATGACGACTTACTTGATGCACACTTATTCAAAATTGAAGATGTACCACAAGATCTAGCTAAAATTACATAATTTTTGCAAGAAGGGAATACCCCCAATATTTATTAGAAAATAAAATGTAAAATCCCCAATCTGATTTATGGAAATACTAACTCAATCTCAGAGATCAAAATCAGAAAAATTGAAACTAGGTGCAAATTATAGTCTTTACAAACCAAAATCAACTTGTTTCCAACTCACTCAAAATGACACCAAACCCCAACTATTTTATGATTTGACACAATGGATAAGTTTTAGAACACAGAAGGACTCAAATAGGTTTGGATCAGTAGTAGGAATTATAAATAGGTTCAAGACCATGACAGAATTCTAATAAGCTTGGATCTAGAAGCAAAGAATTTATTCAAAGATATGGAAAAATAAGGAGAAATATTGAAGCAAAACCATAAGAGAGAGAAATCAATTGATGTAAATATAATCTATGTATTATTCAACAATATGAATACAATATATAATACATATCAGGAGAGAAAATAGAATGCCTTGAAGGCAAGTTGTAGATCTCACAAAAGGCGGGCTTACTAAAAGCTTAAAAAAACCCTAGGTGGCAAAAACACTCTCCAAATCGGTCTAAAGGATCATGAATTGGAAAAAGAAGTATTGATATCTCATGAGTGAAGAAAAAGGAAAGTGATCATAACTTTTGGAGAGAATAAAGAGATGGAGGGCGAGTTGGCCAAATAAAGATAGCTTTCCAAGTCAAACTAGCTTTATCCTTATCCACTAAAGGAAGAAAAGAAGGACAAAATTGTCTAAGGAAGGAAGGCACACTTAATATTCTAGGATAGGCATAAATTAGACAGAATCGAGAATAATATTATCCAGTATCTATCCAAGTGTACCCATGTGAATAATTATGGCAAGTGTGGGACTAAGAAGGAAAATTGAGGACAACTACCTAGTATAAACCTAGGAAATTAATAAAAAATGATTGATGTATTTTATCCTAAATCTAAAGTGGGTTTTTAATGTGCCAAAACCCTCCCTTAAACTTGAATTAGAGTGATTAAAATATGATTAGGGCCTAGGAACCTATGGCCTATGGTCACCCTTTACAAAAATTTAGTAGTCCATGTAGGTGAGGAAAGAAAGAAAACCTACCCTCAAAATCAACATGGAATACACCATAATAAGGATCTCCAAACTCCAAGCAAGTGAGAACTTGGTCAAATTTATGGAGGAATATTCTTATTGGGAAGAATTTGAATGTGCTCACCAGACTTGAACTTCCTGAGATCAGGTCCAAATGAGACTTGATGATGTGCTCCATATTCTGTGCAATTTTGAGTACATGTTCCTATAATCATGTAGTGGATTAGAATCATGATAGTAAGAGCGAACCCATACATTCCAAACTACAATTATGCATCTATAGAATCCAATGACACACCAAAAAGAAAACAAAAGAGAGGTTTTGAGTGTGTATGAGTTACAACAACTGGCTGATGATCTTCAAAATTCAAATCAAGAGACAAATAAGAGAACTAAGGGGTGTCTCCAACTTCTTGAGAAAATGTGTTGGCAATCATGTAGGAACTAGAAGGAGCATGGACAGTGGAAGTGGAGGTGCAACCATCAACCTCACACTGTATACTAGACTTCCAAATCACTATTAGATCACCTTCTTTGATACCAATGACTAGGAAAGGATCCTTAATATCTGAAGTGTAAGAGGAGAACGATGATGAGAGATGGAAATATCTAAGTTCTTCTTCAACAATATGTTTCTGCCATTCGATAATTAGTACCTGCAAAACAAATTCTCTGAAATATTATACTAGAAGACTAATTTAATCAAGAGATCCCAATATCTTATGACAAGTAGGAATTTTACATAGGTTCAAGACCATGATACAATTCTAATAAGCTTGGATCTAGAAGCAAAGAAGTCCTCACAAGAATTTATTCAGAGATATGCAAAAATAAGAAGAAATATTGAAGCAAAACCATAAGAGAGAGAACTCAATTTATGTAAATAACATATCTATATTATTCAACAATATGAATACAATGATAATACATCTCAGGAGAGAAAATAGAATGCCTTGAAGGCAAGCTGTAAATATCACAAAAGGAAGGCATACTAAAAGTAAAAAAAAACCTAGGTGGAAAAAAAACTCTCCAGATATGTCTAAAGGATCACGAATTGGAAAAGGAAGTATTGGAATCTCATGGGTGAAGAAAAAGGAAAGTGATCGTGACTTTTGCAGAGAAGAAAGAGATGGAGGGAGATTTGTCCAAATAAAGATAGCTTGCCAAGTCAAACTAGCTTTATCCTTATCCACTAAAGGCAAAAAAGTAGGACAAAACTATCTAAGGTATGAAGGCGCACTTACTATTCCAGGATAGGCATAAAATCAGACAAAATCAATTAGATTCTTATCTAGTATCTATCCAAGTGTGGCCCTATGACTAATTATGGAAAGTGTGGGCCTAACAAGGAAAGTTGAGGCCAACTACCTGGTCTAAACCTAGGAAATTAATAAAAAATTATTGATCTGTATTTTATCCTAAGTCTAAAGTGGGTTTTTAATGTTCCAACAGGATTTACTTCAACATATTGGACAGTACAAAGTGCATCACACCTAGGAATACCATTTGGGTAGACCCAAATGACCGGAGGAAATTTCCCCAGGAATTATGTGAAACTCTTCCACTTCTGGTGCAATACTAGAAGTAACTATACAACAACAAGGTCATACATTTCAAACTTGGAGACACTCACTCAAGTTCATAAACATAAAGAAGAAAATTCTAGACTAGGTGCAAAATTGAACTTTAGGATGGTGAAATTATTGAATTCCAAGTGATTTCTAATGGCACCTAAGGTTCACAATTTTCATGTCTGAGGATTTGGATGGGTCCGAATATATTCTATTTAACATTAGGGACCTTCAAAAAGAGGATTGGAAGTGGTATTGATAACCAATTAGAAAAAAACTTTAAAGGTGTTTACAACATTTAGCAGGTTGTACCACAAGACAAATTATGCAAAGGAAATGGAACAATATTGGACTTGAAGCACACTATTCTTTTATTAATCATGTGCAGACATGAGGTACCTATTTGTATCTACAATTGCAGCAACAAAATACAGAAGTAAGTGAGAATGGGAGGCACAAAGAATGTCCAGAGAAAAAGATAAAAATATTGGCTTGTTACTAGGAATTTCTCTGCATACCATCTTGATCCCCTTGGAGGGTGTTCCCCTTCCAAACTGAAAAAAAAAAACTTTTGAAAGGATTCTAACACCTGCTGCAGATGTATAATAATCCAATGAAGGTACTATAACATCCACATGTGTGCCACCAACCACCACACTACACACCACTGGAAACTAACTATGAAAACTCATTGAAACTGGAATTTGATGGAAATGGAACACCATCACATCAACTAAAATCCATGACACAATAGAATACCATGGTACTGCTGCAATATGATCAATCATAAGTACTGGATGTCCAAATCCCCACTCACTAGATGATCTCTAAACTAGATACAATGGACAGAAGGGGCACATCTCCCAACTGGTGAAAAGGGTTTCATCTCCCAAGTCTAGAAAGGAGCAGAGCTTCTCAACACAAATGAAAAATTGGCAAAAGATTCTTCATGGAGGCTATCATACTCATTTTATAAACTTATGGTATATTTTATCCTCCTCTAGAGCCTCCTTTCTTGGAATTCAATCCAATGATGAGTTGGTTGCTTCTTTGGTAAGTTACATTGCATATGGACCCCATTGTCTCATCAATTGCACTCTCACTAGCCAAAATTAGGACTTGTAGCCTTCCTGAGATTATTTCATTGCTTTATTGACAATTACTAATCCTTCTTGATCCTTATTGCAAAAATATGGAAGCTTCTATCTTTTCTGATTTTGGTTTCTTTTCTTTCTTTTAGAAAAAATCTATAAACTTCTGTCTTCCTTGATTTTCTACTACTTTCCTACTTTTCAACTACTTTCCTTCTTTTCTATTGCTTTCTTGCTTTTCACTGCTTTTTTCTAGAATCCTTTGAGGGAGACAACTCATAAGGGTTTATCCATCCTCCTATGCTCCCTCTTAGGAAACCTAGATATTTCCAACTCATTAAACAAATAATTAATAATGAAATATTCAAATTTATGGACCTACATCACTTCTCCATGATTTAATTTAATTATGCATAGTTATTGTAGGCCAATTAATTCCTACTCTAACCCATGGGAATTGGATGGGTTAGTGGTATGATCATGGTGCAATTAGGGAGGGGACATCACAGTTCTCCCCAACCAAGATTGCTTATCCTCAAGCAATTGCATTCCTGGGTGTTGCAACACCTCCTCACCTTCCCATGTTGCATCTTCATTGGGTAGATCTTTCCATAGAATAAGGTATTATTTGATGGTCCTATTTCTCAACTTCCTCTCTCTTGTTTGAATAATTCTTTCTGGCACTAGAATCAAATTTCCTTCACCATCTAGTGGGGGAATCTCTACTAAAACTATCACATATTTTCCAACTACTTTCTTAAGACATGAAACGTGAAACACATTATGTATCTTGCTTCCTTATGGAAGCTTGTTTTTGCCGCAACATCCCCCCCAAAATTTTGTAAATATTGGGGTCCCTCCTTATTATTTTCTTTAGAAAGTTAGGAGCTAAACCCTTCCTAGAAGGTCGTTTGTACTTAGTTTATTCCAGAGGAGTAAGTTTTTCGAGTTTGTTTATCTTTTTTTGCTAAGTCAAAACTCAGCTTTTTCATCTGAAACATCGGCCAAACTCAGCCTTTTCACCTGCAACGGTGGACTAACTCAACAAGTTTCGCTGCAACGGTGGAAGAACTCACGAAGTTTTGTTGCAACGGGCGCCCCATATTTTGTTAAGTTTTCAAGCTCGCGCGTTTTAGACAAACTCATCAAGTTCACCCAAAATGGTAGATGAACTCGGCGAGTGTCATCGCAACGGAGGATGACTCATAAAATCTTGCCGCAACGACCAAATCTTTTTCTTTATGCCAAGGCACGAAGCCACTTTTCGGGCGAACTCGACAAGTTCTGCCACAACATCGGGCGAGCTCACCGAGTTTTGCCACAACGTCGGAATGACTCTTATAAGTTTGCCGCGATGGGTGGGTGCTTTATTAAAACGCAAAGTCATTCCATGTTTTTTCCACAACGGACGGGCGGACTTGGGAAGTTTTTTCGCAACACCGGGCGAACTTAGCAACTTTCTCCGAAACAACGCTTAGGACTTATGAGTTCTCTCTGCAACGTCGGGCGAACTCACCCTTTCCTTCCAGTTTCGATGGTTACATTAAATTCCAAGTGTGTCGAGGCGACCCCTGCCATACATACCTTTAACGTCGTTTTAAAGCCCCACCGTCCCATCGAATGCCCACACATGTCAGCCTTTATATAAAGGGTTTGGGCGGTTTTGGTGTTTTCATTGGTAGAATTTTATGCTATGCAAACTCTGTTTGAAGACCGTGTTAAGTTGCTCCAGCTCAGCCTGTTTGCAGCCTAATCAACCACCGTCAGACTAACCATTTCTTACCAGGTAGGTGATTCTATCGTTGTTTTTATTTTACTTTTTTGATTGCTATCAAGTAGGTCTCGATATCATTATCATTCTCATCGCACCAGCTGCATGGCCTGTGGACGTTCTGTGTTTGTTGTTGTTTGGCCATTTCCAAGCATAAAACTCATAGCCATAGGCCCTTACAAATTTCTCCTAGTGCCTTGAACCTGCAAAACTCAACCTTCCTGGGCAGCACTGACCGGCCACCTCACTCGCACTTTCATTAAGGACATACTAAACTTGTTCTCTTTTGAAGCCCATTTAGCATCTTCCCCGAAACCGCCTATCATCCTAGGGAGGAGTATGGTTCTGTTTTAGCAAAATTCTTAATTCTTGTCTTTATTTTTACAACACATTCTTATTTGACATTGCTACATATTTCAGCCGTGTTGTTATGCTAATCCAATATTTCCTCTCTTGCGTTTCACTATATTCCATGTCTACTTATGCCAATCAAGAAGCCAAGCTGTGGACATAAAAGGAAGCAGCCAAAGTTTTGACCAATGAAGAACAAAGGCTTAAAGAGGAAGCTGAAAGGATCCAAAAGGAAACTTCCAATAAGATGCATAAGGAGCAAGAAGAAGCTCTTAAGCTTAGAGAAGAAGAAACTATTAGGCTTCACTAGGAAGAATCTCTTAGACTGCAAGAAGAGGAATCCTAGAGGCTCCGAGATGAAGAGCTAAAAAAGATAAGAGTGCAGGAATCTGCTAAAGAACAGGAAGAAAGGGAGGCGGTTGAGAACCAGCTAAGGGCCGAAGAAGAAGAAAGACGGCTTAAAGTCGAGGAAGAAAATAAAGCCAATGAAGATGCACAAGCCGATGGTTTTAACATGTAGGACATGGATGTAGACTCATCCCAAGTGGTCCAGACCCCACCCGCAGAAGAGAACATCCCTATAGAAAATATTCCACTGATCCCTTTCACCCAATCAAAGCATCATACTATGTCCAAGTGGGATAGATTTGTGTACAACAAGAATAGGAAGTCCATTGTGCTAAAGTCAGAGAGAAGGTTGAAGAGACGTTTTGATCCTGACATCATCACCTGACGGGAAACTACTATTATGCAAAACATGAATAAGGCTCATGTAACTATGGCATCTGCTACTGTAGCGGTAGCAAAAGAAAGCGAGGACAATGTAATCGAAATGGTTAAGGAGTTTGAGTCAACAGAGAAAAGGGCTTGTATGCTGCAACACACTGTGGCTAATGAGCAGTCCTATAGGGACCTCATGGTGAAGAAATACAATTGCCTTTTATCTGATCATAAGGAGTTGTCAGATAAATATCAACACCTGGAGGAGGAAAAGGAACATATGGCAGTCCAAATGATGGTACTTGAAGCATAAAAGAGTGATTCCGAAGCTAAAGTTGTTCAATTAGAAGAGGATAAGCAGTTGATGGCCAAGCATCTAGAACAAGCAAACAATAGAGAAATGGACATGACCCCCTTTCACGAGCAATCCTGTGACATGCTTAAGCAACTGCATGAGAAACAAGAAATGCTTACTGAAGAGATTTGCAGGCTAAAGGCCATGGTGGACAGAATGAAGGAGATCAACTCTGAAGTTGTTAGGCTAAGAAATAAGTACACACGGGTAAAAGCGGATATGATAAGACAAATGGAATGGAGAGAAGGGAAAGTAGATTTACCCAAGCACCTCCCATTCAAATCTATAGCTGATTTTAAGGAAGACGTAAGCTTCATGGAATTTTGTAGGAACTACAATGCAAAATTAATCACTGTGATCCAGGTAATGATGGGAAAATGCAATGGCCTCTATCAAAAGATTCAAGAAGTTCATGTAAGGTGTTAACACCCAAAAAGTGCTCACTACCTCATCTACCCCATTACATGACTCATTTGTCCATATTTCCTACCATATTTACCTTCAAAACCTTAAAATCCCATTAAAAAGCCTCCAAAAGGCTAAAAAACCCCCTTTCCCCCCCAAATTATCCAAAATTCCTCCAAAATAGCAAAAACCCTCTAAAAAGGGAATAAAAAATATAAAAAAAAGAGGGAAAAGAGGAAAAATGGAGGAAAAACCCTATACAGCTGACTTAAACCATATGGTTCCTAAAACCATGGGCCAGCACTCCACCACTAAAAACCTATAAATAGGTGATGGAGACCCCTCATTTCATATCCACAGTCAAATATACCCTTACTCTGCCAAAATCACTCTTGAAACCCTAGCTCACCCTTGAGCTACTTTCACCCTTGAGTGCCCCTTTGGCCCATTTCCAACCCTTTGGAGAAAGAGAAGGAGCAAAGCTAGAGTTTGGAGCAACCCTCTTGGACCATTGCAAGAACTTCACCAACCTCTACACTTGAGGTAAAATTTTAATACAAAGAAAGAAAGATCTTCACCATATTTTCTTGTGTTAGTTACTTATGTTAATGCTCATGTTAGTTTAGAATTCATATTGTTTTAGTACTTTAATTTACTGTATATTGAACTGCTACTAAGGAGGCCCTTCTCCTTAGTAGGTGCTCATTTGCACAAGCTAGGGTGAAAACCCTAGCTAAGTTTTGGCGACTCCCCTTGTGTTCCTTTGAATTTCTGGTTATAGTTTTTAAAGTTTTAAACGTTTTTAATTTTCTACAATATTTTTCTGTTCGGCTGTCCCTTTTGGCTGCCGTAAACCGCATCTTTTATCCCCTACAGTTGCGTTCTGACCGCGTCTTTCAGGCACTTGCCTGCGATCCGACCGCGGCTCTCAGACTGTTTCCGCTGACCTACCGACGGTTTTCAGTCTGTTACCTGCGATCCGACAACGGCTATTAGCTTGTTCGAGGCGATCCGACTGTGGCTGTTAACCCTTTTTCCGCGGCCCGCTTGCGGCTTTCAGCCATTTTCCTGCAACCCGCCTGCGTCTTTCGGCCGTTTTCCCGCATCCCGCTTGCGGCTTTCAACCATTTTCCTGCAACCCACCTGCGTCTTTCGGCCTTTTTCCCGCGTCCCGCCTGCGACTCTCAGCCATTTTCCTGCAACCCGCCTGCGGCTTTCGACCTGTTTCCCGTGGTCCAACTGCATCTTTCGGCCAAAATCACGCAACCTATCCGCGACTGTTGAGTTGTATCCGTGGTCCGACCGCCTAAATTTGCCACAGACCCGCGGTCTGTTTCCTGCACTTTTTTCACTGTTTTGAACCCAGCACTTTGCTGCACTATTTTCTACACCTGCACAGCCATCTGTACTACCTGCAGCCATACTTCACTACAGCCTTTTCTGCAGTATTAGTTCTGTTCCATTTACAGAATATTTTTAAAATTTCAGCATTTTAATTGAAAAAAGAAAATTTTGCATTTCAAAGTTTAATTTCAGTCTTGTTATTTGTAGTTAGAAAGTTGCCTACCCCATGGCACTTTTACTTGGGTTCATCATCTCCGACGCACACACTCTGTCACCTAATTCAATTGAGCCCTAAAAAACTGCTTAACACAACCAACATTCTAACCCCACTTGGGGAACACATAAGAATTTTTGTAGTTAGGTAGGATCGGGGGGATAGGCATCCAAATAACACCCCTCGGTTGCTTACACTTGCGACATAGGTGTTTTCCATTAGGGAACCAAAATCCCCTAGTATTTTTTGGCACCGTCACAACCAGTTTATCAGAGGGCCTCTCCCCCTAGGAGGGTTGAAGTCGCCAGACTGGTTCCGGAGGCCTGAGTGGAATACTGCACTCCATTCAGTAACCGAAGGCTACCTTTCGCAGTTCTTGGGGTATCACCCGTATGGGGATATCGGGCTATAGAACCAAACGGCAGATTCACCTTTTCTGGACGTGTCATGAACGGGGTATCTTAGTTGCCTTTCTTCTAGGATTGACTACCCAGTGTCTCTCCCAATAGGGGGATATCTTTAGCCACTTGGCTCTACTACCCATATTGTCTGACTTGGATTTCATCACCTTGCAGAGGATATGTCTAGTTGAGTCAGAATACTATTTAGCTAGGTGTTTGCATGCTCCCTTACCTCCTTTTGGTCTAGCGAGTCCACTATTTTTATTTTTTAGGAAACATGCTGCTTGTTGGTATTCTGACCATTTCTGTTGATACTCCACTTATTGTAGCATAGCTGTTATAGTAAGTGTTTTGAGTTGGTTGTTGGCCTGAGTGCCATATTTTTTGAGCTCTCTTTCTGCACACTCGGTTGCATTAGGGTTTTTGAGCTATTTTTCACTCAACACAACCCCCAGATATTTGACACCATCTGTCACCATTGAGTCCTCGAGACATTCTCGGCGCCTCCGAGGCGAGCCCCCATAGCACGGTTCACTTGACACCACCCGTCATAGACATAGATCTTCATCACTTGATACCACTCATCATAGATCTCGAGCTTTGTCACTTGACTCCACTCACCAACGGCATAGAACTCTGTCACTCGATCTAGACGCCCCTTATTTTACCTCTGATTCTGAGGTAGAGTCCGAGAACCCCATTTACACTGCACCAACCAGCCCCATGGCCGACGTGACTTCCACCCCTTTCTTTGTAGGGACCGTTGGTGGAGCATCCACCACCACAGCAGCTACCACACCTGCTTTGGGTATGCCCTCGATGGGGCCCACATCTACCATTCTGATCACTGTACCCATTCTAGTAGCTGGCATACCTATCGCCACTCCATCAGTGACTCACACTACCCTTGGCAGTGCAGGACCGTCCCATACCACTTTCGTTCCTCTACTTGGGGGAAAAATCCCAAACTCAGCCCCTACACTTGGGGGCATTGGCCCCAACATGGCCCAACCCACTACTATGTCGCATCCTTCTACTAGTTTTCCATTCATGGCTAGCCTCAACCTTCCTGACCTAGCTAGACTGACTAACGATCCCATCAGACACGACCCTGCGTGGCCTCACATGCCCACCAAGCTCCCCTCCGTGTCACGTCCCCATAATTGACCCCATTACATTCAAATGTAATTGATGTAATATTGTTATGAAATCATGGTGAGGAGCTCAAGGCCAAGGCCCCGCCATCGATTTATTGATGCATATGGTTTGCATGCTAGCCAAGCACATTGGAACTTCAATATCATGTAATATGAATTTTAATAAAAATACCCACAACTAGCTATGCAATGCAACAAAGAGATGGGGGCATGATTTCACAAGGAATTGGGAGGGAAAACATTCAACCCTTGAGCCAATAGAGTCAAGCCAAGTGTCAATGAGGGAACCCATCAAACCCTCAACTACCCATGTTGACTTTTGTACCCAACCATTGATTTCTCCCAAGAAGTGGTTGAGGTAGTTAATGCCTTGGGAATGGAGAGGTATGGCTGTCCAAATTCGGGTATCGGCAAGCCACCCTTCATGGAAAATCGTGTTTGTCTCCTTGGGCAAGAAAAGAGCCACGAAATTGCTCTCTAGGGGATTATTCACCATGGCCTTGCTCCCTCACGCAGCTCTAGATGCCTGGGCATTTTCCTCCCTCATTTTTCTGTGTTTTCCTTCATCCTTTAGCTGGGAAGGGGCGTTTTTGTGTTGGTTACCAGTGGGGAAGAGAACAGAACGTTTTTGGGTCTTCCTGGAGGTCGTTTAGGCCATTGGAAAGGATCCTAACCAGTGGGGAGAAATCAGTTTTGCTCCCTGGGGTTGAACCCGAAATTCCACAGTTCGTTTGGGTGAACCACGAGTTGGGAGAGCCAATGTGGACCCTGTTTTGTGAACACCTCTCTTGTAAATGTGTAACCCTGTCAATGATCGTTTTGCTATGAGAAGAAAGAGTATGTTGGGGTCTGGGTAATGGGTAATCCATTGTTTTGGCTTGAGCTTGAGAGTGAGCATCCATTGTTCCATTATAGCCTGATAAACCCAGCTATGGAATGGCTTGGCTCGGATGAAATGGTTAATGGGCTGTGTGTGAGCCGGAATGTTCCCTTTCCTTGTGAGAATTATGCCCAGCTCGGGGGTGGCCTTCGGACGGACTCAGTATAAGCTGTCGAAGAGCCTATGGTTGGGTGGAACGTTGCAGCGACATAGCTAGTTGCTGGGGCAGTTGCATAATGAAGATAAGTGTTTTTATGCCTCTATATTTACTTCTGCACTATATTAATTCAATGATTGTTGATATGCTGTATGCATGAGTAATGTGTGTGGATGTTATTTTAATTCCGCTGTGCATAGTTGATTTGTTTTACATCTGCACTTTAACATTTTTATTTATATGAATCTAACTAATGGACTGAGATCATGTGAAAGCCCTCATTTTGGCATCATGTACCCTGCCTTGCCATGGTTGAATGGGTGGGTATGTGACACTCCGACATCCCTAAGTTTGAGGGCAAGGCAGGTGACGACCCCCAGAACCATATTATGTCCTTCCATCTATGGTGTTCCTCCAACTCCATAGTGGACGACTCTATCTGCCTCCATCTGTTACAGTGCACCCTCACTGGCTCTGCAGCTAAGTGGTACATCGAGCAGCCCCATGGGACCCATGACACCTTTACCTCCCTTGCCTCCACTTTCCTGTAGTTCTTTCAGTTACTTGTCTGCTATGACGCGAGAGTTGAGATCCTACTGTCTTGCAGACAAAACACAGCTACCCACATCACTGACCACATTCATGAGTGGCGTCGACGCCGCAGCCTCTGCAAAATCAAGTTAGACAACCGTATCTTCTTAGATTGGTTCCTAAAATCCCTCCTTCCTGTCATTGCCAAGGATGTGGAATCCGAACGACCCCAGTATGAAGAAGAGGCCATCCTCAAATCCCAGCAATTTGACCTCATTTACGCCCAGTCGGGTTATCTATACACCATCATACTTGACGCCCCTCGCGGCGATTCCTCCCAACACGATGCGCCGGGGGCATCCCATGCGGTAGACGGCATCATTGGCCAGGTTGGCTTGCATCCCCAACCCTTTTCCATAGCACGTCCTAGCCATGGCCCCGACCTTTCATGGGCTACATCTCAATCCGGAGCAACCAATTCGTATGCTCCTATGGCACATCACCATCATTCCCACGGACCCTCCTATCCACCTCAGTGCTTTGGTCATGCGTCCCCCGCTTATGTCCCCCCGGTCGCACCTCAGCCCTATTACCACCCACAGGATGCACCAGCTCCTGTGTCCTCTCGAGCCCAACCCGCTTATTACCCGCCATAGGCATCCCCTGTGGTAAACACACAACCTGTTCCGCAGACATATCAGCAACCCCCACAAGGTTCAGCACTTGCGTAGCCTCCACCTACTTATTATCCACCGCAGCCTGCTCCCGCACCTGCATAACCCCAGAACCCACCTGCTGCCCAAGGGCAAGTATACGTCCAACAGAATCCACAGCCGAACCAAAACAACCAGCGCCAACAGGGCCAGCAAAACCATGGCAAAGGCCGTAACCGTGGGAACAACCCCCCTCCAGACCAAGGTGGTCAACCTCCCAATCCCCCAGACAACAATAATGTGGCCCCTGCCAACCAGAACCCTGATCGGCCGCCCAAGCAGGCCAAAAATCCTAATTTGCGAACAAACCATCCTTGTTCTATTTGCGGGGTCTATGGCCACTACACACATGCTTGCCTACATTTGGAGCGAGCTCGGCAACTCTGGGCTGATGATGCCCATCGCCAAGGGCACGCGGCTCCTCAGGCGCCACCCAACCCCCCACCACCTCAGCAGCAACCTTTGGTGCTGCAAAACCCCTTACCAACCCAAGGCATAGTGAACACTCAGCCGTTGGCTCCCCGTCAAGGCAACGCGCCACCACAACAACAGATCACTTATGCTGCTCCTGATCAACCCATGTTCGATTCAGGTACCCAACACTTGTTGATGATGTCATCCGCTGATGTCAACCTCCAAACCCATTGGAACCAATATGGCTCCACCCCTGAAGCCTCTACCGCCGACAAAAACACTAACGCTCATCCCACCAATCAGACGTTATGTATACCCCCGGATCCACTCGATGGCGCCTCCAAAGCACCTCGCTTCCCACTTCGTCGTATTAACAATAACCCCAATCCTTGCGCTGCGTCAAATTACAACATTGTAGATGACTTAGCCCAATCTCCCGTAGCCATGTCTGCGTTAGAAGTCTTAAAAAACTATCCTTCACATCACAAGACTTTTCTCTCCACCATTGGTGCTATTGACCCAAATGATTCACAGCTGATGGCATTCGATTTGGACCAGTCCGAACCACGCCTGCCTTCCACTTTAGCATTCCAAGTTTCTGTTTTCGTTCGAAATCTTGTCATCCATCGGTGCATCATCGATGAAGGTGCCTCTACATGCGTTATGTCCACATTCGTTTGGCAGAAGTTGGGATCCCCTACTCTCTAGTAGTCCACCACTGCGTTGCGAGCCTACGATGACCGTTCGGCTCAACCCCAAGGTCTCTTAGCTAATGTCCCCGTCCAGTTGGCTGGTAAAACCGTACTCATTGACATAGAGGTCATCAATGCCCAACTTGATTATAACCTCTTACTTGGCCGCAGCTACATGTATGCCATGCGGGCGGTTGCCTCATCCGTTTTTCGTACCATGATGTTCCCCCATGACGAACGCGTGGTCAAGGTCGGTCAACTCACCTATTACGATCCAAATGCCCCCGCTGCACCCGAAAATGTTCTCCCGATGGTTGAACAACCTGTTTGTGGTGCAACTACCTCGTTCGTTTCCTCCATGGGACCAGGATTTTTCTTAGATACGTCGATGACCTCAACATTCCAATCCATTCCTCCCCCGTCACCTGCACCCGAAGTATCTGACCTATGTACCATTTCCCACAATACACAAACACCCAACAATCAACCACCCTTTTTACCCAAACCACCATTGGTCCCTAGTCACATTGGTGTTACACCCATCCACACAATCCCCTTCCTAATCCCTCCCTCAGGAGTAGTAAGTGCCCCGGTTATGGCTACTCTTAGCCTACCCGGGTTAAGCTTGGGATTACCTGTGTGGTATATTTCGCCTCCCATTCCCCCGCCAACACTTAATGTCGTCATACAATCGGTGCAACCCATTGCCACTACTAGTCAACCACCTCCCGGTGTCACTACCCCTTCGTCATCTACGAATCCCCCCCTCTTATCAAGCCCACTGGGGGAAGAGGTCCACAACCATACACTGCTGTACCCCCTCCCAAGGCAGTTAAACCCCCCCCCCCCCCCTCATTTCGTGTTCCCACCAAATGCTCGTTGTGTGATGAGTTAGGCCATCCGACTCATCAATGTCCACAATTACCTGCATTACAGGAACACATGCAAATGCTTGACGACGACCCTAACATCCCGGTTGTCGAACTCGATCCAACACCTAAGCCTCGTGATAAGTCACTATGTACCAACCACCCTTGTGCAATATGCGGTATTTACGACCATTACTCACATCACTGTCCTGATCTCCCAGATTACAGAGCAGCTCTCTACGAGATGAATAATTTGGACCTTGAGACGGAACTCCCCACAATTGAGGAGATCCATCCCCCAGTATCACCCTCCTCCGAGGAGATTAACACCATTTATAGGATCTCTTCGACTACCATTCCCTCGTCAACCTATTTGACAACTCAAAGTTTCCGCAATGATGAGGAGATTCTTGAGGCTCTCACTGCCCCAGATTATCCCTGGGATGACATGCACCATCGTTCCTATTTCCTCCCAGAAGACTCCTCCTCTACCACAGCTACCCAATTTGCTGTTGAGTCCAAAGATTTCCTTCCCACCAAATTCGATTGGTTTAAGCATCCTATTCCCGCTCTTGAGGCCTTTGAGGAAGGTAACATGGCCAACATATCACCCATCATCCACATAGATATCTCTGACCCACCTGGTGCTCTTGAAATCATTACATTAGGAGCCTTCTGCAGTGAGTATGAGATTGGAGACTACAAAAAATTTTTCCAAGAGTTCTGCGATGTCTTTGCGTGGTCCTATACCGAAATGCCTGGTCTTGAACCTGCTATTATAGAGCACCGCATTGACACCTCTGCATCAAGGGGCATAATAGATTACCTCGACCCTGGGATAGGGGGCATGATCAATCATTTTGACCCTACCCCATCACATTTATCTCAGCATGTCAATGAACCCATCGTTCAAACCAACACATATGTGATCCACAATCACAAACCCTATGCACATAGCATGGGGGCAGGTCATTCACCTTGCTTACTTTTTCACATTTGTGATCTCAACCATTTTTGAGGTCACGTGTCACTTGTATATTTGATTTGATTTGATACGCATAGTTCTTTCCTTTGACCATTCTGGAGTCCTTATGACCTCTGTTTTTTGCACCATTTGCACTGCCGAATTCATATTTCCATGCCCGTGATGATGCTTGAGATCATTTCTCGCTCTCACCAGGACCAATATCAACATTGTGTCCCGACACCTTGTCACCCCGGTTTGCGTGCCACATCGGTCGTAGCCCATTTTTGATATACTTTATATTATTGGATTCATTTTTTCGAGCCCATGATGATGCTTGAGATCATTTCTCGCTCTCACCCCCAGATTTTTCGGGTATTTTTTCCAAAACGCCCCCGTCGCTTTGGTTTGCGTGCCACTTTGGCCGTTCTCCATTTTTGACACTTTTTTTATATTGCCGGATTCATTTTTCCGAGCTCGTGATGATGCTTGAGATCATTTCTTGCTCTCACCTAGTACAGTTTCAACATTGTGTCCCGACACCTTGCTGCCTCGGTTTGCGCACCACATCGGCTGCCATCGGATTGTTCCACATTTTTACATGAGCCATTCACTCTTGTCATACTGCAATTATTTCGTTATTTTTCCACCATTCATTACCTCGCAAGGAGGCCCATCAGTGTTTCCCCCACCCTCGTTCTTGGTCATCATCAATGTTCCTTGATTGAGCACTTCCTCCTTGCCTGGCCATTCCTTTTGTTCGGTATAATTTTATCCCTTTTTCGGGCCGGACAAGTCCTTTACGAAAAAGGAACTTAGGGAGTTTCTGTTAAGCTCTTTTCTGACTCCTAAAACAATGAAAAGATCACCGAGCAATCTTTCTTCCTTTCATGCTCGTTAAAGTACCTGAAAGGGCGTCTATCTGGTATAAGTTTAACCCTTTTCTGGACCTAGTAGACTAATTATGAAAAAGGAATACTCTAGTCACACCGGCTAGAAGAGTTCTTCATTGCATCCTTTTATGCTTCTTCGGGCCTTGGAGACTAACACACGAAAAAGCAACCCCCTGGAGTCTTCTTATCGCTTTCAGACTCTCTAAAATTGAAAGCAACCACGAGCATGCACTGTCCTGGGCTCGTACAAATCCACACGACAGTACCATTCCATTATTTCAGAGTCTTCTTATCGCTTTCAGACTCCTTAAAATTGAAAGCAACCACGAGCATGAACTGTCCTGGGCTCGTATAAATCCACACGACAGTACCATGTTACACACACTCCTTCTAGTTCCTTAACCCATGAAGAAGTTCCCCCGTGCCTCTTGGCACTATGATCGATCATCTCGGCAGCACCCCCAATCAGGTCGCCTTTGTTCAGAGTATTCCGCAGTCTCCTACCATTTTACACTAGCTTGAGTCTCACTCATCCCAGTCACTATCCTTGATCCATTACAGCTATGATCCCTTTCCCATCAGTCAGTTTCATATGCTGCCCAATCATCCCCACCATCATACTCTGAACAAAGGAAGTTTGAGTCCACCCACTCTACTTGCCCAGTTATCCCCCACAGTCTGTCAGTCCTACCATCAGTACTCTCACCCTTTGGTTCTCCACCTCGCTCTCATATCAAGGAAACATCATTGCCTTGCTAGTTGCATGTCTCCCTCTGTCAACGACAGCCCCTCTATTCCAGAGGATCGACCCAGAGGTCCCTGCGCCTTGGACCCATCACCATCTGTGGTGAGTGCCTATGGACCATTTTGAGAGGAGTCATCATTGCCTCTCCGAGTGGTTGTTTCTCACATGCTCGACTTCAACACCTTGACCACATCCTTGAGAATCGCGCAGGGTTTATATCCCTTCAGTTATTGGTCGAAGATCCCGGATTTCCCCCTGACTCTAGCACATTGGTGAGTCACTTCGGAACACCCAGTTATATGTTCCTGTGGATGTCCGGGTTGCGTTGGCGATTGTATTCGGAATCCATCCAGTTATATGCTTCCTTGAGTACCCAGTTCAGTTCCAGTTCAGTTCCACTTCAGTGTACCATTGAGGGTATGACTCCTTGTCACTATGATCCAGCCGTTCATCAGTTCCTCTAGTACCACACTCAGTAGCACTATTGTTATTCCAGTGTATCAGTTCTTCAGCTCAGACATGGTCAGCCCCACAGTATGTCACAGATTTGTGTCCCCTCTGGACCCTTATGATGTACACAGTGGTTCTCTATGTATCTTACAGGTCCCCCTTTTCGGGCCTCACAGTTATTGCTTATGTATCTTGATACGAGCATGGGTATGCCCGCCTTGTCCATATATTGAGATTCTTCCTCATTCATTATTTGAGGCCATGTATATTTCAGGTCCCCATATTTTGGACCCCATTTTTATTATTGTTCTATATCTTGATACGAGCATGGGAATGCTCGCCTCGTCCATATGTTCAGCTTATTCCTCATTCATTATTGAGGTCATGTACTTTCAGTTTTTGCAGTTTCTTCGGGACTGTTGTTTCGAGCTCTAGTTTGTTTCTTCTCTTCTCCACACCCCAGGAAAACCATAAAAGACTTATGATGTCTATCGTCCATACGATGAGCTCCTTCCCTCACACATCAGGGGGCAATCTGTTAACACGCAAAAAGTGCTCACTACCTCATCTACCCCATTACATGACTCATTTGTCCATATTTCCTACCATATTTACCTTCAAAACCTTAAAATCCCATTAAAAAGCCTCCAAAAGGCCACAAAACCATTAAAAAAGCCTCCAAAAGGCTAAAAAGCCCCCTTTTTCCCCGAAATTATCCAAAATTCCTCCAAAATAGCAAAAACCCTCTAAAAAGGGAATAACAAATATAAAAAAAAAGAGGAAAAAGAGGAAAAATGGAGGAAAAAACCCTATACAGCTGACCTAAACCATATGGTTCCTAAAACCATGGGCCAGCACTCCACCACTAAAAACCTATAAATAGGTTATGGAGACCCCTCATTTCATATCCACAATCAAATATACCCTTACTCTTCCAAAATCACTCTTGAAACCCTAGCTCACCGTTGAGTGCCCCTTTGGCCCATTTCCAACCCTTTGGAGAAAGAGAAGGAGCAAATCTGGAGTTTGGAGCAACCCTCTTGGACCATTGCAAGAACTTCACCAACCTCTACACTTGAGGTAAAATTTTAATACAAAGAAAGAAAGATCTTCACCATATTTTCTTGTTTTAGTTACTTATGTTAATGCTCATGTTAGTTTAGAATTCATATTGTTTTAGCAATTTAATTTACTGTTTATTGAACTTCTACTAAGGAGTCCATTTTCCTTAGTAGGTGCTCATTTGCACAAGCTAGGGTGAAAACCCTAGCTACATAACGTGCAAAGTTGCATTTCCCCAGACTCTTGAAGAGTTCCCAAGTAAAGAACATTGTCTGTCCAATTTAAAAGATGAACTGAGCATTCAAATGGAATATGTGAAGAGAATTGATGTGTTAACCACATATGATCTCCATCAATGCATCGTGCTGCCTTCAGTACACGCTCAAATGTTTCATGAAATTCGCTAGACTGTAGTAGCAGAAATGAAAGACATTGAGGCAGAGCTTGACAAACATGTGACTTCTAAAAAAATCTTTCTCCCTACCCCTGCCAAGGTTGTTATAAGAAACACAGGTGTTTGGTTCAGTTATATAGTCGAAGAAGATAAGAAAGCAACGGAAAAGGCATCAGTCGACAAAGGCACACCATTTGGAGTAGAGGCACAAGCTGAGACAGAAGCGCCCTCTGAGATAAAAGATCCAGCTGAAATAGAGACACCACCTCAAAGCTGATGTGGCAGCCATAATACGCTGAGACCTTCTCTTTCTATTGTTAAGTCATGGAGTATGAGGGACAACTGTCTCTATTTTGTCTTTTATGTGAAAGATGCCATGAATCATTCCTATTTTGTAATTGGGGCACTGAATGACAAATTAGAAAATTCTAGAGTTAGGGTACATGTGGCAGCTCTGGGAGCATTTTGTAAAGCTATATATAGATGATTAGAGAAATCTAGAAAGGACTTTTTGGCAGGTGAAAGACATTTTTTGTCTTGTACGTGAACTACTTTACTGCATGTATATGAAATTCGAATTTACCTAAAGAAAGCCTGGGAGAGAAGGATGTGTTAAATGTTTGCTGGATTACTCTTATATCATCTATACACTACTGTGAGATCTTTCCTTACTGTTATGAATTATTTCTGTGTGATGAATGATTCTCCTATTTTCTGTGCAAAGATGTCTATATCAAATGAGAAATGGAATGTATTAACTGAATTACAGGTATCTTTAATATATTTTATATTATGCTGTAGATGCATCTTTATGATTAAATAGCTATCTACCTGATCTTTAGATGTTTCTTTCAGTTTATTGCTCATATTTAAAGTTTGCTGCTTGCAAGGATAGATTAGATTTGCTTAAATAGTTTTAGATTAATTCTTCTTAGTTAGTTGCATTTAGTTTAGAGCACTTGCATATCATCTTTAAAATAAAATACATAAACAGTGGATTGGGCCGTAACCGGTGTAAAGAAAAAGAATCTTTAAATCTTACGGTACCCAGAACCGTTAACCGAATGGATTCCCTACACCAAACGGTGAGCGATCTAATTGGGCTTGCTTACTGAGGAGAATCCCTTGCTGATTGATGCTACGATTTTCGAGGCATCAACAGTTTTTGGCGCTAGAAGGAGGGCCACCGGTGCATGGATGGCAGAGGAGATCTCACTGGAAACCCGCTCAAAATAGTAATCCCAGAGAATCTAGAGTTTGAAGTAACAAATCAAGAAAATCTTAATTTTGAATCTGAACAGCAAGAAACATTGTATGCTATACCTTTTGCTGAAGTAGCAAACCTGAGAAGACATACCTGTGCTTATGTTAAGCAACTCGGTGGTTTAAACACAATTCCTTTCCTCCCTAGAAGAATATCTCTTAGAAGAGAAGGGCAGTACACATGTGATTCAGTTCTTGTTCAGAACTTTGAAGAATTAGTAGATTTATCTTTGGAAGAAATCACAGAGCCTCTTGGAGAAATTGAACTTGAAAATACTTTAGATCTTGAAGAACTTTTCACTCCAAAGAATTCTCCACCTCATACTCCACACGATTCTTCGCCTAATTCTCCACAAGGAGCCATGGCTGTACCTGCATGGAGAGCAAGGGGAGCACTGAATTTGGCTGGACCTTTTCACAATCTACCTAAGAATCCTGAGAAAGTTTTGCCTAAGTATGATCCTGGAAAAGGTATCTCTCCTGAAGATCACGGCTTAAGAGCTATTATTTAGCTTTGAGCCTTTTGAATGTGCAACATGAAGATGTAGTCTGTAGACTCTTTCCTTATACTTTCGAGCCCAAGGTATCTTCCTGGTACTTTAGTTTACAAGCCAGCTCAATATCAAGTTGGGAAGAATTTGAAAAATGTTTCTTAAAGAAATATGGAAATTAGAAAACAGTAGCTACACTCATGAAGGAACTGCTATCTATGAGAATGGAAAAGAAAGAAAAGGTTCAAGAATTTAACCAAAGATTTACCATGTTGTTAAACAATTTTAGTGCAGCAGCTAGACCAGCTGAAGAATATTTGGTTGAGTATTATACTACAGCCTTCGATCCTCCCATAGCAATGTTTGTCAAAAGAACCAAGAAAATGACTTTAATAGAAAATTTCGAAGAAGGTAGGAAGGTAGAAGAGGAATCAGACAGCATTGCTAAACACACTCTTGATGCAGAAGCAAAACCAACAACTGCTAAGAAAACCCTGCTGCTTACTAGGAATAAAGAAGAGCCATTAATAGATATGGAAAATGTAGTCAAAATGATGCAAAAATTGTCCAATAAAATCATAGATCTTGAAAAAGATAAGGCAGTCAGCACATCTAAGAAACCTTTTAGACCTTTCTACAGGAAAAGAGAAGAAAATGATCAGCCTTATCCACCTACAAATGACTCTCCTGTTTTGAATTTAAATGAAGTAGGAATGGAACATTTCTCTACCTTTCATCAAGAACCACACTCTGAAAAAAGTTGTCTGCAATGGATAAATTCAATGAGCTTGGTAATGAACCAAATGATGGATGCACAAATACTAGATCAAGACAATCCTCCAAAAGAACAAACTCTCGAACTAGAGGAACTCGCTCCAGACACCACTATGGTATTATGGGACTGGGTGCCTTTAACTAAGTTAATTGAAGATGATTCTGAAGAAAGCCAAGTCTCAGCTGCGAATATTAATACTCACAGTAAAGGTCCAATCACCGATCTGATTCCAAGCTCGACTACGCCCAAGCCTAAAGTCTCCAAAGAAGTACCTAAAAGGCACATCACGGTTATTCTACCACAACCCAAAGCTAGCTAGATACCTACCAAACAACCAAACATTGAGACAACAACTCAGCAACCAAAAGCTAATTTGAGCAAGACAGATAATCACCCAACAGTTGTAAAAGAATGTGACATCGGATATGATATAATTGAAGATATTAAGAAAGTAAAAGCAAACATTTCCATATTCGATATGTGTATTTTGCCTCAGCAACGAAAGAAGTTGTTGCAATCTCTTGAACCCCAATCTAGCACTCCGTTAGTAGATACTCAGGAAGATCTTGAAATTAATGAAGCTAGTATTGGTGGGAAATCTAAATCCCAAACATTTCCTTTTCTTTTAACTTTTGATATTTTCAATCGTAATGTGCATAATTGTTTGGTAGATTCCGGAGCTTCCTCGAATGTCATGCCACTGTCAATCTACAAAAGTATTAATGGGAAGCCAATTCCATCCCCAACTCAGATTATCCAGCTAGATAGAACTGCTGTTAAAGTCATTGGGGAAATGAAAGATGTCCGTATTAGGTTGTCAGCAGATCCTAGAGTGTGTCAGTTTGTTGATATAATGGTAGTTGATATTCCTGAAGCTTATGGTTTGATCTTGAGCAGAGATTGGTCTACCAAACTAAATGGTTATTTTGCAATTGACTGGTCTCACCTGTGGTTACCATATCAGAAGAGGAAAAATCAAATTAAAGTACTAAGAGAACCGCACATGAAACAGAACGTAACTTAGCTAGAAGAAAAGAATGAAGTTGTAGCTTTTTCATCTTCCGTTTTGGGGAATTATTTCTTATAAATTGATCCGGGTAACTATCAATCAGAGAATGTTAGCCATGAATCAGATGAACAGTCCGATCTCCTTCAATTTTCTCGGACTGATGATATTGACTGTAACATAGTTAGCTTAGTCACTGACTTAGATGATAAACATACTAACTTAATTAGATCAAATAATGTTTTTTGGGTTCTATACTTTGATAGTTCCAAAACTCAAGAAGGATCCGGAGCTGGTTGTGTTCTAGTTGATCCTGAAAACAACAAATATTTATTGTCTTGTAGATTAGAGTTTGATTGTACTAACAATACTGCTAAATATGAAGCTTTGGTTCATGGATTAAAGAAAGCCATCGGTTTGAATGTTAAATACTTGAAAGTCTTTGGCGACTCAGAAATAGTCGTCAGACAGGTGAGAGATACGATTCATTGCCTTTCACCACATTTGAAAGGTTATCAGGTTGAGGTATGGGATTTAACTACGCACTTTGAAGCTTTTAATATAAAATCTGTTCGTAGATTACAAAATGCTGCAGTTGATTTATTATCTACCTCTGCTTCTAGATTAGTGCCTACCAATAATAAATGTTCTATTGAATTGGTTTTCTGGCCTTCTATTACAAATAATATCACAAATCTCAGGGTGTTCGATGATGACGATCAGATCATTAGTTTCCTTACAAATGAAAACATGTTTCAAGAAGCTGTTATAGATGAAGAAAAAAATGAAGCTGGTCTGCAAAATAAAGACGCAATCAAAGGGAATTTCATGCCCAAAGGAGTGAGATCACTTGAAAGTTTGTTCGATCTGCAGAGCAATTTCAAGAAACCAACAAATGTTAAAACTCATAGCTCTTCTATGTAGCATGAATTGATCAATCTGGGCACATAAGCTGAACCCAAGTATATTAACCTTGGTAAATGCTGTTCACCGGGTGAAAGAGATAAGTTCATTAAGCTCTTTTGGAAATATAAAGATGTGTTCGCTTGGACTTATGAAGATCTTAAAACATATGATACTCATATCATTTAGCATGTCATACCAATGAAGGTAGGTGCTAAACCATTTCAGCAGCAATTAAGAAGAATGCATCCTACTCTCGAACCTCTAATTCCAAAGGAGTTGAAGAAATTACTAGATGCTAAGATCATTTTTAAAGTTCGGCACTCAAAATGGGTTGCTAATCTGGTTCCCATGAGGAAGAAGTCAAGAGAAATAAGACTATGTCTTGATTTCAAAAACTTGAATAGGGGCTCCGATAAAGATAACTATCCCGTTCCATCAATGGAACAAATTCTCTAGATGGTGTTAGGATCAGATCTTTTTTCTCTTCTAGATGGTTTCTCTGGTTACAATCAAGTATTAGTAGTCGAAGAGGATCATCTTAAGACTACTTTCCGCACTAAGTGGGGAACATTTTCCTATAGAAGAATGTCGTTCGGTTTGATAAACACAGGAGCTACTTTCCAGCGAACAATGGACATTGCTTTTCGAGGATTGGGCAGTCATTGTGTCATAGTATATCTAGATGATGTGACATTTTTCTCAAAGAAGAGAGAAGACCATGCCTTCCATTTAAAAAAAAATTGATCACTGTAGGAAGTATGGTATTTCTCTAAACCCCAAGAAAAGTGTGTTCGTCGTTCTTGAGGGCAAGCTTCTGGGTTACATTATCTCAAAGAAGGGAATTTCGATCGATCAAGAGAGAGTGCAAGTTATCAACAAAATTCCCATTCCCCACAACAAAAATCTATGCAGTCGTTTATGGGCACTATCAATTTTGTTCGAAGGTTTGTTTTGATTTCGCTCAGGCTGTCAAACCTTTGCAGCAAATGGTGAAGCAGAGCGCACAATTCAAATGGACAGACTTGGAGAAGAATGCATTTAAGGATATCAAAGCAGCTATAGCCAATTTCCCCTCTCTAATAAGTCTAGAATTTGACAAATATTTTATTTTGTATATGTTTGCTTCAGATGACTCTCTCATAGCTGTGCTCATGCAAAAGGTAGAATCAGGAGATGAATACCCAATTTTCTTCATGAGCATTGGTCTGCAAGGCACTGAACTGAACTATCCTATTGTTGACAAACAAGCATACGCTATATTCAAAGTAGTAAAGAAGTTCAGGCCATATATTCTAAGAACAGAACTAAAGTTGTAGTTCCTCACCCGGCTGTCAGATCTCTTTTCGTTCAAAAGGAATTGGGAGAAAGAAGAGGAAATTGGGTCACAGCTCTTCAAGAATATGATTTAGAATTTAAACCCACTACTATCATTAAAGGTCAGGGCCTATGTAAATTTCTCACTGAACATCCAGTTGACAAAGAGAAAAAATGGGAAAATGAAGCTGATCTAAACACGATTGAGGTATGTCCTATTTTCACGGCTCCTGAATCTTGGTATAGAGACCTGGTGCACTATTTTCAACAAAGGTACTTACCAGAGCACTAGAGTTCTAAGCAGAGAAGGGCACTTCATTTGAAATAAGCAGCTTATCAAATCATTGAGGGAGTACTTTTAAGAAAAAATTATGATGGTATTTTTCTCAGATGTTTAGAGAAGGATGATGCAAGTAAAGTAATGAAAGAATTACATGATGGCCCTGTTGGGGGACATTATGCTGGAGATACAACAACTCACAAAATATTGAGGGATGGATATTATTGGCCCACCTTGTTCAGAGACGCTCATACCTATGCAAGGAACTGTGATGTATGCCAAAGGTGTGCTGGGAAATTACCCAAAGCAGCAGGACCGTTGTGGCCAGTTATTATCTCATAACCTTTCAAACAATGGGGCATAGATGTCATTAGAGAAATAAAACCAAATTCTTCCCTACAGCATCGGTATATCCTGACGGCCACAGACTATTTTACAAGATGGACAGAAGCTATCTTGTTGCGCAAAATCAACGAAGATGCAATTATCAGTTTCTTAAAGGAAAACATCATAACCAGGTTTGGGGTTCCAATTTCCCTAGTCTTTGATAATGCAACTTATTTTTCGTCCTTTAAGATAAATGAATTTGTTTATGATAGAGTGTTGAATATTGTAACTTCTAAGAATATTATATTTGTATATTATTTATTCCGGAGATGTTCCATCCCTCTGAGGTGATTCTATTATGTATCCGGAGATGTTTATTCCTCCGAGAAGTTGTGGTAACTAGGGTTATTAGACCCACCATGTGGGGGTCGGCCCTGAGGTTATGTTTTAGGGGTTATTAGACTTCTCCAAGAGAGGTCGGCCCCATTAGGTATTTTTGGTGGTCGGGAGTTAGTATAAATAGAGGAGATGAACTCCTCATTAGACACACT
The DNA here is from genome assembly GCA_027924585.1 of Larix kaempferi. Taxonomy (NCBI): domain Eukaryota; kingdom Viridiplantae; phylum Streptophyta; class Pinopsida; order Pinales; family Pinaceae; genus Larix; species Larix kaempferi. The sequence goes on along the minus strand of BSBM01000023.1, from coordinate 18,612,739 downwards.
TGCTCACTTGAGAAAAGTAGCGCACTTGTCTGGGAGATTTGCTAAGGAGGTGAAGGAGGAGGGAGCACATCTTGTATTTTGGTTGATCATCTTATTGAGGAAAGCTTTGTTGGGTTTTCTACCCCATGAGGGTTTCCTAGGGTAAATTTGTGTCTATCTTGTGATTATGCTTCTTTCAGTGATCTTGCTAGTATATTTGGTTTAAACTTAAAATGGTATCAGAGCTAAACTGAATAGGACATCTTTCACAAGGTAAGAATCTCTCTCTCTCTTTCTGGTGAAGATTAGGGTTTCAGCAGAAAGTTTATATTATTGAAATCTGATTGCATGGCTAGATAGCCCTTCTCAAGACCTTTCTTTTGAACCCTAGATCGAACTTTTTGGTTGGGTAGAACTCTGGGAAAGTCAAACCCTAATTCTACCAAAAGTGCGATAAGTGAGAAATTGGTTTCAGCAGAAATTTGGTATTGTTGAAATTTGATTACATGGCTGGATAGCCCTTCTCAAGACCATTCTTTTGAGCCCTAGATTGAACTTTTTGGTTGGATAGAACTCCGGGAAAGTCAAACCCTAATTCTACCAAAAGTGAGATAAAATTCTGTCTCAGGTTCTGGAAAAGTAAAAGGTAACTTTTCAGGTAAGTACTACTCTATCTCTTGGACTCCCCCAAGAGAAGATGGCTCCAAACACTAAGCTTGAAGACAAGCTAGAAGGTATAGAGAATTTTCGGGCATGGAAATACAGAATTGGTCTCATTCTTGAAGAGAATGATCTTGCTCATTATATCAAGGATGAAGTTGCAGAACCAGAAGGAGATGAAGCCAAAGAAAAGCATAGGAAGGATTTGATTAGGGCAAAGAGAATCATAGCTGATTCTATTAAAGACCACTTGATTCCCCAAGTGGCCTCCAAGAAGACTCCAAAGGAAATGTATGATGCCCTAGGAAGAATGTATGAAGGAAAGAACATCAACAGGAAGATGAACCTAAGGACTCAATTGAAGAGTACCAAGATGCACAAAGGAGAATCCATTCAAGACTACTTCTCAAGGGTCTCACAAATCAAGGAGCAACTAGATGCAATTGGTGATACTCTTGATGAAGATGAACTTGTGATGACTGCTCTCAATGGTCTCACTAGACCTTGGGAATCATTCATACAAACCATGTGTGCCAGAAAAGAGAGCATGAAGTTTGATATAGTATGGGAGGATTGTGTTCAAGAAGAAGCTAGGGTAGCCAACAGAGAATCTCTTCTCAAAGAGGATGACCAAGCCTTGGCCACCCATACCAAAAGAAGAAGAATGGGTCATCTCAAGAAAGTTAACCACAAAGGATCTCAACACTTCTCTAGACCTAAAAAGAGAAAAGGACCCAATCCAGTAAGAGATCTTTCCACATTCGAATGCTACAGTTGTCATAAACTAGGACACATCTCCATATTTTGTCCTTCACAAAAGAAGAAGTTTGTTCACAAAAGACACCATGCTCATATGGCAGAAAATGATAGTGAAGAAGAAGAAGAAGAAGAAGAAGAAGAAGAAGAAGAAGAGGTAGAGGCAAAGCCTAGAAAGAAAAGATAAAAAGTGAAGAAAGAAGATCCAAAAGAATATGTCCTATTCTCTGCACTCTCTGGATCTGTATCTCCTGGAGAAGATACATGGCTCATTGACAGCGGTGCTTCTAAGCACATGACAGGTCAAAGAAAGACTCTCTCAAATCTTGAAGAAAAATCTTCTTCACAAAAGGTATCTCTAGGAGATGACTACCAATATCCCATCAAAGGAATTGGTGAAGCTAGCTACAAGCTAGATTCTGGAACACCTTTGAAGATGAAAGATATCCTATATGTACCAGGTTTAAAGAAGAACCTACTCTCTATCTCAGCTCTAGATAAGAAAGGTTTTAGAGTGGCTTTCATAGATGGACAAGTACTCATGTGGTCCAAAGGAAAGACAATTAAAGAAGCAGTTGTCATTGGTGAAGAAGAAGGAGGTCTCTATAAGCTCAAGGGTCATCCAGAAGCTGCCCTTTCTCATGAGATCTCTAGCCCCAGTGAGCTATGGCATAGAATATTAGCTCACATCAACTATAAAGCCTTACCCTATGTTAGCAAGGTAGTCATAGGATTACCAGATTTGAAAGCTGATCATGATGGCTCATGCAAAGGATGTAAGAAAGGGAAAAATGTCAAGAACCCCTTTCCAAAGAGTGAAACAAAGACTAAGAACATTCTAGAGCTAATACACTCAGATGTATGTGGACCAATGCCCACTACTTCCCTAAGTGGGTTTGAATACTATCTTTCATTCATTGATGACTACTCAAGGAAAGCTTGGATATACTTCCTAAAAGGTAAGAATGAAGTCTTTGGAAAATTCAAAGAGTTCAAGGCTTTAATAGAAAATCTCTCAGAAAAGAAAATCAAGATTCTCAGAACAGATAATGGCGGGGAATTTACCTCAAAAGACTTTGAAGACTTTTGTAAAGAAGCTGGAATCAAAAGGGAACTAACCACTCCCTATAATCCCCAAAATGGGGTGGCTGAAAGGAAAAATAGAACAATCATGGAAGCTGTGAAAACCATGATACATGACCAAGATCTTCCCATGTATCTATGGGCTGAAGCAGCCAAGACAGCAGTATATGTGCAAAATAGATTATCTCATAGTGCTCTTGAATTCAAAACTCCAGAAGAAGTGTTTACAGGAAAGAAGCCTGAGGTAAGTCATCTTAAAATATTTGGGTGTCCTGTGTACATCCACATTCCAAAAGAAAAGAGAACCAAGTTAGACCCTTCTGGTAAGAAGGGAATATTTGTTGGGTATTGTGAATCATCCAAAGCCTTCAGAATTTATATTCCAGGTTTTCATCACATAGAAATAAGTAGAGATGTAACATTTGATGAAGAAGCAGCTCTTAAGAAATCCAGAAAGTGCCAACTTGAAGAAATCTATGAAGAAGATACATCTCCCAGAATCATAGAGGCTGTGCCCATTCCTAAAGATGATCCAGCAGAGGATCATGACTGTTTGGAACCACAAGAGCCTCCTCTTTCAGACTTATCTAAGAAAAGAAGGCCAGCATGGGCTAGAGATATTATTCAAGGGGCTGAAAGATATGGAGCTCCTGAAGGCTCCACTAGAGAAAGAAAGAAACCAAAGCTAGTATCCAACTATATGGCTTTAATGTGTGATCTTTTGGATCAACTACCTACTAGCTATGAAGAGGGAGCTCAGAAGAAAGAATGGGTAGAAGCAATGACAGAAGAGTATCAGTCAATAATGAAGAATGATGTTTGGGATATAGTCCCCAAACCAAAAGATAAAAGTGTAGTTTCTTCCAAATGGATTTTCAAGATAAAACATGCTGCAGATGGTAGCATTGAAAAATACAAGGCAAGATTTGTAGCCAGAGGATTCTCTTAGAAAGAGGGAATTGACTATGAAGAAACATTTGCACCAGTTGCTAGGTATACTTCAATTAGAACTATCATGGCACTTGCATCCATGATGAAGTGGAAATTGCACCAAATGGATGTTAAGACAGCTTTCCTGAATGGTGTAATTGAAGAAGAAGTATACATAGAACAACCACAAGGATTTGAGGTCAAGGACGGAAGGACCCATGTTTGCAAACTGAAGAAGGCATTATATGGATTAAAGCAAGCTCCCAGGGCTTGGTACGGAAGGATTGACAACTTCTTAACAAGCATGGGCTTTACCAAAAGTAAAGCTGACCCCAATCTTTATCTCAAAGTGATGGATGATGAACCAGTTATATTGTTGTTATATGTAGATGATCTATTTCTAACTGGAAATGAGAATCAAATTATTGAAAGCAAGAAGAAGCTTTCTTCAGAATTCGAGATGAAAGATCTCGGATTAATGCACTACTTCTTAGGCTTAGAAGTATGGCAAGAACCAAAAGGGATCTTTCTAAATCAAGGTAAGTATACTGTGGAGATTCTCAAAAGATTTGATATGTTGGAATGTAAAGCCATGGCCACTCCCATGGATTCCAACTTAAAGTTATTGGTCAATGATTCATCAGAATTAGTGGACATAACTCTATATAGACAAATCATTGGATCATTGATGTATTTAACAAATACTAGGCCTGATATATGCTTTGCTGTAAATACCCTAAGTCAGTATTTAGTAGAACCTAGAAAGGTTCACCTAATAGCTGCAAAGCATGTAATGAGGTGCCTAAAAGGTACTTTAGATTTTGGCCTATATTATCTCGGAGGTCATGAACTCAGGTTACATGGTTACTCAGACTCTGACTGGGCAGGTAGCGTCTCAGACAGAAAAAGTACTTCAGGTGGATGTTATGGTCTTGGATCTGCTATGGTCTCATGGTTCAGCAAGAAACAATCTAATGTGGCCCTCAGTACTGCTGAAGCAGAATATATAGCTGCCTGCTCTGCCAGCTGTGAAGCAGTATGGCTTCGAAAACTATTATCTGGAGTGTTTGACTTAGAAATGGATCCCACTGTGATTATGTGTGACAATCAAAGCTGCATTAAGATGACTGAAAATCCTGTGTTCCACGATAAGTCAAAACACATAGAGATCCGATATTTCTATATCTGAGATATGGTGCAGAGAGGAGCTATCAAGCTCGAATATATAAGCAATGAGGATCAGATTGCTGATATCTTGACTAAACCTCTGTCTCGAGTGAAGTTTGAATACTTCCGAGACAAGCTTGGTATAGTTCAAAAGGACTCTCCTCGAAAGGGGGAGTAGCATAGTTTCTGATAACAAGTCGGTCTCATCAATGATGAGGCTACCTATTTACTGCACTTAGTTACTTAGAATTATTTTTAGATTTAGGACTCTTATACTTTTACTTTTGATGATAGATGTATACATGCTTTTGATAGATGTATTAGTGATATACATGTTTTGATGATGAGGATACATGTTTTGATGTACATGTCTTGATGATGAGGATACATGTTTTGATGATGAGGATACATGCTTTGATGATGAGGATACACGTACATGTTTTGATGATGAGAATACATGATGCCTTGATGTACTTGTATGGATGAAGATACTTGTACCCATGATTGACATGTGAGGGGATTGGATCATCCCTGGACTTCAGTCCTAAAGAGAGCCGTAGACGTATGTCTTCGAGAATGAAGTCCTTGGTGGACTTGAGGGGATTGGATCATCCCTGGACTTCACTCCTAAAGAGAGCCGTAGACGTATGTCTTCGAGAATGAAGTCCTTGGTGGACTTGAGGGGATTGAATCATCCCTGGACTTCAGTCCTAAAGAGAGCCGTAGACGTATGTCTTCGAGAATGAAGTCCTTGATGGACTTGAGGGAATTGGATCATCCCTGGACTTCAGTCCTAAAGAGAGCCGTAGACGTATGTCTCCGAGAACAAAATCCTGAATGAATAGGTAAGGGGATTGGATCGTCCTCGGACTTTAGTCCTGTGAATTGAGCCGTAGACATGATGTCTCCGAGAACAAAATCCTGAATGAACAGGTAAGGGGATTGGATCATCCTCGGACTTTAGTCCTGTGAATTGAGCCGTAGACATGATGTCTCCGAGAACAAAATCCTGAATGAACAGGTAAGGGGATTGGATCATCCTCGGACTTTGGTCCTGTGAATTGAGCCGCAGACATGGTGTCTCCGAGAACAAAATCCTGAATGAACAGGTAAGGGGATTGGATCGTCCTCGGACTTTGGTCCTGTGAATTGAGCCGTAGACATGATGTCTCCGAGAACAAAATCCTGAATGAACAGGTAAGGGGATTGGATCGTCCTCGGACTTTGGTCCTGTGAATTGAGCCGTAGACATGATGTCTCCGAGAACAAAATCCTGAATGAACAGGTAAGGGGATTGGATCGTCCTCGAACTTTGGTCCTGTGAATTGAGCCGTAGACATGAGGTCTCCGAGAACAAAATCCTGAATGAACAGGTAAGGGGATTGGATCGTCCTCGGACTTTGGTCCTGTGAATTGAGTCATAGACATGAGGTCTTTGAGAATTGAATGATAGGACTGGATCGTCCCTGAGCTTCGGTTCAAAAGGTACATGATAGGACTGGATCGTCCCTGAGCTTCGGTTCAAAAGGTACATGATAGGACTGGATCGTCCCTGAGCTTCGGTTCAAAAGGTACATAATAGGACTGGATCGTCCTTGAGCTTCGGTTCAAAAGGTACATGATAGGACTGGATCGTCCCTGAGCTTCGGTTCAAAAAGGTACATGATAGGACTGGATCGTCCCTGAGCTTCGGTTCAAAAGGTACATGATAGGACTGGATCGTCCCTGAGCTTCGGTTCAAAAGGTACATGATAGGATTGGATCGTCCCTGAGCTTCGGTTCAAAAAGGTACATGATAGGACTGGATCGTCCCTGGACTTCGGTTCAAAAGGTACATGACTGGATTGCATCATCCATGGACGTATGTCCTAAAGAGAGCATGATTGATCACCCTGGAAAATGATGATCGTGTAATGACGATGTTGATGATCGTATGATGACGATGCTGTTGATCGTATGATGACGATGTTGTTGATCGTATGATGACGATGCTGATGATGATGCTGTTGATCGTATGATGACGATGCTGTTGATCGTATGATGACGATGTTGTTGATCGTATGATGACGATGTTGATGATGATGCTGTTGATCGTATGATGACGATGCTGATGATCGTATGATGACGATGCTGATGATCGTATGATGACGATGATGTTGATCGTGTGATGACGATGCTGATGATGATGTTGATGTTCCAGTAACTAGTCAAGTTACTGATGATGATGAAATTGAAGAAAGCTTCCGATGATATATAGATGTATCATGTATGATGTAGCCATTAACTCCTTGCTCCTACAGATGTTGTTATAATATCCTTCTCGTTAAGGGGGAGTGTTGAATATTGTAACTTCTAAGAATATTATATTTGTATATTATTTATTCCGGAGATGTTCCATCCCTCCGAGGTGATTCTATTATGTATCCGGAGATGTTTATTCCTCCGAGAAGTTGTGGTAACTAGGGTTATTAGACCCACCATGTGGGGGTTGGCCCTGAGGTTATGTTTTAGGGGTTATTAGACTTCTCCAGGAGAGGTCAGCCCCATTAGGTATTTTTGGTGGTCGGGAGTTAGTATAAATAGAGGAGGTGAACTCCTCATTAGACACACTTGCTCACTTGAGAAAAGTAGCGCACTTGTCTGGGAGATTTGCTAAGGAGGTGAAGGAGGAGGGAGCACATCTTGTATTTTAGTTGATCATCTTATTGAGGAAAGCTTTGCTGGGTTTTCTACCCCATGAGGGTTTCCCAGGGTAAATTTGTGTCTATCTTGTGATTATGCTTCTTTCAGTGATCTTGCTAGTATATTTGGTTTAAACTTAACATAGAGGAATTAAGTTACATTATTCAGCCAATTATTATCCCCAAGGAAACGGATTAGCTGAATCTTCAAACAAAAATATCATTCATATTCTCAAGAAAACTGTAATTGAAAATCAGAGAAGATGGCACATAGCTATCCCTAATGCCTTATGGGAAGATAGGGTTACTCCAAAGAATGCTTTAGGGGTTTCCCTGTACACCCTTGTCTATGGTAAAGAATCCATCCTCCCTCCCTACATCTTACTCCCATATTTGCAATTGGACCAAGCCTCCCGAGGTTCCAGTAGTCAGGTTTTACAATCTAGAATTGACACCCTGCTGAGACTTGAAGAAGCCTGGCAGAAAGCCAAAGATCGATTCCACCAACACCAAGACATAGTCAAAAGGTGGTTTGATAAAATGAAGTCTGGCAAAATAATTTTTGAAGTAGGTGACTTAGTTCTAAAATGGGACCATCCACACGAAGGTAAGGGAATGCATACAAAATTTCAACACTTATGGGTAGGCCCTTACCAAATTTTTGAAAAGCTCGGCCCGACTACGTACAAGCTAAAGGATTTACAAGGAGAGGAAGTAGCCCTACCTCTCAATGGCCTCGCTTTGAAGCAGTACTTCTCTTAGTCCTTTGAGGACTCCTTTTGTACATAAATAAACTCTTTTGTTTCTGGTTGCTTGCTTGTTTGGTTCTGTATTTTATCTTTTTTCTCAGTCAGCTCGTTTTGTTTTCTACCTTTCTTTATGTTAATAATTTTCTTTATTCTTTGACAAAACCTAGCTCAACTTTTGGTAAAGGTATGAGATAGATCTTCGAGCAAAAACTCAAAATCCTGTAAGGTTGAAACCTACTTACAAAGAAATGTTTTGGTGACCTTGTTTTCAATGTTGAATTTTCAAGAATTTAGAGATCCTTTCTCTGATTGGTCAAAATAACCCTGTTTTAATAAATAGATGTCTCGAGGAGTTCACTATGATTAGACCCATGGAAAGGAAGCATGTCTCACAGATATATGGCATTTAAAATGATCCCATGCTACAAATGAAAGCCAAAAGGGCTTGTACTAAAGAGTTTGATTTTCAGAAATTCTCTTCTCAATCAAAGCATGGCAGAGAAACGCAAAGCACATTCAATCAAGAAAGCTGTTCAAATAAATCATCCCAACAAGGTTCTTCTCCGTCCGTGAAGCATGATAATCAAACAAACTTATCACTCACACAAAAGGACATTATGGATTGAAGAAACAAAATCAAATATGCAAGTTGAAGAAATTCATTTATGGAAGACTCAAATGACAAAAGTCATCAAGAAATATCCAAAAGGATGCAAATAACATGGGAATGAGGAACAAATGAATATAACTGTGAGATACTGTTATGATCCTGTGGAGTCTTTTTAAGTTGATCTCTAAGAGGAAGAATTCCAAAATGAACTCCATGCTTAGGCCCTGAGAGAGTTGAGAAGAAGTATGATTCTAAGTTTCCCTCTCCCCAAATGACCATGATGATGAGAGTGATCACTATATTCACGGAAGCTGAACTATGAAGACATTTTGTTGCCCATATAAATCAATAGTTTGTAAGTTTTCTACCCTTGAGGAGAGCTCTTTTTCAGAGATTTGTGTTCACCAGAGAATCACCAATTGTTGTTGCTACAACATCCCCCCCAAAATTTTGTAAATATTGGTGTCCCTCCTTATTATTTTCTTTAGAAAGTTTACTTAGGAGCTAAACCCTTCCTAGAAGGTCTTTTGTACTTAGTTTATTACAGAGGAGTAAGTTTTTCGAGTTTGTTTATCTTTTTTCTGCTAAGTCAAAACTCATCTTTTTCATCTGAAACAGCGGCCAAACTCATCCTTTTCACCCGCAACAGTGGACGAACTCAACAAGTTCCACCACAATGGCGGAAGAACTCATGAAGTTTCGCCGCAACAGGCGCCCCATATTTCGTTAAGTTTTCAAGCTCGCACGTTTCAGACAAACTCATTAAGTTCACCCGAAACGGCTGACGAACTTGGTGAGTCTCGCCGCAACGGTGGACAACTCATAAAATCTTGCCGCAATGGGCGGATCTTTTTCTTTATGCCAAGGCACGAAGCCACTTTTCGGGTGAACTTGGCAGGTTCCGCCGCAACGTTGGGCGAACTCGCCGAGTTCTGCCGCAACATCGAAGCGACTCTTATAAGTTTTCCGCGATGAGTAGGCACTTTATTACAACGCAAAGTCATTCCATGTTTTTTCCACAATGGACGGGAAGACTTGGGAATTTTTGCCGCAACGCCAGGTGAACTCAGCAACTTTCGCCGAATTAGCACTTAGTACTTATGAGTTCTTGCCGCAACGTTGGACGAACTCACCCTTTTATTCCGATTTTGGTGGTTACGTTAAATTCCAAGTGTGCCGAGGTGACCCCTACCGTACATACCTTTAACGTCGTTTTAAAGCCCCACCAACCCATTGAATGCCCACACATGTCAGCTTTTATATAAAGGGTTTGGGCGGTTTTGGTGTTTTCATTGGTAGAATTTTATGCTGTGTGAACTCCGTTTGAAGAATCTGTTAAGCTACTCTAGGTCAGCCCGTTTGCAGCCTAATCAACCGTTGTTAGACCAACCATTTCTTGCCAGGTAGGTGGTTCTGACATTGTTTTTATTTTACTTTTTCGATTTCTATGAAGCCGGTCTCGGTATCATTATCATCGCACCAGCTGCATGGCCTATGGACGTTCTGTTTTTGTTGTTGTTTGGCCATTTCCAAGCATAAAACTCATAGTTGTAGGCCCTTACAACTTTCTCCTAGTCCCTTGAACCTACAAAACTCAGCCTTCCTCGGAAGCAATGACCAGCCACTTCACTCGCGCTTTCATTAAGGACATACTGAACTCATTCTCTTTTGAAGCCCATTTAGCGTCTTCCCCGAAATCGTCTATCATCCTAGGGAGGAGTATGGTTTTGTTTTAGCAAAATTCTTAATTGTTGTCTTTATTTTTACAACACATTTATTTGACATTGCTACATATTTCAGCCATGTTGTTATGCTAATCCAATATTTCCGCTCTTGTGTTTTGCTATATTCTATGTCTACTTATGCATAGGTGCTGGACAGGTTTAAGCCACAATGCCGGAGGGTAGGAAAAAGAAGGCTAAGATGATCAAGCCAGAATATGAGGAACCAAGAGTTGAAACTATGTTCAAGGATACCAAGTCTGTCACAGGCATTCCTCCTGAAGTCAAGTGAGGAGATGTATATCACATGTTAAGAGACCAAGATATCCCTGGAGAACTCTTGGAAGAAGAGCACATATACCAAAACATCAGAAGCTCTTGTATATCTAAGGCTTCCACACGCCCTGAGCTCTTTTCTTGCTCAAAAGTGATCGGTTGGATCCTGGAACATGCAAACCCTGAAACAAGAGTGTTGTTCGACAGCAATGGAGAGGCCTTTGCCTCATTTCATCCAGCCTACATGGCATCTACTTACAAATTACCGCGCCCTCAACAGCCACTGAACAATGAATGGTTGGGGCAGCTTAAGATGGACAATTTTGAAATGGCCAAGAAGCTGTTAATCACAGGAAAGCAGCTAAGGAAAAGGGACAATGATGAGTATGAGGTCCAAAACCTGAGACCCCCTTTTCGGATGATCGCCCTTATGTTAAGAAGAATTTTTGGCATGGCTGGTGGAACCGTTTACAAGATACAATGGGCTCCTATAATTCATTACGTGGCATTCAAGGGGATGGTCTTTAATTGGGAAACTATCCTCTCGGACAGTCTTGCGTCCTCCATAGCTGTTGCCAAAGAAGGACTGGCGCTAAAGAAGTTAGAATTTTACATGGCCTCATATCTCATAGACTATATTCTGTCAAAGCTTCCTTTCCCAAAGTCAGGTTGCATTTGGGATTAGGCCAACACCCTAGTGTACATTGGTTATAAAATGCTTTGGGCCCAGAATTACAAGATACACTACCAACTCATCTGTGAAGAATTCATCATACCTTTGTATGAGCTAATGTTTATCAGAGAATGCTATGGAAGTTATGGAGAATTACAGTGATTTCTACTTTTCTGAGAAAGGTACTTATATCAGAATGTATTGAGGCTCCAAACCACCATATATCTTGCCCAGATATGTTACTGATTACATAGTCCTAAAGGAGGCAGTCAGGCAAGTCTTCCTAGATGGAGTTGGTGGATCCTTGAATAGAGCGAAAAAGGCTTCTTTTCCTCCTGTGCCTTTCTATGTCGGAGCCTATAAATTCTCAAAAGTCACATCGACCGAGGATTTTATCCAGGAGTTAAAAGGTTTTCACTTTGGGGAAATGCCCTTCCATAGAAATGACCGGCGGAACAAGGCTGCAGAACATTGCAGACAAATCCATGCTAGATTTGATTATGTTCATTACTATGATGAGGATGAGGAGGTTTATAGAGGAATCAGTAACATGACCGAACTTCAACTTTATCGTAACCTCAAAATTGGTGCCAGTTCTAGCTCTACCACTGACCTTGACAATCAAGAAGCCAAGCTATGGACAAAAAAGGAAGCAGCCAAAGTTTTGACCAATGAAGAACAAAGGTTTAAAGAGGAAGCTGAAAGGATCCAAAAGATAACTTCCAATAAGATGCATAAGGAGAAAGAAGAAGCTCTTAAGCTTAGAGAAGAAGAAACTATTAGGCTTCAACAGTAAGAAGTTCTTATACTGCAAGAAGAGGAAGCCTAGAGGCTTCGAGATGAAGAGCTAAAAAAGATAAGAGTGTAGGAAGCTGCTAAAGAACAGGAAGAAAGGGAGGCGGTTGAGAACCAGCTAAGGGCTGAAGAAGAAGAAAGACGACTTAAAGCCAAGGAAGAAAATAAATCCAATGAAGACGCACAAGCTATTGGTTCTAACATGCGGGATATGGATGTAGACTCATCCCAAGTGGTATAGACCCCACCCACAGAAGAGAACATCCTATAGAAAATCTTCCACTGATCCCTTTCACCCCATCAAAGGATCATACTATGTCCAAGTGGGATAGATTTGTGTACAACAAGAATAGGAAGTCCATTGTGCTAAAGTCAGAGACAAGGTTGAAGAGACCTTTTGAGCCGGACATCATCACCCGATGGGAAACTACTATTATCCAAAACACGAATAAGGCTCCTGTAGCTATGGCATCTGCTACTGTAGTGGCAACAAAAGTAAGCGAGGAAAACGTAATCAAAATGGTTAAGGAGTTTGATTCAACCATGAAGAGGGCTCGTATAGGGACCTCGTGGTGAATAAATACAATCGCCTTTTATCCGATCATAAGGAGTTGTCAGATAAATATCAACACCTGGAGGAGGAAAATGAACACCTGGCAGTCCAAATGATGGTACTTGAAGTAGAAAATAAAGATTCTGAAGCTAAAGTTGTTCAATTAGAAGAGGATAAGCAGTTGATGGCTGAGCAGCTAGAACAATCAAATAGTAGAGCAATGGACATGACTCCCTTTCACGAGCAATCATGTGACATGCTTAAGCAACTGCATGAGAAACAAGAACTGCTTACTGAAGAGATTTGCAGGCTAAAGGCCATGGTGGACAGAATGAAGGAGATCAACTCTGAAGCTTTTAGGCTAATAAATAAGTACTCACGGTAAAAGTGGATATGATGAGACAAATGGAATGGAGAGAAGGGAAAGTAGATTTCCCCAAGCACCTCCCGTTCAAATTTGTAGCTTATTTTAAGGGAGACGTAAGCTTCATGGAATTTTGTAGGAACTACAGTGCAAAATTAATCACTGTGATCCAAGTAATGATGGGAAAATGCAATGGCATCTATCAAAAGATTCAAGAAGTTCATGTAAGGTGAAAAGTTGCATTTCCCCAGACTCTTGAAGAGTTTCCAAGTAAAGAACGACGTCTGTCCGATTTAAAATATGAACTGAGCATTCAAATGGAATATGTGAAGAGAATTGATGTGTTAACCATAGATTATCTCCATCAATGCATCATGATGCCTTCAGTACACGCTCAGATGTTTCACGAAATCCGCCAGACTGCAGTAGCATAAATGCAAGACATTGAGGCAGATCTTGAAAAACATGTGACTTCTAAAAAAATCTTGCTCCCTACCCCTTCCAAGGTTGTTATAAGAGACACAAGTGTTTTGGTTCAGTTATATAGCCGATAAGGATAAGAAACCAGTGGTAAAGGAATCAGTCGACAAAGGCACACCATCTGGAGCAGAGGCACAAGCTGAGATAGAAGCACCCTCTGAGATAAAAGGTCCAGCTGAAACAGAGGCACCACCTCAAAGTTGACATGGCATCCATAATATGCCAAGACCTTCTCTTTCTTTTGTTAAGTCGTGAAGTATGAGGGACAACTATCTCTATTTTTTCGTTTATGTGAAGGATGCCACAAATCATTACTATTTTGTAATTGGGGCACTAAATGACAAATTAGAAACTTCTAGAGTTAGGGTACATGTGGCAGCTCTGGGAGCATTTTGTAAATCTACATATAGATGATTAGAGAAATCTAGAAAGGAATTTTTGGCAGGTGAAAGAAATTTTCTTTCTTGTATGTGAACTATTTTACTGCATGTATAAGAAAATCGAATTTACCTAAAGAAAACCTGGGAGACTGCATTTTTTCCTGAAGGATGTGTTAAATGTTTGTTGGATTACTCTTGTATCATCTATACACTACAGTGAGATCTTTCCTTACTATTATGAATTATTTCTGTGTGATGAATGATTCTCCTATTTTATGTGCAAAGATGTCTATCTCAAATGAGTAATGGAATGTATTAACTGAATTAAAGTTATCTTTAATATCTTGTATATTCTGCTGTAGATGCATCTTTATGATTAAATAGCTATCTGTCTGATCTTTAGATGTTTCTTTTAGTTTATTGCTCATATTTAAAGTTTTCTCCTTGGAAGGATAGATTGGATTTGCTTACACAGTTTTAGATTAATTCTTCTTAGTTAGCTGCATTTGTTTTAGAGCACTTGCATATCATCTTTAAAATAAAATACGTAAATGGTGGATCGGGCCGCAACCGGTGCAAAGAACAAGAATCTTTAAATCTTACGGTAGACGGAACCGTTAACCAGACAGATTCCCTACACCAAACGATGAACAATCTAATTGGGTTTGCTTACTGGGGATAATCCCTTGCTGATTGATGCTACGATTTCCGAGGCATCAACAAAGCTCCAACTCATAAGTTGCTTCTCCAATTCTCCGCACAATTTTGTAAGGAACATAAAACCTTGGTTTTAACTTTTTAGCCCCATTTGCTTTCAATGAATATTGTTTCTATGGATGCAACCTAAAATACACCAAATCATTCACTTGAAATTCATGTTCTTTCCTGCTCCTATATTCATACATTTTCTACTGATTTTGAGCTATTTGCAAGTTTTCCTCGAGTTCTTTCAAAATGTCCTCACTTTCTTGAATCTAGTATTTTTCCTTTGGTGCTCTACAATCTCCAAAAATATGATCAACATAGGTGGAAGATTCATATCCATATAGGGAATTGAAGTGAGACATCCCAACAGACATGTGATAATATGTGTTGTAGCGAGATTTACCGAAATGTAGCCATCTAATCCAAGTCTTTTGCTTCCACGTAACATAATTTGTAATATATCCTTCCAGCCATTGATTGAATCTCTTAGTTTGTCCATCATTTTGAGGATGGTAGCTTGTACTGAGATCCAAACCTGTTCCCACCAGTTTAAACAATTCTTGCCAAAAAACACTTGTAAACTTACAATCTCTGTCACTGATTATGGTTTTTGGCAATCCATGTAATCAGAATATTTCTTTAAAGAAAATATCAACAACTTCGATGCCAAGTTAGTAGATGGAACAACAAAGAAGTGAGCAAATTTAGTGAGTCTATCTACCACAACAAATATGCAATATTTTCTTTGTACCTTTGGAAAACCAGTGATGAAGTCCATTGAAATGATTTCCCACTTTTGTTCCGAAATCGGTAGTGGTTGTAGAAGTCCAGCAGGATGTATGTGCTCTATTTTATTTTGTTGGAATCTATTGCACTCTCTCACATACTTCAATACATCAATCTTGAGGCCTTTCCATGAGAACCTCTCTCTAACCTTCCTCTAAGTCTTCAAGTAACGAGGGTGAGCAACTATGGGTGAATCATTAGCAACTTCCATAATCTTCTTCTTCAATATTGATCTTGGCACTAAATAGATTTTGTCTTTATAATATATGATTTCAGTTAATATTTTGTACTGATCATATTGGATTAATCCATCCATCATCTCACATACAAATTTATTTTTTGAGTACTCTACTACTAATTAATCCTTCCAATCAACAAGAAATTCCATCAAAGAAAGAGATGGCTTCCTAGAAAGTGCATCTGCAACTACATTCATTTTCCCTTTCTTGTACTATGTCAAAATCATAGGCTTGAACTTTACTTACCCATTTTTTTTGCATGTCATTAAGCACCTTCTATGTTGGGAAATGCCTTAGACTATTGTGATCAATCTTGGCAACAAACTTGCTCCCCACCAAGTACTGTCGAAACATGGCCAATACATGCATAATGGCCAGCATTTCTTTATAATGTATTGAGTAATGTCTTTCATGTGGCTGCAAATTTCTTCTCTCAAAAGTAATGGGGTGCTTATTTTGCATCAGAATTTCTCTAATTCCTTCACCAAAGGCATCACACTCAAGAAAAAATGGTTGAGTGAAATCTAGTAAGGAAAGGACCGAGAAACTACTCATTACTTCCTTCATTTTATTGAAACATTTCTCATCTTCCTTGGACCAACAAAAGGATTATTTATTTGTAAGGTCATTCAAGGGTGTTGTCAACTGTGAGAATCATTTGTCAATTTTTTTATAATAGGTGCATATCCCAATGAATCCTCTCAACTCAGTTACAATCTTTGGGCTTGGCCAATCAAGAATAGTCTGTATCTTTCTACATGAACTTTTACCCCATCTTACCCAATCACATGACCAAGATACAATAACTTCGTCATTCCAAACTCACATTTGGATAGAGTTGTATACAATGATTGTTCTTCCAAAATGGTTAGTACAACTTCCAAATGATGCAAGCGTTCATCCCAAGTCTTGATATAAATTAGAATATTATCAAAAAATACTAACATATACTTATGGAGCTACTTACCAAATACTCTATTCATACAAGATTGGAATGTAGTTGGAGCATTAGTCAATCCAAAGGGCATGCCTAAAAATTCAAAGTGTCCATAGTGATAGCGGAAGGCTGACTTCTGTATGTATTCCTCTCTCATTCTGATTTGGTGGTAACCAGAACGAAGGTCTATCTTAGAAAAGAACTAGGCCCCATGCAACTCATCCATCAACTCAACAATTCTTGGAATTAGGTACCGGTTCTAAATAGTTTTCTTGTTTAGGTCCCTATAATATATGCACATCCTTAGCGTTCCATCTTTCTTATTCACTAAAACTACTAAATATGCAAAATGAATCGAACTTGGAATAATGAGTCCTAATTCAAGAAGCTTTTTTATATCCTTCTCAATTTCATCTTTGAATTTATTAGTGTGATTATATGGGTGGTTCATGATGGGATGTGTTCCCACCTCCAATTCGATTACATTTTCCACTCCTCTATCTAGTGGCCCTCCAGGATGGATGGCTCCAAAATCCTTCTCGTACTTCCTTAAGAACTCCTTGATGTCAACTGGATGCTGCGAGATGTCAATGGATGAACCCTGTGAGGAAATCAAGCATTCAACAACCCACTCTATGTCTCCATGTCTTAGTATATACCTCATGCTATGGGATGAAACCACTTGATTTGGGTAAGTATTAATTCCTCAATACCGCCTATTTCCCAATAGAATCCTTAAATCTCATCTCTGGTGCTTTATTGTTCATGGTATGTTCTCCAATAGAGAACAACCATTGGACTCCCAAAACTAGGTTTGTGTCAACCACATTCACCACATAATTTTTTTTATGTCAGAGTATGATATCCTATGGTAAGTTGCAACTTAGGAGTCCATTTATTACAATCCATGGAATTATTACCTAGGATAATGACAGTGAATCCATCAAAATTTTCCGTGGGCACCTTTCTTCTCTCCAACAATGCAAAATCTATAAAATTGTGGGTGGTACCTCCATCTACCAACACTGTCACTCTTTAATGTCCCCCGAGGCTATAAAATGGTATTAGAGGCATATCATTAGCTCTATAGGGCTAATTAGAATATTTTAGCACAACATAATACTTTTAATTAATACTTAATTTCATTTTCTACAATTTAATTATGACAAAATATCGATAATTCCAAATAAAATAAAATAAAATTCGTAACTGATCAATGAAATTGAGCCAAGGTTGGTAAATCTTATCCAACACTATATAACATCATTACGCATCCATGCCAAGCCATAACACAGGTTACTTGCACCTAAAAAGGTCATTTTCACTTAATCATGGTTAACTAGTAATTAGTGTACTAATTGCGACACTTAACGCATAATTGACAATCCATAAAATAAATTCATTTTTTAATCACCTAATAATAATTTATCAATCCCAATGGATAATTAACACCTAATATCATGTAAACAAGGCCTAATTATCATTTTCTAGTTAATTAAACAAAACAATTACGAAAACTAGTTAACTAGTATTTAAAACAAACAACTAGTCTTGCATGAATTCAACACATAACCATGCCAATGAACCAAAACGTTAACCTACAAGAATTATACATATATTTAAGTATGCACATAAATCGAAATAAAGTTTCATTTGTAGGTCAGATCCTTTCACGTATATGATGAATCTTTCAAGCTAAATCAGTGCAACTAGTTAATAAACACTACTAGGAATTTAACCCAATCAATTGTACCGAGTTCGAGAGCACACAGAGGTGAGGGTAAATATCTGAAAAATAGAATTCTACATAAAAATTTAATTACTAAAAACAGAGCATATGGTTGTATATTCCAAATATTACGAAAACATAGATTCAATCTATAAACTAGTTACCAATTTCCACCGATTTGAAGCTACTTTCCGTTTCTAGTTTCCAAATGAAAAACAATAAGAAAGTATTGAATACTGTAGCTCATGTAAATAATGTCATAGGTCCACTACAGCCAAATGGTTGTATCTTTCCACTCATAAAAAATTCTCTTATTAATTCATCAAACTAGCTAAATCTACTTCTCCAAATTGGCTAGAAATTAAGGAATCAAGTAGGATAAATGCATAAACAATTTGCAGATTCATTTGGAAGCCACTAAAACTCTAAATAACATTTATTATTATTATTATCATAGATATAAATCATGCAAAAATTTCATTAAAAACTCCTCATGAAAAGTCATAAATCCATTTAAAACAATTCTTTGGAAGGAGCTGGTGAATGGAAACAAAACTAGGATTTCGATAAGAAAATATAGAACTATCTAGGAAATATTCCACACATTTAATCATACATTTCAAGTTTAATTATCATATATAAGATCATTTATCTCACTCAATCATTTTCTCAAACATTTCACGTGACAAGTCTTGAAACTACATAAAACAACCCAACCGGTGAACTAGTTTTCAAATAGAGGCTAGAAACACTGTAGAGAGGTGTTTCCAATCATTCCTAATATATTGAACAATAAAAGTACACATAATATAAATAATAGAGGCACAATTATCAAATCTGTATCATAGGTTCCAAATAAACATTTTTCTCAATCACTTGCTCACAAAATACTAGTTAGCTATTTTTTCCCAAAAACTAGTAGCATAATGCAACTAAAATCTATGAGAGATTTATTCCATAATTATATCATATATTTTATCATAAATTTTATGTGAAACCATATAAGAATCATATCAGATCCAAGTAATTCAAATAAACTTGAAATAAAGTACTTATCTTGCAAAATACGCAACCAAAATCGACTGTGCCACATTCCACCCAGCCGTAGACACAATGCAAGCCAAAAATCACTTTGCAATGGTCACCCCCAAGCCGGAATGATGATGCCACAAGAAAGAGTGTAATAAACCACAAAACCCATATAACATTGGTCCAACCACAATTCAATGGAAAGTGGATTCCACATTACTTCCAATCCAGTATCTCTAGTGGCAATTCTAGGACAATGTTTTCAGGAGAAATTAGTCCAACCAAAACCCAATGGAAAGTCTTCCTCGAATTACACTCCAGGTAAATTCTAGTGGCTCCAGGAAAAAATATTCCGAAATATATCAGTCCAACTAGAAATCCAATGGCAAGTGGATTCCACATCACTTCCAATCCAAGATCTTTAGAGGCAATTCCAGGACAAAACAGTGGCAATTCCAAAGTAACTCAAGTTGGGCATAGGCTCAGCAAGGGTGCACCAACCAGAAAAAGCTCATGTCAAGAGAAACCAAAACCAATCACACCAGTACCATATCAAAAAAAATATCCAAGAGCATCCATAACCAACAAGAGAGACTAGCTCCCATCCACCCAAATCCCATTTCCCAAGAGCAATTCAAATTGGGGGGGCGGAGAGACACACGGGAGGGCTTACATTCCCAAATTAGAAAAATGAGAATTACACTTATTAAGAGGGTGCATTAGAGTGGAGAAGAAGAGTCCTCATCAAGGTGGGAGTTACAAATTTTCATGAGGGGTGCATTAGGTGAGGAAAAAAATCTAACTCCAAATAACATTAATCCCGGAATAAAATAAAAACCAAGGGGTAGCATAACACATGAGGGTGCATAAATCAAGAGGGTCCACCAAGCCCACAAGAGGGTCCATTTGAGCTTGAGTGCAAGCATTCAGGGTTCAAATGTAGCCTGATAAACCCAACTATGGACTGGCTTGGCTCAGATGAGATGATTAATTGGGCTGTGCATGAGCTTGAATGTATCCTTTTTCTTATAAAAATCATGCCCAGCTCAAGGGTGGCAGTTGTGTTGAGAGATTGATGAACACAACTGACCTATGGTTGGGTGGAACGTTGCAACAACATAGCTAGTTGTTTGGGACAATTGCACAATGAAGATAAGTGTTTTTCTGTCTATGTATTTACTTCTGCAATGTTTAAATTGATGACTATTTTGATATGTTGTATGCATATGATATGTGTGTGGATGAGTTTCAATTCCGCTGTGCATATTGCTTAATTTGCATATGCATACTTATAAATTTATGTGTATGAATCTAATGAATTTGACTGAGTTTTATGAAAATCCCCATAGATTGTTAGCATGTTCCCTTCCTCGAATTGGCTCCGTGGGAGGGTACATTACAAAATACTTGTTGGTCTCATACTCTGTATTCACCGACTCTATTCCTGTTGCCTGAATGGTCGTCATGTTCAGCAATGCAACCCTTCTTCTTAACGTGTCGACAACTTTATTCGACTTGCCCGACCTATGTCACAACATGAAGGTATATCCCTGTAGGAATTCCACCCATTTTATGTGTCGCTTATTTCATTTCGACTGAGTGTTCAGATACCTCAGCGCTTGGTGATCTGTGTACAACACAAATTCTTTGGGAAACAGATAATGCCTCCATTTTTCCAATGCTTGGACAATAGCATAAAAATCTTGGTCAGAGACTGAATACTTCCGCTTCACATCATCCAATTTTTCACTGAAGAATGCAATTGGTCGGCCGTCTTGGCTCAACACTGCTCCAATTGTTGTTCCACTCACGTCACAATCGACCTGGAAAACTTTGTCAAAGTCTGGGAGCGCTAACACCGAGCTCTCAGTGACATTTTCCTTTAACTTGTTGAAATCTTTCTGGGAAGCATCCGTCCACTGGAGCTCGCCCCTCCTCATGCATTCCTTCAATGGTGCATAGATATGACTAAATCCTTGAATGAACTTCGAAAGAAACTGGCAAGTCCATGGAAACTTTTCAGATCTATTTTTGTGAAGTATGTCTCTCCACTCAGGAAATCCATCAAGTCGTCCATTCTCAGCAATGGAAACTGATACTTGATTGTGATCCTGTTTATGGATCTGGAGTCTGTACACATTCTCCATTCTCCACCCTTCTTCGGCGTGAATACTGCGGGTACTACGCACGGGCTCAGACTCTCTCTGATCAATCCTCTATCCAACAAATCTTGGACCTATCGGTTGAGTTCCTAACCCTCTGTCAGACTCATCCTATGTGGTTCTTTGTTTGGCAGACTCGACCCTGGAATCAAGTCGATCTAATGGGATATGCTCCTTGTCGGAGGCAATCCCACCGGTGTCTCTTCGGCCATTATGTCGCAAAACTCTTCAAGCAACTTCTTGATTTCTACCGGAATATTCTCCTCCATGGTCATCCCTTCGACACATGGTCCTTTTGGAATGATCGCAAAACATTCCGACTACTTATCCTCGTATGCGAGGAATTCTTTCACGGTGCTCATCAACACTCGCTTTTCCCAAGGTTTCTCTCGTCATGCTTACTGTCGGCTTGCTCTTCCATCCTCGGCTTAAGAGTCATTTTCATGCCATTCTTCCACGCTGCTACTGTGTTGGCTCTATTTTCATAGATCATTTTCCGATCATACTACCATGGTCTCCCTAAAAACATATGGCATGCATCCATGGGGATTACGTCGCATAGTACACTATCTTCAAATCCCTCAACTTGAAAGTTGATCGGGCACTATCTGGTCACCTTCACATGGTGTCCCTTTTGCACCCATGAGATCTTGTATGGGTGTGGGTGTTTCCGACACTTCAGCCCAATCTTGTCGATGACTTCTTTCGACACAAGATTCTCCATGCTTCCACCATCCATTATGGTTTTGCAATGCCATTCGTCGATCCGCACCTTTGTTCAAAAGATCACCTTCTGTTGTGCCGCTCAGTCTTGTCACATTGATATTCCTGGATTAAGGCTCTCTCGACCGTCATGTTTGGTTCTTTCTTTTCTCTCCTCCACTGTTGTTGGATGCTGACTCTTCCCTCTCACCGACTTGATCATCTTTTCGACGTCTGGGTTTCGACTCCTCTGCAGCATGTAGATTCTTTGGGCACTCATATGCCTTGTGTCCTGCTCCCCGACACTTGTAACAGATTATGGCTGGTCTGTTATCTCCCTTCCTATCGAATGGACCACTTCGACCATACACACCTTGACCACGGTTCTCATGACCATCACGTCGGTTCTCTTGCGCTTTCTCCCTTGTCGATGTCCCTTCCGCATGTCGACTATATTCAATAGATTCCTTCCTATATCCAATATTTTGGCCTTTTGTGGAAACAGCCTTCACTCCCCGACCAGTCATCCTGCCTCTGGTCGCTACAGATTTCCTCGACAGTTTCTCTTCTACCTTCAAAGCTAATTGGTAGGCTTCGTCGACTGCTCTGAGCCTCGACATGCTCAATTAATCATGAATAGAATATTTCAAGCTGTTCAGATATCTAGCGATAGCTTCTTCTCCTTTGTCATTTTGTCTCGACCGAATCGACAATCGGTAGAACTCTTCCGTGTACTATTTCATGGTCATCTCTTTTTGTCAAAAGTTCTGCAACTTCCTAAACAAGGAAATCACATAGTCATTCGGCAAGAACTTCCCCTTCAACTTGGTGACCATCCTATCCCAAGACTTTATTTTCTCCTTTCCTTTCTTGACTCTATCAGCCTATACATTATCCCACCATAATGAGGCATGACCTTTCAACCTCAGACATGCAGTCTTAACCCGTTTAGGGTCCTTGATCTATTCTATGTCGAAGTATTTCTCCTTTGTCAAAGATTCCACTATAGGAGAGAGGGGTGAGCCCATTGCAACGCCTTCTACCTGTTCAAAAAACTTATTCTGGAATGTGAAAAAGGTTGACCTAAGACAGACCTCTACCAGCTTTGCAATATCGTCATTGGTAAGTTCACTTATGGTTTCAATGGCATCTTTGATCGGAATTTTTGTATAGAGAGAAACTACGTCGAAGCTAACAAGGATGTCATTATTTTCAAGTTTCTCAGTACTGATTTCTTTTAGCCAGCTAGTGGAATCTTTGACAAAGGAGCTAGTCTGCATAGAATAGATCTAGGACCCTAAACGGGTTAAGACTGCATGTCTGAGGTTGAAAGGTCATGCCTCATTATGGTGGGATAATGTATAGGCTGATAGAGTCAAGAAAGGAAAGGAGAAAATCAAGTCTTGGGATAGGATGGTCACCAAGTTGAAGGGGAAGTTCTTGCCGAATGACTATGTGATTTCCTTGTTTAGGAAGTTGCAGAACTTTCGACAAAAAGAGATGACCATGAAATAGTACACGGAAGAGTTCTACCGATTGTTGATTCGGTCGAGACAAAATGACAAAGGAGAAGAAGCTATCGCTAGATATGTGAACAGCTTGAAATATGCTATTCATGATTAATTGAGCATGTTGAGGCTCAGAGCAGTCAACGAAGCCTACCAATTAGGTTTGAAGGTAGAAGAGAAACTGTTGAGGAAATCTGTAGCGACCAGAGGCAGGATGACTGGTCGAGGAGTGAAGGCTGTTTCCACAAAAGGCCAAAATAGTGGATATAGGAAGGAATCTGTTGAATATAGTCGACATGCGGAAGGGACATCGACACGGGAGAAAGCGCAAGAGAACCGACGTGATGGTCATGAGAACCGTGGTCAAGGTGTGTATGGTCGAAGTGGTCCATTCGACAGGAAGGGAGACAACACACCAGCCATAACCTGTTACAAGTGTTGGGGAGCAGGACACAAGGCATATGAGTGCCCAAAGAATCTACATGCTACAGAGGAGTCGAAACCCAGACGTCGAAAAGATGAGCAAGTCGGTGAGAGGGAAGAGTCGGCATCCAACAACAGTGGAGGAGAGAAAAGAAAGAACCAAACCTGACGGTCGAGAGAGCCTTGATCCAGGAATATCAATGCGACAAGACTGAGCCGGCACAACAGAAGGCGATCTTTTGAACAAAGGTGTGGATCGATGAATGGCATTGCAAAACCATAATGGATGGTGGAAACACGGAGAATATTGTGTCGAAAGAAGTCATCGACAAGATTGGGCTGAAGTGTCGGGAACACCCACACCCATACAAGATCTCATGGGTGCAAAAGGGACACCTTGTGAAGGTGACCAGATAGTGCCCGATCAACTTTCAAGTTGAGGGATTTGAAGATAGTGTACTGTGCGACGTAATCCCCATGGATGCATGCCATCTATTTTTAGGGAGACCATGGTAGTATGATCGGAAAATGATCTATGAAAATAGAGCCAACACAGTAGCAGCGTGGAAGAATGGCATGAAAAGGACTCTTAAGCCGAGGATGGAAGAGCAAGCCGACAGTAAGCACGACAAGAGCAACCTTTGGGAAAAGTGAGTGTTGATGAGCACCGTGAAAGAATTCCTCGCAGACGAGGAAAAGTAGTCGGAATGTTTTGCGATCATTCCAAAAGGACCATGTGTCGAAGGGATGACCATGGAGGAGAATATTCCAATCAAAATCAAGAAGTTGCTTGAAGAGTTTCGCGACATAATGGCCGAAGAGACACCGACGGGATTGCCGCCGACAAGGAGCATATCCCATTAGATTGACTTGATTCCAGGGTCGAGTCTGCCAAACAAAGAACCACATAGGATGAGTCTGACAGAGGGTCAGGAACTCAACTGATAGGTCCAAGATTTGTTGGATAGAGGATTGATCAGAGAGAGTCTGAGCCCGTGCACAGTACCCGCAATATTCACGCGAAGAAGGGTGGAGAATGGAGAATGTGTACAGACTCCAGATCCATCAACAGGATCACAATCAAGTATCGGTTTCCATTGCCGAGAATGGACGACTTGATGGATTTCCTGAGTGGAGCGACATACTTCACAAAAGTAGATCTGAAAAGTTTCCATGGACTTGCCAGTTTCTACCGAAGTTCATTCAAGGATTTAGTCATATCTATGCACCATTGAAGGAATGCATGAGGAGGGGCGAGCTCCAGTGGATGGATGCTGCCCAGAAAGCTTTTGACAAGTTAAAGGAAAAGGTCACTGAGAGATCGGTGTTAGCGCTCCCAAACTTTAACAAAGTTTTCCAGGTCGATTGTGACGTGAGTGGAACAACAATTGGAGTAGTGTTGAGCCAAGACGGTCGACCAATTGCATTCTTCAGTGAAAAATTGGATGATGTGAAGTGGAAGTATTCAGTCTCTGACCAAGATTTTTATGCTATTGTCCAAGCATTGAAAAAATGGAGGCATTATCTGTTGCCCAAAGAATTTGTGTTGTACACATATCACCAAGCGCTGAGGTATCTGAACACTCAGTCGAAATGAAATAAGCGACACATAAAATGGGTGGAATTCCTACAGGGATATACCTTCATGTTGTGACATAGGTCGGGCAAGTCGAATAAAGTTGTTGACACGCTAAGAAGAAGGGTTGCATTGCTGAACATGACGACCATTCAGGCAACAAGAATAGAGTCGGTGAAGACAGAGTATGAGACCAACAAGTATTTTGTAATGTACCCTCCCACAGAGCCAATTCGAGGAAGGGAACATGCTAACAATCTATGGGGATTTTCATAAAACTCAGTCAAATTCATTAGATTCATACACATAAATTTATAAGTATGCATATGCAAATTAAGCAATATGCACAACGGAATTGAAACTCATCCACACACATATCATATGCATACAACATATCAAAATAGTCATCAATTTAAACATTGCAGAAGTAAATACATAGACAAAAAAACACTTATCTTCATTATGCAATTGTCCCAAACAACTAGCTATGTCACTGCAACGTTCCACCCAACCATAGGTCAGTTGTGTTCATCAATCTCTCAACACAACTGCCACCCTTGAGCTGGGCATGATTTTTATAAGGAAAAGGATACATTCAAGCTCATGCACAGCCCAATTAATCATCTCATCTGAGCCAAGCCAGTCCACAGTTGGGTTTATCAGGCTACATTTGAACCCTGAATGCTTGCACTCAAGCTCAAACCAAAACAATGGATTCCCATAACCCATACCCAACATACTCTATCTACACCAGCAAGCACAATCATTGGGAATGGATACACATGTCTAACAATGGGATTTACAACAGGAAGGTCATGGACTTTCCCCAAATTGTTTCCAACCCAAAACAAATTGTGGGACGGGGAGAAACATTCACAAAAACGCCCTTCTCCCAACTGAGGATCAAGGAAAACACATAAAAACATGGCTGGAAAACGCCCAGCCAGCTCCCAACTCGTGAGAGAACCAAACTGGTTGATGGATAATGGCTTGGGGAGAAATTCATGGCTCTTTTATTGCCCAAGAAACAAAATGCGATTTCCCATGCAGGGTGGATTTCCCATACCTAAATTTGGACAGCCATACCTCTCATTCCCCAAGGAATTAACTACCTCAACCAACTCTTGGGAGAAATTAATGATTGGGTACAAAAGTCAACATGGGTAGTTGAGGGTTTGATTGGTTCTCTCATTGAAACTTGGCTTGACTTGATTGGATCGAAGGGTTTGCATGTTTTCCCTCCCAATTCCTTGTAAAATCATGCCCCCATCTCTTGTTGCATTGCATAGCTAGTTGTGGGTATTTTATTAAAATGCATATTTACATGATATTCACAATTGCACCGTGCCTGGCTAGCATGCGAACCATATGCATCAATAAATCGATGGCGGGGCCTTGGCCTTGAGCTCATCACCATGATTTCACAACAATATTACATCATTTACATTTGAATGTAATGGGGTCAAGATGGGGACATTACATTCCCCTCCCCTTGGAATAACACCATCCTCGATGTTCCAATACTTCAGAATATATACCCACTTTACACATGCCTCAAAATTCACAACAGGTGGTAGGTTTGTCCTGTGTTTCATCTCTTGAATTTGAATTTTCAGGATCAAGTCCTTTGGCTTCCACAAGCTGCTCATGCTGGCTTTGATCTCTAGCTCTACAGGTGGGCATTGCTCCACAACAATCCCCCGTTTTTTTTTTTACCTTCCATCTCATCTACAAGTTTGGAATTTCATGGATGCCATCTTTCTTGTTGTCCTGGAAACTATCTGAGGAAGACTTTTAGCCAAAACAAATAGCTTTTGGTCTGCTACCATGTTCAATGTGCACGAATAGCTCTTACTTTGCTCACTAGAAACACTTGGCCAGTACTAGCTGCACTCAATGGCTTTCAATGTCTCACCTGTGAGACTTATCATGGCAATTCTTGTTAGGACAAGCATAACACAATATTAAAATTAGTCAATTATTTTCCCAATTGACTTGGAACGTCCATGCTTTACTCATGAAACTTCCACACATTTCATGCTTTCCCAACATACACATGAACTCATTCATGTTCATCTTTTCACAGGAAAATAACTATTTCAGCATCGACAATTCCTTTCAAGCAATAAATAAAATCAAATTCCACTCACAACATGCATTCAACAATCCTTTGTTGCTAAAATGCATCAATCAAAAAGGAAAGAGAAGAGTAAGAGTTTCCCCCTATTAGTCTTGTTCCAATCCGGAGCCACACCATCACTTGTGGTTCTATGCTCCTTAGCCTCTTTCACTTCAATGTGAATGCTTGACTTGCCCTTTCTTGGCTATGACACATAGTGTCTAAGGTCTGTCTGAGGATTTTCAACTAGGGAACTCTTACCCATTGTTGCTTACAGAACGTTTGGCTGCTAGGACCCACACATGTCCACTAGCACCATATTTTATTAATGCTCATACTGAGCTCTCTTTAAGACGATCACACATCCACATGCATCCCTATGATGCCTTCATAGTCCTTTCTTCCAGCAATACCTACACTCAAACATTGAATCAATTCACATGTTTAGTTTATTTTCATAGGGTTTATCTCTAAACAAGAGTCTGAGAAATCATAAACAATCATATACACACGTATATTCATAAGCAAGAAGCTGCAAGATAACCAAATACTTATCTGTATTGGATGTCTTAACTTTATGCCACAGGATCCTTCTTTGCTTTACAAGCATTGGATTTCCCATGGATACAATAATGAATGTTGGGCTAGCACGCAGGCCACTCCACAACCATTCGAATAGGCAATGTCAGTCCAGTACGCCGACTGGGTTTTATCAATTAATTAAGGAATGTTTGGCCAGCATGCCAGCTGCTCCACAACATCAAGTGGTTAATGCTCCCACCAACTATTTTCTGAATTTATCGAGCATCAGTTACTCTCTGGATTTACCAGGCATTTTAGTGCCTAACCAGTTACTCTCTGGATTACCAAGAATTTGTAGCGCCCGACTAGTTACTCTCTGGTTTTACCAAGCATTTTATAGTTATTTTAGGGTCCTTGCCTTCCTACAATGACCAAGGTTTCCAACAAAGAAACAACAATGTATCGGCTTAGCTGTTAGAAGACTTATACCTGAAATGTTCATTATTCCAAACAAGAAATAAATGAAATTGAATACTTATCTGTATTGTGCATTTCCTTTCTGGTCCACAGGATCCTGCTTTGCTTTGCAAGCCTTGGGATCACCTATGGACATGGATGTTTGGTCAACATGCATGTTTCTCCACAACATCAAATAGTCAATGCCCAACCAGTACACCTTCACGCTGACTGGATTTACCAATAATTTATGGTGCCCAACCAGTCCCATACCTGGTTGGCCCTCTCCATTGCCGAGCAAGCACATTCGTCTGGGTCATCGACCAATGGAAGGAAACTGCTCCACCAACCATTATAGGTCAAGGCTCTACCACTCTGCCTTAGGCTTGCATCAGCCTTTCACACGTGTCACAACCCTTCATGCACATAACAATTCTTCATCCACACAATGATGGCACCCCTTCTCCGGTGAAAACCAATGTTTCCCTTTAGGAACTCTATAGGTGACTTCCTTAACCGCAGGTCAACATGGCCCCACAATACTCACAACATCCAAGCAAATAATGCCAAACCAGTGCATCGACTGGGTTTATTAGGCATGCAATAACCCTTCATCAATACCTCCACAACAACCATTCATTATGCTTCTTTTGTGTGTAGCCCCAAATTGCATCTGTTTTAGCTGACAACACAAGATGGATAACCAAACTCATCAGTATTGCTGCTCTAAAATTGAACCATAATTCATAACATTCACTATCAAGTATTGAAACACCAGGAATGCATCCATTCCCTTAGGGTGCAGTCAATATTGACAACCCTATCATAATCCAGCACCATAAAGGTGTGCACTCCCTTTCGGATGTGAGACATGTAGGCCCTAATCATACTCAAGCAGTCTGGAGTAATAAAGGAATAATAAAACATATTCTGAATATTAAATCTAATAACCAGATACGTATATTCTGAGTCAGGGTTACAAAATACTTATCCCTTTTCAGATGTATCTTTCCTTCATTTGCGAAGAATGGGAGCTCCCTTCTCTGAGTCAACAGTACTTCAGTTTGCCACCCCAATATTTTCACGTTCCATAACCCACACATGCCTTCTTGGCATAATTTCACCATCTCACTCACATGGCTTTCCAACATGCAGTGCAACTAGTATATTAACAAAACTTACTATGGCGTTTCAACCGAAACCCATTTCCAAAGGATGGGGTCTTCCCATCTAGTTTGGCTTCTGCAGGCCATCACACATGGTCTTCCTGCAATGTGTCATCCTAGAACACTTATCAAATAGCCAAACAGTCAGCAACATTCAATAATAACTTCAATTCTGATTGTTTCATAACCAATCAATGGCATTAATAATTAAATTCAAACATGAATTTACAATTCTGTCTCCTACAAAAATTGATTTGCTTATCAATGAGGCCCTCCTAATATTGTTTGGCTCTTGTAAGTAGTATCACTTTGTACATTATGGTTGTACACTTTCTACCATACGTGAACATCCACCTACGACATGTCCTCTTGACACAACTTTATATAAGCCAAACAGTCATTAGCAATTATAAGCGAATTCTCAAATTTGAAATCTACAAATTTATTTTCCTACAGAAATTAGATTTGCAACCATGAGATTATTCTCATAAACTTAAACCAGAAAATTTTCAGATTTGTTTCATGCATAAGTTACAACCATGAGAACCTTCTCATAACCTTTGGCTTCTGCACATGGTAGATCCCACTCTTTACTATGGACTTATCCTCATTGCCATATGCAAGACTTTTCTACCTAGAAACTGAAACTTCAATCAACCAAACACGTTGTGAGTATCTATGCATATAATCCTTTCATTGCCACAACAGCCACTGAAGTGATCTCAGAATTATAACACTCAATAATTCAAACACCTTTAGCTATTAAGATTTGAAATGCAATGAAATATATATACATTTCTATATATGCATCATTATCACAATAAAATTGCAAGACGCAATCACATTATCCATGCAATTTAAATAAACTGTAAATACTCATTACTTCACATTCCATGCAACTCTGTCCTTCCAACAGAGTGCTCTGGTAGCCCGTCACATGTATACCTTCTTCATGCAGTCTTTCTCCTGCATTCATAGCAGCTCATGAAATGGTCTCGGGATTAACAACAGTCCACCATTTCATCTATTATCTAACTGCATTGAAACATATATGTATCGCACCCATGCATTCACACAATGCATCTCAACATGTGCACCCACACATATGCATGCACATTCACAACATTTACATAATATTCTAATGTGCATTCACTTAATGCATAACTTCTCAATACAACCTTGCATTAATCCATGAATACTATGCATTCTGGCACATTATGGCCAAACCATGGCTGTCTCATATGGCATGTACTACCACAACATGACTATAAGTCTTTACTTTATTTGGTTGTTAAACTCACAACCAATATACACAAATGGCATGATATAATTTTCATATGAATGCATTGAGGTTTCTAAGAAACTAAAGGGTGTAAGGCTCCTTGCCTTCACTTACCAACATGTCACCATACTCGGTGGGTTGACATTCACTTTCAGGCACTCAATACCAAATGCAAACCAAATCAACATAGTTTAAACACAGTTGAAGGTATCTCACCAAATCCTCTTTCAACATTCATGCAATTTAAGAACAAATAACCATTACCTGCATGGCTGTTATTAACATTGCTTGATGTTACCTGATTAGTTTCCCTCTTACCAAGGCTACACTGTCCTTTTGCCAACTTCATGATCATAGATTTGTTGCACCATCCTTTCCTCATAAGGTTGTTGGTCATATGCAACAACTTCATCCACATCTTTAGCCATGCTTTGGTGGTCTTTGGTCTTACAACCAATGCGAACACAACTAATTATTAGCAACCACAATAATTATCTTAATTGGCTCATTGCATATGTAAAACCTCACCGTTTTACCAATATGAAACATCATATATATATATGCATAAAGATTTTCACATGCACTATGCAATGTTTGTTAGTATTCCAGCTAGTACATATTCACTTCATCTATCTATCCTCTTTCATTTTCAATCATGCTTCTATGGTCTCATTCGTACATCCATTATCAACAACACTACTAGTGGTCAACCATTGGAAATACCATTAATGGGCTATTGCATGTGTAACCTCACTACCTTTACCCATATGTAACATCATGCTCATGCATAAGCAATCCACATGCACCATGCGATGATTCTTTGATCATGCTCACTAATTCATATGCATTTAATTTGCTATTCTCTTGCATTTCCAGCATCCCTATGCCATAATTTCCATTATATAAAACTTGGGAAATATGAATACAATAGCAAGAGAGGAGATAAGGAATTCTCCCTTTCCAATTCCGCATTATGACATGGAGTTCCTCCTCTACATCATAGCTGATCCTTTTCTTGGCTTTCCTACCAATCATACAAGCAATCATTAGCTATAATCTTCTCATCAATCAGCAATTCAACATATACACATGTGTAATCATTCATTCTTGATATTTTCCAAATATGCAATTCTTATGCCATAAATAGAAATAGTTTAAGGTGAGGAATCTCCCTCTTATCAACGTTGCCTTGCTGCTCCCATTGCTCTTTCGTAATGCATATTACAGCCAATTACTCTTAATAAGGCTTCCACAACCTTCTATGCAATTTTTGCTTCTCATCCCAAGCATAGAGAATGCATTTAACACTTTCAACAACTTCTTAGGGGGATGACGGGGTTCAAGTTCCATGGCATTTTTCAATTTTTGGCACCTAAAAAATGTCCCTGGAAAATAGCTAAAATTCCCTATTTTGGAGCGACTCACCGAGTTCTTCTGACCCGTTGCGGATAAACTCACCGATTTCTGTCGGTCGGCAAACTCAACTATCTTTTCCAACCCATTTCGGACCAACTCGCCGAGTTTCGCTGGTCGACGGACTCATCTGTCTTTTTCGACCTGTTGCAGAGCAACTTGCTGAGTTCTGTCGCCGTTTCGGACTAACTCGCCGAGTTCTTCCACTGTTTCAGACCAACTCGCCGAGTTCTGCCGAAATTCCCTCTTTGACGCCCAAAAATACTTAGAAAAATTTTGAAATTTTTCTTCCTTTCCCTGTGCACTTCCGCAACTTCGTCGGTGCAATTCAGCCAAATTTGTAGACCGTGTCGGCTCCACTCAGCGAGTCTCGCCGAAACGTATCGGATCAACTCCATGAGACTCGCCGAAACGCGTCGGCTCAACCAAACAAAAACACTTAGAAATTTTTTCAAAAATACTTAGAAAATTTTTGAAATTCCGCAAAAATTTTCGGCGCAACTCAGCGAGTTTCACTGACTGTTTTGGGGCAACTCAGTGAGTTTCACCAACACAGTCTTGGCAGAAAACTTAGAAACACTTAGAATATTTTTTCAAAATTTGAAATTTTCTTAATGATCAGTGTTGAGCAGGAGGAATACTTACCTCTGGAACTGTGATAGGTAGCCCATGAAGGCCCAATGCTACAACCAGCAGCTCTGATACCAAATGTAATGTACCCTCCCACAGACCCAATTCGAGGAAGGGAACATGCTAACAATCTATGGGGATTTTCATAAAACTCAGTCAAATTCATTAGATTCATACACATAAATTTATAAGTGTGCAGATGCAAATTAAGAAATATGCATAGCGGAATTGAAACTCATCCACACACTTATCATATGCATACAACATATCAAAAGATTCATCAATTTAAACATTGCAGAAGTAAATACATAGACAGAAAAACACTTATCTTCATTGTGCAATTGTCCCAGACAACTAGCTATGTTGCTGCAATGTTCCACCCAACCAGAGGCCAGTTGTGTTCATCAATCTCTCAACAAAACTTCCACCCCCGAGCTGGGCATGATTCTTACAGGGAAAAGGGGACATTCGAGCTCATGCACAGCCCAATTAATCATCTTATCTGAGCCAAGCCAGTCCATAGCTGGGTTTATCAGGCTACATTTGAACCCTAGATGCTTGCACTCAAGCTCAAGCCAAAACAATAGATTCCCATAACCCATACCCAACATACTCTATCTACACACAGCAAGCACAATCATTGGGCATGGATACACATGTTTAACAATGGGATTTACAACAGGAAGGCGATGGACTTTCCCCAAATTGTTTCCAACCAAAAACGAATTGTGGGATGGGTAGAAACATTCACAGGGAGGAAAACGATTTCTCCCCCAAGTATATAAGCATTCAGTAGCCCAAACAGTCTCTATGGAACTCCAATTGGATTCCCCTTCTTCCCCACTAGTATACAACACAAAAACGCCCTTCTCCCAACTGAGGATTAAGGAAAATGCCCAGCCAGCTCCCAAATCGTGAGAGAGCCAAACTGGTTGATGGATAATGGCTTGGGGAGCAATTCATGGCTCTTTTCTTGCCCAAGAAGAAAAACGCAATTTCCCATGCAGGCTGGATTTCCCATACCCGAATTTGGACAGCCATACCTCTCATTCCCCAAGGCATTAACTACCTCAACCAACTCTTGGGAGAAATTAATGATTGGGTACAAAAGTCAACATGGGTAGTTGAGGGTTTGATTGGTTCTCTCATTGGCACTTGGATTGACTTGATTGGCTCCAAGGGTTTGAATGTTTTCCCTCCCAATTCCTTGTAAAATCATGCCCTCATCTCTTGTTGCAGTGCTTAGCTAGTTGTGGGTATTTTATTAAAATGCATATTTACATGATATTCACAATTCCACCGTGCCTGGATAGCACGCGAACCATATGCATCAATAAATCGATGGCAGGGACTTGGCCTTGAGCTCCTCACCATGATTTTACAACAATATGACATCATTTACATTCGAATGTAATGGGGTCAAGATGGGGACATTACAGATTTTGAGAAAGCATGGAAGGCTTTTAATGAACCTTGGAGTGTCGACAGAACTCCATACTTGAGTTATTTTATCCAAGAAGACTATTTGTTCAGGGGAAGTCAGTTGTGTATTCCCAGAGGATCCATCGGGGAGAACCTAATCCGAGAGTTGCACAGCGACAGATTAGCAGGTCATTTTGGCGTCGACAAGACTAAAGCATTGGTCGAGGAAAAGTATTATTGGCCAGGAATGACGGAAGACGTTGGAAAGTGGGTTCAACAGTGTCGAGTTTGTCACTTCGAGAAAGGGAGAAGTCAGAAGACGGGGTTGTATACACCATTACCAGTACCAGATACTCCTTGGGAGCATCTTAGCATGGATTTTGTGTTAGGATTGTCGAAGACACAACAGGGAAGCGACTCAATATTTGTTGTAGTCAGCAAGTTTTCAAAGATGGCACATTTTATTCCATGTAAGAAGACAAATGATGCCACAAGGATTGTTGTTCTATTCGTCAAGGAGATAGTCAGATTGCATGGGTTTCCAAAGAGTATCATGTCAGATTAGGATACCAAATTCATGGGACATTTCTGTAGAATCCTATGGAAGAAGCTAAACACGAAGTTGCAGTTTAGCTTGGCGTACCATCCACAGACAGATGGACAGACCAAGGTGGTAAACAGAATTTTAGGAAACCTTATGAGATGTCTAGCAGCCGATAGGCCCAAGCAGTGGGAGAATGTGTTGGCACAAGCAGAGTTTACGTACAACAATTCTCTAATCGGTCAACGGGTTTGATCCCATTCCAGGTTGTTCAGGGAAGAAGCACACATGGAGTGATGGATTTGGTCGAGTTGCCGACATAAATATAGAAGAGCATGGATTCCGAATCATTCGTAGAACACATGAAAGAATTTCATGAGGAAGTGTGAAAGCGCATAGAAAAGAGTAACGTGGCATATAAATTGAGAGCCGACAGGAAGAATAGGCTACAGTCATTTAGCGAGGGAGACTTAGTCTATGCATATTTACGGAAGGAGAGATTTATGACAGGTACATACAACAAGCTGAAGCTGAAGAAAATTGGACCATGTAAGATTCTGAAGAAGATTTCGAACAACACTTATGTGTTAGAGTTGTCGGATGACTTGAACATTTTAGCAACATTCAATGTCTCAGATCTATACAAGTTTGAGGAAGGGTCGAGTAGCAGAAGTGAGGAAGCGTCAAACATCGATTGGACAACCCAAATTCCAGATAGACACCAAGAAGAGATCGCGGAAGTAATAGGAGAACGCGAAGTCAGGCGAACGTGTAGCTCGCGGAAGAAGGAATACCTAGTACAATGGAAGGATGATGAGTTGAAGGAGGCGACATGGATTTCCGAAGAAGAGTTCAAGAGACTAACGGAGCAGTCAAGTTATTTTTTACCTAGGGAGTCTGATGCAGGAGCATCAAAGCCCAGGAAGATAAGTTGAAGCTGACCGAAGGAAGGGAGTCGACCAGAGGGAGTGCCGACGACTGCTGGTGCGTGAAGTAGATTGACCTGTCGAAGTCAATGAGTCGAGCAGAAGCTGTCGGAGTAGTCGACAAGGGTGAAGAGGTCGAGAGTCAACATGACCATGCCGATAGACGACAGCCGAGAGGTGTCAAGTTGCCATAGATTCGTGGGAAGGTCAACATGTTGTCGAACCGCAACATCGAAAAATTTGGCGGAGCCAAGTGTGGAGAAAGGGGAGGACTGGCGAACCGCAGGAGATAAGGATTGAGCTGACAAAAAGGTCGACATGTGACCGACTACTGTAGCAGGGTTGGAAGAGCAGAAAGTCAAGAGGACTGTACCTGGTATCCATTTGCGGTTGCTGAGGAATTTAATACAGTTATTGTAGGTAGGTGAAGGACATGACAGATGTCGTCACATGCAGGGGCTGTGTAGCACGGCTGGGCATTGACAGTTGCAGGTATGCAGGATTTGGAAGAATCGACGGACAAGAGGATTTGTGTCTCAAGGATCGCAGTGACCTCGAGAACAGTAGCAGCAACAGGGTAGAAGGCTTGAGGGAGAGCAGCATCAAGGGGGATGGAAGTTGTGAGGAGTAGGAGTCACACAGGCTGACAACCGAGAGCTGAGATTGAGCCATAGCTCAGAGTTCCGCAGCGAACCAGGAGAGGGTGAGTTCGACACACTGAGAGAGCACACCACAGTTACTTCTGAGTTGTAACGGTTGAGGCCAAATAGTTAGTTAGTTATTTAGATTTCATTTATTCCACATTGTAACTGAATTTGAGAAGTAATATAAGCCACTTCTGGCATCCTGTTTTACATCGTGTTCGTGCAAACATTGTGGTAGTGTCGTGTTTATTGTTAAGCAAGAACCTTACTTGTCTAAGGCGACTTGCATCAAGAACTCTTCCATCTTGTTATTGTAGTATCATTCTAAAAGGTATTCTTGTTGAAAATAATTTTTAAACTTTCTTCAAGTGATATTACTCTCATCAATGTATTCACTATAGAAATTGAACCCAAAATCCGATGACATCTGACGAAAAGGACTTTGTCGTCGGATTTCACCTTCAAAATTATGAAATTTGTTGATTTTTTTTTAAATTGATAGAAGGAGTCATCGGATATCCAAATACCCTATGATATCCGATGATGACTGTGGAATAATGACTATTGTTGTCGGATATCCGACCTTATATTATAACCGCTGATGTCAGATATCCAACGGTTTCTTTTGAAAATATCAAAATATATATAACAAAGATTTTATCTAATGCACTTTCCAAGAACGTACTAAAACCCTGACAACACAAACATCATTTGTATGGCATTCACTTTGCAGGCACATAACGAAATGCGCATTTACGAAAGACCATAATGTTGGTTGTCCAAATTTGAGACCCAGAATACAAGGGTTAAGGCAATATTGTAGTTGAATCTGAACAACTACAAACAAATATATGATAGCAATTGAGCTTGAAACCAGTTTGTTTCTTACTTTTTCTCTCACTTTGGCTATTGCTAGTGCTATTACATGCATAACTAGTGCAAGTACTCTTCCTTGTTGAAATCTACACTATTAACCTAAATTTTATGCTCGAGGACAACGATATTTTCCAGACGTGTGAAAGCACGTTGTGTTTGCTTACTGGACTCTATGTAATCACAATTGAACAAGAGAAATATAGTCCGTTTATGTTGAAAATATGTTGCATGGTTGTTTATAACTATGGCAACTTAACAATTAGCAACTAATTGTAAATTGCATAGTATTAAAATGAAGGAAGGAAAATCACCGTCCAAAATAGTGACAAGCTAGGTAGGGACTCGGGAGTCGAAACTGATCGAAAGAGACATTGTGATTGTGACCATTTGGAGGCACAGAGATGATGAAATTGTTGTACACACTTATGACCATGTGGTCGATGTGCACACGTTGATGAGTTTGTTATCAAAAGAGACGTTTTGATTGTGACCGTTTGGAGGCACAAACATGATGAAATTGTTGTACACACTTATGACCATTTGGATGTGCACACGTTGATGAGTTTACTGTGATGAATTATGATTAAGATAATATTTGATTATGTTTCCTGGTCATCGGATGCTCGGGTTTGAGATAATGTAATAACATCATTGACATTCATTTTGTTTCCATATTCTGTTTTGTAATGCTTTGTAAAATCGTATTGCATACTAATTTTAGATCATGGCAATTTGAAAGTATTTTATAAGTTTCATGGGGATTAAAGTTAAAAAAGAGGGTCGGTCGTCGGATGGAAATAGTAACAGGATATTTGCATCATGAAAACAGATTGTATATTGGAGGTGCAGATATTATGAGACTAGTGTACACTCACTGTTGGAATCATATTATCATAACAATTAAATCTTATCTTTTGGGGGATGCTCTGAGTTTGATTCCCAATGTTGTTTGGTAGAGTTTCCATTTTTGTTTACTTTTTCCACGTTTTGTTGGTTTGGATTTGTTAGTTAAATGTTATCCCTATTTGTGGCTTCTCACTTTCACTTGGAAAGGCAAGGCAGGTGTAGTTAGAGCATAGCAGGGCAGGTGTTAGCTTGGTTTCATTTAGTCTACAGAGTAAATATGTATTTGTTTTAATAGTGAGGCTATCCGACATAATATTATGCTTGGGGATGTCGGATATCTGACCATATATTATTCCCGTGGATGTCTGATATCCGACGTCATATTATGCTCGCGATTGTCGGATATCCGACATCCCCGGGCATAATGTTATGTCGGATATCTAACATCTATTCTCCAATGGTAACTAGGCTTAGTTCGTCAGATATCCGACAACCATGTATATTTTAAAATCTATAAATTTTGAAACATTCCGACATGTTTGCTATACAAGCAACGGTTTGCGGAAGTTGTTTTATTCAGCGGACTGTTTTTCGTAAAAGAATACGTCGAAATTTCTATTGTTTTTGTGATTAAAGCGAGCTAAGTGTGGAGATTGATTTTCTAAGATTGATAATCTTCATTCAATCTCTTTACGAGAAAATGTCAAATAGCAATATTCCTGATCCAAACAAACAAAATCGATAATTGCTCGCTAGATTGTGGGATGGACTGAAAAGAAAGGGTGATCGGAAATGTTATTGTCCATGTAGTCAATGCAGGGGATTTAAGAGGAGAAGAATAAAGATCACAACAACCATAAAACATTGTAGGGAACATGGACACGTTGAGGGGGGACATGAATATCGTCCATTTGTAAGTTTTGCATTATATATGTTTTTTTTATTGCGTTTGTAAATGTATGTATTATTTTAATATTTATTATATTAAATTTTATCTATTTATGGTTTCATGTAATTATAAAGGAAATACATCCTACGGCATATCGTCTAGAGGAAGTGCTTTCAGAACAACTACCAGAGGAACATAGAGCTATGAATAACAGAGAACAAGTTAATGATCACATTGAAGAAGATGATCATTCTGATAACATAGTTGAAGATGATGGTACAAATACTTTGATCCATGTTACATTTAATGTTAGAATAGATGATGATCATCATCATCATAAAAAAGATGATCATTTTGATGATATTCATGATTTACCTCTTCTTGAGAAGGCATACAACCCCCTTTATGAGGGCTCCAACACAAATCTTCTTTCTGCTATATTGTTGATAATGAACTTAAAAGTTATGAATGGTCTTTCAAACATATCAATCACATGGATGCTAAGGTATGTAATATATTCTATCACATAATATATATGATCATGCTAAAGGTTATCACCATTCGTCTAATAATTTTATTGTTAATTCATAAGTCAAATTAATACGGATGTAATGTGTTTCATTAATATTATTTCTATATTATATTAACTAGATTTTTATTTTAATTTGTTGTAGCATGATAGGCGAATTTTTGTTACCACCGTCAAATATTTTACCTCACACATATCGAGATTTATCTACCATCATGAAAGAAATTGGAATGCAGTATGAAGCAATTCATGCATGCTCCGATGACCATGTTATATATTATAATCAACATGAATTTTAAACAGAATGTCTGGAATGTCATATCAGTAGATATCAAACAGATCAAGTAACAAAAAAGGTGCCTCGCAAGGTTCTTCGTTATATTCCCATTATTCCACGTTTGCAATGACTGTTTAGGTGCAAAAACATACCGTAGTTTATGGATTACCATGCACGGAATAGAAGTCAAGACGACATTATTCGAATGCTTGCAGATGGGTCAGTATTTAGAGATATGGAGGAAAAATGGCCTCACTTTAAAGAAGAACCTAGTAATCTTAGGATTTCTTTGGCAGCAAATGGTGTCAATCCATTTGCAGAGATGAGATCCGTTTACTTGGTGTGGCCTATTTTTGTTATCAACAATAACATTCCTCCATGGTTGTCAATAAAGAGGGAGCACATAATGTTGGCGTTGATTGTTCCAGGTATATTGTATCTGCAACTTTTTTTTTTAATTTCGTGGCATCTCATTTGTCGTATTTTGTCGCATAATGTCATATATATATTTTGTATTTTTCTCTTGTGCAATTATATGGTTTATATATCTAAATGGTACGTCTCATAATTGTATTTTTTATATGTTCAAATCAATCAGATAAGTACCAAGTCAAAGATATGAATGTATATATTGAACCTCTTATTGACGAGCTACTAAATTTATGGAATGGCATCACTATGTATGACATATCTTGACCAATACGACAAAGGCAATTTCAATTCCATGCAATGCTTGTATGGACAATACATTATGCCCCAGGGTTAACCCATTTTTGCGGTTTGTAATTATAAGTTCCATTTTATTTGCTTTTAATTTTATGAACTAGTTAATATACTACGCACAATGTTTTTCTAAATAATCCATTCATTTTGTATATAATTATAATTGACATAGATATTCCATCTCTTTATGTAGGTCTTCAGACAAAGGCGAAATTTGCATGTCCAATTTGTGGTCCTAAGATCAAATCTTGTCATTCAAAAAGCTTAGGAAAGGAGGTGTTTGATGAGTATAGGAACTTCCTCTCTAAGAATCACAGGTATCGAACTACCGAAAAACATATGTTCAATGGCAAGCAAGAGACTACATTATAACCCCAGAGAATGACACCTCACCTATGAAAGTTGCAATATAATAGAAATAGTCAAGGTACGTATGAATCATCGTATATGAAATGTTAAGTATTTATTTTATTGTGTGTTGTTTACTGTAATTGACATTGATTTCTGTAATTTCTTTATAAACTACAATTCATGATGGTCGTTCATGTGATCATGAAGGCATGAATGGGATTCCACGAGGAATGAAAAGTTATCCTAGACAATTTAGTAGGTTGCCTTACTATGAGCACCTACAATTGATCATTTGTTTGATACAATGCATATCAGAAAGAATGTGATTGAAACATTATGGCGAATATTGGATGGAAGGAGTGAGAAAGAAAAAATTGTCAAAATTTGCAAAGACATTCAAGAAGGAAACCATGCAATGAAAGACGTAATTCAATTTCATAGCAACAGAAAGAAAATTAATATAAACTCACTTCCATGGATGTTAACGGACTAGCAAAGTAATGTTGTAAAATAATTCATGTGAAAAATTAAATTTCCCACCGGATTTTTTGCGAACATGAAGAATATCATAACAAAGAAAGGTGATTTTGTGGGGGTGAAAACGCATGATTGGCATATCTTCATGAAGGTAATTATTATGGTATGCATT
The DNA here is from genome assembly GCA_027924585.1 of Larix kaempferi. Classification (NCBI taxonomy): domain Eukaryota; kingdom Viridiplantae; phylum Streptophyta; class Pinopsida; order Pinales; family Pinaceae; genus Larix; species Larix kaempferi. Next base: position 18,570,825 of record BSBM01000023.1, on the reverse strand, counting down.
TAATTATTATTTTTTTTCTATTCCATTGAATATGGTTGGTATTTTTGTTTGCCTACTATTTGTTTAAACAGTGAAATGATTTGCATATTGTTATAGTTTGTTCTACCTCTCTCTCTCCCAGACAACTTCGACAACAATGTCAAACAAGTAATATATAATCTTAGGAAATACATGAGGCAAGTAGCGATTTTTTGGAAGTGCTTAGTGTTTGTTTAATTCATCGTAGAACTTATATTTGCTTTTTATTCTCTAATTCATGTTATGCAATATAATTTTTTTTTTCTTAAATATCTTGATTATGTTGTGTCACTTGTAGATGCTTGTCATCTAAAGAATTCCATAAAGAAGATATAAATTATTGGAGGAGATAAATTACTTGTCTCATGTGTGAAATGAAAAAGCATCTACCTTTGCCATTTTTAAGTGCACAGGAACACTACCTCATACACCAAGTTGAGGATATTGAATTGTGTGGACCTACGCACTCAATGTCCATGTGGATGGTTGAGAGGCACTTGAAATTTATGAAGGGTTTGGTTAGACAGTGAGCACATGCTGAGGGTTCTATGACAAAGGGATATATGGTATACTAAAACATGTTGTATATTAGTGAATATCTTCCTATATTAGCATCAAAGCTCAATTTACGTTGCATTTGTGATCGGACTCCAATAAAGATTTCGAAGGGGAGTACCCGAAGGGGAAAGGTAGATCGAGGAAGGTGAAAGGTAATATAACATATTTGACTGTTGATTTTTATGTATATATATCATACATATTCTATTTTTATATTCAATATATTGCATCAATTTAGAGTGTAATATACTTTGTTAAGTGAATATACATTTTGTATTGAATTTTAATTTTATTGTCATCAAACAGTTGGTCGAGAGTGGGATGCAATTCATGTATACATTGCAAACAATCTTGACTAGATGAAGGTATGGATTGAACGATGTGAACAATCTTGTCATGGAATATCATGGGAAGGTGTGGCTTCATTGGTTAAAGCTGCACATCGCAATGGAGATACCAATATAACACAAAGGGAAATCGATTTAGCATATAGTTTAAAAGATAAGAAGGTAAGCATATTAATCAACCACACTATTTTAATTTTTTTGCAAACATATTGTCGATGTACACGCTGATTTTTTTCCCTGTATGGCATTATAAACATGCACTTAATCATAGATATTGGATCATTATGTAATATTTTGTTGTATGGTTTGTTGTAGGTAAAACACCATAAGTCTATGTGGTGCAATGGTTGTAGATATCGCATAAAAAAATTGGATGAAATGAAGAAAACATCAAATTGTTGGATATCTGCAGTCTTTGATGTGACCAATGTTTCCTCTAGAAGTGACATACATCTAGAACTCTCTGAAAATTGATACTATGGGTATCTGGAAGACATTCTTCAGTGTGACTTTAAATCCTTCAAGGTATTTCTGTTCGTTGTCAAATGGTACAGGTGTCAATTGAATCAACATGATCCCGATAAAACAATTATTGAACATGATAATGGATTTACCATGGTAAATACAAGTTTGTTTGAGCCAGGAATGGATCCCTATGTTCTTCCAACCCAATGTGAACAAGTATTTTACTCTGAGGTTCCAGGTAGAGAGGGTTGGTCATTTTCTATGAGACACGATCCAAGGGGAAGGCTAGTAAAGTATAACGTAAATGAAGGTAATGAAGACGTTCTCGAAGAAGAAGACAACGTTGAAGATGATCATGATCAACATGAGTTAGATGATCATGTTCCAGAAGAATATGTCGAAGAATTAGTTGAATCAGATGATGTATCAGACAATGTTCATGAAGATGATATCGACGATGACATGATGATCATAACTGATGTCGATGACGATGATGATATGGCCAATCCTTACAATGTTGAATATGGATCGGATGATGCAGATGATGAATTGGATGAAGAAGATGATGAATTCCATTGAAGTGTACAAGGTATGCAGTAATATATCTACTCTATATATTTTTATTTAATATTGCAATAGAAATTATGAATTTTATTGGTACGTATAATAAATTAATTGTTTCTTAGTGTTTTTTCCATTTTCTTGTATGTTATAATTAGAAACATTGCTTGTTATAGAGTATGACAAAAAACACATTTAATTTTTTTGTACATAGATATTTTTGTCGGGTTATGGGGAATTGAGAGTGATGTGAGGGGGGCGAGGGGCCATAAGAGCTTCCACCTTCACGTGGTTGGCCCTGTTTAGTAGAGAATATTAAATTATTCTCGAAACAAAGAGAAGCTCAGTAAGGAAATGCATAATTATCATGATAACCCAAATTGCATGCTTGATCATCATCATCTTCACCATTATCATCGTTGTATGATATCCAATGCGACTACCTAGAAATACCAATGGCATTTGTCATCGGTGGTTTAGCAATCTCATTGGATTCTTTTGAAGTTATAAGTCTGATATCCGATGCCTCTTTCCGTCGGTGGTATGGCGAGGTCATTGGATTCATCATCATCATCACCATCATCATCATCATCATCATCATCATCATCATTTTCATATTCATCATCATCTTCATCATCATCATCATCATCATCATCATCGCCATCACCATCTTCATCTTCCTCGTCGTCGTCATCATCATCATCATCATCATCGTTGTCGTTGTTGTTGTCACCATCATTATCATCTTCATCATCATCATCCTCATCATCATATTCATCATCATCATCATCATCATCATCATCATCCTCATCCTCATCCTTATCATCATCATCATCATCATCTTCCTCCTCCTCCTCATCATCCTTGTCATTTTTGTTGTAACTATCATCATCATCATCATCATCTTCATCATCATCATCAGCAACATCATCATCATCATCATCATCAGTGTCATTGTAGGATATTTGATGTAGATACCTAGAAAGACCAACGACGTTTGGCATCGGTGGTTAAGCGAGCTTGTCGAATTCTTTTGAAGTCAAAAGTATGATACCCGACGCCTCTTTCCGTCGTTGGTATGGCGAGGTCATCAGATTCATCATCATAATAATCATCATTGTCATCGTCATCTTCATCGTCATATTCATAATAATCTTCATCATCATCTTCATCATAATCATCATCATCATCGTCATCATCATTTCCATCACCATCTTCATCATCATCATTATCATCGTCATCATCATCATCACCATCATCATCATCTTCATCCTCATCATCCTCATCATCATCTTCATCATCATCATCCTCATCATCATCATCCTCATCATCCTCATCATCATCTTCATCATCATCATCTTCATCATCATCATCATCATCATCATCAACATCATCATCTTCCTCCTCCTCCTCCTCCTCCTCATCAGCATCGTTGTCTTTGTAGTTGTTTGTCACCATCATCATCATCATCATGTTGTTTTTCCAAAGGGTCCCATCATGTTAATATTGGGTTCCCATCAAAAGTTTTTTCATGGGGCCAACGTTAAATTTTTTTAAATATGTGTTGGCTTGTACTGAAATTTGGCATGCTTAGACTAGATGCATGCATTGACGTTGTGGGAGTGTTTCCAGATTCAAACATGCCAGACACTAACCATTGGAGCATCAAAAACCATCCCTATAGATTAATTAATGTGCTACATGGGGCCAACGTTGAATTTTTTTAAATATGTGCTAGCTTGGACTAAAATTTGGCATGGTTAGACTAGACACATTCATTGATGGTGTGGGAGGGTTTCCAGACTCAAACATGACTAACACTAACCATTCCAGAGCATCAAAAACCATACCTATAGATTAATTAATGTGCTACATGGGGCTAACGTTCAAATTTTTAAATATGTGCTGGCTTGGACTGAAATTTGACATGATTAGACTAGACCCATGCATTGACGGTGTGGAAGGGTTTCCAGACTCAAACATGACTGACACTATCCATTCGAGCATCAAAAACCATACCCATAGATTAATTAATTTGCTACATGGGGCCAACGTTGAAATTTTTTAAATAGGTGTTGGCTTGGACTGGAATTTGGCATGGTTAGACTAGACACATGCATTGACGGTGTGGGAGGGTTTCCAAACTCAAACATGACTGACACTAACCATTGGAGCATCAAAAACCCATACCTATAGATTAATTAATGTGCTACATGGGGTCAATGTTTAAATTTTTTAAATATTTGCTAGCTTGGACTAAAATTTGGCATGGTTAGACTAGACGCATGCATTGACGGTGTGAGAGGGTTTCCAAACTCAAACATGACTGACACTATCCATTGGAGCATCAAAACACAAACCTATAGATTAATTAATGTGCTACATGGGGCAAACATTGATTTTTTTTAAATATGTGCTGGCTTGGACTGAAATTTGGCATGGTTAGACTAGACGCATGCATTGACGGCGTGGGAGGGTTTCCAGACTCAAACATGACTGACACTATCCACTGGAGCATCAAAAACCATACCTATAGATTAATTAATCTACTACCTGGGGCCAACGTTGAAACTTTTTAAAAATGTCCTGGCTTGGACTGAAATTTGGCATGGTTAGACTAGACGCATGCATTGATGTTGTGGGAGCGTTTCCATACTCGAACATGACTGAAACTAACAATTTGAGCACTATATTGGGATTTGAACATGATCGATGCATTTCGAGTGGATATTTTGAAATTCCCTTATAGGTATGAGACCAAACCCCTTTGGATATTTTGAAATTCCCTTATATATTGGCACCAAGATAGTGAACACCCATTTCTTAGTACTCCTAATGGACTTGGAGTACAATATTGTCCATGGCTACCCTTGGTTGGATGTGATTATGGTTTTTCCCTACACCTTCATGGGAGATATCTCATTCCACCATGAGGGAAATACTTATTCAATTTGATGGTATCTCATTCCATTATCTTGATCCCTTTAGTAACTTTTAAATCACACCCCTTGGTATTATCTATCAATTTTTATGATAATTGTGAGGTCTCCTCCTTTTCTCCCTACCATAAAGTCTGTTTACCAAGGTTAGAATCATTATATAGTCTTCCCCGCCTCTTCTCCCCATCCTAAAGTCCAAAATCCCATGTCAGAGTCCCCTTATATCTCACTCTCCTATTGACTTTAGATGCATGAGCATATTCAACGCCACCCAATACTACTCCCTAACTTTTTCCTTCCCATTCAGGCTTGCACCTATCCACTTAGGGAAACCCCTCCTCTTCCTCACTAAACAATTTGGTGAAACATCAGTTATTTTGCCTCATGTTTTATTTTTTGGTTACCATAAATATACAAGGAAAACCCAAGGTCATTGAACTTGCAACAATTTTTTATACATATCGATGAAGGGAATATTCGTATGGAATATTGAAGGAAACAATTGGATAGAAGCTACCCCTCATGTGGAAACTATTCTACTATTCAAGTCATTAACGAAACTAACCTTTGGTGTTTCCATAAGCCAATGGACAGTATATAATTTTGTGATGGATATGTACATTGGAAACTCCTCATCCTATTTACCCTTCATTTTCCATGCTTTTATGTTGTTTGTGCAATTTATGGGGTGAAGCTCTAGATGAAGCCTCCAAAACTTTTCTCCCTATGGGAATTAGCATGCCTTCACTTCTCTTACCGATGCCTTTTACAGCGTATCCCATATGAATTAAGTTTTTTTTCAACCAATGCTACATGTATTGTTTGAAATTCAACAAAATGTCATTCACATAGGTATTAAAAAAATGAACTATACATGCTTCGCTTTAACATGGTGTTGAATTCCATAGTAGAAACGAAAGGAGATTGATTGCTTAGATATGTAATAATATCATTTAGAGTGTCTTACACTCAATAGTATTTCCAAGTTTTCAAGATTATTATCCATGTATTTTATCCTTTATTCAAACATCTTGACCTTCTCTTTCAAGTACATGTTATTTTATTGAACCTTCATGTTTATTTTTTGTATGTCTTACAAACTTTATAGTTTTCTTTACCCATGCTAAGTATACCTGTCTCCAAATTTCTAACAATACATCATAGTGAATGATTCAACATATTTGATATTTATAGCAATGAGGTATTTAGACCCAACCCAATTCACAAACATGGATCTTTTGCATAGTTAAGTTTAATTCATAAATAAAAGGTTTTGAATATTGTGTAAAATTTAAGATCAAAACCACCAAATGGAATTTGAAATTACTCTATCACTAAATTTTTTTTTGATATATGGAATTATGGCTTGAATATTGAATTCCATTGTGTGATTCTAATTCCTCCTCCTTTAAAGTGGATTATGAGGCCTATGTTCCATACTATAACTCCATGTGCAAAAAAAATTGCAAGACAAAATCAAAGAACCAATAACTATACACATGTAGGTAGTTAAAAAACCCTTCTTATATGACCAAAACAAATCACACAAATCAATGAAATTGATTACTCTATAATTAAGTATGCGTTAGTGAAGGTGGTAGTCTCTAATATTGTTTCGTAATCGTAGAGGAGGCCGTAGAGGTTTCCTAAACCATTACAATCGTAGAGGAGGCCGCAGAGGTTTCCACGAAGGTCGTGTTCGGATATCCACATCATCATTTTCAGGACCTTGCATGCAATTAGGGTTTGCATGCAAATTCTAGGGTTTGCATGCATCCCAGTCACTAGGTTGATGCCTCCAACACCTTATCCACCTTATTCTAGCACCTGGGAGCTTCTTACATCAGTTCTTTAGCCCTCCTAGTCAGGAAAGCGCCCACTTCTCACCTACTGCCAGAGAAGGGCGTACTTCTTCACCTACCACTTGAGTTCCACTTCAGTTACACTCAGTTAGCTCTGATTCTCCTTGATTTGAGGCTAGTTTCACTCCGTTGGACCTCCAGATTGACTAGATGACTTGTTTTGACTTCAGCTAAGCCTCCCATGCACCCTCCACTGAGTCTCCTTCCCTATACCAGTGCTACACACTTCAGTTACACATGACACACTCAGTTAGACTCATCTTGACACCTGGATGACTGGTTCTTGTGCATTGATGACCACCACTGATTGATGATGAGGACTCCTAGTTGGAGTCAAGCTACTCCATTCAGTGATTCGAATGACCTCCTTAGTCAATTTGAATTGCTCAGTCATTGTCAGATTATTGTATTGTAATTATTCACCCTCATTGGGATATTGAGCACTGTGCATGTTTTACACAGTTTACACCATATTTTCTATGTTCATCTGTTGTGATTGATTTACTTGTTCATTAGATCTGCTGTGACTAATTTTACATGGTATCAGAGTGATGGTAGGGACAAGATTTCTTTTCTGCAGGTGTTCTACATGAAGATTGAGTGAATTTCTCACCAATATATTTCAGCAGCGGCATGCAAAATCTCATGTGCATTCACTCATGTGCATGCAAGGCTAAAAACAAAGTGTTTGTTTGTGTGTGATTTGCAGGTTTCTTACTTCCTCAATGTGCATTCGCTAATGCAAAGATGGAGACTTCTTCTTCACAAAATATTCTTACTCCATTCAACTATGATGAATGGAAACCAAAGATGATTGCATTCTTGAAGAGACAATGTCTTTTTGATATGTGCATTGATAATACAAGAGATTTTGATTCCGATGAAGAGGAGAATGATTGGCTCAATAATCGTGACAGAGCTTTTGGAGCAATATGTCTTGCTATGTCTCCTTGTATGCACTACCTCAGTAATATTGCTGAAAATCCAAGTGATCTATGGGTCCAACTTGACAGAGAATTTAGAAAGCAGGAAGAAGAGGATCATGATAGCCTTTTGGAGAACAAGCCCAATGATATCTCCTTATGTGTTCTTTTCGATCATGTGTTGGCCTCAGCAATTGTTCAAGATGAATAAGAAACTGTAGATTCAACACTCATTCTCTCAAAGTCTTCTATTTCGAATTCTGAGCAAGATAAACAAGCTCATACTCTAGATTCCGAAGAGGTTCTTGAATCCTCTCCTTCACATGAGTTTGCCGGTATGCAGAATAATGATCTACTTGAAGTTTTGGAGGTAAAATCTGATTTTGGAGGTGAAGCATTCACCCTCCTTGATTGCATGCCTTCTATAAACTTATGTTCTATCATTTGCAAAGTTTCTCATATTTTTAATGAAGATGAAGAGCACTACCATTCACTTGAGTTCAATTCTCATGCACTTTTTGCTGATTTTGGTTTTGATCTCACCCTTGTTGGTTCAAAGGAGATCTCAAGAAACCATTCATCTATTTTTGGAGCTGATTTAACTTCTATTGATAAGAAGTTCAAGTTTCAAGATCTATTTGATCCGATTGGAGCTATTCCTACCTCACTTGGTTCGAATCACAGGTTCCAAGATCATCCTCATATTTTCAGATTTGTTCTCACCATTTTCGGTATAAAGAGCAAGTTCATAAAGTATCCACATTCGCTTGCATCCACTGATGGAGAATTCAAGCACATGTTTTTGGAGCATGATCCATTTACTCCCAAGAGTAAGATACCTCCAGACATATCTACTTGATTTTGGAGCAGTTAAATCTTTTGGTGTGCTATAGTCTATTTTGAGGGGGGGTATTTTTCCCATGAGGTTTTCCCCATTTCCTCGGTTTATTGCCTGTTATTAGTTTGGATTATTATTGTATTGGGGTGACCTTTGGTCTTAGTTACCAGGGCCCCACATTATTTTTTGCACATCATAGTCTAGCTTGAGGGAGGGTGTTCGGATATCCACATCATCATTTTCAGGACCTTGCATGCAATTAGGGTTTGCATGCATTTTGCATGCATCCCAGTCACTAGGTTGATGCCTCCAGCACCTTATCCACCTTATTCTAGCACCCGGGAGCTTCTTACATCAGTTCTTTAGCCCTCCTAGTCAAGAAAGCGTCCACTTCTCCCCTACTGCCAGAGAAGGGCGCACTTCTTCACCTACCACTTGAGTTCCACTTTAGTTACACTCAGTTAGCTCCGATTCTCCTTGATTTGAGGCTAGTTTCACTCCGACTGACTATTTCACTCCGTTGGACCTCCAGATTGACTAGATGACTTGTTCTGACTTCACTTAAGCCTCCCATGCGCCCTCCACTGAGTCTCCTTCCCTATATCAGTGCTACACACTTCAGTTACACATGACACACTCAGTTAGACTCAGCTTGACACCTGGATGACTGGTTCTTGTGCATTGATGACCACCACTAATTGATGATGAGGACTCCTACTTGGAGTCAAGCTACTCCATTCAGTGATTCGAATGACCTCCTTAGTCAATTTGAATTGCTCAGTCATTGTCAGATTATTGTATTGTAATTATTCCCCTCATTGGGATATTGAGCATTGTGCATGTTTTACACAGTTTACACCATGTTTTCTATGTTCATCTGTTGTGATTGATTTACTTGTTCATTAGATCTGCTGTGACTAATTTTACAGGTCGCAATTGCAGAGGAGGTTGCAGAGGAGGATGCAGAGGTTTCCAAGGAGGTCGTAATCGCAGAGGTCGCAGAGCAGGATGCAGAGGTTTCCACAGAGGTCGGAAAGGAGGTCTAGGAGGTCGCAAAGGAGTTCGAGGAGCTCACAGAGGTAACCGGAGGTCATAGAGTTCACAAAATAGGTGGAGGAGGTCACAGAGGTTACCACATAGGTTGCAAAGGAGGTCGATGAGTTTGTAGAGGAGGTTGAGGAGGCCGCAAAGGAGGTCTAGGAGGTTTAGGGTTTCACAAAGGAGGTCAAGGAGGTTGAGCAGGTCGAATAGGAGGTTGAGGAGGTTGATGAGGTCACAAAGGAGGTCAAGGAGGCCTTCTAGGAGGTCGAGAATCCATAGAGGATGCAATTCCTCCCAAATTGGTTAGTACCCAATTGTTTTGTCTCCATATACTACAATTTACACTATGATATTTTATGGTTCTATGTTGATGCAAAATTAGCCAATCAATATGAGCCATATTGAATAATTAGCTTCTTGATTTATCTTGTATCACAAACAAATCATAATCATCTAACAGATACATCAAAGAAGGCTAATAATAGGGTATACCCTTTTTATCTACCCTCGAAACTATTTACAGCTCACATAGTAGATCACTATTGTCGGGAGCCAATAGTCGTAGGTTTTTGTTGGTCATTATGTCCTCAAATATGTCCTTACAAAAATATAGAAAGAATATGTTTCCGAGGATGAAAGAAGGAAAGAACCCCCTATTTGGCTCCCCCACTTAGTTTCTAATGGGAATTAAGTATCACTGCCTCCTTGGATTACATCCCCAGTTCGATTCCACAAGGCCCATTACTTGAGACTGAGGTCTTTGTAGTTACCATTTAGTTGTAGGAATTTATTGATTTGGTAAGTGGTGCAGTTTAGCATCGTGAGTTTTTAACTCACTTCCACTCCTTGGAAATGTTTCCTTGGATTTTGTGATATGTAATTGTTATATCCATATGGTTTGAATGTATTTGGGACACTCTCTCAAAATCCAAATAGGAAATTGCTTCCCCAAATAGGCACAAAACAAAATAAATTATCTAAACCATTGTAACTGGCCTCTCGTGTGTGCACCATTTGAGTTCTGTCACCTATGATGCTTAGTTATTTTATCTATTTGTGGATGCATCATATATTCTAATTCACTGTATTATTTACCTTGGATCTATTTACTGTGGACCATCCAAAGTTCAAACAATGCTTTCCAACAGTTGGATAAGTTGTTCATATATTGTTTTGGAGGATGTGATGCAAAGAGCAATATGAGGGTGGTAACTCATTTGGGCATGCTTGGCATTCTTGGCACCATTGTGTGAGAATCTAGCATGAAAGATTATTTTTCAACCTGTTGCATAGATTTAGACCACATGTTTGCAGAGTGCATCGATTTAGACAAATCCCCAATTCCTATAGAGTTTTAGAACATTACATATTTTCTGCGACCACCCTAGATCTATACAAATTCTTTTCCTACATAATGCTTTTGTTGGAAAATTGTTTTATATGATATTCTGGCAGAAGTTGCTTGAGCAACATTTTCCTAATATCTGGTGAAATCTTAGATGAAGTTGTGCTTTGTTAATTTTCTCACCTTTAGTAGCTTGTGTGCATGATTGGATTTCACATTTTCCTTTTGTATTTTCATTTTAAAAGGGGACTCCCATCCTATTCACTGTGATTTCTAGCTTTAGAGAGTCTTCCTGCACTCTATTGGATCTATTGACTATATCCTCCTAGGAATATCATAGTTATTGTCTAGGTTTCCTTTATCCACACTAAGAAGGTAGAAGGAATATGACATATTGGGAATGTTTCTCTCAATATGTCAATTGGTCAAACGTGATAAGCAAATTGATCTAGTTTAGACCCAAAACCTAGATAAAAACTTGATGCTTGGACTTGTTTCAAGATCTTGAAAATATCATCCAATTGTTTGGAAAATTGCTTGAGAGGCTAGATCTCTGTTTCCTAGGTGTTGATTTGATAGGTGAGTGAAATATTGGTATTCTCAAGGAATACCTTGCATTCTACTTTGATGAAATCCTTGATCCCGATAAGTTATGGAGGAAACACCAACCTGTAGTGACATTCTTATTTGTATGCCTATGCTAGTTGGAAAAGCGTACTTGAGGGGTTGATAGAATAAAGGGATCTAAAATAATGGACAAAAGGAGTGATGTGTTTATTGTTTCATATATCTTAGGATAACATCTAGGGATTTTGCTTTTAGGGTTGTGTCTAGGATGCCAAAATTAGGCAAAAGGTGGAAAAAATTAGGAAAAAAATATTTTACCCCTAAATTCTATGCTTAGATCTTACCATTTACTCATTGGACTTAGTCCAATTATGCATATACCCATATCTATTTATTTTATGTTGTACATGATTCTTCACTGCCCATAATTACTTCTTAAGGCCGAGGTATGCCTAGATGTTCCAAAACTATGCCTAGACTTGTTGATTCGGTCCTCAGAATGGATTTAACTTGTTCCAAATGTCTAATTACTTAAATAAATTTGGTTTTGAATGTGTGTACAGCCATTGTCTTTTTCATAAAAAATTACTATGCTTCCTTGGGAAATTGTTATGTTCACCATTCTTTCCTCTTTTGCTTCATCTTGGAAGAAGCAAAGAATCTATTGAAGGGAGACCAAGTGTAGGATCATGAGTTCAGATATGAATGTATGTAAAATAGTCTCAAATAACTTAGATTTAAAAAATATTTCAGATATGAAAGTAAAAAGGAGGTTGATGTGTCCAAATTGCAATGTATGTCTTCCCTTTTTCCATCCTTAGTGAGCTTGAAATGAATGTAGCTAACAATGAACCACAGACAATGAAATTTCTCTTCTTTCCAATACTTCCAGCTGCCACAGAATACTTTGTTTTAGTTGCAATGAGGCAGAGTGTGAATGAGTATAATTGCTGCCCCCTACTTGCAATGTTCATGCCTCCTCTAAACCCAAGAATCCACTATGTGTAGATCATTGTTTACTATGTATAATAGACTCCCCTTAAGTTGTCACAATGGTTCCATACCAGCAAAAAGAGGCTAATAATGGAGGGTTTGAAACAAGTTGCAATATCATAAGAATTCTGAAGATAGTCATTGCTTCAGTAAAAAGTTTGAGGAATTTTACCTCTTCAAGCCTTTTTCTACTCCCTCTGCAGAAACATCTTCATTATGGTAGAAATGCTATAGGTCACAAATAGAAATTAGAAATGTGAATGCTTAAGGTAGAAATTAGAATTATTTAAACCAAACAACTCTAAAAAAAATGGTTATGTACTTAATCATAAAATCAATATTTGCAACAAAACATAAAATCAATCCAAAATAGGCCCCATCTATGTGACTTAGTGCATACTTTTCTAATCCTAGAAGTAGGTTTGACCACCACCGAACCTCCAGCATAAACAAACTAATATTAATGATTGGTTTGATCTTTGATCTAGTCTAGTCTTAAGTGGAATGATAAAGCCTTCCCTTAAATATTATGAAATATACATAAGATAATATACAAAAAAAGGACCATAAGATTTCCAAATTACTTGGAAGTTTATGAGATCATGTTCAAAGCATATACGTACACATTAAGAATATATATCTGATGTATTTACTATTTCTAAGAATATATATATGAAGCCACATAAATTGAAAAACTCCTTATAAAAAAAACACTCATAAAAATTTCAGAAAGTCCCAATAGATGCAATCTAAACCCAACTAAACTAAATTATTTTATTAGATCAAAGCATATAGAAAAGAATACACACTCATAAGAATACTACCAATGGAGAAGCAGATGACCAAATATTTAGGCTACAACTTCAAAAACTTATGGGATTCTAAACTTGAGGTAGGGAAGCAATACCTACTTCTTCTATGGGTTGCAAATCTTGAGGCAGCAAAGGGATACCCATATATAACTTGATTAGACTGTAGAGTAATAATTATGAAAACAAATTTCTTGTGTCAATATGGGATTGTGGTTTATTTGTGTGTAGAAATTAAATATATCTTGTGTAATTCTATAGAAGAAACACGTTCTTGATAATATTCCATGGAGTGTTAAGAGGGTGGTTGTAGTCCCCCCTACAATTAGATATCACAGGTTGTAGTCCCCACCTACAACATTGTTTACCTATGTTGGGGAGGCAATTAACTAGATCAAGGATTTAATAACCCCATAATATTTGACCATATTGGGCCTAAGAGAAGTACTATTTCAACCCACAAGCTCTATTGTGTCTTGATAGTTCAAATTGAGAGACTAAGCATATTGTATAGCAAGAAAGAAGATCCCTTTTGAGAGGATGTGGAAACCTATTGTATAGTGAGGGAGTAGATCCATGTTAAGTTGTGGAATCCTATTATATAGTGAGGGACAATATCCATGTTAGGTGAGGAAATCCTATACAGGAAGGATTATTTGACTCCAAAATCTACTTATTTCAAATTTATAATAAGTTTGTGAATTTGTATTTTATAAGAGTCTATTTGTCAAAGGGCCCTATAGCCTCTCTAATGTGACTCCAAAATTTACTTATTTCAAGCCGATATCAAGTTTGTGATTTCAGATTGCAAATGCAACTATGTCTAACAAGTTGAGAATTGAGATCCCAAGAAAATGGTTGATTGTTATAATCCACTAGACTACAACATTTTCAAAAAATAATAAGGAAACATACTTCCATGTTATTCAAGGATAAAGAAAAAAAATCACATTTGAGAAGAATGATGGGACTCAGTTTCAAATCAATTGCCCATGAATCGTATGTAAAGATTAGCGCTTGAAGTATGGAAAATCCCATGATAATGAAAATCTTGATGAATCCCTTCAACCAAAATTTTCAACTCCAAATAAATTAAATATGAAATGGGGGCTTTGTAACATGTGGCAATAATGGATATAAATATACCAACACATTTGGAGTAACTTTCAAATTGCATATTTTCGGCTGGTTCACTCTTCATCAAAATTACAAAATCAAGAACATGCTACACATTGGATAAATATACTTTATCTTTGAAAAGAACACATGGAAATAAATATAACTTGCACCTACTAGTGATTTTTTGTTCAAATAACATATAAGGTCACTATGGACAAGTTCTAGCTGAGTATTTGCTCTCCAAGAATTGCCTATTTCAAATTAAATCCATTGATGCTTTCCAAGCACACACCCTTGACATATAGAGGTTGTTATAAACACCAAATTTGCTGGAGGCACCTAAGATACTTCTTGTGAATTGCATCCTTCCACCATTCTATTTCCCTTTTTATCAACCAGCTCCAAGCCACTTTATCTTCAAGTTCCTTATTCATTAAGGAGGTATATATGATGGTCAGTCGCCCTATGTTTTGAGGTGCTCTGATTGTTTTCCAATTCACTAGATTAAACCTTCCTATAGTTTTATCTATGGAAACTAAAATGATACTAGGGGTGAGTAAATAAAAACACATGAAAATTGGGAGATATGAGAGAACACAATTAATGGGGCTTATCCTCCATTATATATTTATCCATTGGGATCCCCAAATGGTTTGTTTGGAGTTGAGAGCTGAGGTTTCTAAGGTTGGAATTCTAGCCTCTGGCTACATTTTCCTTAAGGGAGATGGGGAAGCCTGGATACTTGAAGGAGTTCTAGTGCACCTTGATATGGAATTCAAGGAGCCTCACAATTCTAAATAGAAGGCTAGAAGGGGGATTTTATCCATATAGTTTTCTTTTAATCTTGTCCTTTGTATGCATCTAGGAAATCAACAAGGAACTTTTGATGTGCATAACTATAGTTATGGAAGCTTCTCCCACCATAATATTATCATTAGTGAACTAAGTGTGGTTAATTTTTCTCGTGTCCCTTTCTTTGATGATTCTAAGAAGAGAGTTTGTATATCATTGTGTGATTGCGATAGGGACTTCATTGAGTTCCTTTTTTAAGGGTACATAGAAATGTGGAAGAAAGAGACAAACACTAAGGTAATATTTAATGATAAGATTATTTCTTTATTTATTTTTATTATTATCTAGTCTGTCAGTATGCTATAAAAACAATTTTTTAATATATATTTTACCTTGTTCCTTTTGTTTGCAGAATAGGGAGACCAAACTGGCTACCCATGGTGAGATCTTACAATATAACTGTGTTAATTTTTAATTGGAAGGATGTGTATCATTATTATATCTTATAAATTTGGTTTTCTTGGTGGTCTTCCAGATGTGGATTATGAGGCTCATCCAAGTGATCATGAAGGAAGAAATGGAACATTATTGAGTTTGGAATTTGTTCTTTTTATATGTTCTTAGTTTTAACTGGTAAAAAAAAAAGTATGTAGTTGTATTTTAGGTCAAGGAGAAGAAATGTCATGTGAAATTAGTAGCATCTTACAAATCTTTTGTAGTTTCCACCATACAGTTTAACTCATCCTATCAACCTTGTCTATATGATGATGGATTTACTATCATATACTACTTGAAAACAAGAACCTACTAATATTATACCTTGTGCATATCAAAATAATACGTGTTCTTAATCAGTAAATAAGAAAACATCAAATAGTATTGCACTATGCAAAACTCCAACTCTCAACTAAGGAAGTCATGTTTCCCAATTCATAGTTGGAACACTTCCTACTCTTGTGCAAAGATATGGAAGATAGAAACAAATAGAGAGAGTTATATTCTTGTGTAAATTAGAAAAATGTAGGTTCTTAAACTCATTCAATTAATGAAGGGTGTGAGACACCATATCATAAATATTCACATTGTTGGAGGATATTGCAACACTAAGAATATTATTATAACAATATATGTGTACTAATAGCATGAGATGAAGATGTGAAGTGCTTAGTGTGTTGCTAAAATATACAATGTCAACAAGCTAAGACAAAAGAAGCAACTAGTAAGTGAGGTTGCAGATCATGATGGACATTAAGACACCATCAAAAAGAGCCATTGGAAGCTTGGTATGGAAGAGAAATCCAATGGGGGTAAATCCAATGTGCTTGGGACTATTGCAATATATGAACAAACAACTTATATTTTCTTAACGTGTGAATGATCGAGATATAAGAATGTTGTTAAATACTAGAGATAGTAGCAGCTACAACTTTGCAATTATTTGAAAATATGCATGAATTGCAAATTGAATGAACATATGTAAGATGTCATAAACTATGTGTGTTGTCATGAATAGGAATGATGTAATGTGGTGTTCATTTTCTAACTAGGAAAGCACAAGGACAAGGAAACACTTGCAAAGTTTATGGCAAAGGAATGTGTTATATTCCCATGATTTATCACCGAAATATATAATTCCAAGGATGTGGTTGTCATCCAAATAGGTATGGTGAACCATGCCATTCTTGCACATGTGAAATAGAATACCAATGATATGTGAAATCATGTTGATGGGTTCGTGAGAACCTAGAATAGTTCCACCATTATCCAAAGGTATCTCCACTTGTATCTCCACCATTATATTGACTTGAAGGCTAATTTGAATTTGTGAATAGAACTAGCAAGATAATATTGGAGGCTTGAACTCTTCCTGCATGCATTACAACACTATATGGGATAGATATCCCAAGTAATTGAATTACAAAGAAGGGAATAACCTAAGTTCTGTTGCAATTGGTACATAGGAACATGTGATGTAAATGAATATTAATTATCAAGATTCATGACATGAGATGGATTATATCATGTGGTGTTTTGTTTTTGTTTTTGTTTTTTTTTAAATAAAAAAACCTCTGTCGGATATTCGACAGTCACCATAAATAATCCGACGCCTTTTCCATACAACCGATGGCTAAAGGCATCGGATATTGGACTTTTAAAAATGCAAAGGATGTCGGATATCCGACTTATACTTACAAACAATCTGACGCCTTTTCCATACCACCGAAGGCTAAAGGCGTCGGATATCGGACTTTTAACAATACAAAGGACGTTGGATATCTTACTTTCCCTTACAAAAAATCTGGCACCTTTTGCGTACCAACGACGGCTAAAAGCGTCGAATATCGGACTTTTAACAATGCAAAGGATGTCGGATAACCAACTTACCCTTATAAATAATCTGACGCCTTTTCTATACCACCGACGGAAATGGTACAAGAGGAGTTGTCGGATATCCGACAAGTATCGGTCAGATACCTGAAGGGTATGGTAAAAGAGGGCTGTCGGATATTCGACCGTTTAGAAGGAGATACCTGTCGGATATCCGACGGGTACGGTAAAGAGTCGTTGTCGAATATTCGACTTTAGGATGTCGGATATTTGACGACAATATTAAAATCATAGATGTCGGATATTTGAAAACAAGGTGGTCCGATATCCGACACGTTATTTTACTATCAGATATTCGTCGAAGTACCACCGATGTTTAAACAAGATGATGCTTGTTGGATGGTTGACAACAAGATGTCAAAATCGGACATTTATGCCGTCGGATTTTGGGTTAAAAAAACCTAGTGATTTCAGTTTAGTCAGATGTTCCCACCAAATAGAATCCCTTCCCTACAAATGATAAATAACTATTATTGCTTCCATGTTTGGTGAATAATGATGCAATTGGAAAAACTTTGTGAGTTCTATCAACCATGCTTCTACCTCTTCTCCTTGTTTAATTTCACCATTAAAGGTCGGAGGTTTTATATTTCTTAATTCTCCCATCAATTGATCCTGGTCATACCATCTTCTCCTTCTACTAATATGGTATTTTGAAGAATGGTCTGGACTACCCTATGGAATTCTACCTCTTTTTCTCAAGGGAGGTGTGCGATAACTGTCTGGCGGAAAGTCCATCTTGGAATAAGTTTTCCTAATTCTATTTTATGTCTTAACTTGGGTATTTATTAAGGTTTTCAATTCATTCATTATATGTTCTTGAAGATGAGAAATATTTTAGTTACACTTCCTAACTGAGTCTTCTATATCTAAGGATGAGTTACCTCTCATCCTAATTCCTACATACCCCTCCTCAGGGCCATAAGGTGTTGTTTGTTTCTCCTCCATCCTCTACTGTTTTCTGTACTAGATATCTTCTAGGTTTAACAACCTACTGAGAGATGCAATGTGTTCATTCTAAGTTTTTTTTAATATTACAATATTGAATTTATTCAATTTCCCAAACAATAATTAATTTTCTAATTAAAAAGGAACAAGGCACACTAAGCTAGTTTTCAGTTAATTAAGCTAAAAAACACACATAAAAGGATATAGATATTCTAGTCATATTCTATTTCTTCAAAACAATAATATAATTTCATATTTCACAATTATATTAGTGCATTCATTTTGTTTTTCACAAAGGCAACATTAACTTTTCATTCAACGGAACAAATTTAAAGCGACCAATAGGCCCAACAGCCACAGTGTTGTAGTTGTAGCTATGATACCACTTGTAATGTCCTCTGGGGATATCAAAGGGTTAGGGACATATAATTATCTCTCTAGGGATAATTAGAATACTTTATCATAGTGGAATAATTTTAATTAATATTTAATTTCATTTTCTAAAATTTACTTATGACAAAATATCGATAATTACAAATAAATTAAAATAAAATTCATAACTGATCAAGAAAATTGAACGAAGGTTGGAAAATCTTATCCAACACTAAATAAACTCATTATGCATCCATCCCAATCCATAACATGGGTTACTTGCACCTAAAAAGGTCATTTTCACTTAAGCATGATTAACTAGTAATTAGTGTACTAATTGCGACACTTAGCACATAATTGACGACACTTAACATAACTTCATTTGTTTATCACCTAATCACAATTTATCAATCCAAATGGATAATTAAAACCTAATATCATGTAAATAATTCCTAATTATCATTTTCCAATTAATTAAACAAAACAATTGCTAAAATGACTCCACAAGACTGGTTAACCAGTATTTAACACAAAGAACTAGCCTTGCAGGAATTCAACAAAGAACCATGCCAATGAACCAAAATGTGAACCTATATCTATTATACATACATTTAAGCATGCACATACAACCAAACAAAGTTGCATTTTCAGGTAATATCCTTTCACATAAACAATGATTCTTTCAAGCTAAATCAATGCAACTAGTTAATAAACACTACTAGGAAGTTAACCTAATCAATTGTACTAAGTTCCGGAGCACACAGAGGAAAGGGTAAAGATATCAAAAATAGAATTCTACAGAAAATTTAAAGTACCAAAAACATATCATATGGTTTTAAGTCCCAAAAATTACGAAAACATAGATTCAATCTACAAACTAGTTACCAATTTCCATTGATTTGAACCTAGTTTTTGTTTCTAGTTTCCAAATGAAAAACAATAAGCAAGTATTGAATACTGTACCTCTTGGAAATCGTATCAAAGTTCCACTACAGCCAAATGGATGTCACTTTCTGCTCATAAACATTCCTCCTATTAATTCATCAAACTAGCTAAATCTACTTCTCCAAATTGACTAGAAATTGAGGAATCAAGTAAGATAAATGCATAAACAATTTACAGAGTCATTCAGAAGCCATTACAACTCTAAATACCATGTAATATCAGTATTATCATATTTATAATTCTTCTAAAAATTTCATCAAACACTTCTCATGCAAATTCATAAATCCATTTAAAACAATTCTTTCGAAGGAGCTAATGAATGGAAACAAAACTAGGATTTCAATAAGCAAATATAGAACTATCTAGGAACTCTTATGTTAGAAAAACAGGATTGCGGAGTAATAATAATAAACAAGATGCAAATCTAAATCACATAAACATAATACAAGAGAGACACCAATATAACGTGGTTCACCCAATCTGGGAAACGTCCACACAGCAATTGCTAGTCCTTATTATTATGCCATCCAGTAAAATGAAGGGATACAACCTGCAACACATCTGCTACAACTTGTTAGGATATATTATCATAACTTTTTATGTTTGCATGCATCCCGGTCATCAGTGAGATGTCACCCAGCACCTAGTCCCCAGCTTTCTAGCCCTGAGAGCTTCTTTCCATTCATTTTTAGCCCTCCTAGTCAGTGATGCACCCTCCTTTCACCTACCACATGTGAAAGGCACCCTTCTTCACCTACCACCAGTGACACACTTAGTTAGTTGAGTAATTTGTGGATATTTCCTTGATTTAAGGCTAGATTGACTTGTTAACTAACTGAAACACTCTGTTGGACCCCTAGTGAAACTAGATTGCCTATTTTGACTCTAGTCAGCTCCCCATGCACCCTCCACTGAGCTTCCTTCACTACATTAGTGCTCCATGCGCCAGTTACACTACCGACATTCAGTTAGACTCAGTTTGACACCTGGTTGACCATTACTTGTGCATTGATGACTCCACTGATTTGATGATGAGGACTCCTAGTTGAGCCAAGCTATTCCATGCAGGCTATTCGAATGAACTCCTTGGTTAATTCGAATTATTCAGTCATTGTGACTGCACATTGTATTGTATTCTACTTCTGAGTTCAATAGAGAACTGTTGCAATTCTCTTGCACAATTTACACATATTATTCTTTATGCATCTGTTGTAATTGATTTTCTTATTCAATTAGATCTGTTGTGCTTCAATTTCACATGGTATCAGAGCCATGGAAGGGACAAGACTTCTTTCCTGCAGGGATTATTCATGAATATTGAGTGTTTTTTGCTCACAATATTGTAGCAGTGGCATGTATTCTCTACACTAGCATTCGCTATTGCTCCAAAAATTCTTCCAATCGACACCAGAAGTCGATAATTCCTGGATTTGAATCATTGGATCTTCAATCTTGCTTGATTTTATTATGCTGGGTGTGATGCAACTTGAAAAGTGTGGATTGTTCGACCTTATGGTTCTTGTTTTCTTGTGATTTGCAGGTTATTCACTCCTTCTATTGCATTCGCTCTTCTTGAAAGATGGACACTTCTTCATCAAATCTTCTCACTCCCTTCAACTATTTTCAGTGGAAGGATGATATGGAGATATTGCTATGCTCTAAAGGTTTCTATAGAGTTACCATGGGCCTAGAAGTCGAAGCTACATCAGCAGTAGAGAAGGAAAAATATTTCAATAAGCTTGATGAAGCTTATTGTTTCCTTTGTCTCAGCATCTCTAAGGATATTCTTTTCCATATAAGTGGATTGAATAATCCGAAATAGGTATGGGAGAAACTTGCCACACTCTTTGGAAAGAAGGATGATATGAGATCTTATCATCTAGAGAATGAGTTGATTGCCCTCAATCCTGAAAATTTTTGAGACCATCAATGACTTCTTCACTAAGTTTAAAAGCTTGATTATGCAATTGAAGCAATGTGGAGTGGAAAAAGAAGACAAGCAAATGATCTTATGCATTCTTTCGAAACTTGGAAAATATTATTCAGTTTTTGTTTCAACTTTCAATACGGGAAATCTCACAAGTCCCAATTGGAAAATGCCTACCTTAAATGCTTTCATTGAATCCTTGACAAAGGAGCATGATAAGCTTGTTCAAATGGGGTCCATATGCTCCAAAGATCAATCTCTTTTTGCTGGAGGGTCCAAATATACGAATGGCAAAGGGAAGCAAAAGAAAGAGAAGCCAAAGTTTGATCCTTCCAAGCAAAGAGAGAAGACTAAGCAATCGGATGAGCCATCCGGTTCAAGAAACAAGCAAAAGGGAAAAGAGGGCAAAGAGAAGACTAAATGTTCTTATTGCAGCAAGGGATTTCACCCTGAAATCTCATGCATGAAGAAGAACATAGATCAGATGGCCCTTCTCTTAGATAATAACAACATAACCCTTCCTGACGGTGCAAGGAAGAAGTAGAAAAATAATCACCCCGAAAGAGGTCATGCACTCATGGAAACTGTTTCGACTTCCACAACTCTACTCATTGATTCCGGAGATTCGAACCACATGGATAAAAATAAATATTCTCTATGATCATTTGATCCTAACAGCACTATCTCCATCCACATGGGAGATGATTCTCAAATTTCTTCAAAGGGAAAATGAACCATTCATTTAGAGCATGGCGGTTTCCACAATGTTCTCTATGTTCCTTCCTTAGCTTCGAATCTTCTGTCCGTTTATCAGATGACACACACTGGTTCAACAAATAAAGTTGTATTCTTCCCTAACAAAGTTGAAATTTCTGATATTGCAAGTGGAAAACTCATTGCAGTAGGAAAAGCCAATCATGCTGCAAAAGCATATGATTTTTCACACTTTCTGTCACATGAAAATCCCACTGCTCTTCTCACTCATGGGAATGAGGTTAGTAGGCTATGGCATGAGAGGTTTGGACACCTAAATTATAAATATTTGCATCTTCTACAAAAAAATTCCATGGTTGATGGCCTTCCGAAGATCAAATCCTCGAAGGGAATATGAAAAGGTTGCATCATTGGGAAGAACCCCGAGCACAAATTTGACCGAGGAAAAGCTAGCAGAGCTTCTTCTATTTTGGGGATGATACATTTTGATATCAGTGGTCCGCTGCCGCATACCTCCATGAATGGCTCAAGGTATGTTCTGACATTTATCGATGACTTCTCCAGATTCACTTGGGTCTTCTTTCTCAAAAACAAGTCAGAAGTGCTAGAAAAATTCAAGATTTTCAAGGCTTCTGTTGAGACTGCCACCAAGAGCAAGATCAAAGCTCTAAGATATGATAATGGAGGTGAATATATCAAATCAAAGCTGCTGCAACTTTGTTCTGAAAGTGGCATTCATATCTAGCACACAATTCCCTACACACCTCAACAGAACAGTGTAGCAGAAAGAAAGAACCGATCACTGAAAGAGATGGCAACTTGTATGAATGAGTCAAAAGGTTTGGTTGCAAATTATTGGGATGAGGCCATGAATTTTTCTGCATACATTCAAAACAAAGTTCCACATTCATCTTCGATAGATACTACTCCTTTCGAATCTTACACTGGTCACAAACCTGATGTGTCCAATTTGAGGGTTGTTGGCTCTACTGCTTGGGCTAGAATTCCATTTGAGAAGAGAAAATATTTGGATCCGCAAAGTTTTGAGTGCATTCTAATTTGATATGCTGAAGAATCAAAAGGATACAAACTCTTTGATATCAGATACAAAAATATATTCATTGAGCGAAGTGTTAGAATTGAAGAAACGCTTCAAAATCTAGAGCTAGGTCGAGGAAGAAACTATTGATTTACT
Organism: Larix kaempferi; assembly: GCA_027924585.1. Classification (NCBI taxonomy): domain Eukaryota; kingdom Viridiplantae; phylum Streptophyta; class Pinopsida; order Pinales; family Pinaceae; genus Larix; species Larix kaempferi. Next base: position 18,547,159 of record BSBM01000023.1, on the reverse strand, counting down.
GCCTCTACAAGAAGAAGTTTTCGAAGAAGATGATGAAAGTTTTGGTTCTGATATTTCTGATATTTTATCAAACTTTTATAAACATGAAATATCAGGTTCAAAAGCTGATCCATATGTGCCCCAACAGTTGTCAAAGTGGGCCCAAAATACTCTCAATTTTGTTGGTTCTAACATTGGAAATCCTGCTGATCCAAGGATAATTCGAGGAGACTTTCAAAGAGCAGGTGTTATCACTCAGATTTTACCCTTTGGTTGTAGAAGGATAAACCCCAAGGAAACTATTTCAAACCAATATTTAGGATGGAAATTAGCCTTTTCCCTACCAGAGAGGGCTCTCTCAGAATATAATAAATGGCTAAAGATATATGAAAAATGACTGAGTTTTTAAAATGAATGCTTGGTTGAAATGTAAACAAGAAACGTTGGGCATGGAGTCAAAACTTAGGAATTGTTGTACCATCAGATAAACAACAATAATTTTTTTCGCAGAGGCAAGGTAGTTGTCATATTACAGTCAAAGCTTTTTGCAAGTGACTTGGAAAGAAAGAAAGACAGTCCATCAATAATGGGCATCAGATTTTAGAAGAATCCACTATCAACTTTAGAGAAAGAAATGGATACACAGATGCGATAAATCAAGGCATAAACATATGAATCCCAATTTATTTCAACGTTCATCTAAGCATAGAAGACATAACATAATGGAAGTATAACAAAGAAGATTTAACATGCACATATAAGAAAAGAGGAAAACAAACTCTAATAATGATCAACGCAGGAATCTCTGATTCTGTAAAAGATATGTCATCCACTGTACGGCTTCTTTATTCAAAAATATATCAACTTGATACAAAGTTCTTGTCTCTCAAAAAGTTTCCAACCCTTTCAAAAATGATTATCATTGTATTTTATACAAAACTTTCTTGAAGCAAAACCTAACTACTTCTTTTAACTAAAAACTGAAACTGAAATAACTTAACTAAACCTGCCAGATGTTTTTTGGGTCAAATTCATAAAAATATTACAAATTTATTTTAAATAAAGTATTTTCTCAGTCTTCATTTTGAAATAGGATCCAACAGCTACTGTGAGGTACGAAGTGTGTACTTCATTTCCTCGTATCTTTCCACACTTTTCAACTGTTCGGCAGTCGGAAGATCGTAGCTTGCCATTTCTTTCACCATGACTCTCATCTCAATATGATCTGTAAAGGAAATTGGTGGAATTCTTTCACCAATCGAAACCAACTTGTTTAATATTTCAAAATCTTCTGCAATCTTCTCCATTAGAATTTTCCTTGTAAGCATATGATTTAGATGTTGAAATTTCCCGTGATCCATTCTTATGTTGAATAACATTTTTTTATATTCATCTGGGCAATTAAATCCTGATTGTTATCCCAGAATGCAGTTTATCCTTTCTCAATCAATATTTTAAACTGTCCTTTGAACCTTGTCACATGCTTTCTCTTTGCTTCGGCTACTATGATATAGCATCGGCTTTGAATTCCACATTCTCTATGTGTGCATGCTTTCCCAAAACTCTCCTTGCTACTATGATTGCTGTAATCTTGTTCTTAATACCTGTGGTCTTTAGATCTTCTTCTGTTAGGCTATTCAAAAAGGTGATTGCATTATGCGCTGTCTCCTTGGGCTTACTGTTCATATTTTCTCTTATTGCAGTACAACTTGTAAAAGCATCCTTAATTATTTTTTCCTTTACTCTCATAAAATCCAAATATTGTCTAATATTTTCGACTCCTTTGATGATTAAGTCCCATAGCATGTGCTTACATCCCTGCATAGATGCTTGTCCTGTCACTTGATGTGCCAACTTTTTGTTAGTTTCAATTAATTCTTTATATTTTTCTTGCAAGGATTTTGCTTCTTCGTCTTTTTTCTCACTTTCTTCTTTCAATCTCTGAGCTTCTTCTTTTAATTATTTAATTTCAACATCTTTTAAACTAATCTGGGACATAGCCTGTAAAATACTATCAGCACCATTTTCATCTTCATTCTGACTTGTACCTATTTGCTGCATGCTCAAATTTGACAAATTATTTTTCAAATCATCAATCTGATTTTTCAAGCTTATTTTTTCTTTCTCCCAGCTAGCTTCTTTTTCAACAAATTTCAATAATTCTGCTTTGCTATCATTGACTTCTTTAGACAAAGCTTCTTTTTCTAGCTCTAGTTTCCTTTCTTCAGGAGCTTGGATTAACTGAGTATTTGGAACCTTCATCTTTTTCTATAACTTTTGAATCAAGTTATCTTTTTCTATCAACAATTGTTTGCTTGCTTTACCTCCACCATCGCTTTCAACTAAGTCAAATTGTAATTTTTTGACTTGTTGTTGGAAAGCTTTATTCTCCAATATTTCTTGCTTCAATTGACCTTCCATTTTATTTATAGTACTTTCCAGTTTAGTAAATTTCAATGTTGCTTCCACAAAATCTTCATATATCACCTCTCCAATTTGCTTATGCATTTGGATTTTGTCTGGTACTGGTATTTTCTTCAAAGGGACCTTTATCTTGGTCATTTTATCTTTTGTCGATACTGCCAAGTTTAAAGTGTTATCCTTTATATCTCTGCTTGTTATTAAAGAAGTTTCTGAATCTGATAAATCCCTGACTATTGGCAATAAATTAACAAGCTTTTTGGTAGAGGCTTGCTTATTTTGTCCATAATGTCTATATAGGTCAAGCCTAGATTGAAATTTATTTACATCACCACTCTCTTTAACTTCTTGAAATTCATATTCAGGTATCTGGACTTCTGGAACTGAAGACTTGTCTTCTTCACATCTCTCGTTGTCTGCTGAAATAACTAGTTCATATTGTGTCTCCACTTTAAGCCTTTTGTCTTCATCTCCTCCTTCAGTATCTGCATCCATAATCTCCTGCAAATCTCTTTTTCTTCCAATTTCTTGAGCAACTGGTGGCTCATCTGTTTCCATGGTCAAGTCTGTCAAAATAATATCTCCCACTTGTGAATTTATAACTTCCTCGTCACCAGGTGCATAACGAAATAAATTTCGTCCTTTTAGCAATCCTTCTGTTTCCTGGTGTTCAAAAGCCTTTATATTATTTTTCTTCTTCCTTTCAGATATGATACGTAAAGGATCATATGCAATTGATATGTCTTTTTTAAACTCCATATTCTCCAATAATTTTTCCACATTTGAAAGAGCCTCTTTTCTTTTTATGATGAACGGGCCTACTCCCCATGGGTATTTTAAATCCAAACCTTTTTTAAACTTTAAGAACTGCTCATCTTCTAAATTTAATTTTTGTCTGATGAATTCGAGAGCAAAAATTCTCAAAGTTAAGAAAGCAGGTAATATATAAGGTTCATGTACAAAGCCATATAATATAATTACTGTGGAATCTTTTAATAAAAACCAATCACCTATTGCCACTTCATCTTTCAATTGCATCATAGTCTCCATTTCTGGTAAAACCCTTGGTAACTCTTCTCCAAAAATCACTTTGTATACCGTAGACAAAATATAATTCATGTAATTGAATACATTAGCCTCTAAGGTATCAGTGTAGAGCACTTGTGAGAACTGTAAATCTTCTATGCTGCTAAACATGACCATTTTCATTAATTGTGCCTGAAACCTAAAATGTCGTGTATTGGAGAAACTGCTCAACTGTGAATGAATTCTTTCTGCTAAAAATTCTTCAAATTTGAGGGATGGCACCGAGTCATTTTCAGTTCTTGGTGAACTGATGCTAACTCTGAATAATAGACTCAACTGTAATTCTGTCACCCACATATTTGTATCCAAACCTAAAAATTGAGCTATCAAAGAGAGAACCAATTGGGTATTGTCATTAAAAAAGTTTATATCCAAAGGGTATGGGGTATCTTCAACTTCTAAGTTAGGTTTAAGACAGGTAGTTAAAAAGGTTTGGCGGTTCTCAGGGGAACACTCTCCATATGCACCGACAACAGACTCTTCGGAAAAACTCTCGGACTCAGGTACTTGGGACGCAGGAATTCCAAAAGAGCTGCTAACGACTGAGGAATTTATGGTGCAAACAATATTAGACTTATGAGAATTCATAATGACTCATTGGGGTTCCGAATAATTGGACAAACACCATGATATAGACTCGGGGAAGGGCATAATTTGGTCAATGTAGAAAAATATGAAAGACGACTGAAAGACTCTATGCACATCTAGACTTTGTTCAAGCAAATCCTTCAATCTTTTCTTAATTTTCGGTATAGGCAGCCGAACTTCTGTATCAAATATATCAGAATCCCTATCTTCCATAGCAATGTTAACCCTAGTATTGCTAGAAATAGGTTCTGTTAAGTCAGTAAATTGTTTCTTCAAATTTTGTTTGATTTGCATTTTATTTTAAGTTATTTATTTGTTTTAATTTGATTTTTCCTTCTTTAGCAGATTTTCTTTAGTATCTTTATGAAATTTTGAGCTTGCTTTTGAAATTTTCAAATTTTTAAACTTTAGGTTTGTTTTTGAAAAGAGGATTAAAAGGTCACTATATCAAATAATGGACTCATAATCCATACTTTAAGAGGAGTCATGTATAATCTTTACCCTGACAGCCTTAAAACCCTATGCAAAATGATAAAAAGATGTTAAAAAGCATCAAAACAATGTTAAAGTTATTCTTGTAGCGCTGGAGCTAAAATTCACCAAAGGCGCACTACAAGAATATCGCGATTCCAAATTTCTTCAGTTGTTCAGCAAATTTTTGGCACGCTTGAAATAATGAATGACTGATTAGGTGTTTTAAGAAAATTTATTACGTGTTGAGGCCAAGAACATCATGATTCCAAGTGGTTACACATCGTGAGGAAATCGTGCTCATCATCAGCCCAGGTGTAAGTTCTTTTGATAGGTAGCAGCATGGTTTGAGGTAAATGTGGGATAAAATTGCCACTTACAGGTACATTCAAAGACGAAGAACTTTAGTGGAGTAGCTATAACCACTAGAAAACCGGACATCGTTGCTGACTGAACAAGCGAGAGGTTTTGAGGGCTTCACGGGAAATTAGGGCTTCCTAATTCCGTTGCTAGCAGCTAAATTGAGGGTTGGAGGACGTCTGTACAACCAAGGTGACTCATCCGACAGCTTAGGTCATGATTTTAAGACAACTACAGTGGTGCAATTTCAAGGTATTCCTAAAAAATCAATATAACAGTAAATTTGGGGTTTTTTTCGCTGGGGCGTACTCTGTCAAAATTGATCAAAGGAAAAGTTAAATTGTGCCTTCAAATGCAATTTCGGCCAGAGAAATAGCAATTTCTGATGCTCTGTGACGCCAGGCTAAATGAGGGTTGAAGATAGCAGTTTTGTTTTTTATGAAATTTAACCCTATCAAAGCTAAGGTCATAGTGCTGTGAATAGCCTGTACATTCGACAGTATTTTTAACCGCCTACAGTAATCTCCTACTTGCAAACAATACAAAAGGATATCATTCAATTTGCAGTGATTGAAGAAGAATGGGCAGGAGTGGTAAAATAAACAGAGCTGAACCAACTGATGTAGGTTGGATTGAAAAACTGCCTGACTGTGTTGAGCTGTTTCAACAAGCTGGTTGGATGGATTTTTTCAAGAAAATCGATGGGTATAATGCAAAGGTGTCCTGTAAATTTGCCCAGGGTTTCAAAAATGACATGGTGATTTTTGATACCCTTAAATTCAAACTGACAGCAAAGCTGATTTTAGAAGCTATAGGGATTAAGGATGAGGGTGAACCATGGTTTAAAAAACTGCCTTTTGACTTTGATCCACAGAGATACCTGTTACCAAATGTCACCCCTGATTGGAATAAAGGTGTCCTTATTCAAAATCTCAGAAAGGAATGGGTTGAGCCAATCAGAATATTGCAGAGTTATGCTACTTGTGAGGGCAGGTATGCTTATGCATACAAGTATCATTTTAGATTCCTTCAGCACATGGTGGGGGTGTCCAAGATGAACTTGCCATTTTTCTTCTTGAAAAGTTTGAAGAAGATGTCCAACAAGGTGAAAGGGCCAATAGATCATTCTTCTCAGTCCATCTTTCACCATGGGTTAATCAATTTGATTATTAGTACTGTTTTGCAGCATGAAGGAAAGACCTGGGATTTCTTCATCTTTTGGTCTGGCTTTGAAGATCAGAAATCAAAGAGGCAAGCAGATAAGGGTAAGGTCTTATTGAGAAAATTAGGTCAGAAACCAAAAATTGAAGATAAGGAGGAGGTCAAAACTGAGGAAGCAGCAGAGCACATGGAGGAAGATAATGAACCAAAGACATTTTCAGCTAGCTCTAAAGGCAAGTATTCACTGTTTGAAGATAAGAAGGAACAGCCTAAACAGAATTTGGCACCCGTAGTAGATCCTCATGAAGTGAAAAATGTTGATATAAAAAAGGTTGTTGTACCTAAAGAGGAAATTCACACTCAACCGAGAAGCCGTATCACTATTCTCTCAGATGATGAGGGATATTTATTGGAAGAAGAGCAGCTCATCTCCAAAACAGAAGTCAAAGATGAAATAGAAGAAATCCATACTTCAGATAGCAAAACAAAAAAATCAAACAAGAAAAGGAATAAACTTGAAGTAGTAGAGTTAGCTACTATCCATCATCAAGGAAAGGAGCTGAAAATGATGGGAGAAGCAGCATCATTTTGGAGACCTAAAACTAGGTCAAAGAACAAACTAAGACTAAATATGAAGAAATTGCTCAATCCCAAGTTAAATACAAACGAAGTGACTGTCTTAGATGAGATATCCATAGATGATAAACCAGAACTGGATAAAATGCAGCCACAATTAAAAGAAGAAATTCCTTCAGTTGAAGCAGCAGGTGAAGAAAATCAAAAGCCTAGCATTGAAGACACTGCTACAGAACTGTTGATTGAAGAGGCAGAAATCTTCAAAAAGCTTGATATACCTTGGAGACCTGATGAAGAACAAGATTCTACAATGGACAAATTAGCTAACTCTGACAGGGAGAATTTGCAGAAAACTGTTAAGCAATACAAACATCAAATGAGCTACATGCAAGAGGTCAATGATGGATTGATGATGGCTAACAGAAGGTTGAGAGAAGATATACAAGATGTAAATGATAATTTTCAGGAGCTGATAGCAGATGCAAAAGAAGCACTAAAAAGAAAAAGAGCTGCTGACATGCATTGCACAGAATTGGAGAAGACAGTCCAGGACCTGCAACAGAGAAACAAGGAGCTCATCAAGAAGATAAATGACATGGAGCAGGAGCAGAAAAAGGCTAAGAGAAAAGAGCAAGCATCAGATGGTATCGCTCTGCTGGATGAAGTTGCAGAAGACCTATAAGTCAGTTGTAAATTTAGTTAATTGTCATTAGTTAAGAAACAGATATGTTAATGATTTGCTATTTTTAGCATATTTTGTAACTTTGTAAACATTGTACATTTACTTTACCTCATCAAATAGGTGGAAGGCATTTAGGGTTGGAGCCCTAACTAATTTTGTAATGATTAGTATTTAGAGGGGTTAGAAAGTCATGGAGAGGGTTCGATTTTTGGGAGTTTTTCAGGAGGTCTTCAGACTGTTATTATCTTCAGACTTATTCAGAGCTAAGTATCATGACTCTTGTAAGCATTTGTTGATGAAATTATGAGATATATATGACCTTTATCCTTCAGTTTTACATGTTGGCTTCATTTTTCAGCTGATTGAGTTGCTTAATAGATATATTCATTGCTGGTTTATGTGTATTTACTGGTGAATGCTTGTCTTTTATGAAGGAACCTCAACATTGTATTTCTGTTTGATCTTGTTGGATATGTCATGCATCTTCATTATCTTTTGTTTATGATTTAGTTTTTATTCTGCTCATGAATGTATTCCCTGCTTGTTTCCAAAACTTTACAACCACAAAACCTTTAAAAAAATCCAAAACCTAGTTTATTTTACTGAGTTTTATTTGAGATTGTGTTGACTTGTTTCTTTGGCCTTGGAAACAATTTCTGGCACAAACATCTTTGGCGCCGTTGCCGGGGACGAAGCTGAAGCATATCTTCCCTGGGATACTTATCAGTTTTCCTGGTTTAAGAGGTGGACTTGAACCAACACTTTTTAAAGGCTATTTTCACCAAAATTGTCACAGTGGCTTCTAAAGGAATTGGAACCAGGAACAGACCAATTTTTCCATTGCAATTGGGTGTGACAGACCCTGAGCAGATTTAAAAAACAGCAAGAAAACTCAAAAGGTCTCAATATTTACCAGCCTCCTGTGATCCTGACCAGTTGGATGTTTCATTACATTCAGCTGAAACCTCACCTTGGGTAAAACCTACCATCCCTGAGAGCACTTTTTAGGTTTTTACTAATCCTCGAAGCTTTTTGAAAGCTAAGACTGCTTCTCCTTATAAAATACCTGTCTTTCAGCTGAAAGTAGGAAGGAATCCTTTTCAAAAAAGTTCAAGCCAAGCTTCTACATCTTTCAAGCCAGTCAGTACAAAAATGGTAGGCCAAAACCCACCCATGGATATGATGGACCGGATGGTTGCAGCTAGGTATGCGCCATTAGTTTTACCTCAGCCCTTACATGCATTGCCTGGAGGTGATTACCAGAAATATATGCCTAGGTTTAATGGACAAGGGGAAATCACTGCTGAAGAACATTGGGAGGCTTTCCTAAGTTATGCTGACAATCAAAACATTGAGATTAAAGATGTGTGGATGAGGGTATTTGTTCAGAGCCTTGATGGAGATGTAAGAAAGTGGTTTAGAGAATTGCCTGCCAACTCAATCACTATAATTGAAGAACTCCATGACCTTTTCATGAGGCAATGGGGAGACACAAAGGACCACACCTACTATATAACTGAGTTTGGAGCTCTCTGTAGGAAAAAAGAGGAGACTGTTGTAGACTTTTCAAAGAGATTTAACAAGATGTACAGTAGAATTCCTGCAGAAATAAAGCCCACAGAAACATCAGCTAAACTTACTTATGCAAATGCCTTTGATCACGAGTTTTCCTTATTGTTGAGAGAAAGAAGACCTATCACCCTGCTGAATATGCAAGATGCAGCATTGGAGGTAGAATCCAATTTGCTGGCTTCAAACAGACTTAAGAAAGAATCAGCACAGCAGCTCTATGAAAGGAAAGGAAAGAAGGAGGTTGTTTCAGCAAGTGTTGCTCCTCAGTCTGCTGAAACCAAGATAGATGAGATGGCTAAGCTGGTTAAGATTCTTACTGCAAAACTGAATAAACTAGAGCCTGAGAAGAATTCTAGCAAACATGCTCCGGAAACTGAACGAAATCCAAATAACCAGAATCAGTTCAGAAGGCAGTTTGCTCCTAGATTTATACCAAGAGAACGAAGGAATAATGATATTCAGTGAGAAAGAAGAGAAAATGAGGACCAAAGGGTGCCACCACCTTTTCAAAACAATATGGTTGATGAAGAAGAAATTGATGATGAGTTGATCTTTCAAGAGAATGATCAAGATGTGAATCATTTTGAAGAAGGATTGTCTGAAGGTTTTGTCACTAAAGAAGAATTTCTAAATGCAGAATACTATGATGCTGACATGTTTGAAACTGAAGATGATTTAGGCTTGGAAAATATTACTGCAACTGCTGATGTTCCTCAGAACGGACCTAAGAATACCATAAATCTCAGATCAGGCTCAAAACAGGTGGTTCAAGCCCCAAAGAGGAAGGCAACTATTCCTGCTGCACATGTTCCTGCTAAACAAATAACTGAACCTGTCATAGAGAAGAAGCAATCTACAGAAAAATCAAAGAAGAATGCTGAAGTTGAAGAGGTAAATAAATTTGTCCAGAATTTTAGTTTGGAGAATGAACTAGGGAAGTTAAAAATTCCTGTACCCTTGACTGAGTTAATAAAAAATCCATTATATAAAGAAACAGTTCTGAAAGCGATGAATGTACCAAGTAATCAGCCTGTTTCAGATACAGTTAACTTGCAAGAAGAAAACCCTAGAATTTTCATTGGATTAGCTCTGGCTGAGAAAACTGAAAATGAAGCTGGTGCTTCTCCTCCATTCTATGTAACTTTGACTGTCCATGAGCGAATGATTCACAATTGCTTATTAGATTCAGGAGCATCCCATAACTTGATGCCAAAAGCTGTAATGGAAGCCCTGGGCCTCAGTGTCACCAAACCTTACCATGATTTATATGCTTTTGACTCTCGAGCTGTGAAGTGTATAGGAGTAATAAAGGACATGGTTGTTAACCTTGCTCAGTTGCCCATGAAAAGTGTGATAATGGATGTTGTGGTAGCTGACATCACACCAAAATTTGGCTTGCTTCTTTCTAGATCATGGGCTAAGAAGGTTGGAGGAACCTTACAGATGGACCTCTCTTATGCCACCATTCCTGTTTTTGGTGGAGAAAATAGAAGACTTTACAGAGAGCTGCAGCTTGCCTACATAGTAACAGATGATAAAAATCCCACCAATCATCCAATGTACTCTGTGGATAAAGACCTTGGTTCATGCATATTACAGTTTAGTGAGGAGGATAATTCTGCTGGTCTGCTACAAGTGGAAAAGGTAAAGCAAATAAAACACAGCAGAGAAGAAGAAGATGCATTGTGGCATTTGTACTTTGATGGATCCTCATGGAAGGAGGGTGCTGGAGCTGGAGTTTTACTCATTTCCCCTGGAGGTGAAACAGTGAAACTCATGTATAAGTTAGAATTTGTTACCACTAACAACACCGCCGAGTATGAAGCTCTGCTACTGGGATTGAAGGCTGCTAAAGATTTAGGAATTCAGCAGATTGCTGCATTTGGCGACTCCGAATTAGTTGTTCAGCAGGTGAAGAACAAATATCAAGTAAAGCAGGGTTTGCTGAAAGTATATCGGAATGAGGTATGGGATATGCTTGAAAACTATTTTATAGCATTTAATATCACTCATATTCCAAGGAATCATAATGAGACTGCAGACTCATTAGCTCTGGCTGCTACACATTTTAGAATCCCTAAGACCACTCAGCTAAAGTATCCCATAGAGGTGAAGTACAGACCATGTGTGCCTGATAATGTGAAGCACTGGAGAGTTTTTGAAGATGACATGGAAATCAAAAAATTTCTTGAGCTTACAGATGAGTTTTCAAATGCTCAAATTGATCAGGAAGAAGATGAGGGAGATGAACAGTTAAATGAATTTGCTGCAGAAGAGATAGCAGGGCATAAAATCATTGAGTTGAAGAGCAACTTCATTCCAAAAGGTCTAGTACCTTTGGAAATAATATTTACAAAAGATGATGTACCTTCAAAGCCAGTGGTTCAATCTTCAGAAGACAATGTAGAAGACTACAATATTGGTTCAGCAGAACATCCTAGGATGGTAAAAATTTCTAAATTTCTAACAGTGGAACAAAGAAATAGATATATCAAGCTGCTGAAAAAACATGTAGATGCATTTGCCTGGTCTTATAAGGAATTAAAAACTTATGATACAGCAATTATTCAGCACAAAGTCCCTTTGAAGCCTAATGTTAAACCTTTCCGACAGAAACTAAGAAGGATCAATCCAGCTTTGTTCCCTGTAATTGAAAAAGAAATAAAGAAGTTGCTGGATGCAAAGATAATAGTGCCTCTCAGGTACTCTTCCTGGGTTGCTAATCTAGTTCCTGTCAGAAAAAAGAATGGGGAAATTAGATTATGTGTTGACTTCAGAAATCTGAATAGATCATCATTAAAAGACAATTATCCTCTCCCCAAGATTGAACAGGTTTTGCAGTAAGTAGTTGGAGCTCAGAGGATTTCTATGTTAGATGGCTTCTCAGGGTACAATGAGATTGCCATGCACCCTGATGACAAGGAAAAGACAGCTTTTACAACCCCCTGGGGGACATTCATGTATGACAAGATGCCTTTTGGCTTGATGAATGCTGGTGCAACCTTTCAGAGAGCCATGGACATTGCATTTGTGGGTGAGAAAGATAAGTTTGTGGTTATCTATCTGGATGATATTACTGTATTCTCAAAATATGATGATGAACACTTGAAGCACTTGGAGCAAACTTTCTTAAAATGCAGAAAATTTTGTCTGTCCCTGAACCCCAAAAAGTCACATTTTGCTGTGCAAGAAGGTAAATTACTTGGTCACTTGGTGTCTGCTGATGGCATTAGAATAGATCCTGAAAGAGTGAAAGCAATACTGAAGATTAGCTTACCTCGGAGTAAAAAGGATGTTCAATCATTTATTGGCAAGATAAATTTTCTGCGGTGGTTTATTCCTAATTTTGCTGAAACCATTAAACAAATCACAGCCATGTTAAAGAAAGATCAGGAAGTAAAGTGGACTGCTGAGGCAAAAACAGCATTTGAAAAAATCAAGGTAGCTCTTACTGAAGCACCTGTATTGGTAAGTCCTGATTTTACCAAAGAATTCCTTACCTTCTCATTTGCATCAGAAGACACAATTGCAGCTGTTTTACTTCAGAAGAATAAAGAAGGATTGGAACAGCCTATTGCTTTCTTCAGCAAAACTCTCAGAGATTCTGAACTGAAGTATAGTATATTGGAGAAGCAAGCTTATGCTCTGGTAAAAGCTTTGAAATTTTTCAGAATCTATATCCTGCATTCAAGAATAATTTCTTTTGTACCTAATTCTGTTGTAAAGGATGTGTTAACTCAACCTGATAGTGAAGGAAAAAGAGGTAGATGGATTGCGAAGATTATGGAATATGATGTAGAGATCAGGCCTACTAAGCTTGTCAAGGGACAAGGTTTAGCCAAGCTGTTGGCTGACTCAAATTGTCAGGCTCTGGGACTGCATGTCACGGCTGAAGAATTAGTCCCTGAAGAAGATCAAGCACTTCTAGAAAAAGAAAAGATCATGGATTTTTATTCATCATCAACCTGGTATGCAGACATTGTTCATTTTCTGTTATTTCTGCAATGTCCTGAACATTTGGATAAGAAAGCTACCAGATCTTTAAAACTCAAAGCCACTAAATACTGTTTAGTTGAGGATCAATTGTTCTGGAAGGATCCAGGGGGTATTTTGCTCAGATGTTTGGACCAATCTGAAATAGGAGAGGTGATTTCAGAATCTCATGAAGGTGCCTGTGGAGGGCACAAGTATTGGAAAGCAACAGCTTACAAAATTTTGCGAGCTGGATATTATTGGCCATCCTTATTCACAGATGTTTACCAGCAAGTAAAAGGATGCATTCCTTGTCAGAAATTTGCAGGTAAACAGAAATTATTGTCCTTTCCTTTAAAACCTATTGCATTAAATGCCCCGTTTCAGCAGTGGGGTCTGGACTTTATCGGAGAAATAAATCCAGCATCTTCAGGACAACATCACTGGATTCTGACTGCAACAGATTTTTTCACAAAGTGGGTGGAAGCCATTCCCACGAGGAATGCTACAGACAAAGTAATCATGGAATTCATTGAAGAAAACATTTTGAGCAGGTTTGGCTGTCCACAGAGATTAATAACAGATAATGCAAAGGAATTCAAATCCAAGGCAATGGTGGCCTTTTGTGAAAGAAATGGCATCATTCTGAAGCATTCAACTCCCTATTATCCTCAGGGTAATGGTCAAGCTGAATCTTCCAATAAGAACATCATTCAGAGCATCAGGAAACTGCTGAAGCATAACAAAAGATCTTGGGATTCAATGCTGAAGTATGCATTATGGGCAGATAGGATTATAGTGAAACAAGCAATTGGAACTTCTCCATTTCAGCTTGTTTATGGTACAGAGGCAGTGTTCCCTATTCAATTGGGAATTCCAGTGATGAAATTCCTCCAAAATTCTCAAGAGGAACCTAATGATATGCAAAGGAGACTATTTGAAATGATAGAGTTACAGCAAAATAGAGAGAAGGTGGATGAAAAATCACAGCTGTGCAGAGCCAAGATTAAAAACAGGTTTGACAGGAATATTAAAGAAAATACTTTCATAGAAGGTGAGATGGTTCTAAGATGGGATGCAAGAAAGGAGCAAAAGGGTAAGCATGGTAAGTTTGATAATCTTTGGTTTGGCCCTTTTCTGGTATCAAAAGTTTTAGAGAACAATACTTTTATCCTGCAGTCATTGGAAGGTGAGGAGTTGTCCAGCCCTGTTAATGGACGATTCCTCAAGCATTTTTATAGTCCACAGAAGCATTTTCACTGATCATTGTACATACCGGTGAGTGAATCATAATAAGACTCCATAGCCCAATGGAATTTTTTGCAGAATAGATAAGATAACAGACAGAAGGCACTGGTCTACAGGTTCATGAAGCCTCGCAGGGAGGGCTTCATCCCACAGCCGGAGCCAGATGTTAAGTCAGTAAATTGTTTCTTCAAATTTTGTTTGATTTGCATGTTATTTTAAGTTATTCATTTGTTTTAATTTGATTTTTCCTTCTTTAGCAGATTTTCTTTAGTATCTTTATGAATTTTGAGCTTGCTTTTGAAATTTTCAATTTTTTAAACTTTAGGTTTGTTTTTGAAAAGAGGATTAAAAGGTCACTATATCAAATAATGGACTCATAATCCATACTCTAAGAGGAGTCATGTATAATCTTTACCCTGACAGCCTTAAAACCCTATGCAAAATGATAAAAAGCTGTTAAAAAGCATCAAAACAATGTTAAAGTTATTCTTGTAGCGCTGGAGCTAAAATTCACCAAAGGCGCGCTACAAGAATATCGCGATTCCAAATTTCTTCAGTTTTTCAGCAAATTTTTGGCACGCTTGAAATAATGAATGACTGATTAGGTGTTTTAAGAAAATTTATTACGTGTTGAGGCCAAGAACATCATGATTCCAAGTGGTTACACATCGTGAGGAAATCGTGCTCATCATCAGCCCAGGTGTAAGTTCTTTTGACAGGTAGCAGCATGGTTTGAGGTAAATGTGGGATAAAATTGCCACTTACAGGTACATTCAAAGACGAAGAACTTTAGTGGAGTAGCTATAACCACTAGAAAATCGGACATCGTTGCTGACTGAACAAGCGAGAGGTTTTGAGGGCTTCACGGGAAATTAGGGCTTCCTAATTCCGTTGCTAGCAGCTAAATTGAGGGTTGGAGGACGTCTGTACAACCAAGGTGACTCATCCGACAGCTTAGGTCATGATTTTAAGACAACTACATTGGCGCAATTTCAAGGTATTCCTAAAAAACCAATATAACAGTAAATTTGGGGTTTTTTTCGCTGGGGCGTACTCTGTCAAAATTGATCAAAGGAAAAGTTAAATTGTGCCTTCAAATGCAATTTCGGCCAGAGAAATAGCAATTTCTGATGCTCTGTGATGCGAGTCTAAATGAGGGTTGAAGATAGCAGTTTTGTTTTTTATGAAATTTAACCCTGTCAAAGCTAAGGTCATAGTGCTGTGAATAGCCTGTACATTCGACAGTATTTTTAACCGCCTACAGTAATCTCCTACTTGCAAACAATACAAAAGGATATCATTCAATTTGCAGTGATTGAAGAAGAATGGGCAAGAGTGGTAAAATAAATAGAGCTGAACCAACTGATGTAGGTTGGATTGAAAAACTGCCTGACTGTGTTCAGCTGTTTCAACAAGCTGGTTGGATGGATTTTTTCAAGAAAATCGATGGGTATAATGCAAACTGGTGTCCTGTAAATTTTCCCAGGGTTTCAAAAATGACATGGTGATTTTTGATACCCTTAAATTCAAACTGACAGTAAAGCTGATTTCAGAAGCTACAGGGATTAAGGATGAGGGTGAACCATGGTTTAAAAAACTGCCTTTTGACTTTGATCCACAGAGATACCTGTTACCAAATGTCACCCTTGATTGGAATAAAGGTGTCCTTATTCAAAATATCAGAAAGGAATGGGTTGAGCCAATCAGAATATTGCAGAGTTATGTTACTTGTGAGGGAAGGTATGCTTATGCATACAAGTATCATTTTAGATTCCTTCAGCACATGGTGGGGGTGTCCAAGATGAACTTGCCATTCTTCTTCTTGAAAAGTTTGCAGAAGATGTCCAACAAGGTGAAAGGGCCAATAGATCATTCTTCTCAGTCCATCTTTCGCCATGGGTTAATCAATTTGATTATTAGTACTGTTTTGCAGCATGAAGGAAAGACCTGGATTTCTTCATCTTTTGGTCTGGCTTTGAAGATCAGAAATCAAAGAGGCAAGCAGATAAGGGTAAGGTCTTATTGAGAAAATTAGGTCAGAAACCAAAAATTTAAGATAAGGAGGAGGTCAAAACTGAGGAAGCAGCAGAGGACATGGAGGAAGATAATGAACCAAAGACATTTTCAGCTAGCTCTAAAGGCAAGTATTCACTGTTTGAAGATAAGAAGGAACAGCCTAAACAGAATTTGGCGCCCGTAGCAGATCCTCATGAAGTGAAAAATGTTGATATAAAAAAGGTTGTTGTACCTAAAGAGGAAATTCACACTCAACCGAGAAGCCCTATCACTATTCTCTCAGATGATGAGGGATATTTATTGGAAGAAGAGCAGCTCATCTCCAAAACAGAAGTCAAAGCTGAAATAGAAGAAATCCATACTTCAGATAGCAAAACAACAAAATCAAACAAGAAAAGGAATAAACTTGAAGTAGTAGAGTTAGCTACTATCCAGCATCAAGGAAAGGAGCTGAAAATGATGGGAGAAGCAGCATCATTTTGGAGACCTAAAACTAGGTCAAAGAACAAACTAGGACTAAACATGAAGAAATTGCTCAATCCCAAGTTAAATACAAACGAAGTGACTGTCTTAGATGAGATATCCATAGATGATAAACCAGAACTGGATAAAATGCAGCCACAATTAAAAGAAGAAATTCCTTCAGTTGAAGCAGCAGGTGAAGAAAATCAAAAGCCTAGCATTGAAGACACTGCTACAGAACTGTTGATTGAAGAGGCAGAAATCTTCAAAAAGCTTGATATACCTTGGAGACCTGATGAAGAACAAGATTCTACAATGGACAAATTAGCTAACTCTGACAGGGAGAATTTGCAGAAAACTGTTAAGCAATACAAACATCAAATGAGCTACATGCAAGAGGTCAATGATGGATTGATGATGGCTAACAGAAGGTTGAGAGAAGATCTACAAGATGTAAATGATAATTTTCAGGAGCTGATAGCAGATGCAAAAGAAGCACTAAAAAGAAAAAGAGCTGCTGACATGCATTGCACAGAATTGGAGAAGACAGTCCAGGACCTGCAACAGAGAAACAAGGAGCTCATCAAGAAGATAAATGACATGGAGCAGGAGCAGAAAAAGGCTAAGAGAAAAGAGCAAGCATCAGATGGTATCGCTCTGCTGGCTGAAGTTGCAAAAGACCTATAAGTCAGTTGTAAATTTAGTTAATTGTCATTAGTTAAGAAACAGATATGTTAATGATTTGCTATTTTTAGCATATTTTGTAACTTTGTAAATATTGTACATTTACTTTACCTCATCGAATAGGTGGAAGGTAGTTAGGGTTGGAGCCCTAACTAATTTTGTAATGATTAGTATTTAGAGGGGTTAGAAAGTCATGGAGAGGGTTCGATTTTTGGGAGTTTTTCAGGAGGTCTTCAGACTGTTATTATCTTCAGACTTATTCAGAGCTAAGTATCATGACTCTTGTAAGCATTTGTTGATGAAATTATGAGATATATATGACCTTTATCCTTCAGTTTTACATGTTGGCTTCATTTTTCAGCTGATTGAGTTGCTTAATAGATATATTCATTGCTGGTTTATGTGTATTTACTGGTGAATGCTTGTCTTTTATGAAGGAACCTCAACATTGTATTTATGTTTGATCTTGTTGGATATGTCATGCATCTTCATTATCTTTTGTTTATGATTTAGTTTTTATTCTGCTCATGAATGTATACCCTGATTGTTTCCAAAACTTTACAACCACAAAACCTTTAAAAAAATCCAAAACGTAGTTTATTTTACTGAGTTTTATTTGAGATTGTGTTGGCTTGTTTCTTTGGCATTGGAAACAATTTCTGGCACAAACATGTTCTTCATCCATTTTCTTGTTATAAATAGATTTAGATTTGTTAATAGCGGTGGTTATGAGGCCCTACCTGTCACCGAAAAGCTCTGAGAATGACTCCTTCTGTCATCTTCTTCATCTTCCACATGTCTAGAAGCTTCTGAATCCGACAAATCTGAGGAACAAATGTCAACTTTCATATGCGTCTTTATATATATAACCTTGTTTCTCTTATCCTTCAGTATTTTTGCTAGTTGTCCACCTTTTCTATTCGTTGATATCTCGTGCAATATTTTCAACCGTTAGATCTGTTTTCTCTTTACTGATTTGACATCCTTCTCTATCCGTCGTCGGATCATCTTTTATGTTCTGATCCCTGCCATCCATTTACTAGCACCGTATACCAACAAAGTGGTGTCACATCTCTCTAAACTGGTTTTCATTACCACTCATCCTCCTTGCGACAAGTCCTGGTGTTGACACCTGTTAGGTGGTATATTTTGTCGCAACCACCTATATATTCTAATTGTTTTGCATCTTCTCGATGTGTCAATCATCGTGAACCGTTGATATACCATGCAATAATCTGGACTGTTCTTTTACTTTGCTGCATTTGCACCTTTTCGAATTCTGAATTTTTAACCATACACTCTCCCTTTGCTCATCTTAGCGTTCCACGTGGTCAGCGACCTACTCTTTCTGCTTTCTGTTAAATTTTCAGAATTTACTTCAATCTGATCTAGGATCTTAACTGAGAGAACAACATGTACAGAAAATCTATAGAATATCAATCATGGACACAATAATGGAAGCACACAAGAGACACAGAGTTTACTTGGGGAAAACCATAAAGGTGAAAAACCCCAATAAATTCCTCAGAGATAGATAGAGCAATGATACAACCAGAATACAAGAGATAGTCTTCTCCTAGCAGCAGAGCCTCCTCCTCCACAAGTGCGCCACTCTCCCAAGTGTGAGTGAGAGAATAGAATGTGTAAAATGAGAGAGACACACTCTCTATTTATACACTAACTTGACTTGACCTTTACTCAACTAGGTCGGCCTCAACTTAACCACTTAACATAATTCTGATTGGGCTGACCCCCAATAGGGTGGTCTAATAACCCTTTGACCCACATGGTCGACCCCCAATAGGGTGGTCTAATAACCCTTTGAGCCACATGACTTATACAGGGCTGACCCCAACAAGGTGGTCTAATAACCCATCAAGTATAAGTTATGACACTTACAATATAAATGACGACACTTCCGTATAGAGGAATAATAACATCTCTATAGGAATACAATATACATATATGTGAAATACATTCCGAAGTTACATATACATCAACACTCCCTCTTAACTAGGAAGGTATTTCTCAACACAGGTCTTCTAGCACAAGTCATCTTCTCTGGATCATCATCACTGAATAATCGTCATCGAGTCATCATCATCGTCATTGTTGCTTCTATCTCAATCAATCTCTGAATATACTCGTCATAAGAAGTTCTACAGAGCCAGTCCTTTTTCATACTGGATGCAGGCCCACCACCTGCAGGTCTTCATCATCACTGGCAATACTGTGGAAATCTCAGGACTTATTACGTGCGTCACAAAACCTTAAAAGAGTCTCTTGACTATCAAGAACTCTAAAGAGCATCTGAAGCCTTTTTCATCTTATCCAGATCTCCAGGACTTATTCCATGTGACCCCACCACAAAACCTTGAAAGAGAATCCCAGGATTGATTACAAGCACAAGGCTCAACCTATTGGATCTCCCAAGGCACAAATTACATGTGGTCACCACAAAACCTCGAAAGAGCATCCCAGGACTGATTATGAGCACAAGGCTCAACCTATCGGATCTCCCAAGGAACAAATTACATGTGGTCATGGAAAAACCTTGAAAGAGCATCCCAGGACTGATTACGAGCACACGGTTCAACCTATCGGATCTCCCAGGGCACAAATTACATGCCATAGGACAAAACCTCGAAAGAGCATCTGCTAGATATCCCAGGGCACAAATTACATTCCATAGGAAAAACCTCGAAAGACTATCTGCAGATCTCCTAGGGCAAAAATTATATGTCCTCCCAAGAAAAACCTCGAAAGAGCATTTTCTAGATATCCCAGGGTACAAATTACATGCCATAGGAAAAACCTCAAAAGACTATCTACAAATCTCCCAGGGCACAAATTACATGCTTATCTACACAACCTATTCCACGGCCATAGAGTATCAACCTAATACTCACCATACATCATCCTGATGTACACATGATCATCCTGATCATCATCTCTGCAACATCCTGCTGCATGTCATCTGGAGCAATATCCTGAAGCTCGTCATCCATGATCATCTTGATCATACAATGCATCTACCTGATGCATACCAAGTATCTACCTGATACATATCATCATACATGATCCACCTGATCATATAGTGTATCCACCTGATACAAATACAAATACATGATACATATCACCATACATGATCCACCTGATCATACTATGTATCCACCTGATACATATACAGATACATGGTCCAAGCATCCAACATGATGCGTATACAAAAATACATACAAGTGATCCAACTGATCATATCCAACATCCAACATGATGCATGCATACATATAAATGATCCAACTGATCATATCCAACATCCAACATGATGCGTACATACATATACATATAAATGATCCAACTGATCATATCTAACATCCAACATGATGCATACACAGAGCAGTAACTGGAGCATCGTCCTGATGCTCATCATCCAGCGCTTATATCCACATCCATGTGAAGGATCCTCCTTCCAACATGCTTGGAATGGCTTCTACAAATATGTCCATCACTTCTTCCTCGAAGTGTCATCAATCTCAAGAACACCAAGCCTCTCCTTGAAGTACTCGAACTTCACCCTGGCTAGTGACTTCATCAGCACATCTGCAATCTGCTCATCCATCGCAATGTACAGGAGCTTCACAGCTCCTCTCTGCACCATATCCCTGATATAGTGATATTTGATCTCTATGTGTTTCGACCTGTCATGGAACACCAGGTTCTCGGACAACTTCACACAACTCTGGTTGTCACAAAAGATACCAGTAGCCTCCAGTGGGAGATCAAATAACTCAGACAGTAGCTTCCATAGCCATACTACCTCACAACTAGATGAACAGGCTGCAACATACTCTGCCTTAGCTATACTCAGTACTACGTAGGACTGCTTCCTGCTAAACCAAGAGATCACACCTGATCCCATACTGAAGCAACATCCAGATGTGCTCTTCCTATCTGCAGCACTGCCAGCCCAATCTGAATCAACATAACCCTGCAAGTTAAACTTTTGATTCGCTTCATACTTGAGCCCAAAATCCACTGTACCCTTCAGGTACCTCAGAACATGCTTTACAGCAACCAGGTTAACACTCCTCGGATCTGTCAGGAACTGACTCAATGTGTTCACCGCAAAGAAAATATCTGGTCTCGTGTTCGTCAGGTACATCAAGGACCCAATCATCTGACGATACATAGAGACATCAGCTGGCTCAAATGAAGCATCACATAGAAGCTTCAGATTCGATGCCATAGGTGTGGCCATGGCCTTGCAATCCATCATCCCGAACCTCTTTAGGATCTCTACTGCATACTTCCCTTGTCCAAGGAAGATTCCATCTGCACTCTGCCACACCTCCATGCCAAAAACAAATAGTGCATCATCCCCAAGTTCTTCAACTCGAACTCGGCATCAAGCTTCCGGTGCATGTCGAAAATCAATCTATCCTCACCTGTTACAAACAGGTCATCCATATACAAAAGTAGTATCACTGGATTTCCTTCCTCAACCTTGTAGTAAAGGTTGGAATTCGCTTTACTCTTGGTAAAGCCCAAACTGGATAGAAAGCTATCTATCCTACCATACCAAGTTCTGCACATATATGAGTCCCTGTCATGTGTCTCAGAACTAAGTAGTTGCACCACATACACTTCTTCTTCAACTACACCATTCAAGAAAGTGTATCTTCCTCTTCATTACTGCAGCCAGAGCAAGTACTAATTTAATGGAAGTGTATCTGGCTACAGGAGCAAAAGTCTCTATGCTACCACCTGCATCATGCTTGATCTTGTAGATCCTCTTGGAAGTCACTACAGACTCCCCTTAGGGTCTTGGGACTGCAGCCCAAACATCTTCATGATCGACTGGTACTCCTCGATCATGGCATTCTTCCCAAATCCTGGGAACTTCAATATCTTCAATATTTTCAATAGATAAATTTGTTGCTGAAAAAATGTTGTAGTCCTTCTTTTGTAGGTGATGGTATATGATCTTTCCTATGATCTCATAGTTTTCAAAACAAAATCTTACACATAAAGAAATATTTCATACATTCATGCAATTATCTTAGCCAATGCTTCAATACAACATTTATCCATATTCCGTAACTTTCTAGATGCCTTCCAATCTCTACCAGAACATTGTTAAGAGTGTGCACAACTCCTAACATGTCAGCAAAGAGGTTTCATTCTAGATAAGTAGCAATGGAATGTTGTACAGTGCCATAGGCCACTTACCCATGTATATTAGTAGTATACTGTTCATCAATGCAACTATTCTAATATGCATAATAGACAACCTAATTCTAGGAACATAAGCATATATATCATTGAATAACATTATGTAAGAAATGACAATTCAAATACTTATCTCTGTTTGGTTGCTGGGTGGACTCCCTCTGAATCTTTGCAACTAAATTTTGATGTGGATTGTGAGAAGTGGTCAACTCCCTCTGAATATCCGCATCCTTGCAGAAACTACTGAAGTGTGCTCCTTTGCTTTCTTGCAGGAACAACTGGAGTGTGCTCCCTCTTGATATTTGCTTCCTGGATTACCTATCCTTGAACTTATATCCATCCTTAATCACTATGCATGCTTATTAGTATCATCATTGTGTTATCCTTGAGGACTCATACATAATCACACATTTATTAGTATAATCTTAATACTATCAAAACACAATAATCTTAAACATGTATAGTCATGATCATTCACAGATAATAAACATTAGTATTCAAGGTTTCAGGGAAGTCTTCTTTTACTCATGCATATTCTTATTTGATCATAGGTCTCTTCTGATTAGTTAAATCATCAATGCATAAACCCATGATTACTCAAACCTATACCTCAATGATTCTTCTGGTTAGTCATATCATCAATTATGGTAAGAAACATAATATGCATACAACCATGACTATCCAAACCTATGACTTCATGAATAATCATTATCAACACAATAGTATAAGATCCTAACACAAGGTAGGATTCTAGCTTGATATAGGAAAACATACCTGGATTAGCATGCTAGCTAGTTATGTCTAACATACCTGCATAATGTCTTCTGGTTCTCTTCAGTGACTTGTCCTAGTAACCTGCATGTCTCATAAGTTAACCATTGTAGAACCAAGTTATACATACCTCGTAAGTAGATCTTCTATGTGATCCATGACAATGGATGAATCTTTATCTTCATGTCACCATGATCATATGTTCTTGAAGTAGAACATGATTTGTCTTTCTTGGTGTACCTTTTATGTTAGCGAACAACATAAACCTCATACAACATCATAATGCATTAGTACAATCATAAGTGTCAAAACCTTAATCAATCAATATCTTCTATTAAGGTAATATGACAAGTCTAGTAATTAATCAAGATTGTACTGTAATGATATGAAGACAAACATATCATAAACTTAACCATGAACAGAATTTGAAACATACCTGTAAGCCATACCTGTCAATATTGCTTGTAATCTTCTTATGGAAGGCCTTAGCCTCATCTCCCTCTCAAACAAGAACTTCTTCACTTATGCAGGTGACCAATCCATCCTCTTCTAGGATTAACCCAATCCACTTGATTTGCAGGAACTGGATCTAGAGCTGTAATAGGGTTTGTCAGAGAAACCCCAAAAATTCAAACTTTGAATTTCAAACTTCCGAAAGGATAGAAATATGCGCCTTGATGAGCTAATCAAGCTGGTATATTCAGAATTTGAAAACTGAAAAGTTTCACCCCTTGAAATTGCCTTTTAGATTTCCGGATTCACTCGGGAGGACCCTGAATTAGGGTTTTAGTTTCCCGGAGCTTCACCCCACCAAAATATTTGATTCAAAAATCTAAGCTTCGAATTTTCTAAGGAGCTTCCAGTCGTGGTCACAGATTTCCAAAATTCCGATTTTTGCAGAAGCCCTAATTTTCCATCTTTCCGATCAAAGTCCCGAACTGGGTTTTGATCAAGCCCGGCCTTCTTCCCAACCAAAAAATATGATCTTGGTCTCTAAATTTTGATTTTGATGAGTAGCATCCATCCGTGGTCTCCGATTATAAAAATTCCAACTTTCTCCGAAGCCCTAAATTTCGGAAGCCATGAATGAAGGTACTCAAAAATAATTATGTTTTGACAGAAATATGTACCTGATTGTTTCTGGTCTAACTCCAAACGTTTCGATCCACAGGGTCTAAACACTTATTCTGAGATAGCTCAACCTGTTATCTTTCCATCCCGACAGGTCTAACCTCAATTCGATTCTCTGAGAGAGAGTTATGCCAAGTGTTGAAACGTGACCTATTTATGGGATAATACAGGAGAGCAAACTTGTACGGCATGCCACGTGTCTCTGGTTCAACTTCGGCCTCTGACAAGTTTTCTTGAGATAGTATAGTCTGTGTACTACCTGTCACATTTTACGAAATTTCATTTGGAGCTTCCTAGCCCATGTTATGATCTTTTTCCCAAGGTCACTTGATTTTGACTCAGATATAGAAGAGGCAGAAACCCTATATTGTACAGATCATAAATCACAAAGTACAATGAATTAGAGGTTGGCCTTTGGACACAAGGTACATGGGGATCTGATATTCGACCCGTAAAAGTTTCAGATCCGAAAACTTTGCCAAAATGGATTTATAGTGAAAGTGCTACGATAACTGGTTTTTGCTATATCAAGCCCTATCATCGTAAGTGCAACAACTGTCATACATGCCATATCATGCCTTCTTTCAGGCTAGCTCTGATACCATGTTAAATTTTTAGAATTTACTTCAATCTGATCTAGGATCTTAACTGAGAGAACAACATGTACAGCAAATCTACAGCATATCAATCATGGACACAATAATGCAAGCACACAAGAGACACAGAGTTTACTTGGGGAAAACCATAGAGGTGAAAAACCCCAATAACTTCCTCAGAGATAGATAGAGAAATGATACAACCAGAATACAAGAGATAGTCTTCTCCTAGCAGCAGAGCCTCCTCCTCCACAAGTGCGCCACTCTCCCAAGTGTGAGTGAGAGAATAGAATGTGTAAAATGAGAGAGACACACTCTCTATTTATACACTAACTTGACTTGACCTTTACTCAACTAGGTCGGCCTCAACTTAACCACTTAACATAATGTTGACTGGGCCGACCCCCACTAGGGTGGTCTAATAACCCTTTGACCCACATGGACGACCCCCAATAGGGTGGTCTAATAACCCTTTGACCCACATGACTTATACAGGGCCGACCCCAACAAGGTGGTCTAATAACCCATCAAGTATAAGTTACGACACTTACAATATAAATGACGACACTTCCGTATAGAGGAATAATAACATCTCTATAGGAATACAATATACATATATGTGAAATACATTCCGAAGTTACATATACATCAACACTTTCGACAGTATTGCATCCTCTCGAGCTTTTTTTATATACCACTTTTCCCATTTGCGATCTCTTCTGTGTATGACACGTAGCCGCCAGTTTTCCCTATCGCAACCACCTACGTCCTTTTGCTACCACACATCTTTTCTATGCGACGATCAATGAGAACCATTGATCTCTCTTGCGCTCACAATTAACAGTACAACCTGCTCAATAGTTAGATTTTATGATATTTTGCCTTCGGACTATAGTCTTTTGCTCATTTTGGTCTAATTTTCACATTTTCTTTGGGAATTTCTTTGTTTTTTCATCTTTAGTGTTTTTATCTACCACATTTGGCCATATAACCATAGAACTAGAGCTATTTTTGGGGATTTTCTCACCATATCAACAATTTTTAAAACATTTCCCCATTGTAAATTTAGCATTTGCCCCGCAAAAAACATAGTGCTAACAGCAAGTATGGCTCTTTCATGTTCTGATCCTTTATTGTTTAAGAAATTTTTTGATGATAGGTTCAGATCCTAAATCATATTATCATGCCCACCGAGATCCGAGATGGAAAACCGCCATGGATGAAGAGTACAGTTCTCTTCAAAAAATTGCTACATGGGAGCTAGTTTCTCTTCCACCTAGGAGGAAATTAGTCCAATGTAAATGGGTCTACCACACAAAGGTTCTTGCTGATGGCCCAACCTGCAAATACAAAGCTCGGTTGGTTGCAAAAGGTTTCTCCCAAGTCCAAGTAGTGGACTACACCAAGACCTTTGCACCAGTTGCAAAGATGGATTCTATCTGCCTAGTTTTGGCTATTTCCGCATCTAAGCACTGGGAAGTGCACTATTAATTTTTGAGCATTAATTCAATATACTCTAGGATCTTTATTGAGATAATAACATGTACAGCATATCAATCATATCAAGCATGTCAATCATGTCAATCACAACAAGAGGCAAACATAAGAGACAATAGACACACAGAGTTTCCGTGGGGAAAACCCTAAGGTGAAAAACCCCACAACTTCCTCAGAGATAGATAGAGCAATAATAAAACCAAGGTACAACCAAAGTACAAGAAATAGTCTTCTACTAGCAGCTCCTCCTCCTCCTCAACTAATGCACCACTTTTCGAGTGATGTACAAGTGAATAATGAGATGTCCAAATAGAGATCTCCCAATCTCTATTTATACTTGTCCTGTCCTGCCCAATAAACTAATGGGGCCGACTTGTCTAGCTTAGCCTAATAACTCATGGTTAACTTAATTAGGGCTGACCCCACACATGGTGGTCTAATAACCCATTGGCAAGTTATGACACTTGCGACACTTGTCAATACAAATGACGACACTTCCTTATAGAGGAATAACACATCTCTATAGGAGTATAATATACATGGATGAAATACATAGGTGAAATACATTCCGAAGTTACATATACATCAACACTACCTCTTAACTAGGAAGGTATTTCTCGACACAGATCTGCTAGCACAAGTCTTCTTCTCTGGATCATCATCAGCGAATCATCATCCTCGAATCATCGTCATCATCACGGCTGCTGCTATCTCAATCAATATCTGAATATACTTGTCATAGGAAGTTCTACAGAGCCAATCCTTTTTCATACTGG
The DNA here is from genome assembly GCA_027924585.1 of Larix kaempferi. Taxonomy (NCBI): domain Eukaryota; kingdom Viridiplantae; phylum Streptophyta; class Pinopsida; order Pinales; family Pinaceae; genus Larix; species Larix kaempferi. The sequence continues at coordinate 18,519,881 of BSBM01000023.1, read as the reverse complement.
ATGTAGGCCCACCACCTGCAGGTCTTCATCATCATTGGCCATACTGTGGAATGCTCAGGACTTATTACGTGAGTCAACAAAACCTCGAAAGAGCATCCAAGGACTGATTACGAGCACACAGCTCAACCTATCGGATCTCCCAGGACCTTTTACATGCTACTGCACAACCTATCCATGGCCACAGAATATCACGAAGCACAACCCAAATGCACATCACACAACACTTACATCTACAACATGGGAGAACACATCTACAACCATGCAAGAATGGCATAGCACTTATATTGCAGCCATGGGAGAACATATCTACAACCATGCTCAAATGGCCCAGCACTTATATTGCATCCATGGGAGAACACATCTACAACCATGCTCGAATGGGCCCAGCACTTATATCGCAGCCATGGGAGAACACATCTACAACCATGCTCGAATGGCCTTGGCAATTACATCACGACCATGGGAGAAGACATCTGCCACCATGTCGGAAAATCCCAACAATTACATCACGACCATGGGAGAACACATCTACAACCATGTCCGAAAAGCTCAACAATTACATCATGACCATGGGAGAACACATCTACAACCATATCCGAAAATCTCATGTGCATCTATGTCTTCGGAACTCATCACACATAATCCAACTAATTATGTAATGTATCCACCTGATACATGTCATCACATATGATCATCCTGATCATCATCACTGCATCGTCCTGATGCATGTCATCTGGAGCAACATCCTGAAGCCCGCCATCCATGGTCATCCTGATCATACAATGCATCCATTTGATGCATACCAAGTATCTACCTGATACATATCATCATACATGATCTACTTGATCATACAAACGTATTCACCTGATATATATCAACATACATGATCTACCTAATCATACAAATGTATCCACCTGATACATATACAGATACATGGTCCAAGCATCCAACATGATGCATATACATATACATGATCCAACTGATCATAACAAGCATCCAACATGATGCACACATACATACATATAAATGATCCAATTGATCATATCCAGCATCCAACATGATGCATACATACATACATATAAATGATCCAACTGATCATAACAAGCATCCAACATGATGCATATATAGAGCAGTAACTGGAGCATCATCCTGATGCTCATCATCTAGTGCTTACATCCACAGCCATGTGAAGGATCCTCCTCTCATCATGCTTGGAATGGCTCCAACAAATGTGTCCATCACTTCTTCCTCGAAGTGGTTGATCTGAAGAACACCAAGCCTCTCTCTAAAGTACTCGAACTTCACTCTGGCTAGTGGTTTCGTTAGCACATCTGCAATCTTCTCATCCATCGCAATATACAGGTGCTTCAATGCTCCTCTTTGCACCATATCCCTGATATAGTGATATTTGATCTCAATGTGCTTCGACCTGTCATGGAACACTGGGTTCTTAGACAGCTTCACACAACTCTGGTTGTCACAATAGATACCAGTAGCATCCAACGGAAGATCAAATAACTCAGACAGTAGCTTCCTTGGCCATACTGCCTCACAACTAGCCGAACAAGCTGCAACATACTCTACTTCGGCTGTACTCAATGCTATGCAGGATTGCTTCCTAATAAACTAAGAGATCACACCTGATCCCATACTGAAGCAGCACCCAGATGTGCTCTTCCTATCTGCAGCACTGCCTTCCCAGTCCGAATCAACATAACCCTGCAGGTTAAACTTTTGATTCGCATCATACTTGAGCCCATAATCAATTGTACCCTTCAGGTACCTCAGAATATGCTTTACAGCAACCAAGTGAACACCTCTGGGATTCGTCAGGAACTGGCTCAATGTGTTCACCGCAAAGCAAATATCTGGTCTCGTGTTTTTCAGGTACATCAAGGACCCAATCATCTGATGATACACCGTGACATCAACTGGATCAGATGAAGCATCACGCAAAAGCTTCAGGTTTGATGCCATAGGTGTGGCCATGGCCTTGTAGTCCATCATCCCGAACCTCTTCACGATCTCCACTGCATGCTTCCCTTGTCCAAGGAAGATTCCATCTGTACTCTGCCACACCTCCATGCCTAGAAAATAGTGCATCATCCCCAATTCCTTCATCTCGAACTCGGCTACAAGATTCCTCTTGGTATTGGCAATCAAACTATCATTACCTGTTGCAAACAGATCATCTACATACAATAGTAGTATCACAGGATTGCCTTCCTCAACCTTGTAGTAAAGGTTGGAATCCGCTTTACTCTTGGTAAAGCCGAAACTGGATAGAAAGCTATCTATCCTCCCATACCAAGTCCTAGGAGATTGCTTCAAGTCATACAAGGCTTTATTCAACCTGCACACATATGACTTCCTGTCATGTGTCTCAAAACCAAGTGGCTGCTCCACATACACTTCCTCCTCGACTACACCATTGAAGAAGGATGTCTTGACATCCATCTAGTGTATCTTCCATTTCATCACTGTAGCCAGAGCAAGTATTGATCTGATGGAAGTGTATCTGGCTACAGGAGAAAAATTGTCTTCATAGTCAATTCCTTCTTTCTGGGAGAAGCCACGAGTTACAAATCTCGATTTGTATTTCTCTATGCTGCCATCTACAGCATGCTTGATCTTGTAGATCCATTTGGAAGTCACAAAAGACTTCCCTTCAGGTCTTGGGACAACATCCCAAACATCATTCTTCATTATTTATTGGTAGTCCTCGACTATGGCATCCTTCCATTCTTTCTTTTCCGCTGCCTCTTCATAACTGGAAGGTTCTTTTTTCATGATATCACAGAGTAAAGAAACATAGCTGGTATGTGATCTGGTCCTCTTCTTTGCTCTGTGTTCTCCTTCTGGAATGTCATACCTTTCTGCATCTTGAATGAGATCTCTAGCCCATGCAGGTTTCCTCTTGTGAGAGTCCTTCTCACAAGGTGGATCTACAAGTTCTTGTGGATCTTCAATTTCACGATTAGCATCTGGAATTGCTTCAGTCATGGTAGTATCTTGAAATCTGGTTTTCTTTGGTTCTTCATGATCTTCAACAGGTGTCTTCCTTGATTTTATAAATGCTGAGTTTTCATCAAATGTTACATCCCTGCTGACATCAATCTTCTTGAACCCTGGAAAGTATATTCTGTAAGCCTTCGAGCTTTCACTGTAACCCACAAAGATACCCTTCTTTCCTGAAGGATCTAGCTTAGTCCTCTTTTCCTTTGGGACATGAGTATATACTGGACAACCAAATATTCTGAGATGGATGACTTCAGGTTTCTTACCAGAGAAGACCTCTTCTGGTGTCTTGCTGTCCAATCTCTTGTGTGGTGTTCTGTTCTGCACATATACAGCTGTCCTGGCTGCCTCTGCCCACAGATGCATAGGCAGATCCTGGTCATGCAGCATTTCCCGTGCTGCTTCCATGATTGTTCGATTCTTCCTTTCTGCAACTCCATTTTGTTGTAGATTGTAGGGAGCAATCAACTCCCTCTTAATCCTTGAATCACTGCATAGCTTCTTGAATTCTCATGAAGTGAATTCTCCACCATTGTTGGATCTGAATGTTTTGATCTTCTTATCAGTTTGGTTTTCCATCAAGGCTTTGAATTCCTTGAACTTGTCAGACACTTCATCCTTGTTCTTCAAGAAGTAAACCCAAGTCTTCCTGGAGAAGTCATCAATGAAAGAAACATAGTAAACATACCCACTCAGAGAACTGGAAGACATCGGTCCACATACATCAGAGTGGATAATTTCCAAGATTCCTTTTGCCTTGCTTTTACTACTTGGAAATGCCTTCTTTATGTTCTTTCCTTTTGCACATCCTTTGCAAACACCTTCATGCTTGGTCTTAATTTCAGGAAGACCCTCTACAACTTTGCTTGCAATTGGTAGTTCTCTATAGTGCACATGAGCAAGCCTTTTATGCCAAAGTTCACTTGGCTCCATGGAGTCATGTACCATGGCATGTTTAGGTTGTCCCTTCAGCTTGTACAACCCTCCCTCTTGCTCTCCAATCACTACGGCATCATCTATGGTCTTACCTTTTGGCCACATAAGTACTTGGCCATCTATAAATGCAACCCTCATACCTTTTGCATCTAGTGCAGATATGGAGAGTAGATTCTTCTTGAGCCCAGGTACATATAGAACTTCTTTCATCTTCAAAGACTTCCCAGAGTTTAGATTGTAGGAGCCTTCACCACTTCCTTTGATAGGATATTGGTAGTCATCCCCAAGTTTCACCTTATGGGGTGACTCATGTTCAGATAGGTTTACAAAAGATTCTTTGAATCTAGTCATGTGTTTGGAAGCCCCACTATCAATAGGCTAATCATTACATCCATGAGAGATAGTACCTGTGAGAGCAGAGATTAAAACATATTCATCTTCGCTTGATGAATCATCACTTTCTGATCTAGCCTTCTTCTTGGGAGGTTCATCATCCTCGGAAGCATGAGCATGATATTTTCTTTTGTTTCCCTTCTTATTTTTGTTGAAGTTGTTGTTGTTGTCCTTCTTGTTCTTGGGACAATTTGAGGAAAATTTCCCTTTCTCATTACATGTGAAACATCTTAGATGTTTCCTATTTTTAAAGTGGTGAGAAGGTTTCTTAGAATGAGAATGCTCCCCCTTGAACTTGCTTCCCTTCTTGGTGTGAGCAGTGAGAGCTTGATCTTCATTTTCCATCTTTTCTTCTCAAGCCACAAGCCTAGCTTCTTCTTGAGAGCATTCCTCCCACAGCCTACTGAAGGAGATCAACTTCTTCCTTGCACAGATTCATTGGATAAAGGAGTCCCATGATCTAGGTAGGCCATTTAGTGTGGTCATGACAACTTCACCATTGTCCACAATTTCATCCATAGCTTCAAGCTGTTCCTTGATCTGAGAGACCTTAGAGAAATAGGATTGAATGGTCTCTCCATTCTGAAGCTTTACCCCTTTCAATTGGTTCCACAGGGTCATCTTCTGATTTATGTTCTTCCCTTCAAATAGCTTGGTAAGGGAATCAAACATCTCCTTGAGTTTATTCATAGATGACACATGTGGGATGAGATGGTCCTTGATAGAATCAACAATAATCCTCTTTTCCTTGACCAAGTTCCTTTTGTGAAGAGCCTTAGACTCTTCTCCCTCTAGGACAAGGACCCCTTCACTTATATAAGTGTCCAACTCATTTTCTTCCAGGATTAACCCAATCCTATACTTCCATGCTCGGAAGTTATCATCCCCTTCAAGCTTATCCTCAAGCTTGGTGTGGTGAGACATCTTAAAGAGTTCTTCAAATGGAAATAGAAAATATTTAGGTCTTACCACTTGATTTGTTGAAAACTGGATGTGGTCCCGGATTAGGGTTTGTTAGAGAAACCCTAAAAATTCAAAATGTGAATTTCAAAATTTTGAAAGGATAGAAAGATGCGCCTTGATGAGCTGATCAGCTCGGTATATTCAAAATTTGAGATCTGAAAAGTTTCACCCTTTGGAAATGCCTTTTAGTCTTCCCAGATTCACTAGGGAGGACCCTGAATTAGGGTTTGAGTTTCCCGGAGCTTCACCTAGCCAAAAATCTCGTTCCAAAGCTCTAAAATTCGATTTTTCCAAGGAGCTTCCATCTATGTCTTCAGATTTCAGAAATTCCTATTTTTGTGGAAACCTTAATTTTTAGGGCCAGAACTGAAAGTGCTCATAATTGAATTCTGATTGGACAGATAGATTCTCCTTGATGAGTAGAGTCAATCTACCTTCTTTTCCAAAATCTATGGAGAGAAAACCAATAAATAAGAAACCCTAGTTTCTGCCACTACACAATGTCTTCTTCTCAGAGAAGCTCTGATACCATGTTAATATATGAGCATTAATTCAATATACTCTAGGATCTTTACTGAGAGAATAACATGTACAGCATATCAATCATATCAAGCATGTCAATCATGTCAATCACAACAAGAGGCAAACATAAGAGACAATAGACACACAGAGTTTCCGTGGGGAAAACCCTAAGGTGAAAAACCCCACAACTTACTCAGAGATAGATAGAGCAATAATACAACCAAGGTAAAACCAAAGTACAAGAGATAGTCTTCTACTAGAAGCTCCTCCTCCTCCTCAACTAGTGCGCCACTTTCCGAGTGATGTACAAGTGAATAATGAGATGTCCAAATAGAGATCTCCCGATCTCTATTTATACTTGTCCTGTCCTACCCAATAAACTAATAGGGCTGACTTGTCTAGCTTAGCCTAATAACCCATGGTTAACTTAATCAGGGCCGACCCCACACATGATGGTCTAATAACCCATTGAAAATTTATGACACTTGCAACACTTGTCAATACAAATGACGACACTTCCTTATAGAGGAATAACACATCTCTATAGGAGTATAATATACATGGATGAAATACATAGGTGAAATACATTCCGAAGTTACATATACATCAAGATGCACCATATGGATGTGAAGAGTGCATTTCTTCATGGAGATCTGAAAGAAGAGATTTACATGAATCAGCCAGAAGGATACATACAAGATCCAACATTGGTGTGCATATTGAAGAAATCATTGTATGGATTAAAACAGGCCCCAAGAGCTTGGTACGCAAAGATGGACTCCTCCCTTCTGTCACAAAATTTTGCAAGGTGCAAATCAGATCCAAATGTGTACCTACAACAAATTGAAGGTAATTTTATGATTATAGTTCTTTATGTTGATGATCTTTTGATAACTAGAAGCACTCTTACTTCAATCGACAAGTTAAAAACTGCTTTAAATCTAGCTTTCAACATGAGTGATTTGGGATTGTTGAAGCAATTCCTTGGGCTTGATATTACTCAAAAATTTGATGGGATCACCATATCTCAGCAAAAATATGTTTCAGACCTGCTAAAAAAATTTAATATGTCATATTGTAAGGAAACCCCATTCCCATTCCTCTCAGGAATCAGTCTCGAGGAGGGAAATTCTACACCGCTTGCGGATTCGACACTTTCTCGACGGTTGATTGGATCTATTCTATACTTGACACACTCTAGGCCTGATATTTCTTATTCCATGAGTGTTGTATCAAGGTATATGCATCATCCCCATGAGCTCCATTGGCAGGAAGCCAAAAGAATCTTGCACTATGTGTAGGGTACTAGACATTTTGGCATACACTATGTTGCAGATTCTGAGCTAGATTTGGTTGGATTCACGGATTCCGATTGGGCGGTTGATAGTATTGATCGGAATTCCACTTCTATATATTTTTTCATGATTGGAACTGGGCCTATTTTCTGGTCAAGCAAAAAGCATCCATCCATTGCCTTATCTTCAGCAGAGGTAGAGTATCGAGGAGCAATCAATGCTTGCATTCATGCAGTTTGGTTGCATGGTATTCTAGCAGAGTTTGATATTGGTAGCACCACTTAGACTGTCATATTTTGTGACAATCAAAGTGCTATCAATATCTCGACAGATCCAGTTCAAAGACATAGGACCAAGCACATAGATATCCACATGCACTACATCCGAGAGCTTGTGCATGACAGAACCATTGTTTTGCAATATTGTCCTATCGACGAGCAAATTGCAGACATCTTCACCAAGAGCTTCACTGAGAAGAAGTTCTCTTACCTCCTTTCACTATTGGGGGTGAGTTCCATTATGGTAGAGATAGATTAGATTCTTCTATGTTCAACTTGAGGGGGGGCTTTCTTCCCACTAGGTTTTCCCTCTTTCCTCACTTAGATTTTTTCTAGAATTTCTTTATTATTATTGTATTGGGGTGACCTTTGGTCTTAGTAACCAGGGCCCTATATTTTATTTTATACCTCATAGTATAGCTTGAGGGGGGGTTCTAGGATATCTCATCATCACTTTTTATGTTTGCATGCAGTCATGCATTTGCATGCATCCCAGTCATCAGTGAGGTCTCACCCAACACCTAGTTGTTAATTTTTCGATAATTTCATTCCATTATCATTTAGGATCACTAAGAGAATAACATGTACAACATATCAATCATAGACACAAAGAAAATCACACAAGAGACACGTAGTTTCACCGGGGAAAACGAAGAAGGTGAAAAACCCCGCAACTTCCTCAGAGATAAGATAAGCCACAAACCAAGATCACAAAGATCAAACCCAATAAGATATCTCTAGCAGATGCTCCTCCTCCTCCACTAGTGCACCACTTTCTCTCTTAGCTATGCGAGCTTGAGAAGTGAGTGAGTGTGAATAGAATGAGAGACACAACCTCTCTATTTATACATTGACTTGACCTGCCAATAATTCATCGAGGCCGACTTGCTACTCAAGTCTAATAACCCATCCACATGACCTAATTAGGGCCGACCTCGCAGTGGTGGTCAAATAACCCATCAATACAAATGACCACACTTACAATGTAACTTGCGACACTTACAATTACAAATGATGACACTTCCAATCAGAGGAATAATACATCTCTTTGGGATATACAATAAAGTACAAATGTAATACATAGAAGAATATCTTCCGAAGTTACAAATACATCAACACTCCCTCTTAACTAGGAAGGTATTCTTTTTTCATAGGTCATCAATACATATTGGCGCAAGTCTTCAATTCTGGAGCTAGATCATCATCATTGGATCACAGAACATCATCATCATCACTACTACTATACTCAACATCTTGATCACTGGGCTATCTCTGAATTCTGCTCGTCATAGGAAGTTCTACAGAGCCAGCCTGTTTTCATGCTGGATGTAGGCCCACCACCTGTAGGCCTTCATCATCACTGGCCATACTGTGGATCCCAGGACTAATTACGTGCATCAACAAAACCTCGAAAGAGCATCCCAGGCTGTTACGAGCACATAGCTCTACCTGTCCGGATCTCCCAGGATATTTTACATGTGACCTTCACAAAACCTTTAAAGAGAATCCCAGGATGTTACGAGCACACATCTCTACCTATCAGGATCTCTATAGAGCATCCCAGGCTGTTACGAGCACACAGCTCTACCTGTCTGGATCTCCAAGATCTTTTCTATGTGAACTTTTGCAAAACCTTTAAAGAGCATCCCAGGATGTTACGAGCACACAACTCTACCTGTATGGATCTCTATAGAGCATCCCAGGATGTTACGAGCACACAACTCTACTTGTCCGGATCTCCAGGATCTTTTATATGCGAAACTATAGCAAAACCTCGAAAAAGCATCCCAGGCTGTTACAAGCACACAGCTCTACTTGTCCGGATCTCCCAGGATCTTTTCTATGCTACCTACACAACCTGTCCATGGCTACAAAGTATCAACCTGATACTCATGATCATATTGATCATCATCACAGCATCAACCTGATGCAGATCATCTAGAGCATCATCCTGATGCTCATCATCCATGATCAACCTGATCATACAATGCATCCACTTGATGCATATCATCATGCATGATCCAGCTGATCATACAATGTATCCACCTGATACATATACATATACATAATCCAACTGATCATACAAAGCACCCAACTGATGCATATAGATATACATGATCCAACTGATGATACAAAGCATCCAAATGATGCATATACATATGCATGATCTAACTGATCATACAATGCATCCAAATGATGCATATACATATACATGATCTAACTGATCATACAAAGAATCCAACTGATGCATTTACATATACATGATCCAACTGATAATATCCAAAGCAGTAACTGGAGCATCATCTTGATGCTCATCACACGACGCTTACATCCACAGCCGTGGGAAGGATCCTCCTCTCACCATGCTTGGAATGGATCCTCCAAATGTGTCCCATCACTTCTTCCTTGAAGTATCTTCAATCTGAAGAACACCAAGCCTCTCTCTGAAGTACTCAAACTTCACTCTGGCTAGTGGTTTCATCAACACATCTGCAACCTACTCATCCGTTTCAACATACAGGAGCTTCACTGCTCCTCTATGCACCATATCCCTGATATAGAGATATTTGATCTCAATGTGCTTCGACCTGTCGTGGAACACCGGGTTCTCAGACAGCTTCACACAACTGTGGTTGTCACAAAAGATACCAGTAGCATCCAATGGGAGATCAAATAACTCAGACAGTAGCTTCCTCATCCATACTGCCTCACAACTAGCCGAACAAGCTGCAACATACTTTGCTTTGGTTGTACTCAGTGCTACGCAGGACTACTTCCTGCTAAATTCAGGGCTTTCCCATGATCTCAGCCCATTAGTTAGAATCATATAAATAATGTATGAATGTGCAGATGTAAAACAAATCAATTATGATGCACAGCGGAATTAAAACATCCACATACATTACTCATGCATACAGCATATCAACAGTTATTGAATTAATATAGTGCAGAAGTAAATATAGAGGCATAAGAACACTTATCTTCATTTTTCAACTGCCCAAGCAACTAGCTATGTCGCTGCAACGTTCCACCCAGCCATAGGCTCTTCGACAGCTTATACTGAGTCCGTCCTAAGGCCACCCCCGAGCTGGGCATGATTCCTTCAAGGAAAATGGGACATTCACTCTCTCACAACCAATTAATCATCCCATATGAGCCAAGCCAGTCCATAGCTGGGTTTATCAGGCTACAATTGAACCCTAGATTATCGCACTCAAGCTCAAGCCCAAGCCATGGATACCCATACCCATACCCAACATACTCTGCTCTCACACAGTAAGCACAAACAGGGGGCAGGGATACACATTTTAGATAGTGGGATTCTACAAATAAGATGGCCATGGGTTTTCCCAAAAACGTTCCCAACCAAAAACAACGGATTGTGGGATGGGCAACAACCACAGGGGGAAAAAGGATTTCCTCCCCAAATATCTCAGCCTTCAACAGCCCAATACGGTCTCTATTGAACCCCCATTCGATTTCCCCTCTTCCCCACTGGTATACAACACAGAAAAACGCCCTTCTCTACTGGGGAAATGAAGAAAACACTGCCACATGCCTGGAAGACGCCCAGGTACCTCTAAACTCGTGAGGGAGGAAGAATGATCATGGATAAATGGCTTGGGGGAGAAATTCATGGCTCTTTTCTTGCCCAAGGAGACAAACACGATTTTCTATGAAGGGTGGCTTGCCCATACCCGAATTTGGACAGCCATACCTCCCCATTCCCAAGGCATTAACTACCCCAACCAACTCTCGGGAGAAATCAGTGGTTGGGTACAAAAGTCAACATGGGTAGTTGAGGGTTTGATGGGTTCTCTCATTGACACTTGGCTTGACCTGATTGGCTCAAGGGTTTGAATGTTTTCCCTCCCAATTCCTTGTGAAATCATGCCCCCATCTCTTTGTTGCATTGCATAGCTAGTTGTGGGTATTTTTATTAAAATGCATATTACATGATATTTGAATTTCCAATGTGCATTGCTAGCACGCAAACCATATGCATCACTAAATCGATGGCGGGGCCTTGGCCTTGAGATCCTCACCATGATTTCATAACAATATTACATCATTTATAATGTTAATGCCATGGGGTCAAACTGGGGACATTACAGATACCATACTGAAGCAACATCCATAAGTGCTCTTCCTATCTACAGCACTGCCTGTCTAATCTGAATCAACATAACCCTGCAGGTTAAGCTTTTGATTCGCATCATACTTGAGCCCATAATCAATTGTACCCTTCAGGTACCTCAGAATATGCTTTACAACAACTAGGTGAACACCTCTAGGATCCGTTAGGAACTGGATCAATTTTTTCACCGCAAAGCAAATATCTAGTCCTGTGTTCGTCAGGTACATCAAGGACCCAATCATCTGACGATACACAGTAACATAAACTGGATCAAATGAAGCATCACACAAAAGATTCAGATTCAATTCCATAGGTTTGGCCATGGCCTTGCAGTCCATCATCCCGAATCTCTTCAGGATCTCTACTGCAAACTTCCCTTATCCAAGGAAGATTCCATCTTCTCTCTGCCACACCTCCATGCCTAGAAAATAGTGCATCATCCCCAAGTCCTTCATCTCAAACTCGTCAGTAAGCTTCCTCTTTGTGTCGGCAATCAATCTATCCTCACCTGTAACAAACAAGTCATCCACATACAAAAGTAGTATCACTGGATTTCCTTCTTCAACCTTGTAATAAAGGTTGGAATCTGCTTTACTCTTGGTAAAGCCCAAACTGGATAGAAAGCTGTCTATCCTACCATACCAATTCCTAGGAGCTTTCTTCAAGCCATACAAGGATTTCTTCAACTTGCACACATATGACTCTTTGTCATGTGTCTCAAAACCAAGTGGTTGCTCCACATACACTTCCTCTTCGACTACACCATTCAAGAAAGCTATCTTGACATCCATCTGGTGTATCTTCCATTTCATCACTGTAGCCAGAGCAAGTATTGTTCTGATGGAAGTGTATCTGGCCACAGGAGCAAAAGTCTCTTCATATTCTATTCCCTCTTTCTGGGAGAAGCCACGAGCGACAAATCTCGCCTTGTATTTCTCTATGCTACCATCTGCAACATGCTTGATCTTATAGATCCACTTGGAGGTCACAACAGACTTCTCTTCAGGTCTTGGGACTACATCCCAAACATCATTCTTCATGATCGATTGGTACTCTTCGACCATGGGATCCTTCCATTCTTTCTTTTCCTCTGCTTCATCATAACTGGAAGGTTCTTTGTTCATAATGTCATAGAGTAAGGCAACATAACTGGTATGTGATCTAGTCCTCTTCCTTTCTCTATGTTCTTCTTCTAGAATGCCATACCTTTCTGCATCTTGAATGAGCTCTCTAGCCCATGCATGTTTCCTCTTGTGAGATTTCTTCTCACGGGGTGGATCTATAGGTTCTTGTGGATCTTCAATTTCATGATCTTCTTCTGGAATTGATTTATTCATTGTGGTGTCTTGAAATCTGGCTACCTTTGGTTCTTCATGATCTTCAACAGGTGTCTTCCTTGATTTGGTGTAAGCTGAGTCTTCATCAAATGTTACATCCCTGCTGACATCAATCTTCTTGAACCCTGGAAAGTATATTCTATAAGCCTTCAATCTTTCACTGTAACCCACAAAGATTCCCTTCTTTCTTGAAGGATCTAGATTTGTCCTCTTTTCCTTTGGAATGTGTGTACATACAGGACAACCAAATATCCTGAGAGGGATAACTTCAGGTTTCTTACCAGAGAAGACTTCTTCCGGTGTCTTGTTGTCAAGTATCTTGTGAGGTGTTTTGTTCTACACATATACCACTGTCCTAGCTACTTCTTCCCATAGATGCATAGGAAGATCTTGATCATCCAACATCTCCCATGCTGCTTCCATGATAGTTCTATTCTTCCTCTCTGCAACTCCATTTTGTTGTGGATTGTAGGGAGCAGTCAACTCCCTCTTAATCCCTGAACCACTGCATAACTTCTTGAAATCACCTGACGTAAATTCTCCACCATTGTCGGATCTGAAGTTCTTGATCTTCTTATCTGTTTGATTTTCTATCAACGCTTTGAATTCTTTGAACTTATCAAACACTTCATATTTGTTCTTCAAGAAATAAACCCAAGTCTTCCTAGTGAAATCATCAATGAAAGAAACATAGTATACATACCCACTTAGAGAACTGGATGACATCGGACCACATACATCGGAGTGGATAATCTCCAAGATTCCTTTTGCTTTAATTTCACTGCTTGGAAATGCTTTCTTTGTGTTCTTTCCTTTTGCACATCCTTTGCAAACACCTTCATGCTTTGAATGGATTTCAGGAAGACCTTCCACAGCTTTGCTTGCGATTGGTAGTGCCCTATAGTGCACATGTGCAAACCTCCTATGCCAAAGTTCACTTGGCTCCATGGATTCATGTACCATGGCATGTTCAGGTTGTCCCTTCAATTTGTATAATCCTCCCTCTTGCTTTCCAATCACTACTGCATCATCTATGGTATTACCCTTTGGCCACATGAGTACTTGGCCATCGACAAATGCAACTCTAATTCCTTTTGCATCCAAATATTATATGGATAGGAGATTCTTCTTGAGCCCAGGTACATATAAAACATCTTTCATCTTCAAAGACTTCCCAGAGTCTAGTTTATAGGAGGCTTCACCACTTCCTTTGATAGGATATTGACAGTCATCCCCAAGTTTCACTTTATGAGGTGACTCATGTTCAGATAGATGTACAAAGGATTCTTTAAACCTAGTCATGTGTTTGGAAGCCCCACTATCAATAAGCCAATCATCACATCCATGAGAGATAGTACTTGTGAGAGAAGAGATTATAACATATCCATCTTCACTTGATGAGTCATCACTTTCTACTCTAGTATTTGTGATGAACCTGAAATAATTAATTAATGCAAATACATGAGATATCAGAAATAATAGAACTTAGAATAACTTTTATATTGATCACGGGCCACTTCGAGGGGGCTACCTCCTTTGAGCAAGCTCAATACAATTAATTTCACGGTGCCTTCAATGACCTCAACACACACTTATATACTAAGTCTATGCCCAATACTATGGGTAAAAAACCATGGGACATATAATACTATGGGACGACTTACAAAGCATATGCATCCAATACTATGGGTCAATACTATGGGCTAATATAAACTATGAATCAACAAATACTACGGGACGACTTACAAAGCATATGCGTTTAACACCAATATACTAACATAGTAAAGAGAAGGGTTGACACGGGTTCCTAACATCCCCTCTCCCTTAGAAAAAGCTTTGTCCTCAAAGCTTTGGTTGGAGAAATTGTTGCAGAATCTGAAGGAGTGGTTCCCCAGTAGCATCTGCGGGTTGCATTGTGGGCCACTGACGCCTTTGGAGTGTTAGAGAGGATTGCTTGGAAGGCTGTAGACGAAGAAGAACCCTATCAACTGCGTGGAAAATGCACTCAGAACGGTGTTGATCGGCTTGTTGTTTCAGGCGAATTCTGGCCATGTGAAGATTGTTTTGCATAATGAGAAGAATCTGATCGCGGTTGCGAAGAACTGAGTCAATTTCCTGAACTGGGGAGCTGCTAAGGGTGTATGGAAGAAGAACTGGTGGTGTTTGTCCATAGACTACTTCATATGGTGTCCTTTGAGATGTGGTATTGTACCACCAGAGCGCTGCTAGGAAATCCATAGAAATAGTTGGCCAAAGCTGTGTAGGGATGGGCAAGGGTTTGAGCAATCCCTAAAAGAGTGTCGTTTCACCCTTGTTGACCTGGAAAGTATCACAGTCAGCCACCAGCTGTTGAATTGTCATTTTTAGTCCCTACCAAAAGAAGTTACATTGTTCCCGGTCATACATTTGGAAGAACCCAGAGTGCTCATCTGAAGCATGGAGTTCATAGAAGAGATAGCCCTGTTGAACATATTGCAACCAATTTGCAACAAGCAGAGAAAGAGCTGTAAGAGAAACTGGGTCATCAATTGTGCGAGAAGGAGCATCTGCCACTATATTGTCCTTACCCTTCTTGTAAGTGATCGCATAGGGATAACCCATGAGTTGGATAACCCATTTCAGGTGTGTTGGGTAGGAGACCCATTGTTCCAGAAAATTTTCCAGACTCTAAAGATCAGTCTTGATGCAGAAATAATTCCCTAATAGGTATGGCTGCCACTTCTATACTTCATGGAAAATAGCCATCAGTTCCTGCTAAGAGGTAGATGTGACTAAATTCTTACCGGAAAGGTCTCTTGAAGGCGACAAGCTCATTGGTTCAGCAAAGACACCTGCATATCTATCCGAGGAAGTAGTGGAGACCATGGATGGGTGCATTTGAATGGAATGGAGCTGAGCGATGACACCATGTGAATTCTTCTTAAGGATTTTTTCCAGGCGATGTGAATTGATGATGCGGAGAGACCCTGGTTGTAAGCCCATTAATTTGTGTTGTGCCCCATTGACTGTGAAATGCATCCAAAGTTCCACAAAATCCCATAAGATGGGGCCAAATGTGCGTAACCATTGAACACCCAAAACCACATCACATCCGCCTAAGGACAAGGAAAACATATCAGAGCGTAGATTATAATCTTCCATAGAGATATGCACATTGTGACACTTCCCCTTGCAAGGTAAGGTGCCCCCATTGGCAACCATGACTTCAAAGTTGGAGCAAGGATGGACAAAACAATCAGCCTGTTTGGCAATCCGAGGGTCAATGAAGTTATGAGTGCTACCAGAATCAATGAGTATGGTAAGAGGGAGCTTCTTGAAGTATCCCCTGACTTGCATTGTTTGTGGGGTGGTGACACCGGTTACAGCATGGAGAGAGATCTCGGGTGGGTCATCCTGAGATGGGGTGTCAACAGGTGGGTGTTGAACGTCGACCTGATCATCTACTGTATCTGGAGCTTCTTCATCAAGTTCTAAGGCAGGCGGAGAATCCACATCCAAGAGATAGAGCTTTTGTTGAACACATCTATGTCCCCGAGTGAATTTCTCATCACAATTATAACAAAGCCCTTTTTCTCAGCGTGCCTACATCTCTGTTTCAAACAAATGCTTGATAGGAGTTGGTTGAGGAGCAGGCGTGATGGGAGGTCGTTGGGAACCCATATTTCTGAAGGGAACAAAGGTGGGTTTGGAGCATTGTTGAGTTGCGATCTTGTCCTCTTCCAACTTTGCCAACCCTAGGACTTCCATCATTGTGTTGAGATAGAACATTTTGACCTCTGAGCGGATTTCATCCTTGAGACCACTAATAAAACAACTCCTGTAGAATTCATCAGACAATCCTTCTGTGTGATTGGCCAGTTTCTCAAATTCTGTCTGATACTCTCTCACTGTGCCAATTTGGTGAAGTTTAGTGAGTGCTCCTATGAAGTCATCAAAAGCACTAGGACCAAATCATGGCAAAAGGAGTTGGCAAAAATCTGTCCAGTTTGGTTCGGGATGAGCTTTGATGTACCAACGGTACCATTGAAGTGCTTCTTGTTCCAAATGAAAGGATGCAAGTGGAACTTTCTGGACATCAAAAGTATTATGCAGACTGAAATATTGTTCTGCTCGGTATATCCATCCAGTCGGATCAGTACCATTGAAGCGAGGAAAATCAAGCTTCGGCCCACGAAAATTGCTGGAAGAAGAGAACCCAGTGGCTGCAAAAGATTCTGGCTGTCGGTTATTGTTCATGGCTGAATACTGAAGATGGAGGCTGAGAAATTTTTCATCCAGATCTTGGAGTTTGGTTTGGATGGCTGCAAGTGCCTCCTCCATGGTGTTTTCACCTGCGCGGGTGACAACCATAACCAGGAGTTTTTTTTTTTTAGTTGACTGGGTAGAAAAAACAAAAACAGAAACTGCTTCAGTAAAGGAAAATCTGGATTTGGGAAAAAATCTAAAGGGTAATTGGGGTTTGACTAGGTTTTGGACACTGTCGAAGAGACAAGGAAGCAAAAAATGAGGATTTCAGAAGCGGGGTGAAAGGATGGGAAAATTTGGCAGAGGGGGACAAAGAAGTAGAATTCGGAAAGGAACTCTATGGTAAAATTTGAAGGTGATTGGGTGAAATCTGAGGAAGTTATGGCAAACCCTAAAAATAGACAAATGTGGGATTTCGGGCTTTGGGAAGGGGAATTGGGGATAGGGTCGTCAGGAATGAAATATGCAAAATGGGATGATAAATATGCAATGGCCCAGAAGTGAGCAGAAATAGAGGGATCTGAAACGGCGTCGAATGGATTGAAAACGGCTGGATCTAGAGCGGCTTTCAGAATGGATCTGAATGGCTGGATCTGAAATGGCGCAGCAGTGATCAACAACAGTTCAGCTGAAAATAGATATGGACCCCAGGTATGTGTAGCTTCCTAAGAGTTCAGGGGTTTCACTCGGCCACCAATTTTGTCTGACGGCTTGTGTATTGGGGCAGTACCCCTCAGTCCACGGCTCAGGTAAAACTGATAACCACTTTGCCACAAACGAAAGCTCTTGGTTTACCTCACGGGTGGGAACTAGTCAATTAGGTAGGGGTCATTTCCCTTTTCGCTGGTAGGTCCTCTCAATGGGCCAGCTACTTCGAGGTTCCTGTGGTACTCCTCACAATGAGTTTTAGGGCTTATGCCCAAATACTTCCCACAGTTAAGCGGATAGGGATTATTCCCAAATCCGAACCTGCAACAGATGCGAAAAAAAATTTGGCAGAAATTTCACCCAGCGAGCCCAAGAAAGTGCTCTGATACCAGATGTGATGAACCTGCAATAATTAATTAATGCAAATACACGAGATATCAGAAATAATAGAACTTAGAATCACTTTTATATTGATCACGGGCCACTTCGATGGGGCAACCTCCTTTGAGCAAGCTCAATACAATTAACTTCACGGTGCCTTCAATGACCTCAACACATACTTATATACTAAGTCTATGCCCAATAGTATGGGTCAAAACCATGGGACATATAATACTATGGGATGACTTACAAAGCATATGCGTCCAATACTATGGGTCAATACTATGGGCTAATATAAACTATGAATCAACAAATACTACGGGATGACTTACAAAGCATATGCGTCCAACAACAATATACTAACATAGTAAAGAGAAGGGTTGACATGGGTTCCTAACAGTATTCTTCTTGGGAGGTTCATCATCCTCAGCAGAATGAGCATGATATCTCTTCTTGCTTCCCTTCTTCTTGTTGTTGAAGTTGTTGTTGTTCCTTTTGTTCTTAGGAAATTCTGAGGCATAATGTCCTTTCTCATCACAAGAGTAACATCGAACTTGGAAGAGATATTTCTTCTTATGATGGAAATGAGAATGACTCTTATTATGAGATTTCTCCCTCTTGAACTTGCTCCCTTGGTGTGAGCTGTGAGAGATTGATCTTCATTTTCCATATTTTCTTCTCGGGCCACAAGCCTTGCTTCTTCTTGTGAACATTCCTCCAATAGTCTACTGAAGGAGACCAATTTCCTTATTGCACAGATTTTTTGGATGAAGGAGTCCCGTGACCTAGGTAGGCCATTCAATGTGGTCATTACAATTTCACCATTCTCCACTACTTCATCCACAGCTTTAAATTGTTCCTTGATTTGAGAGACCTTAGAAAAGTAGGATTGAATGGTCTCTCTATTTTGAAGTTTTACCCCTTTCAATTGGTTCTGCAGAGTCATCTTCTGATTTATGTTTTTACCTTCAAACAACTTGGTCAAAGAGTCAAACATCTCCTTAGGTGTCTTTAGGGAAAACACATGGGGTGTGAGATGGTCCTTTATAGAATCAACAATGATTCTCTTAGCCTTAACCAAGTCCTTCTTATGTAAGGCCTTAGCCTCATCTCCCTCTGGAACTAGAACCTCTTCTTTTATGTAGGTGTCCAAATCATTTTCTTCTAGGATTAACCCAATCCTATACTTCCATGCTCGGAAGTTATCAGCTCCATCAAGATTATCCTCAAGCTTGGTGTGGTGAGACATCTTAAAGAGTACTTCAAATGGAAATAGAAAGTTTTAGGTCTTACCACTTGATTTGCTGAAAACTGGATCTGGAGCTGGATTAGGGTTTGTCAGAGAAACCCTAAAAATTCAAAATTTGAATTTCAAACTTCTGAAAGGATAGAAACATGCGCCTTGTTAGGATATTTAGACACTTAGGAGTTAGTTAAGATCCACTTGTGTAATATATCCGTTAGGGATAGTGTGTTTCTTTAGTATGCATTAGTATGCATTTGTAAATACTTAATCCGACGGTCACGATATGTTTCCGACATAGAGTGATCCGACGGCTCAACTTCTCTTAGATCAAACCTAACCTTGATCCGTGGCTTGACACCCGATTGGTCCATGATCTCTATTTAAAGAGCATGGAGGGTCATTGTTTAGTTGATCGATTATGAGAAGCTCATTTGTAACTTTCTTTCTTTGCATAATAAATTGTCCCGTAGAAGCTATTTGGCCGGGGCCGTGGAATGTTTCCCTCAAGAGGGTTTAAACCACGTCAAAACATCGGTGTGTTGATCTGTGATCTGTTTGTGTGAAGTGGTTTCTCTTGGTGTTCGGTCCTTTGGTAGTACCCTGTGTACCCGAACATGGTATCAGAGCTTTTATGAAGTGCCGCTTCCGGTTATGATCTAGATCTTGAACTGTTGTTGCCGAAACTCGAAAGGGTTTCTAGTTTTGGTATTTTTGTGCATTTTTGGGCTATGGGAGGTGTTCCATTGCGTCCGGAGCGTCGTTTCCATTGGGAAATAGTTTTCGTTTGATCGAAAACGGTTCCCGGTTGCTCCAGAAATGCGTATTTCATCAGATCTGGAGGAAAAAAAGGCAAGCACGCAAACCAAGCAAGAAGAGTAAAAAAAAAAAAAAAAAAAAGCCTCCTTCCTCATTCCCATATTTTACATACCTTTTAATCTAGCTCACTTGGTTGAAAGTTGCTTTATTCCTTAATAGGTCTTGAGTTCAAGTCTTAGGAAGTTACTTTTAAAAGAAAAAGTGCATGCAATTTCTATTTTCAAGTTACTTTATTGTAAAAAGTGCATCTCACTTAAATAATAAAAATAAAAATACAAGTGAGTCACTTAAGTTTTTTTTATTTTTGCACTATTTAAAAGTAATATCATTGTAAAAGTGAAATCACTTATTTTACAAAAGTGGTTCACTTAAAGCAACTTTCTTGTAAAGTGATTGTCAAAAGGTTCATCTTGGGAAGAAGGGGATTCTTTTTTTTTGCTGGACATTCTCTAGCTGTCACGTCACTATTGGGGACATCTTCAACAGTTTCTTTGTTCAAGCATAACTTCATCATACAGAGTCAGTTTTCAGTGCCGTTTTTTTTAAAACCGCCTATTTTTTCGAGCTCTTCACATCCAGACTATTGGTTTCTGCTTTTACAGCCATTAATTTATAAATATGGCCGCCCCTTGTGATATTCTACTTAACAGTTCTAACTATTTCTCATGGAAATCTCGTATGGAGGATGTTCTACGAAGTAGGGGACTTTTCAGAATTACCACAGGGAAAGAAAAAGAACCCACTGATGATGATAATAAAATAAAATGGGCAAATAGATGTGATGAAGCTCGTGGATTGATTGGGATGTCAATCTCTACTGATTTGCGATTCCACATATCTGGAATTGATGAACCTAATGCTGCTTGGGACAAGTTGGAATCTGTGTTTGGTAAACACAATGAAATTCGTGGTCACCAACTCGAAAATGAGTTGATTTCTTTAAATCCAAGTGACTTTTCATGCATTCAAGATTATTTATCTAAGTACAAAACTCTTAAACTCTTATGTGCAGAATGTAAGATTGAGAGGGAAGACAAACAATGCATTTATCATATTCTTTCCAAACTTGGACCTACATATTCTGTTTTTGTATCTACATTTTACTCCATCAAAGCATCCTTGAATGCAACTAGCTATCAAGAGCCTAGTCTTGAATCCTTTTGTGATTCCTTGATTAGAGAACAAGATAAACTCATTCACCTTGGAATAATCAACAATGCAGATACATCTGGGAAAGCCTTATTGTCCCAACAGAAAGAAAAGTCCAAGCCTCCCAAGAAACAAAATTTTCACAATAATAAGTCAAACAAGGGTCCCAAACCCTCTCAGTCAGCTCCTTCTTTAAAAAATGACAAAGGATCCAAGCCAAAAGGCAAGAAGACTGAGCGTCATTGCAACTATTGCGGGAAAGATAATTATGATGAATATAAGTGTTTCAAGAAGATGGCAGCCTTGGAAGCAGTAATGAAGAAGCACCACATCAGCCTAGATTCACCTTCAGAATCTGCCTCTCATGGACATGCACTTTGTGCTTCTGGTTATTCTTATAATGCATCTTCTTCTTCTACTTCAAATGAATGGCTCATTGATTCTGGAGCATCTTATCATATGGCTAAGGATCAAGCCATCCATCTTTTCTACTATGCATGAATGTAACACCAAACAAATATTTGTTGGTGATGATAGATCTCTAAGTGTTGTAGGAGCTGGAACAGTTCCAGTAGATAATGGTCATTTTAGTGATGTACTATGTGTTCCAAGAATTTCCTGCAATTTGTATCAGTCTATCAGATCACTCATTCTGGTGAAGGTAAAACTGTGACCTTTACACCTCACCAAGTTGTAATCAAGGATTTCAAAGATCCTCAACAGGTCCTAGCTACCGGAATTGTTGATGATATTACCAGGTTGTACAAGTTTAACAACTTTGGGTCATCACCTTTCCCTTCATTTTTTGTTGCTCATAGTGATAACTTGAGCAAACTTTGGCATGAACGATTTGGTCACTTAAATTATTGCTCATTGCAACAACTATGTAAAGAAAATATGGTGACAGGTCTTCCGATGGTATCTTGCAGGGATGGTGTTTGCTCCGGTTGTGTACTCGGAAAACATCATCGGGACAGTTTTGACAAACGTGCCTCTTGGCACGCCTCGATTCCCTTGGAGCTTGTGCATAGTGACTTGTGTGGTCCTCTTCCATCTGCTTCATTTTCTGGTTTCAAATATTTCTTAACTTTCATTGATGATTACACTAGACGCACTTGGGTTTATTTCCTAAAACTTAAGAGCGAAGTATTTAACATGTTCTTGGCCTACAAGGCCCTTGTTGAAAAACAATCTGGTCATCAAATTATTAAGTTAAGATCTGACAATGGAGGAGAATATGTTAACAAACAGTTCACTACTTTCTGCACTGAACAAGGCATCCAACAACAACACACTGTTCCATATACACCACAACAAAATGGTGTAGCTGAGCGGAAGAACCGCACTTTAAAAGAAATGGCTAATTGTATGATCCAATCTAAGGGACTAAGTCTTCAATTTTGGGCTGAAGCCATAAATTGTGCAAATTACATAGTTAATCGCACCCCCACAAAAGCATTACAAGGTATAACACCGGAAGAAGCATGGAGTAAAATTAAACCTGATGTAAGTCACTTTCGTGTGTTTGGTAGTGAAGCATGGGCTCACATTCCGGATGAAAAACGGAAAGCATTGCAGCCTAAAAGTGAAAAGTGCATATTTGTTGGATATTCTGAAGATGTAAAAGGTTATAGACTTCTTCAACCACATTCTCATGCTATAATCATTAGAAGAGATGTTAAATTTGATGAAAATCTCTTGGCCTGCGAGCCTAACTCGACGATTGTGCCATCTTTGGCCTGCGAGCCTGATTCGGCGTTTGTGCCTCCTTCTTCTTCTTCCAACTTCCTTGACAGGTTTCCAACTCCAGTTTCTGATGATGACAGTGAGGATGAAAATCCACCTCCGCCTGCTCATGTTCCTCCAGTTGCACCGGCACAAGTGCTTCCTCGATGGGTCCGTTCAACATGTGAAGCAGCTGGTGATCTTGCCGGTGATCCTAGAGATCAACGTCGAACACGTTCTCAGTTTTAGCGAGCCTCTTCTCTTTTGGCTCAAGTTTCCGAGAATCATGATCCAGAAAATTTTGCAGAAGCTTCAGGGAATCTAGATTGGGATGCAGCCATGGATGAAGAATATCGTTCCTTAATGGCGAACGATACTTGGGATCTTGTACCTCTTCCAAAAGGAAGAAAACTTGTCAGATGTAAATGGGTCTACAGAACTAAGTATGCATCAGATGGAAGTGTTGAAAGACTTAAGGAAATGTTAGTTGCCAAAGGTTTTTCCCAAGTTGAAGGGATTGACTACAATGAAACCTTTGCTCCTGTCGCAAAAATGAACTCCATCCGCCTTGTTCTTTCCCTTGCAACCTTACACAACTGGGAAGTCCATCAAATGGATGTCAAGTCTGCCTTCTTACATGGTGATTTACAGGAGGAAATTTACATGGAACAACCTCCTGGATATGTTCAGAATAACTCTAGCCTTGTCTGCCACCTTAAGAAATCCTTATATGGCCTTAAGCAAGCTCCTAGAGCTTGGTATGCCAAAATGGATAACTTTCTCCTTGACACTGATTTTTCTAGATGCCATTCTGACCCCAATGTCTATACCAAGAAAGTAGGAAACCATCTCATCATACTTGTTCTATATGTTGATGACCTTATTCTTACTGGTAGTGACCCTAAGCTTATAACCCATGTGAAATCCAGTCTTAAACAAAATTTTGAAATGTCAGACTTAGGACATTTGCATTATTTTCTTGGTCTCCAAGTCCTGCAAACCAAAGAAGGAATCTTTCTTTCTCATTCTAAGTATGCTTGTGACCTTCTTCGTCGCTTTCACATGGAAGATTGTACACCAGCCCCTTCTCCCTTCCAGTCTGGAGTCAAACTTTCTGCCACTTGTACTTCACCTGAAGTCGATGCCACCTTGTATCGTCAGCTTGTTGGTAGTCTCTTATACTTGACTCATTCTCGTCCTGACCTTTCCTTTGCCGTTGGTCGAGTTGCCCGTTATATGCAGACACCTCATGAAAGTCACTGGAAAGCAGCTAAAAGAATACTTCGATATATTCGAGGTACAGTTCAGTTTGGGATTCATTATAGTACAAGGGGGAAACCTTTGTTGGTTGGTTTCACTGATTCAGATTGGGCCGGCGATCCTGATGATCGAAAGTCTACTGCAGGTTATGTTTTCAGTCTGGGATCTGGACCTATTACTTGGGCTTGTAAGAAACAACAAGCTCTTGCTCTTTCTTCAGCAGAGGCAGAATATCGAGCAGCAGTTAATGCCAGTCAGGAAGCTTTATGGCTTCGACAGATCCTTTCAGAGTTTGGATTCGAGCAGCAGCAGCCTACTCCACTTTGGTGCGACAATCAAAGTGCCATCAAGCTTGCCAAAGATCCAGTTCTACATCAACGCAGCAAACACATTGAGCTACATATGCACTTCACCAGAAATCTTGTTCATGATCGGGTTCTTGAAGTGCTTTTTTGCCCTACAGATGATCAAGTTGCAGACATCTTCACCAAGTCTCTTACAGAAGCGAAGTTTTCTAAACTTTGATCTATGTTAGGAGTTCAGGAACTTGTCATTAAGGGGGGATAGGCTCTAATGCCCCCTTCCTTCTCCTAATAGTGTCACTTTTGTAAATCCTTCAATCCTATCCCAAGTTGTTCTTAAGGGGGGTTGTTAGGATATTTAGACACTTAGGAGTTAGTTAAGATCAACTTGTGTAATATATCCGTTAGGGATAGTGTGTTTCTTTAGTATGCATTAGTATGCATTTGTAAATACTTAATCCGACGGTCACGATATGTTTCCGACATAGAGTGATCCGACGGCTCAACTTCTCTTAGATCAAACCTAACCTTGATCCGTGGCTTAACACCCGATTGGTCCATGATCTCTATTTAAAGAGCATGGAGGGTCATTGTTTAGTTGATCGATTATGAGAAGCTCATTTGTAACTTTCTTTCTTTGCATAATAAATTGTCCCGTAGAAGCTATTTGGCCGGGGCCGTGAAGTGTTTCCCTCAAGAGGGTTTAAACCACGTCAAAACATCGGTGTGTTGATCTGTGATCTGTTTGTGTGAAGTGGTTGCTCTTGGTGTTCGGTCCTTTGGTAGTAACCTGTGTACCCGAACACGCCTTGCTGAGCTGGTCAAGCTGGTATACTCAGAATTTGAAATCTGCAAATTTTCACCCCTCAAAATTGATTTTGAGATTTCTGGATTCACTAGACAGGACCCCAAACTAGGGTTTGATTTTCCCAGAGCTTCACCCAACCAAAAGGTTCGATCCAAATCTCTAAACTTCTATTTTCCAGAGGAGCTTCCAGCCATGGTCTTGGATTTCAGAAATTCCAAGTTTTGCAGAAACCCTAATTTTTAGGTCAAAAACTGAAAATACTCATAATTGAATTCTAACTCAACAGAAAGATGCACCCTTGCTAGGAGAGTCAATCTAGACTCATGCCTTTGATGATCTATGGAGAAAAACCCAAATATTAAGAATCCCTAGCTTCCGCAGCTGCACAGTGCCTTCTTCTTAGGTCAGCTCTGATACCATGTTAATTTTTCAATAATTTCATTCCATTTCATTCAGGATCACTAAGAGAATAACAGTATAGCATATCAATCATAGACAAAAAGGCAATCACACAAGAGACACAGAGTTTCACCGGGGAAAACCAAGAAGGTGAAAAACCCCGCAACTTCCTCAGAGATAAGATAAGCCACAAACCAAGATCACAAAGATCAAACCCAATAAGATGTCTCTAGCAGATGCTCCTCCTCCTCCACTAGTGCGCCACTTTCTCTCTTAGCTATGCGAGCTTGAGAAGTGAGTGAGTGTGAATACAATGAGAGACACAACCTCTCTATTTATACACTGACTTGACTTGGCAATAATTCACTAGAGCCGACTTGCTACTCAAGTCTAATAACCCATCCACATGACCTAATTAGGGTCGACCCCACACTGGTGGTATAATAACCCATCAATACAAATGACGACACTTATAATGTAACTTGTGACACTTACAATTCCAAATGACGACACTTCCAATCAAAGGAATAATACATCTTTGTGGGATATACAATAAAGTACAAATGTAATACATAGAAGAATATCTTCTGAAGTTACAAATACATCAACACTAGTCCCCAGTTTGCTAGCCCTGGGAGCTTCTTTCCATTCATTTTTGGCCCTCCTAGTCAGTGATACGTCCTCCTTTCACCTACCACATGTGAAAGGCGCCCTTCTTCACCTACCACCAGTGACACACTCAGTTAGTTGAGTAATTTGTGGATCTTTCCTTGATTTAAGGCTAGATTGACTTGTTAACTACCTGAAACCATCTGTTGGACCCCCAGTGAGACTATATTTCCTATTTTGACTCCAGTCAGCTCCCCATGCACCCTCCACTGAGCCTCCTTCACTACATTAGTGCTCCATGCGCCAGTTACACTACCTACATTCAGTTAGACTTTGTTTGACACCTGGTTGACCATCACTTGTGCATTGATGATTCCACTGATCTGATGATGAGGAATCCTAGTTGAGCCAAGCTATTCCATGCAGTCTATTCGAATGACCTCCTTGGTTAATTCGAATTATTCATTCATTGTGACTGCACATTGTATTGTATTCTACTTTTGAGTTCAATAGAGAACTGCTGCAATTCTCTTGCACAGTTTACACATATTATTCTTTATGCATCTGTTGTAATTGATTTTCTTGTTCAATTAGATCTGTTGTGCTTCAATTTCACACAACTTCCTCTTCAATATCTCTCATTCTCTCTTACACAATCACTGATATCTTTACAATTCTACAATACATTACACAGTCGTATTACAATGTCTTCCTTTTAAAGGGAAATTACCATGGGACCGTTGATCCAGGTGGATATTGGTGGCCACCCACCTTTCCAACTGGCTCAAAACAGTTTTATGGCAATTTTGGTATTGTACTATTTTTTAGCAGTTTTTCGGGTCCTGAACTTCCAGGGCCGTTTTGAGGCCCTAAATGACCTTTTTTGGCAATTCGGGGGGCCAAATGGTTGCCTCCGGCATGCATTTGGCCCTAGTCGAAAGTTGTAAATCTCGGATAGACCTTTCCAGCGGGCTACCGAGAGCCCCAAACGGAGATCGTATGCAAAAGTTACAACCCCGGGAAGTTGATGTACTAACTTACCCAAACGGGGCCCACATGACTTTTGGCGCTTCATCTCCTAGGGTTAGGTTTTTGGATGTCTAGGGTTTTTGACATTCCTGTTTATTGTAAAAGGCCTTGAGAGCCTCATTGTAACCATCTTCTTGCGAAATGAGCGCAGCCGTCACATCTCTTCTCATAGATAAGCCGCCACCATTCCAGCAAGCTTGTTTTCCGCTGCATTTTACAGTTCTAGCTTATTTCCTTATTGAATAGATAACCAGTTTTACTGTGTCTCTGTTATTTTGTGTTAAGCATCTGATAATAATCTGTATTCATTTCGTTCTGCTCATAAAATCCGGATCAGTGGTATCAGAGCGGTCTGCTCCTTGTCGTCTTAATGCATGTCCCCAACGAGGTCAGGGTACAAAGAATTGGGTCTCGAGCTTGTTTCTCTTGAGGACAAAAGCTCTCGCACGCCCAAGCGACCTCTCATGGCAAGAGAAAAGAAAGATGACGGGACAGGAGATCCTATCAAAATGTTGCTTGAGGAAGCCCTCACGCAGCAGAGGAACGAGATGATGGATAATTTCGCGCAAATCCTTCGGCGCCTACCGACAAGCGACGCATCTTCCTCGAGCGGAGGCGCCGTCCCCTTCAAGGTACAAATCAACTTCGATATCCCTATATTTGAAGGACAGATAGACGCAGATGCTGTAGATAAGTGGCTGAATCTACTAGAAGGGTATTTTTCTGTCCATAACTTTTCGAATAAAGAAAAGATTACTTTTGCGCTCCTCAAAGCCGTTCCCCATGTCAAAGATTGGTGGGAAACATTCTGCGAGCAAAAGGACACAGAAGAAGCCTCATTATTTTTAGTCACGGCCACCTGGGAATCCTTCAGGGATGCTATTAAGGAACAATACTACCGTGTTGGAAGTTATGACGACTTGTATACCAAATGGACCACACTGCGACAAGAAAGAGACCAAGCAGTGCCAGAGTTCACAAATATCTTCCATACCTTGCGCACCAAGCTGAGTATCAAAGATTCAGAGCGACATCTGGTGCTCAAGTATCGCGGTGGTTTGCATAGATACATCCAAACCGAAATGGAATTTCTAGACATCTCTTCCTTGGGCGCGGCCTACCGATATGCCGTCAAAATCGAGCAGAAGCTCAAACAAAAGACGCGATAATTTGGGCCTGGGAACCCTTCACAGCAAAAGACAGGAAAGGGCGGCCCCAACCCACAGAATAAAGGACAGAGCAAAGATGGACAGTATCAGGACAACCAGTCCAAGCCGTAAGCAAAGAAGGACACCGGAAAAACAAAGAAAGATACTGGGAAGTGGTGCGACTTCCATAAGAGCCCTTGGCATAACACTGCTGATTGCCGCTCAAAGCAGTCGCTGGTGGCCGAAGTGAAAGCATCTGAATCAGATGCGGGTTCTGACTCTGAGTCCGAACCAGAAAGGGGAAGACGGATCATTGATGCGGAACCCAGTGCCACCATTGCTACCACCAAGCTCCAGCCTGATGAACCAGACGAGCCAGAAGAAGGAGAACGCCTCTTCCATTCACAGATGTGGGTAAAAGGCACCCCGCTGCACTTCATCGTTGATAGCGGTAGCCAGAAGAATCTCATCTCAGCAGAGGTCGTCAAGCGCCTGGCCCTGCCGACAACGCCGCACCCACAACCCTACACCATTGGATGGCTCCGCAAGGGAAGCGATCTCCGTGTCAGCCAACAGTGCCGACTGCCATACGGCATCAAGCCCTTCAAGGACGAGGTATTGTATGATGTTGCTCCTCTCGAAGTTTCAAATGTTCTTTTGGGCCAACCTTATTTATGGAAACGTCATGCTGTATATGAGTCTAGGCCTCGTAGTGTTATTATTTCTTTGAATAGGAAATTGTACAGGATACCCGAGGCAGTCCCTCCTAGTGCTATTTCCTTGATCTCTGCCAAGAAATGCAAGAAGGTCATCTCTCAGACCGGGAAATTTGTCTTCTTGGTGATTCGCTCTCAGAGTGAAAGAAAGATCGTAGCCACATCCCAGGCCTCCATGACCGATCTATCCACACAACAGAAGCAAGTGGATAAGGTGGTGGAAGGATACTCAGATATCTTCTCCTCTCCGACTGGGGTACCTCTGCACTGCCAGGTCAAGCATCCCATCGATCTGACCCCAGGCGCACCGCTACCCAATGGGCCAGTCTATCGCCGCTCTCTGTTGGAAAACGAGGAGATCAAGAGGCAGATCCAAGAATTGCTCCACAAAGGGCACATCCATCCCAGTTCATCACCTTGTGGGAGCCCAATCGTGCTGGTGCAAAAGAAAGATGGGACCTGGCGACTCTGCATTGATTACCGGGCCCTGAATAAAATCACAGTCCGCAACCGGTACCCCGATTCCCCGAATCGACGACCTCCTTGATCAGCTCACGGGGGCCAAATACTTCAGTAAGATTGATCTGAAGTCTGGCTACCACCAGGTCCTAATAGAACAGACAGATGTATGGAAGACTGCCTTCAAGTCAAAAGAAGGTCTTTTTGAATGGCTGGTCATGCCTTTTGGTTTGACAAATTCTCCAGCAACTTTTATGAGGATGATGGACGATATCCTACGACCTTTCACCAACAATTTTGTAGTGGTGTATCTGGATGACATCCTCATCTACAGCAAGACTTGGGAGGAACACTTGCAGCATATTCAGCAGGTTCTGCACACCCTGCGGAAGCACAAACTATATGCAAACTTGGAAAAATGCTCCTTTGGCATGGACAAGGTCCATTACTTAGGCTACATCGTTGATCGACATGGTGTGCATGTGGATCCAGCCAAGATCCAGGTCATCCGTGACTGGCCATCCCCAACCACACTCACTGAACTTCGGAGCTTCTTGGGCCTCGCCAATTTCTATCGTCGATTCGTGCTGGGATTCTCTCATATCGCATGGGCCCTCAGCCAAGTGACCAGGGGTGGTGGTAAGGCAAAATTTGTGTGGGGCCTGTCCCAACAACAAGCCTTCGATGACTTGAAGAATCGTTTGTGCTCATCGCCGGTACTCTCATTACCAAACCTGCAACATCCCTTTGAGATCGAGACAGATGCTTCAGATTATGCTGTGGGCGCCGTTCTCACTCAACACGGCCACCCCGTGGCATATCATAGTGAGACACTCTCAGATGTTGTCCGCAAGTACCCTACCTACGACAAAGAAATGTACTCCATTGTACAAGCCTGTCGCCAGTGGAGACATTACATTCTTGGGAAGGAGACAGTCATCCACACTGATCACAAGCCACTACAGTTCATGCAGACCCAAGGAAAGTTGCAGAATGACCACCATCAGAAGTGGTCAACATATTTACAGCAATTCCACCTCAACATCAAATATAAAACAGGGAGTACCAACCGAGTTGCTGACTGCCTCAGTCGACCTCCAGTCGCGGCACTTACCATGGTGCTAGACTCTTGTGGCCATGAGACCTCCGGATGGCCCCACCTCTACGAGACAGACCCTGACTTCTCCGCCACCTATCAAATGTTGGGCACCAACTCAGTGGTTGCTAATTTCTATCTTCAGGACGGGTTGTTGTGTCGTCTGGGCCATCTCTGCATTCCATCAAGCGAGCGCGCGAAGATGATTTGGGAAGCCCACTACAGTCGGGTGGCAGGACACTTTGACGTCGAAAAGACAATGGCAGTGTTGCAGAAACATTTCTACTGGCCGAAACTTCGACAGGATGTCGGCAAGTATATCAGGTCCTGCACCGCTTGCGCCATTGCCAAACCGACCACTAAGAAACAGGGCCTATACACCCCTCTGCCTACTCCTGACAGGCCGTGGGAATCCATCTCAATGGACTACATGTCGGGCCTCCCGTCCACCAAGAGGGGAAATGACTTTGTTTTCGTGGTTGTTGATCGGTTTTCCAAGATGGCGATTCTAGCCGCTTGCAAGAAGAACATCATAGCAGAAGCCACTGCCAAGCTCTTCTTTGAACGAGTATGGGTACATTTTGGGATCCCACAGACCATTATCTCAGACCGTGACAGTCGGTTCCTCAGCTCATTCTGGTCAAGCCTCTGGTCACTGCTGGATACCAAGCTCACCAAATCCACTGCCTTCCACCCCCAGACCGATGGACAAACGGAGGTCGTCAACCGGATGGTCGTACATATCCTGCGCATGTACAATTCAACACAACCCCGCACATGGGATGAGAGCCTCCCCTATGTCCAACATAGCTACAACCGAGCCCTGCATAGATCAACTGGCCACAGCCCCTTTCAGGTGGGGTTGGGATTCCAACCATTGGGCCCCATGGATGTTGCACTTCCCCTTGCGACCACCTTGACCGACTCGTCCCCAGAAGCTGACAAAGCCGCCCGGTTCATTTAACGGATCCAGCATATCCGCCAACAGGTTCAGGATATTCTACAGAAGTCTAATGCCAAGTACAAGCAGCGCCATGATCAACATCGGGTGCCACATAAGTTTCAGGTGGGCGACAAAGTTTGGTTGCATTTGCAGAAAGAACGCCTTACAGGGCCCCATCGAAAGCTTTGCCCACTCCATTATGGGCCGTACACCATCACCAAGGCGGTGGGTGACAATGCTTTTGAGCTCAACATTCCCCCCTTCCTTGGTCTGCATCCAGTCTTCAACGTGGCTCTCCTTCGGCCATATTTCCCACCACTATTAGACACCTCAGAGATAGCAGAGAAGTTGACACCAACAGAGCTCAACAAGCATCCAGTGATCATATTGCAGACACACAGATCAAGGGCAATCGACATCAAAGGATCCAGCTTTATCGAGTTGTCAAAGCAGGGCAACTCCTGCACCAAGGCAAGTGGCTCACCCGAGGCCAAATTCAGCAGAAATTTCCTCATCTGATGGGGGAACTCAACGCAATGGAGACCATTGCTTCCTAAGGAGGGAGGATTGATCCAGGTGGATATTGGTGGCCACCCACCTTTCCAACTGGCTCAAAACAGTTTTATGGCAATTTTGGTATTGTACTATTTTTAGCAGTTTTTCGGGTCCTGAACTTCCAGGGCCGTTTTGAGGCCCTAAACGACCTTTTTTGGTAATTTGGGGGGCCAAATGGTTGCCTCCGGCATACATTTGGCCCCAGTCGAAAGTTGTAAATCTCGGATAGACCTTTCCAGCGGGCTACCGAGAGCCCCAAACGGAGATCGTATGCAAAAGTTACGACCCCGGGAAGTTGATGTACTAACTTACCCAAACGGGGCCCACATGACTTTTGGCGCTTCATCTCCTAGGGTTAGGTTTTTGGATGTCTAGGGTTTTTGACATTCCTGTTTATTGTAAAAGGCCTTGAGAGCCTCATTGTAACCATCTTCTTGCGAAATGAGCGCAGCCGTCACATCTCTTCTCAGAGATAAGCCGCCACCATTCCAGCAAGCTTGTTTTCCGCTGCATTTTATAGTTCTAGCTTATTTCCTTATTGAATAGAAAACCAGTTTTACTGTGTCTCTGTTATTTTGTGTTAAGCATCTGATAATAATCTGTATTCATTTCGTTCTGCTCATAAAATCCGGATCAACCGTAATTTGTTGGCCAACAAAAAAACACCAAAAAATTATTTTGAGGGCTTCGCCCCCACACCCCCCCGGTGGGATGAGTGTACAGCCTATCTTCATATCATATAAAATTGGAGTATAAGCACAGTTGAAACAACAACATCTATGAATCAAGAAGATCAGGCTCCACAACGAACAATCTCCCACTTGGAGACCGATCACAACAACTCTGTGAGCAGAGCAACCTAGTTGGAGGGAGGAGCTCAGATTTAGCTACATTTCTTCTTGAACCTCCTACACTTGACTTCCATTCAACCCATGAGCAAAGTAACATCGTCGGAGGGAGGAGCTGCGATTGAGCTAGGAACCTATCAAGAAAGTAGGGGGAGAGAGGAGTTGGACCCACAGTCGACTAGGGCAGACTGAGCAACACCGATATTTCTCAACAACACTAAGAGGATCCAATGCATCCAAAATCTATGAGTACCGAGCCCAAAATTATTTCTCATTGAAGAAAATATTTCTTCATTCATGCAATTTAGGGTTTTTTAAATTTTTTTTTATCTCCATGAGCCATTTTCGATGAAACGGTGGGGAAGGTAATAAAGTTGTTGGAGGGATCTTAAGATACCTACCATCCATTTTAAAACCTTCAATAAACGCTCCTTGAACCCTAAGAAGTGTATGTTTAGTGTGGAAGAGGGAAAGCTGACATATAGTTTCAAAATAGGGAATGGAAATAGACCTGAGTATACTTATTTAACATATTTCCAAATCAACAAGCTATATAGTCTTTCTTGGGAAATATAAACTTGGTTATAATATTTATGTAAAATTCGTAGAGCTAGCTGCTCCCATCAAAAAGAAAATAAAAGATCAAAATAGCATATCAAATTGGAACCAGTTTCAGTGAATCTATTCCTATGTAAATTCCTCCCTCGCTTCCTTGATTCCAACCTTGTGGCCCCGCTCATACTATTGAACCTCGCATGAATAGTTCTTTCTCTTTGATGCCCCAAGTAAGCACCCCCGAGCAATTCATAAAGTGATAAAACAAGACATTTAGGCTACATCTCCTTCCAGTGTCGATTTCAAGCTTCTCCTTGGGAAACCCCTTCAAGGAAAAACTAGATTCAAATGGTGTGCTCAATATTCATTATTGACAAACATAGTAACAATGTACTTAGGTCATTTAGTAGTGACATCATAGGGATATATACGTGATCCTCCCTTCTCCTACCAATGAACCCTTACTGCATTATTGTTATTGTTAAAATTGGCATTTGACAGAGCAATCTCAAGTTTACAGGTTCTTTAAAATATCATACTTATCATAGAATGGGAAAAGGATAGGGAAACATTGGAAAATCTATATCCCCTTCAAGTGATGGAATAAAAGAGAGGACCCTTGATTTAAGCAATTCTGGAATGCTTGAATTCAAGGACAAAGGAAGTAATATTGCAACTATCCACCAACTCAAGAGATTAGAATATAAGCTTTCAATTCTTATAATTCTATCTGAATCAATGCAAATATTTAAACATTACAAAAAAACTATAAAAGCATATATTTTTAGAAATCCAACCAAATCATGTATGATAGTACTATCTTAGTCAACCAAATTACAATTCTCTGAACAGATGCACAAGGTTGAACAGTTGAACAAGTTGGTTTCAACATACTATTAGGTAGAAGCTAAGTATGAAGTGCTTTTCAGGTGTATTTGCATGGACAATAAGCATCTAACATATATTCTTCTTCAACCTTTTTTCTGTTGTCATCTATGTTATACTTATATTTTCTTAGAATTTGGGAGTGACAGTCCAATTCCACTTTGTTTGAGGATGCAATGCAATAACCGACTTACGAAATCTCAGTTATAGTAGTAGCATATGCAGTTAGGATGCATCTACGAAATATAAAAAAGGTAAGTTGTCCCTCTAAATGTCAATCCATTTTAGTCATAGGCTAAGGTACAAAAACTTCAGTATCCAACAAAACCTAATTTACAAATTTTGAAATCCCACATTATCATTTTAAGCATGGTGAATTCTTTGTAGTGCCTTCAAACATGAAATCATATTTCAATGTAAAGAAATTCTAGTCATGGTATAAGATACAAAAACTTCAATATCCAATCAAAATTAATTTACAAATTTTGAAAGCCCATATTGCTTTCTTAAACATGGTGAATTTTCTACAGTGCCCTTAAACATGAAATCGTCTTTCACAACAAATAAGCACATAAAAAAACCAAGAATCACATTAGTTCATATCCGTTGGAAACATTCCATAAGATCAACGCATCAATCTCCACTCATTGTAAAGTGGTGGATTTCAGAGTTTTTTTATGTGACAAGGAAGTGGATAGCCCCAACTACCATATGGAGATTTAATGAACTAGGGATGGAGAATTAAAAAATGAGAAAGGTTGTGAACCCCTTACATTCCAACACATAACTTTCATGGGTAAACTTCTACGATAGCTTCTATTTCCTCCCCATCCTTATCATTGAACTGTAGCACCTAGTAGGAGTTATTTGAGATAATTGTTTTCCTTTACAGGACCTACAAAACCCAGTGGTCCATGGCATTAGCCTTTGACATTTTTTGTTCTTCTTTTGAATCCATGGTATCTTTCCTATCAAGCTTTGGAGATAATGACTAGTCCCTTCTACTATTTCCCCCATAAGAAGATCCACGTGTTCCTTTCCCATGGTTGAAATGGTCGACTTGGAGGTTGCTAGCCTAGAACTAGCCATACCCTTAGATGAAGTCTTGGTGAGCATGAATTTTTTTTGTTTCTTAACCACTTGAGACCATTCAATACCTTCTCTAGACTCAATAGATTCTTTTGGCTCCGTAAAGATTTGGGGTATCATAGGAATCAACCTTGGTCAAAAAATCACATTCCTATGGTAATTAATTTGACAATGCAAGCAAGTATTCAATAAGTTGATGTAGTGGACATATCAATTATCTCAGGATCACGTTCTCTCAGGATCCTTTGTGTTCATTAATTGAATTCATATTGTTTTCATCACCTAGGTTTTGACCTTTTGTGTTTACATCTATTGGACATCCTTTATGTTGGGATTTTATTGTGACTTTCACTGTGTTTTTTTACTATCATTGAGCATCCCTATTTAACTGTACCTCAGCTCCATCATCTCTCTCTTTGGTTTGTACTTACCCTCTAGCAGGTTCAACTAGTTCCTAGTGTTGACTGGCCTCTGAGAGGCTCAGATCATTCTGAAAGTAAAATTTCTGAGTATAAAACAAGAAGGGTCCCACACTCAAGGTAAGTACCCTAACTTGCTCTTAATTAGACTTGTTACTGTTAGTATTATATTGTTGGCTACATGTTACTAAATATTACTTTAAAGCAAGGACCCCTTGTAGAATCCTTCAAAGAACTAATCTTCTAGTTTCCTTTTCCTAGACTCTTATCCCTTTCGAAATACCAAATTCTTGTAAGACTCTCATTTGAACTAATCTTGTCAAACATGGCTCTATTTTCCTCTTCTGACACTATATTGGGAAAAAATAAGTCCACCTTGATAATGTCTATTATCTTTGGTTAGGGACGTTCCTCATACATTTTATAAAATTTCTGAATGAAGAGCTCTGGCAAGTCCCTGTCAGACTTTTCTCATGATCCATCGTATTTATCCAATTGTTCTGTAATTGGGAAGAAAGTTTGGGGATGAATTTGTTGTTCTCATTTTTTTACCTTCGACTATGTCTCTCTACATTTTAGCCTCATTTGTGGTTATTTTTCCTTAAAAATATTGAGTTTCTATTGTTCCATTTTTTTTTAAATATGTATGTTCAAGTCATTAAAATCCCCAATAGGTGGGGAAATAGTAGTTCATTGATCTCACCTTCCACTTCATTTACATGCCTACCTATATTTTTCTTCCATTCTGAGATCATCCATTTTGGAGCTTCCTTATATGGTGATGATAAAAACTCACAGTTATTATACAGAACACATCTGGATAATATACCTTAATAGGGCATGGATCCAATTATTCATCAATTTCAAAGACTAATTAAATCAACATCAAAGATGAATTTCATTTGTTAAATGTGCATGGGTTTAATAAGACCTAGAGTAATGAAGTTGAAAAGTCAAAGGATACACACAATATTACATTTATTGATGTTGAATTATATGTCATTGATATGCCCTTATTTGAAATTTAGCTAACTATATATCTGATTTGATCGACTGAAGGTAGATCCAGATAGGTACCTATCGGATATCTCTTCGTCGAGTGAGGAAAGCTTAGGAAAAATAGAAAGAAATGTGTCTACATCTAGTAGATATGATAGGAGAAGAACAACCAGAAGTGAAAAGGTCAAAAGAAAATTCCGTAGACGTATGGAATTTTTTCTTGCCGAAGGAGGATCATGATCCTACGATGATGATAGCATAGGAGACATCGAGGTGGCACTAAGGTATCATCATTTGGTGAAACAATGGGTACCTAAGGAATTACCTCCATTGAACATTGACTTTAGTGTCGACAATAGGATGTATCGCATTGCACCATCCTCACTACATGGCCTGGGGATATTTTCCATGGATGGAATAACTATAAAATACAATACCGCGATTGAACTGATGGACTATGTCGGACCATGTTATGACTACAAATATTGGATTGTGTTGGTCTGATACATGCGAAGTATGCAGAGATATGCACTCGCAACAAATTATATACATGTAAAAGACAACCATAAAAATAAGGGGGAGACTATCTATATTGATGGAAGGCCTAAAGCTTCTGGCAATATCGCAGGGTTTATAAATAGCACATGACCCGGAACAACAAACAAGCAACCAAATTTCCTACTTGAGGTAGGCGAAGGAAATCGGGTAGTTGTGTGCGCAATAAAAAATATAGATCTCAGGGAAGAGTTAATAGTGGATTACTATTTGAATCGAGTAGATACATCGAATAATACTGTGCGGGTACTTATGCAACACTTATTTCAGCAACATATACATATTGCATTATATTTTTCTTCTTCTTAAATAATGTATTAAATATTGTGTGGTTCTAATTTCATTGTATTATGGTAGGCTGATCATGGGAAAGGAAATGCCTCAAAACAAGTAAACAATTAACAATTTTGTTTTTCATTTAACATGCATTTTATTATTTGTCTGTATAATTTTATATTTGTGGCAATCAATTTTTTTGTTATCATTACTAATTTTTTTTATATTTCACGATTATAATTATGTTATAATGTGGCAGGATGATCGAGGAAAAGAAATTCTCAGAATCAGTAAACAATCAACAATTTTAATTTACATTTACTATGAAATTTATTATTAGTTTGTATAATTTTACTTGTCTGGCAATAAGTTTTTTGTATCTTCAACAATTTTTTAAATATTTCATGATTCTAATTATATTATAATGTGGCAGGAGGATAGTGGAAAGGGAAAGTCATAGAACATGTAAACTAGTGACAATTTCGACTTACATTTACCGTGAATTATATTATTTGGTTATATAATCTTATTTCTATGCAGATCAGTTATTCTAATTTTTTAGAAAACTGAAATAACACTTCTTTTGTTGAAATTTGTAGTATGCGGGCCATGATGCCCATGATTCGCTTGGCGAAGTAGATTTGTACTCATCCCCCAACCCAAAGGTACTAATATGTAAAAAGATCAATAAATCCAACATGGAACTTGATCGCTTGTTAGACATTGTAGATCAAACACCTGAAATCGAGGAAAGGATCTTTCAATTTATGACACAGCTTAACACATATAAGGTAATAACCATAATTTAAAGTGATATTTTTATTTTCAATAACAATTATGATAGTTTTTTTTATTTTATGTTATCTAAACGAAGAAACATTTTTCTTTCTTATACAGATATTTTGCAACCTATGGAGCCCAACATGCATGGTCTCAGTAGTAGTGGGGCTACACAAATGCCACAGATTCTGAACACAGGAACTCATATACCTTCTAGGATATTCAGTTCTCCACCTTCCACACCTATAGTGGGTAGCCATTACAAGGATCCCCAGGGAGCCACACAACCAAGCATTGGAGGTGCTAACAGAGATAAGGCCGAGGATTTGGCCGATTATATGATTTCATTTCTTGGAGTGAGACTTGTTACCTCCATGGAGATCCTTTCAGGGACATGGTTAATGATGAAGGAATTCCATTAAATCAAGTAAAACTGCAGGTAATTTTTAATATTTTACCTGTTTCATGCTGTCCATCTCAAACATAAACCATCTAGATTATTATTTTTTAATTAATGATGATATATTTCTTGTGTGTAGGAAACAATGATTTTTATAGGCACTTGGAGACCAAGGCGTTGTTGATTTTTGGACCCACCATATGGACGAGGTGGAATTCACATAATTCCAAACTCAAAAAATAAATGTTGGATTATCTGGAGGGTCTCTTTGGGGTGGACACATTTAATAGAGATGTAGTCAACTCCGCAGTTGGCCAACATTTAAAACATACGTGCAACACTTATAGGGTTCACTTGGAGAAGAACCCTAGGTATGAGCGGCCTCTCATGATTCCAGAGAGGGAGTGGAAGGCACTGGTTGAGGATGCAAAAGAGATGAAATTAAGAAAAGATGGAAAGACACCACCTGGTCTCACAAGGTAAATTGCATCTTGAATTCATTACCTTCAATTTTATTTAGATCTACAAAAAAGTGTGGTGCATAACATACTCAAAATTAGTTTTGATCATAAGTTTCCTAACACTTCGAAGGAAACAAAATCAAGTATTTCCAAACATGGACAGCACAAGCTAAGCTAGAGTGGCTACTTGAAGTTAAAATCATGAATTGTAATTACCCAAATACCTTAACAATATTATTTGTATCGCCTTGCAAATTTTGGGTAATTGCAGCCAATAACATAAAAAATACATACTCTTATGCAATGCAGGGTGACGACTTCAGAATTGCAACCATAGAGGAAGACCTCAATCTTGGTTATAGTTCTGGCTATAAAGTTGTTGTTGAATGACAAAAATATTGGGGTAGATCCCAAGATCTAGTGTGCAAGATAAGGTAAATGAAAATCAATCCACATTAACCTTTCATCACTTATAAAAAATACATTCATGTTTAACATTGTCCATATAAAATTTAAAGTGTTACATCTTCGTTTTAATCAGGGGAGTAGAACTATGAACGTTCCCGTAAGTAGTGCAGAGTAGTGCACTGATAGTGGAGTGCCACCAGAAGATGTTTCTCCAGTGCAACCCCACAATGGTGCTACATTGACTAAGCTCCATGACGGTAATATGGTTGGAACTTAATCATATACTTAATAATTTCGTATTTATAGATTTTGTACTTATTTTTTTTAACTTTTATATCTAGCATTATGTCCTTAAAATTTTTGTGGTTTCAATGGAAGAGAATGTTGTAATCGAGGGTCCTCCAGCTGAAGAGGAGCATAGGGAAACGATTGCAATGATGCAGACTAGTGCACCAAGTAAATGATTACATTGTAGAGGTTTTTTTAACATTACTGAACTACTTCACTGATATTTTAAAACTGGCCTTATAAATTTAACATTTTTTGTTTTTCTAGGCGATTCCCCGTCATAGCGGCTTACACGCCATGAGTATCATACCAGGCATACATACCATCAGAGGCCGCAAGCAGAAACAACTTCTAAAGAGCACGCAGAAAATCAAGACGACATTGAAGATGATGGATTACTTAAGAAGTATAGGAAGAATACTAATATTTTTTGATAAAGTATGATATTATTATAATTAGATAGACAAATGTAGTGTACTTGGAACATATTTTGGATGATATACCTCATTTATAAAAACTATTTTTTTTTTACATTTTCCTTTGAATGAATTCTTGCTTACTTTTTGTTGCATTCCCTTTGAATGAGTTATTGCATACTTTTTTGTACCAATTAAGGTAAAATATGAAATATAGATGGTTAGTACTTAATTATGTTAAAAGAAAAAGGAAATCAAACAACTTTGTACCTTATTTTATCTCAATGTTCTTGCTTAGCTTTACAATTACATTTTATCAATTTTGTATCTATTTAATGCATATTTTCTAGTAGAATATAGATTGGGTATTGGGGAATAGAGAGAGATGTGAGGGGGGGAGGGGCTACCACGTCCCCTCCCGTCATCCCGATCCACAGAGGGAAACATGAACGCAATATGGGGTGTCTAATTTTTCCCCAAATCCATATGACGAAATTTACAATGTAATAAAATGCATAATGTAAATATACACAGCGGAATTAAAACATAAAAAAACACACATAGAATGTAATGCATCAACATATTTCTTCCGAGCAGAATGATGAATCAGCATGCATATAATTAATCCCCTTCTCATGCTATGCACAGTATTTATGCTGATTAACTTAAGATAATCATTTCATTCAATTAACACGCATAATGAAACATTCAAAACATAGAATGGACATAATTGAAACCACAAAGAATACTTATCTTTAAGATGAAGTTGTCCAAACAACTAGCTATGTGAGAGCAACTTTCCACCCAACCATAGGTCCCTGTCCAGCCTATATTCTTTCAACTGAGACACCACCCCCCAAGATGGGTTGTGTATCCACTAAAGAGGAACTAAATATGCTCACTCACAGCCATGGTTTCACACAAACGGTCATGCTAAGCCAACACATAGTTGAGTTTATCAAGCATGCAAGAGATAAAGTAGGAGGATGCTAAGCCGATGAGCTCAACCATAGAGCTACATGAATCTCAAACTAAACTCAAATAGTCATGGCACCCACAATACCTACCACACCCAACACAGGGAAGGTCCCCTTCTCTGCTACACAGTCCCTCAGGCGTCCCTTCCCTCTATTGCTCTTCAGGGTGGGAATAGAAAGTTCCAAGTTACTAAATCCTTGAGATTCTAGCCTTATGGGTTTGTCAAGCAAGTCCAACGTCTATTCTATCTTCTCTGTCATTCACGCTTGGATTTTCTCAATTCTATGGCCAAATGACTCTGTCCCGTAATTGGATTTTCAAGCTATAAAATTGGGGTTTTCCTATGTATTTGTGGGCATCTAACACTCTCAAATTCGCCCCAAGGTTCAGGTCTATGGATCCCCCATTGGATTTCATTGTCCACACAAGTTTTTGGGCGTTTTGGCACTTCAAAACATGGCTTATTTCAAAGTTGTGGTTTATGGTTTTTCTCCCTACTGGAACTATGTAATGGATGAAAATTGAATCTCAGATGATAAACAATGGAATGGTAACAAGGAATAACAAATTCCCATGAGTTAGAGTGAGTTTTGGGTGAAGGAAACAAAGCCCATACCCTGCCATACGAACTTTTGGGCTGCCCATGCTCCATTGAAGCCAGGGACTGATTTCTTCAACTACTTCCTTACAACATAATTAAATGTTAGCAAGAAAAGTCAAATGGGTTCTCAAGATGACATTTGGAAGCATATGGTTCAACCCCACAACTCCCTCACCACTCCCTAGTGGATACACATGTCCCCCTCTTATTAGTTGTTTCCATAGCAAGTTTTTGGTATTTTAATGCAATATTAATATTTACATCATTTTACAATGTTCCATGGCTTAATAGCACATGGGTAACGTAATATCAAATACTTGCATGTTTACATAAAATCCGAGCATCCACTAGCGGGGCCTTGTCCTAGGGCTTCAATTTAAGAAAACATACATCGCATGTATACAATATTTACATTAAAATCCAATATATCCTACGAGTCAAAATGGGGGTATTACAGGGGCCATAAGAGCTTCCGCCTTCACGTGGCTGGACCTGTTCAATATACAATAATTTATTGGATCCGTTTAATCTTGGATCAAACCTCCCTCGATCAAACGGAATAGCATCAAAGTCAATGTTGACTTCGTTGCTGCTCTAGATCGAGGGAGGTTTTCTCCAATATTAGATGACTCCAATAAATTATTATCGAAATAAAGAGTAGCTTATTCATGAGTTCTAGTTAGTTATTTATCTATCAGTGTTTTAGTTTTCTATCATCGAGTAAATACATGTTTGAATCTAGGATGATGAGGGGCTAGTCCAAAAAGAAGGCTCAGAAGGTGATGGGAAGCATTGTAAAGGTATGTTGACATTCTCATAAATATGCATCTTAGACTAGTAAATAATGGTAGAAATATGATGTGTATTGATTTTGTATATGTTTATGGAGGTTGAATGATTTGGCACTACAGGCACTAGACAAACATAACGATGGATGACCTATGATGAGGGGAGGTATGGTGTTTCCAATTTCATTCTTGAT
This sequence comes from Larix kaempferi, assembly GCA_027924585.1. Classification (NCBI taxonomy): domain Eukaryota; kingdom Viridiplantae; phylum Streptophyta; class Pinopsida; order Pinales; family Pinaceae; genus Larix; species Larix kaempferi. The sequence goes on along the minus strand of BSBM01000023.1, from coordinate 18,476,527 downwards.
TATGTTCATGTTATGTATTTCATGCCATATTATGTTCATGTTATGTATTTCATTCCATATTATGTTCATGTTACTCTGAATTTCGCAACTCATGTACAGTTCCACAGCCATGAAAGTAGAAGTGTTTTTCCCCAAAATCAAATATGTCGCGGGAATAGACTATTTGAAACCAGTCTATAAGGGTAGTCAGCCAAAATGATTGCAAACCTCCAAGATGTTGATTGCACGTATGTAAGTAGGCTAGAAGTGAAATAAATGACTCATCAAGGTCTAATGGTATCTAATGTTAAAATTATGGTTAGGTTAGGGTTTGAAGGAGAAAATAGTACATCAGTGGTAGTAAATTTAAGAAGACAAATTTAAACATAACTTTCAACTTGTTCAACTTTAACACTCCCCAATGATAACTGTTTTAAAGTTAAGGCTTCATCTTTCAAACTTGATACCATCTCCTTAGGTGATATCTAAGAGGATTCCCCTAAACTACATGATTAGATCAAGTTCACATATGCTCCTACATCATAAATGACCTAAACAATAATTGTATTATATCGAGTAGGATCTTTCAAGTTATGACACAATTTGGTCCAGCAATGCCCATGCCCATGGGATACCTGCTTTTTTTAGGTTCCTAGAATTGTTTATTCATGGATTCTTGCATGATTTTTATGGTTTTTTAGCGCCCATTCCTATCGTAAGCTTGGTTGATTATTTCTGTAAGATTTCCTGTGTTGCACATAACTCCTAAACTGCTCACTTATCGGCACCAGAAACTTGCAGTATCTCAGAAACTTCTAAGAAATCCCCAAGTTCCCACAAGGGGCATGATACCCATGGGGTGTAAAAAGACCCCTAATCTATGGAAAATGAAGACAAAGTAACCTCTAAATTGTTTCTATTCCAACCATTCTTATTTTATTGCAAGATATATACACACACATAAAATGGGTATGTTTCAGTCAATGTACCCATTTTATTTATTTATTTGGGGAGGGTTACGTTCCTAAGCTTTACCATTTCTTAAAGTACACAAATTTCCACTATGAATACTGATGAATGCTAGATATTCGCATGGCTACTCTTCTAGCCCAAGCAAATTTTTGCTGGGATACAAGAAAATTAAAAACATTATTCCATGTTTTTTCTAATAAATAACCATGTAACCATGGAGTCTCATTTGGAAATCAACTCACAAAACAAAAAACAAACATAGCATTCATCAAACCTTCACAGTTCCAAGGAGAAAGGAAACCAAGGATGGAAAATATCATATTCACTAGTGTCATTGCAAAAAACTATACTAAGTTCCTACATAGACAGAGTAATATTTCATTTGTTGGATCCCTAAACACATCTCCATGGACTAACTTCCATCATGTTTCCTCCTAAGCTTCATCCTATGTTTCTAATTGGTTGTATTTTGAGATATCTTGGTACAATGTTCGCATCATGATCATTGCAACAATTCCAGAAAGAAACAAAACAATCGTCAATGAGTTGATGATAGAGAACCAATGGCTCTAATCATCTCCCATAAGAAGGTAATTATCCCAACACGGTGCCCATTTCATAGGGCTATCCTAAAAGATCCAATTATAATTAGAAACAAAGAAAAATGCATAGGTTTAAAAGGAAACTATAGTAATAGGAAACTGGGTGACACCCAGAATGTAACATCATATTAGTGAATATGATTTCTTTGTCTTCCACAACTTCTTGCCATGCAGTCTTAGAACTTGAAACTATGCGCTTGGTATTTGGATCATAGGTTGTCACTGGTTGTGTTAAATACAATGGGAGAGAACATTAAATATTTTAACCTAACCTCATTTGCATGTCTAGCATAATCAATTATGTTTCTACCATAAATTATCTCCATGATAAACACCCCAAAATTGTAGACATCACTCCTCTCATTGAGCATTCTAGACATGCACATGCAAATACAAAATATTATCCCTTATTTTTAGTTGCATTTGGATGAATAATTTTATTGCTTTGAACAAGTGAAAATTACAATTGAACACTGAGGATGATTCCCCTACTACCCTACTACTCATTGCTCTAGATGCCTTGTGAGTTGCAACAAAGAGCCACGAATAATCACCAATTTTCTTCAACTTTGAGTTTAATGCCAACATATTATATTAATTAAGTTATGGTATAAATTTATAACACATTGGATTTGAAGATAGTTATATGCACCATTTCATCATGAAACTCATGTTTCAATGTATTGAAAGGCCATTGAGTGTAGTTGTTCCATATACTTAATTTACAAAAATATTTCAAATTAATACATGGATTAGTTTTATAATGAGACATGGTTGAATGAATGGAAATTATATTAAATTAATTAAAATTAAATAGAACTAAAAAAATAAACTAGCATGTCAAGTAGTATGTTATGTTGATATTGAAATTTAATACTTCTAGCTTCAACATCTATTCATATTTGAGATTATAGTAAGGTGTTTTCCTTCCAATAGTATTGAGTATTGTGCCACACAACATATTGATGCTAAAATTGAGGGTCTTTCATTGTGCCATCATTCCAACTAAAGAGGGATTCGTTATGATTCCCCACATTCTTAGGGATTGAGCCATTGAATTTTTTGAGGGATGAATTTACTAGGCATATCGATTCATGGATGGGTTAGAGGATAGGAGGATACATGTATATGTTTTTGAAAAAATATGAGGTGAGTGGGTCAAGAATAGGTGGATATTTGAATGTGAGATTTTCAATTGCTAGGAACTAGATTCATAAGACAATTTCACATGGAATATTTCAGACAATGAGAGAAGAATAATAGAGAGAATAAATTATGGAAATCACTATGTATCTTATTCATTGATATGATAACAATATATAATACACCCTCCATGTAGAAAATATAATTCCTTTGAGGTAATTTGGAAAGAGCAAAAATGAAAGGCTTAGAAAAGACAAAAAAACCCTAGGTGGCAAAAGCAGTTTCCAAAACTGTTCTAGAGGCTCATGAATTTGGCAAGTATGGTATGGAAGCTCATGAGTGAGGTAAATGGAATGTAATGATGGATTTAGGAGGTTATATATGATGTGGAGGTCGAATTGGTCAAGTGGAAAACGATTCCAAGTTAACTAGCTTTATCTTTTCCACTAGAAAGTAGAAAAAACAGGACAAAGCTAACTAAATCAGGATAGTGTCTTTCTAATTCAGGAATGGAATAAAATCAGACAGAATCCAAGGAAATCTTATCCAGAATCTATCCAAATTCGTTTTTGTGAATGAGGATAGCATGTGGTCCACTAAAAGACAAAACTAGCCTATTATACCTAGTCAAAACTCAGGAAATTAATCATAAATGATTAATTAATTTTATCCTAAGTCTAGAATGACATAGTGGGTTTTTTAAATGTTCCAACATTGAACACGTTGTTTTTGTTGATAAAATTCATGTGTTCATCATCATTGGGGTCATATTCATCTAAAAGGATCATACTTGAAGGGAACGAGTCAGTTTCATATGAATCTTCACTTCTTGTTTTCTTTAAAATCCAATCGTAGATTTTTTTATTGTGATATATATCTTCATCTTCAATAATATGGGGATAATTTTTAACCATTAATTTTTTTTTTAAATACTTTGAGAGTTGAAAACTATTTAAAACTATACCTAGACAAAGAAGCATTTCACAAGCTACTCACCTTGAATATTGGCCTCCACCTCTTGCTCTACACACTCCTCCTTATGGATCTGCTTCAGCACAATAATAACCATATATAGAAATTAATGAAGGTACCAAATATTTTAAGGTACAACAAGTAGACAACTAATGTAATGAAAGTATAAGGCGTTCTCTTACTACTACACAAAAATAAAGTTATTTTCTGCAATCTACAACGTTAGCATGGGCATATGGCATTCCATAAATATTTGAAGCCAGTTCATACTTTAGAATGAGCTTTATTTTTTCTTGTTATGCTAAATTTCCAAGCCATAATGTATTACACTTCAGATGTATCATAGTAGGAAACAAGTTCAGAAACTTAAGCAATTGGTGAAGTCTTGTAGCACTGCAACATGAAGTAATTTAGTAAGAATGTGTTACTAGGAAAGTAGATATAAATAGGAATATTTGTATACATATGATAGTGCTCTAAACATATATCGCAAGGATATAATAATTATATGAGTCTTCCACCAATAAACAACTCAAAATATCACTTCCTAGAACATTTTTTTAATAAACTTAGTATTATTCCCACCACATCATGCCACTATGAACACACAGAGGGAGTGTCATCCATGAATAACTCTTAATGGATCTAATTTCCCACTACAGTAACTTCATGAAACTATGTATATTTTCTATCACCCTCTCCACTCCTTGAATAACCTCAACATTATAGGGTGCTCAAGTATTGTTACTTCAATACAAACCATCCAAGTGTACTCTTCATTGCAAAATAAAGAATAGCATTGGCCTTCTTAACCCATGGATTCCAAACAACTGCACACTAAAAGTAACTTAGGAAATGAAATGGAATTCTAAATATTGTATGGATGTATAGTTACATTTTAAGTAGCATAGCCATTATCCTTGGAAAAATATTAATAGTACATAAAACAAATTTGAATCACAAAGTTAATTAATTTAAAAAAAAAAGTTTGGCACAAAACACCAGAACATTCTAGATCTAGACCAATGTATTCCACAACATTAAGAATGCATTTCTCCTCTCTCCAAAACATCTCATTATATTTAGTCCAAAACTGGTTGGGTTATATTTTGGATGTTATTTTGACAAACATGTGTCACTTTGAAACATAGAACAATAGATGTGGAATGCTATTTTGACCAACATGTATCACTTTGAAATGTAGAACAATAGATATGGAATGTAATATCTATTCATTATTTATTTTAGTAACATTGCAACACTCTTCATTTTTCTTAGTATTGGTCTTAGTTGTCAGCTCTGCTAGTTAACTTCATTTTCAAGGTAAATGCAAGTGTTTGTTTTTAACCACATAGAATTAAAATTGTAGCTTAAGATTGGGTTGAAAGAAACTATTGACTTCACCTTTCTGGACTCTTTCCTTCCTATATTGTAAACAAAAAAGGTCTCATTGCAAAACATGATTAGTTTTACATCTTGACTAGTAGACTTTGGACCACTCTTAATCTAGAGGGGCATTGCTGAGGAGTCTAGTGATGCTACATATTTTCACCATTATTTATATAAATGCTACATATTTTGACTATTGGATATTTTCATCACTCTAGTGATGCCTCTAAGTGAAACATTAAATTTATATATATATATATATATATATTTAAAGTTCACAGCGTCGCAATTGCGACAAACACAACCGCCGTTGGTATAGAAACACCATCGGAATTGCTTCTTAATATCATCGCTATTGCGATGCCAAAACATTACAGTGGCGAATTCCTTCCATCGCTACTACGACTTCATCCCGTTGCGACCGCGACTTTCTATCCGTTGCCACTGCAACTTTCCATCGTCGCATCTACGACTTCATTCAGTCGCAAAGGTGACTTCCTAATCATCGGAACTATGACTTCCTTCCGTTGTAACTTCGAATTCCATCATGTTGCAATGGCCACTTACATTTGTCATAACTGCGACGATAAGAAGTAGATTTTGGTTGAAAAAGGGGTTTAGGTTTAGTCACAATTGCAACGTGAAAAACATCGAAAGTGAGAAAATATTGGACAATATTGAATGTCATACTTGCGACGATATCTAAGACGTCAGGATTGTAATGGCATGTGAAATGACGTTTGGGCCAACCACAGTTTTTCGACATACCGATAGTTTGAGGTCGGAAGTGAGACAAAATGGCCATCAGAATTTGGTCCAAATGTACTAGTGTTACTAGTACAACTTACCATGCCTTACATTTTGAAATTAAAATTTTTACCAAATATTTGGCATGTCCTCTTCTTATTCATACCAAATTGTGGGAATTCAAAATCGACAAGGCCATTTACACATCCTTTAATGTGATAGCCCCTTTTAACTAGTGGATTTCATAAGAATTTTAGGAGGATAAAAAATAGATTTAACAACCTTTCCTATAACTCTGAATAGTTTGATATTCAACAAGTGTCACCACTGTGTTCATTTAGGAGGATGTGTATCGTGTTAAAATGTGCCCAAGAAAGGATCTGAAATGCAACACATTTCGTTCATCAAATTTTGAAGTGATGGTCAGATCTAACAACTACAACTTACCAAGAAATTTTGAAAAATAAGTTTATGAGACAAGAAAAAAATATAACACCCAATTTCCTAAGGAGATCAACCACAACATGTTATAAGAGTAGGGGAGAGTGGTAGCGATACTTGAGAGAGAGAGAGAGAGAGAGAGAGAGAGAGAGAGAGAGAGAGAGAGAATAACTACTATAAAATGTTACAATAAGAATACTAAACTCTTATTGTGGTCATAGTATGTCTAGATAGTGAAAACCTGAAGTGTCCTAGGTGCAACAATCTCATCATGTTCGCACCTCCAAACTGTGACTCATGATCATCCATTTTATCACTGATTATGATGATGTTCTATACAGTCACCAGCAAAGGGTCATATCAATGCCGCTTTCATTTTTTATTTTTTGCAATTTACAAATAGTTGTTGTATTCTAGAATGATCGTGCAAGACAATCTCACTCTCATGTATTTCTACTGCAATGTGAATGTGCCATGCCATCAATTCCTAACTTTGCTCAAATGCATATTTCAATGTAGCAATATAGAGGGATCAGATCGAGGAGCATCAAACCAATTAGTTTGCATGCTTCTTATAGTAGCTTCAAGCAATAAATATTCACACATTAATAATTTAAACACTTAAGCACACCCTAAATCATCCTGGAGGTTACTATCGGGGAAGGGGGAGATTAAGGGTTTAGGATACGGGTAGGGTTGTAGGAGGGGGATTACTGGGACTTAGGGAGAGGGAGGATTAGGTGTACAGAGAGAGGGGGGGGGATTAGGGGTAGCTGGATGGGTATGGGAGTCTAGTGATCCTTGAGAGAGAGAGAGAGAGAAAGAATAACTACAAAAAAACATTACAATAAGAATACAAAAATATTATTGTGATCACAGTATGTCCAGATAGTGCAAACTAGAAGTGTCCTTGGTGCATCAATCTCATCATGTCAGCACCTCCAAACCGTGTCTCATGGTCATCCATCCTATCACTAATTCCAACGACATTCTATACAATCATTGCCAAAGGGTCATATTAATGTTGCTTTCATTTTTAACTCTATGTAATTTGCAAGCAATTGTTGGAGTCTAGAATAGTTACCATGCAAGACGATCTTAATCTCATGTCTTGCTACAGCAATGTGAATGTATCATTCCCCCAATGGCTAAGTTTTCTCAAATATATATTTCAATGTAGCAGTATAGAGGGATCAGATCAAGGAGCATCAAACCAATTAGGTTGCATGCTTCTTATAGAAGCTTCGAGCAGTAACTCTTTGCCCATTAATAATTTAAAGTCTTAAGCACACCATACATAAGCTTAGAGGTTACTATAGGGGAATGTGGAGAGTAGGGTGTCATGTTAGTGGTAGGTTTGTAGGAGGAAGATTACTAGGACTCAGGGAAAGGTAGGATTAGGGGCAGGAAAAGAGAGAGGGGGGGATAGGTGGTAGGGGGTCAACAAAGAGAGAGAGAGAGAGAGAGAGAGAGAGAGATGGGGGTTAGGGGTAGATGGAGGGGTAAGGTAGAGAAATACTTGAGAGAGAGAGAGGAAAATAATAAGTAAATTAAAACATTAAAATATAAATACTAAACTCTTATTGTGGTCACTGTTAATTTTTCAGAATTTACTTCAATCTGATCTAGGATCTTAACTGAGAGAACAACATGTACAGCATATCTACAGCATATCAATCATGGAGACAATAATGCAAGCACACAAGAGACACAAATATTTACTTGGGGAAAACCATAAAGGTGAAAAAACCCAATAACTTCCTCAGAGATAGATAGAGAAATGATACAACCAACCATGAGAGATAGACACAACCTAGCAGCAGATCCTCCTCCTCCATAAGTGCGCCACTCCTCCTTGAGTGCATGAGTGAGAAGTGAGTGAGCAAATAGAGTGCCTCCCGCACTCTATTTATACTTGACTTGACTTGCCTTTTTACCTAACTCATGTAGGCTTGAACTTAACAACATAACATAATGTTGACTGGGCCGACCCCCAATAGGGTGGTCTAATAACCCTTTGACCCACATGGCCAACCCCCAATAGGGTGGTCTAATAACCCTTTGACCCATATGACTTATACAAGGCCGACCCCAAACAAGGTGGTCTAATAACCCATCAAGTATAAGTTACGACACTTACAATATAAATGATGACACTTCCGTATAGAGGAATAATAACATCTCTATAGGAATACAATATACATATATGTGAAATACATTCCGAAGTTACATATACATCAACAGTCACAGTATGTCTAGACAATGCAAAATTGAAGTGTCCTTGGTGCAACAATCTCATCATGTCCGCGCCTCCAAACCGTGACTCATGATCATCCATATTCCTATAACTGATATCAATGACGTTCTATACAATCACCTCCAAAGGATCATATTAATGCCACATTCATTTTTAATTCTATACAATTTACAAGCAGTTGTTGGATTCTAGAAGAGTTACCGTGCAAGAAGATCTTAATCTCGTTTCTTGCTACTACAAAATGAATGTACGATGCCCTCAATTCCTATGTTTTCTCAAATATATATTTCAATGTAGCACTATAGAGGGGTCGTATCAAGTAACATCAAACCAATTAGGTTGCATGCTTCTTATAGTAGCTTTGAGTAGTAACTCTTCACACATTAATAATTTAAAGTCTTAAGCACACTGTACATAAGCCTAGAGGATACTATACGTGGGGAGAGTAGGGGGTCATGCTAGGGGTAGGGTTGTAGGAGGGAGATTATTGGGACTCGTGGAGAGGTAGGGTTAGTGGTAGGGATAGAGAGGGGGGGGGGCTTGGTAGTAGGGGGTCAGTAGAGAGAGAGAGAGAGAGAGAGAGAGAGAGAGAGAGAGAGAGAGAGAGAATAACTATAATAAAATGTTACAATAATAATACTAAACTCTTATTGTGGTCACAATATGTTTGGATAGTGAAAACTTGAAGTGTTCTTGGTGTAAAAATCTCATCATGTTTGTTCTTCCAAACCATGACTCCTGATCATCCATCTTATCATTGATTCTAAGGATATTCTATATAGTCACCTCTGAAGGTTCATATTAATGTTGGTTTCATTTTTTATTCTATGCATTTTACAACTAGTTGTTTGAGTCCAAAATAGTTACCATGCAAGACGATATGAATCTCATCTCTTTCTACTACAACATGAATGTACCATTCCCTAAATGCCCAAGTTTGATCAAATATATATTTCAATGTAGCAGTATAGAGGGATTAGATTGAGGAGCAACAAACCAATTAGGTTGGATGCTTCTTATAGCAACTTCGAGTAGTAACTCTTCACTCATTAATAATTTAAAGGCTTAAGCACATTGTACATAATCCTGGAGGTTACTATAGTGGGAGGAGGAGAGCAGGGGTCAGGGTATGGGTAGGGCTATAGGAATGGGATTACTGGGATTCAGGGAGAGGGAGGCTTAGGGGTAGGGAGAGAGAGGGGGGTGTTACGGGTAGGTGGAGGCGTAGAGGATTCTAGATATTCTAGAGAGAGAGAGAATAAATACAATAAAACATCACAATAAGAATACTAAACTCTTATTATGGTCATAGTATGTCCAGAAAAAGCAAACTTGAAGTTCCTTGGTGTAGAAATATTATCATGTTTGTGCCTTCAAACCGTGACTCATGATTGTCCATCCTATCACTGATTCCGATCATGTTCTATACCGTCACCACCAAAGGGTCATATTAATGCCTCTTTCATTTTTAATTCCGTACAATTTACAAGTCATTTTTGGATTTTAGAATAGTTACTGTGCAAGATGATCTTAATCTCATGTCTTGCTAGTACAACATGAATGTACCATGCCCTCAATGCCTAAGTTTGCTCAAATAGATATTTTGATGTAGCAATATAGATAGATCATATTGAGGAGCATCAAGCCAGTTAGGTTGCATGCTTGTCATGGAAGATTTGAGTAGTAACCAGGGATAATTTTAAGAACACATCCTAAATTTATATGTATAATAAATGGGCGAATCTCCTTGTATATATAGGAAAATTTGAAGGCTATTTCATCAATAATACAATACGTATATATAATTTGTTGGCTAATATTTCATTCTATTATAGAATCTTGGAAAATATTTCACTAAATTATAAGATATTGTAAAATCTTAGTGAATATTTCATTGAATTATAAAATATTGTAAAAACTTGGCAAATCTTTCATCGAATTATACAACCTTTTTAATGTCTTGGTGAATCTTTTTCCAAGAGGACTAAACTTTTCATTCTACATATTGCTAAGGTAATGCAATAGAAGAGAATATACCAAATCTCAACTCTAGACTCTTTCGACTTCTAGACTCTCGAATGAACAAATGCATGAATGGGGAGAGGAGGGATTTATTTGTACATTTCACAATCAGTATTCGGTTGCCCACAACTAAAGGTGTTAGTGAAACACAACTACACTAAATAGATTCAGAGAAAGTGGAGACTCCAGTTGTTATATCATCCCTTAATTGTCCAACGGACATGTGTGGACCGAAATCTTGACAGACCGACAAACTGATAGAATCAAACATTTATACACTATGGAGTGATTATGGCACCCATGAACCATTATTACAATGCAGAGTATTATCGAGACCCGCAACCTTAATATAGTGTATGAATTCCCAATTAGCTTATTTTCCAAATCTCCCATTTTTAACCTACCCTCTAAGGAAAAAAATAACTTGCTCATCTATGAAAATATATAATACCATTTTTTCCTTTCTTTTGTTAACAATCAAAATATGAATTATGTCATTTGATTTAGAATTTTTAGAGTTAGTTAGAAACTTGCAATGGTTATTAGAAATAAGAACATACACTAACATGAATATAAAGAACATTAATGCATCTTCATGTATATCATTATAACTAATCCATTAAATACTATTTTTTCTAAAATAAACTGAGGTGGTCTATGTATCCATGTCCTTGAAATTTTTGAAAGCATGCAAAATGTGGTAAAAATATTTTAGCACCCTCATTGAGTGCAAAAGACAATATATCAAATAGAAGAATGTCTACATTTCAGGTCAAACATGAGTTGTACATATTATATATAATTATGATGGAAATGAAGTATCATGTTCCAACTAAATCATATATTCATCATACATAACTAGATCCATTTTCAGATGATGATAGCAATTACACATCAAAACAAATCACCAATTTTTTTTTTTTCTTAATGGTCCTTACAAAAAAATACCACAAAACAACCGACCCAACATATTTAGGTTACAGATAAAATTGACAAACTTGGAAATACGAATAAAAAATCTACCATTCATGAACTTCTCAATACAAATAAAAGGATCTACCAAAATGCTTTGGAAAAATCTACATGTAGACAGTACCAAAATAATGACCATTCCACTGTAGCCCCACCATCATAATTAGTGTGCATTCATTTATATTATAAATGTCCCAAATATCAACAAAAACAAACAAAAAATATGAACATACACACTCTCATGAATGCCTCAGATCCAATAATAATTGCAAAACAAGATCCTAATAAAAGCACATTTTAAACAACTCAGTCAAATTTAGTTTGAATATACAAAAACCATGTGGCATCTCTCCACCAAGAGTAGCAGCCACTAACAACATATAAATGCTAGTCGATGGATTAAACATGAAAATGAATAAAATAAATCATATCTTCTAAGCTCTATAACGCTTTCACGAAACAAATACTTCTAGGATAGATTACAAACATAAAACACCGAATGATCCCTACGAATTAAGAGTGCAATAGAATTGATCAAGCCTTAAAAAGCATCCATATAAGATGAATAAATAGCCCATATAGGATTTACTCTTTTTCTAATAAATATTGGACGAATATATTTTAGTTGAAAAAAACCCTTTCCATATAAGAAAATAGCCCACTAAATTTTTGTAACCCCCTTAATTTATCCCATGGGCTAAATTTAGCCCCTAAAATTATCCATGGTAGTAACTCTTCACACATTAATAATTTAAAGGCTTAATCAAACCATACATAAGCCTTGAGGTTACTATAGGGGGAGTGGGAGAGCAGAGGGTCAGGATAGGGGTAAGGTTGTAGGAGGGGGGTTACTGGGACTCAAGGGGAGGGAGGCTTAGGGTTAGGGGGAGAGAAGGGGGGGGATGGGTGGTAGGGGGTCAACAGAGAGAGAGAGAGGTGGGGTTTAGGGGTAGGTGGATGGGTAGGATAGAGTAATCCGAGAGAGAGAGAGAGAGAGGAGAGAGAGAGAGAGAGAGAGAGAAATAATAACTATAGTAAAATGTTACAATAAGAATAATAAACTCTCATTCTGCTCAAAGTATGTTTGGACAGTGAAAATATGAAGTGTCCTTGGTGCAGCAATATCATCATGTCTCTGCCTCCAAATAGTGACTCATAATTGTGCATCCTATCACTGATTCCAATGATGTTCTATAAATTCACCACCAAAGGGTCATATTATTATCGTAATCATTTTTAATTCTGTGCAATTTACATGCGGTTGCTAGAGTGTAGAATAGTTACCATGAAAGATGATATTAATATCGTGTCTTGCTATTGCAATGTGAATGTACCATGCACTCAATGCCTAAGTTTTCTCAAATATGTATTTCAATGTAGCAGTATAGATGGATCAAATCGAGGAGCATCAAACCAAACAGGTTGCATGCTTCTTATAGCAACTTCAAGCAGTAACTCTTCACACATTAATAATTTAAAGGATTAAGTGTACCGTACATAAGCCTAGAGGTTACTATAGGGGGAGGGGGAGAGCAAGGGATTAGGATAGGGGTAGGGTTGTAGGAGGGGGATTACTAGAACTCAGGGAGAGGGAGGCTTAGGGGTAGGGTGAGAGAGAGGGGGGATGGGTGCTAGGGGGTCAGCGGAGAGAGAGAGAAAGAGAGAGATTGGGGGCATGGGGGTTAGGGGTAGGTGGAGGGGTAGGGGATTCTATAAATCCTTGACAAAGACAAAGAGAGAGAGATAATAACTATAGTAAAATGTGACAATAAGAATACTAAACTTTTATTGTGGTCACAGTATGCTTGGATAGTGTAAAATTGAAGTGTCCTTGGTGAAGCAATCTCATCATGTCCGTGCCTCCAAACCGTGACTCATGATCATCCATCCTATCATTGATTCTAAAAAAGTTCTATACAGTCATTTCCAAATGGTCATATTAATGTCGCTTTCATTTTTTAATTCTATGTAATTTACAAGCAGTTGCTGGAGTCTAGATTCCACAAGACTAGTATTAAAATATGTACTACTATAAAATATCTAATGGTGTCAGAGGAAGAAGGACACATAAGAGATGGGGGATATGATTCCCCAAGTGGAGAAGTGATAGTGGGCTAAGGGAAATGACCACAAGTGGGGAAATGATTGTGTGCTAAGGGAAATGTGATTAGCTTATATCCTTAGCCTTATCAATTTAACCCATATGTTCCTAAACCGTGATTAAAAGTCACGCTTTAAAGAAAGCATTTTTTAATTAGCTTTAAGAGGGGATTAAGTGGTGAAAAGTGGTTCCATGTTAAGAGGCCACATGGAAATCTAAACTATGCTTTTAAACATAATAAATCAAGCCTAGGAGACTTTCATTCCTCATTCATATTACAACCATTAGGATTCCATTCCTTTTCCTTTCCATAATCTTGGAATGCCATAGTTTGCTACCTAAGATAGAGGACTCATATACGATTGTTGAATATAAATATTCATGCCATTAACACACTACCCTTCGTGGATTCATTGAGTAATGGATAAGTTATTCAAATGGATTAGGATAGATTAGAGGGCGTATGGATAAAATTTCATAGGTTCAGAGAGGTTCCTTTGCAATGTTGGGAAAAATTATTGTCGGAATGCGAATTGTTCAAAGAACGATCCCATGGAATTGTGGTTTCAAGTGCCGAGTTTATTATGAGAAACAATGGAGTAACTTACATAAATTTGACGGTAAGAATTCATATCAGAAATTACTATCTAGGTTCCCCGAAACCACTCATCCGCCCCTTTGCTACCGTCACGCCGACAAGGTGCAACTAGGGCACTAAAAAGATAGGTAAGCACCTTGGGGACCAATAAAGAGCTGTCATGTGGCCATGGGACCACTATGATGTCATCTGACTTTCTCAAAAATTTCGTCAACTGTTGGAATGAATATAGCAATGTAATTTGGTGTCCAATATTTGTATTGTATTGTACCGCTCAAAATTGATAATATACTAAAATTGAAAATGGAACCCTGGTAACGGACCTACACACTCTAAAATCAACTTCTATTCGGGATATTCAGCAATGTCTAGTTAGTTTTGAATCCCTGGGGAGGACTTCGTATTTAACATAGGTTGGTTTCTTTTGTATCTTGTTGAGTGATACACAGGACCTTGGGTGCTTTTCATTTGAAACCAGGTACGGTATCTCCTATTCATATTAGGAATTGAAGAAAGTGAAATTGTTGAGTTGCTCCTACATCTCCACTTTTAGGTATTGTTCTCGTCTCTCTCTATTTTATCACGATGAAAATGTAAGATGGAAAGGTAAATTGTCATGTTCTCAAATTATTAAAACATGTAGTATGGGTAAAGAAAAACCATGTTTATGAATTATTAAAACATGTAGTATGGGTAAAGAAAAACCATGTTTATGTGAAATTGGCTAGTTGTTTCCTAATGTTAATGGCCAGGCATTGCGATATAGAAATGATAAATCTTCAAATAATCAAGTTTGTTGAAATTGGTCTTACCAATATCGGTAAAATATAGTCATATATTCTTGGAACCAGGATTTAAATTTGAATCCTTCAATGCCCTTCAGGGCCTATTTTACCCTTCATAGAAGGGAACAACAATTTTATCCATGCAAAAAAAAAAATTAATTTTGTATCGGGCCCTTCAATCATGAAATTGACATTATTTTTCAACTTTGCATTTGAAAGGCTACTCCGTTTTTTTCCTGTTAAAGTTTTAGATGGTTGAGAATGGATGATTAAGCATAAACAAAGGTAGAATCCCAACCGAGTCTTCCACACATTCCATTAGGATTATTTAGCAAAATTTAAATCACAATGAAACTTTAAAATATCTAAAATTATATTTAAATGTTATTGCCATGTTACATGTCGCTTCTTCCATCTTGTTACTCAATGCTCAACTCTGAACACATATACAACACAGAGATTAACTTTCAACGACCTGGATAATTTATGGACACATATACAATTAACTCATATCTAAATTCATAAGTGGATAAAATTGCGCGACAAACTTAAGCCTCTAATAAAGTCAATAGTGAAAGATCATTCAATTATTAACCGAACAAGACTATACTACAAGATACGGATGGAATCTCGGCTCGAGATCAGTGTCTTTATATAATGATTTTTTATTCAAATATAAATTATTTATACAAAAATTAAATTAAAATAACTTTTTTAATGTTTATTAATTTGTTTCAATACTACAATAGTTGATATTTTTTGTTATGATGTGACTTTGCAATGGGTTGTATTAATTTTATAAAATTTATTAAAACTGTAATTATGTGGTTTCGATATCTGAGTAACTATACAATTACACTAGTATTAATCACACATATGTAAGTTATTATTGATAATAAGATTGATATGATCTATTACTTAAGTTCTGATTTTCTAGCATGGGTGCTTTTTGGGAAGAAGACTTAATCATAGGATGGTTGCATTTCCATTACTACTCTTCCTTTCATAATAGCATCCCCTTGGATTTGTACAAGGGAATTTTATTCATTGTTGTAGGGTAGAGGTAATCGGGATATTGTGCAAGCCTTCAAAATTCTAATCCATGGCCTTTTCTTCTTTTAGGGTTCGATTCCTCCAAAACCATGTTTTTCAAATCCATGTCCGGTTTATTGTATGCAACAATTATCACTTCTTGGATGGGATGTGTGCTATAATGTAAGGTGGTTGCACTACTAGCCATGGATTCATGATTTCATCAACTAGGGAAAATTTTAAGGATCCAGGGTCACCACAAAAAATCGAGGGTAACCTGTTGTAATACAACCAAGCCCTAATATGGTCGAAAATTCACAAAGGTGGCATTTGAATTCCAATAGTTACAACCATACCAGAACCAAATTACAAACACTTTTAAACAATCCAAACAACAATTCCTTTCAAGCCCTAGAAAAGCTTAATTACATGCATGGCAAGGGTCAAATAGAGCACAAATATGCGCATTAAAGCCCAACAACAAAATTCAATAGGGACACTTCCAACTCGAACATTCCTCAAATTACATTCACAGTGCAACCATATGAACGTAAATACCATTAAACCCATCATAAATCCAATTTGTCAGCACAACAAGGGAAAAACTCATACAAATTTCCAACCAAATTTGAGGTGTTTAAAAACACAGAGGGAAAGCAACCTCACATTCATCACAAGAGCACACAAATTTCGAACCAACAATTGAGGTGTTGATAAACACAACAGGTCATCGATTTGTAGGGTTGTATGCCTACCTAGAAAATGCATGAAAATCGCACCGGATGAGTGGCCACCAATGCCTCCATGCCTGGGCACCACGCCTAGTGAACAACCAAGCTCCACCACCAATCTCCACAGCCGAGCTCCACCTACAAACAAACAGACAACCTATTGTTAGGCAGCAAATGGAAAGACTAAAACAAAACAATGTAGCATGGTACTGCTTCTCACTTGGTCGAAGGATGCTCTAAGGCAAGAAACGAGTCAAATGTGAACAACAACACTCAGCAATGGCACACAGCGCCAAGCAATCATCCACATGAACCACGACAGACCGGGATTTGAACCAGGTGGCCAACTGCGTGCACGAGGGCGCACTCTATACCAGGTAACGATAGAGAAGGGTTCAAAACCAAGCGGACTAGGCCGCACCACTACCTGGGGGGAGGCAATCACCCATCAGACTCGACCAAAACAACACTAAGCAAAAAGGCCTTCCAAATGTTGGTTGTGGAGCCTGATTTTCCAGTCTCATAGATGATGATTTAGCCGTGTTTGAACCCCAGGTTTGGTTATGATCCCGGCACGATCCCCAAGCGGTCCAGGGGGGTGTCGACACCCCCCCGGCTGGGGGGCGGGGGGGCCAACGCCCCCAAGGAAAATTTTTGGAGTTGTTTTCGCCAACAATTTTTGGGCCCATGGTTTTGGGTATCCCGTGGTATTTTTCCATTGTATTTCCCTTATAAAAGAAAGACATTGTAACACGGATAGGGTTGATGTATTAGGTATTATGCATTGTAAAGATCTCTGAGATCGTGAAGAGAGACTATGAGAGAGTGTGAAGAAAAAGTGCAGTGGTTGTGCTGCAGGTTGTATCCCTTCACTTTGCTGGACGATATAATAATAAGGACTGGCAATTTCAGTGTGGACGTAGCCCATCTTGGGTGAACCACGATATATTGGTGTCTCTCTTGTAATGTGTATGTGTGGTTATATTTGCATTTATGTTTATTGTTATTGCTCTGCGATCCTATTTTTCTAACACCAAAACCCTAGCGCAAACCCTTAAAGAAGCACCCCAACATGTAGCCGCTTAATAAGCCCACAACCGACACCTGACGAGCTTTCCAACAAGCCCTTGCCATACATCTAGTTGGCCTCCACGTGGGCTCCATAATGGATTCGGGGACGGTACACCATTAGTGGTGTCCCTCACCTAGGTGGTAAACTTATCATGCCCACCTCTATGTGCACGGACTACTTGTCCCATGCTATAATTGTCACCATTACGAGGCGGCCATCAAGACCGGAGGGTTGTGGTACACGATGGACTTCACTCCGTGAATTAGATATTAAACATCAATTAATATAAAATACCAGAATAATTTTCAAAATAAGAAACAAAAAAGTAATAATTAAGAACTCATATACGGAAAATAAAATTGATATTTGTTATAATAGAATTAAAAGATAAAAAATCGTCCTCATGGTGTAGCTCAACCTGGAATAATTTGATATAAAAGAAATATTGTAAATTATATTTACAAAGAAAGGCAGTGGAGGGACATCGATTTGCACGAACGGTCTTGAAGAATCATATGAAATGTCTCTTTCGACATAAGATTTTATTCCAGAGCATCACAGAACTTCTATGATAATTATATCAGTTGCATGGCTGAAAATATTCCCTCGATGGAAATATTTACAGGATATGGAATGAATAACATACATGGAGGCGACAAATTGTTACAAATCAAGGAAAATATACCCACGAAGCAAATATTCACAGGATATAGAATGAATAACATACAAGGAGCGGACAAATTGTTACAAATCAAGGCGATGGTGTTGCGCCGGGCTCAATAACTAGGCTCCCATACAGTAGCTCGTTCCAAATATCAGGTAAGCCGGGTAAACACCAGTGACTGCAATCTCCAAATTTGTCAGGATTATTGCGCTGCTCCTGCGTTAGCTTCTTGTTGTCTATGTCAGTGTACACAGATGGATGTGCGTCCTTCCTAAAATCTGACAACCTCGTTATGTTCAGGAGAGTCACGGGGAATTTCATGTGACGGACCACCTTGTCCACCAGTCGCACCGTTACAGGATAAGGTTTCACCATCGACTCCTCAAAGATTGGCTGAGTCTCAAAATTACACCTATGGGTATCCGACTTGTGCCACTGCTTTGAACTGCAATACACCATACAGAATTTACAAATTGACATCTACATATCTTTTATTGGAAGAAAACACTATATTGCTAATAACAAAAGTAGATAATTTGTTCATGACACATCTATGGATGTTAAACCATAAATAACTATAGTAATTTATAAATCAAGTCAAGGAAAGAAAACAGTACACTGTTAATCTTACCTGAAATGAGTGGGAGAAAATCCACGGAAAAAAACTCTGGTTTTTGTAGGATCAATATTGAGATCTATCCATTTCGCCCACGTAGTCAACGCTTTTTCGAAGGCAACCAGCGGATCCAATTCAGGGTGAAGGTAGTCGCCCTCTTGAAATAAGTCTCTTCTGTAAAAATTCCAATCAAACAAAACAGTAACGTATGAACTTGGTAATGAGTGTCTTTATATATATATTTAGAGATTTTTTTTTTCAGTTAAAAAAATCATACTATTGGTATTTATATGGAGAATTAAACAGTACAGAATATTAAGTTTTAAGATAGACTTATGTTCATGATACAGAGCTGATTATTATCTTAAACAAAAATGACATAATTTCAACATAAAACAAGAAAAACAGATAGCTGTATGTCTTAATGCAATCAGGACCAGAATATTTTATAAATAAAAAATGTTGACTGCTCCTTTGTCAGCAACCTGTGACTCCAGCAACTCTTCCCAGTAGACAACACCTTCTTTCCCTGCAAATGCTTCTTTCAACAACTTGTCTGCAAGAGTATTGTTTTATCTATAGATATGTTCAAAACTAATCTCTCTAAACAGATTGATTTTTTCTCTTATTCTATTACACCATTGATAAAGCTGGATAACATTTATATCAAATTCTCCAAGGGCCCATTTAATTGTGACTCGTGAGTTCCCAAACACTTTCATCTCTCGCAGACCAAAGGATTACACACCACAAAGCTAACATCTCAACCTTAGTATTTGACGCTTTTCCTCCAAACAATTAGCTCAAACTTAGTATTCCACGCTTTTCCTCCAAACAGTTTAAGGGTAAAATAATGATCATTATTCAGGAAAATGACACCCCCACAGCACAAAGACCATGTTGAACTGCCCCGTGGAAGAAAGCCATGGGAGAATTATGATCATTAATTTAAAGATATTTAAAAAAGTAGACTTTATTTATGTATTTAAAAATATAATTTTAATAATGAAAAATTATAGTTTTACCAAGATTTAATTAATGATAATTAAAATAATATCTATAACCATAATTTTTTGACTATTTAGTGAAATTGATGTATGATTATCAATGTAATCGTATCCCATGATTATAACGACAACTTAATAATTTTTCATGATACATAGATTAAGAAAGATAATCCGCAGAAATGTTACTTAAATCATATAATCTGTAAATCTATGAGGCAAATAAGTTTGGATAAAAATCCCATAAAAAGCTCACGTTTCAGCTTTATTCCAATGTGTCCACCAATGCCATGAATTGAAGATGAGGATATCAACATCTTTCCAGTCAGTCCCGTGTTTCTCAATTGCATCGAGCCGAAGTATTTGTTTGCTTTTATTCCCAACATTAACACTGCCTTGCTCAACTAAGAAGGGTGCCCAAAACAACTCCACGGTACAGTTATAATCCTGCAGGACAAATTAATTTTGTTGCAACTTCATTACTATTCAGACTATATAAATATAATGGAGAATTTGTTTATGTAAAATAGCTTGCCTTAGACAGGAATATACTTCTGACGCCCTTGGATCCCAACTTCTTTCTGTGTTTAGGGATTACAGTAGTGAGAATGCAGAGCAAGGATTCCCATTGATTACGATTGAGGGAGTCCCCAATGAACATGAGTCTCTTTCCTCTCAATTTTTCCAGCATGTTTGTAGCATTCAACCTTCAAACCAAAACTTTGCTGAATTAAACACTGTCCAGATATCATGAATCTAAGTTAAACGTTGTCCAGAGAATTCATGGATGCAAGAAGTATTGTTGCATACCTGGGAAGATTACAATCTGTGGGTTGCCATCTCCATTGTGTATAGCCTGAATCTCGCCGCCCGTTCGTTTTGCAGTCAAATGCGCCGCTCATATAACGGCATTTTCCAGCAGGATAAAGAGGATACGAATCATCTTGAACCCATTTCCCAGAATATATATCACACTGGACTGGTGGGTTTTCGTTCACTCTGACCGTATATACTTTTCCATCAGTCGTCCTGTCAACTACTACACCGAATGCGGAGATGTTTTGAGATTGATGTACTGCGTTAGATTCTTTGTCCTCAACCTGGTCGGGAATATATCTCTTCAGGAGTCCCTTCTCAGAGGCCAAATTTTCACCACCATAACTCTGGTTTACACTGTGACCATTAACTTCATAACCATCAAGGCCTGCAGTAGCACTAATGCCGTCCCAGATTTCTGGAGAAATACTCTTTTTATCTCCATGATTTACTGTGACAGTAATATTTTGTAAAGGAGAAGCAGAGGGAGCCAAACTCTCCACAGCTTGGGAGCTCCGACGAAAACTAAAATTTATCCAAAACCTGGGATTCTCCGCTGTTTCTTCTCCGTTTGACCGTTGAGAGGAGCAATAAACAAGAACCGACACTGCGCTTGCAGCTACAATTACAAGAATACAAACAACCCTGTTATTTCTAACCTGCTTCGTCCATGAATTCCTGTAGCCCATGGTGAATTCTTTGGTAAAGCCAAAATCATCAAGGGCCGGAGTGAGTCAATCAAAAAAAATTTAGAGAAAAGGACTCAACCTATTTGCAACTTTCAGGTGATGCAGATTACACATAAATCTGTGCATCGAATTAGCAGTAGAACGAGCTTGATCACTATTTCTAAGAATCAATGCTCTAGGTGAACGTGAGACTTGTCAAATTTATTATAAACAGCACAACCATATTTAAATACATCTAAATTGCGATGGTGAACACTATTGAAACCGAAGAAAGGGATACCGAATGAGCGTGCAATTCTGCAACGAACAGTGGAAAACGATAGATAATCAAATTGACAGTTTCAAGATAACACACAGCCGACGAGTGGACTGGGAAACAATATTTTCTAAATGTATGATAATAGTTTAGCTACTATAAGTATTAGTACAGCCACTTAATTTGTTGTTGGTGAATAGGGATAGATTACAAGTTAAGTGTTATTAACTAGTTGCACCAAGCTATTAGTTATTTATTTATATTTTTTAAAATTGTTTATTTTGAATTTGGAATTACTGTCATAAAATCAATATGGACAGTATATTTGTCTCATCCTCCTACAATCTAAAAAAAACATAAACATAAGCATTAAATATTAATATTTAAACATATTGAAATTGTTAAATTACAACTTAAAAAAAAGTGTAAAATATAAATAAAATATATTATTTTTGAAAAAATAATATAAATAGTTAGATGTGATTTTGTTGAATTGTTTATATTATTTTTACATCAATATTTAGTATTATTAATATATAAACCATTTTTTAATACTAAATTATTTTAAAATATAAAATTTAACAATATAACTAAAACAATTTTTCATAATAAAAAATTTAAATTTAAATTAAATATAAAAAACAATTAAATCATAATTAGAAATTTTAATAAAGCAACTTCTCTTTTGTATAAATAATAATACATAAATAACATAGATTCAACTATTATATATATATATATATATATTCGAAATGAAAATAAAAATTGTTGTTTATATTATCATTATTTAATATTATTGAATTATTTATATTATTATTTTAAAATTAAAAAAATATGTGTTATTAACTTATTAATTTATATTAATATTTTTTAGTTTAAAAATATTAGATTATAATTATGTTTATTAATATTTTTATAATTTTAAAAATTAATTTAAAAAACTAAATGAAAAATAGAGTTTTTTATGTTTATACTTTAGAAAGAGCATAAAACATATATTATTATTTTAAAATAAAACAAAATATTTGTTATTAACTTGTTAATTTATATTAATATTTTTTAGTTTAAAAAATATTAGATTATAATTATGTTTATTAATATTTTTATAATTTTAAAATTTAATTTAAAAAATTATATGAAAAAGAGAGAATTTTTCTGTTTATATTTCATAAAGGCAAAAAAAAAAGATTAAAAAAAAATGATTGTAGATTTTTCTTTTAAAAATTAATTTAAAGAAAGGTTGCATAAGAGAAGTTTAAAGATGTTAATGGTACTATTTAAATATAAACATATGGATTGAAGTTGTATAAATTTTTAAATACATTAGATGGATATATATATATATATATATATAAAGTGATAACAGTAAAACACTTATATAAATATTTTATGAACTTTGTAAAGTTTCATAATAATGACTAATAATAATATCAAAATATCAAAACAAAGACAAATAAATTCTATGACATAAAATATCAAAGTAAGGACAAATGACTTTTAAAACCCTGCAGGAACTTTAAAAATGTCTAAAATTCTGTATAAGATTTTTCTGAAAACTTCCTAAATATGAAAACAGGATAAATCTTGATTCAAGATTTCTGAGAGTTGTCTCTTCTTTTGTGATTTTTCAAGTAATAAATTTGACAGAAGTAACAAAATGCCAAGTACATACTTTTTCCATGCCCAAAAGGTTTTGAAGGTATGAATGGACCCACACCTAGAAAAATATGTAAACAACTTGCAACTATGCAGATTTGGATTATTTGCTTTGCAGGACTAAGGCAGGATTGAAATTCTGAGAGCAGTTTTAGATCAAAGACATATTTGTCCTCTGCAAAATTTAAGAATCGATTTGTAAATGAAAACTAATTCACTATTTCGAAATGACACGATGCTGTCAAATGCAATAAACTTTTAAATGGAACGAATTAAATATGAACTGTGTGGTGGACGCCCTAGAATCCAAAATATTTTTAATCATTCTAATGACTTAAAATCTGGTATAATATTCTATGATATAATATTTTGAATGAGATATAATACATTTAAATGTGATTAGTGAAAATTATAAAAAATGAGTTGTGTGCATCATATGGTATTTAGAATTTGGAGATAATATTTGACATATTTTTTAAAATTATTTTAAATCAAAACAAAAACATAGTTTTGTATTGATTTAAATATTATTTTTAAGTTAATGTTTTAAACTATTGTCTCTGTAAAAACAATATAAAATACAATTATTAATATTTAAATTAGTGCATGTCTCAATTATTATCTTAATTAGTTTCTCAATTAGTTTATCAAATTATTGTCTATATAAAAATAATATAGTATACAATTATTTTATAAAAAAAACAGTTTATTTTAAATGTTTTTTAGTGTGTTTTTAAACATTCCACATTTCCAAATAGTGCATATTTTCAATAGACTTTAATTTGTATGATATTTAAAAAAATACTTTAAGAAAGAACCATAATAAATACATAACTTAATAGCATCACAATATTACTATAATTATTTTCGATGTTTTTTTTTCATATAAAATGATTGGAGAGTTGCTCCATGGCCAAAAATACATATCATATGTATGCCATATTCATTATTAAATGTTGACACTACATCTTCCAAAGACTACATCCTTAAGAAGTTTAATAGTGTTGTAAAAATGTCCCATAATTTAATTTCAAATATTAAGAAACTAGAAAGTGAAAATTTGTTTTCAATTTGTCCAAGTTAAAATGTTTAGATTGCAACCTACAAGAATAAAATAATAAATAAAATAATGTATTTAATGTATACTTATATGTTTTTGTTTTTGTTTTGTAATTTAGTATTTATATTATATCACAACTTTTTCTTGGTGAGGTGGCGAGCTAAGCCCACACTATTAGGCTCCTGAGAGTAGGCATAACGTCTATGACCACTCCTGACCACGCCTGCTTGAAGCACGATGACGCTCATGGGCCATGCTGCAGAACCCTCTGTGATACCCACTGCCACGAACCATCTTCGCACTCTCCTTCTCCTTCTGAATCAGCCACATGGCAAGGATTCCACTAGAACAAAGAGCACCAACGAAGTACCAATGAGACGTTGGGGAAAAACAAGTTAAAATGATTCCTTATCCATCCATTTGAGCCATGGAAAACCTAGTGCGGGAACTGAGAACTGCCATGATTGCGCAATAAATCCGCATGAACAAAGTGGTCATATCGATCTATGGGAGAGGAGAAAGGTGTTATTATTCCCAGCAACTAACGCCGCTTCCACCACCTCAATTCTAGTCAGCTCGTCATGAAGCACCACCCCCATTCCATCATCATTAATGTGCCTTCGTTGTCCGTTAAGCACCCCATCTGGGATAATGTATACCTACGTAAAATGGATAACATATTACAATTGATCTAGCTTTACTAACTTATTATAAATGAAGTCAAACCACCATCCTCATAAACATCTTCAATTAAATTCTACCAAATTCACAATACGATAGATTTGACATGAATATTTTATAGTTCTAGAATCCAATGTTATGAAAAGATGGCAAAGTTAGAATAGAGGAGTTATAAAATTATTAAAATATACTAAAATATACTTACTTATAAAATTATTATATATTATTTCTATTAAGACTTGACATTTCTTGGTTTCATACACTATTCCATCAAGTTGATTTGAAAGATGCATCTTATAATATAACTTGATTCCATGGCTACATAAAATAAAGGCTTTGGGTGCATCCTCTAGCTTCTCTTCTCTCATGGACACGTTTGGCAATATTGTCACCTGATGCAGGCCCGTCACCGAGGCTTGCATATACTCGAGGATCGCTCCTAGTGTGCTAGGTTAAGACACACCCTACAAGGTTAAAAAAAACCTCAATAACCATTAGGACTCACCATAAGGCTCTTTTCCATCCTTGAACCTTTACTGACTTTACAAGCCTCTACAACTGTCAGCGCTTCATGATATATAAACCAACTTGCAAAGGTGCATTCAAAACTTCAAAATCCTTCCATTACACATGTATGACCTCCATTCCAAGGCTTAAGAGCCTACACATTCTACATTAAACCTATTCCTCGCACCTTCCTCTACCACACATAACTATCACCTATGACTAGAGGTTACATGCTCAAGAGCTTAAGAATCTCTCACTTATAACTTAAGCGCTTCTTCACTTGGCATAGGACTTCATCCCATGATTAAACTCTTGTCCTAATAGAAAGAAGGGTGCTTAATTCATATGCCTTGGAACTCCTTCGCACAGCACAATACCCCCATGCCCAACCAGTGACTCTTCACATAAGCAGGTGACCACCATTCAAAGCCTGAGGTTGATCGCCATAAGAAAAGGGCTCACACTTGAGGATTGATCCATGGCTTAAGAGCTTAATGGACACAAACTTAAACATATGCCACTAGTCCTTCACATTATTCATGTGACTGCAACACTTGCCCTGATGGATTATCACAATACCAAACCATAGTCGAACCTTCCCTTACTTTGCACTGCAATTCGACTTCAACTTCAATCTTTGACCACTCTCATAATCCTACCACCATCCATTTATCGTTGAGAACACTCAGAAGTCGTTCGTTTTCGATAGACAATCATTCAACTATCTTTGTGCAGGTAACTCCATGTACAAGACCTTGTTTGCGTTTTTCACTGTGCGAGCATCACCATCGACCTCACCTTTCCCCAATACAGAGTCATTCTACCTCTTCTATGCACAACAACCATCATTTGCTTGATATCTGCATATTGATCCCAGATATGTATCAGTTCTGTCACCTCTCAACACCTCCACTCCATTACCAGACTATTTCTAGTTCTTCAACTGTTCCTACAAACCAGCCACTAATTCCTAGATTTAGGTCACACTTCTATAATTAGGAAAAACTGACTTATGACTCATCTAATATTAACTGAAAACAAGTGGATAACCTCTCGATTCATCCCATGACTTCAGGGATTTTTTTACAAAACTCATCATTCGATATTGATTCCTATCTAGGTTAGGATCCTCTATGTTTGCTAAGAAAGCAAAGTACTTTTACATGAGATTTTCCAATGGCTTTATATTTGACCCCTCCTTGGGAAAAGGTCTAGACCTTTAGGTCTGACCATACATTTTGCACTTGGACTCGGGATCTAATGCTCCTGCATCAGACTCTCAAAGTAGAAAGAAATGATCACCTGATCATGTTCCTTCAATATTTAGCTTTCCTGGATCTCAAACTCTGACTTGCTGCTGACCATAATCTGCATTGCCTTCGTTATTCCTCAGCTGCAATCTTCCAGGCTTCCATACTTTATATTGTAGAGTTCCATTGTCTTCACCTTCATTGTTTTGCACTTCCCAATCTTCTTTATAATGGACTACTTCCTTCCTCTTGCTGTAAATCTTCTTAGATATCTGTCTTAGGTTCCATAGTTCATCTATGGTCTCTTGTAATTCAGTTTGCTACTGCAAACAAATCTGGTTTTCTCCACTTTTCCACTGCACTCTGCTGCACTTTATCCATTCCTCTCTAAATTGTTGATTGCTTCCTTTAGCTTCTCTTAACTTTTCTTTTGCTTTTGCTCTTAACATTGCTGCAAATGTTGTCCCAGTTATTTCTCCAGACACTACTGTAGATATTGCTCTTGATACTGCTTCCACCCTTACTTCCTGTATACTTTGATAAGCATCTCCCTCTGCAATATCCTTCTCATTTTCTCTGCCTGCAAATTTACTTTCAAAAAGTAATTTGTCTTTCAATTTTCTATTTGCAGCAACATAATCGATCAATCCTTCCTGCATACTAGTTAGCACATCATATAATTGTGAACCAGTATATGTTCTTGTCTCTCTTACAACATGAGACATTTCTCCTTCATCAACTACAACTTCTTCCGCTTTCTCAAATACTTTCAACCAGTATTTCAAGCATTCATTGTCTTCAAACAATTCATCAGTATGCTGCCTTTCAGGGTCAGCACAACTCTTCTTTGCCTCTATCAAAATAGAATTCTGATTCTCTACTTATGTGGCAGTCCCAATTGTCTTTCCAACAATCTTCTCTTGGCTATGCAGGCAAGCCAACTTTTCCCTGTCCTCAATATCAACAGGTTCTTTCATACGAGACATGACTGTCTCATTTTCCTCAGGGATGCTACCCTTATTAAGTAAGAGATCTATGAATTTATTTTGCTGCAACAACTCTTCTTGGTCTTCATCAGAAATACTCTCCTCATCATACTTTATTTGACAATTTTCCCCTTCATTTAAGACAATTCCAAGAGATGGATTGCCTTCTGCAACTCCTGCAAACACACTTAAATTGTCAATTTCAAAACTACAAGACCCAATGGTCTCATTTGATGGTCCAATCATCAAATCTTTCTTTGGTTGCTCCAAGTCTTCTACATGACTCATAAAGTCTTCAATACTCTTCTTCTCAGCCTCCTCAAGCATAGCATTTGAATGCTTGATGTCTTCCTTAGCTCCTTCCTGCTTTTGGCCATCATCATAAGCCAAGCCTTCCTTGCTTTCAACTTTTGCAGCATGCTGAAAAAAATCACCTTCTTCTCTCCGTGTATGTGTATTTGCATGAGACACAACGGTCTCTTCATCTTCCTGAACAAGATTCAGGTTCAGTCCTCCTCCTTCATCCTTTATGATACAATTATCAAATTGTCTTTCTTTACCTATTTCATCTGCAAACATACACAAGATGTCAGTTTTAAAATGTTGAGACCTCTTGGCCTCACTTGAAGCTTCAGTCTTCAAGTCTTCTCCTAGACACTCACTTGCCTCGAGTATCTCATATTCCTTGAGCATTTATCAGTTGCTCTCTTCTCCTTTGTAGCTTATGCCACTTCAACTTTCTCCTCATGAGGAAACCGCATCTCTGGTTTTCCTTCTCCTTCTGTAATAGCTCCATCAGTACTCCTAGACGAACTTCTATCTCAGCCTTCTCCCTCTCATATTCTTCATCACTCATCTGCCTCCACATACCATTGGCTTTGGCATCTTCCTTCTTCAATTTGTGGTTGTCTCCTGAACATCTGCTATGACTTTTGATAGTCATCTTCCAAGAGCTGCTCTCACAATTCTTCTACTCTTGAGAACACAATTGTCTTCTAGTATTTCAACCTTAGTTGAAGTACTAGGTTCTAGCCACACCTCTTCTTTCTCTCAGAAACCCTCACTGGCTTCCTTCATCACTGTACTTAAGGACTGTGATCTTCTTATGCTGATATGTTTCTCCTCTACTGCTATTACCTCTTGCATGCATACACTCCTCTTCCTTACAGACTACAAATCTATCTTCTTGTTTTCACCAAAAAAATTTCTTGTTCCCGCTCTGATACCAATTGATGCAGGCCCGTCACCAAGGCATACATATACTCGAGGATCGCTTCTAGTGTGCTAGGTTAAGACACACCCTACAAGGTTAAAAAAACCCTCAATAATCATTAGGACTCACCATAAGGCTCTTTTCCATCCTTGAACTTTTACTGACTTTACAAGCCTCTACAACTGTCGGCGCTTCATGATATATAAACCAACTCGCAAGGGTGCATTCAAAACTTTGAAATCCTTCCACTACACATATGACCTCCATTCCAAGGCTTAAGAGCCTATCACATTCTACAATAAACCTATTCCTCGCACCTTCCTCTACTGCACATAACTATCACCTATGACTGCAGGTTACATGCTCAAGAGCTTAAGAATCTCTCGCTTATAACTTAAGCGCTTCTTCACTTGGCATAGGACCTCGTCCCATGATTGAACTCTTGTCGCAATAGCAAGAAGGGTGCTTAATTCATATGCCTTGGAACTCCTTCGCACAGCACAATACCCCCACGCCCAACCGGTGACTCTTCACATAAGCAGGTGACCACCATTCAAAGCCTGAGGTTGATCGCCATAGGAAAAGGGCTCACACTCGGGGATCACTCCATGGACTAAGAGCTGAATGGACACAAACTTAAACATATGCCACTAGTCCTTCGCATTATTCATGTGACTGCAACACTTGCCCTGATGGCTTATCACAATGCCAAACCAAAGGCAAACCTTCCCTTACTTTGCACTGCAATTCGACCTCCACTTCAATCTTTGACCACTCTTGTAATCCTATTACCGTCCGTTTATCGTTGAGAACACTCAGAAGCCATTTATTTTCTGTCGACAATCATTCAACTATCTTCGTGCAGGTAACTCCATGTACAAGACCTTGTCTGCGTTTTTCACTGCGCGGGCATCACCATCAACCTCACCTTTCCCCAATACACAGTCATTCTACCTCTTCTATGCACAGCATCCATCATTCGCTTGATATCTGCGTAATATTGATCCCAGATATGTATCATTTCTATCACCTCTCAACACCTCCGCTCCATTACCAGACTGTTTCCAGCCACTTCTCATTATTTTCGAC
The DNA here is from genome assembly GCA_027924585.1 of Larix kaempferi. Classification (NCBI taxonomy): domain Eukaryota; kingdom Viridiplantae; phylum Streptophyta; class Pinopsida; order Pinales; family Pinaceae; genus Larix; species Larix kaempferi. The sequence continues at coordinate 18,446,225 of BSBM01000023.1, read as the reverse complement.
CTCCATTTCTACGTCTCCTCTGCGCAATACATTCACTCAGCTTCTCTGCTTCTGTACCATATATTCACATCGACCTTCATTCCTTCTTTGCATCCAATTAGTAACGATGACTACTCTCAAGAACCCTTCGAATGGCAATAGCACTTTGATCTGCCACCAATCTGACTCCTCTGATAATTCGCTCCATTTCCTCACACAGAATTTCAAGAACCAAAAACACATAGTCTTATGATGAATCTATTTCTCATTAACATCAAATTGACTATACATACATCTCAGATAATTCTCATTCTCTCTCTGAATTCATTAACCTCTGAATTCTCTTACTGCCCGTAGGCTTACAATACTTTCTAATTTTTTTTAAAACTCTAAAGAAACTCTCTACCTCCCTTTCGATAGTTACTAATTTGATTCTCTTCAAGATAACGTTTTTTTCCAGCTCTTTAACTGTTCCTACAAACCAACCACTAATTCCTAGATTTAGGTCACACTTCTATAATTAGAAAAAATTGACTTATGACTCATCTAATACTAACTGAAAACAAGTAGATAACCTCTCAAGTCATCCCATAACTTCAGGGATTTGTTTACAAAACTCATCATTCAATATTGATTCCTATCTAGGTTAGGATCCTCCATGTTTTCTAAAAAAACAAAGTACTTTTACATGATATTTTCCTATCACTTTATATTTGACCCCTCCTTGGCAAAGGTCTAGACCTTTAGGTCTGACCATACATTTTGCACTTGGACTCAAGATCTACTCCAAGATCTAATGCTCGTGCATCATCACCGTACCCCGCTCCTAATTCCTTCCCAAAACGTTAACATTATCCAACGTCTAGATGCATGGAGGAGAAAATTAGTTGCCTCGAAGAGACAACATATTTTCCAGTGGGAGTAATTTCTCTAAAATAACTACATCACCTTATAAATTTGAATAAATTTAATACATATTATTTTGTATTACATTAACCATACCAATCCCAATCTTATTGTTTTATTTCATTAACCATACCAATCCAAACGATATGTTGAGAGATTTGTATTTAATCTCCAAAGATCTAGACATAGTAATTTAGACAAAGAAACACAACAAACAATTTTAGTTAGAGGCTTAAAGGATGAATATGTTGATATCTTGAATTTAATGCGGAAGGAGACATTTCCAACATTAGTTTTTATTAGATCTGTGAGCTTTCTAGGAAATATTGGAGAGGGATAGCTAAGAATGGGAAGAGTGTTCGAGATGAATTGCCAAAAGCTGCAAGATCGGCCATAAGAGGAATCAACTAAGATAAGATAGGTAACATGTTGGATAATTTTAAAATTGATATCTTAAATTCATTAGCATCGCATAGTGACGCATTTCAAAAAAAGAAAAAAATAGAGATGAAGAAGGATATGGCCTTTTTCTGTCTTAAATGTCGCCAAAAACAACCTTTGAAGGAGTGTCCTCTCAATTGTGTTGAAGCCTGTGAAATATGTGAGGGCTGGTGCAAGGTAATGATACTCACTTATGACACGTTAGTTGCAATGGCATGCTGGAAAAACATAAATCTTATCATTAAAATGAATTGTTAGAGGTACCAACAAAAGGTCTTAGAATTAGGTGTAAAAAGATGAAACGTATAAAAACAAATCACCTTCTGGAATATATAACTTTTATTTATGTAAAAGTGGTATAACCACCCCAAAATGTCATTCTTTTAAGATTGGTACATTATTTTTTCTCTAAAACATAATGCATATGTTTGTGTTGGTCCACCGGTTTGTTATGTAAATTGTCAATTCATGAGGAAAAAAATATGTAGAGGCATAGTCAACAGACGAATCTTTTGCAAGGCTATTTTTCCAAAATTTTAAAAGTTAATTTTATATATTTTTTAAATTACGAAATTCAGTGAAGCCTTAAAACGACATGGTCGAGTGTTGGTCCACCATATCATGGTCTGAACTTAATCAATTTTTTTGTTTTTGTTTATAGCTTGTAGGTATTTTTATACTCTTGTGCAGCTTCTTTTACGTTCTCGAAATAGGTAAGCCAATCAAAAGTTATAGGCCAAATAAACAACCTATGTTTTTTACAAATTTGACATGAGTGCAGTTAAAAATGAATTAAAAATAGAAAAAAATAACAGATCTATTCAAAAAATATATAGTTAGAATTTGCACACAAAGCTCGACAAGTGTGTGCAATTTCATCAGTAGTGTTCAAGTGGAGCATATGCGGAACTAAGCGTGAAAAACATGAAGTTACATAAATTGGTGTGTTTTTCCATAAATCAGACCGAGCCTCAAGGTTTGGAAATCCGAAGCTAATACCAAACTTACAAGGGCATCAAAAAAAATTTGAATCCATACACATATGCGCACAAATGCGTGCATGCGTTGCTGTGTGTGCGCACAAATGCGCGCATGCATTGCTGTGTGCGCACATGTAGATGTGCACACGCGCTATAGAGAGCACACATTTTTTTTACACCTTAATTTTTATATATATCTCCCTAAACGCCCCCCCCCCCCTCTATAACCCCACCCCCCTTCTCTTCCTATCCAACCAATCCCCCACCCTCTCTTCTCTCCTTCACCGCAAGGGTTAGGAGATATATTATTACAAAAAATCGCTAACTCGCATTATCCTCATGTACATATAAATATTCATCCGTTTAACCATAAATCCATGACCCCCATATCTCAATCGCCAAACCCTTGACAATTATGCCCTATCTACTGCAATCCCTAGTCCCCAGTACAACTAACCATCATAACTCTTGGCCCACTATAATCCTAAAGTAGTATAGCCCCTAAAACTCCTAAATACTAACACATACTGATATATATATATATATATATATCCCTTAACCCTTATAACCCTAACCACGTAATCCTAACCTCTAAAGTGTCTAGTCAAATAAAAATTAACCCCTAACCCTTATAACCTCTAATTCTCATTAACCCTAAACTCTATCATCAAACACCCAACACTTAAAACCTATAACCAATAGCTAGTTTAAAGAGATAGTCAAAGAGAGAGACCTGAACCTTGGCCCTAAAGGAATATTCTATCCAGAAGGAGATACATTTGTCTTATCCTTTTCTCTATCGAGTACTCATATTCCTTCACTATAAGTAACCTCCTCTATGTAGCCATCTATGAAGTTTAATTTTCCATTTGGAAAAAAAATGGAACTTAAATGTCTATTTGAACATGAACATTATGCACTCCTTTCCTAAGATGAAACTCAAGAATAATTCAATTATAAAAAAATATATGAAGTTTCATTTTCCATTTGGAAACAAATGGAACTTAAATGTCTAATTAAACATGAACATTATGTACTCCTTTCCTAAGATGAAAATAAAAAATAATTCAATTATAAAAAAATAAATTGTTACCATCATTTATTCCATATGGTTTGTTTAAAGTCCGTATGATTATATATCTATATTTTATTTCATCAAAATAATTGTATTCAACATGGGTATATCCATCCCAAATGCTTGAAAGAAGGATCCCACATGTAAAAGAGTCCAAGTGAAGTAATATATGAAACATGTGTAATCTGCAAAAACAATTATTCCATCAATGATTATCGTTTTTATTATAAATGAAATAACCAAAATTATATACCTTCATTATTATGAAAACCATCAATTATGATAGCCAACCTATATTTTGTTTCCTTGAGATTAGGTTTTCTAATAAAGGACTTTATAGCATTGTAAAATGTGTCCACACAATTTGATGTAATGCTTGTGTTGAGTTTCTTATTGTATGTATGGTTGAAATTTTGTTTTATAAGTTTAATTTTTTATCTGAAATTTATGTATTATTGAAGTCTTCTTATAAAAAAAAATTCTTCTTAGATTATCTTTTTTATTTTTAAGTTTTTGGCAAATTTCCTACATAGAATGGACAATGTGTCAAGTACTTAAATATATATAAAAAAATGTCTTGGACAAATACTTGCAACTTAAAATGCATCTAGCAAGCATTTAATGTTCTTTGATGTGATAAACTCAAATGGTCCATATTAAGAGATGGACACATTATTCTCCTAGGGTGACTTTCCCTTACCAACATTAATAATATATAATGGAGATGTATCATCTCATATGAAGCAAATATATTCACAATGTTGAGAATGAAGAAAAATTTAATAATTTAATATTCAATATAAAATGTGGTATGGAAAATAATTTTTAAAAATCAACATGCATCTACACTAGATATAGATAAGTTGTAGATTGAATTTTACTTCTCCAAAAACTATCAAATGTTTGTGGAACTTTCTTAGATATAGCTTGTATATTCTTTTTGATAATTTTCTCCGATGTTTAGAGATTTCCAATATTCATCCCACGAAGGTAAAATCTCCTACTTGCAATTACCATAAAATGTTTATTGACTTGCATGATTCTAGTGAAATACTAACATTCACTTTTAAAATTGCAATGGAAAAATTGGTGCACACATGAGGGCTCTTATAACATTATGAAAGTGATCCAAAGCCGACCTATAATAAAAAAACCCACTTTATTGTTGTGCGGGATGAGCATCTACTTGAAAAACATGACAATATATTGGATAAATATATATCATGCTTTCGTAATGCTGATAAAAATGAAAACTTTAAGACTCCTAAGCCTATTAATAAAACTAAGTCACTTACAACAAAGACAGTCAAACCAAAAAGGTATCACGACAATTTTCACAAAATTGGTGCATTAGTTTTTGGTTTTCTCCACAACTAAACTAGGTTGGTCCATTATGTTATTGAAAGTTATGGTCACATCTAAAGGCTCAAATGTGGGGGATGAAAAACATGGAAGTATATCTTTGTTTCCAACGAGTTGTACCCCTTGTGTACACATAATTACACAATCATGGGTCACTTCAACCAAAATCTAACTTACAAATGATAAACATGTGAAGCCTTGCATCCTTATTTTTGTATAGGCTATGTATATTGTATCTTTACTATTTTTCTATGCATGGCATATTCATTGTTTTTCTATTCTTTTAGAAGTTAGTAAATATTGTGTCGTACATGGATTTATGATGAGTCCTTCCTATATAACTTTATTTTCATAAAATTCGTGCTATTATATTTGGGTCTATATTTTGATTGTAGATTGAATTGGGTCTATATCGAAATTGGTGTGTGTGCATGTACACGTGCGCGTGTGCATGAACGTGCCCACATGCCCACATACACAAACACACATAGGTATATATTTCTAAAAAGCATTTTTATGTCATAATTTTGATGTATCAGTGGGATATGTGACAGACCTGACTGTAAACAACTAGTTGAGTAAACCAGCTTAGATCCAAATCCTAGGCTCTATCAAGGGCTGAGAGGGATCAAATCTCCTGAGGTGCAAACCTCTCCTTAAATAGCTCCTTGAGTGCAATACCTGAGCCACCTAATCCTAAGTTCTAAAGTCTCTAGTTTAAGTCTCATATTTACTTTTTACTTTGTATTATTTTTTTTGTTTATGGGCGACATAATATTTATTAATTTTTACTTTGTATTATTATTTTTTGTTTACTTTGTATTATTTTGTTATTGGACAAACACTCTCATATTTACTTTTTACTTTGTATTAAAAGTAAAAACTAAAGTCTCTAGTTTAAGTCTCTAGTTTAAGTCTCATATTTACTTTTTACTTTGTATTATTCTTTTTTGTTTATGGCTGACATAATATTTACCACATAATCCTAAGCTCGAAAGTCTCTAGTTCAAGTCTCATATTTACTTTTTACTTTGTATTTTTCTTTTTTGTTTATGGCCGACATAATATTTATTACTTTTTACTTTGTATTATTCTTTTTTTGTTTACTTTGTATTATTTTGTTACTCGACAAACACTCGACTAACAAGATCTCCCCCAAACTCCACCAACACTCGACTAACAAGATCTCCCCCAACAAGATCTCCCCCAAACTCCACCAACACTCGACTAACAAGATCTCCCCCATACTAGGCTGTAAAGCCCGCCTCTGGGCCCAATCATAACAAATTACACTCACATGTAACAATGCCATCCAACATATTGATCTTCCTAAAGCGACTATAATATGAAGTTATTCAGACACTTCACCATATGGAACTTCCTAGTATAATGCATATGTTTGTGTTGGTCCACCGGTTTGTTATGTAAATTGTCAATTCATGAGGAAAAAAATATGTAGAGGCGTAGTCAACAGACAAATCTTTTGCAAGGCTATTTTTCAAAAATTTTAAAAGTTAATTTTATATATTTTTTAAATTACGAAATTTAGTGAAGCCTTAAAACGACATGGTCGAGTGTTGGTCCACCATATCATGGTCTGAACATAATCGATTTTCTTTTTTTTTTATAGCTTGTAGGTATTTTTATACTCTTGTGCGGGTTCTTTTACATTCTCGAAATAGGTAAGCCAATCAAAAGTTATAGGCCAAATAAACGACCTATGTTTTTTACAAATTTGACATGAGTGCAGTTAGAAATGAATTAAAAATAGAAAAAAATAACAGATCTATTCAAAAAATATATAGTTAGAATCTGCACACAGAGCTCGACAAGTGTGTGCAATTTCATCAGTAGTGTTCAAGTAGAGCATATGCGGAACTAAGCGTGAAAAACATGAAGTTACAAAAATTGGTGTGTTTTTCCATAAATCAGTCCGAGCCTCAAGGTTTGGAAATCCGAAGCTAATACCAAACTTGCAAGGGCACCAAAAAAAAATTTGAATCCATACACATGTGCACACAAATGTGCGCATGTGTTGTTGTGTGCGCACATGTAGATGTGCACACACGCTATAGAGAGCATGCATTGTTTTTACACCTTAATTTTTATATATCTCTCCCTAAATGCCCCCCCCTCTCTATAACCCCACCCCCCTTCTCTTCCTATCCAACCAATCCCCCACCCTCTCTTCTCTCCTTCACCACAAGGGTTAGTAGATATATTATTACAAAAAATCGCTAACTCGCATTATCCTCATGTACATATAAATATTCATCATTTTAACCATAAATCCATGACCCCCATATCTCAATTGCCAAACCCTTGACAATTATGCCCTATCTACTGCAATCCCTAGTCCCCAGTACAACTAACCATCATAAATCTTGGCCCACTATAATCCTAAACTAGTATAGCTCCTAAAACTCCTAAATACTAACACATATTGATATATATATCCCTTAACCCCTATAAACCTAACCATGTAATCCTAACCTCTAAAGTGTCTAGTCAAATAAAAATTAACACCTAACCCTTATAACCTCTAATTCTCATTAACCCTAAACTCTATCATCAAACACCCAACACTTAAAACCTATAACCAATAGCCAATTTAGAGAGATAGTCAAAGAGAGAGACCTGAACCTTGGCCCTAAAGGAATATTCTATCCAGAAGGAGATACATTTGTCTTATCCTTTTCTCTATCGAGTACTCGTATTCCTTCAATATAAGTAACCTCCTCTATGTAGCCATCTATGAAGTTTCATTTTCCATTTGGAAAAAAAATGGAACTTAAATGTCTATTTAAACATGCACATTATGCACTCCTTTCCTAAGATGAAACTAAAGAATAATTCAATTATAAAAAAATATATGAAGTTTCATTTTCCATTTGGAAAAAAATGGAACTTAAATATCTATTTAAACATGAACATTATGTACTCTTTTCCTAAGATGAAAATAAAAAATAATTTAATTATAAAAAAATAAATTGGTACCATCATTTATTCCATATGGTTTGTTTAAAGTTCCTATGGTTATATATCTATATTTTATTTCATCAAAATAATTGTATTCAACATGGGTATATCCATCCCAAATGCTTGAGAGAAGGATCCCACATGTAAAAGAGTCCAAGTGAAGTAATATATGAAACATGTGTAATCTGCAAAATCAAAAAACAATTATTCCATCAGTGATTATCGTTTTTATTATAAATGAAATAACCAAAATTATATACCTTCATTATTATGAAAACCATCAATTATGATAGCCAACCTATATTGTGTTTCCTTGAGATTAGGTTTTCTAATAAAGGACTTTACAGCATTGTAAAATGTGTCCACACAATTTGATGTAATGCTTGTGTTGAGTTTCTTATTGTATGTATGGTTGAAATTTTGTTTTATAAGTTTAATTTTTTATTTGAAATTTATGCATTATTGAGGTCTTCTTATAAAAAAAGTTCTTCTTAAATTGTCCTTTTTATTTTTAAGTTTTTGGCAAATTTCCTACATAGAATAAACAATGTGTCAAATACTTAAATATATGTAAAAAAATGTCTTGAACAAATACTTGCAACTTAAAATGCATCTGGCAAGCATTTAATGTTCTTTGATGTGATAAACTCAAATGGTCCATATTAAGAGATGGACACATTATTCTCCTAGGGTGACTTTCCCTTACCAACATTAATAATATATAATGGAGATGTATCATCTCATATGAAGTAAATATATTCACAATGTTGAGAATGAAGGAAAATTTAATAATTTAATATTCAATATAAAATGTGGTATTGAAAATAATTTCTAAAAATCAACATGCATCTACACTAGATATAGATAAGTTGGAGATTGAATTTTACTTCTCCAAAAAACTATCAAATGTTTGTGGAACTTTCTTAGATATAACTTGTATATTCTTTTTGATAATTTTCTCCGATGTTTAGAGATTTCCAATATTCATCCCACGAAGGTAAAATCTCCTACTTGCAATAACCATAAAATGTTTATTGACTTGCATGATTCTAGTGAAATACTAACATTCACTTTCAAAATTGCAATGGAAAAATTGGTGCACACATGAGGGCTCTTATAACATTATGAAAGTGATCCAAAGCCGACCTATAATAAAAAAAACCCACTTTATTGTTGTGCGGGATGAGCATCTACTTGAAAAACATGACAATATATTGGATAAATATATATCATGCTTTCGTAATGCCGATAAAAATGAAAACTTTAAGACTCCTAAGCCTATTAATAAAACTAAGTCACTTACACCAAAGAAAGTCAAACCAAAAAGGTATCACGACAATTTTCACAAAATTGGTGCATTAGTTTTTGGTTTTCTCCACAACTAAACTAGGTTGGTCCATTACATCATTATGTTATTGAAAGTTATGGTCACATCTAAAGGCTCAAATGTGGGGGATGAAAAACATGGAAGTATATCTTTGTTTCCAACGAGTTGTACCCCTTGTGTACACATGATTACACAACCATGGGTCACTTCAAGCAAAATCTACCTTACAAATGATAAACATGTGAAGCCTTGCATCCTTATTTTTGTATAGGCTATGTATATTGTATCTTTCCTATTTTTCTATGCATGGCATATTCATTGTTTTTCTATTCTTTTAGAAGTCAGTAAATATTGTGTCGTACATGGATTTATGATGAGTCTTTCCTATATAACTTTATTTTCATAAAATTCGTGTCATTATATTTGGGTTTATATTTTGATTGTAGATCGAATTGGGTCTATATGGAAATTGGTGTGTGTGCATGCACACATGCGCGCATGCATGAACGTGCCCACATGCACACACACATAAACACACATAGGTATATATTTCTAAAAAGCATCTTTATGTCATAATTTTGATGTATGAGTGGGATACGTGACACACCTGACTGTAAACAACTAGTTGAGTAAACCAGCCTAGATCCAAATCTTAGGCTCTATCAAGCACTGAGAGGGATCAAATCTCCTAAGGTGCAAACCTCTCCTTGAATAGCTCCTTGAGTGCAATACCGGAGCCACCTAATCCTAAACTCTAAAGTCTCTAGTTTAAGTCTCATATTTACTTTTTACTTTGTATTATTTTTTTGTTTATGGGTGACATAATATTTATTACTTTTTACTTTGTATTATTATTTTTTGTTTACTTTGTATTATTTTGTTACTAGACAAACACTCTCATATTTACTTTTTACTTTGTTTTAAAAGTAAAAACTAAAGTCTCTAGTTTAAGTCTCATATTTACTTTTTACTGTGTATTATTCTTTTTTGTTTATGGCTGACATAATATTTACCACCTAATCCTAAGCTCTAAAGTCTCTAGTTTAAGTCTCATATTTACTTTTTACTTTGTATTATTCTTTTTTGTTTATGGCCGACATAATATTTATTACTTTTTACTTTGTATTATTATTTTTTTGTTTACTTTGTATTATTTTGTTACTCGACAAATACTTGACTAACAAGATCTCCCCCAAACTCCACCAACACTCGACTAACAAGATCTCCCCCATACTAAGCTGTAAAGCAGCGCCTTTGGGCTCAATCATAGCAAATTACACTCACATGTTTTCAACTACCTATCAATGTTTTCTTGACATTCATCTAAATATGTCCAGCAAATTACCATCATTTTACTGACATGCCAACAATGTCATCCAACATATTGATCTTCCTAAAGCGACTATAATATGAAGTTAGACACTTCACCATATGGAACTTCCTAGTATGATTACAACTTGATGATATACTAAAACTATTATGATGCTTCTTTGACCTAGTATTGACATTATAAAAATATTTAGTTTAATTCCAACTAGCTTAACCAACATATAACTGACCTATACTCTATGTGGTAGGCATCTATAATTTATTGAAATTCTAAAAGACAAGAAAAAATATGTATACTTACAAATTTCTATGTGTCTCCCAAATGTTATCAAAATTGTGGTGATAAATTAACAATGTTGAAAATTTGTTAAAATCATGGAGAAATAGATCCAACATTGAAATATTCTTTGTTCCTACATGGTTTTGACAACAATAATATCCATCCCGCATTTGAAATTATATCACGCTCTAATAGTGCAAGTGCTTAACATAGATCAACATTCCCATACATACATATATTTGGACCAAATCCCACTTCCATATTCTTCTTATCCCTACCAACATTTATAATAGAAAAATTCAACATAATGTTGTTCTTAATATTTGGTAAAATAAATAATGATTTTAGTGTATCATATTCTACAATAACAATGCATATGAATGGAATGGGAAATTGGTTTTATTCCTCAAAGAAACAAAAATAAATATTGAGCCCGAATTTGGTTCCATGGAGTATGCCTTATATTTCAATAACAATGCATATGAAGAGAATGGGTAATTGGTTTTATTCCTTGAAGAAACAAAAATAAATATTCAGTTGGAATTTGGTTCCATGGAGTAGGCTCTACATTTCTTAATTTTAATCACAGTAAAATTGGGGAGATAACCGTCACATCATTTCCAAGAATTTGGTTCCATGGAGTAAACTCTACATTTCTTAATTGTAGTCATAGTAAAATTGGGGAGATAACCCTCACATAATTTCCAATATTCTTAACATTGTTGGTTCCTTATGACAAGATTGATGTCAAAGAAGGATAGCTTGAAATCTACCATAATGGTGAAGGAACACTTTTCACAAATTCCACAAGTGAGCTAACATTGGATAACCTACCAGATGTTTCATACACAAATACAATGTTTAGCCAACTAATTTGCAAGTATACAGAGTCAATAAGATTACAGAATTTCCCATGTTATTCTTACAATTTGTTAAAAGAAGAAGCATGGAGGATACAACATCTCCACCCATATTAACACATAATAGATTGTAAAACACTTAGCTACTTAGCTACTCTGATTACAATAGCAGTATTATCCCAGTGATTACCGTTACTGCCATCTTCGAACATTAACGAGAGTGCAACAAATCGATAAATAAGTGCATGGGGTACTTCCAGCCTGATTACTTCCAAATCGATAAATAAGCGTATAGGGTACTTCCAACATAACGAGACAAACAAATCGATAAATAAGCGTATAGGGTACTTCCAGCCATAAAAAAAAATGTGCAGGCTTTGGGTAGAGTCGGACAAATGACATGAAAGTAAGGGCAAATATATTTGGAAAGCATGTTCAATCAAGTTACTATCGACATCTACGTTGCCCAATGGTAATGGAAAGGGAATGCTAATTGAAATTAAATCACTGAAAGAATGGTGACAGATAGTCCAGTAAAGCACCGCCACATGTTCCAGGAGATGAAGGCTCCGTGCAACGATCGACGATTGTGCCCCCACATTTACATAACAAGGAATGAAAGAGAACCAGTGCTGTATCAATCACTTAGCTGTTCAAACTATGGCATCGTCCAGTTTTGTGCATGTGTGTTTTATTAATTTGGAAGTACTTTTGTGTTTTCATATTTGGAAGTTGCGATAAAATCAAAATCTGTTCAAAATAAAATCATGAAATGACAAGTTTTTTATTTAAAATTTTGTTTTTATAAAATTTATGAAAATACATGCTACTTAAATATTCCCAATGAGTTTTTATATTTTTATGAGTTTTGTTCTTTTGCACGAGAATCCTATATTGAGTCGATTTTATTTTATGGATTAATTTTAATTTATTAAATATTTTATAAAAATAATTTTTTATTAAAATATTTTAATAATATTATATTGCGGACAAATATTTTATTTAAATATTAATAAATTTTATATTAAATTATATTTATGTTAATAAATAAAATATAATATTTATATTTAAAATATAATTAATTATTTTGTAAATCATTAAAAAATTACTTTTTATTATATTAAATTTTATTTTTAAACTCTTAATTAATATTATTTTGAAAATTTGTTGCAATGATTAATGAATACTCACTCAGGGGAAATCAAGTTGGACCAAGCTATTTGGTTGTAGTTTGGGTGGTTGAGAGGAATGATTGTTGCCATCTCAATTCTTGTGTGACATGATATTTTTATTGAGCCCCTATTATAATAACATTAACAACATTGCAACTCTCTTCTTTACCATATTTTAAATGTTTAAAAATTATAATAAAATTCATAATTGTATTGTGAATAAATGATTAATGAAAAGTTATTTATCAATTAATATAAAAATACTATTTTATGGTTTACTCAACTCGTTTTCTTTCCATTTTATGGTTGGCTTTGAACAATTCGATAAATTTCCATAATGTTTTTAAATTTAAGGATAGTGAAAGTTCAATTTAGATAGTGAGAATTCAATTTTGTTATATTATATTAAAAGATTATTATAAAATTTGTAGTTATATTATAAATAAATGATTAATGAAAAGTTATTTATTAATTAATATAAAAATAAAAAGATAGATTCTAATAACATAATGTTATTAAATCAATGTTAAAAATTTTAAAATTTTAAAATGATTATTAAATAATTAAATATTTGTTATAGTTTTTGAAAACAAAACTATATTTGTAATACATATAAAAACCTAAATTTAGATGAAAATATGTTTATTGAGGACTTTTTGGTTGATATATGTCTTTGATCTTCGTCTGGAGAGTGAGAGCTCCTGGAAAGTCCTAATACCAGTTGATATAACATATTGAAGTCTACTTTCATTTCGACATATCCTAAAACTTTGACATGCCAGAACAATTGATAATTCAACATTTTTATCCTTTTGAGTATCCACATGACAAAATAATTTGATGTTGAAATGAGAAGAAGCTACTTAAATATCCTCGATTGTCTTAGCACTCCTCTTTTATGCTTGATGCAAATAAGAAAATTCATAAGGGATACATTAACTTGGATAACTGTGGCCCTCCAATAAAGTTTCATGGGTAAACCTTGTCCTCAAGATTACCATTTCATCCAAGTGATGTCTAGGCTATGGGTAACCACAAAGAACCAGATAAAAAAACCTCCTATTAATTCCCAATCCTCTAAAAATAGTAAGACAAGCACAGACCCTAGATCTCTCTACCAAAGGAGAAACTAGGGAAATAATCTAGAAAGAGCAAGGAAAAACCTCCAAATACATAAGCATAAATCAAGATCTATCTCTATTAAAATCCCACCAACTCCATCTTGTCGCCCTTAATCATTGGATATGAGCCTCATATTAACTGAGTAAAAGAAAGGTAAAGGAACAACCAAAGGTTAATTCCCATCACATCACCCTTAAACCATTGCACAACTTGTCTATCATTTCCATAGATATGATACATATAACTTTTGCAAAGCTTATTATCATGGAAGATATGAAATTATAGCACCCCCTCCCCAACCACCCTACAATTTATACATAGTAGTCTTTTTAACAAAACACCTCTGTTTTTTGTTTTCGCTTGCCAAGTGCTTAAAGGCCCTTAGTACTTGAAAAAATTCAATAGATTTGAAGCTTCTCACCATCCCTTATGCCCTTTCCATCAATATGGAAAGGCTTGATGTCCAAGATATGCATGGTTTCACGTTTGTCATTTTATGATTGAAAAATATCTAACAACAATTAGGTTTTTTATTCCTTTTGATTTTAGAATGATTAGAGCCTTGAATAGAGCTAACATTTTTACTTGATTGTTAGTGTTAGTGTATTCCCCTAGATCCTAGTTAAAAATTAGTTCCAAATTTCCTTTGATCTCAAAGGAAAACCCCTACCCCTATCACCCCTCATCATTCTTTTAATAATACTCATCGTTCTCGTTTTCCATTTATATGGTTTGCCTTACATATTGATCAATTCAATATTTCCATAACATTTTTTTTTTGACATACACATCATTTTGATCTATGGTTTAAAAGGGATGGTGAGAGTTAAATTTTCTTATACTATGTTAAAGATTATTATAAAGTTTGTGGTTGTATTGTTGGTAAAATGATCAATGAAGATTGACTTAATGTTGACATTTACTTTCAATAACATTAACAACATGTAACTTTCTTCCTTATCATGGTTTTAGTGTTACTCGCCTCTCTTGTTTTACAATTTATATGGTGGGCTCCATATCCTAAACAATTCAATATTTCCTTGAATGTTTTGTACTACACATCATTCATAGTTTGTTTCGTGGTTAAAAAGGGACACTCAGAGTTTAATATTTGGAAAAAATGTGACTTTTTTTGTTTTGTGAAATAGTAACTTATCATAACCATTAATTAGAGTTGGATATAGTACTTGTTTTTTTTGTGACATGATGTCTTACCCGTGGATTATAGTTGGATATAGTACTTGTTTTTTTTGTGACATGATGTCTTACCCGTGGATTATAGTTGGATATAGTACTTATTTTTTTGTGACATGATGTCTTACCTGTGGATGTTCAACATTTAAGTTAAGAGAAAGTAATTCATTGATTCTTCTATAATATTTTAGAAGATAGATATTAATCATCCAAGCAAGTCTTCAATAATTGGTTAAGAGTGTGTGGTCATATTCAGGGATCAAGATTGAAGGGCTAGTCTTAATTTCATATTGAAGGTTATATATTCATGCAGTCCTTCATTGATGAAGGGCTTTAAAAAAAACTCACATTTCAAATGACAGTAATAGATTAATTGCACACTTCATTAAAAAAATGTGCTAAAAAGATAATGCATTTCAATTAAATTTATGACACAAATTTTTTTTAAAATAAAACTTTTTTTTTTCACAGGAAAAAATACCAGTCTTTGTTATTCATATGAATCAAAAGACATATTATACATCAACCATCTTCATGACAGGAGGAAGTAACATTCCAGTTCAGCATATAGACAAATAGAAAGAAAAGTCTGCAAAGCTGCCAGTCAACAAAATAGAAACAAAGTCTGATCGTAGCAGACTTTTCTCATCATCCCTGAATTATCAGGTCAGAATATGCTGTATAATCAAAAGTGACCTACAAACATACACTCCTAAGCAAGACTTGCTAGCTGATAGGTCTCCTATGTAACAGACAAAAAAAGAAGTACATCTGCATGTCATTCAAACGCTGAAAAAAGATGATAAACAGCAGCTAAAAAAGTATGAATTGGCCATGTTCAATGACCTTCCCATCCAATGTTTCAGTGAAATATCCAGATCCCAATTCCATTTTCAGAGCCTGCTTTTGAAGACCATCAGCTAGCATGTTGTGCTCTCGGAAGATATGTTTGAAGATTGCCTGTGGGACAAGCTACAGCATATAGTTTATTTCATCACACCAGTGCATCAGAGTAGGAATTTCAAGGGCTGTAAGTCTGTTTATCCAATAAATAATCACCATCGAATCACCAAAAATCAAATGAATGGGCAGACCCATCAAACAACTCACTCTAAGAATAGCCCAAAGAGCTAGAAGTTCTGCTCTTGTATTCGTACCGCAACCACAGTCCAAAGAGAAACTATAAAAACTTATGACATCTTATGACATCTTCAAGTGGAAACAGTTTGCTAACTCTGGCTTAATGGACAACACAAACACAACAATGGCTGCCATTTCAGAATCCTCATAAAAGTTTCAAATTTCAAATGTAAATAAAACATAAAGCTGTCACCAACCTTTATGATAAGTCTGTCCAATACTTTGAAAATGGCTATTAGCTGTGAATTTCAAATTGCCTATAAATATTAAAAGTTAATACTACAGAATTATGCTACTATCATTAAAACAAAAAAATACTTAAAATATAAAACACATTTGAAAAACGTTAAATATCTAAATATCTTTAAATATACAAATCATCTTTCATAACCATGTTATGGATTACTCTTTATAAATATTTAGGATGTAGAATACACACATTGCTAATTTTAAAGCTAAATAATAAGGCGCTGGTTTAAACATAATATAATTGAAATTTTTTGGATAATTTTTGTTGGAAATCTTACTAAAATTTTAGTTTTTGGAATAGTAAATATCATTTGTTAACATTACATAATGTAATTTAAATATAATAAATGTTTGCTAGAACGAAAGTTACTAAAAGCTCCAATTCTTATAATAAATAAACTATTTCATTTAAAAACGTTAAATAATAAATTTAAAAAATATAAATTATAATTTAAAATTATATAACTTTTTAATTTCTCCTTACAAACAAGTCATTACAACCTTCCAATATTAAATATATACATATTCTTAAAATAACCTAGAATGAGTATTTAAATAAAAAAGCCTCACCATTTCATCATGGTGCACTCTTTTTTTTTTTAATTCCTTACTTTGGAATTGACACAATGATCTATTTTAAAAAGTAAGATGATCTAAGCAACTTAGTCGTAAAAATTGATATTTTATGTGGGAAAAACCTTAGCCGTAAGAATAAATGTATCTATTTATACTCTACTGATTGTTATTTGTCCCGTCTAAATCCACCCATCAATTCTGCGTGCTGATCATAAGCGTTAGTTCCCATTATTGGGGCCAGAATAGTATAAATTGGGGTGAGTTTTGGCTCATCCTCCGAGAATAGTATAAAGTTATGATGGCTATAAGTCTGTCCAGAATCAGACAGTGCAGAAGTAGAACGTCTTGAAGAGGAGACAACATCAAAGAAGACCAAAAGAACATTCAATTCCAAATGGAAAACTCAGCAGTAACGTGCTTACAACATAAATTCTGTCAACAGTCAGCATTAAGGTGCTGTCAACAGTCAGTAGTAAGGAGCAGAGATATTACAGTTTTCCTTAAAAAAACAAAGTCTGGAGCAAAACTTATGAAATATTATGTAACCCATCCAGCATCCAAACTGGAATACTATGTCATATATATTCAACACATCAACAAAAATGAAATGTTATAGCTGCAATCCACCCCATCTCCAGACTCCAAACAGAGAGCTACAATATATATGTGGATTCAATGAGAGAGTTGAATCCCTGAAAAAACATAAATAACATGTAAACTACCAGTGATGTCACTATAATATAATCTATAGTCAGGTAAGAAGAAAAACATTGATCCACAGTTGTATCTGCCCAGCTACAATGACAAAATACCAGCTGTAGAATTGTCTTCAAAAATTAACCATCGAAAGGCAAGGATGGATTACATCAGAGCAACTTTATATTATACTATGAATTACATTGTTCAAAACTATATCTTAAATCACGCTAGCTATGAATCTATTTTCCTAGTGGAAGAGGCTTTCTAGATTTTGTCTGTTTCCATACATCATAAATACCATTCCAATCTACCTCATTCAGAGCATGAGGTGCAGAGAGAGAGAGAAACATTAACATATCCAATGTTTCTAAAGAAAGTCTTGATCTATCATCATTTTTTATCCGACTTAATTTTGAGAAGCCTCTTTCACATACTGCTGTGCTTGCTGAAATAACAAGAATAATTTGCCATAGCTGCATTAAACATGGAAATCCTTCAAACCACTCATGTTCTGCTCCACATAGGTCCCATGCTCCAAACATATGCTTTTTTGGATATGACCTATAAATAGTACAAGTAAATTCATCCATTTCACCGAAACATTTAACATTGTCCACAATAGGTGAGTCTCCAACACTGAATTTCTCGCATAAGCATTCTAACCATCTTCTTGTTTGAGAGTCTCTATCATCCATATCTTCATAGTAATTACAAGGACTAAAAAACTTAGCTGCATTAAATATAGGTAAATCTGTGAACCTTGCATTTAGAAAGTCGATCACCTTCATTACAAAACTTTTTCCCAACATAATGCAATCATCCAATGTCCCCGATCTTTGTGACTTCGGCAATCTTTCAAACCTCAATGCATGTACATGTATCATACCTGTGCAATCTGCAAACTCAAGAGTTCCTTGTTGTGTTTTACTTAAAAATGATGACATGTGCATCGTACCTGCCCCAAATGTGCCTCTTAAAAATCGCTTATGAAGCAAGCTAATGGTAACATCCAAAGTAGTTCCAATGGATGTAATATCTTCTTGGAACTTTTGATTTAGCTTATTTAACTCAATAAGCACATCTGCAAGTAAATGAATGCAAAACTGCACTTGAAATAATGTAGCCAGCTCATACATTTTTTTCTCCCCTAACTCCCAATCTCTTAACAAAGCAGGCATGAGCTTCACAAGTCTTTCCATAACCTTGCCTCTAGACAACCACCTAATGTGATGAATTTGTAACACTTATAACCTTGTGATTTGAAATGAATCCATGAGCTCCTTCAATTCTCCATGTCTTTTGGCAGACTTTCCAAGCCATGAATAAACTTTATTTGCAAACTTGTCAATATCTTGCAACTCTGGAAAATAAGATGAAGCATCATTTGCTGCTAATGCTTCTCGATGAGCTATGCAGTGGATATCTATTAAATGAGGAGCATGTCGACGAAGCTTAGTAGCTAAACCTTCACGATTACCCCTCATTGCGGAAGCCCCATCAGACCCAAATCCAACTAGTTTTGTCAAGGATAGATCCATTTCAACTAAAAGAGATGTAACAACATCATACATAGACTGTGAAGTGCCATCTCTAATTTTAAGCAATTGTATGAATTTTGTAACACACTGGCCTCTTCCTTCTTTTGTTAGATAGGTAATGTAAATGATTAAATGTTGCACCATAGTCCGATCAGTACTTTCATCAACTGAAATAGAGTAAAATGGGCTGTTGGAAATTTCATCTTTTAATTTTTTCCAATATACTTCTTTTGCAGCTTGTAAAAACTCTTTTCCAGATGATGTGTTTGTATATGCTGAGTATTCATCTGTTAAAGGCATGTGAGGAGTGTTTTTATACCTACTCAAGACACATATTGACTTATATACTTCTAAGGGTAAGTCATGTATTGCAACAAAATACATGTTCTTAATCACTGATATAATTCTCTCTTTCTCAGCATCTACCATTAGCTCTACATGTTTAGTAATTGGAAGAGTACTCCGTTTTCTTTCTCCATCTAAAAGTTGCATGGCAAATTTATGAGCCTCTGATTTTGCATGGACACTTAGACCACTGACTTGAAGAGTAGTACTTCCATCTTTAGCAAATGTAGTTTCTCTTTTGAATTTTACACACCATGAACATTTAATCCTTTGAACACCATTAAGATCTTTAATAACGTAAGCCCATGGAAATCTTGTTTTCCATTTGGAATTGAATGTTCCTTTGGTCTTCTTTGATGTTGTCTCCTCTTCAAGACGTTCTGCACTGTCTGATTCATGACCTTCAAGTGGCAAATCATCAAATTCATTTGCATGGTGCATTGGTTGATTAGAGCATTGAGGAATACCAAATGCATCAGCAAGAGAAAGCTGTTTTTTATCTTTCTTAGGGCGACCAAGACGTGACATTTCTCAGTAATTTATCCCTGTATTCAATTAAAAGTATAAAAATAATTCAATTCAGAAATAAACCCACACCAATCCTTAAAAAATTACCTAAACCACCTATTCTTGGATTCACAAATAAGCATTAGTTGCAGACCCATTTGGATTCTATAGAATAAGCTGTTAATTCACATTATTTCTATGACAAGCAATGAATCCTATAAAACCATTTCTAGCAATGAATCTTTGATTTTTGTAATAGATATATCAGCAGTAAGGCCTTGTAAACAAAAAAAAATCAGATGCCTACAGGAATACATAACACAATTTTTCGGTTCTAATTATAAACAAAAAAAAATCAGATGCCTACATGAATATATAACAAAAGTTGATTTGCAAACCCAGAAACTGTGTTCAAAAACCCTTATGGTTGGTAGGTTATTTCTAGTCTTAATTATGATGGAGAAGCTGCAGACATTTGGTCTCGTGCTGTCATTCTCTTTCAATTCTTAGGAGGTTTCTGTCCCTTTGAATATTTTAGTCCAGAATATTTTAGTCCTATTGACTTTGAAAGTTTCTAGAGGATGATGATTACTCTTCTCTTAATTATTCAAGGACATCCTTCTACCGTTTCAGTGTTAAAGATTGAATTGCAAATAAATAGAAGAGTGGAGATTTGAGTATTAATGTTGAATCTGGATTTGACCTTGTCTATAACATCCATCAAATACATTCAGCAATGGAAACAATTCCAAAAATCCAGTTAGTGTTTAGCTTGTAATAGAAACAGGGGAAGAACAGATGCATTCACAGGGGTTATTTATTCCTACTTAAACCCTTAAGGCATGAGCTATACATCATTCATTGAAATGGATTTTCAGATAATCATGTATAGAAACCCCTTTCCTTATTTTTAGGGCCATACGTCTTTTCCCATTTAGCTAGGAAGGGCGAGGATGTGTACAAAGGAATCCGAAAGGCGATTTTACTCCTAAACCTAGTAGAAAGATACACATTATTATATATTGACAATTAAATTCATAGAATCTTAAGACGAGATTGAGTAAGCATTTTTCCTACATATCGAAACTCTTACTTAAAACAAGCAGATTTGTTTTCTCCATCGATTTACAGGAACGGAGCCATGACTCTCTTTACGCCCATAATCCACTTAATGACTCCTTAAATTGAAACTATAGACTGAGCTTAAAACATAAATATTTCAAACTGAGATTTAATACATTTAAGAAGAACCTATGCGGAAATTTTCCCTTCATCTACAGGAATTAAATATTTCCCAAAACAGTGGTTATGGATGGAGTAAGATGAAAACCAAATAACATTCTTCCCTGGATTCTTTAACCTATCAAACACAGAGGTCTCATTTAAAACGAAGTATTACACTACTTTCTGAATAGGGCCACTTTGGGGTTCATAGCGTTAAAACGCTTACCACAATCCCAATAGTCACAAAATCAAAATAAGACGATGCAAAACCTGCTACATTGAAGTTTAAATTCTTAAAACAACTGGAAATGTTCAAAAGAAATTAAGAGAGTCAATGAACCGACTACGAGCCTCCGTTTTTCAGATGCTACAGCGAAGATGAAAGTAATCCATGGTCCCGGACTCCTCTCACTCTAAAGATGAAAGTTGGAGATGTCAACAGCAAACATTTCATGATCGCTTTAAAGGTACGATTGGAGGAGTTGAGTTGCATTTAGGTAATATCAAAATATTAAACATTTATTTGTAATAACGTTTAAGCTTCGAGCTCTTAAAGCAATCCTAATTTACAGGTTAAAAGCATCCTAGACCCTTGTGAAGACGAGAATGACATTGACGACCTTGAAGATGGAGATGACGTTAGCCAGGACAAGTGGCTTTCACAAGAAGAACAAGAATGATTCCGCCGACACATGCAGCGACTTTGAAAACTCAGAAGAGAAGTCACAGGTTCGAAATAAGGATTTTGGAACAATTTTGTTTTAAAATACACAATTTTAATTCCATCATATTGATCAAAATCTTGGATGAATTATTCTTTTAAAATTTTAAATAGACAGTTGTAACTCCTTATTGATATCTATTCATTTGTTATTTGATATTTGCAGGGACAGGAATTGGATCGTACAGTAACTGGTAAGTGAAAGTTCTTATTCAGTGACCTTATTTAATGGCAAAACCGGTCTAATTGATGATTATCACAGAAACTGAAAGGCAGAAGAGCACATCTGCCGAAGATCAGCGATTTAGCATATGGCAGACTCAATATCTCCCCAAATGGGCAGTTAGCCATCAACCGAAATCATTAAACGCCGGCGAATTAACAACTCAGTGCCAGGTCTTACCAGGGTCCAAAGCAACGCTGGTAACGCTAGGGTAGATGCCCCCTTCCAGGTAGATGTCCTCCAACTGCTGCTATGAGTTCCCTCCTATTACACCACCACAAAACGCAGTATGTTATTATCATAAATGGCTACAAAATTACAACCAGAGAAAATAGTATTGGCTTTTAGACACAGAAAAGAATGTATTACCTCAACGAAGCATTTTAATGGACAGCTTCTGCGACTAGAGTAATGTATAGGCTGGTAGTAGGACCAGAGCGCCGAGATTAGTGTCAGCACTCTATGGTGCTCTCCAAAAACCACAGCAGCAAACAACGCAGAGCCAAGGGTGAATCGAGGGTTTGTATGACGGCCACGGGCCCTCCCTTCCATGCTGCTACGTGGATTCCACCACCCGGCTGGTTCACATGGAGGTTTCAATGCGCATGGTACTAGGGTCGTATGACTCGTATCGCATTTAATTTTGATGGTCGCCAGGTCGAGTCTCGAATCCTCGATTCTGTCTGGAATTAAATTCCAGAGTAAAGACTGGCAGACTGGCAGCCTGGTCCTGTCACCACTCACCCATAAAAAAAATTAATGACGGGCGATTTTAATGACAGCCCTTTAAATGTCATTTATATTTAAATAAATAATTTTTTTTAAAATGTCAAAAATTCCAAACCTCATTTTATATGACGGGAAAAATTGAGATACCCCTTCACTGACGAGCTGAGAGGCCTTTGACGGGCCATGACGGCCTCAATTTTGAACCGTGGTCATATTTCTCCCCATTAAAATTTAAAGGCTTCATTAGCTATTGTGCCCTGCATTCATTGGCTATTGTTCCATGCATTTACATAACGAGGAATGAAAGAGAATCATTCATGTATCAATCATTGAGTTGTTCAAGCTATCGTATCATCTAGTTTTGTGTATGCATGTTTCATTAATTTCAAAATAGTTTTAAATATAGTCTTAATAAGTTTTTTTTTTAAATTAGTTTTGCTCCTTTTGTATATTATAATAAACGAGAATCCTTCACCACATTTTTTAATATAATGATTTTATTGGATTTTATGAATTTATTTTTCAATTTTATTAAATTTATAAAATTAATTTTTTTATTAAATATTATTTTTTATATTTTAAATTTAATTTTTTAATAATATTATATATATATATAAAATTAATTTTAATATAATTTACTAATTAATAAATTATTATAAAATTAACTTTTTATTATATTATATTTATTTTTAAACTTTTAATCAATATCATTTCAAACATTTATTACACAAATTATTAATTAAGGATTGAGTTGAAAGTTATTTTCACTAACATTAACAACATTGCAACTCTCTTCCTTGTAATCTTTTTAATGTTTCTCATCTCTCAACTCTCTTCCCATTACTCATCTCTCCTTACTCTCTTCCTTATAATCCTTTTAATGTTACTCATCTCTCCTTAACTCTCTTCCCGTTCTCATCTCTCCTTCCTTCCATTTTTATTGTTTATGGTTGGCTTTGAACAATTCAATATTTCCATGATATTTTTAAATTTAAAAAAATTGAAAATTCAATTTTGGTGTAATATGTTATAGTGAATTATTATAAAGTTTTTAGTTGCATTATGAGTAAATAATGAAAAGCTCATTTATCAATTAATATAAAATAAACAGATAGTGTTTAACAACATAGTTTTAAATAAATTTAAAATTTAAAATGATTATTAAATAATTAAATATTCATAATAGTTTTGAAATTTAAAATGACTATTAAATAATTAAATATTCATAATAGTTTTGAAAACAAAAGTAAAAAGTTCATTAGTATATAATTTAATAAATTGAATTATAACTAAACAATTTTGTAGTACATATAAAAACCCGAATTTAAAAGAAAATATGTCTACTAAGGACTTCTTGCTTGATATATGTCTATGGAGCTAATTCTAATGATGCTTTATCATTTTCCAAATCTTCATGCATTTGTTGAACTATTTCCTAATTATTGACTACTGCTCATCTCACCCAATGGAAATATTTGGAAAAGAAGCAAGAGAGTGAGAGCTCTTGGCTTGTCCTAAGACCAGTTGATATAACATGTTGAAATCTACTTTCATTTTGGCATGTCCTAAGACTTTGATGTGCCATAACAATTGATAATTCAACATTTTTATCCTTTTGAGTATCCAAATGAGATAATTATTTGATGTTGAAATGAGAAGAAGCTACTTGAAGATCCTTGATTGTAATAACACAACTCCTGTATGGTTGATGCAAATCAAAAAATTCACAGGGGATACACTAACTTGCATACCTACGGCCCTCCAATAATTTTCCATGGGTAAACTTTGTCCTCGGAATTACCAAATCATACAAGAAATGCCTAAGCTATGGGTAACCACAAAGAACAAGATCGAAAACCTCGTACTAATCCCCAATCCTCGAAAAATGGTAAGACAAGAATAGACCCTATAATCATCTACCAAAGGAGAAACTAGGGTAATAATCTAGAAGAAGCATGGATAAACCTCCAAATACATAGGCAAAAAATAAGATCCCTCTATATTAAAATCCCACCAACTCCATCTTGTCTCCCTTAATCATTGGACCCAAACTCATATTAAGGAGTAAAAGAAAGGTTCAAAGGCACAATCAAATCTTAATGCCCATCACATCACAATTAAACCATGGCACAACTTATCGATCATTTCCATATATATGATACTTATAACTTTTGCAAAGCTTATTATCATGGAAGATATGAAATTATAGTGCCCCCCCCATGACCCCACAATTTATACATAGTATTCCTTTTAACAAAACACCTTTATTTTCCATTAAGCTTGCAAAGTGGTTAAAGGTATTTAATGCCTGCAAAAATTTAATAGATTTGAATCTTTTCACCACCCCTTGTGTTATTTTTATCAATATATAGAGGCTTTATGTTCGAGATAATCTTGGTTTCACATTTGTCATTTTATGATTGAATGATCTCTAAGAACAATTGAGATTTTGATTCCTTTTGATTTTAGAATGACCAGTGCCTTGAATAGAGCTAACACTTTTGCTTGATTGTTGGTGTATTCTCCTATGTCCTAGACACAACTTAGTCCAAATTTCCTTTCAGGTCATAGACAACCCCCTACTCCTACCACTTCTCATCATTCTTTTAATAGTACTCATATTTCCCTCTTTCCATTTTATATTGAAAACCTTATATATTTAACAATTCAATATTTTCATAAAGTTTTTAAACATACACATCATTTTGATTGATGGTTTAAAAGGGATGGTGAGAGTTAAATTTTGTTGTATTATGATAAATATTAGTATAAATCTTGTGATTGCATTGTTGGTAAAATGATTACTAGAGGTTGACTTAATGTTGACATTTACTTTCAATAATATTAACAACATGCAACTCTCTTTCTTATCATGGTTTTAATGTTACTCATTTCTATTGTTTTCCAATTTATATGGTGGGCTCCATATCTTGAATAATTTAATATTTCCTTGAATGTTTTGCACATACACATCATTTTTGTTTGGTGGTTCAAAAGGGATGGTGAGAGTTCAATTTTTGAAAAAAATGTGATATGTTTTGTTTCGAGAAATAGTAAGTTTGTTATATCCATTAACTAGAGATGGATATAGTATTTGTTTTTTAGTGTGACATGATGTCCCATATTTTAATAGGTTGTGGATGCTCAACATTTAAGTTAATAGGAAGCATATCATTGATAATTTCTTCTATAATATTTTAGAAGATAGATATTAACTATCAAGGATTTCAATAATTGGTCAAGAGTGGGTGGTCATGCTCTCCCCATTAAAGTTCAATTCATCCCAAGAACATGGTATGTTCCATCATGTACAATAGTGACATCATCATGGCCACTAAGTCAAGTTGAGCATAGGATTATCTATTCAATGTGACACGACACCCCATTTTTTCAAACATGGTGAATACTCGACACTTAAATTTAGAAAAACATATTGGATGATTTATCCTAAATATAGATCTTTTCAATTGTGCAATAATATTACATTATACTAGCATAAGAAAACCCATAACTACCAAGATCTATAAGAAAAGAATCGATGGAAAGTCTAGTTATCGCCAATGTAATCAATTATTGGATTAATAAATTCTATTTAAAAGTATATTTTAATGAACTTTTTTATTTATTGAAAAAGTCAATATATTGATTGACCTTAAAAGGAATCTAGGATTCAATCAACATTCATAAAAATTGTTAGAGGTTCCAACCTATATAATAATGCCCAATATTTCTCTTAAACATTGGTCTTCTGAGTCTCTTTTTGATGAAGTATCATTCTAATGACCTAGCATAAATGAAAGGTGGGAATGAAGAGCATATGGGACGGAAGTGACAAGGAAAATCTTTGTCATCCACTCCAATTGGCCACCAATCATTCATATAAATAGTCTGAGGTAGGTGGGATGGGGATACCACATGAATGCATTACGACTTGTGGGTTATTGATCCCCAACCCAATCAACAATAAGTAGTGTCCCATAGAGATTTGAAAAAAGGTTATGGAGAGGGTGCTTGAAAGCCAAAAATATAATGAAGGGTAATGTGGAGATAGGGGTCATCAAATATTGAAGTAAGTAGTTGATGGATAAAAGGTGGAAGGGTAACGTTTGGTTATGTGGTAGCCTAATTTGGGAGGAGATCAGATTTATGTAGCAATTAGTTGGTAGAGGTTAAAGAGAAAATTTTCTAGTATAGGAAAATAATAGGAGAAGTTGTGAAGTAAAAGGGGACTCGACCCATGATCAAGCTTTTATTGGAGAAAAATACCTTCTCCATAGCATAATTCTCCTACCTAGTAACCTAGACCTTGACTTTGTGACTCTATTGGGCCAAAGCTCACTCATCTTGACCACCTAAGTCACCCTAAAGCTTACTTATATACTCTAAGGATCCTAAACTACCTTATCTACCTTTTTTAGAACTCACGGGGGTCTATTTTGGCATATGAGGGAAAATTCCTTCAATTAGGGATTATTTTTCTTTATTTTAGGGTCCCAAATTGCAATTTTGAGCTACGGAGTGAATATGGGCACTTCACTCCACTTTTCAAAGACTCCATGCACCTCTCTTTTAGTTATTATGAAACAATTCCTCCCTCCTTGAGTGATTTTAGGGTTTTGCATGTTCATTCAGTTAGTTAACTGAGCATCCTTCAATTAAAACTAGTGCTTGTGAAGTCATGAGTCAGTGTAACTCAATTAAGGAGAGTAAGCATGGATAATTAAGGGTTCTTCGCTCTAGTTAAGCTTGAATAGACTCTCTTACAATGGATGACCAATTTGAGTTGTCTCTTGACCTAATTCGAATTTCCTTCCTTTAAATATTTTTCACCTCCATTCATTCATGTTAATTAAATACATCATTCTATTATTCCTATCCGCTTCTAGTTTTTTGTGTAATGACCTATGTTAAATCATTTGTTACATGATTAGTTGTTTGTTGATTTGATTTTCACTCCATATGTCTTTAGTTTATCTTCCTAGATCTATACTTTCAAATCTCTTATGGTACCAAAGCAGTATGTGTACTAAACTCGTTAGTGTACTAGTGATATTTTTGGCAGGAATCAAGCTTTCGTAGGTTCAAGAAGGGATTTTGAAGCCATCAAAAAGGATTTTTCATCCACAAAAGAGCTCATATGAAACTCATTTTTAACCATTAAAGTGCTCATCTATAGCCATCCAAGTGATCATTTGCATCCATCAAAGAAGTGCATTTGCATCCATCGAAGGAGTGATGATTTATAACCATCAAAGAAATGCATTTGGAGCCACCAATGAGCTCATTTTTATCCATCAAAGAGTGCTTTCAAAACCATTGAAGATATCATTTTCATACATGGATCTCCTATCTCCCCGGCTCAGTTGCTACATAGGTTGTATGCTAGATCCAGTCTTGTTGAAGGAGGCCCCATAATCTTCACAACATATGTCATATGAGGACATATTCAAATACATTTAAAATATGAAAGAGGCTCCATAAACTTCACCACATATGGATTAAGAGGACATCTGCACATCCATGATCGACCACTTAGCTGAGGAAGACCCTTTTATAGGCCTGGACGAAGAGGTAGTCTGCAAATTTCTTTTAGCCATTGGAGAACTTGACCCAAATCAAGTTCAATTTGAAGAAGCCATTGGAGAGCTTGTCCCAAATCAGGTTCTTGTGGAATAAGACCTACAGAAAGTATTCTCATTCTCCAAATCTACAGTCTTTGTGTAATGTCCCCATTTTATAGGCTCCATGATAATTCCCCTAACCCATTCATCCCCATGGGTTCAAGAAAAAATAAAATAAATTAGCTAGGAATAATATTAGTCCATGGTCATTTAATTTAATTAAATGACAGTTTATAGAAATGTTATAGTCTTAAAATGTAAATATTTTATTATCATTTAATTCTGTTATGAGTGATTAATGCATAGGAGGGCCCAAGAGGGTGCATGGATTTTATTTGTCCTTCTAATATGTTTCCAAATTAAAATTAGAAAAAAGAATCACAAGGAAAGGTGTTAGTGAAAAGAAGGAAACTAGAAGAAAAGAAGAGCAAAAGTAGAAAAGATGGAAGGCAACAACAAATCCAGGGAAACTCAGAAAATAAGGAAAGTAGTAATAAAAGCATGAAAGTTCTCAAAAGAAAAAAAGAAAGAAGTTTATTGATTTGTGCAACTCAATAAAGATTAGAAACAACCAGCTAAATCTACAAGGTCGAATTTTAGCTAAGGATGGCACATTAGTTGAGATAAGGAGGGTCCACATGAGCTAGCACTTACCAAAAGACTTCTCAAGCATGATTGGTTCAAATTCCTAGAAAGCAGAGCATAAAAGAAGGAAAAAACAAGCCAACTGAGGTTAATAAAATAAGTATGAGAGATCCATTTCACATCTTTTGATCATTTTTTCAATTCGAATTGATGAGCTCTGTAGCTTCTCAATTGACTTGGGAGGTGTTCCCATTGTCACCAACTAGGAGAAGCACCCCTGCTGTCAATGTGCTAGTTGATTCTTCAGCTAGAGTTGAGGAGAATGGCATTCAACCATTGTCATTGAGTTTATTTTAGTTTTTCTCAACCATTTTGTAGGCCCAGTACGTTCTAGTCAGTGTGCCAAGTTCCATTTAATTCAAGCTCTCTCTTCTCTCTCTCATTTCTCATGCTATCTTTCCAATTGGAGGAGAAAGCTTGGGGAATTGCACCCTTTGTGTTATGGATGTTGTTCCAATCAACATATGATATGTAATCATTTCCATTTTATTAATAAAATACATTCCAATACTTCCATGCTGCAGGTTACATGCTTTTCTTCCAAATGTAATTGAACCCATGCTCTTTCCAATGCATATTTTGACTAGTTTTCAGTATTGAGTTAGCAAACTGACTTCTGGGAATCCATTTTCTATTATGTTAGTTGTCTTGGATTCTTGAGACAATTTTGAACTCAATCCCAGCCCTGGTTCATAGTTTTGGGAGGGTTAGAGAATGGTTGGGTCGAATTCAAAGTTAACTCGCTGAGCTGTCATTATAGTCTACAAATCTTCCTAGTCTTCCAAACTTTGCTAGTTTGTCCCCAATATCAGTATTATTGTTTCCCTAGATGGTTGGGTTTAAACACAGGCCAGACACCTTCTTATTGCACCCCAATCTTGTGGAAAGGATCTACTTTGCATATGCTAGTGTACCCAGGAAGCCTTGGAGTAGACTTCAACGATAGTTGATTTCGAAACATAAATGGTACCAGTACGTTGTGGAAAGGATTCATAAGCAATTTTAGCCCTATTTTTTTCTACTAACTCTTTTCCTTACTCTAATAAGATCCAAGAAAGTCCAATTGTGAATTTTGGGTGGGTTTAGCTATGCCAAAACTAGTTCATAAATCCTAGTCCAATGACTAGTTTTCAAGTCTTGCAATTTTTTATGATTTAAATTTTTGTGATTTAAGCTAATATTCTCAGAATCTGATCAGAGGCTACTAAAGTGGTATTATATCACTTTCCTCTACTCCCGTGGAAATAAATCTCTCAGTTGAAGAAGATTACAGACCACATCCTCCGACAATGAAGAAATTGCAACTATGAGAGTGATTTCTAGTGATGATGATTGGGAATTGGATGTAAGGGAAGAGTGCTTCCCCGATGAATGTGAAATTTACATTGACAGAGGATTTGAAACCACAAGTTTATTTTTACATGTTTCATATGAGGAGTATGACTCTTTATTTGACTACTCCTACATATATGATAGGTTGCATATTCCACCAATGGCTAGACTAGTAGAAAGAAAGGAGCCCACTTTGAAGGAGTCTCTCAAGAAAAATGATATGACACTCCTAGATCTTGGGAGGAGTGTGCAACATCTTAAAGAGACCTTAACATTACCATCAGAAATGAGAAGTCTAGAGAGATTCTTCTTTGGTTTGTCTCAAAGGAAAGACTCCTTTTTTTTTCAAGGAGGTGGTATAAGCAACAATGAATCTATAGTGGAGAATCAACCTTTAGAGGAGCATGAAGAGTGCAGAAATCAACATAATTGTGGAATCCATGATAATGAAGAAACCACAATCCACTTGGAGGAGGATGACAAAGTAGTAAAAGTAGCACAAGACCAAGAAAAAGGTGATGAAGTTGTGAACAATGTGGAAAGAGTTTCCTACTTGATGAGAATTTTTGGATCCTCTTCAGGAAGAGCCTCCAAGAATATTGATCCCAAGTCAACCAAGGAGGAAGCTTCATCATTTTTCTTGGAGAAGAAATGTCTAAAGACAAATCATCCACCAAAGGAGAAGATAAGCAATCTTCCAAAAGAAGAACCGTGTGGTTCCTCTGGTGAATGCATTGAGCAGAAAGAAGAAAGCACCATGCTAAGGTATGTAGGTGTCAAGGATGAATGTGATGCTACGGATGCACACCACGAGAAATATGATAATATATTGAATCCCTTAGAGATAATGCACGAAGCTCTTCCAAATGAAGGTTGTGCAAGGAATAATCTTGATGGGAAATGACAATGTGCAATAGAAGACCCAACAACAAATCATGAGGTTGTTGACAGAATGGGAGAAGAATCTACTGCTAGTTTCTTTGTTGGAGATTTCAAGATCACTGCAAAGGATATTGATTCGATTGATGGTGGTGAGACATATTTTGGATCAGATACAAAAGAAGAAAATAATTTAGATTTCTAGTCACCACTTGAGATTCCTAGTGAAGCATATGACAAGCACCCATCAATTGGATGAACCAAAAAGTATGGTGGAAGGAAAGACCATCATAGTTATACCACATGAGGAGGAAGACATGATACAAAGGTATTGCCACATTTCTAATTTTTGTATCCCTTTGTTTCATTTTGAGATGGAAGCCACTTACAGTGAGAAGGTTGGCATGGTTGAGTCCTTTTGTATGGAGGCTCAAATTTCTGGTGTTAACTATGAAGGTAATAATGGAGATGAATCATTGTAGGAGCATGAGTCATTGCAAGGTGACATCAATGGGGAAGGAAGATGTGTAGAAGAGGTTGCTGCAAGATATAGTTCCCATGAATATGAAGATATTGTAGTTGGGAAATATGAACAAGGGTCAAATTCTCAGTCACCACCCGAGATTCATCATGAAGTTGATCAAAAGAAGGAAGAAGAGGATGTTTTTCCTCAAGAACCACATTTTATTACAAGGCCTATGAAGATGAGTGAAGGGAAGATCCATGAGGCCTTGAACTTTCTACATGACACTACTGCATGGGTGTCAAAATGTTGTTGGAGAGCTACATCGATGGAAGAGCCATCGTCCATTCAAGACTTGGATACCATTCGGAAAGCAATGATAGAGATCAGGGGTAATTTTCTACATTTGCTTTCTGATAGAGATCATTTACTGGATCTTGTGGAGATGTATCATAGTGCTTCATTGGAACATGAAGAAGAGGTTAACAAGCGCACTCACATGTTGAAGACCACCCAGTATTTTTTGAGGTGTGATCTCAGTGCACTTCAAGAATCTGAGCATTCGATTGAGCAGCTTGATGAGAAGTTGCAAGGATCACCTTTCAACTTGATTACTTACTTGATGGTTAGACCTTGGGGCTTGAAAAGAGCACCAGTCCCTTACCAGTTTGATGAGATGCAACAAAGGCATCTATCTGATGTATCCATCATGCATAGCAGTACATGGGAGTTCCACTTGATCCAGTTAGGTGGAACAAGTAGAAGAGTGATGAGTTGTTTCACCAGAGCGAATATGACACATGGGGAAGCTACAAGATTTCCATTTGGATCATTCAGATGGAATGTTTATTCATCCACTGATTGGGTGGATATATACATGAGGGAGTTGAGTACCCCAAGGGGTAAGTTTATTTTTTTCATAAGTGGAGAGTTTAATGACACATCATTCATCTTTTGTGAGAATTTGCATGGGAATCTATGGTTTCTATGTGATGTCTTCAGTATACCTAGATGGACATGGGATTGTCACCTATGTCTTATGGATAGCAATGATGCTAGTAGTAGTGCTAGTTTGCACATGGCACAGAAGGAGTTTCATACTTGGTTGGAGAGACTCATAAAGGTTCGGTTTTGCATTAGGAGTGATAAACTTCCAGTGTGGTGGTGGGATCTTGGTATCCTACATGATGATAGATCCTCCCTGATGATACTGATATTTGGGACCATGCAGTTTAGATAGTGGTATCTTGGCATTCCCTGGAGTATCAGGTTGCCACCTAAGACAGTGCCATTGTATGACATGCATAAGTGGAAGTGGGATCCAGGAATTGATGGATCATTTTAGTTTGCATTGCTGTATGGAGGAATGCAACATAAGAAGTGGGACCTTGGGATCATTTTTAGAGATCTAGTTATAACTAGAGTAGCGTAGTAGCAACATGGTGGCACTTCCATTGAGTTCAGTTGGAATTTGGAATTCCAATGCTTTTCAAGTTCAACGACAGATCTTAAATTGCTTGAGGACAAGCAATATTGGGAGGGGAGGACCGTAATGTCCCCATTTTAGAGGATCCATGATAATTCCCCTAACCCATTTAGCCCCATGGGTTCACAAAGAAATAAAATAAATTAGCCAGGAATAATATTAGACCATCATCATTTAATTTAATAAAATGACACTTTGTAGAAATGTTATAGTCTTAAAATGTAAATATTTTATTATCATTTAATTTTTTTATGAGTGATTAATGCATAGGAGGGCCCAAGAAGGCACATGGAGCTTAGTTTTCCTTCTAATATGTTTCCAAATTAAAATTAGAATAAATCAGCACAAAGCAAGGTGTCAGTGAAAAGAAGGAAACTAGAAGAAAAGCAGAGCAAAAGCAGAAAAGATGGAAGGAAACAACAAAAGCAGGGAAACTCAGAAAATCAGGAAAGTAGTAATAAAAGTAGGAAAGTTCTCAAAAGCAAAAAAGAAAGAATTTTCCTGATTTGTGCAACTCATGAAATATTAGAAACAACCAACTAAAGCTACAAGGTCGAAATTTAGCTAAGGATGGCACATTATTTGAGATAAGGAGGGTCCACATGAGCTAGCACTTACCAAAAGACTTCGCAAGCAGATTGGTTCAAATTCCTAGAAAGCAAAGCATGAAAGAAGGAAACAACAAGCCAACTGAGGTTAATAAAAGGAGTATGAGAGCTCCATTTCACATTTTTTGATCATTTTTTCAATTTGAATTGATGACATCTGTAGCTTCTCAATTGACTTGGGAGGTGTGCCCCTTGTCACCAGCTGGGAGATGCACCCCTGATGTCATTGTGCTAGTTGATTCTTGAACTAGAGTTGAGGAGAATGGAATTTAGCCATTTTCATTGAGTTTATTGCAGTTTTTATCAACCATTTTGTAGTCCCAGTACATTCCATTAAGTGTTCCAAGTACCATTTAATTCAAGCTCTCTCTTCTATCTCTAATTTCTCATGCTACCTTTTCAATTGGAGGAGAAAGGTTGGGTAATTGCACCCTTTGTGTTATGGATGTTGTTCCAATAAAAATATGATATGTAATCCTTTCCATTTTATTAATAAAATACAGTCCAAGACTTCCATGTTGCATGTTACACATTTTTCTTCCAATTGTAATTGCACCCATGCTCTTTCCATTGAATATTTTGACTAGTTTTTAGTATTGAGTTAGCAAATTGACTTATGGGAATCTAGTTTCTATTATGTCAGTTGTCTTAGATTCTTGGGACAATTTTGAACTCAATCCCATCCCTGGTTCTTAGTTTTGGGAGGGCTAGAGTCCATTTGGGTTGAATTGAAAGTTAAATAGCCGAGCTGTCATTATAGTCTACAAATATTGCTAGTATTCCAAACTTTACTAGTTTGTCCCCAAATATCAGTATTATTATTGACTTAGCTGGCTGGAAAGGATCATTTTCATATGCTGGTGTACCCAAGAATCCTTGGAGTAGAATTCAGCGACAGCTGATTTCGAAACATAAATGGTCCTAATATGTTGTGCAAAGGATTCTTAAGCAATTTTAGCCCTATTGTTTGTTGTTGACTCTTTTCCTTACTCTGATAAGATCCAATAAATTCCAATTGTGAAGTTTGGGTGGGTTTAGCTGTGCCGGAACTAGTTCATAAATCCTAGTCCAATAACTAGTTTTGAAGTCTTGTAGTTTTTTCTAATTTAAAGTTTTGTGATTTAAGCTAATATTATCAGAATCTGACATGAGGATATTACACTTTCCTCCTACAATTCACTAATTTACTCACAAAAATATTCAAAGGATTTCCTCCATTCGAAGCAAGGACTGGTCAAGAAACACCATTGAAGCACTTCAAAGTGTTTGGATCTTGTGAATGGGATCACATGCACTTTAAAAGAAGGAGGATTTCACAAAGGTTTGTAGGGATTTTCGCAAATCCCTTTACCGATCAATAGTTCACCTAGTTGAGAGATTCTATGGGAGTAAAGGAATTTTATGAGGAGGATCCTTAAAGTCTTCTTTTCACATTCTCTTTTATGGGGGAAGGGGGGTTTCCCACTAGGTTTTTTCCCTCATTCCCAGTTTACAGAGAATTTTTTGTGTGCATGGGTACCTAATATGGCTGCAAATTGTGAGGACCCATTTTCATTTTTTATTTATTTATTTCACCTAATCAAGCTTAGGGGGGGCGGTGTTGGAGAAAAGTACCTTCTCCATAGAAAAACTCTCTTACCTAGTAACCTAGACCTTGATTTCATGACTCCAGTGGGCCAAATCTCACTCATATTGAACACCTAAGTCACTCCATATCTTACTTATAAAATATAAGGCTCTTAAATTACTTTATTTGCCTTTTTTAGAAGTCATGAAACCTATTTTGGCATATGAGGGAGAATTCCTTCAATTAGGGATTATTTTCCTTGATTTTAGGGTCCTACATTGAAATTTTTAGTTATGGACTGAATCTGGGGAGTTTACTCCACTGTTCAGGGACTCCATGCACCTTTTTTTATCTAATGTGAGACCATTATGCCCTCCTTGAGTGATTTTAGGATTTTGCATGTTCATTCAGTTAGTTAACTAAGAATCCTTCAATCAGAACTAGTGGTTGTGAATTCATGAGTCAGTATAACTCAGTTAAAGAGAGTAAGCATGGCTAACTAAGGGTTCTTTGCTCTAGTTAAGCTTGACTAGACTCTCTAACATTGGATGAGAAATTCAAGTTACCTCTTGAACTAATTCAAATTGCCTTCCTTTAAATATTTTTCACCTCCATTCATTCAAGTTAATGAAATGAATCATTCTATTCTTCCAATTTGCTTCTAGTTTTTTGTGTAATGATCTAGATGTTAAATCATTTGTTACATGATTAGTTGTTTGTTAATTTGATCTTCACTGAATATCTCTTTAGTCCTAGATATAGATGTTCAAATCGCATAGTTTGAAGGGCACCTTTTAAATTCAAGTTGAAGGCTATATTTTCACTTAAATCTTTCCTAGTGAAAAGTCGTAAAAATAGTTGTACTTCACTTGAAAAGAGTAAGTTAAATACGTTTAAAAAAATAAAAAAATGAAATAAAATATTGGTTTTGCAATTTTTTTTTCGAATATAAAAGGTTAAAGAACCGCCTAATAAATAAGTAATGATTTCAATAGAAAGTAATAATAAACATACTTTAAAATTTCAAATATAACCTTCACACAGGTTATATGTATAATGGAAAAAAAATCATAAACTTTGATTGATGACTTGTGTGCTTCAAGATAATTTCAAAGTGTTAAATTAGTAACATAAAGCTTTAGACAATGCCAAAATCAAACATTTTTGTGGACACCCATCTAAGAGAGTATTTTTTTGTGTATCCATATTATATAAGAACAATGCATTCATGATTAATATTTTGAGCACATCACAATCATGCTTAACCATGGGAGTCATGTTCAATGTAGATCTCGTTAGATAAGAAGAAGGAGTTGAAGTTGATCTTGAGGCCTTTGTTGAAGGGTAATAATTCTAGCAAAATAGTGTAGAGCCATGAATCGAGCCTACTTGCTTTATAGGGATCTAGGATCATGCAAATGTAGCATGAATGCATCCATTTCTTATTACTTGAATAAGATTCCAGCGGTCTAGATATTTATAAGACCGATTCAAGCACAAGCTAAAGGAAATTACTTATCAAAGCCACCAAATATGTTATTATTATTAAGCTTATTGATTCTTTACATTATCTTTTAAACCATGCAAAAATGTGTGATAAAGTGGATACTAGAACATAATCCCTAATGCATAGATATAATGATAAGAAGAATTGTGTTACCTTCTCCATATATTTCTTAAGAATCTTATCCAGGAATAAAAAATGTTGTTGAAAGCATTAACGTTTTAAATAACATGTTCCATTGATCTTGGGCTTGGGATAAGGTTGAGGGAAACAAAGTTATGAGGCATTCTAAAAATATTTGATACATAAAGTATCATCACATTGATGTAAATGTGTCAATATATAATTCGTCATCTATTTTGGTGGTTTATAGGTGGAAAGATTGGATAAATTGGCTTGTAGGGTCGATTTTAGGGGCAAGTCTTACTTTGGATATTTTGGGTCCAAAACATTTCAAGGTTCATTTGATGTCAAAAGTACATGAAAAAAGTTCATGGTTGCTTGACATTGTTCTACACTCTGATAGATTTTTGATGATGCAAATATCACCTTAATTGGAGCTCATATGAGGAAGTTATACCTCCCGCAAATCAACCCATGCTATTGACCAACTGGTATGGAGTGGATTCCACGTCAGCTCTCATTACCTATACATGTTGACTATATAGAACATTCTATAGGTCCAAAATCCTAACCCTAATTAGAAGTTGAGGCATGCAAAACCCTAAAAAACTAATCTTAGATGGCTCTCAAGATGTTAAATATCGGTCCACTAGAAGAATAAGGGGTTTCATTCTTATGGTATTATTGTATTGTTCCATAGCCAAGAGAGATCCATAGAGTGGATATTAAACCATAAAAGAGGAAGTAGGAGATCCTGTAGAGCTATATAGGCCATAGTGTTACAGGTAACTCCATAGAGAGTACCACTTTCTTTGTATTTGCATTGCATATTAGAGAATTAAAGAGCAAGGCATGGTGCTCACTTTTGGATGGGTTTTTCCCCATAGTGGGTTTTCCCGAGGTATATCTTGTGTTATTTTTCTCTATTTAATTTCCTTTTGGTTTCAATTTATTTTAGCATTTTGTGAGATTAAGATAACAACAATGAATCTTAAATCTTTAGTAAACACTGTATAAATAAGAGTTTCCATAAATTTGTAAGACCTATAACGATGAATTGGTACAATGGAATATGACAATTTACATATCATATTGGTATGGAGAATATGAAGAAGAATTTATGAAGCTAGAAATACAATTCATTGATATCTTTCCCAATATGTCAATCCTCATGGAATCTCCAGAGAGGAATTTTAGACCTTCTAGTGAGTTTGGCGGATCTAACTCAGAGGCAAGCCTAGATAGGAAATTGGGTGACATTGAAGACCCATAAAAGGAGCTCAAAAAAAAGTTGGAGAAAGAGAAACCAAGTTCCAACAGCACCAATTCTTCCAAATATATATTTAAAGTGGAATAAAAAGGGTATATCAAGCCATATAAAGGTTAGATCGATGCTATTAATTTGAACTAGTAGTTGCAATAGTTAGAATTTTATTTTAGTGTCCATAACATAGAAGAGGGGAAAATATATCATTTTCTCAACTAAAGTTGAAGAGCGATGCCCTAACTTGATGATAAATCCACATGGATACACTTAGGTATTAGACTGGGAGGAATTTAAAACCCTCATTATGTCCCAAGACTTTAAAGCTTTCATTAAATCCCATTCTTACCCTATTGAGTATGGAGAGGACCAATTGATGCATTGACATTACTTTAGTCGAAGGAAAGGGAAATGTTTACAAGAGTAATCTATGTGCCCTACATACGAATCATCACAAACCCATTTTGCTTGAATCTATATTACAATGGACTCGTGTTTTTTCATTCTCTCTCACCGTGTATGATTCTCCATATTCAGTCTTCCTCTCAACTTCCACACCGAATTCGGAGATGTTTCGAGTAGATGCAATGGTTTAGAATTTTTTTCTCATCCTGGACTGGATATCTAGTTTCCAATTGTCCCTTCTTAGAGAAAAAATTCTTGCCATTTCAATTTTGGTTCAAATGGTTACCATTTTCATAGCCATCATGGTTTGCAGGATTGTTACCATGCCAGATTTATGGAGAAATACTCGTTTCATCTCCATATTTGATTGTTTATGGTAGTATTTTGTAAAAGAGAAGTCGACGGAGCCAAACCATCAATGACTTAGGGGCTCGGTTGGAGCTTAAAATTTGTCCGAAGGCCGTGATTCTCCACTATTTCTTCATCATATGACAGTTGAAAGGGGCTATGGATAAGAACCAGCATAGCTATTGCAGCTACAAGAAGAGAAACAATCGTGTTATTGCTCAAGTATTAACTGACTGAGCTATAATAAATATCCGTATTGTGAAATTGATTATAGTAAATGCTATTTTGAGCATTCAACGAAACCAAAATAAATTGATACATAAGCAGACGGGTTACTTCCCAGCTCATAAAAATGTAGGGGCTTTACGTAGATTCATAGCAAATCCTACAGTGGTAGGGTAGTTGGCATTTGTGGAGGTTAAGTCACTACAGGTCAGTTGTTTAATTCATGTAGGTTAGGAGTTGAGGGTGGGAGCCATGACTCAGAAGGGAATTAAAATGACCCAAGTATGTCTGGGATGGCCCTCGTGCTCATACAAAACTGGTGACAACATATTATGGGTGGGAAAATAGTTCTTCCATTCAACATAAGCATGTTGGATCAAGTTAACATCAACATTAATCTTTCCCACTGTCACGTCCCCTCCCCTTAATTCAACTAGCAGAGGGAACATGATAGATGAATGGGGTGCTAAAATTTTCATCTGAGACAGTATTATCAATTTCATTTAAATTTAAATGCATGTGTAGATGCATAATAACAAACACAGAGGAAATAAATTCATCTCGCACACAAAGAATGCATATATTGGCATATTCAACACAATCATAACAATCAAATCATGCATAGATATAAGCTAACTCCCATGCTATTCACATGAATCTAATTAGATCATTCAAACTGGGTCATCTCATTCAATTTATCATATTTAACATTCATCCATAATACACAATTTTATCATAAATAAATAGTAAACAGTTATCCTTAATTGGAGTTGTCCAAGCAACTGGCTATGGGAGAGCAATGTTCCACCCTACCGTAGATCTCTGTCCAGCCTATATTATTTCAGCTAAGAGACCACCCCCTAGATAGGCTATGTATCGACTGAGGAGAAACTACTTAGGCTCACTCACTACCATGGTCACATTCACTCATGTTAAGCCAACACACTATTAGAAAAATAGGATTGCAGAGCATTAACAATAAACAAGATGCAAATATAAATCACATAAACAAAATACAAGAGAGACACCAATATACGTGGTTCACCCAATTTGGTCTATGTCCATGGAGAAATTTCTACTCATTTCATTATTATACCATCCAACAAATGAAGGGATACAACCTGCAACACATCCGCTGCAACTTCCTCTTCACTCTCTATCAGTCTCTCTTACATGATCATAGAGGTCTTTACAATGCTACAATACACATCCGTATTACAATGTCTTCCTTATAAATGGAAATTACCATGGGAAAATACCACAAGATACCCAATACCATGGGCTCGCAAATTGTTTTCCAACAAACAACCCCAAAAAATTCATTCTGGGCCGTTGTCTCCGAACGCCCGTCGAGGGACCACTAGCCCCCGAACCCCCGTTGATGGACCACTAGCCCTTGAACCCCCATGGGGGGGCGATTCCTCCCCACACCCCCCTATTGGGATGAGTGTACAATCCAACTTCACACCATATAAAATTGGGGTACAAACATAGGTGAAACAACATCTCTAAATCAGGAAGATCAGGCTCCACAACCAACAATCTCCCACTTGGATACTGATCACAACAACTCTACCGCTGCTGCACTTGCTGGACTATGTTATGAACCTTGGACCTCACAAATTTATCATCTTCACATTCATGCTTGAAGGCCAACTGAAACTGAGAAGAGCTCAGTTTCTCTTTGGTTACTACCTTTGTCAACATGTCTGTAGGATTCTGGCTAGTATGTATCTTTTCCAACTTCAAGAGTTCATCTTCCAGAACAAACTGTATGAAATGATACTTGAGTTGTATATGTTTAGTGTTAGAATGGAAGGATGATTTCTTTGCAAGATGAATGACACTCTGGTTTTCACTGTACAACCTGCTATTCTCCTACTTCTTACCCAATTCCTCCATGAACCTCTGTAACCAAATCATCTCTTTACTAGCCTCTGTAGCAGCAACGTACTTTGCTTCTGTTATTGAAAGTGAAACAACCTTTTGCAGTTTCGAAATCCAACTTACTATTGTTCCACCTACAGTAAAAACATACCTTGTGGTTCTCCTCCTGCTATCTTTATCACCTGCCATGTTTGCATTAACATATCCTTGTAGAACAATGTCTGAACCTCCAAAAGAGAATGCATGAGTGGTAGTACCTTACAAATACTAGAGAATCCACTATGCTTCCTTCCAATGTTCTTTACCTGGATTGTTCAAATACCTTCTAACAAATCCCACTGCATGTGCATTATCTAGTCTTGTGCACACCATGGCATACATCAAGATACCAACTACTGACGAATAAGTGACCCTAGGCATGTAGTCTATCTCTTCGTATGTCTTGGGACACATCTCCTTATTTAGTTTGAAATGGATTGCCAAAGGTCTACTGACTATTTTTTCATTCTGCATTCTAGACCTCTCCAACACCTTTTCTATGTACTCACCCTGAGACAATGTCAGTTTGCAATTTTTTCTATCTCTTGTTATTCTAATACCAAGGATTTGCTTTAAAGCACCCAAATCCTTCATCGCAAAAGAATTAGCTAACTTCCCTTTGAGCACATTTATATCCTGCATTTTATACCCTGCAACAATCATGTCATATACATACAATAACAATATAATATATCTTCCATTATTTAGACTCTTGAAATAAATACATTGTTCAGAATGACATCTACTATAACCTTGTTCTGTCATAAACTTGTCAAATTTCAAATACCATTTCCTTGGAGATTGCTTCAAGCCATACAAGCTCTTCTTCAACCTGCATAACAAATTCTCCTCCCCTTTGACCTCATACCCCTGTGGATGTTGCAAATAAATCTCTTCCTCCAAATCCCCATGGAGAAATCCTGTTTTTACATCTAACTGTTCAAGTTGCAAATATTCTACTGCCACTAGACTTAAAATAGTTCTAATTGAATTCAATTTAACAACAGGATAAAATATTTCATCAAAATATATACCTTTCTTTTGTGCAAACCTATTTACAACAAGTCCGTCCTTGTACAACTTCTTTCCTCCATCCTCTTCCTTCAACCCATAAACCCATTTATTCTACAATGCTCTTTTACCTACAGGAAACTGAACCAAATCTCAAGTTTGGTTTCTTACCAATGAGTCCATCTCCTCATTCATGCCTTGCTCCCACTTCTATCTAGTTTCCACCTGCGTTGCTTCTTCATATCATTCTTGTTCACCAAAATCACTCATCAATAAATAATACATTGAAGGAGAGTATCGTTCAGGGGGTCTACTTAACCTAGTAGATATTCTAACACTTGCAGGAGTTTGAGGTACTTGCTGCTGATGTTGATTTTCCATCACCTTTGGAACTTCATTTTCTTTGATTTCATCAAGCACTGTGTACTCTATGTTTTCCTTTTCCTGTTTCTTTTCCTGCAACTGATCTTTATACATGATATTTTCATTGGATTCCACATCTATAAGCAATAACAAAAATCATCAACCCTGTATCTGATAAACGTGCATTTCTTGGATTTAGCCTCAAGCTTTGTTCTATTTTCTTTATCAATATGGACAAATGCTTCACAACCAAAAGTTATCAGAAATGAGTATTTTACCTTTTTACCTATCCATGCCTCTTTGAAATTCTGGAACACAGTAGATCATAGATCTGAGAATACCTCACAGTGAAAAGAACGAGCATAAAAGATGAATTACAGTGAAATGAGAAGTAAAATTAATCATGCATTGTAACTTAGATAGAAATAGAAATGTGTGTTATGATCCATTAATCAGTATAGTCAACAGATATGTTACAATGTAGAGAATTT
This sequence comes from Larix kaempferi, assembly GCA_027924585.1. Lineage (NCBI taxonomy): Eukaryota > Viridiplantae > Streptophyta > Pinopsida > Pinales > Pinaceae > Larix > Larix kaempferi. The sequence continues at coordinate 18,403,007 of BSBM01000023.1, read as the reverse complement.
GATTATCCTAGGAGAATTCGAATCCATGTCAGTCTATCATAGGAATTGTCACCACTGGAGTGCTCCGGAAGTCCCAAACTCAACTCAACTCAACCAAAACTCAGTTAACTAAAGCTACCATCAGTTAACTGGACGAGGAGGGCACAATTGTGAGTTGTCATGTAAATCAATCAGAAAAGGATGCATTAGATCACAATTAGTGGTGATCGGAGCTCAAATCCCTAATTAGAGTTAGGAACTCAAGTGTAACTCAGTTGGATTGAATTGAATCATTGAGTTAGCCCCTAGAATGTGGGAACTAACGCTGGTGGTCCTAAGATCATGCATGTAGGGCACATTAGGTTGATAATGGGTCCTAGATGACATCTTCACACCACTAGGGGGGAAATAACACCATCAACTACTAGGAAAAGGTAAACAATGCTAAGTAGGACAAGGATGGAATATTAATTATCATAACACCCCAGCTTAATCCAAACTTGGACATCCCAGGCCCTGGTTACTGAGACCAAAGTTCACCCATACAATCAAATAAATGATAAAAAATAATTGGTCATGAAACTAAGGAAATGGGGAAAACCTCATGGGAAAAATACCCCCCCGAAAAAATGAACAGCAGGGAACTCTATTGGCACGGGATCAGTCCGCATGAAGTGTAGAAGCTGACAGCTGCGAAGAAGGATCTTCTGTGGAAGGAAGGGTCATTTGCGGAGAATGAGGAAGTGCAAGACCAGTTAGGTTATTAGAAATGGGTCATGTGGACCATTTTGTAACCACCATAGTTAGCTATAAATAAGAATATGAATGTAAGCCTAAGGGCATCATATCATTATGATTTTGACATGATTGCTCTATTTTCGGCACTTTTGTATGGATATGCGATAGGATTTGTTGAACTATTTTTACGATAGTTATATCGCAGGTTTTGATGAGTTAATGCATGAAGATGTTCAGATCTATCTTTTTGTCTCTATTTATGTCGAATGGTGAATGCTTTATGCTGTCTTTTGTAAGGTTTCATTGATATGATCTTTGGTATTTCCCTATTAATGCGAATGTTAATTGTGTAATGAATATGCGAATGGTGAATACATGGTTAATATGTGAATGATGAATTTTTGTTTGAGTTACAAAGTATGATGTGAAAGTAGATCTATGGTTTCTGATGCGATAGAGTTAGAGAAGATGCATGTCCTTTCCCCACAGCGAAAACTTGGTTCCTGCAGCCCCCTTAACCATCTCGAGTGAGACTTCACTCGCTTCACAGGTGTTGCTGGAAAGGGTAAAACCTTTCTGGGCCGGTGCTTAAGGGTGTTGGGATAGTGTTTGTTGACGACAGTGCGAAGTGAACCCCTGCCGATAGAACTGTGTCAAAAAATGGTCCCGTCGTCAGGACCTTGAAGTTGAAGGAAGAGGACATGATGTGGCACCTGACGAAACCAAAGATCCAGGATTGGTTTGATAAGAAGGCAGAATAATTTGCAGAAAGAGAAAATCGGAACCTTGGGAAGACGACAAGAAGTTGGTTGGAAAAGCATATTTACTTTGATATCCATGAGATATTATTCTGTGAATTCCTGGTGTTGTTGTATGAGTGGTTAGCGCAATTGACTTTTCAAAAGAACCATTGCCAAGGAGGTGAACCTAACCACTGGACCCCAGAACTGGTCCAATAGCTGAAATGGGTCAACAACAAGGTATCAAGGGCTGTTGAATTCTTGGTAGACAGTATCTTAGAAGGATATATCACTGAGTTTGTCGTGGACACGATCAAATCATACAACGATGCAGAAAGGAAATTCTTCAAAGGACCTAGAGGAAGGTTCCTGCTATCGCTGAAATTGTGGATTAAAATGCTTGTATGCGAAAAGGGCATACTGAGGATGAATTCTGACGAGTAGAATATCAGTGTGTGGGATTTGTGGGTATCATGTGGATATGGGTCCAGTAGATGGACATGAGTGGCGACGAATTTTTAAGGGAGGCTGAAGACAAGTGTGGTACCTTGAGGAGTGGAGTGATATTCCGGCGTCCAGAGAAGAAGAGGAGGACTGAGAGAGAGTCTCCTGAGGGGACCGAAACGGAAGATTGTGAAATAGGACCACATGGGACGAAGAGACCTTATTGTGACGAAGAAGAAGGTGAACATGCTACCCCAGAAGCCGAAGAAGGATGGACCTTAAGCTACAATATTGTACCTTCAACTCCGCACACTACTCAGAACTTGATTGGAAGAAATTCAAGTTATTCACATAGCTGTCCTACATGCTAGAATAGTAGTAAGAGTAGCAGATTAGTAAACAATAACAGTAGAAGCGTAAGAATGGAAGGTGATGACACAAAGATGCCAACCTTCCAGGGTAACGGGACTGAGTATCCCGAACAATATTGGTTTTTGTGAAGCAGGTCCAGGATGACAATATCAGGGAAGGATAGTTAGCAACGACCCGCATGGGGCCATGCGCTAGACTGGTATATGAAGTTTACTAAGGTACTTACGGGAACTCCGGGTTAAACATTGGCATAGATCAAGACGAGGATGATTGATGAGTTTATAAAACCAAAATCCGAGTTGCAGTACATTACCGAGCTTAAGGAGATCAAGCAATTTCCAAACAAGTTGGTAAGGGAGTTCGACCAACGGTATAAAACACTAATGGCAAAGGTAAGTTTCGGGATGATGCAACAGAAGGTAGTGATTCAGGCGGAGACGCTGGAAATCGCAATGAAGATGGAGGCTTCACCAATTGGCGAAATAGCCCTAGGCATGGATCGGATACAAGCGCAGTTGGAAAAATTGATGATCCAGTTACAGGATATAAAGAAGGGAAAAGAGGCCCGCAAAGACGTATGGTGCACTAGATGCAGGACGGAAGGACACCACAAGGATCAGTGCCCAGAGTTTCGAGAATATTTGCAATCAGGTGCACCGAATCCCCTCAGTCAAGGAGGGATTCCTTGGTGTCGTTTTAGTTAGAAGAGAGGATATCGACCATAAGAATGTGTGTACCTACAAAATATAGTGTTGAAACCTGTGAACTTGTATTGCAAGTTCTATCGATCGGTTGGCCACGATGAGAAAGACTACAGGGATTATGACCTACTCCAAGAGAGGACTGTGGATACATAATTCATGAACGGAGAAGAGAAACCACCAGTACAAAAACAACAATAGTATCATCAACATGCACCTCAGTATAACCTGCAACTGTAGTATGATCAGTTGCAGTATGGTCAGCTGCAGTATGGCCAACCGCAATATGAACAATTTGTTAGTTTTTCATAATTTAATTCAATATGATCTAGGATCTTATCTGAGAGAATAAGATGCACAACAAATCAAACACAAGAGACAAGAGACACAAATCATTTCACCGGGGAAACCATAAAGGAGAAAACCCTGCAACTTCCTTAGAGATAGAATGAGCAATAATACAAAACCCCAAAACAAGTAGATGGTCTCCAGCAGCTTCCGCCTCCTCCACTTGTGCGAAATCCTCCTCTCTCTCACTAATGCGAAGTGAGTGAGTGTGTGAATGATCAAATAGAGAGGAGAACCCTCTCTATTTATACTTTACCTTTCACTTAGCCTTAACCCCAAATAGGTCGACCCCTAAGTGTAATTGACTAGGCCGACTTCTCTAGGAGAGTCTAATAACCATGAAAGACTCAACTCTGGGGTCAATGCCCCGTCATACAATGGAGGGTTAACCTCATTGACTTTACATGACCCAAATACAATAATGAATTCTCCGACCGAAGGAATAAACATCTCCGTCGGAGGTACAATAATAAAATACAAATACAATATAAAATATACAAGTGAATATCTTCTGAAGTTACAAATACATCAACACTCCCTATTAACTATTAAGGTATTCTCTTGACACAGTTCATCAGCGCAAGTCTTCATCACTGGATCATCATCGTCACTGCTGCTGCTATCTCGACCATCAATCTCCAATATACTCCTCATAGGAAGTTCTACAGAGGAAACCCTTTTTCATGTTGGATGTAGGCCTAGTCTCCATGTAGGTGTTCATCATCTCTACGAGCAAGCCATCAAGTAGGTACATCTCAAGACTTATTATATGCCTCTGCAAAACCTTCAAGATCTCCTAGGACTGATTATATGCTACTGCAAAACCTGAAGGAGCATCCAAGGACTGATTATATGCCACTGCAAAACCTGCAAGATCTACCAGGACTGATTATATGCTACTGCAAAACCTAAAGGAGCATCGCAGGACTGATTATATGCCACTGCAAAACCTGCAAGATATCCTAGAACTGATTATATGCTACTACAAAACCTGAAGGAGCATCTCAGGATTGATTATATGCCACTACAAAACATGTGTACCCTACTGTCACCTCCTCATCTTCAGATCATCTCATCGTCAATGGAGCACAACCCAGATGCACATAACACAACACTTACATCAAACGACATGGGAGGAATTTCCTGCCACCATTCAGGAAAGGATCAGCACTTACATCAACGCACATGGGAGGACCAACCTACCACCATGTCGGAAAGGATCTGTAGTTACATTAACGCACATGGGAGGACCAACCTACCAGCATGTCGGAAAGGCACTGCACTTACATCAACGCACATGCGAGGACCAACCTACCACCATGTCGAAAAGGCACAGCAATTACATCAATGACCATGGGAGGACCAACCTACCACCATACCGGAAACTCCCATGTGCATCTGCATCTTCCGGACTCATCACTTCCCTTTGGAAGGAACCTCGATCTGAAGTACGCCAAGCTTCTCTCTGAAGTACTCAAACTTCACTCTAGCCAGCATCTTGGTCAATACATTAGCTATCTGCTCGTATGTCGCAACATACTAGAGCTTCACTGCTCCTCTCTCCACTATAACCTTGATATAGTGGTACTTGATCTCAATGTACTTTGACTTGTCATGCAACACTGGGTTCTCAGATAACTTCACACAAATCTGGTTGTTGCAATATATACAAGTCACGTCCAACTGGAGATTAAATAGATTAGATAGTAGCTTCCTCATCCATACTACCTCACAACTAGCCGAACAGGCTGCGACATACTCTGATTCGACTGTACTCAGTGCCATGCAGGACTGCTTCCTGCTAAACCAAGAGATCACACCTGATCCCACACTGAAGTAGCACCCCGAAGTGCTCTTCCTATCAATGGCACTGCCTGCCCAATCTAAATCAACATAACCCTCTAGGTTAATATTCTAATTCGCATCATACCTGATCCCATAATCCACCATACCCTTTAGGTACCTCAGAATATGCTTTGCAGCAATCAAGTGAACATTTCTCGGATCTGTCAGGAACTGGCTTAATGTGTTCACAGCAAAGCAAATATATGGTCTCCTATTTTTCAGGTACATAAAGGACCCAATCATCTAATGATACATCGTGGCATCAACCGACTCTGATGAAGCATCACTCAATATCTTCAGGTTCAAATCCATAGGTGTGGCCATGGCCTTGCATTCCATCATCCCGAACCTCTTCAGAATCTCTACTGCATACTTCCCTTGTCCAAGGAAGATTCGATCCGCACTTTGCCACACCTCCATTCTATTAAATTTTCAGAATTTACTTCAATCTGATCTAGGATCTTAACTGAGAGAACAACATGTACAACAAATCTACAACATATCAATCATGTACACAATAATGCAAGCACACAAGAGACACAGAGTTTACTTGGGGAAAACCATAAAGGTGAAAAACCCCAATAACTTCCTCAGAGATAGATACAACAATGATACAACCAAAATACAAGAGATAGCCTTCTCCTAGCAGTAGAGCCTCCTCCTCCACAAGTGCACCACTCTCCAAAGTGTGAGTGAGAGAATAGAATGTGTAAAATGAGAGAGACACACTCTCTATTTATACACTAACTTGACTTGACCTTTACTCAACTAGGTCGCCCTCAAATTAACCACTTAACATAATGCTGACTGGGCCGACCCCCACTAGGGTGGTCTAATGACCCTTTGACCCACATGGACAACCCCCAATAGGGTGGTCTAATAACCATTTCACCCACATGAATTATATAGGGCCGACCCCAACAAGGTGGTCTAATAACCCATCAAGTATAAGTTACGACACTTACAATATAAATGACGAAACTTCCGTATAGAGGAATAATAACATCTCTATAGGAATACAATATACATATATGTGAAATACATTCCGAAGTTACATATATATCAACACTCCCTCTTAACTAGGAAGGTATTTCTCGACATAGGTCTTCTAGCACAAGTCTTCTTCTTTGGATCATCGTCACTGGATAATCGTCATCGAGACATCATCATCGTCACTACTACTGCTATCTCAATCAATCTCTGAATCTACTCGTCATAGGAAGTTCTACAGAGCCAATCCTTTTTCATACTAGATGTAGGCCCACCACCTGCAGGTATTCGTCATCACTAGCCATACTGTGGAATCCTCAGGACTTATTACGTGCGTCACAAAACCTCGAAAGAGAATCCTAGGCTGTTACGAGCACAAGGATCTACCTATAGGATCTCCCAGGGCCATATTATATGTGACCTCACCACAAAACCTCGCAAGAGCATCCTGGGCTATTACGAGCACATAACTCTACCTATAGGATCTCCCAGGGACAGATTAAATGTGGTCACCACAAAACCTTGCAAGAGCATCCCAGGCTGTTACGAGCACACAACTCTACGTATAGGATCTCCCAGGGACAGATTATATGTAGTCATGGAAAAACCTCGCAAGAGCATCCCAGGACTTATTACGGGCACACAGCCCAACCTATCGGATCTCCTAGGGACATATTATATGCCATAGGACAAAACCTCGAAAGAGCATCTTCCAGATATCCCAGGGCTAGATTATATGCCATAGGAAAAACCTCGAAAGACTATCTATAGATCTCCCAGGGCCAAATTATATGTCCTCCCAGAGCAAAACCTCGAAAGAGCATTTGCCCGATATCCCAGGGCCAAATTATATGCCATAGGAAAAACCTCGAAAGACTATCTGCAAATCTCCCAGGGCCAAATTATATGCTCATCTGCACAACCTGATCCACAGCCATAGAGTATCAACCTGATACTCACCATACATCATCCTGATGTATACATGATCATCTCGATCATCATCACTGCAACATCCTGCTGCTTGTCATCTGGAGCAACATCCTGAAGCTCGTCATCCATGATCATCTTGATCATCCAATGCATCTACCTGATGCATACCAAGTATCTACCTGATACATATCATCATACATGATCCACCTGATCATACAGTGTATACACCTGATACAAATACATGATACATATCACCATACATGATCCACCTGATCATACAATGTATCCACCTGATACATATACAGATACATGGTCCAAGCATCCAACATGATGCATATACAAAAATACATACACATGATCCAACCGATCATATCCAGCATCCAACATGATGCGTACATACATATAAATGATCCAACTAATCATATCCAGCATCCAAGATGATGCATACGTACATACATGAAAATGATCCGACTGATCATACAAAGCAGAAACCAGAACATCATCCTGATGCTCATCGTCCAACGCTTACATCCATAGCCATGTGAAGGATCCTCCTTCCAACATGCTTGGAATGGCTTCAGCAAATGTGTCCATCACTTTTTCCTTGAACTGTCATCAATCCGAAGAACACCAAGCCTCTCTCTAAAGTACTCGAACTTCACTTTGGCTAGTGGTTTCGTCAGTACATCTGCAATTTTCTTGTCCATCGCAATGTACAGGAGCTTCACAGATCCTCTCTGCACCATATCCCTGATATTGTGATATTTGATCTCTCTGTGTTTTGACCTGTCATGAAACATTGGGTTCTCGGACAGCTTCACACAACTCTGGTTATCACAAAAAATACCAGTAGCATCTAATGGGAGATCAAATAACTCAGAAAGTAGCTTCCGTAGCCATATTGCCTCACAACTAACTGAACATGCTGCAACATACTCTGCCTCAGCTGTACTCAGTGCTACGTAGGACTACTTCTTGATAAACAAAGAGATCACACCTGATCCCATACTGAAGCAGCACCCATATGTGGTCTTCCTATCTGCAGCACTGCCAACCCAATCTGAATCAACATAACCCTGCAGGTTAAACTTTTGATTCGCTTCATACTTGAGCCCATAATCCACTATACCCTTCAGGTACCTCAGAACATGCTTTACAGCAACCAGGTGAACACTCCTTGGATCCGTCAGGAACTGGCTCAATGTGTTCATCGCGAAGCAAATATCTGGTCTCGTGTTCGTCAGGTACATCAAGGACCCAATCTTCTGACGATACATAGAGACATCAACCATCTCAGATGAAGCATCACAAAGAAGCTTCATATTCGATGCCATAGGTGTGGCCATGGACTTGCAATCCATCATCCCGAACCTCTTCAGGATCTCTACTGCATACTTCCCTTGTCCAAGGAAGATTCCATCTGCACTCTGCCACACCTCCATGCCAAAAACAAATAGTGCATCATCCCCAAGTTCTTCATCTCGAACTTGGAAGCAAGCTTCCGCTGTGTTTCGGCAATCAATCTATCTTCACCTGTAACAAACAGGTTATCCGCATACAAAAGTAGTATCACTGGATTGCCTTCCTCAACCTTGTAGTAAAGGTTGGAATTTGATTTACTCTTGGTAAAGCCCAAAATGGATAGAAAGCTATCTATCCTACCATACCAAGTTCTGCACATATATGACTCCTTGTCATGTGTCTTAGAACCAAGTGGCTTCTCCACATACACTTCTTCTTCAACTACACCATTCAAGAAGGCTGTCTTGAAATCCAGCTAGTGTATCTTCTATTTCATCACTTTTATATTTCTCTATGTTGCCATCTGCAACATGCTTGATCTTGATAGATCCATATGGAAGTAATAACAAACTTCCCTTCAGGTCTTGGGACTACATCCCAAACATCGTTTTTCATGATCGACGGATCATGGCATTCTTCCCATATCCTGGGAACTTCAATATATTCAATAGATAATTTTGTTGCTGAACAAATGTTGTAGTTCTTCTTTTGTAGGTGATGGCATACAATCTTTCCTACACAACAAGTTAAATTGCATGATTAGAAAACATCTCATAGTTTTCAGAACAAATTCTTACACATAAAAAAATATGTCATACACTCATGCAATTATCTTAGCCAATGCTTCAATACAACATTTATCCATATCCCGTAACTTTCTAGATGCCTTCCAATCTCTACCAGAACATTTTTAAGAGTGTGCACAACTCCCAACATGTCAGCAAAGAGGTTTCATTCTAGATAAGTAGAAATGGAATGTTGTACAGTGCCATAGGCCACTTCCCCATGCATATTAGTAGTATACTATTCATTAATGTAACTATTCTAATATGCATAATACACAACCTAATTCTAGGAACATCAGGTTATACATTATTGAACAGTATTATTTAAACAATAAAATATGCAAGTAATGAAAATTCAAATACTTATCTTTGTTTGTTTGTTGGGTTGACTCCCTCTCAGTCTTTGCTTCTTTTCTGCAACTCCATTCTTATGTGGACTGTGAGAAGTGGTCAACTCCCTCTGAATATATGCATCCTTGCAGAAACTACTGAAGTGTGCTTCTTTTCTTTCTTGCAGGAACAACTAGAGTGTGCTCCCTCTTGATCTTTGCTACCTGGATTACCTGTCCTTGAACTTACATCCATCCTTAATCACTATGCATGCTTATTAGTATCATCATTGTGTTATCCTTGAGGTCTCATACATAATCACACATTTATTAGTATAATCTTAATACAATCAAAACACAATAATCTTAAACATGTATATTCATGATCATTCACAGATAATAAACATTAGTATTCAAGGTTTCAGGGAATTCTTCTTTTACTCATACATATTCTTATTTGATCATAGGACTCTTTTGGTTAGTTGAATCATTAATCAAGGTAAGAGATATAATATGCATAAAACCCGTGATTATTCAAACCTATACCTTCATGATTCTTCTGGTTAGTCATATCATCAATTATGGTAAGAAACATAATATGCATACAACCATGATTATTCAAACCTATGACTTCATGAATAATCATTATCAACAACACAACAGTATAAGATCCTAACACAAGGTAGGATTCTAGCTTGATATAGGAAAAACATACCTGGATTAGCATGCTAGCTAGTTATGTCTAACATACCCACATAATATATTCTGGTTGTCTTCAGTGACTTGTGCTAGTAACCTACATGTCTCATAAGTTAACCATTGTATGACCAAGTTATACATACCTCGAAAGTAGATCTTCTATGTGATCCATGACAATGGATGAATCTTTGTCTTCATGTCACCATGAGCATATGTTCTTGAAGTAGAACATGATTTGACTTTCTTGGTGTACCTTTTGTGTTAGCAAACAACATAAACCTCATACAACATCACAATGCATTAGTACAATCATAAGTGTCAAAACCTTAATCAATGAATATCTTCTATAAGGTAATACGACAAGTCTAGTAATTAATCAAGATTGTACTGTAATGATATGGAGACAAACATATCATAAACTTAATCATGAACAGAATTCGAAACATACCTGTAAGCCATACCTGTCAAGATTGCTTGTAATCTTCTTATGGAAGGCCTTAGCCTCATCTCCCTCTAAAACAGGAACTTCTTCACTTATGCAGGTGACCAATCCATCCTCTTCTAGGATTAACCCAATCCACTTGATTTGCAGGAACTGGGTCTGGATTTGTAATAGGGTTTGTAAGAGAAACCCCAAAAATTCAAACTTTGAATTTCAAACTTTCGAAAGGATAGAAATATGCGCCTTGATGAGCTGATCAAGCTGGTATATTCAGAATTTGAAAACTACAAAGTTTCACTCCTCAATTTTGCCTTTGAAACTTTCGAATTCACTGGACATGACCTCGAACTAGGGTTTGATGAAGCCCACTCTTCTTCCCAATCAAAAGGTTTGATCCAAAGCTCTAAGCTTCTATTTTTATGAGGAGCTTCCAGTCGTGGTCATAGATTTCAAAAATTCCCATTTTTGTAGAAGCCCTAATTTTCCACTTTTCTGATCAAAGTCCCGAACTAGGGTCTGATCAAGCCCGGCCTTCTGCCCAACCAAAAATTCTGATCTTGGTCTCTAAATTTCGATTTTTATGAGTAGCATCTACCGTGGTCTCTGATTACAAAAATTTCAACTTTCTCCGAAGCCCTAAATTCCGGAAGCCATGAATCAAGGTACTCAAAAATTATTTTGTTTTGACAGAAATATGTACTTGATTGTTTCTGGTGTAACTCTAAAATTTTTGATCCACAGGGTCTTAAAATGTTGCTTGAGATAGCCCGACCTGTTATCTTTCCATCCCAACAGGTCTGACCTCAATTGGATTCTCTGAGAGAGAGTTATGCCATGTGTCGCAACGTGACCTATTTATGGGATAATACAGGAGAGAGAACTTGTATGGAGTTCCACGTGTCACTGTTTCAACTTCGGCCTCTGAAAAATGTTTTTGAGATAGCTCGACCTGTCAGCTTTCCATCTCGATAGGTCTGACCTCAATTTTATTCTCTGAGAGAGATTTATGCCAAGTGTCGTAACGTGACCTGTTTATGGGATAATACAGGAGAGCGGACTTTTATGGAGTGCCACGTGTCACTGGTTCAACTTTGGCCTCTGAACAATTTTCTTGAGACATTACGTTCTGTGTACTACCAATCACTTTTTACGAAATTTCATTTGGAGCTTCCTAGCCCAAGTTATGACATTTTTCCCAAGGTCACCTTATTTTGACTCAGATCTGGAAGAGGCAGAAACCCTATATTGTACAAATCATAAATCACAAAGTACAATGCATTATAGGTTGTCCTTTGGACACAATGTACATGGGGATCTGATATTCGACCTATAAAAGTTTCAGATCCAAAAACTTTGCCAAACCGGATTTATAGCGAAAGTGCTACGATGACTAGTGTTTTCTATATCAAGCCCTAGCATCGTAAGTGCAACAAGTGTCATACATGCCATATCATGCCTTCTTTCAGGCTAGCTCAGATACCATGTTAAATTTTCAGAATTTACTTCAATCTGATCTAGGATATTAACTGAGAGAACAACATGTACAACATATCAATCATGGACACAATAATGCAAGCACACAAGAGACACAGAGTTTACTTGGGGAAAACCATAAAGGTGAAAAACCCCAATAACTTCCTCAGAGATAGATACAGCAATGATACAACCAGAATACAAGAGATAGTCTTCTCCTAGCATCGGAGCCTCCTCCTCCACAAGTGCGCCACTCTCCAAAGTGTGAGTGAGAGAATAGAATGTGTAAAATGAGAGAGACACACTCTCTATTTATACACTAACTTGACTTGACCTTTACTCAACTAGGTCGACCTCAACTTAACCACTTAACATAATGATGACTGGGCCGACCCCCACTAGGGTGGTCTAATAACCCTTTGACCCACTGTTATAGCTTGAAATGACACCTCTCCGTCCGTGACGACACTTGCTTCCCTTGGTCGCATGACGACACTTCTTGAGAACAAGTTCAGTCACACAACAGGACATTTGTGGATGGAGGAGTCATTTGGGACATTAAAAATGGTTGAAATTGCCTCATTCTTGACCCATTTGATGTATATGACCCTTAGGAACATTTTTCCAGACCAAACTATCTCCTGAAAATGAGCAGAAAAGCCTGTTTTTGGCCATTTTTCACTATGAGCGCGACTCTACTGTTATAATAGTAGCGTGTGTACGTGACTTTGTCTCATTCATAGTAGCGCCCATTGCCATATGTACGCGACTTTGTATACTATAGAGTAGGGTACACTCTTGTTTTGGTCAAAATCTCGAAATTCGAGTAAGTTAAGTTGGTTGGGAAACCTCTTGAGTGGTTATAACTTCTTTTCCTCTTCCTCATTGATTATATAAAGAGGGTAGAAGGGCCATGTGAAGGGGGCAAGCCCAATTACAAAGTTATGCTGGAAGAATGGAGACCCTCATCCCCCTCTCTTGTGCTTCAGTTTTGGTAAACCCTAGTACAATTGCTTAGAGGCTGGGATCCTTGGAGAACAGAAGCAGGAGACCTTGAATCTAGGTTTCGTGAAGTGCCAAGCTTGAAGGAAGGTATAATTGTATGTACTTGCTTTCATTCATTAATAAAGATCAGACGCTCTTCTCTTTCCAAATTTGACCTATTAATGTGTCTTAGATTTGATTACTGTTTGATTATAGTTTGATGTCTCTTTCTATTATGAATATCAGTATTATATATGTAGTCAAATGTATTTGAGAAAGGTATCAAGTTGTTTTGCAGGTCTGGGCATTGCGACATCGGATAAGCATTGAAGAGCGAGGGAAGCGAAGCTAGGATCAACCTTCTGAATGAGGTGCCTACATCTCTAAACCCTAATCTCTTCATTTATTTGTTGTACTTGCAGAATGCTTGTAAGTCTATCTTTATCACCGTAAGTTGGTAGTTTCTCCCCTGAACTATAGGTGCATTTTCCCCACAACAGAATGGCGACTCCGCTGGGGAAAACCTAACTGCTTAGGGGTATCCAAGGTCATTTCTTCAGTCTTGTTTGATGGTATTTGTTCATTTTCTTGATTAGGATCAGTTAGTAGGCTCTGTTTGACCCTCCTGGGCTTTTTACAGACCCTTCCCAGCCCTTGCAAACCTTTGTGGACCCAGTTTGGGGGTTTTAACCCCGTTTTTTAGACTTTTTTTTTTGTACGCTACTGTTTGTACCACACAGTAGCGCCCATACTACTATGAGCGCTAGTTTCCTTCATACACAGTAGCGCCCATACTGCTATGAGCGCTAGTTTCCTTCATATATAGTAGCGCTCAAAATCTGGGTTTGAAATTTTTGAGTTTTTGGGTTGTGGACCCAAATCTGGGGGCTGTGGCTGCATTTTTGGGGGTCCCTGATGACCTTAGGTCTGTGTTAAACCCCTGTAAGTGGTCTCCCATCCTTGTATTGATCCTAAATTCATGATTTGAACCTCTTTTGATCATTTTGGGCTTGTTTGGAAAGTTTTGGGGTTTGTTGACTTAAGTTGGGGGGTTGTGGACCTGTTTGGTGTTTTGTACCCTAATTGGAGTCTGATTGAACTTGCTTGCCCCATTTCCACTGGATTTGAAACCTCTTGAGTCTTTTTGACCCTGTTTGTATCTATTTGAGTGAAATTTCTCTTTTAGGTTGGTTTCTTGTCCTCCCTTATGCTTTTAGTTTTTCTTTTGTAGTGAAAGCTCAAGTGTTTTGGCTGTTGTTCAAGACCTTGTTTGCATTGTTTACGTGCAGACCTGACTTTACCAAACCATACTTCTTCGTAGGTCATTCGCTTCGTTTGGGTCTAAAAATAGTTTTTGTACTCTTTTCCCAATGTTTGGCATGCTTACATCAATAAGAATTTGAAAGTCATATTGGTAGCTTTTACTGTTTCATAAAGAGAACCTGAAAGTTTCTTTGCTTTGCTTTGATAGTAGGTTAGTTTCAGTTTTTGTTTCTTACCTTTGAAAAGCATAAAGAATTTTGATTTATCTTATAAATAGAGTACCTTGCAAGTGGCTTAAAAGATTTTAGAGTGCTTTGCATCAAAAAGAACAAGTTTTCTTTTGCATACCTAGTTGCTTGAGTAGCTGCATTCTTAGGTTTTGAGTTTATTTTTGCACATTTAGACTTTATTTTTACCTTTTTTGCATCAAAAGATTAAAAAATTGCATTTGCACATGCATTCTAGATCAGAATTTTAAGACTTGCATTGAAAAGAAAAAGATTTGTTTGGTGGTAAATATTTCATTTTCAGTACTCTATTTCTATTATAACCACTCTCACACACCCACTACCTTTTTGAGTAATCAAGTAACCTTTAAAATGAACTCTAATAAAATGAACTAGCAACATTTTCTTTTCTAGGTTACACTACACCAACTAGTTTTGGTTAGGATCTTGGGTTTAAAACACCTTAAACCACCCAAGATCACACATTGCGCAAAAATCGTAGTGAGACTATCATTAGGCAAACCCACCTCACTCAAAATTTGCCTGGGAGCATATGCAGTAGGTCAATGTGAGATCAGTTTGTGGGAATACCCCTCCTACTTTCTGTTCGAGCATACGCCAGGATCGGATTGCGTATTGGGGACTCTTTCGAGTTTCGGGCTTAGCTACACTGCCCACGCTTTCTGATTCGACCGGTGACTGTTCCCCCAGGAATTTTCGGTGTTGTGGTATCCTTAGTATCAGACTCTAGGTTCATACACAGGTGACAGCGGAGGGTATATCTGCTGTACCTAGGACAGACGTGGGAGGAAATCCCTTGCAGGTCTTTGGGAGGGCGGTTGGGTGATTCCAGCGCTTGCACCCTTAGTCATTGTATTCTGGACCCCGGGTAACTGTCCTTCATCCTTCGTTGATCTGTTCTGGGCCCTCATCATCCCAGACTCTTCTCCGGAAGGCATCTGTTTGCCTGGTTTGATTTACTTAGGACCTTTTTTTTAGTGGTGTGCTCTTTGTGCTACTTTTTTTTTTTAGTTTTCCTTAGAGAACTTCTTGTTCATTTGAGCAGGAAACTATGTCTAGCATTCCGGCGAGTGCCAATCAAGGTACCCCTGTTCCGGGGGATCCTTGTGCTGTTCCATTCATTGGAAACATTGGTGCTCCCTTAATGGCTACTCTGAATCTTCCTGGATTCACTATTGGGCTGCCGGTTTGGTTGTTTTCCACTCCGAATGCCTTGCATGCTCCTGACGCTTCTTTTGTGAGCACCTCAAATCAAGAGCATCAGAACCCTGTGCCTCCTTTGCCAGTAACATCTTCTCCTCCTCCTTCTACCTCATGTGGCGAAAGTAGCAATACTAGTAACCAGCAGTCTAAAAGGAATAGACGGGGGAAGAATAGGAAGAAGATGCCAAAACAAGGGGGCAAGCACCCTGCCTCTGCAAATCATGCAGGGGGCACCCACCCAGCCTCTGGAGGTCATGCTGGGAGAAAAATTTTAGTCACTGAAAATCATACTGAAAGTTTGTCTTCAACCACTGTCAGTCATGTTGAGGACACGTCATTGATCACTGCTAGCCATATTAATGACAAGTCACCAGTTCCTGTGAGTCATACTGGAGACACCAGATCAGCCACTGCAAGTCATGCTGAGGGAGTTGACATTGTCGACAAACCCAACAAACAGAAGCTTAAGTTCCCTTGTAAGTTTTGCGAGGGAGACCACCTTACTTACTTGTGCCCTGTACTTCCAGAAGTGCAAAAAGTGTGGTCCTTAGTTCAAAAGTCTTCTGCTTCTGAGCAACCAGCCTCTGTGAGTCATGCTGGGGGCAAGCTGTCAGCCAATGCTAGTCATGCTGAGAGTACTGACGTTGTAAAGGAGTCTAAACCTATAGGACGGAAACCAAAGTTCCCTTGTAAACTTTGTAAGGGAGATCACCTTACTCACCGATGCCCTGCCATTCCAGAGGCACGAAGAGTGTGGTCCATGTCTGAAGGAACCTCTGTTCCTGAGTTGTCTATAGATTCCCTGCAGTCAGATCAACCTTTGGTTGATAAAGTGGTTGAACCAATGCAATCTTTGGTCGACCCCACTCTTCCTTCGGAGAGTGAAGTGATTGAATCGATGCAATCTTCGACCGATCCCATCAGTCCTTCAGAGATTGATGCACCTACTACTGAAGTCTTCTGCATTTCCAGTTTGGATGTTCCTGAAAAAGGGGGCACTTCATCTGTGCCATGTGAACCCCTACCAAGCCCTAGGATTGTTTCCTTTGATTGGAATAGTCTAGCCGAGCCTCGCCTTCCTTCTTCGACACCTTTCCAGATAAAGGTTGATATCGGGAACCATACGGTTGATCGATGCATTGTTGATGAAGGTGCTTCTGTTAGTATCTTATCCGCTTATGCTTGGAGAGATTTGGGTTTCCCTAATGTTTTTCCAGTTGCTAATTGGCCGTTGACCTTTGATAGAAGACCTAGTGAACCGATCGGATTCCTCCGTCAGGCACCTGTTACCTTGGGTGGAAAAACAGTCTTAGTTGATTTTATGGTTTTAAAGGACCCTATGGACTTTGATATGATCCTCGGGCGTGATTACATTTATGCTATGCATGCTGTGGTGTCTACGCTTTTTCGTGTGATGCATTTCCCTCATAACGAAAACATTGTCACCATCGACCAGCTTGCATTCGTTGATCCTCCTTATTACCCAACTATAGACCAGTCTGATCCCTCGTCATTAGGCACTACTATGTCACATGCGCCTCATGTGGCATATTGTTCCTTGAGTTCAACTGCTACTGAGAAGAAGTCTCTGAGTTCATGCTTACCTTCTCGGGACTTGGTCCCAGCTTTTGACCAAGTGACACCTCCATCTGAATGTTTAGATATGTATTCTATCTGGGATGATATACTTCCTTCCGATGAAGTTTTCTTAGAGTCTATAGTACAGTCTGCCATTCATTTGGATGTTGATCCAGTCGCAGTCATGTCCAGCCCCGGTTTGACCTTAAAGTTTGATCTTCCTACTGTTGAGTCTTTGGACTCTCCTATAGATCCGCAAATCGGTGTTACTGCTGAGTTTGATTATGCTTCTAGAATTTTCAACTCCCGTGATGATGAATTTGTTTCTGCAGATTCCATCATGTCCTTCAACTTTGATCTTCATCCTGAATTTGATCTTGTTGATTGTAAGTCCTCGGGCTTGGGTACCATAGAGTCTTCATTCGAAGACTCTGCCTTGTTTATGCCTGCTGTTGATGATAGTGAAGTTGAAAGTTTTTCTACCACAGTGACTTGTATCGGGTCTTCCTTTACATATGTTTTAGATATGATCTCGGTACTAATGTTTCTTGGAGACAAGATTCTTAACTGGATGTATACTTGCTTACTGGTCCTTTTCGACACCTTGTGCAACCATGTCAGGTATATTCGGAACCTTGCATATAGGTTTAGGCTTCCCCGCTGTTATGTTGCATTTGAACCCTTTGCCATCCGAATTCGCCATAGGGTCGAACCTGTTGGATATTGGTGTGTTAGCCATCTCTTTATGCATTGTGCACCAGTCCGACAACAGAACCTACCTAACATGGGTCATCCTAGTCAGCACCCTTATGCCATTCTGGTGCCCATGCTGAGTTTTTCTCATAGGTTCGGGAGCCTTTTTAGATTCACCATGACTTTGAGAAGAAGCCTCATATCTTTCTTCCTCATATATTTCTGGCCATCCCTGATAAGGTTCCCATCTTTGTGTTCAAATTGCATATGCATCTATTATGATCCCGCTTGCGCTAATGAGCCTGAAGCCGGCTTCCACGCTTTTAGCCCGTTGTATAAGCCTCCATCTCTGATCTCATTTCCGCTAAGCCCTGTATCATTTTGCCTTTTCAATTTGACACCTTTTACCTGGAGGAGACACACCCTGAGTGTCCTTATCTTGCCCATGTTCCTTGCATTAGGCATAGCTTTGTTCCATGCGCTTGGAGCTAGTTTTGCATGTCCCTGACACTCGTTTCCTCCCATTTCGAGCATTCTTCTGCCTTCACTTCGAGCTCGTTAAAAACAGTAAGTAGGTTACGAGCAGTCTTCCACCTTTCCTTCGAGCTCGTTAAAAACAGTAAGGAGGCTACGAGCATTCTTCTTTTACTTTGAGCTCGTTAAAAACAGTAAGTAGGTTATGAGCATTTCTTTCATCTTCACTTCGAGCTCGTTAAAAACAATAAGGAAGTTATGAGCATTTTCCTATCTCCTTTGAGCTCATTAAAAACAGTAAGGAGGTCATGAGTTTACTTTTCCGGACTCGTTAAACCTTTACGGAAAAGATCCCTATGGAGTTCTCTTAAGCACTTTTCAGACTCCTTAAATAGGAAAAGTTTGCCGAGCATAGTTGTCTTTTCGGGCTCGTTAAAATAACTGAACTGACATCCACTTAGGTATAGAATTACCCCTTTTCCGGGCCTTGGTGGATAATTTACGGAAAAGGTATACTCTAGGTATACTCTTGTATGCACTAGAAGAGTTCTTCTTCCATCATTTTACACTTTTTCGGGGAAGGAGACTAACTTTACGAAAAAGGACCTTTGGAGTCGTCTTTAGGGTTTTCAGACTCTCGAAATGTGAAAACACCAAGCGAGCACATACCAATCCAGGCTCGATATAAAATCCACGGATAAGTGTATAGAGGACTGTTTAAGTTTTTCAACTCTATAAGCAAGAAAACACCGCCGAGCACAGACCAATCCGGGCTCGATATAAAATCCACGGATAGGTGTATGGAGTTTTCTTCTAGGTTTTTCAGACTCCTTAAATATGAAAATACCGTCGAGCATGCTCTAGTTCTTTGTCAAGCTCGTTAAAAAATGACAAAGGAAAGGGAAGGGAAGAATGTCAAAATATCTTTCAATATGATGGCAGCAAGTCAACTATCTCTTTGAACAAAGCACCTGTTTTGAGTCTATCAAACAAGTTGGGTTCTAGCATTGGCCTTAGGGTAAACTTGATCTCAGAGTTCCTACTCCTCCATTTGGTTAGTCTTCCAATCATTTGGAGAATCTGTTAATGTCTCCTACATTGCAGACTTGCATCGTGGTACCTTTGTGTTCAAAGCTGCCTAAGTCACTCTTGTGTCATGCTCACTGTTCAAGGATATAACCTGTGTCGGCCATTCTGCAGTTGCCTTGACCTCATGTGTCGGCCATTCCTTGGTGTCAGTATGTTTCATCCTGTGTTCCGTCCTACTCCAAATCCGCTCATACCTTTTGAGTGTCCCTCGTGTTGGATGATGGAGGATGCATTAAGGCCTCCCTTCCAACGGACTTCTTCCCATCGACTTCAACTCATTGTGCTCTGGGAATGAAGTTTAGAGTTTCGGTTAGTACCTTGGGGATTGCAGTCATTAGTGGCAGTTTCCCTCGCTATTGGATAGATGGGAATACATCAATGTCTCCTATCCGATGGATTCTTCAAGTGTTCGACGGCAAGACCACTTATTCGCACTTGCTTGAATGTACTAGGTACCTTGGGTTCCATTTTCATTATTGGTATACATCAATGACCGGTAATCAAACGATACCTCCCATGTTCGACATCAGCTCATTTATTCGCATGGATAGGTTTGTACCTTGGGTTGTTTTTGGATGAAGACCTTGGGATCCTCGATAGCATCACCTCATTTATGTTATCGCCCAAGTTGCGCAAGACTGAGCCACACTCTTTTTGGCTCTTGATGAGACATAGATCCAGCTTGTTCTCTATGGCTATGTTCTCCAGTTTTGACATAGATCCACCTTGTATTTATGTGGCTATGTTTACACTTATGTTCCTCATGGATCCACGCTTGTATTTTAGTGGCCATGATATATGCATCAGTATTTTGGATCATTATTGTATCCTCTTGGAGATCATGTTCCACCATTTGAACATGGACAGTTACCCCATGGATAAGTTTGTCTGACTTTGCCTTTGCTTTCAGGTACTTCATTTGAGCCTATGATTCTTGGTTTCTCCGTTCCTCCATGATTCAACTCTTTTTTATTTATAATGTATTTCGGCCATCGTTTCCCGTACTCCCTCTGACCTCATACATTAGGGGGCATCTGTTATAGCTTGAAATGACACCTCTCCGTCCGTGACGACACTTGCTTCCCTTGGTCGCATGACGACACTTCTTGAGAACAAGTTCAGTCACACAATAGGACATTTGTGGATGGAGGAGTCATTTGGGACATTAAAAATGGTTGAAATTGCCTCATTCTTGACCCATTTGATGTATATGACCCTTAGGAACATTTTTCCAGACCAAACTATCTCCTGAAAATGAGTAGAAAAGCCTGTTTTTGGCCATTTTTCACTATGAGCGCGACTCTACTGTTATAATAGTAGCGTGTGTACGCGACTTTGTCTCATTCATAGTAGCGCCCATTGCCATATGTACGCGACTTTGTATACTATAGAGTAGGGTACACTCTTGTTTTGGTCAAAATCTCGAAATTCGAGTAAGTTAAGTTGGTTGGGAAACCTCTTGAGTGGTTATAACTTCTTTTCCTCTTCCTCATTGATTATATAAAGAGGGTATAAGGGCCATGTGAAGGGGGCAAGCCCAATTACAAAGTTATGCTGGAAGAATGGAGACCCTCATCCCCCTCTCTTGTGCTTCAGTTTTGGTAAACCCTAGTACAATTGCTTAGAGGCTGGGATCCTTGGAGAACAGAAGCAGGAGACCTTGAATCTAGGTTTCGTGAAGTGCCAAGCTTGAAGGAAGGTATAATTGTATGTACTTGCTTTCATTCATTAATAAAGATCAGACGCTCTTCTCTTTCCAAATTTGACCTATTAATGTGTCTTAGATTTGATTACTGTTTGATTATAGTTTGATGTCTCTTTCTATTATGAATATCAGTATTATATATGTAGTCAAATGTATTTGAGAAAGGTATCAAGTTGTTTTGCAGGTCTGGGCATTGCGACATCGGATAAGCATTGAAGAGCGAGGGAAGCGAAGCTAGGATCAACCTTCTAAATGAGGTGCCTACATCTCTAAACCCTAATCTCTTCATTTATTTGTTGTACTTGCAGAATGCTTGTAAGTCTATCTTTATCACCGTAAGTTGGTAGTTTCTCCCCTGAACTATAGGTGCATTTTCCCCACAACACCCACATGGCTGACCCCCAATAGGGTGGTCTAATAACCCTTTGACCCACATGACTTATACAAGGCCGACCCTAACAAGGTGGTCTAATAACCCATCAAGTATAAGTTACAACACTTACAATATAAATGACGACACTTCCGTATAGAGGAATAATAACATCTTTATAGGAATACAATATACATATATGTGAAATACATTCCGAAGTTACATATACATCACTAGAAAATAGTGCATCATAACCAAGTCCTTCATCTCGAACTCAGAATCAAGCTTCCTCTTCGTGTCAGCAATCAACCCATCCTCACTTGTCACAAACATGTCATCTACATCCATTAGGAGTATCACTGGGTTTCCTTCCTCAAGCTTGGTAAATCCCAAACTAGTCAGGAAGCTATCAATCCTTCTGTGCCACGTCCTGGGTGCCTGTTTCAAACCGTACAAGGATTTCTTCAATTTACACACATGAGGCTCCTTGTCATTTTTCTCAAACCCGAGTGGCTTCTCCACATACACTTCCTCTTCCACTACACCATTCAAGGATGCTGTCTTGACATCCATCTGGTGGATCTTCCATTTCATCACTGCATCCAGATCAAGTACTGTTCTAATGGAATTGTATCTGGCTACAGGTGAAAATGTCTCCTCATAGTATATCCCTTCTTTCTGGGAGAAGCCACGTGCCACAAATCTTGCCTTGTATTTCTCTATGCTTCCATCTGCAGCATGGTTGATCTTGTAGATCCACTTGGAAGTCACCACAGACTTCCCTTCTGGTCTCGGGACCACATCCCAGACATCATTCTTCATGATCGACTGGTATTCCTTGATCATGGCATCCTTCCATTCCTTTCTTAGTGTCGCTTCTTCATAGTTGGCAGGTTCCTTTTCAATGTTGTTACATAGCAGGGCTACATAACTAGTATATGGCCTCGGTCTATTGCTTTCTCTATGCATTCCTTCTGAAGCGCTATATCTTTCTGCATCTTGAATTACCTCTCGTAGCCATGTTGGTTTCCTCTTATAGGAGTTCTTCTCATGGGGTGGATCTACAGGTTCCTGTGGATCTTATATCTCACAGTCTTCTTCTAATTATACTTCATTCATTGTTGTATGTCGGATCCTGGGTGCTTATGGTTCTTCAATGTCTTCAACAAGTAGCTTTCTAGATTTGTTGTATGCCAAGTCTTCGAAAAAAATCTCTCTTGTAGATGATGGTACACGGTATTTCCTACAAGACAAGTTCAATTGCATTATTAGAAACATCTCATAGTTTTCAGAACAAATTCTAAATAATATTAAACATGTATGGTCATGATCATTTCATACACATGTAATTTATCACAAGCGTTAGTATTCAAGGTTTCAGGGAGTACTTCTTTTACTCATGCATATTCTTATTTGACCATAGGACTCTTCTAGTTTTTCATATCATTAATCAAAGTAAGAAACATAATATGCATAAACCCTTGATTACTTAAACTTCTAACTTCAAGAATAATCATTATCAATCATACAAAAGTATACTTATCTAAGATCCTAACACAAAGTAGGATTCTAACTCGATATAGGAAAATATACCTGGATTATCATGCTTTCTAGTTATGTCTAACATACCCAAACAATGTCTTCTTTGTTCTCTTCAATGATTTAGAGACCTTGTGCTATTAACCTATATATCTCATAAGTTAAGCATTGTAGAACCAAATTATACATACCTTGTGATCAATGACTATGGATGAGTCTTTGTCTTCATGTCATCACGGTCATATGGATTTGTATTTCTTGATGTACCTTTCATGTTAGCAGACAACATCATCCTCATACAACACCACAAGTGCATTAGTACAATCATAAGTGTCATAACCCTAATCAATGAATGTATTCTATTATCCACATGCATTCATACTTTTACTAAGGTGATCAGAAAATATAAAATTAATCATGATTGTACTAACCTCAATAATATGAAGACAAACATATCATGAACTTAATCATGAAACATATTTCAAAACATACCTGTATCTCATCAAGTCATACCTGTCGAGATTGATTGTAGTCTTCTCTATAAGGGTAAAACCCTAACCATCCAAGGTAGATCACTTGTAAACATCTCATATAGGTTCATGGTTCTAGGATGATAGAATATCAATGTCATTTAAACCTCCTTCATTGCTGCCCTATGAGTCTCCCAACTTTGCTAGGGTTTCTTCTTACTTGGAAACCCTAATTTTCAATCTCCTTCCTCCCACAACATTTTGATGGAGGATTAATATCTATGATGAATGGATTCCAAATCCATTTTAAAAGTTTCCAATGTTGCATCAGGTGTCTCCAACATTGTATTAGGTCACGCCATACCTAAAAACTTAAAACCCTAAGTGAGAGCTTCTTCCTCCTCTTCTTTGATTTCCTTCGTTGAGCCATTTCAGATGTACTGTATTGTTTCTGGTGTACCTCTGAAATTTCAGATCTGCAGAGTTTGAAACTTAGGCCCGTGGTAGCATGACCTATCATATTTCCAACCCCACATTTTTTATCTTTATTGAATTATCCATCAGAGAGATATGATCATTTTCCCAACATGACTTGTTTAAGGGATTAAACAACATATCGAGCTTATACGGAGTGCCACATGTCACTGTTTCACCTTCGACCTCTGAAACTTGGACCTGTGAAACTAGAGTCCATGCTGTAACTGTTAATTTTTACGGAATTCCATTTGGTGCTTCCTAGCTTGAGATATGACCTTTTTACCTAGGTCACCTATTTAGGGATTCATTCTGGAAGAGGCAGAAACCCTAACTTATACGAACCATATCTCAGAAAGTACAACAAATATGAGGCTGAAAATTGGACACAAGGTCCAGGAAAATTTCATCTTTTCCCTGTACAAGTTTCAAAGCCTGAACCTTCGCCAAAATTGATTTATATTGAAAGTTCCATGATGACTAGGTTTTGATATACAAATCCCTAGCTTTCAAATTGTCGCAAGTGAAACACGTGTCGTAAATGCCATACATTGCCTTCCTTCAGGATAGCTCTTATACCATGTTAGTTTTTCATAATTTAATTCAATATGATCTAGGATATTATCTGAGAGAATAACATGCAAAACAAATCAAACACAAGAGCAAGAGACACAAAGCATTTCACCAGGGAAACCTTTTAAAGGAGAAAACCCCGCAAATTCCTCAGAGATAGAATGAGCAATAATACAAAAACCCAAAACAAGTAGATGGTCTCCAACATCTTCCTCCTCCTCCACTTGTGCGAACTCCTCCTCTCTCTCACTAATGCAAAGTGAGTGAGTGTGTGAATGATCAAATAGAGAGGAGCACCCTCTCTATTTATACTCTACCTTTCACTTAGCCTTAACCCCAAATACGTCGGCCCCTAAGTGTAACTAACTGGGACGAATTCTCTAGGAGAGTCTAATAACCCATGAAAGACTCAACTCTGGGGTCAATTCCCCGTCATACAATGGAGGGTTAACCTCATTGACTTTACATGACCCAAATACAATAATGACTTCTCCGATCGGAGGAATAAACATCTTCGTTGGAGGTACAATAATAAAATACAAATACAATATAAAATATACAAGTGAATATATTCCAAACTTATAAATACGTCAACACAAATCACTTATAAGATTAGGAAAATCCATTTACAAGTACATGATATAATGATTAAGTCATAGGAACATTACAAGATTAGATATGACCAACACAGGGTTGACAAAACATTCAAGGTAGGAGGCAGAGTTTGGTTACACTTTAATAAGGAAAGACTACAAAGTCCCGGTAAGAATATCAAGGTGCCATGGTACGGTCCTTTTTAAGTGTTGGAGAAGGTAGGAGATAATTCCTACAAACGTATTCTACCCCCATATATGTGCATTTACTCAATAGTGAATGTAGAGAATCTGAAACTCTTTGAACCATCCATGTTGGACAAGGAGCTTGAGTGGGTATCACCTTCTAGAGAGGAATTAGCGCCGGAAGCTTAGATAGAGTTAGTAGAAGATACAATTTTACAATAGAAATCCAGAACATCCAATCAAGGACAATATGAAATCTAATAGGTTGAGTTGAAAGGACAATGTTGGAGGAGCCTAGTTGGCCCACTGACTAGGTCCTCCCGACTGACTAGGGATTAGTCGGCTCATTTGGTTGAGTCAGTTAGGTGGAACGACCAGACGGTTATGAATTTGTAATTGAATAACTACTTATCTATAGTATATATTAGGCTAGTGATCTAGAATATGAAATGATGCTTCTTGTGTATGATGGTCTTATCATATAAGAAAACCTGTTACTTCTACTACCATTACTTGTGTTCTTTCTTGTATATTTATGTATGTGTGTATCTTGTATCTTGTTATGTATTTCTTTGCTACTGTTAACCTCATGTAATTCCTTGGATTACAACATTTGTTTTGTTTCCAGTAGTACTAAATCGAGATAAAAATATGATCTATTTTGATAAGCGAGGAGGAAATTAAAGAATGGTGGAATCGAAAGATAGAAAATTACATCCATAATTATGCTAGAAGGAACAAGTTGACCATTGCTAAGTCTAGAGATTTTTTTTTCACTGAATCACATGAAAAATTTATAGAAGTTGTACCCCGTGAGATAAAGAAATTGGTTGAATGAATTCATGAGCAAAATCGATCCTCAAAATGAAAGGTTATTAATGCATAAGCTCTATAATAGAGGAAGAAAAAAATTGTATGAATGGCTTGAAAATATAAGATATGACTATTGTGAATAGAAATATATTGAAGAGAGGACCTCGCTTGATGAAATCAGAGCTATATTTTACAATGATTTCCATGATTCCTTTTTCGTCACAATTCTGACTCTGTTGTATAAATTCCTAATTGGAAAAGTGTTGGAATATCAAGCAATACTGAGAGGGGTGGGGGGTGAATTAGTATTAGGATATCTTTTAAAATTTTATCACATTTAAAAACAGAATCAACAAAAAATATAGAACACAAAATATTATCGAGGAAGCGCAATTTGGAAAACCACCAATACTTTCTATTACTGCAAAATTATATTTACAAATAGTTTGCAAACACCAACTTGCTAGATGCACCAACACCCAAATTTTCAGCTACAGTTGAAGGATCCACCAACAACATGTTTACCAGAAGCAACTGGAAGGAGGGTACAACCCCCTACAGGCTTGCAGCCTATCCTTGCACCTCCCAACCTCCCTTATTTTTTTTTATCATATTTCCAAATCTTCTTTATATCTTCAATTCTGTCACTTCATTAGTCTCGGTCTGTTCTTGCAGCTCCTTCAACTTGGACTACCGAGACATTTTCTTTTCACTTCAAAAAACTATTTATATATCATGTATCTCATCCTCTAATCATTGCACCTCATCAATCTGTGTGCGTGTCTCTTCATACTCGTGTCTCTTCAAAATAAATTAAATTTATGTTTATTAATTAAATAATAAACTCTGTTTTGTTTATGTCTCTTATTTATTTCATCATTGTTTAATTAACTGGTTGAGCAATCTCCATTTAAATATTTGGCTTGTGCGGTCATCTAAAAAACTTGTTTAGAATATATTTTTAAGCTATGTGCGGGCATACTCATACACTATGTGGAAATGATTTTTCTTCAAATTGGAAGGTTTAATTTTCGCACGTGTGAGCACCAAAGAAGAAACTGACACCATGGCTAGATGGACAAGTTGCCAAAGAATAGATCCACACCTTTGGATGGATTTATATGCACAACCATAGCTTCTGGCATGCATTTACAATGGCCTCTTAGATTTCATTTAGACAGGAAGACAAACTTTTTCTCAATTTGGCAGGCTTGTATTTCGCACGTGTAACCTCCAGAGAAAAATATGAGACCATGACTAGATGACCAGATCATCGAGGAACATACCCATGTCATCTGATGAATTTATTAGCACAAGGACAATATCTGGCGAGCATTTCCAAATAGCCCCTTAACCTTCTGTTTTAACACAGACAAATTTCATTTATTTTTAATAGGAAAAACATGATTTTTCTCAATTTGGTAGGTTAATTTCTTGTACATGTGACCATCAGGGAGGAAACTAAAAGCATGATTGGATAGAAACATCACCAAATAACAGACTCATGGCATTGGAAAAATTTATTGACACCAAGACAACATTTGTTGGGCATTTGCAAATGGCCTTCTGAACTTCTGTGCTGACCCTTAGACAAATTTTCCAAACCGTAGGTCAACTAAGGTGGATTCTTACTTTCACCAAAACCCTGAACTAATGATACCAGATGATGTAATACATATTACTGAGCACAACCAAACTGATTTCACCTTCAAACTCATCTTCCTCTGACCTAGGCGGGCATATTACAAGACTGGTGCAAAACTTCCTGAAACCCTGTTTGGGCAGACTTATAAATTTGTAATAAAACACTCTTTTGGAGAAATGAGACCATGGTCAGATAGCCACTTCAACAAGATATATCCTGACAGGATGGGGTGGGAATTTTACTTAACCTATGAATTATGGCGGTGATTTTCCTGAGGCCACTTAGGTAGTTTTATTACCATTGGTGCAAAAAAATCTTGAAACCCTGTTTTGGTAGGCCTATAACTTTGTCATCAAACACCCTTTTTGAGAACTGAGACCATTGTAAGATAGCCTCTTTAACAAGATATAGCCTGATTCTTTCAAATACTTTTTATCATTAACCTATGCGGTATGGCGGGCATTTTACTGAGGCCACTTGGACCAATTTTCCAACACTTAGTTAATTTCCAGAATTTCTCCAAACTGACAAATCTTTATGTGATTAGGTCAAATTGTAATAATGGCATTATGAAGGTACTATAACATCATCAGGTGGATTTTCATACTCACTACTCATTCCACTTCATCATATATTCCATATCATCATATCCTTTCTCATTAATGAATACTTTTGGCATCAATGACAATTATACTCAACATTCTCCCCCTTTGTCATTAATGACAACAACTTCAATTTTTTCTTTTTTCTTTTTTCTCTCCCCCTTTTTGACATTAATGACAAAGATTCATAAATCTCCTCTTGTCACTATTTCTCCCTCTTTCAACTATGTCCCTTTTGTGACAGGGTTACAATCTTCATTTTATTTTTAATGAAGAGAGATAACTCCCATTTTTTTCCTGAGATATGAAAATGACTCTCTAGGTAGTGGTTTAGTAAAAATGTCAGCTATTTGTTCCTTTGTATCAACATACTCCAATTTGAAGATATTTTGTGACACTTGCTCTCTTAAAAAATGATATTTGATTGGAATATGTTTTGTCTTGGAGTGCATGACAAGATTTTTGGATATGTTTATAGCACTTGTATTGTCACAATATATAATTGTGGGATCTTCATATTTTACAAGTAAATATTCCAATGTTTGCTTCATCCAAATGACTTGTGTACAACATGATGCAACAACAATATACTCAACTTCTATTGTAGATAGTGAAATGGAAGATTGCTTCTTGCTTAGCCATGACACCAAGCAATTTCCTAAGTAAAATGTTGCTCCACTAGTGCTTTTTCTGTCATCAATAATTCCTGCCCAATATTCATCAATGAATGCTTTTAGAGTGAATTTATTGTTTTTTGGATACCATAGTCCATAATCCATAGTACCTTTTAGGTATCTAAGAATTCTTTTTACTGCAGCCACGTGTGTTTCTTTTAGGGCTGACTGAAATCTGGAAACCAAACCTATAGCCTGCATTGCATTTGGTCTTGTAGTTGATACATATAATAAACTACCAATCATTGACCTATACATAGTATGATCTAATTCTAAGGATTATTCATCTTTGCTAAATTTACAACCAGTAGCCATAGGAGTACTAGCAGTTTGGATTCTTCCATTTTGAATTTTTTCAACGTCTCCTTGGTATACTTAGTTTGAGAGATGAAGATCCCTTCTTCTGATTGAGATACTTGTAACCCTAGAAAGAATGTTAGTTCCCCCAACATTGAAACTTCAAATTCCTTCTTCATTTCTGAAGAAAAGTTTACAGTTAGAATTTGTAGATCACTTCCAAATATGATATCATCTACATAGACTACAACGATGATCATATTTTTGTTTTCAAACTTTATGTAAAAATTACTATAAGTAGCCCCTCTTTTAAATCCTTCTTGTTTTAAATACTTGTCAAGTCTTGAGAACCATGCTCTTGGAGCTTGTTTAATACCATAGAGTTCCTTCTTAAGTTTGCAAACATATTAATCTCTATTTTCTGATAAGAGAAAACCTTCAGGATTCTCTACATATACTTCTTCTTCAAGTTCTCCATTAAGAAATGCATATTTTACATCCATTTGATACACTTTGAAGTCCTTGTAGCATGCAACAACTAAGAACATTCTAATGGATTCAAGTCTCGCCACAGGTGAAAAAGTCTCTTCAAAATCAACACCTTCTACTTGAGCATATCCTTTGCATACTAATCTAGCCTTGTTCCTTATCACATGACCATTCTCATTGAACTTGTTTTTAAAAATCCATTTGGTCCCAATGACATTCATGTCCTTAGGTCTTGGGACAAGTTCCCAAGTTTGGATCATTTCTATTTGATGAAGTTCATTCATAGCATTGATCCAATCCTCACTTTTTCAAGCTTCTTTAAAATTTTTAGGCTCTACTATCGAAAGTAGTGCTTATTCTTCATCAAAAAACAATTTTCTCCTTGTTTGAACTCCTGAATTTTTGTCACCAATAATTTGAATTTAAGGATGATTCTTTTGAACTCATTTGGATGGTGCTTTTGTGTCTGATCTAAAGGAGTCTTCATTCTCTTCTTTTTCTTCTTCTTCCTTTTCAAGAGTATCTTCTTCTTGTGAACTTCCTTCTTTTTCTTCTTTTTCTTCATCATCTATTTCATCATTAGTTTCTTCAACATCCACATTTGCTTGGATTTGTATCCTTCTGGGTTTAGTGTAATCTATAGTTACATTTTCACTTTCTATGATCTTGTGCGACCTTAGATTATAATATATGTATGCTCTTTTGGTGGAAGAATAGCCAAGAAATATGCCTTCATCTATTCTAGAGTCAAGCTTCCCTAGATTATCATCATCTCTTTTTATGTAGCACTTACTTCCAAAAAATCTAAGTATTTAATTGTAGGTGGTCTTCCAAACCATAGCTCATAAGGAGTTTTGTCACTATTTACTCTGATTTGTCCTCTATTTTATACATAGACAACTGCATATACTGCTTCTCTCCAATAACCATTAGGAAGTTTTGCTTCTAGAAGATGA
This sequence comes from Larix kaempferi, assembly GCA_027924585.1. NCBI lineage: Eukaryota > Viridiplantae > Streptophyta > Pinopsida > Pinales > Pinaceae > Larix > Larix kaempferi. The sequence goes on along the minus strand of BSBM01000023.1, from coordinate 18,371,972 downwards.
AATGATGCTTCTTGTGTATGATGGTATTATAATATAAGAAAACTTATTACTTCTATTGCCATTACTTGTGTTATTTCTTGTACATTTATGTATGTGTGTATCTTGTATCTTGTTATGTATTGCTTTGCTACTGTTAACCTCATGTAATTCCTTGGATTACAAAATTGGTTCCGTTTCTAGTAGTACTAAAGCGAGATAAAAATATGATCAATTCTAGTAAGCGAGGAGGAAGTTAAAGAATGGTGGAATCGAAAGATAGAAAATTACATCCATAATTATGCTAGAAGGAACAAGTTGACCATTGCTAAGTCTAGAGAAAAAAAAATCACGGAATCGCATGAAAAATTTATAGAATTTGTACCTCAGGAGATAAAGAAAATGGTTGAATGAATTCATGAGCAAAATCGATCCTCAAAATGAAAGGCTATTAACGCATAAGTTCTATAATAGAGGAAGAACAAATTTGTATGAATGGCTTGAAAAGATAAGAGATGACTACTGTGAATAGCAAGAAATTGAAGAGAGGACCTCGCTTGAGAAAAGCAGAGCTATATTTTGCAATGATCCCCATGATCCCTTTTTCGTCACAATTTTGACTCTGTTGATAAATTCCCAATTGGAAAAGGATCTGGTCACATAGTTGAAACTCGACCTCCATGGGTCCTAGTGCATGCTCAAATTAAGAACAAAAGAAAAAATATTGGGATATATTTGTTAATGGACACCAATGAGAATATTTTCTAAATAAATGATTCCCAAGGCTGAACCAATTTCAATCTCTTAGTCTGAGTTGGGATGGCATTGGGGTGGTCACCGAACATGTGTGATGATTATAGGGATGATGCTAGTTAGAAAATAAATAGAGGAATGAAGCCCACTTAGAAGGAAAGTCTTCCTCAACAAAACAAATTTCCAGCTAGTCATAAACAAATAATAAAAATAAAATAAATAAAAAGAGAAAATATATTCAAGAGATGAGAGGAGTTAAGGGACATCGTAATTCCACTATGTACTAGAAGAATTATGAAGAAACCAATTGAGATGGTCGAGCAACCAAAAGTCCTTCCCAAGTCGAGGGAAATTTGTCAAGAAGAGAGAAAGGGTGAGGTTTCGACATCAGTAGAATAGTCACATGCGATGGAGTTGACCCTGTAGTCCTTGCATATTATGATTCCTGATGTTTTGAATCCTGTCAAGTCTGTACCAATGATAATGATGACTGGACCGAGTATTTGAAAAATCATCGAGTGGGTTTTAAACTTGGACTTGGTGACAATAGTATATGGAGTTGAATAGATCAATTTGGATGAATTATAGACCAACTAATGATTCAACGACCACCTCATGGTAATTAGATTACCTTCACACCCAAGTTCATAAGACACACTTTTAATTTATTGTATTTAGACCATGTGGAGGTACCCCACTTCCAACAATGCTATTGATTGAAGCTCTTATTCCGTCGGAGAGCCAACCTTTTGACAAGCATTCTGTAGCAGAAGTTAGATTGCCTCGGTATAAAATTCATCAATCGGAAGTAAGTATAGAAAATCAACATAAGGAAGTAAATTCATCTATAGTTGCACATTAACCTTCAATAGGTAATAAAATTTGAATTTTTTTCAGAATGGATTTCCATCATCTGAACCATACCCCTATCTACAAAGGAGCTGAAGACTCAAAGAAACACTAGTTTGTCTGTGAAACTCTATGGAAAGCTAATCCTATTGATGTTGAAAATCAACAAATTGCACAATTTGCAAGTGATCTTCGTCAAGGATAATTTTAGGGACAAAATTTATCCCATGGGAAATTTTTCCATGTTTTATTCCAAAACAATATTCACCAATTTGCATTTTTTGAAGCCCCATTTCGCCCAATTTTGATGGGGTAAAATTTTTTCACTCTAAATATCTCCTAATTATTATATAAACTATATAAAATATTTAGAAATTGAAATAATTTTAGAAAAATATCGCCAAATATTTTATAGTCTACATTTTAAGAATTGGTAAGATTCACCAAGGTTTATACACTTTTAAACAAGTATGGGTCCTTAAAATTATCCCCGGTCTTCGCAAAAGAGTAGTGACATGGTATATAAATTTCATAGAAGATGGGTTGAAAACAAATAAAGAGATTAGAGAAAATTTCTTAGACTTATTCAAGATTGAGGATAGCAAGCACCTAGATGTCCATTAACTGAAATAAATTACACAAAGACTAGGTGAATCAGTGAATGAATACAACAAAATATTTAAATACTTGCTTAGCCATATGTCATCCAAAATGGACCAATCGACCGTGATTCAGTTCTTTGTTGTAGGAATACAACCAAGAAATAAAACACCAATGTTGCTACACGATTTTACAACATATGATGTTTTTTTAAAGGAATCTTTAAACTTTTATTCGAACACAAAATTTACAGGAGAGCCTACCAATAGAAGGATTGAATAAAAAATAGAAATCATGCAGGTATTGCTTCAACAACTCACACTAAGGCATAGCAACATATGGTGCACGACGTGCTCAATGGAATGTCATACTAAATACCATTGTTGTTATGACAATCGATTGTTTTAGGATGACAAAAGAACATTTCATGAAGAGAGAAGACCATATCTAGAGGAAAGAAGACTTCATGGAGAACCTCAGATCTTTCCCGAGGAAAGACAACCAGAAAATTTCCGAGTTTCTCAAATAACTTACTACTGTGACATATGCAAAATATTTGAGCCTCACTCAACTGTTGAATGCCAATATAATGTAGATAGTGTTAAACCCAAATGGTTTGGCATTTTTCAAACGATGCAACACACTACTCCAGAATGTATCAAGAATATTAAGAGTAAGAGGAACTACCAAACAATTTATTAATCACAGATCATCGATCAAAATAAACAAAGAGTCGAGACTCTAGACACAACAACCAACATAACAATGGATACAATCGATGGGGTGGCTAGGATGGTCATGGAAGATATAATAATAAACACATAAATCACTCCTTATTGAGTGAAGAACACTATGTATGATTGAGTGAAGAACACTTGAGTCCTAACTATGATTGAGTGAAGAACACTTGAGTCCTAACTATCCCTGGAAAGATAGAATAGATCTTTTCATAATCTTTTCAGGCTAACTTGACATAATAGATGTAGGATATTATGAAACTAATTCTATTCTATAAAGATAGAATAGATGCATTCATTCTATACTTGTAATAATCTTTTCATTTGCTGACATAGAAACTCACCATTTCTTAGTAAAATAGTTGAAATAATGTAGACACAACCCTATACTAATCACTGTTATCAGATTGGTTTTAGCTCAAGGGGTCTACCTAGGCGTGATAGACTCCTGAAATTTCCTACTGTCATATTGCAGAGCTCTATAGTTTGAATCATTCTCTAGAGATTTTTTTGGTTGTGTTTTTGCAGGTTCATATCAATCTTAGAAGTGCACATGTCAGTTTTCCATGGATCCATATCTGAATGTGTTGTTGAATCTGTTTAATTACTTTGAATGAAAGGCATAGATGGAGATCTTGTTGAGGTCTAAAAGCCTCTACAGAGTGACAATGGATACTGAGAATGAGACTACTGTAGTTATGGATAAATCAAAGTGGCAATCAAAGAGATGAGTCTTATGGTATCCTTTTCCTCATGACATCAAAATATATTCTATTCCATTTGGATGGTCTAACAACATGGATAAAATTCAAGTCTTGTTTGGAAAAATTGATGAGTTGAGAGGAAACTAATTAGAGAATGAGCTGATTTCTCTAATTCCAAGTAGTTTCGAGAATCTACAAGATTATTTCTCCAAATTAAAGTCACCGGTTTTGCAGTTGAAGTAGTGCGGGATTGACAAAAAGGATGAGAAACTAATTTTGGCTATCATTTCAAAATTGGGACAAGACTACGTAGCCTTTGTCTCAACCTTACATGCTACAAAACTCACTGTAAAGAATTGGAAGATGCTCATCTTTCTAGAATTCATGGAATCATTGAATCAGGGGCAGAATAAGCTTATGCTGATGGGTGCCATAAAACCTTCAAAGGATCAATACTTGGATGCTGGTGATTCAAGGAATTTTAAGGGTAATAAGAAGGCTAATAATAAAAATACTTCTAAGAATAAGAAAGAGAAACCTAAGCCACAAGAGGATCCCTCCGGCTCAAAGAAGGATCAACAGAATAAGAAGGAGTGAAGCAAGTGATCATACTGCCAAAGGGGATTTCATCCTGAAGGATTCTGTATGAGGAATACCATTGATCAGATGGCACAACTCCTTGAGAAGAACCACGTCCCCATTTTTGAAGGCGCAAAGAAGAAGGAAGGAGGTTCTAAATCTGAAGACAAGGAGCGAGTCCATGCTCTTATGGCCACCACATCTTCATCCACTTCTTACATCATTGATTCAGGATCTTCAAGGAACATGGTTTAAACCAGAGAGTCATTTTCCACTCTTGATTCCTTTAATGGCCTAGGTCATATCATTGTTCTTGGATATGACTTGGAAACTGCTTCAAAGGGTAAAGGTAAGGTAGATCTAGACAATGGCTCTTTCTTTAATGTCCCTTATGTCCTAGGTCTAGCAACAAATATTTTGTCTATCTTCCAAATGACCCATAATGGTTCATCCAAAAGAGTTATCTTCACTCTTGATGATGTCAAGATCTCTGAGATCTCCACAGGAAGAGTTGTTGCATTAGGAACTACCGATCATTCCACCAAAGTCTACAAGTTTTCACAGTTTTTGCCTATATCTCCACTTGTAGAATTCCTCTCTCATGCTAATGAATAAAGCAATATTTGGAATGAGAGGTTTGGTCATCTAAATTACAAATACCTTCATGAAATTCATGATAAAAACATGGTTGTTGGGTTTCCAAACATCACTTTTACTAAGGGAGTTTGCCAGGGTTGTATTCTAGGAAAACAACCAGAGAGAAAGTTTGAGAAATCAAGACTTGAGCGAACCTTTGCACCCTTGGAATTGATCCACAGTGATACTGCTGGTTCTTTCCCTCATTTGTCACTAAACAAAGCTAGATACTTTCTTACCTTCATTGATGATCATTCTAGGTATTGTTGGGTCTACTTCTTCCAGTTCAAGTCAAAAGTTTTTGGCTATTTCAAGGTTTTTAAAGCCTTTGTTGAGAACCAATCAGGTAGAAAGATAAAAGCTATCAGATTTGACAATGGGAGAGAGTACAATAAATCTGATTTTCAACAGCTCTGTGTACTAGCTGAAATACACATGCAACACACTATGCCATACACTCCTCAACAAAATGGAGTTGCTAAGAGAAATAACTGATCTCTTAAGGAGATGGAAACTTGTATTCTTGAAGAAAAATAATTGTCACCAAATTTGTGGGATGAGGAAATATAATGTGAATCATACATGAAAAATAGAGTCCCACATAAATCACTAAAATGAGTCACCCCCTATGAATCTTGGTGTGGTCATAAACTTGATATTTCTCATTTCAGGATTTTTGGTTCCAAGGTTTGGGAAAGAGTGCCATATGAAAAGAGAAGGGCCTTAGCGCCACAAAGTAGGCCATGTTTGTTTGTTGAATAATAAGAGTACACAAAGGGGTACAAGCTTCTTGATCTGATCACCCAAAAGTCCTTGGTAGAAAGAAGTGTTTAGTTTGAGAAAGTTCCTTTACAAGCAGTTGAGATTGGAGAGTCTTCTCAACCACCACCAGAAGAATAAAATGAAGAGTTGCATGAGGATTCTGATTATGAATAGTTTGGATCATATTTAGATGATTATGATGATGAGTTTATTTCATACCCAAGCTCTCCAAAAATTCCAAATTGGGAAGCAAAAACCATAGAAGATGCTGGTGAACTTGCTGGGAATCCACAGGATCCTAGAAGAACAAGGTCTGAATATGATAATGATATTTCAATCAAGGATCCAAATCTTGCTGAGAAGTGTTTTCTCATGATTGAATCATATGCTTAGACATATTAAGAAGATTCATAAGTTCCAATATGGAGGCATACTATGGATGAGGAGTTCCACTCCTTGTAGAAGAATGGAACCTGGGAGCTAGTCAAGCTTCCACCAGGCAGAAAGCTAGTAAGATGTAAGTGGATCTACAAGAATAAGATGGATGGTGATTCAGATGCATTCAATTATAAATATAGGTTTGTGGCCAAAGGATTTCCCAAGTCCAGGTCTGGACGATAATGAGACTTTTTCCCAAGTGGAAAAAATATATTTTATTAGACTAGTATTAGCAGTTGCAGCAACAAAGTGTTGGGTAGTTCATCACATGGATGTGAAGTCTGCTTTCCTTCATGGTGGTATCGAGGAGGATATATATATGCAGAAACCTGAAGGTTATATTGCAGATCCATCACTTGTGTTCAAGCTAAGGAAATCATTGTATGGACTCAAGCAAGCTCCCAAAGCTTGGTATGCAAAAATGGACCATTTCCTCCTGACACAAGATTTCCACTGATGTAAATATGATCTGAATGTGTATCTAAAGCACATAAATGGTAATATTCTGATTATAGTGTTATATTTTGATGAATTACTAATCAAAATAAGTTTGGTTGATGAAATTTCATCACTGAAGACAACTTTGCATCAAACTTTCTCCATGATAGACTTGGGGATACTCAGGCAGTTTTTGGGGCTTGAGATCTCACATTCACCCCCAGGTATCACAATATCTCAGTATAAATATGATTGTGACCTTCTAAAGAGGTTCAAAATGGTATATTTTAAGGCTGCAAAGACTCCTTTCTTTCCAGGAGTCATGCTAGAAGAAGGGGATTCTACACCCTTGGTGAACAACACCCTCAACTAGTTGGAAGTCTATTGTACTTGAATCATTGTCGACCAGATCTAGAATATGTAGTAAGTCATGATGCAAGGTATATGGATAAGCCACATGAGCTCCATGGGAGGGATGCAAAAGGATTTTTCACTTTGTTCAAGGCACCAAGACACGTGGGATCCACTATGTTTCCAATTCCTCTTTGGATCTAGTTGGATTTTCTGACTTAGATTGGGGCTAGAGATAGCACATAACGAAATTCCAATTCTGGGTTTGTATTCATGCTTAGTGAAGGCCCTCTATTCTAGTTCAAAAAAAATATGAGTGCAATTGAACTCTCTTCTACAGAGGCAGAGTACCGGGGAGCAGTGAATGCAGCTACTCAATGCATCTGGTTTCAAGGAATTCTTGGTGAGTTTGGGATTGACTTTAGCACTCCCACTATTCTTTGGGTTGATAATCAGAGTTCTATAAATATATCCACTGATCTAGTACATAGACAAAGAACCAAACATATTGAAATACACATGCACTACATCCGAAGTCTAGTGCATGAGAGATTGATTGTTTTGTAGAATTTCCCCACTACTGAGAAAACTGCTGACATATTCATTAAGTCCTTCATAGAGAAGAATTTTAGCCATCTTAAGTTGCTTCTTGGAGTGGCTTAACATGCGGTGAAGGATTCTTGAATATTAGGTTTCAAGTTTTTGTTCTTGTCCATTTTGAGGGAGGGTTTTGTCCCATGAGGTTTTCCCTGTTTTCCTTTGTTTTTGGACAACGGTATGTAAAGGTTGACCAAACCTTTGTTGTTGGGCCCTAATTTTTCTTATTTTTGTCACATACATTTAGGCTTAAGGGGGGGTTTTAGAGCATTAAAAACCACTCTCATACTTAGGACATAAGTTATATTTCTTTTTATTACTTTCCTAGGTGTTTTTAGTAAGTTATTGGCCACATATTTCCTTCCTAGGCCCACCTCTTGCCATCCTCATCCACTTGAGTGAATTCATGAGAAAAATGCTTGCTTTTCTAGCTATCCTGAGTGGAAAAGGCACACTTTCTGCCTTTTCACCACTTTTACTATTTTTTCCTGCTTTTGAGTGGATAAGGCAAAAGCTAGGTGCTCTTAGAGGTTTTGGAAATTGCTTTCTTTATGGCCAACCCTTACTGCCTCTTTTTCTCTTGAAAAGGAAACATATTTTTCTAATTTCATCATACATCACCTTCCAAATCCATTTTGGACAATTTGTATCCTCTTGCATGATTTGGAGTTAGATGTTTCTATGTTGGGGGTTGTTAGCTAGTTTTAGTAAGCCTGGTTTGTGTGCTTTTCGAATTCATTCTCAAGTATTCAAATTTCTGATCTAAAATTATATATTTGTAGACACTTTATTGTATATGGTTGTCTGATGTAACTTTATGTAATACAATATAATATTTTGCATACAATTAGTGTAATTTTTTCAGTGTTCTATGCAATTCTAGACTAGCAATTTTAGTGAGAGTGTTATTCAATCCTAATCATCGGCCTATGATCTGATTTCACAAGAAAATTAAAGAAAAGAAAGCAACACCTTACACACTAATTAACATATTTTTATACAAGTTAGGCCTAGATGACATACTCTGTCGGTGTACACTCAACCACGAATGAGAAGCTATAATAGAAGAAGCAAACTCTGGACATGCAGGAGGACAATTTCATGCCAACATTACTGCAAGGAAAATTTTACAATATAGACTATGGTGTCCCTCTCTAAACAAATATTACAAAGCATATGTGAATAAATGAGATAAATGTCAACGTATGGGTCAACGCCTACATCAACATGAGATGCCCCTCATCTCTATCAACCCAAGTATCATGTTTGAAATATGGGAAATTGAATTCGTTGGTCCCTTCCCAACCATTGGTTGTTAGATATGCACATGATATATTATCACCACAGTCGAATATGTGACTAAGTGGGATGAAGCAGAACCAACCGAAGGTTGTACTAGTGAAGTTATTGCCAGATTTATATACAAAACATAATTACAAAATTTGGATATCCGCTCACTCTTATTTGTGACCAAGGCACACATTTTTTCAATAATACCATCGATTTATTACTCAAATAATCTATGGCCGATCATAACAAAACTTCAGCTTATCATCCATAGTCAAATGGAGCAATCGAGTCATTTATCAAAACATTGACAACAGGTCTAACACAAATATGTAGTATTGACAAAGATGATTGGGATGACGAAATACTTGCAATCCTATGGGCATATAGAAAAAAATATAAAATATATATGGGACAAACACAATTTAAATTAGTGTGTGTTCAAGAAGCAGTCCTACCTTTGCATTTTAAGCAACAAGCTCAAGTTATTTCTCAAATATTACATCTCGACATGTCCAATCTATGCAAGACAGATTGTTTTAACTGCAAAAGTTAGAGGAGCAAAGAATGCTCACCATCCATCATCAATAAGTACAAAAACTACAACAAAAAACATGAAATGATAAAAATATCAAAATGAAGGATATCTTAGTCAGTGACCTAGAACTCTCATATAAAATTTGAATAGAAGGAAAACCTAAAAAGCTTGAAACTAGGTGGCTAGGACCTTATATCATCGAGGAAATCAACAATAATGCCTTGTTCATATTGAATACATTGCAAGGTCAAGTATTCAAGAAGGTTGTGGATGGAGCATAACTAAAATGTTACCAACTATGAAAGAGGCATGACACCGACTAGTGACCGTATCATCACTAGTCGAATGTCATGGCCCCAGGTTTACATAGAATTAGGAAAAAATAACTAAGTATTTACATTAACTAGTACTCCAAAACATATAAAAAGGAGTACTAAGACATGGATTTTGGAAGGGTGGACATGATTTGACACACATGGGGGTTAATTGGGTGGAAATGGTAGAGCGCGAGAATGAAAATAGGCAACAATCATGGAACAACAAACTTGCTCATAGTGATGACTCAAGAAATAAAGATACAGGGAAGCAGTAAAAGAAGATATCCAACACACGAATGATCAAGATATCACCCATATAATTGATGAGGGATAAAAAATTACATGAACCTAGAGATCGATGAGATCACTGATGGGAGCAACAACTACTTGCAAATGAGTTGCAATCTACAAAGATCGTATTTAATGTAGTCACCTACTTGCATTAAAATATCACAAAATGCCACGCCTATTAAAACACCATAATTTAAATATCCTTGGATCAATGTCTCTATGCAATTTCAACGAGAGAAAGCAATCCCTAAAATTAGATTTTAACTCAAATTTGTCCACTAAAGAACCAACTACGGAACTGAAGAAATCCATTGTAGTTACCAAGACTAAATCCACAGAACAGAAAGATAGAATGCAACAAGAGGAAGCAGCCATTACCCCCTCTGAAAGATAGAATCCATAGAATAAAGAAAGAAAAAATGGACTAGCCAAATTGGGTAAGATAATATGTATAACTGTGGGAATGCGGTATCCGAGACATCTAATGGATAAAAATTACTTAGAAACTTGCTACAATGAAGATTCATGGTTATTTAAATGAACCCTTGATAGCCCCATTCAACAACTTGAAAGAAATTATAGAAAAATTCATTGTTAATGGATACCATAATAAGAAATTATGAATTGATGAATCCATTCTGATCACAGATTCACTCATTGCTACAATTACTAGTCTATCAAGTAAAGGACCAGTAGTACCAATATCAAATAAAGCAATTCCACTAGTCGAAGAATTCACAAGGACATCCGTAGGAGAAAATTCAAAAGGGCTTATCATCAATAAAGTCTAGTATGATTTAGTCAAGTGTGTTGCAATAATAAACTCATTATGCTTGAAAAGTTTAGTTCGCCCATCCAACTTAAGGATGAACATGTTGGAATTTGTTAAACAAGTTGCAACTGAGGATAAAATCTTCAATTGGGTTGAACGCTTATCACAACTAGTAAAATCTAACCATGAGAAGTGTTAGGAGGCTACACATGCCATTAGATTCTCGTCGTTACTCATATGGATAGTAATGGAGAAAATTATTCCAGTCAGGGAAACAGATTTCACCAACACATAACCCCTATGATGAAATCTTTCAAATATTTGTACAAAAAGGATCATCATACAACTTAGCTAAAGGAAAGACCTACTTGGAACTTTGGTTTCAAGATGTCAAAACTAGATGCACCAAATGGAGAGTTCCACAACACATTCACCATTTTCTACCTCAAGGAGGACACATTGAAATTACCCTTGACCATACAAAAGTATGGTACATGCAATGTGCAATAGGGGATGCACATGAGCTCAATTATTATCCTAATATCTATGATTTGTTTACTGATTTGTTGAGGCACACAAATACCACAATCCCAATACCTACTATAGCTAAATCAAAACATATGGATATCATTGAGCCACTAATAGATGGAGAGATAGAGGAACATAGAGAAACACCACTATATATCACAACATTTTGGCTAGATGAAGAACCAATTAATCCATCAGCAATGGTATCTGTCACCAATAAGAATAAATAACTAGTTGGTGAACCTTCCAGAGAGATGAATAAAGATGAAGAAGAAGAACGAATCATCAAAGACAGAGTTGATCCTAAATTCGATGAACCCTATATTAAGGAAAAAATTCGACCAATTCGTTGAAAATATCTTTACATATCATTGCAATCTTAAAGGAAAAGCAACAAGACAAAATTCCAAGGAAAGAAAATAGCTCTTGCTAGAATCCACAAAAGATGATATAGATGATCTCAGAGACCATGCTAAGCATATCGTAGTTGAATCTACAAAGAACAAGGTGACCATAGACCTGCAAATTCAAAAGGAGTATGAGGAGAAGAGACTATCACATCCATCTATCTCAAAGAATTCTTCTATAACACAATAACCTCCACAAAATAAAGTTAGAATAACTCAATCTTCACATTGGAAAAGTCCATTCGATATGATAGCCGACTCTCCAATTCTGTCTCTAGCTTGACTTGAAGAAGAAGAACAACAAGAGGTACCCACATCCAATACCAAACCCTTTGCAATGACACCTGAATTTAGTCAGTTTCTTGCTACATACACACAATTCATCCCTTATCTATCCAAGCTATTTGTAAACCCTCCTGGCCATTCACCTAGCATACTCGATCTTGGAATTCCTACTTCTAATTCTCTAACAAAATTAAAACTTCCTTCTCTAAAGACAAGGATCAAACCTTTTGTCTCCCCTTCAACTACAATTGAATCCTCTATACAGAAACCTCTGTAAGCAAGTTTAGCATCAACACATACTTTGTATTCTGAACCATTAATCACCTCCCTCAGGATATCTTTCCCACTACCTACATATAATTTGAACCCCCTTATTGCAAAAATAACCATTCTGACCACAATTGATTCAACTGTGAATACAACTTCCCCTTCTTCCATGTCGAATTCAACATTACCAAATTCTGCTATTATTACAACTCCTCTTCTTTCACCATGATTATCAACCCCAACGTCGATGGTTCCTTCGATGATAAAATCAACATCCTCTATCTCTGACATGACTTTGTCAGATCCTCCTACATCGTTCCCCCCTAAGACGACTTCCACTACCTCAACTTTATCTTCGATCCTACCTACGAAAAATCCATTGATTGTACCACCTTCTTCTATGACCACCTCAACCTCGAATACTTCATCTCTGTATTCGTCTGCACCTCCTACATCAACCACTCCACAGATGACCCCGAACCCAAATAAAAACCAAAAGAATTCATCCAAGAAAAGAAACAGAAGTTATAAGTTGAAGAGTGATATCAATATAACATTGAAGGTATCACCATCAGTCGGAATAACATCAAATAAAGTTGTATTATTATCCTCTAAATCCTTGGAGCAGGAACTTGACGAATTTATCAAGGTGGCCAACAAAGAACGCAACAAAAGATGGTTAGAAAGCTCCAAAAAGATGAAAGCATTAAAGGAGGAACAAGAAAATGTATAAATAGTGTGTGCACCAAAATCATATCAAATTATTGGACCACTACTAGAGCCTCTCGTGGAGAAAATAGTTGACAAATTACAAACTCTAGTTGAATATGTCTTAGGAAGCTATGAAAAAATTCAAGACTAGCTAGTTCTAAACAATAAGATAAAACTAGATTCCTCATTTCCAACCAATTCATAGCATTTGAAGAATGCGACAAAAAAATTAAAAGAATATGAGGAACATGCATCCAAAGCATTAGTTGTCCTCAATAACTAGTACTCATACTATAACAAAATTTGCCTAGAGATTTAGAATATGTAGAGCACTCTAAATCAACTTTATAAGTAGAAGCAAGAAGCTAAACCATCCACATTACAGATTTTAAATGACCAAATTAATATGGAGTAGCATGGGAAAGACTAGTTAAGAAGAAATGAGTGCCAATGGCTTCATGAAGGAAAATGAGCACAGGAAGAGGTCACTCATCTCGCTAGTCACATTTATAAACTGGTGTGGTCAACCAAAATTCAAACACATAACTTTGGACTGGACATGCAGAATATGATGGATGAACCTATGCAAGTTAACCTAATCTGTCTATTAGAAATCACTAGTTTGATAACAAATATAAGGACTTTCTTCATTGAATGGGACAACTTTCAAGGTCTACTCGCTCTCTTTGCCCCAACCATTGTTGAAGCATGTGTTGAATTTACTCCACCAGGTGAAGCATCTAGGTCGCAAAAACCTTGAAAAACTTATTTTTTTTTTTAATAATTTGGTAAAACTTGTATAAATGTTGCATATCCCTATTATCTTGGGGATGAAGAAATGTTTTGGGGTAGGGGAGATGTTGGAGAATCCTAGTCGGCCATCCAACTAGGTCCTCTTGAGTGAGTAGAGAATAGTCGACTAACTCGGTCGATTTGGTTAGGTGAAACAACCATGCAATTAGGAAGTTGTAACTGAATAACTACTTATCTATAGTGTATATTAGGCTAGTGATCTAGAAGATGAAATGATACTTCTTGTGTATGATTTTCTTGTAATATAAGACAACCTGTTACTTCTACCACCATTACTTGTGTTCTTTCTCATACCTTTATCCATGTGTGTATCTTGTATCTTGTTATGTATTGCTTTGCTATTGATAACCTCATATAATCCCTTAGCTTACAACAAACAACTTCTATGAATGGATAAATTGTACTTTAGGGAGAAGGTAGAGGAAAAATATACTCACCTCATTTAGTAAAAAATTTATGGGACCAAAATCCTCCCAAAATGGAAAGGTATGATCCATAATGCATCAACATATAATTTTTCATCTATTTTGGTGATTTTTGGGTGGAAAAATTGGATGAACTGGCTTGTAGGGCCCATTTTAGGGGTAGATCTTACTTTGTAGATTTGGGATCCATAAAATTCTACGGCCCATTTCAGGGATTAAATGATGAATTGTTGGGTCAACATTCCATTAACATAGTTCATGGTATCTCTTCGTTGTTCTACACTCTAAGATATTTCTAATGACACAAAGATCACCTCAATCAGAGTTCGTATGAGTAAGTTATGCCTCCCACAAGTTGACCTATCCTATTGACCACCATGGTACCAAGTGGATTCCATGTTAGCTTTCATTATCCACATGTGTGGATCTAGTCACCTATCCAGAATTTATAGAACATTCTATAGGGTCCAGAATGCTAAACCTAATTGGGAGTTGAGGCATGCAAAAATCCCTAAAATAATAACCCTAGATGGCTATCAAGACATCGTTAAATACAGGTCCAGCAGAAGAAGAAGGGATTCTATTCTTATGGTATTATTGTATTGTTCCATAGATGAGTAAGAGCCAAGGAGCGGATATTAGATCATAACAGAGGAACTGGGAGACCTTGTAGAATCCACATAGGCGATAATGTCAAAGGTGACTCCATATAGAGTACCACTTTCTTTGTATTTGAATTTCATATTGGAGAAGAAAAGAGACACAAAGATCACCTCAATTAGAGTTCATATGAGTAATTTATGCCTCCCACAAGTTGACCTATACTATTGACCACCATGGTACCAAGTGGATTCCATGTCCGCTTTTATTACCCAAACATGTGGAGCTAGTCACCTATGGACTTTCTAGAACAATCTATAGGGTCCAAATGCCAACCCTAATTTGGATTTGAGGCATGCAAAAATACCTAAAACAATAACCCTAGATTGTTTTCAGAACATCGTTAATACTGGGCCACTAGAAGAAGAAGGGATTGCATTCTTATGGTATTATTGTATTGTTCCATAGATGAGTGAGAGCGAAGGAGTGGATAATAGATCATAAAAGAGGAACTAGGTGACCTGTAGGATCCATATAGTCCATAGTGTCAAAGGTAACTCCGTAGAGAGTACCACTTTCTTAGTATTTGCATTGCATATTGGAGAAGAAAAGAGCAAGGCATAATCATCACTTCTAGTTGGGTTCTTCCCCATAGTGGGTTTTCCCAGGGTATATATTTTGTTATTTGTTTGGATGTGCTATTTTGATCTATCTATTCTCCTTTTGGTTTCAATTTATTTTAGCATTTTGTGAGATTAAGCTAACAACAATGAATCTTAAATATTTAGTAAACACTGCATAACTAAGAATTTGCAAAAAGTTGTAAGATTTGTTGTGACAAATTGTTCTAATGGAATATCCATGGTAGTTTATAAATCATAATGATAAGACAAATTATGTTACCTTTTCCCTAAATTTCTTAATAATCTCACCTGTGCATAAAAAATGTTGTTGAAAGCATTAAGGCTATAAATGACATGTCCCATTGATCTTGGGTTTAGGATGAGGTAGAGGGAAAGAAATTTATGATACATTTTAAAAATATCTGATCAAAACCTTATGGTTACATACTTTTATCCATCTTACCAATGGGGTAAAATTCAACCCCCCCTCCAAATACCCATTCCCTAAGAAATTTTTTCTATTTATTTACCTATTAATTCTTCTTCTCATTGCCATGTCTTGTCATTTCATTCAAGGGAGACAACATGTTCCATCACCCATATTGATATTTTTGGGATGATGCTAAGAATACAGTTTTTCACAATTGCTTGTATGCGTAGAATAATTGCATTAATCAAGATCAAATTATGTGGTGAGAGCCAATGCATCTTTGATTACATCCTCTATATAGGCCAATTGGGTAGATGCACCAACACTTGAATTAGGGTTGTTTGACATTGTTTTATATTTCAACAAAATATTCAACCCATTCATTAATACAATAAGAATACATTCAAATAATTTTAGAAATCGTGAATTCAAATGGTATTTAAAAATTGTAACAGAATAAATTTTTATTATGGGTAGAAAAATTTAGTCATATAGTATCGTACCACATAATCCCAACTCTTGCAAAAAAAATGGTTTCTTTCTTTTGCATGATTGTCTTTTAGAATGTGAAAAAAACTCCATCACTAAGCATGTTGAAAAGATTAAAATACTCATCTAAAAACCAATTTCCACAAACGTCAATTAATGGATGTGTAATTGATGTTAAGTATATTGAAAGACTGAAACTACAATTATAGACACTTTTTTTTTTGTAAAGCTACAACAGCATATTTATAAAAAGAGTACACAAATTACATGGCATTTAGCTAGCCTTGGCGGTCTTGGGTGGTGAAACCACTAGCCCAGACACTGAAAAATGCTAGGAAGATCCCATAGTAAAACAGACATGTCTGAGGAGACCAGGTGCCATAAGAGTCATTACATATCATATCATAAAACAAAACAGAGCATGAAAACAGTTTGTATAGCAAAAAAAGACAGAACCTATGACATTCATAGAGAGAGCTAGGGACTGCCATCCAGAGTACTTGCTTCTTCATTCAGAGAGATGGGCTTGTCTTCAACAATGGGGAAGCTACCAAAGAAGTCGTTGTCCCACCCTTGGGGAGGAATATTTGTCATCGATGGATCTGTTTTGTGACTGGGGGAGGCATCCCCTTCAGAATTCCGGACACGTTTGAAGTGCAGCGAGTCAATGGTGGTTGGAATGGGAAAGGTGACATGTAGGGTATCCATACCCGAAAAGACACCATAAGTAGGTGGAACTGACCCTAAAGGAGTGTCCACAACAACGATGGAGTCTTCAGCACTTGTGTCCATCATTTCCTTCGGAATTGGTGGAGCTTCCATTATAGAAGAGACCACTATAGGATGAGCGACATCCATTCTAGCCAAGCCAACATGATTTTTATTGGGTTCAACTTGATCTGAGCTCCTGTGAAGAGTATAGAACCTATCTAGGGAGTACTTACCACCAATGAGATTGGTGTCCAAATTGCCCAATTTTGCATCCAAATGAACCAAGAGAGCCTTGATATCCAAAATGGAGGACTTGTCAGAGTTTCAGTTGTCCAGCATCTCCTTGACCAAGTTTCCCATCATGTTTTTTATAAGCCAGTAGTAGTTAATCTGGTTACCTTGGTTGCAGTAGCTAGAATATCAGCCACATGGCTGGATTCCCAGTCATCGATTAACAAGAGAACCGAGGCCGAGACGTTGCTGTCATATCCATTGATGATGACCTTATTATTTCCTGGAGAAGCAACATCCCTTCCTACGCCATGTCCATCCCCACGCCTTGAGGTACCTTGCGGTCGATTCGTGGTGTGGAGACCAAGTGCCCAGGAAATGACAATTTGAGCAGGGCAATTCGAAGCAGAACAATTCACCACCGAGATCAGCATAGGATTTCAAATGAGGATGGAGCGAGGCATGCTCATCATTATACATGTCATGGAGGAGGGACACAGGTGAACCACATGCCGTAGCTTCAAATCCCAGCTACCATCGTTAATGCGAAGGGACATTAGCAGCCGATTCCAGCCTCGGCTTATTAACTGCCAGATTATCTCCAAAATCCGCTCGTTGTCCCCATAAACGCCATTACGATAATGCCTTCCCGCATAATAAGGAGGTGACGAGTGCAGCGTGCCAGCTCTAGGTGTCTGGATAATGTCGACAGGTGTGGTGTGATCGAGAAAAGCACCCGCAGCCGGGGTACAATTATAGACACTTAACATTGATTAATTTATGTATTAAACATTGCTTAGCCGATGTTGTTTTGTAATGCCAATTAATTGACATTTATGGAGGACAAAAGTAAATAAAAACAAGACAAATCTCACCCATTTTCACTTATTTTCAGTATCAATTCTTTTTCTTTAGGAAATGTCTGTTCAAACATTGAATTTTGACCCAAAATGTAATAGTGAAACCACAATCTATACTAGTCAATTAGGTAATGAATATTGTAATATCATTGATGTTGAACTATTGAACGTATTAAAAATATTTACATTGTAATAACAATATATATTTTACCTATTTTTTAATACTTGATGTTGATTCTACTCAGTATGTATGTGACATTGGATATTTAGTGTGTTCTAGGAGGTAGAATTAATCAACATATGAGCAACATCCACCAAACATAGATGAGGTTGGGGCCATGAACATCCCACTCATGAATATTTTAAAAATAATAAACAATGTAGGAATTGCTTAGATATAAGAAGACTAGATAATATACCGAAAACACCAATTTTGTTTAGAGTTGTGCTATTGTAATGATCGGCTTTATTAATATAAAATATTTTGTATTGTGGTTTTTTTGATACGTCTTATGCAACATTCTATGTTTTATTATATTATGTTAATTTCAATTATTTTTTAGTAGATAGATCGGGTATGGGTAATCGAGAGTGATGTAAGAATGGGGGGGTGGCTAGATGATTTTCCACCTTCTTGTTTAGTAGAGAAAAAAGTATTATTGAAATTAATAGAATCTTAAGAGAGTATGTATTTTAGCTTCTTATGTTTTCATTATTATTAATAGAATGTTAAATATAGTTGAATAAATAGGGTACTAGCTATCTAATTATACATTTTTATGCTTTTTTGTAGACATTACATTTTACATTTTTATGCCCTTTTGTAGACATTACATTTTGTTGTTGCAAGACCATTGCCCACCTTATGTTTTGGATGATTAAGGGTGAAAAAATGAAGATGGGTGTCTATTTTGGGGGGTCTCGTGAGAAAATAATTCTGTTTTTTTCATGTCTTCCAACTTCGGGCGAACAAAAGTGATATTTTTATTTAAAATTTCACTTTGCCGTAAAAAGAAAACTTTTGTAGAATTATGTTAGCTTTCTACTCATAATTTTTTCAATTTTTTTTATTAAGATTTGATATGTCGATTTCGCAAATGTTTGACAGTGTGTTCTTATCAAATGAAAAGACTACAAAAGAGTTATGATTTGTTGCACCACTAAAATCGTTGTTAGACTTGTGTTTTGCAAAAACTGAAAATGCTACGACAATCTACACACAATGTACTAACGTCTGACTATAAGTTTGCATCCAATGGACCTCTATACTAATTATTATATTTTTTTAAAGTCGATCCATGGGGAAACTCAGTCGATTTTCAACAACCTTTTTGTTGCACCACTTTTCTCTCAATCCGCTATAAAATCAAAAAATCTACGACCACCCTTTTAAAGTAGAAACGTCAATGAATCGACCCACATTTTCTTCGATTTTTTTGGTGTTGTATTTACAAAGTTATGGATTTTTCTTTTCGCTGTTTTTTTAAAGAGCTGAATCATAACTCGACACATGTTACAAATATAAAACTTAAAAAATATCAGTTCTTATCTATATACAACAAAATTTATACCCTCGTAAAGTAGATTCAATGATGAATCTACTGGTATGAAGTCCGACATTCGTTTTGTTGTGTAAGAGGTGGTTTTCTCCTTCCGAAAATGGAGAAACCTGAAATTTTTGCAGAGATCTGAATCGGTCATGTTTCAGAGATTATTCGGCCGAAATAATTATTCGGCCGAATAATTATTCGGCCGAATAACTTTTTTTCGTAACGGCGCCGTAACTTATGGCGAAGGTTATTCGGCCGAATAACTAAACGGAAAAAAAATTACGTCGGCCGGAAAAAAAAAAAAAAAAAAAAAAAAAAAAAAAAAAAAAAATAAAATAAAATAAAATAAAATAAAATAAATAAATTATACTCATATAAATAAACGTAAAGTTAATTCATTATTTTCGCATGTTTGAACTTCGCATTTTTTTGTCAAACTAATTTCGGAAGGAGGAGATAATTTTTGCAAAAGAAGGTTTTTACAAGGTATGTTTCTTCTTCTTCTTTACAAAAGGCACATTGAAGGAGTTTTTTTTTCTAAGGCATATTTGCAAGGTGTTTTTCCAAACTATCTCTTTTCTTATTGCATTTTTACAAAGAAGACATTTTTTGCAAAATGAGATTTTTACAAGCTATGTTTCTTCTTCTTCTTCACAAAAGGCACATTGAAGGAGTTTTTTTTTCTAAGGCATATTTGCAAGGAGTTTTTCCAAACTATCTCTTTTCTTATTGCATTTTTACAAAGAAGACATTTTTTGCAAAAGGAGGTTTTTACAAGCTATGTCTTCTTCTTTTTTACAAAAGGCACATTGAAGGAGTTTTTCCAACATATCTCTTTTTTATTGCATTTTTACAAAGAAGACATTTTTTGCAAAAGGAGGTTTTTACAAGGTATGTTTCTTCTTTTTTCCAAAGACACATTGAAGAAAATGTTTTTCTAAGGCATATTTGCAAGAAGTTTTTTCCAAATATTTATTTTCTTGTTGTATATTTGCAAAGAAAACATTTTTTTGAAAAAAAGATTTTTACAAAGTATGTTTCTTCTTCTTTTTTCCAAAAGACACATTGAAAGTGTTTTTTTTAAGGGATATTTGCAAGGAGTTTTTTCAAAATATTTCTTTTCTTAGACATGTTTGCAAGAAGGTTCTTTGCAAGGATGTTTTTTTTTCAAAGTAGCTTTGCACTTTTTATTTAATTGAAAGAGGTTTTTTCAAATAGTTGTTTTGCTAAGGTACTTTGCAAATGATTTTTTTTCAAAGTAGTTTTGCACTTCTTATTTATTTGAAAGGAGTTTTTTCAAATAGTTATCTTATTTTGCAAAGGATTTTTTACAAAGTAATTTTGTACTTCTTATTTCTTTGAAATTGGGTTTTTTTCAAAGAGTTGTTTCTTTACAATGATTTTTTCCCAGATATATTTATAAATAAGTTTTTATTGAAAGTATTTTTTTCTAGTGGTTTTTTTCGTAGATATTTTTTCAAAAAAATATTCTTGGAATGAATTTTACAAGAAAGATTTATTTACAACGTGTTTTATTTTCTTCCTTGGCACAAGGTGTTTTTATTATTTTCCAAAGAAGATTTTTGTTCAGAGAATTTTTTCAAAGGAAAGTTAATTCCAAATAAATCTTCTTCAAAAGACTCTTACAAAATTTTTAAAAGGTAAAGTAAATTTCAGTTCATGTTTTTATAAATTCCGTAAATGTTTTTAAATCTTAATTTATTTGTTTTTACTATAAAGTAACATGATTCTTTAATTTATCGTCTATAGATTAAACAACCATGGGCAATAAGAGAAATCGTAAAAGAAAAGCTGATCGTAAATGTGATGATGATGATAATAGAGAGAAACAAAAACTCAGATATATTGCCAAAAAACAAAGGGTTGCTAAAATGGAAGAGAGAACTATTGAAGATATAAATACAGATTTACATGACAATGTTGAAGAAATGGAAATTGAAAATAGAGTACAAGAAGAACAAATTGAAGTTGAAAAGAACATTGTAGAAGATGTAAATAGTGATTTACATGCTAATGTCGATGAAATCAATATTGAAGATCAAGTTCAAAATCCAGAAATTGAACCTGGTATGTATATATCATATATTTTCCAAATTCATTTTTTTATAATGAATTTTATTTTTTGATATATGTTAAATTAAATTTAACTTGATGTATAGGTACTTTTACTATTGATGATGAAATGTTAGAAGACATTGATTGCGACAAATATGGAGAAAAACTACCAATACATGTTGCACGATATCGTGCTACAAACTTTTATGATGAAGTTCTCAAAGATTACTCAATAGCAGGACAAGCACAAATTTTGAGATGTTTATTAGTGTCCAAGAAATTAGAAGGTGCTACATCGTTATTGGGTATTCACAAAGTAACAAAAGAGTCGAAATTGAAACAAAATGTGATGAAAAATATAGGCGATGCAATAAAAAAATTTGGAAAATCCAGGAAGAAAGATATCAGTGCTGCACGTAAAGCAATTCATACAGCAATTCTTTCAGCTAGTACTAAACAAAAGCGTTTGACAACAGAACTAGCAAAAGCAGTTGGAACATCAAGAAAAACATTATACAAACATAGCAAATTCAGAATGCAAATAGATGAAAATAATGAACTTGCTTGTTGGGCAATTATTTGTAGACAACCTTACAAAGATAGATTAGGAGCAGGGGTTAAAGATATTGTACGAGAATATTGGTTGGAACATGCTCGAGTTTCACCAAATGCAAGAGATGTGATACGCAAAAGAATATCAAGAAATGTATATGAAAGCCAACCAAAACATATAATGGACATGACACAAGTACAATTGTTCAATAAATTCAAGGAAGATCATCGTGGAATTAATATATCAATCACTACATTTGTGCAACAAAAACCATGGTATGTTCGACCTATAACTATACGTGATACATGTTGTTGCCGTTATCATGTGCAATTTCAGTTATATTATGACACGTTTCTTGAATTTGGTAAAATGTTTTGGACAAATTCACCACCTCCGCCGACGATACGTGAATTCATATCTCAAATTTTATGTGAGAGAAATCACGATGAAGTATTTTATTCAAAGAAATGTGTCAATGGAAAACATTGTCATCATTGTGGAAATTTGGTGTTATTCCACAATAAATACCCTATCGATAATGATCAATCGTTGTCAAATGTAAATGTTGATTGGAAGAGATACGAATACATCAACTATAATACAAGTTCTAGTGATTCACGTTCCAAAAGAATTGATTTGCTAGAAGACAAGATATGCGTCACAGATTTTCTCAAAAAATTTGAAAACGAAATTTATAAATACACCCAGCATTCACATAGAGCACGATGGAAAGATCTTCAATTCAAACAGCCTCGTGAAATTTTTCCACCCGGAACAATTTTGTCGGTGGTTGATTTTGCTGAAAACTATACATTTGCTGCACAAAACGAAATACAGAGTGAATACTATCACTCTGACCAAGTTTCGATATTTGTCCATGTTGTATATAGACATTCTCAACAGGATATCGATGGCATTGAAAGCACATATGACAATCGAGATGTGATTAAAGAATATCACTTCTATATCAGCGATGATCGTACACACGACACACATTTTGTCCAACATTGTATAGAAAATATTTTCTATGACTCACTGAAAAAACGCGAAGTCAAATTCAAAGAGCATTGGATATGGTCTGATGGATGTGCGGGTCAATTTAAATCTTCACGATCATTTTTTTGGTTATGTCGACTTCATAAAGCGCTGAACATTAAACATCGCTGGAATTTCTTTGAAACTGGGCATGGAAAATGTGAGCATGATGGTGCAGGAGCATGCGTGAAAAGAGCACTTCGAAGATGGCAAATGAACTATTCTTCAGCACGGTTTCATTCAGCTGCAGAGGTTGTCCAATGGTGTCAATTAAATCTAAGCCATGATTATAATCAACAATCAAAAGACGTGCGCAGGTATGTCCACTATTTTTTTAATTTATATTATTTCTTAAAATTAAAAAAAATGTATATGTACTAACATTTAAGTACACATGTACACTATTTATTGTGTAGGTTTTTTTGGCTTGTTGGGGTCCAAGATATAAATAGATCAATACCATATGACGCTAGCACCATACATGGAACTAGAGATCTTCACTCTATTCAAACAAAATCATTTCACAACGTGTTTGCATTTGACAGTAGAAAGCAATCATGCTTTTTTCATATTTGCATTGAAAATGTCGAGTCTACAGAAGTTTGTGAAAACATAACAAACAACTACGTAAAAGCTTGGAGACACACAGAGATTAATCCAAAAGGAAAAATGCCACTGGCAAGTGTTGAAGAATTAGAATCAGAAGAAATAGCAATATCGTCTGATGGCGATAGAATTTCAGATCTCGTAAGAGAAGGTAATAAACTTGTTTTTGACTTTTTAATCAATTGTTCATTCTAATCCTTCGCCATAAGTAGTCAATTCAATTCATTTAAATACGCTAACACCAATCATAACTTGCACAGGAGATGTTTTCGCTGTGATTGCACCTGTAGACAACAACAAAAATGTTAAATATTATTTGATCCGATGCACTGAAGGAAAAATGAAATTATTGGAGGACTACAACGACAACGGATTTACATACGAAAGAGGATCCATCATTTTAAAAGGCTACTTTTTTCAGCAGACGCATATGACTAAAAATTATGTCTACTTTCAAGATTATGAACCCGATGTTATATGTTGTCAATATAGTCATTTAGTATGTGCATCTCGAATAAAATTGATACAAGTTCCATCAAAAAAACAGTTAAAAACCAAAAAATGGAAACTATCCATATGTGACCATGAACGGATAGTTGAAGATGGTATTCCATTGCGATGTTTTTAACTACATATCAAAAATAAATTGATCTATATTTTTGTCCATATCAATTGTTGTGTGCAATATATTTTTTGTCCAATTATCAAAATTGTTGTGCACAGTATATTTTTTCATTGAGATTTTATGAATATTTTCTTGAATGACAACTAACACAAAAGCTTAAATGGTTTATTTTTTCATTGAAATTTTATGAATATTTTCTTGAATGACCACTAACACAAAAGCTTAAATGGTTGTACTTTAACATGCTTAAAAATGAATTCAAATATAATTTGAAAATTCAAAAGTACTTTATTCGGGTCCCCATATGTCTATTAGACCACTAAGGGATGAGATAACGGATGTGGCTATCCCCACTCCGCCCCGAATTTTTACTTTTGATTGATTGATACTAACAAAAAATCACAAAAAGACCTATTAAATTTTGTATTATTTTAATCCATCGAACATGTTTCTTTAATACATACTTCACCATAAATATGATCTTAAATAGATGTCTTAAAATTGTCACCAAGTTCTCCGTCCCAAATCTTTAATTTAAAATATCGCTTGTGCAAATTCACATAACTGAAATCATGGCAAATGGAGATAACGATCATTTGATTTTTAATCACAAGCAAGGATTCCAGGATTGTGAAGCTTATGCTAAATTAGAGAAATGATTATTTACAACAAATCAATGAAAATTCATCAAATTGTTGTTTAAAATCATTGCTCTAATTTAGCACAAACTTCACAATCCTGGAATCTTCGCTTATGATTAAAAAACAAAAAACCGTTACCCCCATTTGCCATGATTTCAGCCGCATCAAATGTACCTGAACATTGTAAATAAAAATTAAATTAATTAAAAATCCATTATATCAAAATTTGAACTTAACATATATTTGCTTTAAAACTTCCTAATCCATCCATATTTTCTATCAAAACTTATATTTAACATTCCTAAACTTTCTATTTTTTCCATATTTCTATCGAGTTTCTAACATTCCTAAAACTTCATAACATCCTTGAAGATAACATTCAAACTTACTTAAATTTCATTTTTAAACTTTATATTTCATCCATGTATTTTCATCAAAACTTCAAACATTCTTGAACTTCCTAACATCTCTAAAGTTTAATGTAATCACTTTTAATCTTCCTGATTCATCGATATGTACGAAAACTTCTAACATTTCTAAGCATTCTAACATTCAAAGACAATATTTTTATCAAAACTTCTATCATTCTCTAAAACTTTATATAACATTCTTAAACTTTCTATTTCTTCCATATTTCTATAGACTTCTAACATTCCTAAAACTTCATAACATCCTTGAAAATAACATTCAACCTTACTTAAATTTCATTTTTAAACTTTATATTTCATCCATATTTTCATTAAAACTTCAAACATTCTTGAACTTCCTAACATCTCTAAAGTTTGAATGTAATCACTTTTAAACTTCCTGATTCATCGATATGTATAAAAACTAACATTTCTAAGCATTCTAACATTCAAAGACAACATTCATTTTTAAACTACCTGATCCATATAACTATCAAAACTTTCTAACAAATTATTAAACTTCCTAACATTCTTGTTCTTAATACACTCAATCTTATCATTCATTCATGTCGAACAATTATAACTTCCTCATTTATAAACTCTAAACCTATATGTGAACATCCACTTTTAAAAATTTCCTAAATAACATTTTTTAAACTTCAATCAAAACTTCCTCATTTATGAACTTTAAACCTAATATGTTTATCCATTTTTAAACTTTCTAAATAACATTTCTTAAACTTAATAATATTCAAGAATGTCATGTTTCTTAACATTTAGTTTTACATATATTCATTCATTCAAACATTCATTCAAACATGCAAATACATATTTTAAACTAAATTTAACACCAAATATGTCAAATAAACAAAAATAAACTTAGAAATCATTTAAAAACCATGATTCACGAAATATGTAAGTTCAAAATTTATATGTATATAATTTCCCAAAAAAAATCATGAACATGCAAATTCAATGTACATCCATATATGTATATATCTCGTCCAAAAATAAACCTCCTCAACATGTCCAAGACAAATGTTTCCAATCTAAATGCATATCAACAACAAAAAATAGTGGACACCATGAACTATAAAATTAAAATGTATGTGCTATCCTCCACTCGGGCCTCCCCCTCCTCCACTCAAGCCTCCCCCTGGACTCAACCCTCCCTGCAACATGTGTAAAAAAAAATTATGTTCATATCATTTAAATTACTTAAACTATAATCAAAAAATTAAAATATTAAACTAATATATCAAAATACAATTCAAATATTAACAATATTACATCAAATTCTCCAAATGCTTGTCCACCACCATCCTCCAAAGGACTTTTTCCTTTGCCTCCAAAAGATTTGAGAGACCCAAGCTGCAATCCATATATAAAATCAATTTATGAATCTCATAAATCTAAATCCACAAAAATTAAAATTTAAAACAGTAAACAAAATTAAAGCAAAATTAAAGCAATCAATGAAATTACCTCTCTACCAATATCTGCATCATTAAGCAAAGAACCTATATCTCCACCCTAAAATTTAAATTGTATTAATAAATAAAACATATAATACAAACCAAAAAAATTACTATACCAATTAAAACTTAAAACTAAAACAAAAAATTTAAAAAACATTAGCTCACAATAGATGGTAAATCATTTATAAAGTTGGTATCTAAAGAAACCTGCATGGATGAGTCAAATTAACAATAAAATACACAGTTAAATTATCATTCAAAAAATAATAATTTATATATATATATATATATCAAATTCAAACATAAGTATAAATATGTTGATAATAAATATGTACCTCTCTCCCTACATTTTCGCTAGTTGAAATGTGAAAAGAATGTTCGTTCATCATTCTTGAAAACTGCAACCAATTTAAACATTTACATAATGTACCTATGATAAGGTAACAAAAAAAATAAAATCAAGATAAATAAAATATTTAATTCAAATCAAATCATATCATGTAGTCAACGAACCTCTCCCAAACTCGATGTGTCATTGGATATAACATTTGCTGCTAAGTCACGACAAATCTTTGCATATGCCCTGAGATCTTCAATGCTCATTCCATCTATTTCATCATCAGTTTTATAAACAAACTTTTGACGAATAGCAGAACGAGCCCTTTCTCTAACCAACCCCACATCTACTCCCACTAATACTGATGATAGCCCATCACCAACAAAATTCCTTGCTGTCGTCCCAAGTTGAGATGTGGGCTCCATCTCTGATTTTAATGCCACCAACCTAGGTGGACGAGATATCTGGGGCGGAGGTCTAAGAGTTGCAGGATCTCTATGTGCACCCTCTCGATCATATATTCGACCCTTCCCAACTCCATAAAATTTTGAATGAACATCAGTATAATCTGGCTTCATATTTAAAAAAAATTTAGCATAAAAAAATCTAGCAAAATACTGAGAAACCTCATCGTTCCATGGAAAACGACCATAGGCAGCAAGAAACCGATCATAAAGTAAGTGTGCCAGATGAGGATGTTTGAAATATTGCACTTTCAACATTTCTTTTTTCAAACCTTCTTTGAAATTAAACATTGATTTGGCCTGCTCTCTTGTCACTCTTTCTTTCACAACATCCCATTTGTCTGGACCCATCACTTGATCCCTTCGTCTTCGCATCAAATCTACAAAACCATCTGTAGTCGGCCCAAGATTCTCATATGCTTGAATGAAGTTTTGCAATGATCCCAAGACAATCTCCAAACTTTGTTTACTCTCCGGAGGAAGATCCATAGTAGACAAATCATTTTGCAACTTTTCATAGTGAGATCTACATCTTTCAAGAGTCATTTGATGATTACCACCTTCCCATGGAAGCTCCCGAGGTAGATCAGATGGATATGTCGTAATGGGTGTACAACCCTCAGTTAATTCAACATATTGTGTCCTAGCTCTACCATCATCACCTCGTGCCGAATGGTGAGCCTCTTGAGAACCTTGCTCTGCACCGTCATCCGCCTCCCTTGTTTGCCCTGTCTCCCTCCCTACAGAATTAGGATCATCTTCCGAACCATGCTTTGCTTCAAATGACAAAGTCTAGTTTAAACACAACTACAAATTTTGCACTCTCAAAAAAAAAATTTGCATATATAAATGTTAAAAGATTGATATTCATATGTACCAATAGAGGGTCGAGATCGACGTTCTCCCATAGAAGATACAGGGGAATCATTTGTACCCCTTTCACCTTGTCGGTGTGAACTATACAATAAATTAGAGTCCTGAGGAGAGGTTGACAACCTCCGATTATCACTCGTACCACCTACGCCAGAAGATTGTGAAGACCTCCTACGCTTTCACCTTAAAGAATCCTCTCTTTCCATTTGATATATAATGCCTAAACCTAAAGACGAATCAACTAATTACATATTCAAATCCTACAAGTTAATTCTATGAACTCTAAAAACCAACTACTTAATAGACTAAGTTATTTAACAAGTACCTAGATTTACCTAATTTATCATCTAACAATTTTCAAAAAAAATATAGCTAATATTGTTAGATGATGAATTAATGTACCAATCTTTTAGGTGTTTTTGATGTTTAAAATGAATGGAACCAATATAGTTAAGTACTAAATAATGGGTTTTTTTTTTTATGTGTATGAGTTCATGAATCTCTTTTACCTTCTTCATACATAACTTAATACCTAAAACATAAATCATGAATCTATTTAACCTTTTTACTACATAACTTAATACCTAAAACATAAATCATGAATCTCTTTTACCTTTTTAATACATAACTTAATACCTAAAGCATAAATCATGAATCTCTCTCACCTTCTTAATACATAACTTAATATCTGAAACATAAATTAAGTCTTGAAAATATTTTCATTATTGACAATAAAATAAAAATTGACAATTCATGTTTTATGTTTTCAAAATTTGCCATTTGATAATCGTTTTCAGTTTCTTAAACTACAAATTTAAACCAGAAATTTTATTACTCTAGACATAAATTATATCTACAAATAATCTCATTGTTCCATAGAACAAAAAAAAAATTACTGTTCAAGTATTATGATTGAGTTAAATGTCATGTTTCTCAAATTGGCCTCGTTTGACAATGATCTTTAATTTCAATCTAATAATGGTAACAATTCTTGGTATTATGTTCTCCAAGTCAGCCATGTTGCAAACAAAAGAAAACACAATACCAATTTACCACCTTTACTAGAATAAAACTCGAACCATTCTGACATAACATCACCTAGTATTTTATAAAACTTACTATAGTACATTTAGATTAAAGCCTATTCATGTCTATAGTTCCCTTTTACATAAAATCCATTTAAATTATTGTTTTATCAAAAATAGACTGTGTATCTAAGCTAAACTAAAACATGTTGACAGAGTTCATGAACTCTGTCAACTAAGACATGTTGACAGAGTTCATGAACTCTGTCAACTAAGACATGTTGACAGAGTTCATGAACTCTGTCAACATGTTTTAGTTGACAGAGTTCATGTCATCATTGTTAAATTACATAAGACTTACTATAATACTTATAAATTAAAATCTATTCATGTCTTTAGTTTCCTTGTACCTCAAGTCCATTTACATTGTTGTTTTACCAAAAATAGAGTTGAACTATCTGAAATTTGTTTGTATCTGAACTATCTATTGCCAAAGTTGGTAATATAATTAATATCTTAATCTCTGAACTCTGTCAACTTAGACGAGTCGACAGAGTTCATGAACTCTGTCAACTTAGACGAGTCGACAGAGTTCTTAAGTAAAACAAGCCTACATACAACTTAGAAATGTTCTTTCAAATTAAAATTAATGTTAATTTCTTTTCTAAACACAGCCAAATACAACAATTTAAAAAAGTACTCAAAAAATTTCTTTATATTTAAATTTAAATACTCCTCTTCATATTTTAATTTAAGACATTCTGGACATTCAATTCGACCAACTCCAAGAACTCAATCAACTGTACATAGTCCATGGACTCCGTCCTACTGGGCAGAGTCCATGGACTCTGTCCAACTGGGCAGAGTCCATGGACTCTGTCCAACTGGGCAGAGTCCATGGACTCTGCCCAGTTGGACAGAGTCCATGGACTCTGTCCTGTTACAGCCCATGGCCTCTGCCCAGTTGGACAGAGTGCAATATATAGAGAATATGGGAATTAAAAAACGATCGAAAACAATTTATATAAACGGGAATTAGAAAGATTTATCCACCTTACCTCTAAAACGCAGCCAAAACAAATGAGCACGACCTGGAATCTTTCGGACGACAGCGCAGATAAAATTTCTTCCACCCGAAACAGAGCAGCCGTAGCAGACGAACTGGGAGACCTGCGTAAAATCAATAACATTTTAGCAACAAAAAATAGCGATAACACACTTCAATAAAATACACATCTACAAAACAGAAAAACGAAACGATACCTTCAACCACTGAAAACGCCGTGTCGATCTGTCACCACCCGCAACTTCTCAACGACGTTCGACCCCGCGCTGTGAAGCCCTACAAGCCCAAATCTGCTACATATGTTACCAGCAGCAAGCAGCAAACAGCAAGCAGCAAACAATATTGCATACCAGCCGACACGATATTACATACCAGCAACAACGTCTTTGCCGAATCCTCCCTGCGCACCAAAACACCACCACTTACCAGCAGCAAGCAGCAAGCAGCAGACAGTATTACTTACGTGCAGGTGGCTAAACAACGAGAGGCGAAACAACGACGAACGCTGGACTTACACGCAGGCTTACAGGTCGACAACACACGCCGTCGACCAATAGGGTGGCTAACGGGCGACAGGGCAGCGGGGTGACGGAGAAGACGGGCCACTACCAACACAACAGGGGTCCACGAGATCCCACGAAAGTGACGGGAGAGGGGCCGGGATAGAGCTTTTATGCCGAATAATTGTTCGGCCCGAACAAGTGTTCGGCCGAAGAATTATTCGGCCAAACAAGTGTTCGACCGAACAATTATTTCCACCGTCGTGAGTTTGCTCCGTCCGGCTAGCCCATGGCACATATTCCGAGGCCTCCGTTATGTTTAACGGTGGCCCGTTAAAGATTATTCGGCCGAATAACGTTAATTATTCGGCCGAATAATTATAATTATTCGGCCGAATAATTAACGTTATTCGGCCGAATAACATACGCTAGAGTTCTTACCCCGCCGATTCTCACCAAAGTGTTACCCACCTTCGCGTTTCCACCCTTAAGGTATTTTGTTTTACTCTTTTCATAGTACACTCCTATGTTTTCACCATTTACAAACCACTAGAAGTATTTTTAGAATTGTTATGCATTACTTTATCCTATGTTTTCACTATCTTACATCTTCAAATGTTATCCAAAGGATTTTTTATCGATTAGGGATGCTTGTTTCTATGACACCTATTTTTTTATCACGTAGTTCACTCAATTCTTCATTTCTTAGCATAGTCAGTGAAACACAACAAGAATTGTTACCATTTGATAATATTCTTGTATCATCCTTAAAGAAAATTGCAACTTTATTATCCTTTTATAACCATCAATGCTCTTGACAAATCTAGGATCTACCAATCCTTATTCCCAACTTGCCATAGGAGGGGATTGAGTAAATGGCTCTAGAACTTCATTTTCGTGATGTTCACAATGATGCCGCAATTAGATTTTTGACACAATAATTAGGAGGTACATAAAGTTGTGTCCAATTTTTGTGGGTTTCGGGACATGCATTGATGATCCTCACTAAATTATTTCTCTATAAAAATCCATTTATAATTGTGTCCAAATTAAACAGTGACAAATTCAGACATAAAGTGTAGTGAAATTGGACATCTAAATTATTCAAGAGGTACCGACATGCTTTCTAAGATGCTAGAAGTTTTCTTTCCAACTATACCAACTAAGTGAAGCCTTGATGCGTGATGCTCATTGTTTCTTCCATTCCTACTAGCCTTGTAAATGAAATCTCTATTGGATGGAGAACATATGCATGAGTTTGGAGAATCAACACCATTTAAACACTAATCTTGAATAACATGACAGGGATTCTTAAAATATGCAAGATATATATGATAATGGTATTTTTTATTTCTTTTCCTCAAATCCGGGTTCATCGAAAAATCTCTTTAGAGCTCTTTTTCTTGTCAACACAACTCTGGAAAACATGATTCTTAGCTTAGTAACCATTTCGTAGAAACATACATTCATGATGTATCATTTCCAATACTATGATCCTTATACTACTACAAAAATGTGTTGCATTCATCATTGAACTATCTTATTTATATTTTAAGTGAAATTGTTGTTCCCTCAAGATCTTTTACAATTTTAACAATATACTACTTTAATATTTGTGTCATTATGGGTTCAACACACCTCTCACTATGACCCAAATCATACTTGGAATTCTAAAATCTTATCAAAACTCAGTCCCTTATAATGGCCTAGTATAGTTTGTTGCAATATGCATATTGTTGAAGAAGGGTTTGGATCTTATCAAGTGCTTGATGAAAAACACACAAGGCATGTATTCTTGAATAACACCTCGAGTGTGTTGCTCCTAACTTAGGCAGTAAATATTTTCATTATTTTATACATAACTCCAACAAGTTTATTAAACATTTCTTCAAGTATATTTTCATTTGATAGGCTATGCTTGCTTCAATAATTACTTGTAGATCGCTTCTTTCCTTCGATTCTTCCTTTAGACTAGGCTTCAAAAATAGATTCATTATAGAAGAGATTTATTTTTCATGTTTGAACTTTGTAGTATGATATTCACAATCTAGTGCACCAATAAAACTTATAAAGTATTCCCTATTGAGAAAATTCTAAATATCCTTATTTATCTTGTCATTTTCTCTAACTGATACTCTTATCCTCCTCTATGTAGCCATCTATGAAATTTCCTTTTCCATTTGGAACAATGAAAAATGGAAGCCATCTATGAAATTTCCTTTTCCATTTGGAACAATGAAAAATGGAACTTAAGTGCCTATTTGAGCATGACCCTTATGCACTCCTTTCCTAAGATGAAATTAAAAAATAATTCAATTATCAAAAAATAGATTTGAACCATCATGTAATCCAAATGTTTTGTTTGAGGTCACTATGGTTATGTATTTATATTTTAGCTCAACAAAATCATTGTCTTCAACATGGGTATATCCATGCCATATGCTTGAGAGAAGGATCACAGTTAGTAAAAGAGTCCAATGCAAATAATATATGAAACATGTGAAATCTAAAATACAATTAGTGATTATGGTTTTTATTCTAAATGAAATAACCAAAAATCAGATACCAATTGACTATTATGCAAAACCATAAACTATGCTGGCCAATCTATACTTTGTTGCTAGTAAATCATGATTTATTGAGATTAGGTTTGCTAATGAAGGACTCTACGGCATTGTAAAATGTCTACACACAATTGGATGTAGTGCTTGTGTTGAGTTTCTTATTAGTCCCTGCCGCCCTCGCAACACGGACTATATTTTGGCATTTTATGTTATGTGTTAAGGTCCAGTCTAGTTTTATTCTCTTTCTACATCTGCTTACCAAAACCGTGAACCAAAATCCCAATTGACCTTAACTCATGTTCATGGACTAATCTACCACTGTTCTCATCTGGCTCGGCTCAACCGTAATAGCGAGTAATGAGTAATGAAGTAGAGTATGAGTAATGAAGTAGAGTAGCTCATACAAAAAGTTGTTTTTTCAGAGTTATTAATTTTTTTTTTAATTATCAAAAGGAAAGGAGGAAATACAAATGCATTATATTATAATTTTTTATTAAGATTTAAATAAGAATATATATTGTATTCTTGTAAGGTGTCTTGCAAATTTAAGATACCTGGTCAGCATAATTGCTTGCCTATGACCATGGGGGCAATGTCGTTCCTATGGACTTATGCTCCATGAAATATGTATGTCATCTTTATGATTCTGAATGATAAATATCAGGTGAAACCACAATACTCCTATAGAACATGTAGAAAATTATACAAGGTTTGATCCTTTAATATTTATATAATTGATAAATATCAAGCAAAACCATAATACTCTCATACAATGTGTAGGAAATTATACAAGGTTTTCTCCTCTAATATTTGAACTTATACCGATTATTGGACTCTCAATTTTCTATATGATAAACTTGAATAGAATTCATCAAGTCTCCCTAGCATAGGAATTCTTCCTAGAATGTTCTAAAATAAAACAAGTTCATCATTATTGAAACTTGTAAAATAAGAACATGGACTTTGGTTGATTGCTTTAATTCAATCTAAAGTGCTTAACATGAGCACCAACAGTCACATCACATTGATGGTGGATATCATTCACATATTCTATATTCTTGTGCATTTAATGCTGATATAGGGAAGACAACAAAGGACAAAGATATGTGGAAGTAGTATAATGCAAGAATGAAACATTTATTACTATTTGTCCCACTATTTTCAAGTGATTGCATCTAAATACAAATACACGATTATAGGCGAGTATAGGTATTAATTCATCGTCAACGATCTTATTCGTTAGCTCTAATTAAATGAGCACATTTTTGTTTGAGTTTATTACAAAGTGTGTTATGTATAAGTCTATGAATTTATGGAGGCACCACGACACTTCATAGATTTATGGCATGCCATTCAAAACAAATTATGGATAAATCCATATTTTACATATTTATCATAGAGTCTACCAAATCACAGAATTGGAAGGATGTTTATTGGAAACCTTGAATTATTTGTCTAAGATGATAATAATGTGCTATTTGATCTTTACCGAAAAAAGGTGGAATGCCATAATTGTCAGACAGTTACTAATAAATGCATAAGTCTAATCACTCAATTGAGATTTCAGCTAGGCACCACCATGTTGGTAATGTGGTCCTTATAGACCCGTTGCCATTTAGACATGCTTAAGTCAAATGCAAACCATTTTTTTAAACACGAATATACAATTATGCCAGTTGCATTGCAACTTTCCCATGTTTTTCTTTTAGTTTTGGCAGGGACTTGAAGCTTTGCTTCTATCTCCCTTGTTGTATATAGGATTCAAATTTTGTTTCATAAGTTTAATGTTTTATCAGGAATTGGTGCATTATTGAAGTCTTTTCATGAAATATTCTTAGATTATCTTTTTAAAATAATTCTAAAATTTTTGTCAAATATTCTTATGTAGAATAAGCAATGTGTTAAATGTTTACGTAAATTTCAAAAAATATTTTAGACAAATTAATTACAACTTAGAATGCATCTAACAAATTTATTATTCTCTGATATGTCTTTATCTCATGGTCCAAATTAGGAGATGGATACATTATTTTCCTAAGGTGAATTTTCCTTCATAATAAGAATATTTATGAAATGGTCCAAATTAGGAGATGTATACATTATTAAGGTGACTTTAGGAATATTTATCTCATAGTCCAAATTAAGAGATGGATACATTATTCTCCTAGGGTGACTTTCCTTTACTTGAATAGGAATATACAATGGAAATGTATCATCCCATGTGAAGCAAATGGAAATTTTAATAATTTAGTATTCAATATAAAATGTGGTATGGAAAATAATTTGAAGAAATCAAAGCTATGTATGCTAGTTGGGTTCTAGATTGAGTATAGTTCTTAAAAAAAATATCAAATGATTTTGTGCAACTTATCTCAAATGTATCTTTTATATTTTTTTATAATTTTTTCTAATATTTAAAAATTTCCAATATTCATCCCATAAAGGTAAAATCTCTCTCCCACTTGAGGTAACGTTAAAAAGTTTATTGACTTGCATGATTCTAGTGAAATACTAATATTCACTTCTAAAATTGCAATGAAAAAAAATGGAGCACACCTAATATCTCTTATATCATTATGGCATTGATCCAAAGCCACCTTATAATAGAAAAACCCGCTTTATTGTTGTGTGGGTTGAGCATCTACTTCAAAAATATGATGAGATATTGGATGAATATATATCATGCTTTTATAATGTTGATAAAAATGAAAAATTTAAGACTTTTAAACCTATTAATAAAACTAGGTCACTCACAACAAAGAAAGGCAAGTGAAAATCTTTAGCTTTTTCAATCCTCACATAATTCTTTGTACTTATCCTACATGTTTTTTACAAAATTAATGTTGGTCCCGCATATGAAATTGTATAAAAATCTAATAGTGTAAGTGATTAACATGGATCAACATGCCCACACATACATATATGTGGACCAAATCCTACCCGATATCTTCCACTATTCTCCTTAATCCCTACCAAAATTTTTAATAGAGAAAATATACATAATGTTGTTCTTAGTACATGGTAAAATAAATAATGATTCTATTCTATCCTATTCTACAAGAACAATGCATATTAAGGGAATGGGAAATTGGATTTATTTTTGAAGTATTGTTTCTATTACTTCTTATTTAAGAATTAAATAAAATGAAATCCTTCTTCTTGATTTCTATTTTCGACTAGAATTTGGTTTCCATGAAGTAGCCTTACATTTGTTTAGTTATAATCATAGTAAAATTCAGGAGATGTTGCTCACATAATTTACAATGTTCTTAACATTGTTGGTTCCCAATGATTATATAGCTAAGGGACTCAAGGTTAATGTCAGAGAAGGCTAGCTTGAAATCTAGTATAATGGTGAAGGCACACTTTTCACTAGTCCCACAAGTGAGCTAACATTGGATCACCTCCCAAATGTTGAATAAACAAATACAATGTTTGGCCAACTAATTTTGCAAGTATACGGAGTCGATAAGATTACATACTTTCCCACATTATTCTTACAATTTTTTAAAAGAGGAGGCGTGGAGGATGCAGGAAATTCTTTTGAAAATATGTCATATAGGAATGTGGTTACATGTATCATCATGGTTGTAGCGTGTCTTAAATATTGGAACATAGAAAAAG
Organism: Larix kaempferi; assembly: GCA_027924585.1. Lineage (NCBI taxonomy): Eukaryota > Viridiplantae > Streptophyta > Pinopsida > Pinales > Pinaceae > Larix > Larix kaempferi. The sequence continues at coordinate 18,334,543 of BSBM01000023.1, read as the reverse complement.
TGTTCTTAATTTTTAATGAACTACCACAATGAAATGTAATCGTGCAAAATGAAAATATTGTGATATATGGTTAGCACGATGGGTAGTATGGGCATGGATATTAATCCTATACTTGATTTCCTATTATAGAAATATTTTATTGTGGTACTCAACTACTCTACATTCATCACAATTTTCATTTAGTTTTTTTTTTCTTAATATCCGTAGAGCAAAGTAGATAAACTAGCACAATCACATAAATAATTGTTGTGTATGTGTTTTTTTCCTAGGAAAAATTCGTAATTTTATTTCAGGATAGGAACAAAATTACATTCTGCACATGTAAAAGGATCACTAAGATCCCTACATTGTCACATATTAATTCCATATTCATTACATCAAAAATTCATGACTGTTCTCCAGCCTGTATACCGACTAGTTATTGACCATCTCTGATCAATTACTGTCAATACTTCCCGCATCAAATACCCATATGTATAAATGGTGATTATGGCTGTAATAATTGTTGTGTATGTGTTATATGGTTAAGTGTTATGTATATGAGAAGGATGTGGTTTTAGGTGGTAACCTTGTTGACATGTATGGGAAATGTAGAGGAAACATAACATATTAATAAGTGTATGAAGAAATGCTTGAAAGTAATGTTGTTTCATGTACTATGATGATTAATGGATTGGCATACATAAGAAAGAAAAAAAAATTATAGTGCTTTTAATGAAGAGATCAAATCTTCATGAAAATCATCATAAGAAAAATTGAAAATGGAAATGGAAAACTCAAACACTAGAAGACTAATGAAGACTAATGTTTAGGAAAAAGGTAAGGTTCCCTTCCAAACATCACATGCAATGGAAGATGGTTGTAATTTTAACGATTACAACATTTAGGGGTCAACCTTTCCCTTGCTGGATTGACTTTATAAAGGTTCTATGAACAAAAGGACGGCCTTCTCTCTAAATCTATGAAAGTTGCTCCATACAAATTGGTTGGAAAGGGTCAAATAACTTTGTTTAAAGAAAACTCTTCATTGTTAAAAACCACTCAAATAACATTAAGTTTACTTCCGGCTAGATTATTATACTTAATTCTTCTTTGTTTAAAAAAAAAAGCATTATGGATCCATTCGATGAGTACCTTTGATTTATTTATAAACAATAATCTAAATTAATTTATCGATTATTATATAATTGCATCAAATAATTAAATTTATTACATTTATAATTAGCATAAGTGAAATAAACATAATTGTAAATAAATGCCAATATCTACTATTCAAGAGAATCAACAAGAGCATTATGTTAGTTACAAGAATTAAACCTGAGAGAGGAAGGTAACAATCATTCCTACCAATCACCGAAGCTACATATAATACATAAATTATAGGAGATATCTATTTATTAATATATTTGAAAACAATGAAATTTTCTTATTTTAATTGAGTTTATATATGTTTATTAAATTATTGGTTTTTGTAGAAAGACTTAAAACAACTTTTGATTGGATAAGAATTTGTCTTCTTCATGAATAGTGAAACAAGTTAAGGTCCCAATACCCAAAAAAATCTAGACTAGTGGAAGTTTTCCACCAACCCAAAGGCATGTGGACTGACAGAAGTTTTCCCCTTAGGTCACCACCAATGGGTTATCCTCCACAACTAAATTATGATAGGTTTTGTCATACACTAGAAAACTAATGAAGGCTGATGTTTGGGAAAAAGGTAGGGTTCCCTTTGAAACATCACATGCAAATGGAAGATGGTCGTAATTTAAAAAATTACAACATTTAGTAGTCAACCTTGCCCTTGGTGGCCTGACTTTATAAAGGCTCTATGAACAAAGGGATGCTCTTTTCTCTAAATCTATGAAATTTGATCCATACAAATTGGTTTGCAAGGTTCAAATAACGTTGTTTAAAGAAAAATATTCTTTGTTAAAAACCACTCAAATAACATTAAGTTTACTTCCAATTGGATTATTATACTTAACTCTTCTTTGTTTTTTTAAAAAATTGTTATGGACCCCTTTGATGAGTACCTTTGATTTAATTATAAACAATAATCAAAATTTCGTTGTCGATTGTGATATAATTGCATCAAATAATTAAATTTATTATATTTAGAATTAGCATAAGAAAAATCAACATAATTGTAAAGAAACACGAACATCTACTATTCTAGAGAATCAACAAGAGCATTATGTCACTTACAAGAATTAAACCTGGGTTAGGAAGGTAATTGTAATCCCTCCCAACCACCCAATCTACATCTAATAGACAAATTATAGGTGATATCTATTTATTAATATATTTGAAAAAAAATATTTGAAGTTTTCTTATTTTAATGAATTTTTTATATGTTTATTAAATTATTGGTTTTGGAGAAAGACTTATAACAACTTTTGATTGGCTAAGAATTAATAATATTCTACAAGGACAATGCATGTGAAGGGAATGGGAAATTGGGTTTATTTCTTGAAGTATTGTTTCTATTACTTCCTAAAGAATTAACAAAAATGAAATCCTTCTTTTTTATTTATATTTTCGACTAGAATTTAGTTTCCATGGAGTAGCCCTACATTTGTTTAGTTGTAGTCATAGTAAAATTTGGGAGATGTTGCTCACATAGTTTCCAATGTTCTTAACATTGTTGGTTCCCTATGACTATATAGCTAGGGGACTCAAGGTTAATGTCAAAGAAGGCTAGCTAGAAATCTCCTATAATGGTGAATGCACACTTTTCACTACTCCCACAAGTGAGCTAAAATTGGATCAGCTCCCAAATGTCGCATAAACAAATATAATGTTAGGCCAGTTAATTTTGCAAGTATACAGAGTCGATAAGATTACAGACTTTCCCATGTTATTCTTACATTTTTTAAAAGAGGAGGCATGGAGCTGGATGCAACAAATTCTTTTGAAAAAATGTTAGAACTCATAAAGGAATGTGGTTTCATGTATCATTGTGGTTGTAAGGTGTCTTAAATATTGGTGCATAATGCAAATATTGTGATATATGGTTAGCACCATGGGTAGTGTTAGTACTTGGGTATGCACGCCAGATTGTCTACTTCTTTACCCTTAAACCTTTAATTCAAAACCCTTTCCCTCATGGTTATTCCCATGTCTAATCCAATTAAAGCAATCTTTTTCCATTTTGTGCTATGATGTTGTGTTGTTGAACTTCTCTACTCTCAAATTTCAATTATTAGTTTTTAATGCAATGAAGTGGCACGAGTGTTCTTTGTTATATTCTAATTCTACAGGTATGGTCTTAGTCAAATGGTTTGACCTTGGTTAAATTAAGTGTGATGGTCAATTAAGGCTAAATTTCAATAGCACTACAAAACTACCAAAGCTACGTTACCAAATCAAGGCCGCTACCGAACCTTCCACTGGTGCTACAGAACCGACATAGTTGTCAAGGCCATCATTATAATGACTCCTTATGTCATGTCATTTTGGGAGACCTGTGACTACAAAAAATGAAACCAGTGGCGAATCAAGGATCCAAGTGTTTAGAATCCAAGGATCCAAGTGTTCTATAAATTCATTCGAGTTTATTTATTATAATTTTTACAACTTTGGTGTGATCATTTCAAGAAATTGCTTATGGATCCTTTCAAACAATGTAAATTCCTATGTTTTACTGAAATATTATACACAAAGGTTCACCTAATTCTTCACAGTAATTAAAAGAGGCCATTATGTTTGCACATAGAAGTGGTCACGTGGTGAGGTATGAGCCCATAGGGGCTGAAATTCTTTAGTCATACCCAGAGTTCGGAGTTAAATTCAAAAGAGTTGGTTGGTTTCATTACTGTGAAAAATTGTAGGGTCATCACACAGAGGTATCCAAGGCATTTGCAGAGGGGTTTGATGGAAAAATTGTCCCCGTGGGATATATGACTTTTCCTGTTTCAGAGAACTCAATTTCCATAGCATACAAACTCCCACAAGATGGTGAATAGTGGTTCAAGCTCCAGGTTGTTGACATCGCACAATGTAATCATTTTCTCCTTGACAAATACATAAATACTGATTGGCACAAAAGGATTCCACGGGCTTAGCTCAAGCAAGAATATAGTGACCTGCTGAAAATGGTATAGAGATATATCACAGGAGAGGGAAGGTATGCAACCATCCACCTCTATCACATGTGCTTCCTATTACATTTGGATGGCATTGCAAGGATGAATCTTCCATTCTATTTCTTAAAGTGTTTGTCCAAAATGGCGGCCTCTAGGATTAGAAATTTTCCTGAAAGCCAACACAGTATATTCCATCAAGGTTTAATTAAGATGCTAATAATTCAAGAACTGAATAAATTCAATAAAAATTGGGACCATTTTGTATTACACTATGAGTTTGGAACGTTAGGAAATCACTATTTTCCAGAATATACTAATAATGCTTCTGCCATTTTGAAAATATCTAAGGATTGTGGAGGTGCTGGAATTGATGAGAAATGGGACTTTGAAAAGGAAGAAATAAAAATGCGGTCAAAGATGAGAAGGGATATAAATACACCACCCGTAAAGCCACCATCATAATTTGAAAATATTCAGTCTCACAGGACAAAACATTTATATAATCCTTTAAATGATGAAAAATAAACGGAAGCTCGGAAGAGAATACCCGAAATATCAGAACCCTATTATCTTAGGGGACTGCATACCCGAGCCACAAATAAATTGAGGATCAATTCTTGGGCAATCTTTGACCCTTCTCTGAAAGAGAAAAATTGTTAATTTTTCGATAATTTCATTCGATTATCATTCAGGATCATTAAGAGAATAACATGTACAACATATCTACAACATATCAATCATAGACATAATAGAAATCACACAAGAGACACTGAGTTTCACCGGGGAAAACCAAGAAGGTGAAAAACCCTGCAACTTCCTCAGAGATAAGATAAGCCACAAACCAAGATCACATTGATCAAACCCAATAAGATGTCTCTAGCAGATGCTCCTCCTCCTCCACAAATGCGCCACTTTCTCTCTTAGCTATGCGAGCTTGAGAAGTGAGTGAATGAGATAAATGAGAGACACAACCTCTCTATTTATACACTGACTTGACCTGCTAATAATTCACTGGGGCCGACTTGCTACTCAAGTCTAATAACCCAACCACATGTCCTAACTAGGGCAGACCCCACACTTGTGGTCTAATAACCCATCAATACAAATGACGACACTTGCAATGTAACTTGCAACACTTGCAAATACAAATGACGACACTTCCAATTAGAGGAATAATACATCTCTGTTGGATATACAATAAAGTACAAATGTAATATACAAGTGAATATCTTCTGAAGTTACAAATACATCACAATTTTACCTGCAACTTTATGGTGGTGAAAACAACCCGGCTCTCTCGTCATCTGGCGATAAGGACATATCCTTCCTCTCAATGGTAGGAAGTGGGCCTGCCAGTGGTGCATCAACGAAGGAGGTGAATCCACTAGGGATTTTTCATGGCAAGGACATATAGATGCGAGTCTGATATATAGAAACAAAGAAATAAATCTTGTTTTTCTGGTGATAGCATGGATGGCTAAAAGAATCCCTTCAGCCTTAGTCCGTAGAGTGAGCAGCTCCATACAGGAATGTCTTGCATTATGGACTGCCTTTAGGTAGGTCTTGCTTTAGTTCTAGGAACAACACCCCCTTCTCCAGAAGACTCATCATTTACCTCTGGCTGCTCTTTACCGGCCAGCCAACTCAGAAGACTAATCAGTTCAAATCTTCCAGTCTCAATAGAAATATCGTAAGTAACAAACAACCTGGCCTTAAATCCAAACTCTATCTAAATCATTCGGGCGACATCGTAAGTAACACATAATCCATCAAATCGCAAATTGCAACTCCTGTTCCGATGGACAAGTTAAACGTAGAGATGTGAGTTTGGTCGAGCATCATCAGATTGCATATTAAGATACTAATTAAAATGAAGCGGTTAACACACATAGAATAACTACCTTCCTGGTATGGGGGATGGAGAACTTAGCCTCAATGGGACTAAGGTGTTCAATTTTAAGAATCACCGTAATTTGTATAGCTTTTTATTTTAACTAGAGAGATGGACTCAAAATTGAATCAATTTGCTCCAACCCCAGTTACAAATACATCAACACTCCCTCTTAACTAGGAAGGTATTCTCTAGACACAGGTCATCAATACATATTGGCGCAAGTCTTCAATTCTGGAGTTGGATCATCATCACTGGATCACAGAGCATCATCATCATCACTGCTGTTGTACTCGACATCTCGATCACTGGGCTATCTCCGAATTCTTCTCATCATAGGAAGTTCTATAGAGCCAACCCTTTTTCATGCTGGATGTAGGCCTAGCCTCCTGTAGGTCTTCATCATCTCTGGACATCCTGTGGAATCCTCGGGACTGATTACGTGCATTAGAAAAACCTCGAAAGAGCATCCTAGGACTTTTACGAGCTCACTGCTCAACCTATCGGATCTCCCAGGATCTTTTACATGCAACTACACAACCTGTCCATGGCCACAGAGTATCATCCTGATACTCATGATCATACTGATCATATCATCTCAATGTTCACGGAGCACAACTCAGATGCACATACACAGCACTTACACCACCGACATGGGAGAACACATCTACCACCATGTGAAAAATGGCTTCAGCCCTTACATCTGCACCATGGGAGAACACATCTACTACCATGTGAGAATGGCTCTAGCCCTTACATCTTTACCATGGGAGAACACATCTACCACCATGTGAGAATGGATCCAACCCTTACATCTTCACCATGGGAGAACACATCTACCACCATGTGAGTATGGCTCCAACAATTACATCATGACCATGGGAGAACACATCTGCAACCATGTCAGAAAATCCCAAAAATTACATCGCAACCATGGGAAAACACATCTACAACCATGTCCAAAAATCCCATGTGCATCTGTGTCTTCGGAACTCATCACACATAATCCAGCTGATTATGCAATGCATCCATCCGATACATATCATCACATATGATAATCCTAATCATCATCATAGCATCATCCTGATGCATATCATCCAGAGTATCATCCTGATACTCATCACACATGATCATCCTGATCATCGTCACTGCATCGTCCTGATGCATGTCATCCTACATGATCCAACTGATCATATAAAGCATCCAACCGATGCATATCCAAAGCAGTAATTGGAGCATCATCCTGATGCTCATTAGACAATGCTTACATCCATAGCCATGGGAAGTATCCTCCTCTAACCATGCTTGGAATGGCTCCTGCAAATGTGTCCCATCACTTCTTCCTCAAAGTATCTTCAATCTGAAGAACACCGAGCCTCTCTTTGAAGTACTCAAACTTCACTCTAGCTAATGGTTTCATCAACACATCTGCAACTTGCTCATCCGTCGCAACATACAGGAGCTTCACTGCTCCTCTCTGCACGATATCCCTCATATAGTGATATTTGATCTCAATGTGCTTTGACCTGTCATGGAGCACGGGGTTCTTATACAGCTTCACACAACTCTGGTTGTCACAAAAGATACCAGTAGCATCCAACGGGAAATCAAATAACTCTAACAGTAGCTTCCTCATCCATACTGCCTCACAACTAGCTGAACAGGATGCAACATACTCTGCTTCGGTTGTACTCAGTGCTACGTAGGACTGCTTCCTGCTGAACCAAGAGATCACACCTGATCCCATACTGAAGCAACACCCCGAAGTGCTCTTCCTATCTGCAGCACTGCCTGTCCAATCTGAATCAACATACCATTCTAGGTTAAACTTTTGATTCGCATCATACTTGAGCCCATAATCAACCATACCCTTTAGGTACCTCAGAATATGCTTTACAGCAACCAGGTGAACACTTCTCGAATTCGTCAGGCACTGGCTCAATGTGTTCACTGCAAAGCAAATATCTAGTCTTGTGTTCGTCAGGTACATCAAGGACCCAATCATCTGACGATACACAATGACATCAACAGGCTCAGCTGAAGCATCACATAGAAGATTCAGGTTCGATGCCATAGGTGTGGCCATGGCCTTGCAGTCTATCATCCCAAACCTCTTCAGGATCTCTACTGCATACTTCCCTTGTCCAAGGAAGATCCCATCTACACTCTGCCACACCTCCATGCCTAGAAAGTAATGCATCATCCCCAAGCTTCCTCTTGGTGTTGGAAATCAACCCATCCTCACCTGTAACAAATAGGTCATCCACATACAGTAGTAGTATCACAAGACTTCCTTCCTCAACCTTGTAGTAAAGGTTGGAATCCACTTTACTCTTGGTCAAGCCCAAACTAGATAGAAAGCTGTCCATCCTACCATACCAAGTTCTAGGAGCTTGCTTCAAGCCATACAAGGCTTTCTTCAACCTACACACATATGAGTCCCTGTCATGTGTCTCAAAATCGAGTGGCTGCTCCACATACACTTCCTCTTTGACTACACCATTCAAGAAAGCTGTCTTGACATCCATCTGGTGTATCTTCCATTTCATCACTGCAGCCAGAGCAAGTACTATTCTGATGGAAGTGTATCTGGACACAGGAGCAAAAGTCTCTTCATAATCTATTCCCTCTTTCTTGGAGAAGCCATGAGCTACAAACCTCACTTTGAATTTCTCTATGCTACCATCTGCAACATGCTTGATCTTATAGATCCACTTGGAGGTCACAACAAACTTCCCTTTAGGTCTTGCGACCACATCCCAAACATCATTCTTCATGATCGACTCATACTCTTCGACCATGGCATCCTTCCATTCTTTATTTTCCGTTGCTTCTTCGTAACTGGAATGTTCTTTGTTCATAATGTCATAGAGTAAGGCAACATAACTGGTATGTGATCTAGCCCTGTTCATAATGTCACAGAGTAAGGCAACATAACTGGTATGTGATCTAGTCCTCTTCCTTTCTCTATGTTCTTCCTCTGGAATGCCATACCTTTCTGCATCTTGAATGAGCTCTCTAGCCCATGTAGGTTTCCTCTTGTGAGAGTCATTTTCACGGGGTGGATCTGTAGGTTCTTGTGGATCTTCAATTTCACGATCTTTTTCTGGAATTGCTTCATTCATAGTGGTGTCTTGAAATTTGGTTACCTTTGGTTCTTCATGGTCTTCAACAGGTGTCTTCCTTGATTTGATGTATGCTGAGTCTTCATCAAATGTTACATCCCTGCTGATGTCAATTTTCTTGAACCCTGAAAAGTATATTTTGTAAGATTTTGAGCTTTCACTGTAACCCACAAAGATGTCCTTCTTTCCTGAAGGATCTAGCTTTGTCCTCTTTTCCTTTGGAATGTGTGTGTATACTGGACAGCCAAATATCCTGAGATGGCTAACTTCAGGTTTCTTACTAGAGAAGACTTCTCCTGGTGTCTTGTTGTCAAGTATCTTGTGAGGTGTTATGTTCTGCACATATATAGTTGTCCTAGCTGCTTCTGCCCATAGATGCATAGGCAGATCTTGATCATGAAGCATTGCTCATGCTGCTTACATGATAGTTCTATTCTTCCTTTATGCAACTCCATTTTGTTGTGGATTGTAGGGAGCAGTCAACTCCCTCTTAATCCCTGAATCACTGCATAACTTATTGAAATCAATTGAAGTGAATTCTCCACCATTGTTGGATCTGAAAGTCTTAATCTTCTTATCTGTTTGATTTTCTATCAAGGCTTTGAATTCCTTGAACTTATCAAACACTTCATCTTTATTCTTTAAGAAATAAACCCAATTCTTCCTAGAGAAATCATCAATGAAAGAAACATAGTATACATACCCACTCAGAGAACTAGATGACATCAGTTCACATACATTAGAGTGGATAATCTCCAAAATTCCTTTTGCTTTGCTTTCACTGCTTGGAAATTCCTTCTTTGTGTTCTTTCCTTTTGCACATCCTTTGCAAACGCCTTCATGCTTAGATTGGATTTCAAGAAAACCCTCTACTGCTTTGCTTGCAATTGGAAGTGCTCTATAGTGTACATGAGAAAGCCTTCTATGCCAAAGTTCACTTGGCTCCATGGATTCATGTATCATGGCATGTTCAGGTTGTCCCTTTAATTTTAACATTCCTCCCTCTTGCTGTAGAATCACTACTGCATCATCTATGGTCTTACCTTTTGGCCACATGAGTACTTGGCCATCCACAAATGCAACTCTAATCCCTTTTGCATCCAAAGATGATATGGATAGGAGATTTTTCTTGAGCCCAGGTACATATAAAATATCTTTCATCTTCAAAGACTTCCCAGAGTCTAGTTTGTAGGAAGCTTCACCACTTCCTTTGATAGGATATTGATAGTCATCCCCAAGTTTCACTTTATGAGGAGACTCATGTTCAGATAGATCTACGAAGGATTCTTTAAACCCAGTCATGTGTTTGGAAGCCCCACTATCAATGAGCCAATAATTACATCCATGAGAGATAGTACCTGTGAGAGCAGAGATTAGAACATATTCATCTTCACTAGATGTCATCACTTTCTACTCTATCCCTCTTCTTGGGAGGTTCATCATCCTCAGCAGCATGAGCATGATATCTTTTCCTGTTTCTCTTCTTCTTCTTGTTGTTGAATTTGTTGTTGTTGTTGTCCTTTTTGTTCTTGGGACAATTTGAGGCAAAGTGTCCCTTCTCATTACATGTAAAACATCTTAGATGTTTCTTATCTTTATAATGGTGAGAAGATTTCTTCTAGTGAGAATGCTCCCTCTTGAACTTTTTGTTCTTGGTGTGTGCTATGAGAGCTCGATCTTAATTTCCCATCTTTTCTTCTTGAGCCACAAGCCTAGCTTCTTCTTGTGAACATTCCTCCCGTAGTCTACTGAAGGAGATCAGTTTTCTTATTACACGTATTCCTTGGATGAAGGAGTTCCATGACCTAGGTAGTCCATTCAATGTGGTCATTACAATTTCACCATTTTCCACTACTTCATCCATAGCTTCAAGTTGTTCCTTGATTTTAGAGACCTTGGAAAAATAGGATTTAATGGTCTCTCCATTCTGAAGCTTTACCCCTTTCAATTGGTTCCGCAGAGTCATCTTCCGATTTATGTTATTTCCTTCAAACAACTTGGTCAAGGAGTCAAACATCTCCTTAGGTGTCTCTAGGGAAGATACATGGGGTATGAGATGGTCCTTTATAGAATAAAAAATGATTCTCTTAGCCTTGAACAGGTTCTTCTTGTGTAAGGCCTTAGCCTCTTCTCCCTCTGGAACAGGAACCTCTTCACTTATGTAAGTGTCCAACTCATTCTCTTCTAGGATTAACCCAATCCTATACTTCTAGGCTCGGAAGTTATCATCCCCTTCAAGCTTATCCTCAAGCTTGGTGTGGTGAGACATTTTAATGAGAAACTCAAATGGAAATAAAAGATTTAGGTCTTGCAACTTGATTTGTTGAAAACTAGATCTAGAGCTGGATTAGGGTTTGTCAAAGAAACCCTAAAAATTCAAATTTTGAATTTCAAACGTCTAAAAGGATAGAAAAATGTGCCTTGCTGAGCTGGTTAGGCTGGTATACTCATAATTTGAAATTTGTAAATTTTCACCCCTCAAAATTGCTTTTGGGATTTCTGGATTCACTAGACAGGACCCTGAATTAGGGTTTGATTTTCTTGGAGCTTCACCCAACCAAAAAGTTTGATCCAAAGCTCTAAACTTCGATTTTTCAGAGGAGCTTCCACACGTGGTCTTGGATTTCAGAAATTCCAATTTTTGCAGAAACCCTAATTTTTAGGTCAAAAAATGAAAATGCTCAAAATTGAATTCTGTCTTGACAGAAAGATGCGCCCTTGCTAGGAGATTCAATCTAGCCTCTTGCCTTTGATGATCTGTAGAGAGAAACCTAAATATTAAGAATCCCTAGCTTCCGCAGCTGCATAGTGCCTCCTTCTTAGGTTAGCTCTGATACCATGTTAATTTTCCAATAATTTCATTCCATTATCATTCAGGATCACTAAGAGAATAACATGTACAACATATCTATAGCATATCAATCATAGACACAATAGCAATCACACAAGAGACACAAAGTTTCACCAAGGAAAACCAAGAAGGTGAAAAACCCTGCAACTTCCTCAGAGATAAGATAAGCCACAAACCAAGACCACAATGATCAAACACAATAATATGTCTCTAGCAGATGCTCCTCCTCCTCCACAAGTGCGCCACTTTCTCTCTTAGCTATGCGAGCTTGAGGAGTGAGTGAATGAGTTAAATGAGAGACACAACCTCTCTATTTATACACTGACTTGACCTGCCAATAATTCATTGGGGCCAACTTGCTACTCAAGTCTAATAACCCAACCACATGTCCTAACTAGGGTAGACCCCACACTGGTGGTCTAATAACCCATCAATACAAATGATGGATGGAGAAGAGGTTAAATAAATCCAAGGGTCAAATTAAATAATTGAAATAGGAAAATAAGCATGTGCAAGATAGATTGAATGAGGTAATGAGGAATGGAGCAAGCTGCTTATAAAATACAAAAAATTGTGTATGTTTTCTCAGGGGTTAAAGAAGGACAACGAGAAACTTCTTAGGAAAAAGAGGTATTGAAAGAAAGGGTTCATGATCGAGAGAAAGAAACATCAGGTTAACAATGATAAATTGGGCATTATGGCAGAATTAGGCACTCAAGTTCTTCAATACACATTGCAGATTCAAAGGGTTGAGTCTTCTCAAAATCAAAGAGTTGAACTAAATTGAAGTATTTCCAATGCCATGCGAATCGAAATTCATTTTTTAGCTTGTTGAAGTCCGATCCTATTTCTATTGTGAAGTGTGCAGGATATTTTCCTCACAGTCTCCTGAGTCTATTTAAGTTCATTTTTCTTAAGAGACTTGTTAGGCATAGTTATGATTTGTTAAATATTATTACTAATTAGTTCAAACATCCTTGAAGTAAATATTTGAGACATATGTGTAGTTTCGAACTTATTGATTTTGATAAAAGAAAGTTAGTTATTAGTTAAAAGGTAGTTTCAGAACCCTAAAAGATGAAGAAAGTATTTGTAGAGGAATGTAAAGAAGAAATGGGTTCGATTTTTTCTATTATCTTGAATATATTTGGGAGAAATTATAAGTCTATTGATACAATAATAGAAACATATGTTCAGACATATTTTACAAATGAATACTTTGTACCCCTTCTCGACTTTACTGCTAATTTATAATTGAAAATTTGTATGCTCTGCATAATGGTTTATTTTCAGTTTAATGATTCTACGCTTTATTATTCATTGAATTGAAGAAGTCTTGTTCCTTTCAGTACTTCAGATTATAACTCTGTTATGGAATGAAGGTTATGAATGAATAAATGTCCATCTTATTTTGTATGTTAAACTGTTAAGCAGTAAATTAGTGAATGAGTTACCCATATTGGTGTTGTAAAACTTCTGAATGTGATATATTACTGTCATTTTTCATTTCTTTTCTTCAAGCCTTACAAGACTAACAAATATCCAACCTTCAGAAAACTAAAAATTTGTTTACAACCCAAACCTGAAACTCAAATGCTCTAGATTTTCCCTATAGCAGTCCAATGCAGACCTTCGAGACAAAAAGTATCATGGGCATGGATGTTAATCCTCTACTTTATTTTCTATTATAACAATTGTTTATTGTGGTACTCAACTACTCTACATTCACCACAATTTTCATTTAGTTTTTTTTTATAATATTAGTAGAGCAAGGTAGTTTAACTACCACATGCACATAACAAGTGTATGAAGAAATGCTTGAAAGTAATGTTGTTTCGTGTACTATGATGATCAATGGATTGGCAAACATAAGGAAGAAAAAACATTTTATAGTGCTTTCAATGAAGAGCTCAAATCTTCATGAAAATCATCATAAGAAAAATTGAAAATGAAAATGGAAAACTCAAACACTAGAAGACTAATGAAGAATAATGTTTAGGAAAAAGGTATGGTTCCCTTCCAAACATCACATGCAAATGGAATATGGTCGTAATTTCAATGATTAAAACATTTAGGAGTCAACCTTGCCTTTGCTGGCTTGAATTTATAAAGGCTCTATGAACAAAGGGACGACCTTCTCTCTAAATCTATGAAAGTTGCTCCATACATATTGGTTGGAAAGGGTGAAATAACTTTGTTTAAATAAAATTATTCTTTGTTAAAAACCACTCAAATAACATTATGTTTACTTCCAATTGGATTATTATACGTAATTCTTCTTCACTTAAAAAAAAAAGCATTATGGAGCCCTTTGATGAGTACCTTTGATTTATTTATAATAAATAATCAAAATTTATCTATCAATTGTGATATAATTGCATCAAATAATTAATTTTATTATATTTAGAATTAGCATAAGCAAAATAAACATAATTGTAAAGAAACGTAAACATCTACTATTCTAGAGAATCAACAAGAGCATTATGTTACTTACAAGAATTAAACCCCTTGGATGGGGTCATAGACAACATATCAATGAACATTAATGGCAATGGAATGGTGAGGGAAATGCGGCACGTGGTGGAAGATGAAGAGATGTTTGCAAAAATGCCAAGGGAACTAGGACCATCAATGCTCCATCTTGCAACTTGCTTCGAAATGACCATCTTGATGGATCGACTTAACTCCTTCATCGCTCATGAGGTCCTCTTTTTAATGGCATTGAGGTGGGTTGGGGATTTCATTTCCTCTCTAAGGTCATGGCTCTACTCCACCAAACGTTACAGAATCCCGAGTCTCCATTTATGCTGGAAAAATTGTTTTTTGGTAGCTTTCTTTATTATTGTGGTTGTTTTCTTCATGGCGTGTCATGGACGTAGAGGAAGGAGGGGTGGCAACACCAATCAATTGAACCAGGAAAATTCGAATTCCGGTCTCCTTGGGTAGCTTGAGAGGATGATCAACTCCATTCTTCTCCTCTACATTGATCTTAGAAGATCGACAAGCGCACATTTTTGAGCTAAGGGACAGGGTTCAAGGAATTCTGTACTGGTGTGCGGAGGTGGCTGCTCTTCATCATTTACCCTCATCGCTCCTCAAGACCATTACTGCAGACGGAAGTGTTCATGGGATATTTGATGGAATTGACGGCATTAATGCTGATAATGTGGTAAAATATCCAGAAACTAGGGTCGAAATGAAGAATTAGGATACCGAGGAAAAGGACAAGTCACAAATCGACACCATTGGCGACAAATGTGACAACTTGGAAGATGTCAAGGTCGAGGTCCTGTCCAAGGATTCCATGTTTTTGCCATGCCTTGGTCCATTTGTCAACTATTTTTCTTTGTTGTTATGCTTATTTCTCTTTTTTAGTTCTGTTTTAGGCTAGCTCTTGCCATTGAGCATTTTGCCTCTTTTCTAGTTTTTTGGTTGCTAGTTTTGATAAAAACTGATCTTCACCCTAAGACATGTATAACTGGTTATGACTATAGGTTTTTTCTCCTATGAAGAGGCCTCCATACTGGTATAATGGGTTTTTTTCTCACTATGGGAGGCTTAGAAACTTTGTATCTTAAAGTTTATTTTTATCTCTGTGATTTAATGTGAATACTAGCTTACAAAAAAAGAACAAGAATTAAACTTGGGTGAGGAAGATAACAATCATTCCTCCCAACCACCCAAGCTACATCTAATAGAAAAATTATAGGATATATCTATTTATTAATATATTTGAAATTTTCTTATTTTAATTAGGTTTTTATATGTTTATTAAATTATTGGTTTTGGAGAAAGACTTAAAACAACTTTTGATTGACTAAATAATCTTTCTTCTTCATAAACAATGAAACAAGTTTAGGTCCCAATACCCAAAGGAATCTAGGCTAGTGGAATTTTTCCACCAACCCAAAGGCATGTGGACTGATAGAATTTTTCCCCTTAGGTCACCACCAACGGTTATCCTCCACAACTGAATTATGATATGTTTTTTCATACACTAGAAGACTAATGAATACTAGTGTTTAGGAAAAAGGTAGGGTTCCCTTCCAAACATCACATGCAAATGGAAGATGGTCGTAGTTTCAACGATTACAACATTTAGGAGTCAACATTTCCCTTGTTGGCCTAACTTTATAAAGGATCTATGAACAAAGGGACAACCTTTTTTCTAAATCTATGAAAGTTGCTCCATACAAACATAGTCAAATAATTTTGTTTAAATAAAACTCTTATTTGTTAAAAACCACTCAAATAACATTAAGTTTACTTCTAGTTGGATTATTTCTTCTTCTCTTTAAAAAAAAAGTGTTATGGATCCCTTTGATGAGTACCTTTGATTTATTTAAAAACAAAAATCAAAATTTGTTTATCGATTGTCATATATTTGCATCAAACAATTAACTTTATTATATTTAGAATTAACATAAGCAAAATAAAGATAATTGTAAAGAAACGCCAACATCTACTATTCTAGAGAACCAACAAGAGCATTATGTCACTTACAAGAATTAAACCTTGGTGAGGAAGGTAACAATCATTCCTCCCAACCACCCAAGCTACATCTAATAGACAAATTATAGGAGAGAACTATTTATTGATATATTTGAAATTTTCTTATTTTAATTAAGTTTTTATATGTTTATTAAATTATTGGTTTTGGAGAAAGAATTAAAACAACTTTTGATTGGCTAAGAATTAATCATATTCTATAAGAACAATGCATATGTGATCCGGATTTATGTGGGAACGAAACAAAAGATAGCATATATAGAATCATATACAGAGATATATTGCAAATAACACAGTGATACAGTAAACACATATTCTATTAAATAGTGGAAATAGAACAGACTGTAAAAATACAATAGCTAGAATGGTGGTAGCTATCTCTGAGAAGAGATGTGGCCGCTATGCTCATTCGTGCCAAGATGAATACAAAGAGAGGCCGAAAGGGCCTATTTATCATAAGCATGAGGGAAAGAATCCCAATCATCCAAAAACCTAACCCTAGAAGATGAACCGTCATAAAGTTTGCGGCCCCAAGGTGGTTAGTTGAACAGTCAACTTCCCGGGGTCATAACTTTTGCATACGATCTCCGTTTAGGGCGCTCGGTAGCCCGTTGGAATGGTCTAACCGAGATTTACAACTTTCGATTGGGCCCAAATGTGTGCCGTGGGCAACGATTTGGTCCCCCAAATCGCCAAAAAATGTCGTTTAGGGCCTCAAAATGGTTCCGGAAGTTCAGGACCTGAAAAACTGCTAAAAATAGTAATTTACCACAATTGCCAAAAGACTGTTTTGAGCCAGTTGGAAGAGGTGGGCCGCCACCGATATCCACCTGGATCAATCCTCCCTCCTTAGGAAGCAATGGTCTCCATTGCGTTAAATCCCTTATCATATGTCGAGCTGTGTGTCGAGTTGAGCTCTTGGTGTGACATTTGCTGAAGTGGAAAGGTTGCCTTACTTTGACATCTTCAGAGGGTTGTAATTGTTGTTGATGGATGCGCTGGAGCTGTTCAACAGTTTTGGTTGTTGTGGTATCCTTGGTATGCACCAGTGTGGATGGTTTCTTTTTGGAGGAGCACCTTGAATGCGTGGTCTTGCACTGTAGAGGTACCCGAATAGGCGATGCTGCACTAACTTTGTGCTTTCCTTGTTTCTGCTGAGTAGAAGGATAATCTGCAGAGGTTGTGGATGTCTCCGCGATCTGATGTTCACCTTTAGTGGCAATTGCGAATAGGGAAAATTTCCCAGTGTGGGATATTATCTTCCTTCCCTGCTCGTTTGGGGTAGGTGCAACTATCTCTGGTATTCGATAGAGTTGTCCTCCCAAAGTGACAATGACACTGCGAGGTCGTGATTCATATACAGCATGACGCTTCCACATATATGGTTGTCCTAAAAGAACATCACATACTTCAAGTGGGGCCACATCACACAATACCTCATCTTTGAATGGCTTGATGCCATATGGTAGGCGACATTGGTGACTGACATGGATCCTTCGTCCTTGGCTTAGCCATCCAATGGTGTATGGTTGTGGGTGCGGCGTTATTGGTAGCTCCAATCTCTTGATGACTTCTTCTGAGATCAGGTTCTTCTGGCTGCCGCTGTCCACAACAAAGTGTAGGGGAATTCCCTTCACCCACATCTGTGAGTGGAAAAGGCGCTCCTCTGCCTCCGACTCTTCAGGTTCCTCTAGCTGAATCTGTGTGGTGGCAACAACGGCACTGGGTTCTGCATCAATGATCTGCTTCCCTTTTCGTGCGGCTGTGAAATTAGGTTCCGAGTCAGAATCGAAACTGGGATCTGATTCTGAAGCTTTGATCTCAGCCACCAATGACTGTTTTGAGCGAGAATCATCAGTGTTGTGCCAGGGGCTTTTGTGGAACTCGCACCACTTCCCGGTGTCCTTCTTTGTCTTTTCTTTACCCTTCTTCGCCTGTGGTTGGGACTGGTTGTCCTTTTCCTGCCCCGTGTTCTGCGAGCCAGAGTTTCCCTTGCCCTGTTTTTGCGCAGGTCCGACGTAACGCTTGTTCTTTTGCTGAAATTTCTGCTCAATTTTGACAGCATATCGATAGGCGGATCCGAGCGAAGAGATTTCCAGGAAATCCATCTCTGTACGGATGTACCGGTGTAGGCCACTGCGATATTTCAGTACTAGGTGTCGCTCGGAGTCCTTGATACCTAGCTTTGTGCGCAAGGTATGAAATTTGTTGGTGTACTCCGACACCGTTTGGTCCCTCTCTTGATGCAGAATGGTCCATTTTGTGTACTGGTCATCATAGTTTCCAACAGGGTAATATTGTTCCTTGACGGCATCTATAAAAGAGGCCCAAGTGGGATTGGAATATTCAAACAACCCAGACTCGTCTGATGAGTTTTGCTCACAATAAGTTTCCCACCAATTTTTGACATGGGGGACGGCCTTAAGGAGCGCAAAGATGATCTTTTCCCTATCGGAAAATTGGTGGACAGAGAAATACCCTTCTAGTAGATTCAACCATTTATCTAGGGCATCGGCATCGATTTGGCCTTCAAATAAAGGGATATCAAAATTAACTTGTACCTTGAAGGGAGTCGTATCTCCGAAATGGCTGCTCGTTGAGGGTGCATTTGCCGCTGTTGGCATGCGTTGAAGGATCTGGGCGAAATTATCCATCATCTCATTCCTCTGTCGCGCGAGGGCTTCCTCGAGCAACAACTTGATAGGATCTACTGCTCCGTCGTCTCTCTTTTCTTCCGCCATGGGAGGCCGTTTGGGGCGGCGAGAGTGGCCTTCCCCAAGTGAAACTAGTTCGAGACCCAACTCTCTGTATCCTGACCTCGTCGGGGACATGCACCGAGAAACAATCAAAGAGAAGACCGCTCTGATACCACTGATCCGGATTTATGTGGGAACGAAACAAAAGATAGCATATATAGAATCATATACAGAGATATATTGCAAATAACACAGTGATACAGTAAACACATATTCTATTAAATAGTGGAAATAGAACAGACTGTAAAAATACAATAGCTAGAATGGTGGTAGCTATCTCTGAGAAGAGATGTGGCCGCTATGCTCATTCGTGCCAAGATGAATACAAAGAGAGGCCGAAAGGGCCTATTTATCATAAGCATGAGGGAAAGAATCCCAATGATCCAAAAACCTAACCCTAGAAGATGAACCGTCATAAAGTTTGCGGCCCCAAGGTGGTTAGTTGAACAATCAACTTCCCGGGGTCATAACTTTTGCATACGATCTCCGTTTAGGGCGCTCGGTAGCTCGTTGGAAAGGTATAACCGAGATTTACAACTTTAGAATGGGCCCAAATGACTTCCCTTGGCAACCATTTGGTCCCCCAAATCGCCAAAAAATGTCGTTTAGGGCCTCAAAATGGCTCCGGAAGTTCAGGACCCGAAAAACTGCTAAAAATAGTAATTTACCACAATTGCCAAAAGACTGTTTTGAGCCAGTTGGAAGAGGTGGGCCACCACCGATATCCACCTGGATCAATCCTCCCTCCTTAGGAAGCAATGGTCTCCATTGCGTTAAATCCCTTATCATATGTCGAGCTGTGTGTCGAGTTGAGCTCTTGGTGCGACATTTGCTGAAGTGGAAAGGTTGCCTTACTTTGACATCTTCAGAGGGTTGTAATTGTTGTTGATGGATGCGCTGGAGCTGTTCAACAGTTTTGGTTGTTGTGGTATCCTTGGTATGCACCGGTGTGGATGGTTTCTTTTTGGAGGAGCACCTTGAATGCGTGGTCTTGCACTGTAGAGGTACCCGAATAGGCGATGCTGCACTAACTTTGTGCTTTTCTTGTTTCTGCTGAGTAGAAGGATAATCTGCAGAGGTTGTGGATGTCTCCGCGATCTGATGTTCACCTTTAGTGGCAATTGCGAATAGGGAAAATTTCCCAGTGTGGGAGATTATCTTCCTTCCTTGCTCGTTTGGGGTAGGTGCAACTATCTCTGGTATTCGATAGAGTTGTCCTCCCAAAGTGACAATGACACTGCGAGGTCGTGATTCATATACAGCATGACGCTTCCACATATATGGTTGTCCTAAAAGAACATCACATACTTCAAGTGGGGCCACATCACACAATACCTCATCTTTGAATGGCTTGATGCCATATCGTAGGCGACATTGGTGACTGACACGGATCCTTCGTCCTTGGCTTAGCCATCCAATGGTGTATGGTTGTGGGTGCGGCGTTATTGGTAGCTCCAATCTCTTGATGACTTCTTCTGAGATTAGGCTCTTCTGGCTGCCGCTGTCCAAAACAAAGTGTAGGGGAATTCCCTTCACCCACATCTGTGAGTGGAAAAGGCGCTCCTCTGCCTCCGACTCTTCAGGCTCCTCTGGCTGAATCTGTGTGGTGGCAACAACGGCACTGGGTTCTGCATCAATGATCTGCTTCCCTTTTCGTGCGGCTGTGAAATTAGGTTCCGAGTCAGAATCGAAACTGGGATCTGATTCTGAAGCTTTGATCTCAGCCACCAATGACTGTTTTGAGCGAGAATCATCAGTGTTGTGCCAGGGGCTTTTGTGGAACTCGCACCACTTCCCGGTGTCCTTCTTTGTCTTTTCTTTACCCTTCTTCGCCTGTGGTTGGGACTGGTTGTCCTTTTCCTGCCCCGTGTTCTGCGAGCCAGAGTTTCCCTTGCCCTGTTTTTGTGCAGGTCCGACGTCACGCTTGTTCTTTTGCTGAAATTTCTGCTCAATTTTGACAGCATATCGATAGGCGGATCCGAGCGAAGAGATTTCCAGGAAATCCATCTCTGTTCGGATGTACCGGTGTAGGCCACTGCGATATTTCAGTACTAGGTGTCGCTCGGAGTCCTTGATACCTAGCTTTGTGCGCAAGGTATGAAATTTGTTGGTGTACTCCGACACCGTTTGGTCCCTCTCTTGATGCAGAATGGTCCATTTTGTGTACTGGTCATCATAGTTTCCAACAGGGTAATATTGTTCCTTGACGGCATCTATAAAAGAGGCCCAAGTGGGATTGGAATATTCAAACAACCCAGACTCGTCTGATGAGTTTTGCTCACAATAAGTTTCCCACCAATTTTTGACATGGGGGACGGCCTTAAGGAGCGCAAAGATGATCTTTTCCCTATCGGAAAATTGGTGGACAGAGAAATACCCTTCTAGTAGATTCAACCATTTATCTAGGGCATCGGCATCGATTTGGCCTTCAAATAAAGGGATATCAAAATTAACTTGTACCTTGAAGGGAGTCGTATCTCCGAAATGGCTGCTCGTTGAGGGTGCATTTGCCGCTGTTGGCATGCGTTGAAGGATCTGGGCGAAATTATCCATCATCTCGTTCCTCTGTCGCGCGAGGGTTTCCTCGAGCAACAACTTGATAGGATCTACTGCTCCGTCGTCTCTCTTTTCTTCCGCCATGGGAGGCCATTTGGGGCGGCGAGAGTGGTCTTCCCCGAGTGAAACTAGTTCGAGACCCAACTCTCTGTATCCTGACCTCGTCGGGGACATGCACCGAGAAACAATCAAAGAGCAGACCGCTCTGATACCACTGATCCGGATTTATGTGGGAACGAAACAAAAGATGGCATATATAGAATCATATACAGAGATATATTGCAAATAACACAGTGATACAGTAAACACATATTCTATTAAATAGTGGAAATAGAACAGACTGTAAAAATACAATAGCTAGAATGGTGGTAGCTATCTCTGAGAAGAGATGTGGCCGCTATGCTCATTCGTGCCAAGATGAATACAAAGAGAGGCCGAAAGGGCCTATTTATCATAAGCATGAGGGAAAGAATTCCAATCATCCAAAAACCTAACCCTAGAAGATGAACCGTCATAAAGTTTGCGGCCCCAAGGTGGTTAGTTGAACAGTCAACTTCCCGGGGTCATAACTTTTGCATACGATCTCCATTTAGGGCGCTGGGTAGCCCGTTGGAAAGGTCTAACCGAGATTTACAACTTTCGACTGGGCCCAAATGTGTGCCGTGGACTTCCATTTGGTCCCCCAAATCGCCAAAAAATGTCGTTTAGGGCCTCAAAATGGCTCCGGAAGTTCAGGACCCGAAAAACTGCTAAAAATAGTAATTTACCACAATTGCCAAAAGACTGTTTTGAGCCAGTTGGAAGAGGTGGGCCGCCACCAATATCCACCTGGATCAATCCTCCCTCCTTAGGAAGCAATGGTCTCCATTGCGTTAAATCCCTTATCATATGTCGAGCTGTGTGTCGAGTTGAGCTCTTGGTGCGACATTTGCTGAAGTGGAAATGTTGCCTTACTTTGACATCTTCAGAGGGTTGTAATTGTTGTTGATGGATGCGCTGGAGCTGTTCAACAGTTTTGGTTGTTGTGGTATCCTTGGTATGCACCGGTGTGGATGGTTTCTTTTTGGAGGAGCACCTTTAATGCGTGGTCTTGCACTGTAGAGGTACCCGAATAGGCGATGCTGCACTAACTTTGTGCTTTTCTTGTTTCTGCTGAGTAGAAGGATAATCTGCAGAGGTTGTGGATGTCTCCGCGATCTGATGTTCACCTTTAGTGGCAATTGTGAATAGGGAAAATTTCCCAGTGTGGGAGATTATCTTCCTTCCTTGCTCGTTTGGGGTAGGTGCAACTATCTCTGGTATTCGATAGAGTTGTCCTCCCAAAGTGACAATGACACTGCGAGGTCGTGATTCATATACAGCATGACGCTTCCACATATATGGTTGTCCTAAAAGAACATCACATACTTCAAGTGGGGCCACATCACACAATACCTCATCTTTGAATGGCTTGATGCCATATGGTAGGCGACATTGGTGACTGACACGGATCCTTCGTCCTTGGCTTAGCCATCCAATGGTGTATGGTTGTGGGTGCGGCGTTATTGGTAGCTCCAATCTCTTGATGACTTCTTCTGAGATCAGGTTCTTCTGGCTGCCGCTGTCCACAACAAAGTGTAGGGGAATTCCCTTCACCCACATCTGTGAGTGGAAAAGGCACTCCTCTGCCTCCGACTCTTCAGGCTCCTCTGGCTGAATCTGTCTGGTGGCAACAACGGCACTGGGTTCTGCATCAATGATCTGCTTCCCTTTTCGTGCGGCTGTGAAATTAGGTTCCGAGTCAGAATCGAAACTGGGATCTAATTCTGAAGCTTTGATCTCAGCCACCAATGACTGTTTTGAGCGACAATCATCAGTGTTGTGCCAGGGGATTTTGTGGAACTCGCACCACTTCCCGGTGTCCTTCTTTGTCTTTTCTTTACGATTCTTCGCCTGTGGTTGGAACTGGTTGTCCTTTTCCTGCCCCGTGTTCTGCGAGCCAGAGTTTCCCTTGCCCTGTTTTTGCGCAGGTCCGATGTCACGCTTGTTCTTTTGCTGAAATTTCTGCTCAGTTTTGACAGCATATCGATAGGCGGATCCGAGCGAAGAGATTTCCAGGAAATCCATCTCTGTTCGGATGTACCGGTGTAGGCCACTGCGATATTTCAGTACTAGCTGTCGCTCGGAGTCCTTGATACCTAGCTTTGTGCGCAAGGTATGAAATTTGTTGTTGTACTCCGACACCGTTTGGTCCCTCTCTTGATGCAGAATGGTCCATTTTGTGTACTGGTCATCATAGTTTCCAACAGGGTAATATTGTTCCTTGACGACATCTATAAAAGAGGCCCAAGTGGGATTGGAATATTCAAACAACCCAGACTCGTCTGATGAGTTTTGCTCACAATAAGTTTCCCACCAATTTTTGACATGGGGGACGGCCTTAAGGAGCGCAAAGATGATCTTTTCCCTATCGGAAAATTGGTGGACAGAGAAATACCCTTCTACTAGATTCAACCATTTATCTAGGGCATCGGCATCGATTTGGCCTTCAAATAAAGGGATATCAAAATTAACTTGTACCTTGAAGGGAGTCGTATCTCCGAAATGGATACTCGTTGAGGGTGCATTTGCCGCCGTTGGCATGCGTTGACGGATCTGGGTGAAATTATCCATCATCTCGTTCCTCTGTCGCGCGAGGGCTTCCTCGAGCAACAACTTGATAGGATTTACTGCTCCGTCGTCTCTCTTTTCTTCCGCCATGGGAGGCCGTTTGGGGCGGCGAGAGTGGTCTTCCCCGAGTGAAACTAGTTCGAGACCCAACTCTTTGTATCCTGACCTCGTCGGGGACATGCACCGAGAAACAATCAAAGAGCAGACCGCTCTGATACCACTGATCTGGATTTATGTGGGAACGAAACAAAAGATAGCATATATAGAATCATATACAGAGATATATTGCAAATAACAGAGTGATACAGTAAACACATATTCTATTACATAGTGGAAATAGAACAGACTGTAAAAATACAATAGCTAGAATGGTGGTAGCTATCTCTGAGAAGAGATGTGGCCGCTATGCTCATTCGTGCCAAGATGAATACAAAGAGAGGCCGAAAGGGCGTATTTATCATAAGCATGACGGAAAGAATCCCAATCATCCAAAAACCTAACCCTAGAAGATGAACCGTCATAAAGTTTGCGGCCCCAAGGTGGTTAGTTGAACAGTCAACTTCCCGAGGTCATAACTTTTGCATACGATCTCCGTTTAGGGCGCTCGGTAGCCCGTTGGAAAGGTCTAACCGAGATTTACAACTTTCGAGTGGACCCAAATGTGTGCTGTGGGCAACCATTTGGTCCCCCAAATCGTCTAAAAATGTCGTTTAGGGCCTCAAAATGGCTCCGGAAGTTCAGGACCCGAAAAACTGCTAAAAATAGTAATTTACCACAATTGCCAAAAGACTATTTTGAGCCAGTTGGAAGAGGTGGGCCGCCACCGATATCCACCTGGATCAATCCTCCCTCCTTAGGAAGCAATGGTCTCCATTGCGTTAAATCCCTTATCATATGTCGAGCTGTGTGTCGAGTTGAGCTCTTGGTGCGACATTTGCTGAAGTGGAAAGGTTGCCTTACTTTGACATCTTCAGAGGGTTGTAATTGTTGTTGATGGATGCGCTGGAGCTGTTCAACAGTTTTGGTTGTTGTGGTATCCTTGGTATGCACCGGTGTGGATGGTTTCTTTTTGGAGGAGCACCTTGAATGCGTGGTCTTGCACTGTAGAGGTACCCGAATAGGCGATGCTGCACTAACTTTGTGCTTTTCTTGTTTCTGCTGAGTAGAAAGATAATCTGCAGAGGTTGTGGATGTCTCCGCGATCTGATGTTCACCTTTAGTGGCAATTGCGAATAGGGAAAATTTCCCAGTGTGGGAGATTATCTTCCTTCCCTGCTCGTTTGGGGTAGGTGCAACTATCTCTGGTATTCGATAGAGTTGTCCTCCCAAAGTGACAATGACACTGCGAGGTCGTGATTCATATACAACATGATGCTTCCACATATATGGTTGTCCTAAAAGAACATCACATACTTCAAGTGGGGCCACATCACACAATACCTCATCTTTGAATGGCTTGATGCCATATGGTAGGTGACATTGGTGACTGACACGGATCCTTCGTCCTTGGCTTAGCCATCCAATGGTGTATGGTTTTGCGTGCAGCGTTATTGGTAGCTCCAATCTCTTGATGACTTCTTCTGAGATCAGGTTCTTCTGGCTGCCGCTGTCCACAACAAAGTGTAGGGGAATTCCCTTCACCCACATCTGTGAGTGGAAAAGGCGCTCCTCTGCCTCCGACTCTTCAGGCTCCTCTGGCTGAATCTGTGTGGTGGCAACAACGGCACTGGGTTCTGCATCAATGATCTGCTTCCCTTTTCGTGCGGCTGTGAAATTAGGTTCCGAGTCAGAATCGAAACTGGGATCTGATTCTAAAGCTTTGATCTCAGCCACCAATGACTGTTTTGAGCGACAATCATCAGTGTTGTGCCAGGGGCTTTTGTGGAACTCGCACCACTTCCCGGTGTCCTTATTTGTCTTTTCTTTACCCTTCTTCGCCTGTGGTTGGGACTGGTTGTCCTTTTCCTGCCCCGTGTTCTGCGAGCCAGAGTTTCCCTTGCCCTGTTTTTGCGCAGGTCCGACGTCACGCTTGTTCTTTTGCTGAAATTTTTGCTCAATTTTGACAGCATATCGATAGGCGGATCCGAGCGAAGAGATTTCCAGGAAATCCATCTCTGTTCGGATGTACCGGTGTAGGCCACTGCGATATTTCAGTACTAGGTGTCGCTCGGAGTCCTTGATACCTAGCTTTGTGCGCAAGGTATGAAATTTGTTGGTGTACTCCGACACCGTTTGGTCCCTCTCTTGATGCAAAATGGTCCATTTTGTGTACTGGTCATCATAGTTTCCAACAGGGTAATATTGTTCCTTGACGGCATCTATAAAAGAGGCCCAAGTGGGATTGGAATATTCAAACAACCCAGACTCGTCTGATGAGTTTTGCTCACAATAAGTTTCCCACCAATTTTTGACATGGGGGACGGCCTTAAGGAGCGCAAAGATGATCTTTTCCCTATCGGAAAATTGGTGGACAGAGAAATACCCTTCTAGTAGATTCAACCATTTATCTAGGGCATCGGCATCGATTTGGCCTTCAAATAAAGGGATATCAAAATTAACTTGTACCTTGAAGGGAGTCGTATCTCCGAAATGGCTGCTCGTTGAGGGTGCATTTGCCGCTGTTGGCATGCGTTGAAGGATCTGGGAGAAATTATCCATCATCTCGTTCCTCTGTCGCGCGAGGGCTTCCTCGAGCAACAACTTGATAGGATCTACTGCTCCGTCGTCTCTCTTTTCTTCCGCCATGGGAGGCCGTTTGGGGCGGCGAGAGTGGTCTTCCCCGAGTGAAACTAGTTCGAGACCCAACTCTCTGTATCCTGACCTCGTCGGGGACATGCACCGAGAAACAATCAAAGAGCAGACCGCTCTGATACCACTGATCCGGATTTATGTGGGAACGAAACAAAAGATAGCATATATAGAATCATATACAGAGATATATTGCAAATAACACAGTGATACAGTAAACACATATTCTATTAAATAGTGGAAATAGAACAGACTGTAAAAATACAATAGCTAGAATGGTGGTAGCTATCTCTGAGAAGAGATGTGGCCGCTATGCTCATTCGTGCCAAGATGAATACAAAGAGAGGCCAAAAGGGCCTATTTATCATAAGCATGACGGAAAGAATCCCAATCATCCAAAAACCTAACCCTAGAAGATGAACCGTCATAAAGTTTGCGGCCCCTAGGTGGTTAGTTGAACAGTCAACTTCCCGGGGTCATAACTTTTGCATACGATCTCCGTTTAGGGCACTCGGTAGCCCATTGGAAAGGTCTAACCGAGATTTACAACTTTCGACTTGGCCCAAAAGTGCGCCGTGGGCAACCAATTGGTCCCCCAAATCGCCAAAAAATGTCGTTTAGGGCCTCAAAATGGCTCCGGAAGTTCAGGACCCGAAAAACTGCTAAAAATAGTAATTTACCACATTTGCCAAAAGACTGTTTTGAGCGAGTTGGAAGAGGTGGGCCGCCACCGATATCCACCTGGATCAATATGAATGGAATGTGAAATTGGGTTTATTTCTTGAAGTATTGTTTCTATTACTTCCTATTTAAGAATTCCTTCTTCTTGATTTCTATTTTCTACTAGAATTTGGTTTCCATGGAGTAGCCCTACATTTGTTTAGTTGTAGTCATATTAAAATTCGGGAGATGTTTCTCACATAATTTCCAATGTTGGTTCCCTTTGACTATATAGGTAGGGGACTCAAGGTTAATGTCAAAGAAGGCTAGCTTGAAATATCTACAATGGTGAAGGCACACTTTTCACTACTCCCACAAGAGAGCTAAGATTCTATATCAACTCCCAAATGTTGCATAAACAAATACAATGTTTGGAAAACTAATTTTACAAGTATACGGAGTCGATAAGATTACATACTTTCCCATGTTATTCTTACAATTTTTTAAAAGAGACATGGAGGATGCAACAAATTCTTTTGAACAACTGTCAGAAAGGAATGTGGGTTCATGTATCATCGTGGTTGTAGGGTGTCTTAAATATTGGCACACAGAAAAAGTGTGCTTAATTTTTAATGAAATACCACAATGAGGAATGCAAAGATTGTAATATATGGTTAGCACCATGGGTAGCATTGGCATGGATATTAATCCTATACTTGATTTCCTATTATAGCAATATTTTATTGTGGTACTCAACTACTCTACATTCACCACAATTTTCATTTAGTTTTCTTATAATATCACCACAATTTTCATTTAGTTTTTCTATAATATCAATAAAGCAAGGTAGTTAAACTAGCACAAGCACATAAATAATTGTTGTGAATGTGTTATATGGTTAAGTGTTATGTATATGAGAAGGATGTGGTTTTAGGTGGTAACCTTGTTAACATGTATGATAAATGTAGAGGAAACATAACAAGTGTATGAAGAAATGCTTGAAAGTAGTGTTGTTTCATGTACTATGATGATCAATGGATTGGAAAACATAAAGAAGCCAAAAATATTTTATAGTGCTTTCAATGAACAGATCAAATCTTTATGAAAATCATCATAAGAAAAATTGAAAATGAAAATGGAAAACTCGAAAACATAAAGAAGCCAAAAATATTTTATAGTGCTTTCAATGAAGAGATCAAATCTTTATGAAAATCATCATAAGAAAAATTGAAAATGAAAATGGAAAACTCAAACATGAGAAGACTAATGAAGACTAATGTTTAGGAAAAAGGTAGGGTTCCCTTCCAAACATCACATGCAAATGGAAGATAGCCGTAATTTCAACAATTACAACATTTAGGAGTAAACCTTGCCGTGAGTGGCCTGACTTTATAAAGGCTTTATGAACAAAGGGATGGCCCTCTCTCTAAATCTATGAAGGTTGCTCCATACAAATTGGTTGGCAAGGGTCAAATAATTGTTTGGAAACATAGTAGCATAATTCGAGTACGAATACGATTTGATTCGAAAAAAATATGTAATGAAAAAATCTAGTACGACTAAAATACGGAAGTAGACTGCTTATATATAATATTTTTTAATCGAGTATTCAAAAATATACTATAAATGTACATAGATATTTATATAATAAAATCAAATATATTTAAAAAACAAAAAATATAATTTCAACAACCTGCCATATGGCATGTGTGAGTGATGACAACTAGTTATTAATAATTATTTTAATAAGAAAGTATAAATTGAATAGTATTTATGTTTTATAGTGTTTAAGTTTGTTTTTTTTTAAATTGGTTTTCAAACTTTAATTTTTCATTACTAAGAATCTGTATTCGTATTACACTTACACCGATTATTTGGCAAATTCGAATTTGTTCCAAATTTCCATATGTGAAATGCCAATACTCCGAATTATGCTACTATGTTTGGAAAGGGTCAAATAACTTTGTTTAAAGAAAACTCTTCCTTGTTAAAATCCATTCAAATAACATTAAGTTTACTTCGAGTTGGATTATGGATTATTATACTTAATTCTTCTTCCCTTTAAAAAAAAAGCTTTATCAATTGTGAGATAATTGTATCAAATAATTAACTTTTTATATTAAGAATTAGCATATGCAAAATAAACATAATTGTAATGAAACGCCAACTTTTTATATTAAGAATTAGCATATGCAAAATAAACATAATTGTAATGAAACGCCAACATCTACTGTTTTAGAGAATCAACTAGAGTATTATGTTACTTACAAAAATTAAACTTCAGTGAGAAAAATAACAATCATTACGCCCAACCACCCAAACACAAATTATAAGAAATATCTATTTATTAATATATTTAAAAAAATATTTAAAATTTAATTAAGATTTTATATTTATAGAATGCCATAAACAGTGATGGATTTAAAGAGAAGAGAGGACTTACCTTCTATAATGTTAGTTCTCAAAACTCAGGTCCTCTCTTCTATTTAAGTTTTTATATATTTATTAAATTATTGGTTTTGAAGAAAGACTTCTTCATAAACCATGAAACAAGTTCAGGTCCCAATACCCAAAGGTATCTAGACTAGTGGAAGTTTGCCACCAACCCTCATAGAAGTTTTCCCCTTAAGTCACCACCAATGGGTTATCTTCCACAACTGAATTAAAATAGGTTTTGTCATCTTTCACAACTGAATTACAGCAACTGCCATCGTCGAACAACAAGAACACAAACAAATTGATAAATAAAAATGTGCAGGCTTTGGGTAGTGTCGGACAAATGACATGAAAGTAAGGACAATATTTGAAAAGCATATTCGATCAAGTTATTGTCGACATCTACGTTGTACGATGGGAATGGAAAGGCCAGGAACAAACAAGTTTGGCGAACGCTAATTGAAATCACTGTAAATAATAGTGACAGAAGACTCCAATAAAGCAAGGCCACATACTACACAGTACGCTCGAAGCATTGGGTTACGGGCATCAAGACTCCCGTGCAACGATCGTCTGTTGTGCCCCACATTTAGATGAGGAGGAATGGAAGAGAGCCAGTCCTGTATCAATCACTCAGCTGTTCAAAGTGGCAGCTAGTAACTATGGCATCATCCAGTTTTGTGCATAAGTGTTCCATGCATTTGGAATTCTTTACTGGACAGTCCTTTTGTGTTGTTTTCATATTTGGATGTTTTGATAAGTATCAGAGAAGTTAAGAGAGTCAGCCTATGTATTTCAGAGTATTGAAGTAACAGGTTTTTTTGTTTTTATTCAGCATGGAAGTAAAAAATGTTTTGGGAAATCTTGTGAACAGGTCTTTTCTTCTCCAATATTGAAGCGATAAAGATTATATATATATATATATATATATATTTCTCAATTTTGTAATTTTTTTAAAAATAACTATTACTTAATTTAAGTATTTCAAAGAGACCACTTGAAAAAAAATAAGATATAAAATGTGCATAATAGTAATAAGAAGGAGGTTATTTTTATATGTATTAATTAGATTTTATTGAATTATTCTTGCCACATATCAGTGTATGAATTTTTTATGGTAACTTTATGTAAATCTATATTAATTTCAGATTTAATTAAATGAATTAATTTTTAAATATGTAAATTTTAATTAAAATTTTATAATTTTTATATTTTAAAGGAGTAAGTTTTCTATTGTCGCGAGAGATATGTTTTAAAAAAAAAAAAAAAAAATATTATTAAAAATAACATGTCGCTGTATATATATAAAAACTACACAAATTAGATAAATTAAAAGGCTTCTTCAACATGAGCATTCTAAAAAGAGGTTTGCACAACATTTACAAGTGCATATATATAAGAACAACACAAATTAGATAAATTAAAAAGCTTCCTCAACATTTGCATTCTAAAAATGGGTATCCCCTTTAAGATGGATCTATGATGGTATATATTTTAATTTTAGTTGTAGTATTTAAGATTAGGTTGACAAGTTTTGACATGTTATGAATTTATATAGAAGTATATTTAGTTATGGTTCACAAGTTTTGAATGCTTCTATCACACTTCAACATTAGAATTGAGATCTTTGAAAGAACAAAAACGTTTCATTATAATGTATGTTCTCTAATATTTAATTCTAATCTAGATGTCAACTAAAAATTTGAAAACAATGAATGAAAATACAATCTCTCTCTCTCTCTCTCTCTATATATATATATTTGTTAGTCCACTCTTTGGTTAACTTTGTGCTCAACAATATGTTTCTAATGGTAGACATACTAAGATAGTGCACATTGCATTGATAATTAATTGCCTTTGTAACGCCCCATATTTTGACTAGGCATGTTTATCAGTCAAACATACTACACTTTAGTCGCTTATTATCTATTGGGATCAGCTCGACTCAGTAAACTCTGCTTATGACACGATAGAATTGATTATATGTTGCTACCATGGTTACTATGTTATGTTGTCACTATGACTATGATGTTACTATGGTCATGTAGTTAATAGGTTATGATTAAATCATGAGATTCATTGCTTTTATGATGACAATATATGTTTTAACGTTTTCATTGATGGAATGTGAAATATATGATGTTGTACGTGGATGCCATCCTATGATGAAATTGATTGAATTGTTATATGTCATGCATACTTGTGATGAGATAAAATTGTGACGTGAAATAAAATGATGTTGATGATATGGATCAATTGGTGATTGAATGTAAATGCTTGTTATAAAATATGTATTTGTGAAATACTAATCTACATGACACAAGGGCTATGGGATAGCCGGATACTTGATCTGATATATGGGATAAGAACTTGTCCATGCAGTAAACCTTAGCAACCGAAATTGATAATACGATGACACACTCCCATAATCTCAATAGCAGCAAAGTATGATTTGATAAGGGTGTAGACCCAGTATGTTGAGAGGGATGAATGTATTTCCTGCCCTATGTTTCTATGATACCCGGGATCGTGGGATGGCTGTGCTGAGACATGCTCTCCAAGTTGTTCTGATGACAATGGTTGGATGTCTGCTAGGAGACGCTAGGTCCGCTAGTTAGCTGATGCTACTGCTCTCAGGTGAATCTATGTGGTCAGGTCTGTATAGCTGGCACCCACTTTTGTACTAGCAGAGGAAGGATAGGGAGGATGTAGACGTAGGTTAGGATGGGAGGATATGTTCGTTAGTACTGTTGAGGGTTGGGTATTCCTTGATCTTAAATTAGTGGTAGTAGGTACCTTTCCTTGTACTTGATTGATTGAAATGATGTAATCATAAAAATAATGAAATGAAATCTTAAAGGTTAACTGATAAAATAACCGATGATGTTTTAGTAATGTTATGATAAATGCATACTTGTTCTGTTTGCATGAAGTATTAATAGTATTAGCTAGCTGTTAAGCATAGAAAATATGATGTATGTTTATAGTACTTGTCATACCTATGCATACACTGGCCACAAATGCACATTTTGTATATGTGCGATAGTATCGGTTTACAACATACTTATCAGGATTTAACAATGTTATAAGTTGTCATAGATAACTCAGTTAAGGTTTGGGTAAATGACATAAGTAATAGGTGATCAATTTGCTTATGTATAAAATAATTTAATTAGTCTTATATGTAAACATTGTAATGAACAATTAAAATAATTGCCACCAATTGTAAGTCTCGTTAAGTGAAGGTATTGGAAATATGAAGTATAGCAGATAAACATTAATGCTGGAAGCGTGTACTATCTAATTGGTAATATTGATTAATTAAACCCTTAAGAGTACTTTTTTTATTAATACAAGTATGTTAGATTAGTTCTAAGGTACTTATTATTAATTAAGTATGTTAGATTAGTGCTAAGGTACTTAAATCACCATTAATATTTATTATTATTATTATTATTATTTAACTAATGTTAATAATGATAATCTGTCCTTATTGGAATGAGAGAAATCATAAGTGGGTAAGTGAACATGTTTGAATTATTAAATTAATTAATTTCCTGAACCATTGTTATGAAACGAGTCCTTATTGGAATGAAAGAAATCATAATTGGGTAAGTGAACATGTTTGAATTATTAAATTAATTAATTTCCCGAACCATTGTTATGAAATGAGAAAGTAGTGTTATTAAATTATTAAATGAGCTAGGAAGGTTAAGATAAAACTCAATTAAATTTATATTCATAAATTACTAACCATTGTTATGAAACGAGAAAAGAGTACTATTAAATTATTAAATGAGCTAGGAAGGTTAAGATAAAACTTAATTAAAGTTATATTCATAAATTACTGCCATGTCAAACAACCAATATGAGATTGGATTTTTATATATATTTATAATTAAAACAAACTATCACTTCAAATTTTAAAGGGTCAACATGATAGTATTTAATTATTATTTTATTCAACATATTAAATGGAGGATAAGACTAATATTTAATCCATCGTCTCATGAAGGTCCTAAATTGAACATTTCGAGAATCATTAAATGATGTACATTCAACCCATCAAATCCAACTTAACTAGTCTTAATACCATTGGACTGCTCGAGAAAAGAAGTACTATAAAAATAATATTAATTTATGAATTGGATTGTAAAACAAGCCATGAAAATTAATGTTTTGGGGACTCGAGGGATTTGATGGAGGGTGGTGGAGTAAGCCAGAAGGGAAATGAAGGAGGAAAATGGTATATAGAGAAGAGTTTGGTGATTGGATAGGGGGTTGGTTCTTTTGGGGACTGAGCAGGGAGAAATATGATTTCTTTTGGGAAGTGAAGGAGGAAATGGGAAATTCCACAGGAAATATTGCATTGTTGAACAAAGGGAAGTTGCTATCGAGATTATCGACTGTGGGCTCAGGGGCTAGGAAACCCGTTCGTTTCCTAGGGCCAGTATGATAAGAGCTAGTTGGCAGGGAGGTTCATCTATTTGGTTGCCAAGTCTTGGTCCAAAGGAACCACGGTATCTACAAGGGGGAAATCGACATTCTACAGTGGTCCAGGTATTCTACTTGTGTTTATCTTTAATCTTTTATTTTAAATTCTCAATATATAGATGATGGAAGAAATCAAAAGAAAAGAAAATGTCTATGATTAAAATTCCTAATGTTATTTTACAATACTTGTTAAATTCCTAGAATACTATGCTATGACTATAAATATAAAATTAGAAACGGAAACAAGTTTTAATGTAAAACAATTATTATTTTATATCAAATATAGTAGGTAAAAGAGTTACAGTACTTCACAACTACTTAGACATATATCTAGTGACCTTCCCAAAGGAAGACCAATACAACCTTCTTCATTATATTTAATGTCTACCACATCAATGATTTAAGGTAATGGATAATGGATAATATGTCTACCACATGTCATATTATTTACCCAAAACATGCCACAAAATGTAATAAATAATATATTGTATATGCCTCACTTGAAACTTAGATCATGCAAATATAATTTTCTTACAATATTTTCCATCTTAGTTATCTAAGTAGAATGTTTCCTCAAGGTGCTTGTGAGTGTTTTCAACTGTAATATCTTCATGTATGAACTATTGACTCATGACATGTATGAACTATTGACTCATGCAAGAGAAATAATGAAACTTGATTTTATTTATTAAAGATTACATTGTTTTAACTATCTTAATGTATCTTTATTGGAGTTGAGACATACTTTGGATTATGAAATATTGAAATTTGGTATTTGGTATTGATATTACCTGATTAAATCGATCATGCTTAAGTTCTAAGATTTAATATTTCAAGGTTACATAACTATTTTTTAATCCATTAAGAAGAGAGAGCAAAGGTTCAATCATGCAAACTTTATCCTTTTTTTTTATTTGTTTATAGATTAACTACTTTATTGATAATGTATTTATAGTTATTAAGAATCATAACAAGATTTATCTTTTTGAAGTTATTATAATGGATACACCAAAATGAAGCTTAATGGTTTTTTAAGGGACATACAAGGTTCATATTAAATGAAAATTTTGTTAGTAGAATGAGGCATACCCACTCCGGAGTTAGATCATTAATTTTCTTTATATATTATAAAAATTTCTAAAAAGCTAAACATAAAAAGGGAGACTATTGCAAACAACTTTTCTTCGAGCTTTAGAAATTATTAAATAATTAGTTATTTGAGTAGCAGAGTGATAGTCTCTCAATTTTAGTAATGCTCTAAGGTCATTTGACATGCACACAAGAAAATGACCTGTGAGACAAGAATTTGAATGTCAAATGAAAGTTAATACTTATTTTTTAATGTCACACAAAAATTTGTTGAAGTGCAAGATAGGATGTCAAATCTATGTAGAAAAAAATGAGAGTTCCTAATAACATAGTTCCAAACAAACTCAAAATTCAAGCGGCTACTAACTAACTAAGAAAATTTTATAGTTTTGAAAACAAAACTAAAATCCTACTAATATCTAATCTAATGAACTGCTAAAACTAAAACAAACTTGAACTTAAAAGAAAACATGCATGCTAAAGGATTCTTTCTTAATATTTGTCTATAGATTTGGTTCCAATGTTGCATTCTCATATGCCAAATCTTCATGCATTTTTTGAACTATTTCATTATCCTTGACTATCGCTCTAACTATGCGAATGGAAATCTTTGGAAAATGAGCAAGAGAGTGGGGGTTCATGCAAACTCCTAATACCAATTGATATAACATGTTGAAATCATATTCCATTTTCTATAATGTTGAATTTGACATGCTACACCACATGATAATTGAACATTTTTAACCTTCTAAGCATCTAGATGAGGTAACAATCTATTGTTGAAATGAGAAGAAGTTACCTAGAGATCCTAGATTTTCCTAGCACTACTCATTTTAGATTGATACAAATTAGGAAAATCATAAGGGATACAATGACATGCATGCTTGTGGCCCTCCAGTAATGTTCCATGGGTAAACCTTGTTTTTAGGATTAGAAAATCATCCAAGAAATGTATAGACTATGGGGAATAAAAAATGAACATAATAAAAAACATCCCACTAAGATCCATAGAAAAAATAAGATGATCCTAGATACCAAATCCCTCTTCCAAATGAGAAACGAGGGGAATAATTTGGAATAAGAAGGGATAAACCTCCAAATACATAAGTGGACACCAAAATCACTTTGTATTAAAATCCGACAATCATAATGGAGTTTCATCGTATCATTGCTTTGTACCTTAATAGCATAATTGTAAATTTGGAGCTTAAATAACAAAGTAAAGCAAAATTTTAGTATGAAAAGACATAATTGCCATAACAATAGAAAATCTAGATACAATAATATCATAATAACAATCTCTTTAGTGATGAAAGCAATGTTCACTTTCCTCTTCAAGGGGGAAACCTCTAAATGAAGCCAAGCTTCAATTACAAAATACTTTATAATTAATCTTGTTTCATTGCTTCTATTCCTATATATAGTTCTAGTGAAGGAACTTTCTAATAGGTAGAACCTTTTAGTATTTCTTCTTAATGAAAGAAATTTCTAGTACGTGAGACCTTCTAGTAAGTCTTGTTACAAATATTGATTTCACACTATAGAGACATTCTTCTAGTAAAATTTTTTAGAAATATTGCTTCCACACTATTTCTGTTTTATTGTCCTTATTTAATATATATGGCTTCAATACATAACAACCTCTCTATTAAGGGGCTTAGGGTATGAACCTAACATTCTCTCACTCTTTAAAAACAACATTTTCCTCAAGGATTAAGATGTGGAAATTATTGAAGTATATGTGTTGGTTTCCATGTAGCATCCTCAGGATGGGTATCTATCCAATAGGGGTGAATCCATGAAGATGGGTAACACTTTTTGGCCAAGAGTGACAGTGAAAATTCATTTTTTTACTTATTCGTTAAATCAAATCCCTCAAAATTCATATATGCCTTGTGAATTTTGACAAGCAACAAAAAACAATTGTAGGGAATTATGTTGTATATCCACCTATATTTTTTTTAAGTAATAAAATTATTTAATTTGCCAAAATTGCATTTAATGATGGGCATGTTCTTGTAAATCTCAACAAAAGTTTACAAGTGTCTTGTGTGCACGTAAAATAATTTAGTGATAAATTCATAATTTTTCAAAAAAAAAGAACATAATCTACACAAAATGCACTATGGCGCACATATTTTTTTTAATTTATGTTGGAAAATTACATATTTTTTTAATTTTCAAAACTGACCATTGAAAATTTTAATTGCATTTTTCACACATGTGTGTGCACGTAAAACTTATTTTAATGGTTAAAAAAATTAAAAAACTAAAAATACCCCTTTTAAGAGCACACGTTGGTTTGGGCTGTATATATTTTTTGATTTTTTGTTGTTGTGTACACACTTTTTATGTTGCTGATTTTTCTTTGCTCTGATTCGAATTTGTTGATATGGTTTGTAAGTGTAGGTTTCAAAAGAAAATAAAAGAAAATGATCATATGAACTCAGAAAATCGTAAATTAAATGCCAATGGATAATTGATTCGTTGAAGAATCCATTGGTATGAAGTATGCCATCTAAGGTCCATCCTAGGACAGGGTTTAGGTCTAGAAAAAAGAGAAGAATTTTCTTTTTAGAAAAGGGGGATAAAATCATGTTTTAAAGCCCTTGATCGAGCTATTATCTCGATTAAGGGTTTTAAAACTCTCGATTGATATTCTACATGTGTTCTTAAATACTTCGATCGAGGTTTTATGTGTAGTTAGGCATAGTCTCAATCAAGCTAATAACTTGATTGAGCTTTTAAAAACTTCGATTAAAAAAATTTGGATGCCCATATTCACATGAATATGGGCACTTGAAATTTTTTTAATTGAAGTTTTTAAAAACTTAATAATTGTAAATAGTAAATACCTTGTGGGTAATAGTGACACCTTGAAGAAGAACCAAGTAAAAGCATTAAGAAAACAACTTCCTTTAGATTTTTTATGGATGGATATAGTTCATGAACTAATTAGAGTTACAGATGTGACTGAAATGATGAAAAGTTAGTATAAGATACCCTTCTCCATACTTTCCATGATTTCAGCCACATCTACAAACAACAATCATTCATCTATTATATCTATCACCCCACTCTACTACTCCTTGATTGAATTTATATGCAACAAATGTCGTGAAATAAACCATGGGATGTTTCTCTTTTATATATATAATTGTCGCAGATGCTAGATCAAGCTTTCTAAAACCCTCAATCGAGCTTAATAACTCGATCCAGCTTCCAAAATTAAATGGCTTGATCAAGTTATTAATGCTCAATCGAGGGTTAGGAAAACGCTTGATCAAGATACAAAGCTCGATTGAGGGTTTTATTAACCCTTAATCGAGCATTTTAAAATAAATCAATTAGGTGCTTATTTAATCCCTCAATCAAGTTTTTAAAATATCAATCGAGGGCTTGGAAAAAGATTTATCAAGGTTAGTTTTTAACATAATCATGCCCTCTGCTTGCCATAAAGTGTTAACCATATTCATGGGAACAACCATATATTAAGACCTCTTGCATGGTGTGATTGTAGAGATAACATTTCCTTTTGTTGAGAATGGCCTCAAGTTACAACCAAATGGAACCTTCTTCATCCAATTCTAGAAGGCCAGTTTGAATATGACAGTGATGTCCAACCACTTTTTTCAAGGAGACATGAAAGATGAGATGAATATTGGAGTGGCTAAGTAGATCTAGTTTGCAATCCACAAGGAATACACATTTGAGGATCTTAAATGATACATAAAACTTGGGGGAAAGATTCTGGTGGCATTTGGCCTTAGTATATGTTTTCTTATAGGGTTGTAGCAGAAGAAATACATACTCCCTTTTTGTAAAATGGAATTTGGAATGGCATTAATCAACCTATTGCTTCATCTTATTATGAGCCATTATGAGATTTTCCTTGAGAGTGCAAAGAATGTTGGCCCAATATATGAGTGTGTTGTCAACCTCATATACCTTATAGATTCCTAGTAAGTGGGATAGTACCAAAGGGGACTTTTATCCATACTAAGTGTTAACAATTAAATTAATACCCTTAACAAGTGAAGACAGAAGCACATTTTACCATTCACCCGCAACATGAAGACTAGAAATTTGGAATAATTGAGAGCTTCAATCTTTCATCTGACCACTGCTTCCGCAAAGGAAGAAGTTTGTGAAGACAAAGGTTTCCCTAAAGAGGCCAAGTCTAGGACCATTCAAAGGGCCAAGACCTAGTTTCTATAACTCCTGGAGTGGAAATAATACATCAAAGGTGTATTAATTGTCCTAAAAATCATGGAAATTAATGTCAAAAGCCTGAAAATAATGGAAAAGTGGGTTTTTGAGTGAAAATAATCAAAAACCAAGAAAAGGTTATCCCACATTGAAATTTGAATCATGAATTCCCGTTTCCCAATGCTATAAAAGAAAGGCATTTGGGGCATGGTAGATCACCGAAATCCTACACCAATTGGAAAATAAACAAAGAAAAAAGAAACTATTCAAGTATAGAAGTAGAAGGACTGAGGATGATATTTTCCTTCCAAAATTTTTGACATTACTTACTTGTATATCCATTTAAATTCTACACAAATCATTAAGTCTTGAATACCTAGTGAATAAATTAGTTCATCATGGGAAAGTGTGTGGATGGATTATATTATTCTAATAGTTTGTGTTCGAAGTCGTGGTTCAACTTGGCAAATCTAAAATCAGTCTCAAATCTCAACCACTTTTCTAGAGTTGAATCCATAGAAGGACTAACTAGATTTGATGACGACTTACTTGATGCACACGTATTCAAAATTGAAGATGTACCACAAGATCTAGCTAAAATTACATAATTTTTGCAAGAAGGGAATACCCCCAATATTTATTAGAAAAGAAAATGTAATATCCCCAATCTGATCTATGGAAATACTAACTCAATCTCAAAGATCAAAATCAGAAAAATTGAAACTAGGTGCAAATTATAGTTTTTACAAACCAAAATCAACTTGTTTCCGACTCACTCCAAATGACACCAAACCCAAACTATTTTATGATTTGACACAATGGATAAGTTTTAGAACACAGAAGGACTCAAATAGGTTTGGACCAGTAGTAGGAATTCTAAATAGGTTCAAGACCATGATAGAATTCTAATAAGCTTGGATCTAGAAGCAAAGAATTTATTCAGAGATATGCAAAAATAAGGAGAAATATTGAAGCAAAACCATAAGAGAGAGAAATCAATTGATGTAAATATAATCTATGTATTATTCAACAATATGAATACAATATATAATACATATCAGGAGAGAAAATAGAATGCCTTGAAGGCAAGTTGTAAATCTCACAAAAGGTGGGCTTACTAAAAGCTTAAAAAAACCCTAGGTGGCAAAAACACTCTCCAAATCGGTCTAAAGGATCATGAATTGGAAAAAGAAGTATTGATATCTCATGAGTGAAGAAAAAGGAAAGTGATCATAACTTTTGGAGAGAATAAAGAGATGGAGGGCAAGTTGGCCAAATAAAGATAGCTTTCCAAGTCAAACTAGCTTTATCCTTATCCACTAAAGGAAGAAAAGAAGGACAAAATTGTCTAAGGAAGGAAGGCACGCTTAATATTCTAGGATAGGAATAAATTAGATAGAATCGAAAATAATACTATACAGTATCTATCCAAGTGCACCCATGTGAATAATTATGGCAAGTGTGGGACTAAGAAGGAAAATTGAGGACAACTACCTAGTATAAAACTAGGAAATTAATAAAAAATGATTGATGTATTTTATCCTAAATCTAAAGTGGGTTTTTAATGTTCCAAAACCCTCCCTTAACCCTGACTTAGAGTGATTAAAATATGATTAGGGCCTAGTAAACTATGGCCTATGGTCACCCTTTACAAAAATTTAGTAGTCCATGTAGGTGAGGAAAGAAAGAAAACCTCCCCTCAAAATCAACATGGAATACACCATAATAAGGATCTCCAAACTCCAAGCAAGTGAGAACTTGGTCAAATTTATGGAGTAATATTCTTCTTGGGAAGAATTTGAATGTGCTCACCAGACTTGAACTTCCTGAGATTAGGTCCAAATGAGACTTGATGATGTCCTCCATATTGTGTGCAATTCTGAGTACATGTGCCTATAATCATGTAGTGGATTAGAATCATGATAGTAAGAGCGAACCCATACATTCCAAGCTACAATTATGCATCTATAGAATCCAATGACGCACCAAAAAGAAAACAAAAGAGAGGTTCTGAGTGTGTATGAGCTGCAACA
This sequence comes from Larix kaempferi, assembly GCA_027924585.1. NCBI lineage: Eukaryota > Viridiplantae > Streptophyta > Pinopsida > Pinales > Pinaceae > Larix > Larix kaempferi. The sequence goes on along the minus strand of BSBM01000023.1, from coordinate 18,292,452 downwards.
ACTGGCTGATGATCTTCAAAATTCGAATCAAGAGACAAATAAGAGAACTAAGGGGTGTCTCCAACTTCTTGAGAAAATGTGTTGGCAATCATGTAGGAACTGGAAGGAGCATGGACAGTGGAAGTGGAGGTGCAACCATCAACCTCACACTGTATACTAGACTTCCAAATCACTATTAGATCACCTTCTTTGATACCAATGGCTAGGAAAGGATCCTTAATATCTGAAGTGTAAGAGGAGAACGATGATGAGAGATGGAAATATCTAAGTTCTTCTTCAACAATATGTTTTTGCCATTTGATAATCAATACCTGCAAAACAAATTCTTTGAAATATTATACTAGAAGACTAATTTAATCAAGAGATCCCAATATCTTATGACAAGTAGGAATTCTACATAGGTTCAAGACCATGATACAATTCTAATAAGCCTGGATCTAGAAGCAAAGAAGTCCTCACAAGAATTTATTCAGAGATATGCAAAAATAAGAAGAAATGTTGAAGCAAAAACATAAGAGAGAGAACTCAATTTATGTAAATAGCATATCTATATTATTCAACAATATGAATACAATGATAATACATCTCGGGAAAGAAAATAGAATGCCTTGAAGGCAAGCTGTAAATATCACAAAAGGAAGGCATACTAAAAGTAAAAAAAAAACCTAGGTGGCAAAAAAACTATGCAGATATGTCTAAAGGATCACGAATTGGAAAAGGAAGTATTGGAATCTCATGGGTGAAGAAAAAGGAAAGTGATCGTGACTTTTGGAGAGAAGAAAGAGATGGAGGGAGATTTGTCCAAATAAAGATAGCTTGCCAAGTCAAACTAGCTTTATCCTTATCCACTAAAGGAAGAAAAGTAGGACAAAACTATCTAAGGTATGAAGGCGCACTTACTATTCCAGGATAGGCATAAAATCAGACAAAATCAATTAGATTCTTATCTAGTATCTATCCAAGTGTGGCCCTATGAATAATTATGGGAAGTGTGGGCCTAAGAAGGAAAGTTGAGGCCAACTACCTAGTCTAAACCTAGGAAATTAATAAAAAATTATTGATATGTATTTTATCCTAAGTCTAAAGTGGGTTTTTAATGTTCCAACAGGATTTACTTCAACATATTGGATAGTACAAAGTGCATCACACCTAGGAATACCATTTGGGTAGACCCAAATGACCGGAGGAAATTTCCCCAGGAATTATGTGAAACTCTTCCACTTCTGGTGCAATACTAGAAGTAACTATACAACAACAAGGTCATACATTTTAGACTTGGAGACACTCACTCAAGTTCATAAACATAAATTAGAAAATTCTATACTAGGTGCAAAATTGAACTTTAGGATGGTGAAATTGTTGGATTCCAAGTGATTTCTAATGGCACCTAAGGTTCACAATTTTCATGTCTGAGGATTTGGATGTGTTTGAATAAATTCTATTTAACATTAGGGACCTTAAAAAAGAGGATTGGAAGTGGTATTGATAACCAATTAGAAAAAAACTTTAAAGGTGTTTACCATGTTTAGCAGGTTGTACCACAAGACAAATTATGCAAAGGAAATGGAACAATATTGGACTTGAAGCACACTATTCTTTTATTAATCATGTGCAGACATGAGGTACCTATTTGTACCTACAATTGTAGCAACAAAATACAGAAGTAAGTGAGAATGGGATGCACAAAGAATGTCCAGAGAAAAAGATAAAAATATTGGCTTGTTACTAGTAATTTCTCTGCATATCATCTTGATCCCCTTGGAGGGTGTTCCCCTTCCAAACTGAATTTTTTCTTTTTTGAAAGGATTCTGCAGATGTATAATAGTACAATGAAGGTACTATAACATCCACATGTGTGCCACCAACCACCACACTACACACCACTGGAAACTAACTATGAAAACTCATTGAAACTGGAATTTGTTGGAAATGGAACACCATCACATCAACTAAAATCCATGACACAGTAGAATACCATGGTACTGCTGCAATATGATCAATCATAAGTATTGGATGTCCAACTCCCCACTCAATAGATGATCTCTAAACTAGATACAATGGAAAGAAGGGGCACATCTCACAACTGGTGAAAAGGGGCTCATCTCCAAGTCTAGAAAAGCACAGAGCTTCTCAACACAAATGAAAAATTGGCAAAAGATTCTTCATGGAGGCTATCATACTCATTTTATAAACTTATGCTAGATTTTGTCCTCCTCTAGAGCCTCCTTTCTTGGAATTCAATCCAATGATGAGTTGGTTGCTTCTTTGGTAAGTTACAATGCATATGGACCCCATTGTCTCATCAATTGCACTCTCACTAGCAAAAAATAGGACTTGTAGCCTTCTTGAGATTATTTCCTTGCTTTATTGATAATTACTAATCCTTCTTGATCCTTATTGAAAAAATATGGAAGCTTCTATCTTTTCTGATTTTGGTTTCTTTTCTTTCTTTTAGAAAAAATCTATAAACTTCTGTCTTCCTTGATTTTCTACTACTTTCCTACTTTTCAACTACTTTCCTTCTTTTCTATTGCATTCTTGCTTTTCACTGCTTTTTTCTAGAATCCTTTGAGGGAGACAACTCATAAGGTTTTATCCATCCTCCTATGCTCCCTCTTAGTAAACCTAGATATTTCCAACTCATTAAACAAATAATTAATAATGAAATATTCAAATTTATGGACCTACATCACTTCTCCATGACTTAATTTAATTATGCATAGTTATTGTAGGCCAATTAATTCCTACTTTAACCAATGGGAATTGGTTGGGTTAGTGGTATGATCATGGTGCAATTAGGGAGGGGACATCACAGTCCTCCCCAACCAAGATTTCTTATCTTCAAGCAATTGCATTCCTGGGTGTTGCAACACCTCCTCACCTTCCCATATTGCATCTTCACTAGGTAGATCTTTCCATAGAATAAGGTATTATTTCATGGTCCTATTTATCAACTTCCTCTCTCTTGTTTGAATAATTCTTTCTGGCACTAGAATCAAATTTCCTTCATCATCTAGTGGGGGAAGCTCTAAAACGTGAAACACATTATGTATCTTGCTTCCTTATGGAAGCTTGTTGTTGCTGCAACATCCCCCCCCAAAATTTTGTAAATATTGGGGTCCCTCCTTATTATTTTCTTTAGAAAGTTTACTTAGGAGCTAAACCCTTCCTAGAAGGTCTTTTGTACTTAGTTTATTCCAGAGGAGTAAGTTTTTCGAGTTTGTTTATCTTTTTCTGCTAAGTCAAAACTCAGCTTTTTCATTTGAAACAACAACCAAACTCATCCTTTTCACCTGCAACGGTGGTCTAACTCAACAAGTTTCGCCGCAATGGCGGAAGAACTCACGAAGTTTCGCTGCAACGAGATCCCCATATTTCGTTAAGTTTTCAAGCTCACGCGTTTTAGACAAACTCATCAAGTTCACCCAAAATGGCAGATGAACTCGGCGAGTCTCACCGCAACGGAGGACGACTCATAAAATCTTGCCACAACGACTGGATCTTTTTCTTTATGCCAAGGCACGAAGCCACTTTTCGGGCGAACTCGACAAGTTCCGCCACAACATCAGGTGAGCTCGCCGAGTTTCGCCACAACGTCATAACGACTCTTATCATTTTTCCGCGATGGGATGGCGCTTTATTAAAATGCAAAGTCATTCCATGTTTTTGCCACAACATACGGGCGGACTTGGGAAGTTTTTCCGCAACACCGGGCGAACTCAGCAACTTTCGCCGAAACAACACTTAGGACTTATGAGTTCTCTCCACAACGTCGGGTGAACTCACCCTTTCCTTCCAATTTCGGTGGTTACATTAAATGCCAAGTGTGCCGAGGTGACCCCTACTGTACATACCTTTAACGTCGTTTTAAAGCCCCACCAACCCATTTAATTCCCACACATGTCAGCCTTTATATAAAGGGTTTGGGCGGTTTTGGTGTTTTCATTGGTAGAATTTTTTGCTATGTAAACTCCGTTTGAAGACCGTGTTAAGTTGCTCTAGCTCAACCCATTTGCAGCCTAATCAACCGCCATCAGACTAACCATTTCTTACCAGGTAGGTGATTCTAACATTGTTTTTATTTTACTTTTTTGATTTCTATCAACCCAGTCTCAGTATCATTATCATTCTCATCGCACCAGCTGCATGGCTAGTGGACGTTCTGTTTTTGTTGTTGTTTGGCCATTTCCAAGTATAAAACTCATAGCCATAGGCCCTTACAACTTTCTCCTAGTCCCTTGAACCTGCAAAACTCAACTTTCCTGGGCAGCACTGACCGGCCACGTCACTCGCACTTTCGTTAACGACATATTGAACTTGTTCTCTTTTGAAGCCCATTTACCATCTTCCCCAAAACCGCCTATCATCCTAGGGAGGATTATGGTTCTATTTTAGCAAAATTCTTAAATCTTGTCTTTATTTTTACAACACATTCTTATTTGACATTGCTACATATTTCAACCGTGTTGTTATGCTAATCCAATATTTTCGCTCTTGCGTTTCGCTATATTCTATGTCTACTTATGCATGGGTGTTGGATAGGTTTAAGCCACAATGCCGAAGGCTAGCAAAAAGAAGGCTAAGATGACCAACCCATAATATGAGGAACCAAGAGTTGAAACTATGTTCAAGGATACCAAGTCTGTCACAGGCGTTCCTCCTGAAGTCAAGTGGGGAGATGTATACCGCATGTTAAGAGACCAAGATATCCCTGGAGCACTCTTGGAAGAAGAGCACATATACCAAAACATCAGAAGCTCTTGTATATCGAAGGCTTCCACATGCCCTGAGCTCTTTCCTTGCTCAGAAGTGATCGGTTGGATCCTGGAACATGCAAACCCTGAAACAAGAGTGTTGTTCGACAACAATGGAGAGGGCTTTGCCTCATTTCATCCAGCCTATATGGCAGCTGGTTACAAATTATCGTGCCCTCAGCAGCCACCGAACGACGAATGGTTGGGGCAGCTTAAGATGGACAATTTTGAAATGGCCAAGAAGCTGTTAATCACAGGAAAGTATCTAAGGAAAAGGGACAGTGATGAGTATGAGGTCCAAAACCTGACACCCCCTTTCCAGATGATCACCCTTATGTTAAGCAGAATTTTTGGCATGGATGATAGAACCATTTACAAGATACAATGGGATCCTATAATTCATTATGTGGAATTCAAGGGGACGGTCTTTAATTGGGAAACTATCATCTCGGACAATCTTGTGTCCTCCATAGCCGCTTCCAAAGAAGGACCGGCCCTAAACAAGTCATAATTTTACATGGCCTCATATCTCATAGATTGTATTCTGTCAAAGCTTCCTTTCCCAAAGTTAGGTTGTGTTTGGGATCAGGCCAACACCCCAGTGTACACTGCTTATAAAATGCTTTGGGCCTAGAATTACAGGATGCACTACAAACTCATCTATGAAGAATTCATCATACCTTTGTATGAGCTAATGTTTAACGAAGAACCAAATTTCTTATCAGAGAATGCTATGGAAGTTATGGAGAATTACGGTGATTTCTACTTTTCAGAGAAAGGTACTTATATCAGAATGTATGGAGGCTCCAAGCAACCATATATCTTGCCCAGATATGCTACTAATTACATAGTCCGAAAGGAGGTAGTCAGGAAAGTCTTCCTAGATGGAGTTGGTGGATCCTTGAATAGAGCGAAAAAGGCTTCTTTTCCTCTTGTGCCTTTTTGTGTCAGAGCCTATAAGTTCTCAAAGGTCGCATCGACTGAGGATTTTATCCAGTATTTAAAAGGTTTTCACTTTGGGTAAATTCCCTTCCATAGAAATGATCGGCGGAACAAGGCTGCATAACATTGTAGACAAATCCATGCTAGCTTTGATTATGTTCATTACTATGATGAGGATGAGGAGGTTTATAGAGGAATCAATAACATGACCGAACTTCAAATTTTCCATAATCTCAAAATTGGTGCCAGTTCTAGCTCTACCGCTGTCCTTAACACTCAAGAAGCCAAGCTATGGACAAAAAAGGAATCAACCGAAGTTTTGACCAATGAAGAACAAAGGCTTAAAGAGGAAGCTAAAAGGATCCAAAAGGAAACTTCCAATAAGATGCATAAGGAGCAAGAAGAAGCTCTTAAGCTTAGAGAAGAATAAACTATTAGGCTTCAATAGGAAGAAGCTCTTAGACTGCAAGAAGAGGAAGCCTAAAGGCTCCGAGATGAAGAGATAAAAAAGATAAGAGTGCAGGAATCTGCTAAAGAATAGGAAGAAAGGGAGGCGGTTGAGAACCAGCTAAGGGCCGAAGAAGAAGAAAGATGGCTTAAAGCCGAGGAAGAAAATAAAGCCAATGAATACGCACAAGCCGGTGGTTCTAACACGTAGGATATGGATGTAGACTCATCCCAAGTGGTCCAGACCCCACCCGCAGAAGAGAACATCCCTATAGAAAATCTTCCACTGATCCCTTTCACCCAATCAAAGCATCATACTAGGTCCAAGTGGGATAGATTTGTGTACAACAAGAATAGGAAGTCCATTATGCTAAAGTCAGAGACAAGGTTGAAGAGACCTTTTGAGCTGGACATCATCACCTAACAGGAAATTGCTATTATGCAAAACATGAATAAGGCTCCTGTAGCTATGGCATCTGTTACAATAGCGGTAGAAAAAGCAAGTGAGGACAATGTAATCGAAATGGTTAAGGAGTTTGAGTCAACCGAGAAAAGGGCTTGTATGCTGCGACACACTGTGGCTAATGAGTAGTCCTATAGGGACCTCATGGTGAAGAAATAAAATCGCCTTTTATCTAATCATAAGGATTTGTCAGATAAATATCAACACCTTGAGGAGGAAAAGGAACACCTGGCAGTCCAAATGATGGTACTTGAAGCAGAAAAGAATGATTCCGAAGCTAACGTTGTTCAATTAGAAGAGGATAAGAAATTGATGGCTGAGCATCTAGAACAAGCAAACAATAGAGAAATGGACATGACCCCCTTTCACGAGCAATCCTGTGACATGCTTAAGTAACTACATGAGAAACAAGAACTGCTTACTGAAGAGATTTGCAGGCTAAAGTCCATGGTGGACAGAATGAAGGAGATCAACTCTGAAGTTGTTAGGCTAAGAAATAAGTACACATGGGTAAAAGCGGATATGATAAGACAAATGGAATGGAGAGAAGGGAAAGTAGATTTACCCAAGCACCTCCCATTCAAATCTGTAGCTGATTTTAAGGAAGACGTAAGATTCATGGAATTTTGTAGGAACTACAGTACAAAATTAATCACTATGATCCAGGTAACGATGTGAAAATGCAATGGCCTGTATCAAAAGATTCAAGAAGTTCATGTAAGTTGCAAAGTTGCATTTCCCCAGACTCTTGAAGAGTTTCCAAGTAAATAATACCGTCTGTCCGATTTAAAAGATGAACTGAGCATTCAAATGGAATATGTGAAGAGAATTGATGTGTTAACCACATATGATCTCCATCAATGCATTTTGCTGCCTTCAGTACACGCTCAGATGTTTCATGAAATCCGCTAGACTGAAGTAGCAGAAATGCAAGACATTGAGGCAGAGCTTGACAAACTTGTGACTTCTAAAAAAATATTTCTCCCTACCCCTTCCAAGGTTGTTATAAGAGACACAGGTGTTTGGTTCAGTTATATAGTCGAAGAAGATAAGAAAGCAACGACAAAGGCATCAGTTGACAAAGGCACACCATCTAGAGCAGAGGCACAAGCTGAGACAAAAGCGCCCTCTGAGATAAAAGATCCAGCTGAAATAGAGACACCACCTCAAAGCTGATGTGGCAGCCATAATATGTTGAGACCTTCTCTTTCTATTGTTAAGTCGTGAAGTATGAGGGACAATTGTCTCTATTTTGTCTTTTATGTGAAAGATGCCATGAATCATTCCTATTTTGTAATTGGGGCACTAAATGACAAATTAGAAACTTCTAGAGTTAGTGTACATGTGGCAGCTCTGGGAGCATTTTGTAAAGCTATATATAGATGATTAGAGAAATCTAGAAAGGACTTTTTGGCAAGTGAAAGAGATTTTCTGTCTTGTATGTGAACTATTTTACTGCATGTATATGAAATTTGAATTTACCTAAAGAAAGCCTGGGAGACTGCATTTTTTCCTGAAGGATGTGTTAAATGTTTGTTGGATTACTCTTATATCATCTATACACTACTGTGAGATCTTTTCTTACTGTTATGAATTATTTCTATGTGATGAATGATTCTCCTATTTTCTGTGCAAAGATGTCTATCTCAAATGAGAAATGGAATGTATTAACTGAATTAAAGGTATCTTTAATATATTTTATATTATGTTGTAGATGCATCTTTATGATTAAATAGCTATCTACTTGATCTTTAGATGTTTCTTTCAGTTTATTGCTCATATTTAAAGTTTGCTCCTTGCAAAGATAGATTAGATTTGCTTACATAGTTTTAGATTAATTCTTCTTAGTTAGTTTCATTTAGTTTAGAGCACTTGCATATCATCTTTAAAATAAAATACATAAATGGTGGATCAGGCCGTAACCGTTGTAAAGAACAAGAATCTTTAAATATTACGGTAGCTGGAACCATTAACCGAACGGATTTCCTACACCAAACGGTGAACGATCTAATTGGGCTTGCTTATCGAGGAGAATCCCTTGCTGATTGATGCTACGATTTTCGAGGCATCAACAGTTTTTGGTGCTAGAAGGAGGGCCACTGGTGCATGGTTGGCAGAGGAGATCTCACTGGAAACCTGCTCGAAATAGTAATCCTAGAGAATCCAGAACTTGAAGTAACAAATCAAGAAAATCCTAATTCTGAATCTGAACAGCAAGAAACATTGTATGCTATAACGTTTGTTGAAGTAGAAAACCTGAGAAGACATACCCATGCTTATGTTATGTAGCTCGGTGGTTTAAACACAATTCCTTTCCTCCCTAGAAGAATATCTCTTAGAAGAGAAGGGTAGTACACACGTGATTCCGTTCTTGTTCAAAACTTTGAAGAATTAGTAGATTTATCTTTGGAAGAAATCACAGAGCCTCTTGGAGAAATCGAACTTGAAAATCCTTTAGATCTTGAAGAACCTTTCACTCCAAAGAATTCTCCACCTCATACTCCACACGATTCTCCGCCTAATTCTCCACAAGGAGCCATGGCTGTACCTACATGGAGAGCAAGGGGAGCACTGAATTTGGCTGGACCTTTTCACAATCCACCTAAGAGTCCTAAGAAAGTTTTTCCTAAGTATGATCCTGGAAAAGGTATCTCTCCCGAAGATCACCCTAAGAGATATTATTTAGCTTTGAGCCTTCCGAATGTGCAACATGAAGATGTAGTCTGTAGACTCTTTCCTTATACTTTCGAGCCCAAGGTATCTTCCTGGTACTTTAGTTTACAAGCCAGCTCAATATCAAGTTGGGAAGAATTTGAAAAAAGTTTCTTAAAGAAATATGGAAATAAGAAAACAGTAGCTACACTCATGAAAGAACTACTATCTATGAGAATGGAAAAGAAAGAAAAAGTTCAAGAATTTAACCAAATATTTACCACATTATTAAACAATTTTAGTGCAGCAGCTAGACCAGCTGAAGAATCTTTGGTTGAGTATTATACTACAGCCTTTGATCCCCCCATAGCAATGTTTGTCAAAAGAACCAATAAAATGACTTTAATAGAAAATTTCGAAGAAGGTAGGAAGGTAGAAGAGGAATCAGACAACATTGCTAAACACACTCTTGATACATAAACAAAACAAACAGCTGCTAAGAAAACCCTGCTGCTTACTAGGAATAAAGAAGAGCCGTCAGTAGATATGGAAAATGTAGTCAAAATGATGCAAAAATTGTCCAATAAAATCTTAGATCTTGAAAAAGATAAGGCAGTCAGCACATCTAAGAAACCTTTTAAACCTTTCTACAGGAAAAGAGAAGAAAACGATCAGCCTCATCCACCTACAAACGACTCTCCTATTTTGAATTTAAATGAAGTAGGAATGGAACATTTCTGTACCTTTCATCAAGAACCACACTCTGAAAAAAGTTGTCCGCAATGGATAAATTCAATGAGCTTGGTAATGAACCAAAGGATGGATGCACAAATACCAGATCAAGACAATCCTCTAGAAGAACAAACTCTCGAACTAGAGGAACCCGCTCCAAACACCACTATGGTGTTATGGGATTGGGTGCCTTTAACTGAGTTAATTGAAGATGATTCTGAAGAAATCCAAGTCTCAGCTGTGAATATTAATACTCGCAGTAAAGGTCCAATCACTGATCCGATTCCAAGCTTGACTACGCCCAAGCCTAAAGTCTCCAAAGAAGTACCTAAAAGGCACATCATGGTTATTCCACCACAACCCAAAGCTAGCTAGATACTACCAAACAACCAAATGTTGAGACAACAACTCAGCAACCAAAAGCTAATTCGAGCAAGACAGATAATCACCCAACAATTGTAAAAGAATGTGACATCGGATATGATATAATTGAAGATATTAAGAAAGTAAAAGCAAAAGTTTCCATATTCGATATGTTTATTTTGCCTCAACAACAAAAGAAGTTGTTGCAAGCTCTTGAACCCCAATCTAGAGCTCCATTAGCAGATACTCAGGAAGATCTTGAAATTAATGAAGCTAGTATTGGTGGGAAATCTAAATCCCAAACATTTCCTTTTCTTTTAACTTTTGAGATTTTCAACCATAATGTGCATAATTGTTTGGTAGATTCCGGAGCTTCCTTGAATGTCATGCCATTGTCAATTTGCAAAAGGATTAATGGGAAGCCAATTCCATCCCTAGCTCAGATTATCCATCTAGATAGAATTGCTATTAAAGTCGTTGGGGAAATGAAAGATGTCTGTATTAGGTTGTCAGCAGATCCTAGAGTGTGTGAGTTTGTTGATATAATGGTAGTTGATATTCCTGAAGCTTATGGTTTGATCTTGAGCAGAGACTGGTCTACTAAACTAAATGGTTATTTTGCAACTGACTGGTCTCACCTGTGGTTACCATATCAGAATAGGAAAAATCAAATTAAAGTACTAAGAGAACCGCACATGAAACATAACGTAACTCATCTAGAAGAAAAGAATGAAGCTGTAGCTTTTTCATCTTCTGTTTTGGGGAATTATTTCTTAGAAATCGATCCAGGTAACTATCAATCAAAGAATGTTAGCCATGAATTAGATGAACAGTCTGATCTCCTTCAATTTTCTCGGACTGATGATATTGATTGTAACATAGTTAGCTTAGTCACTGACTTAGATGATAAACATACTAACTTAATTAGATCAAAGAATTTATTTTGGGTTCTATACTTTGATAGTTCCAAAACTCAAGAAGGATCTGGAGCTGGTTGTGTTCTAGTTGATCCTGAAAACAACAAATATTTATTGTCTTGTAGATTAGAGTTCGATTGTACTAAAAATACTGCTGAATATGAAGCTTTGGTTCACGGATTAAAGAAAGCCATCGGTTTGAATGTTAAATACTTGAAAGTATTTGGCGACTCATAAATAGTTGTCAGACAGGTGAGAGATACGATTCATTGCCTTTCACCACATTTGAAAGGTTATCAAGCTGAGGTATGGGATTTAATTACACACTTTGAATCTTTTAATATAAAATCTATTCATAGATTACAAAATGCTGCAGTTGATTTATTAGCTACCTCTGCTTCTAGATTAGTGCCTACGAATAATAAATGTTCTATTGAATTGGTTTTCTGGCCTTCTGTTCCAAATAAATCTCAGGGTGTTCGATGACGATGATCAGATCATTAGTTTCCTTAAAAATGAAAACATGTTTCAATAAGCTGTTATCGATGAAGAAAAAAATGAAGTTGGTCTGCAAAATAAAGACGCAGTCAAAGGGAATTTCATGCCCAAAGCAGTGAGATCACTTGAAAGTTTGTTTGATCTGCAGAGCAAGTTTAAGAAACCAACAAATGTTAAAACTCATAGCTCTTCTATGCAGCATGAATTGATAAATCTGGGCACAGAAGCTGAACCCAAGTATATTAACCTTGGTAAATGTTGTTCACCGGGTGAAAGAGATAAGTTCATTAAGCTCTTTTGGCAATATAAAGATGTGTTCGCTTGGAATTATGAAGATCTTAAAACATATGATACTCGTATCATTTAGCATGTCATACCAATGAAGGTAGGCGCTAAGCCATTTCAGCAGCAATTAAGAAGAATGCATCCTACTCTTGAACCTCTAATTCCAAAGGAGTTGAAGAAATTACTAGATGCTAAGATCATTTTTAAAGTTCGGCACTCGGAATGGGTTGCTAATCTGGTTCCTGTGAGGAAGAAGTCAAGAGAAATAAGACTATGTCTTGATTTCAAAAACTTGAATAGGGGCTCCGATAAAGATAACTATCCCGTTCCATCAATGGAACAAATTCTGTAGATGGTGTCAGGATCAGATCTTTTTTCTCTTCTATATGGTTTCTATGGTTACAATCAAATATTAGTAGTTGAAGAGAACTGTCTTAAAACTACTTTCCGCACTAAGTGGGGAACATTTGCCTATAGAAGAATGTCGTTCGGTTTGATAAACGCAGGAGCTACTTTCCAGCGAGCAATGGACATTTCTTTTCGAGGATTGGTAGGTCATTGTGTCATAGTATATCTAGATGATGTGATAGTTTTCTCAAAGAAGAGAGAAGACCATGCCTTCCATTTTTTTTTTTAAATTGATCGCTATAGGAAGTATAGTATTTCTCTAAACCCCAAGAAAAGTGTGTTCACCGTTCTTGAGGACAAGATTCTGGGTCACATTATCTCAAAGAAGGGAATTTCGATCGATCAAGAGAGAGTGCAAGTTATCAACAAAATTTCCATTCCCCACAACAAAAATCTATGCAGTCATTTATGGGCACTATCAATTTTGTTCGAAGGTTTGTTCCGATTTCACTCAGGCTGTCAAACCTTTGCAGCAAATGGTGAAGCAGAGCGCACAATTCAAATGGACAGACTTGGAGAAGAATGCATTTAAGGATATCAAAGCAGCTATAGCCGATTCCCCCTCTCTAAGAAGTCTAGACTTTGACAAATATTTTATTTTGTATACGTTTGCTTCATATGACTCTCTCGTAGCTGTGCTCACGCAAAAGGTAGAATCAGGAGATGAATACCCAATTTCCTTCATGAGCATTTGTCTGCAAGGCACTGAACTAAACTATCCTATTGTTGACAAACAAGCATATGCCATATTCAAAGCGGTAAAGAAGTTCAGGCCATATATTCTAAGAACAAAACTAAAGTTGTAGTTCCTCACCTGGCTGTCAGATCTCTTTTCGTTCAAAAGGAATTGGGAGAAAGAAGAGGAAATTGGGTCACAGCTCTTCAAGAATATGATTTAGAATTTAAACCCACTACTATCATTAAAGGTCAGGGCCTATGTAAATTTATCACTGAACATCCAGTTGATGAAGAGAAAAAATGGGAAAATGAAGCTGATCTAAACACGATTGAGGTATGTCCTATTTTCACGGCTCCCAAATCCTGGTATAGAGACCTGGTGCACTATTTGCAACAAAGGTACTTACCAGAGCACTAGAGTTCTAAGCAGAGAAGGGCACTTCATTTGAAATAAGCAGCTTATCAAATCATTGAGGGAGTACTTTTCAAAAAAAATTATGATGGTATTTTTCTCAGATGTTTAGAGAAGGATGATGCAAGTAAAGTAGTCAAAGAATTACACGATGGCCCTGCTGGGGGATATTATTCTGGAGATACAACAACTCACAAAATATTGAGAGCTGGATATTATTGGCCCACCTTGTTCAGAGATAGTCATACCTATGCAAGGAACTGTGATGTATGCCAAAGGTGTGCTGGGAAATTACCCAAAGCAGCAGGACCGTTGTGGCCAGTTATTATCTCATAACCTTTCAAACAATGGGGCATAGATGTCATTGGAGAAATAAAACCAAATTCTTCCCTACAACATCGGTATATACTGACGACCACATAATATTTTACAACATGGACATAAGCTATATTGTTATGCAAAATCAACGAAGATGCAATTATCAGTTTCTTAAAGGAAAACATCATAACCAGGTTTGGGGTTCCAATTTCCCTAGTCTTTGATAATGCAACTTATTTTTCGTCCTTTAAGATAAATGAATTTGTTTATGATAGAGGAATTAAGTTACATTATTCATCCAATTACTATCCCCAAGGAAACGGATTAGCTGAATCTTCAAACAAAAATATCATTCAGATTCTCAAGAAAACTGTAATTGAAAATCAGAGAAGCTGGCACATAGCTCTCCCCAATTCCTTATGGGAAGATAGGGTTACTCCAAAGAATGCTTTAGGGGTTTCCCCATACACCATTGTCTATGGTAAAGAATCCATCCTCCCTCCCTACATCTTACTCCCATATTTGCAATTGGTCCAAGCCTCCCGAGGTTCCAGTAGTCAGGTTTTACAATCTAGAATTGACACCCTGCTGAGACTTGAAGAAGCCTGGCAGAAAGCCAAAGACCGATTCCACCAACACCAAGACATAGTAAAAAGGTGGTTTGATAAAAGGAAGTCTGGCAAAAGAATTTTTGAAGTAGGTGATTTAGTTCTGAAATGGGACCATCCACACGAAGGTAAGGGAATGCATACAAAATTTCAACACTTATGGGTAGGCCCTTACCAAAATTTTGAAAAGCTCGGCCCGACTACATACAAGCTAAAGGATTTACAAGGAGAGGAAGTAGCCCTACCTCTCAATGGCCTCGCTTTGAAGCAGTACTTCTCTTAGTCCTTTGAGGACTCCTTTTGTACATAAATAAACTCTTTTGTTTTTGGTTGCTTGCTTGTTTGGTTCTGTATTTTATCTTTTTTCTCAGTCAGCTCGTTTTGTTTTCTACCTTTATTTATGTTAATAATTTTCTTTATTCTTTGACAAAACCTAGCTCAACTTTTGGTAAAGGTATAAGATAGATCTTCGAGCAAAAACTCAAAATCCTGTAAGGTTGAAACCTACTTACAAAGAAATGTTTTGGTGACCTTGTTTTCAATGTTGAATTTTCAAGAATTTAGAGATCCTTTCTCTGATTGGTCAAAATAACCTTGTTTTAATAACTAAGATTTGGCAGTTCTTTCCTACTATCTTGGGGCTCTATTCACTTTAACATAAATAGATGTCTCGAGGAGTTCACTATGATTAGAACCATGGAAAGGAAGCATGTCTCACAGATATGTGGCATTTAAAATGATCCCATGCTACAAATGAAAGCCAAAAGGGATTGTACTAAAGAGTTTGATTTCCAGAAATTCTCTCCTCAATCAAAGCATGGCAGAGACATGCAAAGCACATTCAATCAAGAAAGCTGTTCAAATAAATCATCCCAACAAGGTTCTTCTCCGTCCATGAAGCATGATAATCAAACAAACTTATCACTCACACAAAAGGACATTATGGATTGAAGAAACAAAATCAAATATGCAAGTTGAAGAAATTCATTTCTGGAAGACTCAAATGACAAAATTCATCAAGAAATATCCAAAAGGATGCAAATAACATGGGAATGAGGAACAAATAAATATAAATGTGAGATACTGTTACGATATTGTGGAGTCTTTTTAAATTGATCTCTAAGAGGAAGAATTCCAAAATGAACTCCATGCTTAGGCCCTGAGAGAGTTGAGAAGAAGTATGATTCTAAGTTGCCCTCTCCCAAAATGACCATGATGATGAGAGTGATCACTATATTCACGGGAGCTGAACTATGAAGACATGTTGTCGCCCATATAAATCAATAGTTTGTAAGTTTTCTACCCCCGAGGAGAGTTCTTTTTCAGAGATCTGTGTTCATCAGAGAATCGTCAATTGTTGTTGCTGCAACATCCCCCCCAAAATTTTGTAAATATTGGGGTCCCTCATTATTTTCTTTAGAAAGTTTACTTAGGAGCTAAACCCTTCCTAGAAGGTCTTTTGTACTTAGTTTATTCCAGAGGAGTAAGTTTTTCGAGTTTGTTTATCTTTTTCTGCTAAGTCAAAACTCATATTTTTCATCCGAAACAGTGGCCAAACTCATCCTTTTCACTCGCAATAGCGGACGAACTCAACAAGTTCTGCCACAATGGTGAAAGGAATCATGAAGTTTCACCGCAAAGGGCACCCCATATTTCGTTAAGTTTTCAAGCTTGTGCATTTCAGACAAACTCATCAAGTTCACCCGAAACGGTGGACGAACTCGGCAAGTCTCGCTGCAACGATGGATTACTCATAAAATATTTCCGCAACGGGCGGATATTTTTCTTTATGCCAAGGCACGAAGCCACTTTTCGGGCGAACTTGGCAAGTTCTGCCGCAACGTCGAGCGAACTTGCCGAGTTCTGCCGCAACATCGGAGTGACTCTTATATGTTTGTCGTGACGAGCAGGCACTTTATTAAAACACAAAGTCATTCCATGTTTTTTCCACAATGGATGGGCATACTTGGGAAGTTTTGCTGCAACGTCGGGTGAACTCAGCAACTTTCGCCGAATTAGCGCTTAGTACTTATGAGTTCTCGCCGCAACGTCGGGCGAACTCACCCTTTTATTCCGATTTCGGCGGTTACGTTAAATTCCAAGTGTGCCAAGGTGACCCCTACCGTACATACCTTTAACGTCGTTTTAAAGCCCCACCAACCCATTGAATTCCCACACGTGCCAGCTTTTATATAAAGGGTTTGGGTGGTTTTGGTGTTTTCATTGGTAGAATTTTATGTTGTGCGAACTCCGTTTGAAGAATCTGTTAAGCTGCTCTAGGTTAGCCCGTTTGTAGCCTAATCAACCATCGCTAGACCAACCATTTATTTCCAGGTAGGTGGTTCTAACGTTGTTTTTATTTTACTTTTTTTATTTCTACAAGCCAGTCTCGGTATCATTATCATCGCACTAGCTGCATGGCCTATGGACGTTCTGTTTTTGTTGTTGTTTGGCCATTTCCAAGCATAAAACTCATAGTTGTAGGCCCTTACAACTTTCTCCTAGTCCCTTGAACCTGCAAAACTCAGCCTTCCTGGGCAGCACTGACCGACCACTTCACTCGCACTTTCGTTAAGGAGATACTGAACTTGTTCTCTTTTGAAGCCCATTTAGCGTCATCCCCGAAATCGCCTATCATCCTAGGGAGGAGTATGGTTCTGTTTTAGCAAAATTCTTAATTGTTATCTTTATTTTTACAATACATTTATTTGACATTGCTACATATTTCAGCCGTGTTGTTATGCTAATCCAATATTTCCGCTCTTGCATTTCGCTATATTCTATGTCTACTTATGCATGGGTGCTGGATAGGTTTAATCCACAATGCCGAAGGGTAGAAAAAAGAAGGCTAAGATGATCGAGCCAAAATATGAGGAACCAATAGTTGAAACTATGTTCGAGGATACCAAGTCTGTCACAGGCGTTCCTCCTAAAGTCAAGTGGGGAGATGTATATCGCATGTTAAGAGACCAAGATATCCCTGGAGCACTCTTGGAATAAGAGCACATATACCAAAACATCAGAAGCTCTTGTATATCTAAGCACGCCCTGAGCTCTTTTCTTGCTCAAAAGTGATCGGTTGGATCCTAGAACATGCAAACCCCGTAACAAGAGTGTTGTTCGAGAGCAATGGAGAGGCCTTTGCGTCATTTCATCCAGCCTACATGGTAGATTCTTACAAATTACCGCACCCTCAACAACCACTGAACGATAAATGGTTGGGGCATCTTAAGATGGACAATTTTGAAATGGCCAAGAAGATGTTAATCATAGGAAAGCAGCTAAGGAAAAGGGACAGTGATGAGTATGAGGTCCAAAAATTGAGACCCCCTTTCCGGATGATTGCCCTTATGTTAAGCAGAATTTTTGGCATGGATGACGGAACTGTTTACAAGATACAATGGGCTCCTATAATTCATTACGTGGCATTCAAGGGGACGGTCTTTAATTGGGAAACTATCCTCTCGGACACTCTTGCATCCTCCATAGCTGTTTCCAAAGAAGGACTGGCCCTAAACAAGTCAGAATTTTACATGGCCTCATATCTCATAGACTGTATTGTGTCAAAGCTTCCTTTCCCAAAGTCAAGTTGCGTTTGGGATTAGGCCAACACCCTGGTGTACATTGCTTATAAAATTCTTTGGGCCAAGAATTACAAGATACACTACCAACTCATTTATGAAGAATTCATGATACCTTTGTATGAGCTAATGTTTAACAAAGAACCAAATTGCTTATCAGAGAATGGTATGGAAGTTATGGAGAATTACAGTGATTTCTACTTTTCCGAGAAAGGTACTTATATCAGAATGTATCGAGGCTCCAAGCCACCATATATCTTTCCTAGATATGCTACTAATTACATAGTCCTAAAGGAGGCAATCAGGCAAGTCTTCCTAGATGGAGTTGGTGGATCCTTGAATAGAACAAAAAAGGATTCTTTTCCTCCTGTGCCTTTCTGTGTCAAAGCCTATAAGTTCTCAAAAGTCACATCGTTCGAGGATTTTATACAGGAGTTAAAAGGTTTTCAATTTGGGGAAATGCCCTTCCATAGAAATGACCAACAGAACAAGGCTGCAGAACATTGCAGACAAATCCATGCTAGATTTGATTATGTTCACTACTATGATGAGGATGAGGAGGTTTATAGAGGAATCAGTAACATGAGTGAACTTCAAATTTGCTGTAACCTAAAAATTGGTGCCAGTTCTAGCTCTACCACTGTCCTTGACAATTAAGAAACCAAGCTGTGGACAGAAAAGGAAGCAGCCAAATTTTTGACCAATGAAGAACAAAGGCTTAAAGAGGAAGCTGAAAGGATCCAAAAGGAAAATTCCAATAAGATGTATAAGGAGAAAGAAGAAGCTCTTAAGCTTAGAGAAGAAGAAACTATTAGGCTTCAAAAGGAAGAAGCTCTTATACTGCAAGAAGAGGAAGCCCAGAGGCTTCGAGATGAAGAGCTAAAAAAGATAAGAGTGCAGGAAGCTGCGAAAGAACAGGAAGAAAGGGAGGCAGTTGAGAACTAGCTAAGGGCCAAAGAAGAAGAAAGACAACTTAAATCCAAGGAAGAAAATAAATCCAATAAAGACGCACAAGCCATTGGTTCTAACACACGGGATATGGATGTAGACTCATTCCAAGTGGTCCAGACCCCACCCGCAGAAGAGAAAATCCGTATAGAAAATCTTCCACTGATCCCTTTCACCCCATCAAAGGATCATACTGTGTCCAAGTGGGATAGGTTTGTGTACAACAAGAATAGGAAGTCCATTGTGCTAAAGTCAGAGACAAGGTTGAAGAGACCTTTTGAGCCGGACATCATCACCTGGTGAGAAACTACTGTTATCCAAAACATGAATAAGGCTCCTTTAGCTATGGCATCTGCTACTGTAGTGGCAGCAAAAGCAAGCAAGGACAACGTAATCAAAATGGTTAAGGAGTTTGATTCAACCAAGAAAAGTGCTCGTATGCTGCAACATGCCGTGGCTAATGAGCAGTCATATAGGGACCTCATGGTGAATAAATACAATCACCTTTTATCCGATCATAAGGAGTTGTCAAATAAATATCAACACCTGGAGGAGGAAAATGAACACCTGGCAGTCCAAATGATGGTACTTGAAGCAAAAAATAAAGATTCCGAAGTTAAAGTTGTTCAATTAGAAGAGGATAAGCAGTTGATGGCCGAGAAGCTAGAACAATCAAACAATAGAGCAATGGAAATGACTCCCTTTCACAAGAAATCATGTGACATGCTTAAGCAACTGCATGAGAAACAAGAACTGCTTACTGAAGAGATTTGCAGGCTAAAGGACATGGTGGAAAAAATGAAGGAGATCAATTCTGAAGCTGTTAGGCTAATAAATAAGTACTCACAGTAAAAGTGGATATGATGAGACAAATGGAATGGAGAGAAGGGAAAGTAGATTTCCCCAAGCACCTCCCATTCAAATCTGTAGCTGATTTTAAGGAAGACGTAAGCTTCATGGAATTTTGTAGGAACTGCAGTGCAAAATTAATCACTGTGATCCATGTAATGATGGGAAGATGCAATGGCCTCTATCAAAAGATTCAAGAAGCTCATGTAAGGTGCAAAGTTGCATTTCCCCAGACTCTTGAAGAGTTTCCAAGTAAAGAATGACGCCTGTCCAATTTAAAAGATGAACTGAGCATTCAAATGGAATATGTGAAGAGAATTGATGTGTTAACCATAGATTATCTCCATCAATGCATCGTGCTGCCTTCAGTACACACTTAGATGTTTCATGAAATCCGCTAGACTGCAGTAGCAGAAATGCAAGACATTGAGGCAGATCTTGACTAACATGTGACTTCTAAAAAAATCTTGCTCCCTACCCCTTCCAAGGTTTTTATAAGAGACACAGGTGTTTTGGTTCAGTTATATAGCCGATGAGGATAAGAAATCAGTGGCAAAGGAATCAGTCGACAAAGGCACGCCATCTAGAGCAGAGGCACAAGCTGAGACAGAACCGCCCTCTGAGATAAAAGGTCCAGCTGAAACAGAGGCACCACCTCAAAGCTGACATGGCATCCATAATATGCCGAGACCTTCTCTTTCTTTTGTTAAGTCATGAAGTATGAGGGACAACTATCTCTATTTTGTCTTTTATGTGAAGGATGCCACAAATCATTACTATTTTGTAATTGGGGCACTAAATGACAAATTAGAAACTTCTAGAGTTAGGGTACATGTGGCAGCTCTAGGAGATTTTGGTAAAGCTATATATAGATGATTAGAGAAATCTAGAAAGGAATTTTTGGTAGGTGAAAGACATTTTCTGTCTTGTACGTGAACTATTTTAGTGCATGTATAAGAAAATCGAATTTACCTAAAGAAAACCTGGGAGACTGCATTTTTTCCTGAAGGATGTGTTAAATGTTTGTTGGATTACTCTTGTATCATCTATACGCTACTGTGAGATCTTTCCTTATTCTTATCAATTATTTCTATGTGATGAATGATTCTTCTATTTTATGTGCAAAGATGTCTATCTCAAATGAGTAATGGAATGTATTAACTAAATTAAAGTTATCTTTTGTATCTTGTATATTCTGCTGTAGATGCATCTTTATGATTAAATAGCTATCTTCCTGATCTTTAGATGTTTCTTTCAGTTTATTGCTCATATTTAAAGTTTTCTCCTTGGAAGGATAGATTAGATTTGCTTACACAGTTTTAGATTAATTCTTCTTAGTTAGCTGCATTTAGTTTAGAGCACTCGCATATCATCTTTATAATAAAATACATAAATGGTGGATCGGGCCGCAACCGATGCAAAGAACAAGAATCTTTAAATCTTACGGTAGCCGGAACCGTTAACTGGACGGATTCCCTACACCAAACGATGAGCAATCTAATTGGGCTTGCTTACTAGGGAGAATCCCTTGCTGATCGATGCTACGATTTCCGAGGCATCAACAAAGCTCCAACTCATAAGTTGCTTCTCCAATTCTCCGCACAATTTTGTAAGGAACATAAAACCTTGGTTTTAACTTTTTAGCCCCATTTGCTTTCAATGAATATTGTTTCTATGGATGCAACCTAAAATACACCAAATCATTCACTTGAAATTTGTGTTCTTTCCTGCTCCTATATTCATACATTTTCTACTGATTTTGTGCTATTTGCAAGTTTTCCTCAAGTTCTTTCAAAATGTCCTCACTTTCTTGAATCTAGTATTTTTCCTTTGGTGCTCTACAATCTCCAAAAATATGATCAACATAGCTGGAAGCTTCATATCGATATAGGTAATTGAAGTGAGACATCCCAACAGACATGTGATAATATGTGTTGTAGCGAGATTTACCCAAATGTAGCCATCTAATCCAAGTCTTTTGCTTCCATGTAACATAATTTGTAATATATCCTTCCAGCCATTGATTGAATCTCTTAGTTTGTCCATCATTTTGAGGATGGTAGCTTGTACTGAGATCCAAACCTGTTCCCACCAGTTTAAACAATTCTTGCCAAAAAACACTTGTAAACTTACAATCTCTATTACTGATTATGGTTTTTGGCAATCCATGTAATCAGAATATTTCTCTAAAGAAAATATCAACAACTTCGATGCCAAGTTAGTAGATGGAACAACAAAGAAGTGAGAAAATTTAGCGAGTCTATCTACCACAACAAATATGCAATCTTTTCTTTGTACCTTTGGAAAACCAGTGATGAAGTCCATTGAAATGATTTCCCACTTTTGTTCCGAAATCGGTAGTGGTTGTAGAAGTCCAGCAGGATGTATGTGCTCTATTTTATTTTGTTGGAATCTGTTGCACTCTCTCACATTCTTCAATACATCAATCTTGAGGCCTTTCCATGAGAACCTCTCTCTAACCTTCCTCTAAGTCTTCAAGTAACGAGGGTGAGCAACTATGGGTGAATCATGAGCAACTTCCATAATCTTCTTCTTCAATATTGATCTTGGCACTAAATAGATTTTGTCTTTATCATATATGACTTCATTTAATATTTTGTACTAATCATATTGGATTAATCCATCCATCATCTCACATACAAATTTATTTTTTGAGTACTCTACTGCTAATTACGCCTTCCAATCAACAAGAAATTCCATCAAAGAAAGAGATGGCTTCTTAGAAAGTGCATATGCAACTACATTCATTTTCCCTTTCTTGTACTATGTCAAAATCATAGGCTTGAACTTTACTTACCCATTTTTGTTGCATGTCATTAAGCACCTTCTATGTAGGGAAATGCCTTAGACTATTGTGATCAATCTTGGCAACAAACTTGCTCCCCACCAAGTACTGTCGGAACATGGCCAATACATGCATAATGGCCAACATTTCTTTATAATGTATTGAGTAGTGTCTTTCATGTGGCTGCAAATTTCTTCTCTCAAAAGCAATGGGGTGCTTATTTTGCTTCAGAATTTCTCTAATTCCTTCACCAAAAGCATCACACTCAAGAAAAAATGGTTGAGTGAAATCTAGTAAGAAAAGGACTGAGAAACTACTCATTACTTCCTTCATTTTATTGAAAATTTTCTCATCTTCCTTGGACCAACAAAAGGCTTATTTATTTGTAAGGTCATTTAAGGGTGTTGTCAACTGTGAGAATCATTTGTCAATTTTTTTATAATAGGTGCATATCCCAATGAATCCTCTCAACTCAGTTACAATCTTTGGGCTTGGCCAATCAAGAATAGTCTGTATCTTTCTATGTGAACTTTTACCCCATCTTACCCAATCACATGACCAAGATACAATAACTTCGTCATTACAAACTCACATTTGGATAGATTTGCATACAATGATTGTTCTACCAAAATGGTTAGTACAACTTCCAAATGATGCAAGCGTTCATCCCAAGTCTTGATATAAATTAGAATATCATCAAAAAAGACTAACATATACTTATGGAGCTACTTACCAAATACTCTATTCATACAAGATTGGAATGTAGTTGGAGCATTAGTCAAGCCAAAGGGCATGACTAAAAATTCAAAGTGTCCATAGTGATAGCGGAAGGCTGACTTCTGTATGTCTTCCTCTCTCATTCTGATTTGGTGGTAACCAGAACGAAGGTCATCTTAGAAAAGAACTAGGCCCCATGCAACTCATCCATCAACTCAGCAATTCTTGGAATTAGGTACCGGTTCTGAATAGTTTTCTTGTTTAGGTCCCTATAATATATGCACATCCTTAGCATTCCATCTTTCTTATTCACTAAAACTACTAAATATGCAAAATGAATTGAACTTTGAATAATGAGTCCTAATTCAAGAAGCTCCTTTATATCCTTCTCAATTTCATCTTTGAATTTCTTGGGGTGGTTATATGGGTGGTTCATGATGGGATGTGTTCCCAACTCCAATTTGATTACATTTTCCACTCCTCTATCTAGTGGCCCTCCAGGATGGATGTCTCCAAAATCCTTCTCGTACTTCCTTAAGAACTTCTTGATGTCAACTGGATGCTGCGAGATGTCAATGGGTGAACCCTGTGAGGAAATCAAGCATTCAACAATTCACCCTATGTCTCCATGTCTTAGTATATACCTCATGCTATGGGATGACACCACTTGATTTGGGTAAATATTAATTCCTCAATACCGCCTATTTCCCAATAGAATCCTTAAATCTCATCTCTGGTGCTTTATTGTTCATGGTATGTTTTCCAATAGAGATAAACCATTGGACTCCCAAAACTAGGTTTGTGTCAGCCACATTCACCACATAATTTTTTTATGTCAGAGTATGATATCCTATGGTAAGTTACAACTTACGAATCCATTTATTACAATCCATGGAATTATTACCTAGGATAATGACAGTGAATCCATCAAAAGTTTCCGTGGGCACTTTTCTTCTCTCCAACAATGCAAAATCTATAAAATTGTGGGTGGTACCTCCATCTACCAACACTGTCACTCTTTAATGTTCCCCTAGGCTATAAAATGGTATTAGAGGCATATCATTATCTCTCTAGGGATAATTAGAATATTTTAGCACAACATAAAAATTTTAATTAATACTTAATTTCATTTTCTACAATTTAATTATGACAAAATATCGATAATTCCAAATAAAATAAAATAAAATTCGTAACTGATCAATGAAATTGAGCCAAGGTTGGTAAATATTATCCAACACTATATAACATCATTACGCATCCATGCCAAGCCATAACACAGGTTACTTGCACCTAAAAAGGTCATTTTCACTTAATCATGATTAACTAGTAATTAGTGTACTAATTGCGACACTTAGCGCATAATTGACAATCCATAAAACAAATTCATTTGTTTATCACCTAATAATAATTTATCAATCCCAATGGATAATTAACACTTAATATCATGTAAACAAGGCAAGGCCTAATTATAATTTTCTAGTTAATTAAACAAAACAATTACGAAAACTAGTTAACTAGTATTTAAAACAAACAACTAGTCTTGCACGAATTCAACACAGAACCATGCCAATGAACCAAAAAGTGAACCTACAAGAATTATACATATATTTAAGCATGCCCATAAATCCAAATAAATTTTCATTTGTAGGTCAGATCCTTTCACGTAAACGATGAATCTTTCAAGCTAAATCGGTGCAACTAGTTAATAAACACTGCTAGGAATTTAACCCAATCAATTGTACTGAGTTCCAGAGCAAACAGGGGTGAGGGTAAATATCTGAAAAATAGAATTCTACATAAAAATTTAATTACCAAAAAAAAAGCATATGGTTGTATATTCCAAATATTACGAAAACATAGATTCAATCTACAAACTAGTTACCAATTTCCACCGATTTGAAGCTACTTTCCATTTCTAGTTTCCAAATGAAAAACAATAAGAAAGTATTTAATACTGTAGCTCATGTAAATAATATCATAGGTCCACTACAGCCAAATGGTTGTATCTTTATGCTCATAAAAATTCCTCTTAAATTCATCAAACTAGCTAAATCTACTTCTCCAAATTGGCTAGAAATTGAGGAATCAAGTAGGATAAATGCATAAACAATTTGCAGATTCATTTGGAAGACACTAACACTCTAAATAACATGTATTATTATTATTATTATCATAGGTATAACTCATGCAAACATTTCATTAAACACTCCTCATGAAAAGTCATAAATCCATTTAAAACAATTCTTTGGAAGGAGCTGGTGAATGGAAACAAAGCTAGGATTTCGATAAGAAAATATAGAACTATATAGGAAATATTCCACACATTTAATCATACATTTCAATTTTAATTATCATAGCTAAGATCATTTATCTCACTCAATCGTTTTCTCAAACATTTCACATGCCAAGTCTCGAAACTACATAAAACAACCCAACCGGTGAACTAGTTTTCAAATAGAGGCTAGAAACACTGTAGAGAGGTGTTTCCAATCATTCCTAATATATTGAACAATAAAAGTACACATAATATAAATAATAGAGGCACAATTATCAAATCTGTATCATAGGTTCCAAATAAACATTTTTCTCAATCACTTGCTCACAAAATACCAAAACTAGTTAGCTATTTTCCCAAAAACTAGTAGCATAATGCAACTAAAATCTATGAGAGATTTATTCCATAATTATATCATATATTTTATCATAAATTTCATGTGAAACCATATAAGAATCATATCATATCCAAGTAATTCAAATAAACATGAAATAAAGTACTTATCTTGCAAAATACGCAACCAAAATCGACTGTGCCACATTCCACCTAGCCGTAGACACAATGCAAGGCAAAAATCACTTTGCAATGGTCACCCCCAAGCCAGAATGATGATCCCATGAGAAAGAGTGTAATCAAACACAAAACCCATATAACATTGGTCCAACCACAATTCAATGGAAAGTGGATTCCACATTACTTCCAATCCAGTATCTCCAGTGGCAATTCTAGGACAATGTTTTCAGGAGAAATCAGTCCAACCAAAACCCAATGGAAAGTCTTCCTCGAATTACACTCCAAGTAAATTCCAGTGGCTCCAGGACAAAATATTCTGAAATATATTAGTCCAACCGGAAATCCAATGGCAAGTGGATTCCACATCACTTCCAATCCAAGATCTTTAGAGGCAATTCCAAGACAAAACAATGGCAATTCCAAAGTAACTCAACTTGGGCACAAGCTCAGCAAGGGTGCACCAACTAGAAAAAAATCATGTCAAGAGAAACCAAAACCAATCACACCAGTACCATATCAAAAAAAATATCCAAGAGCATCCATAACCAATAAGAGAGACTAGCTCCCATCCACCCAAATCCCATTTCCTAAGAGCAATTCGAATTGGGGGGGGGGGAGAGACACAAGGAAGGAGTTACATTCCCAAATTAGAAAAATGAGAATTACACTTATTAAGAGGGTGCATTAGAGTGGAGGGGAAGAGTCCTCATCAAGGTGGGAGTTACAAATTTTCATGAGTGGTGCATTAGGTGAGGAAAAAAATCTAACTCCAAATAACATTAATCCCAGAATAAAATAAAAACCAAGGGGTAGCATAACACATGAGGGTGCATAAATCAAGAGGGTCCACCAAGCCCACAAGAAGGGTGTATCACATCCACATAGGTCAAAACAAAAGGTAATACTTTTCCCCCAACCCCTTTCTCGTAACATCATGGTTCCTCATACTCTTTTTCATGGCATCGGTTGATCCGATTATTTTATTTTATTAATTAATAATGTTCAAAATACTAATAATAATAATGTGAAAACCATAGTCTTGGAACCTTGTGCCATAATATCCAACATAATAGTATGTCTAGTGGCTAAACCAGAGGGTCATTACATCCCTCCCCCCTTAAACCATGCATCGTCCTCGATGCATACACATACATGAGGGTATGCCTCAATCAAATATTTCAAAACAGATGAGGGTATTCCTCCTTCATCACATATTCCAATTCCCAAGTTGTGTCCTCACGAGTATAATTGTATTCACTGAATCTTGAACTGCCGGATTTCTCTATTCTTGAGCAACTTGGTCTTCTTGCTTATAATGGTAACAGTCTCTACTGGAAAATCTCCTTCTGGCTCCATCTAATCAGACCAAATATACATATAAAACATAATCAACATCATGTATACCTTTCAGTAAAGAAACACACACACACACACACATATACTAACATGCTAAACAAAGTTCATAAGGTCAGTATCAAAATATTCTAAGTAAATATAAATCATGTCATATGCATCATCTAATGTAAAACACAAGCATCTACACTACAATTTACCTATATCATATTCTAGTCAATTATATATCTTGGATCATACACATACTTTTTCAACAAAGAAACATGAAACACATTATGCACTTTTATGTGAGGAGGAAAATCTATCTCATAACCAACTGGTCCTATCTTTTCCAAAATCTCAAAGGGTTCGCAATATCTAGCTGCAAGTTTAGAACAATTTCCAAAGTTTAAAGTACTCTTCTTCGGTTTCACTTTAAAAAAACATGTTCTCCAACTTGAAATTGTTTATCAATCCTATTCTGATATGCATAAACTTTTTGTCTATCCCATGCTTCTTTCAAACTCGGTTTAATACTAACCATATGATCTTCCATTTCCTTTAATAATTATGGCCCAATAATAACTTTATTTGACAAATTGTCCAAACTGATTGGAGTGTTACACTTCCTTCCATACATCACTTCAAAAGGACTTACTCTCAAAGAAGAATGATAACCATTGTTATAAGCAAATGCCACTAGAAGCAAATAATTTTCGCATTTAGTAGGCTAATCCATTACATACATTCTTAACATATCTTCAATTACCTAATTTACCATTTCTGTCTATCCATCTATCTGAGGATGATGTGAAGTACTCATGTTCAAATTTGTTCCGAAACCTTTAAACAAACCTTTCCAAAAATTACTAGTAAACTTTCAATCCATGTCTGACACAATTGCTTTCGGAATTCCATGTAATCTAGCCATTTCTTTTATATAAATATCTGTTATTTCAATTTTTTTATGTGTAGTCTTAACTGGAATGAAATGAGTTTCTTTAGTTAACTTGTCTACCACTACCATAGTAGCATCATGTTTTGATATCATCTTAGGTAATTTAATGATAAAATCCATACTGACTACATCCCATTTCCATTCTGGTATATGTAAAAGTTGTAACAATCCCGCGGGGTGTCTGTGTTCAAATTTTACTTTATGACATTCTAAACATCTAGCTATGTAATATGCAATTTTCTTTTTCATTTCTGGCCAATAATAATCTTTCTTAACTACTGCTACTATATTTTGATAACCAAAGTGACCTGCATAAGGGACGTCATGCATTTCTTTTAAAACCATTTTCCTTACATTTTCAGAGATAGGAACATAGACCGTATTCTTATACTTAAGTATTTCATCTTCTAGTTTATAGTGTTCAAACTTGTGTGTTGTTCCTTGTTGTTGTAAACATGCTTTTACCTGTTGAAATAATCAATTTGTATTTTTTTCTTCTTTTATTTTATCCTTTAGATTCGAGGTGTTGGTACTGATAAGTATGTGCATCACATGCATTTTCCTACTAAGTGTATATGCTACTTTGTTCTCTTTTCCTTTTATATGTTTAATGTCAAAATAATATTCACATAGTAGTTCCATCCATATTCTTTGTCCTGCATTTAAATTAGGTTGTTCGAATAAATACTTTAATCCATGGTGATCAATTCTTAATTCAAATTTCTTTCCCATCAAGTAGTGTCTCCATATATTTAATCCGTGTACCACTGCTGCTAATTCTAAACCATGAGTAGCATAATTTTGTTCATGTTCCTTTAACTTCCTAGATTCATAACAAATAACCTGCCCATTATGAGTTAACATGCCACTTATACCCTGTTGGCATGCATATGTACATACTCCAAAGCTTTCATCTCAATTCACAATTTTCAAAATAGGTGCACTAGTAAGCATTTTTTTGAGTTTTCAAAAATATTCTTCACATTTAGATGTCCATTCAAATTTTATACCTTTATTTTGCATTGAAGTTATCTGATGTGCTATCTTTGAAAATCCTTCTATAAAAATGTGATAATAACCTATTAAACCCATAAAATATTTAACCTGTAACACATTATTAGGTGTTGGCCAATTCATTATAGCTTCTATCTTTTCTACATCAACTGAGATTCCTTCTTCTGATACAATGTGTCCTAAGTAGTGAAAATCTTGTTCTGATAGAAAGAGAACTTACTTAACTTAGCATATAGTTGATGTGCTCTAAGTACTTGCATTACTAGTCTTAAGTGTTCTTAATGTTATTCCCTTGTTTTAGAGTGAATACGAATATCATCCAGGAATACAATCACAAACTTATCCAGATATTTTCGAAAAATACCATTCATTAAACACATAAATGTAGTTGGTGCATTCGTCAATACAAAAGGAACAACTGTGAATTCATAGTGACCATATCTTGTCCTAAAATCTGTATTACTGATGTCGTCTTCCTTAATCCTGACATGATGATAACCTAAACTAAGATCTATCTTTGAGAACATTGTAGCTCCTCTCAATTGATCGAATAAGTCATCAATTCTTAGTAAAGGGTATTTATTCTTGATAGTTTCTTTATTTAAATTCCTGTAATCTATACAAAGTCTCAAGGTACCATCTTTCTTCCCGACAAACAAAACTGATGCTCCCCAAGGTGAGACACTAGGACTAACATGACCTTTCTTTAACAATTCCTCTAACTTCATCTGTAACTCTTTCAATTCAGGAGTACTCATTCTATAAGGGACCTTAGACAAAGGAACTGTACCAAGTGTGAGATCAATAGTAAAGTCTATATCTCTTTTAGGAGGTTCTAAGTATCTCTTGAAATATATCTGCAAATTCCTATAATATTGGGTAATCCTGTAACTGAGGTTCTTTTTCCTTTGATTCTTCTACGTGTGATGCATAAACCTGACATCCTTTTCTAAAACATTTATTTAATTGTAAGCCTGTAACTTTCCTTAAATATACTGGTCTATGTATTCCTTTAATTGTTACTTTGTTTCCCTTCTCATCCAGGCATGTATAAGTTTTACTATAGTGATCCAAAATAACATGGTGTGTGGTCAACCGGTCCATACCAATCAAAGCATCATAAGAGCCTAAAGGAATAATATTCAAATCCGCAAAGGTCTTTAAACCATTCATATCCAACGGAAATTGTCTTACTATTTTTGTGACTTTCCTTTTGGTTCCAGTTGCTCACTGTAAAAGGCCTGCTACTTCAAGGTTGATTTTCTTAAGAGAACAATATAGAACTAAACTAAGTGTGATATAACTATTACTAGCTCCTAAATCAATTAAAATAGACATAGTTTTGTTACCAATATTACCTGCTACTTCAAGCATGCAAGACTAATGATATGCCTGTCTACCTTCCAAAGATGCATAAGTCCTCTGATTCTTACCAACTTCATCTACTGTTGCTTCCTAAATGTTTTGGAGTTTGTCATCTTTCTTATGTAGACAATTACTTGCATAGTGATTTTCATTGCAATGCCAACACTTAATAGGAGGTCTCTTATCTGAATATGTCCGCTAATGGAAATTATCATTTCTTTTTAGAAGAAGTTGGAATCCTTTATTTCCTTGTTCATGCTTGATGTTCTTCTTATCCTTCCGGTTTTTGTGTTCCTTACTTCTATCCAG
Source organism: Larix kaempferi (assembly GCA_027924585.1). Classification (NCBI taxonomy): domain Eukaryota; kingdom Viridiplantae; phylum Streptophyta; class Pinopsida; order Pinales; family Pinaceae; genus Larix; species Larix kaempferi. The sequence goes on along the minus strand of BSBM01000023.1, from coordinate 18,261,308 downwards.
TTTATACAAGCTTTTTTCTTTCCAAATCACTTCCCTCAGAGTTTTTGGCATGTCATACTGAATTTTGTCTTTATAAAAAGCTGGCAACCCACTTAGAAACCTTTGGATCTTGAATTTCTCATCTTTTATGTAATCTTCCTAAGTTAAAATTTCAAGGAATCTCTTCTCATATGCTTCCATATTCATACTGCCAAACCTAAGCTCAAAGAATTGATGCAGGAGCATCGGAGCCTAGGCAGATAAGTCAAAGTTGATCGAAGGAAGGGAGCCAACCATAGGGAGTGCCGACGAACGCTGGTGCGTGAAGCATATTGACTCGTCAAAGTCAATGAGTCGAGCAGAAGTTATCAGAGTAGTCGACCTGGGTGAAGAGGTCGAGAGTCAACATGACCATGCCGACAGACGACAGCCGAGAGATGTCAAGTTCCCGTAGAGTCATGGGAAGGTCGACGTGTTGTCGAATCGCGACATTGACAAGTTTGGCGGAGCCAAGTGTGGATGAAGGGGAGGACTGGAAAACTGCAGGAGATAAGGATTGATCCGACAGAAAGGTCGAGATGTGACCGACTATTGTAGCAGGGTCAGAAGAGAAGAAAGTCAAGAGGATTGTACCTAGTATCTGTTCGGAGTTGATGAGGAAGTTAATATAGTTATTGCAGGTAGGTGAAGGACATGCCAGATGTCATCACAAGTAGGGGTTGTGCAGCACGGTTGGGCATTGACAGTTGCAAGTCTGCAGGATTTGGAAGAATCAGTGGACAAAGGATGCATGTCTCGGGGATCGCAGTGACCTAGGGAATAGCAATAGCAGCAGGATAGAAGGCTCGAGGGAGAGCAGCATCAGGGGGGATGAAAGTTGTGAAGAGGAGGAGTCACACAGGCTGACAACCGAGAGCTGAGATTGAGCCATAGCTCAGAGTTCTGCAGCGAACTAGGAGAGGGTGAGGCCAACACACTGAGAGAGCACATCACAATTACTTTTGAGTTGTAATGGTTGAGGCTGACTAGTTAGTTAGTTATTTACATTTCAGTTATTTTGCATTGTAATCAAATTTGAGAAGTAATATAAGCCACTTTTGGCATCTTGTTTTACACCCTGTTCATGCAAACATTGTGGTAGTGTCATGTGTATTGTTAAGTAAGAACCTTACTTGTCTAAGGTGACTTGCGTCAGTTGGTATCAGGTCCTGGAAGTGAGTCCGGTTGAGAAAGGAAACTATACCAACTTGACTTGCATTAGTTGGTATTAGAGCGAGAGAATCAGTAGAGCTTGAAGAACGTCCATGATATTGAGCCTACAAGTGCATTGAACAGCTCCAACTGAGGTTGGGTAGAGTTGTGCATGACTTGTTGAGGTTCGATTGTGATTGGACATGTGAGAGTTTCAACATAGGTTCGAAATGGCTCATAGAGGCATTAATGTCCAAGGACCAAGAGTGCGTGGCACAACAGCTTTCATGGTGGATCGTGAGATGTTCAACAAATGCGTCTAAACAATGCAAACTTTGACCAATGAATTCACGGTGATCAAAGAAATTCAAAGGCATGGTTGTATTCCTGAGGCGTTAGACCACAGCGACAAGGAAGTCGAAGAGGTGGAAGGTCAGGAGGAAGCCACAGAAGAACCAGAAGAAAAACTGATAAAGCTTCTGATAGATATGAGAGCTTGAGCGAAGCTAGATGTGCATACCTACTCGGGAAGCCTAGACCAAGAATATTTGATCGATTGGTTTAGAGAAATGGAGAAATACTTCGACATAGAATAGATCAAGGACCCTAAATTGGTTAAGACTGCATGTCTGAGGTTGAAAGGTCATGCCTCGTTATGGTGGGATAATGTATAAGCTGATAAAGTCAAGAAAGGAAAGGAGAAAATCAAGTCTTGGGATAGGATGGTCGCCAAGTTGAAGGGGAAGTTCTTGCCGAATGACTATGTGATTTCCTTGTTTAGGAAGTTGCAAAACTTTCGACAAAAAGAGATGACCATGAAAGAGTACATGGAAGAGTTCTACCGATTGTCAATTTGATCAAGACAAACTGACGAAGGAGAAGAAGCTGTCTCTAGATACATGAATAGCTTGAAATATGCTATTCAGGATTAATTGAGCATGTCGAGGCTCAGAGCAGTCGACGAAGCCTACCGATTAGCTTTGAAGGCAGAAGAGAAACTATTGAGGAAATCCGTAGCGACCAGAGGCAGGATGACTAGTCGGGGAGTGAAGGCTGTTTCCACAAAAGGCCAAAATAGCGGATATAGGAAGGAATCTATCAAATATAGTTGACATGTGGAAGGGACATCGACAAGGGAGAAAGCACAAGAGAACCAACGTGATGGTCGTGAGAACCATGGTTGAGGTGTGTATGGTCTAAGTGGTCCATTCGACAGGAAGGGAGATAACAGACCAGCCATAATCTGTTACAAGTGTCGGGGAGCAGGACACAAGGCATATGAGTGCTCAAAGAATCTACATGCTGCAGAGGAGTCGAAACCCAGACGTCGAAAAGATGAGCAAGTCGGTGAGAGGGAAGAGTCGGCATCCAACGACAATGGAGGAGAGAAAAGAAAGAACCAAAACCTGACAGTCGAGAGAGTCTTGATCCAGGAATATCAATGTGATAAGACCAAGCCGGCACAATAGAAGGCGATCTTTTGAACAAAGGTGCGGATCAACGAATGGCATTGCAAAACCATAATGGATGGTGGAAGCATGGAGAATCTTGTGTCGAAAGAAGTCATCGACAAGATTGGGATGAAGTGTCGGGAACACCCACACCCATACAAGATCTCATGGCTGCAAAAGGGACACCATGTGAAGGTGACTAGACAATGCCTGATCAACTTTTGAGTTGAGGGATTTGAAGATAGTGTACTGTGTGACGTAATCCCCATGGATGCATGCCATCTATTTTTAGGGAGACCATGGTAGTATGATCAAAAAATGATCTATGATGGTCAAGCCAACACAGTCGCAACGTGGAAGAATGGCAGGAAAAGGACTCTTAAGCCGAGGATGGAAGAGCAATCCGACAGTAAGCACGACGAGAGAAACCTTTGGGAAAAGCAAGTGTTGATGAGCACTGCGAAAGAATTCCTCGCGGAAGAGGAAAAGTAGTCGGGATATTTTGCGATCATTCCAAAAGGACCATGTGTCAAAGGGATGACCATGGAGGAGAATATTCCAGTCGAAATCAAGAAGTTGCTTGAAGAGTTTCGTGACATAATGGTCGAAGAGACACCGGTGGGATTTCCGCCCACAAGGAGCATATCCCATTAGATCGACTTGATTCCAGGGTCGAGTCTGCCAAATAAAGAACCACATAGGATGAGTCCGACAGAGGGTCAGGAACTCAATCGATAGGTCCAGGATTTGTTGGACAGAGGATTGATCAGAGAGAGTCTGAGCCCATGTGCAGTACCCACAGTATTGACGCCGAAGAAGGGTGGAGAATGGAGAATGTGTACAGACTCCAGATCCATCAACAGGATCATGATCAAATATCGGTTTCCATTGTCGAGAATGGACGACTTGATGGATTTCCTGAGTGGAGCGACATACTTCACAAAAATAGATCTGAAAAGCGGTTATCACCAGATTCGGGTTAGAGAAGGAGATGAATGGAAGACAACATTCAAGACAAAAGAAGGGTTGTATGAGTAGTTAATCATGCCATTCAGATTGACAAATGCACCCATCACATTCATGAGATTGATGAATGAGTTATTGAAACCATTCTTGGGAAAGTTTGTCGTAGTCTATTTGGACGACATTCTGATTTTTAGTCGAACCAAGACAAAACACTTGGAACACCTTTGATAGGTATTGCAGAGATTGTAGGAAGAGGAGTTGATGGTGAATCTGCAAAAGTGTTTCTTCATGAAAAAGGAATTGGTATACTTGGTGTTTGTGATCTCAAGTAAGGGGTTGGTGATGGACCCAGAGAAGGTGAAGGAAATAGTGGATTGGCCGAAACCGAAAAATGTGACGGGAATAAGGCATTTCTATGGACTTGCCAGTTTCTACCGGAAGTTCATTCAAGGATTTAGTCATATATATGCACCATTGAAGGAATGCATGAGGAGGGGCGAGATTTAGTGGATGGACGCTGCCCAGAAATCTTTCGAAAAGTTAAAGGAAAAGGTCACTGAGAGCCTAGTGTTAGCGCTCCCAGACTTTGACAAAGTTTTCTAGGTCGATTGTGATGTGAGTGGAATAGCAATTGGAGCAGTGTTGAGCCAAGATGACCGACCAATTGCATTCTTTAGCGAAAAATTGGATGATGTGAAGCAGAAGTATTCGATATTTGACCAAGATTTTTATGCTATTGTCCAAGCATTGAAAAAATGGAGGCATTGTCTGTTGCCCAAAGAATTTGTGTTGTACATAGATCACCAAGCACTGAGGTATCTAAACACTCAGTCGAAATGAAATCAATGACACATAAAATGGGTGGAATTCCTACAGGGATATACCTTCATGTTGTGACATAGGTCGGGCAAGTCGAATAAAGTTTCCGACACGATAAGAAGAAGGGTTGCATTGCTGAACAAAATGACCACTCAGGCAACAGGAATAGAGTCGGTGAAGACAGAGTATAAGACTGACAAGTATTTTGTAATGTATCCTCCCACGGAGCCAATTTGAGGAAGGGAACATGCTAACAATCTATGGGGATTTTCATAAAACTCAGTCAAATTCATTAGATTCATACACATAAATTTATAAGTATGCATATGCGAATTAAGCAATATGCACAGCGGAATTGAAACTCATCCACACACATATCATATGCATACAACATATCAAAACAGTCATCAATTTAAACATTGCAGAAGTAAATACATAGACAGAAAAACACTTATCTTCATTGTGCAATTGTCCCAAACAAATAGCTATGTCACTATAACGTTCCACCCAACCATAGGTCAGTTGTGTTCATCAATCTCTCAACACAACTTCCACCCTTGAGCTGGGCATGATTCTTACAAGGAAAAGGAGACATTCAAGCTCATGCACAGCCCAATTAATCATCTCATCTGAGCCAAGCTAGTCCACAGTTGGGTTTATCAGGCTACATTTGAACCCTGAATGCTTGCACTCAATCTCAAGCCAAAACAATGGATTCCCATAACCCATACCCAACATACTCTATCTACATCAGCAAGCACAATCATTGGGCATGGATACACTTGTCTAACAATGGGATTTACAACAGGAAGGCCATAGACTTTCCCCAAATTGTTTCCAACCAAAAACGAATTGTGGGACGGGGAGAAACATTCATAGGGAGGAAAACGATTTCTGCCCCAAGTATCTAAGCATTCAGTATCCCAAACGGTCTCTATGGAACCCCAATTGGATTCCCCTTCTTCCCCACTAGTATACAACACAAAAAACACCCTTCTCCCAGCTGAGGATCAAGGAAAACACATAAAAACATGGCTGGAAAATGCCCAGCCGGCTCCCAACTCATGAGAGAGACAAATTCGTTGATGGATAATGGATTGGGGAGCAATTCATGGCTCTTTTCTTGCCCAAGAAACAAAACGTGATTTCCCATGTAGGGTGGATTTCCCATACCTAAATTTGGATAGCCATACCTTTCAATCCCCAAGGCATTAACTACCTCAACCAACTCTTGGGAGAAATTAATGATTGGGTACAAAAGTCAACATGGGTAGTTGAGGGTTTGATTGGTTCTCTCATTGACACTTGGCTTGACTTGATTGGCTCCAAGGGTTTGCATGTTTTCCCTCCCAATTCCTTGTAAAATGATGCCCCCATCTCTTGTTGCATTGCATAGCTAGTTGTGGGTATTTTATTAAAATGCATATTTACATGATATTCACAATTCCACCGTTCCTGGCTAGCACACGAACCATATGCATCAATAAATCGATGGCAGGGCCTTGGCCTTGAGCTCATCACCATGATTTCACAACAATATTACATCATTTACATTCGAATGTAATGGGATCAAGATGGGGACATTACATTCCCCTCTCGTTGGAATAACACTGTCCTCGATGTTCCAATACTTCAGAATATATACCCACTTTACACATGCCTCAAAATTCACAACAAGTGGTAGGTTTGTCCTGCGTTTCATCTCTTGAATTTGAAATTTCAGGATCAAGTCCTTTGGCTTCCACAAGCTGCTCATGCTGGCTTTGATCTCCAGCTCTACAGGTGGGCATTGCTCCACAACAATCCCCCTTTTTTTTTTACCTTCCATCTGATCTACAAGCCTGGAATTTCATGGATGCCATATTTCTTATTGTTCTGGAAACTATCTGAGGAATACTTTTAGCCAAAACAAATAGCTTTTGGTCTGTTTCCATGTTCAATGTGCACGAATGGCTTTTACTTTGCTCACTAGAAACACTTGGCTAGTACTAGCTGCACTCAATGGCTTTCAATGTCTCACTTGAGAGACTTATCATGGCAATTCCTGTTAGGACAAGCATAACAAAATATTAAAATTAGTCAATTATTTTCCCAATTGACTTGGAACGTCCATGCTTTACTCATGAAAATTCCACACATTTCATGCTTTCCCAACATACACATGAACTCATTCATGTTCATCCTTTCATAGGAAAATAACTATTTCAGCATTGACAATTCCTTTTAAGCAATAAATACAATCAAATTCCACTCACAACATGCATTCAACAATACTTTGTTGCTAAAATGCATCAATAAAAAAAAAAAGAGAAGAGTAAGAGTTTCCCCCTATTAGTCTTGTTCCAATCCGGAGCCACACCATCACTTGTGGTTATATGCTCCTTAGCCTCTTTCACTTCAATGTGAATGCTTGAATTGCCCTTTCTTGGCTATGACACATAGTGTCTAAGGTATGTCTAAGGATTTTCAACTATGGAGCTCTTACCCATTGTTGCTTACAGAACCTTTGGCTACTAGGACCCACACATGTCCACTAGCACCATATTTTATTATTGCTCATACCGAGCTCTCTTTAAGACGATCACACATCCACATGCATCCCTATGATGCCTTCATAGTCCTTGCTTCCAGCAATACCTACACTCAAACATTGAATCAATTCACATGTTTAGTTTATTTTCATAGGGTTTATCTCTAAACAAGAGTCTGAGAAATCATAAACAATCATATAAACACGTATATTCATAAGAAAGAAGCTGCAAGATAACCAAATACTTATCTGTATTGGATGTCTTAACTTTCTGCTACAGGATCCTTCTTTTCTTTACGAGCATTGTATTTCCCGTGGATACAATAATGAATGTTGGGCCAGCACGCAGGCCACTCCACAACCATTCGAATAGGCAATGTCAGTCTAGGACGCTGACTGGGTTTTATCAATTAATTAAGGAATGTTTGGCCAGCATGCCAGCTGCTCCACAACATCAAGTGGTTAATGCTCCCACCAACTATTGTTTGAATTTATTGAGCATCAGTTACTTTCTGGATTTACCAAGAATTTTAGTGCCTAACCAATTACTCTCTGGATTACCAAGAATTTGTAGCGCCCGACTAGTTATTCTCTGGTTTTACCAAGCATTTTATAGTTCTTTTAGGGTCCTTGCCTTTCAACAATGACCAAGGTTTCCAACAAAGAAACAACAGTGTATTGGCTTAGCTGTTAGAAGACTTATACTTGAAATCTTCATTATTCCAAACAAGAAATGAATGAAATTGAATACTTATCTGTATTGTGCATTTCCTTTCTGGTCCACAGGATCATGCTTTTCTTTGCAAGCCTTGGGATCACCTATGGACTTGGATGTTTGGTCAACACGCATGTTGCTCCACAACATCAAATAATTAATGCCCAACCAGTACACCTTCACGTCGACTGGATTTACCAAGCATTTATGGTTCCCAACCAGTCCCATACCTGGTTGGCCCTCTCCATTTCCGAGCCAGCACATTCGTTTGGGTCATCGACCAATGGAAGGAAACTGCTCCACCAACCATTATAGGTCAAGGCTCTACCACTCTGCCTTAGGCTTGCATCATCCTTTCACACGTTTCACAACCCTTCATGCACATAACAATTCTTCATCCACACAAGGATGGCACCCCTTCTCCGGTGAAAACTAGCGGTTCCCTTTAGGAACTTTATAGGTGACTTCCTTAACCATAGGCCAACATGGCCCCACAATACCCACAACATCCAAGCAAATAATGCCAAACCAATGCATCGACTGGGTTTATTAGGCATGCAACAACCCTTCATCAATACCTCCACAACAACCATTCATTATGCTTCTTCTGTGTGTAGCCCCAAATTGCATCTGTTTTAGCTGACAACACAAGATGGATAAGCAAACTCATCAGTATTGCTGCTCTAAAATTGAAGCATAATTCATAACATTCACTATCAAGTATTGAAACACCAGGAATGCATCCATTCCCTTAGGGTGTAGTCAATAATGACAACCCTATCATAACCCAGCACCATAAAGGTGTGCACTCCCTTTCATATGTGAGACATGTAGGCCCTAATCATACTCAAGCAGTCTGGAGTAATAAAGGAATAAGAAAACAAATTCTGCATATTAAATCTAATAACCAGATATGTATATTCTGAGTTAGGGTTACAAAATACTTATCCCTTTTCAGATGTATCTTTCCTTCATTTGCGAAGAATGGGGGCTCCCTTCTTTGATTCAACAGTACTTCGATTTGCCACCCCAATATTTTCACATTCCATAACCCACACATGCCTTCTTGGCATAATTTCACCATCTCACTCACATGGATTTCCAACATGCAGTGCAGCTAGTATATTAACAAAACTTACTATGGCATTTCACCCGAAACCCATTTACAAAGGATGGGGTCTTCCCATCTAGTTTGGCTTCTGCAGGCCATCACACATGGTCTTACTGCAATGTGTCATCCTAGAACACTTATCAAATAGCCAAACAGTCAGCAAAATTTAACAGTAACTTCAATTATGATTGTTTCATAACTAATCAATGGAATTAATAATTAAATTCAAACATGAATTTACAAGTCTGTCTCCTACAGAAATTGATTTGCTTAGCAATGAGGCCCTCCTAATATTGTTTGGCTCTTGTTAGTAGTATCACTTTGTTCATTATGGTTGTACACTTTCTACCATACATGAACATCCACCTACGACATGTCCTCCTGACACAACTTTATATAAGCCAAATAGTCATTAGCAATTATAAGCGAATTCTCAAATCTAAAATCTACAAATTTATTTTCCTACAGAAACTAGATTTGCAACCATGAGATTATTCTCATAAACTTAAACCATAAAATTTTCAGATTTGTTTCATGCATAAGTTACAACCATGAGAACCTTCTCATAACCTTTGGCTTCTGCACATGGTAGATCCCAGTCTTTACTATGGACTTATCCTCATTTCCATACACAAGACTTTTCTACCTAGAAACTGAAACTTCAATCAACCAAACACGTTGTGAGTATCTATGCATATAATCCTTTCATTGCCACAACAGCCACTGAAGTGATCTCAGAATTATAACACTCAATAATTCAAACACCTTCAGCTATTAACATTTGAAATGCAATGAAATATATATACATTTCTATATATGCGTCATTATCACAATAAAATTGCAAGACACAGTCACATTATCCATGCAATTTAAATAAACTGTAAATATTCATTACTTCACATTCCATGCAACTCTGTCCTTCCAACAGAGTGCTTTGGTAGCCCATCACATGTATACCTTCTTCATGCAGTCTTTCTCCTGCATTCATAGCATCTCATGAAATGGTCTTGGGATTAACAAGAGTCCACCATTTCATCTATTATCTAACTGCATTGAAACATATATGTATCACACCCATGCATTCACACAATGCATCTCAACATGTGCACCCGCACACATGCATGCACATTCACAACATTTACATAATATTCTAATGTGCATTTACTTAATGCATAACTTCTCAATACAACCTTGCATTAATCCATGAATACTATGCATTCCGGCACAGTATGGCCAAACCATGGCTGTCTCATATGGCATGTACTACCACAACATGACTATAAGTCTTTACTTTCTTTGGTTGTTAAACTCACAACCAATATACACAAATGGCATGATATAATTTTCATATGAATGCATTGAGGTTTCTAAGAAACTAAAGGGTGTAAGTCTCCTTGCCTTCACTTACCCACATGTCACCATACTCGGTGGGTTGACATTCACTTTCAGGCACTCAATACCAAACACAAACCAAATCAACATACTTTAAACACAGTTGAAGGGATCTCACCAAATCCTCTTTCAACATTCATGCAATTTAAGAACAAATAACCATTACCTGCATGGCTGTTATTAACATCGCTTGATGTTACCTGATCAGTTTCCCTCTTACCAAGGCTACACAGTCCCTTTTCCAACCTCATGATCATAGATTTGTTGCACCATCCTTTCCTCATAAGGTTGTTGGTCATATGCAACAACTTCATCCACATCTTTAGTCATGCTTTGGTTGTCTTTGGTCCTACAACCAACGCGAACACAACTAATTATTAGCAACCACAATAATTATCTTAATTGGCTCATTGCATATGTAAAACCTCACCATTTTACCAATATGCAACATCATATATATATATGCATAAACATTTTCACATGCACTATGCAATGTCTGTTAGTATTCCAGCTAGTACATATTCACTTCATCTATCTATCCTCTTTCATTTTCAATCATGCTTCTATGGTCTGATTCGTACATCCATTATCAACAACACTACTAGTGATCAACCATTGGAAATACCATTAATGGGATATTGCATGTGTAACCTCACTACCTTTACCCATATGTAACATCATGCTCATGCATAAGCAATCCACATGCACCATGCGATGATTCTTTGATCATGCTCACTAATTCATATGCATTTAATATGCTATTCTCTTGCATTTCCAGCATCCTTATGCCATAATTTCCAGTATACAAAACTTGGGAAATATAAATACAATAGTAAGAGAGGAGATAAGGAATTCTCCCTTTCCAATTCCACATTATGACATGGAGTTCCTCCTCTACATCATAGCTGATCATTTTCTTAGCTTTCCTACCAAACATACAAGCAATCATTAGCTATAATCTTCTCATGAATTAACAATTCAACATATACACACGTGTAATCATTCATTCTTGATAATTTCCAAATATGCAATTCTTATGCCATAAACAGAAATAGTTTAAGGTGAGGAATCTCCCTCTTATCAACATTGCCTTGCTGCTCCCATTGCTATTTCGCAATGCATATTACAGCCAATTACTCTTAATAAGGCTTCCACAACCTTCTATGCAATTCATGCTTCTCATCCCAAGCATAGAGAATGCATTTAACACTTTCAATGACTGTCTCCAGGGGACGACGGGGTTCAAGGGAGGTCCTTTGATTTCGCGCAATCTGGTGCATAAGTTCCATGGAATTTTTCAATTTTTGGCACCTGAAAATGTCCCTGGAAAACAGCTGAAATTCCCTATTTCGGAGCGACTCACAGAGTTATTCCGACCCCTTGCGGATCAACTCACTGATTTCTGTCAGTCGGCGAACTCAACTATCTTTTCCAACCCGTTTCGGGCCAACTCACCGAGTTTCACCGGTCGACGGACTCATCTGTATTTTTCGACCTGTTGCGAAGCAACTTGCTGAGTTCTACCGCCGTTTCGGACTAACTCGTTGAGTTCTGCCGCTGTTTCAGACCAACTCACCGAGTTCTGCCGAAATTTCCTCTTTGATGCCCAAAAATACTTAGAAAATTTTTGAAATTTTTCTTCCTTTCCCCGTGCACTTCCGCAACTTTGTTGGCGTAATTCAGCCAAATTTACAGACCGTGTCGGTTCCACTCAGCGAGTCTCGCCGAAACGTATCGGCTCAACTCCACGAGACTCGCCGAAACGCATCAGCTCAACCAAACAAAAACAATTAGAAATTTTTTCAAAAATACTTAGAAAATTTTTGAAATTCCGCAAACTTTGTTGGCTCAACTCAGTGAGTTTCACCGACTGTTTTGGGGCAACTCAGTGAGTTTCACCGACACAGTCTTGGCAGAAAACTTAGAAACACTTAGAATATTTTTTCAAAATTTGAAATTTTCTTAATGATTAGTGTTGAGCAAGAGAACTACTTACCTCTGCAACTGTGATAGGACCTCCCATGAAGGTCCAATGCTGCAACTAGCAGCTCTGATACCAAATGTAATGTACCCTCCCATAGACCCAATTCGAGGAAGGGAACATGCTAACAATCTATGGGGATTTTCTTAAAACTCAGTCAAATTCATTAGATTCATACACATAAATTTATAAGTGTGCAGATGCAAATTAAGCAATATGCATAGTATAATTGAAACTCATCCACACACATATCATATGCATACAACATATCAAAAGATTCATCAATTTAAACATTGCAGAAGTAAATACATAGACAGAAAAACACTTATCTTCATTGTGCAATTGTCCCAGACAACTAGCTATGTTGTTGCAACGTTCCACCCAACCATAGGCCAGTTGTGTTCATCAATCTCTCAACACAACTTCCACCCCCGAGTTGGGCATGATTCTTACAAGGAAAAGGGGACATTCAAGCTCATGCACAACCCAATTAATCATCTCATCCGAGCCAAGCCAGTCCACAGCTGGATTTATCAGGATACATTTGAACCCTAGATGCTTGCATTCAATCTCAAGCCAAAACAATAGATTCCCATAACCCATACCCAACATACTCTATCTACACACAACAAGCACAATCATTGGGAATGTATACACATGTTTAACAATGGGATTTACAACAGGAAGGCGATGGACCTTCCCCAAATTGTTTCCAACCAAAAACGAATTGTGGGATGGGGAGAAACATTCACAGGGAGGAAAACGATTTCTTCCCCGAGTATATAAGCATTCAGTAGCAAAAACGGTCTCTATGGAACCCCAATTGGATTCCCCTTCTTCCCCACTAGTATACAACACAAAAATGCCCTTCTCCCAACTGAGGATTAAGGAAAATGCCCAGCCAGCTCCCAACTCATGAGAGAGCCAAACTGGTTGATGGATAATGTCTTGGGGAGCAATTCATGGCTCTTTTCTTTCCCAAGAAGAAAAACTTGATTTCCCATGCAGGGTGGATTTCTCATACCCGAATTTGGACAGCCATACCTCTCATTCCCCAAAGCATTCACTACCTCAACCAACTCTTGGGAGAAATTAATGATTGGGTACCAAAATCAACATGGGTAGTTGAGGGTTTGATTGGTTCTCTCATTGACACTTGGATTGAATTGATTGGCTCCAAGGGTTTGAATGTTTTCCCTCCTAATTCCTTGTAAAATCATGCCCTCATCTCTTGTTGCAGTGCATAGCTAGTTGTGGGTATTTTATTAAAATGCATATTTACATGATATTCACGATTCCACCATGCCTAGCTAGCACGCGAACCATATGCATCAATAAATAGATGGCGGGGACTTGGCCTTGATCTCCTCACCATGATTTTACAACAATATTACATCATTTACATTCGAATGTAATGGAGTCAAGATGGGGACATTACAAATTTTGTGAAAGCATGGAAGGCTTGTCATGAACCTTGGAGTGTCAATAGAACTCCATACTTGAGTTATTTTATCCAAGAAGACTATCTGTTCAAGGGAAGTCAGTTGTGTATTCCCAGAGGATCCATCAGGGAGAACCTAATCTGAGAGTTGCATAATGACGGATTAGCAGATCATTTTGGCGTCGACAAGACTAAAGCATTGGTCGAGGAAAAGTATTATTGGCCAGAAATGATGGAAGACGTCGGAAAGTGGGTTCAACACTGTCGAGTTTGTCACTTGGAGAAAGGGATAAGTCAGAACACAGGGTTTTATACACCATTACCAGTACCAGATACTCCTTGGGAGCATCTTAGCATGGATTTTTTGTTAGGATTGCCGAAGACACAGTAGGGAAGCGACTCAATATTTGTTGTAGTCAGCAGGTTTTCAAAGATGGCACATTTTATTCCATGTAAGAAGAAAAATGATGCCACAGGGATTGTTGTTCTATTCAACAAGGAGATAGTCATATTGCATGGGTTTCCAAAGAGTATCACGTCATATTAGGATACCAAATTCATGGGACAATTCTGTAGAACCCTATGGAAGAAGCTAAACACGAAGTTGAATTTTAGCTCGACGTACCATCCACAGACAAATGGACAGACCGAGGTGGTAAACAAAAGTTTAGGAAACCTTCTGAGATGTCTAGCAGCTGATAGGCCCAAGAAGTGGGAGAATGTGTTGGCACAAGCAGAGTTTGCGTACAACAATTCTCTAATTGGTCGACGGGTTTGAGCCCATTCCAGGTTGTTCAGGGAAGAAGCACACATGGACTGATGGATTTGGTTGAGTTGCCAACAGAAATCTGGAAGAGCACGGATGCCGAATAATTCGTGGAACACATGAAAGAAGTTCATGAGGAAGTGTGAAAGCACATAGAAAGGAGTAACATGGCATATAAATTGAGAGCCGACAGGAAGAATAGGGTACAGTCATTCAGCGAGGGAGACTTAGTCTATGGATATTTGCGGAAGGAGAGATTTTCGACAGGTACATACAACAAGCTAAAGCTGAAGAAGATTTCGAACAACACTTATGTGTTAGAGTTGCCGGATGACTTGAACATTTTAGCAAGGTTCAATATCTCATATCTATACAAGTTTGAGGAAGGGTCGAGTAGCGGAAGCGAGGAAGTGTCAAACATCGACTAGACAATCCAAATTCCAGATAGACACCAAGAAGAGATCGCATAAGTAATAGGAGAACACGAAGTCAGGTGAACATGTTGCTCACGGAAGAAGGAATACCTAGTATGGTGGAAGGATGATGAGTTGAAGGAGGCGACATGGATTTCCGAAGAAGAGTTTAGGAGACTGACGGAGCAGTTGAGTTCTTTTTCACTTGGGGAGTCTGATGCAGGAGCATCAGAGCCTAGGCAGATAAGTCGAAGTTGATCGAAGGAAGGGAGTCGACCAGAGGGAGTGCTGACGACCCTGGTGCGTGAAGTAGATTGACCCGTCGAAGTCAATGAGTCAAGCAGAGTCTGTCAGAGTAGTTGACAGGGGTGAAGAGGTCGAGAGTCGACATGACCATGCCGACAGACGACAACTGAGAGGTGTCAAGTTTCCATAGATTCGTGGGAAGGTCGACATGTTGTCAAACCGCAACATCGAAAAATTTGGCGGAGCCAAGTGTGGAGAAAGGGGAGGACTGGCGAACCACAGGAGATAAGGATTGAGCTGACAGAAAGGTTGAGATGTGACCGACTACTGTAGCAGGGTCATAAGAGAAGAAAGTCAAGAGGACTATACCTGGTAGCCATTTTCGGTTGCTGAGGAATTTAATACAATTATTGTAGGTAGGTGAAGGACATGACAGATGTCGTCACATGCAAAGGCTATGCAGCACGGTTGGGCACTGACAGTTGCAGGTCTACAGTATTTGGAAGAATCAACGGACAAGAGGATGTGTGTCTCAGGGATCGTAGTGATCCGGATTTATGTGGGAACGAAACAAAAGATAGCATATACAGAATCATATACAGAGATATATTGCAAATAACACAGTGATACAGTAAACACATATTCTATTAAATAACGGAAATAGAACAGACTGTAAAATACAATATCTAGAATGGTGGTAGCTATCTCTGAGAAGAGATGTGGCCGCTATGCTCATTTGTGCCAAGATGAATACAAAGAGAGGCCGAAAGGGCCTATTTATCATAAGCATGAGGGAAAGAATCCCAATCATCCAAAAGCCTAACCCTAGAAGATGAACCGTCATAAAGTTTGCGGCCCCAAGGTGGTTAGTTGAATAGTCAACTTCCCGGGGTCATAACTTTTGCATACGATCTCTGTTTAGGGCGCTCGGTAGCCCGTTTGAAAGGTCTAACCGAGATTTACAATTTTCGACTAGGCCCAAATGTATGCCATTGAAAATCATTTGGTCCCCCAAATCGCCAAAAAATGTCGTTTAGGGCCTCAAAATGGCTCCGGAAGTTCAGGACCTGAAAAACTGCTAAAAATAGTAATTTACCAAAATTGCCAGAAGACTGTTTTGAGCCAGTTGGAAGAGGTGGGCCGCCACCGATATCCATCTGGATCGATCCTCCCTCCTTAGGAAGCAATGGTCTCCATTGCGTTAAATCCCTTATCATATGTCGAGCTGTGTGTCGAATTGAGCTCTTGGTGCGACATTTGCTGAAGTGGAAAGGTTGCCTTACTTTGACATCTTCAGAGGGTTGTAATTGTTGTTGATGGATGCGCTGGAGCTATTCAACAGTTTTGGTTGTTGTAATATCCTTGGTATGCACCGGTGTAGATGGTTTCTTTTTGGAGGAGCACCTTGAATGTGTGGCCTTGCACTGTAGAGGTACCCGAATAGGCGATGCTGCACTAACTTTGTGTTTTTCTTGTTTCTGCTGAGTAGAAGGATAATCTGCAGAGGTTGTGGATGTCTCTGCGATCTGATGTTCACCTTTAGTGGCATTTGAAAATAGGGAAAATTTCCCAGTGTGGGAGATTATCTTCCTGCCCTGCTTGGTTGGCGTAGGTGAAACTGTCTCTGGTATCCGATAGAGTTGTCCTCCCAAAGTGACAATGACATTGCGAGGTCAGGATTCATATACAGCATGACGCTTCCACATATATGGCTGCCCTAAGAGAACATCACATACTTCAAGTGGGGCCACATCACATAATACCTCATCTTTGAAGAGCTTGATGCCATATGGTAGGCGACATTGGTGACTGACACGGATCCTTCGTCCTTGGCTTAGCCATCCAATGGTGTATGGTTGTGGGTGTGGCATTATTGGTAGCTCCAATCTCTTGATGACTTCTTCTGAGATCAGGTTCTTCTGGCTGCCGCTGTCCACAACAAAGTGTAGGGGAGTTCCCTTCATCCACATCTGTGAGTGGAAAAGGCGCTCCTCTACCTCGGACTCTTCAGGTTCCTTTGGTTGAATCTATGTGGTGGCAAAAATGGCACTGGGTTCTGCATCAATGATCTGCTTCTCTTTTTGCGCAGCTATGAAATTAGGTTCTGATTCAGAATCAGAACTGGGATCTGATTCTGAAGCTTTGATGTCAGCCACCAATGACTGTTTTGAGCGACATTCATCAGTGTTGTGCTAGGGGCTTTTGTGGAACTCGCACCACTTCCCAGTGTCCTTCTTCATCTTTTCGTTACCCTTCTTCGCTTGTGGATGCGACTGGTTGTCCTTTCCCTGCCCCGTGTTCTGCGAGCCAGAGTTTCCCTTTCCCTGCTTCTGTGCAGGTCCGAAGTCACGCTTGTTCTTTTGCTGAAATTTTTGCTCGATTTTGATAGCATATCGATAGGCGGATCCAAGTGAAGAGATTTCTAGGAAATCCATCTATGTTTGTATCTACCAGTGTAGGCCACTGCGATATTTCAGTACTAGGTGCCGCTCAGAGTCCTTGATACCCAGCTTTGTGCGCAAGGTATGGAATTTGTTGGTGTACTCCGACACCGTTTGGTCCCTCTCTTGGTGCAGAATGGTCCATTTTGTGTACTGGTCGTCATAGTTTCCAATAGGGTAATATTGTTCCTTGACGACATCTATAAAAGAGGCCCAAGTGGGATTGGAATATTCAAACAATCCAGACTCGTCTGATGAGTTTTGCTCACAATAAGTTTCCCACCAATTTTTGACATGGGGGACGGCCTTGAGGAGTGCAAAGATGATCTTTTCCCTGTCGGAAAACTTGTGGACAGAGAAATACCCTTCTAGTAGATTCAACCATTTATCTAGGGCATCGGCATCGATTTGGCCTTCAAATAAAGGGATATCAAAATTAACTTGTACCTTGAAGGGAGTCGTATCTCCGAAATGGCTGCTCGTTGAGGGTGCATTTGCCACTGTTGGCATGCGTTGAAGGAACTGGGCGAAATTATCCATCATCTCGTTCCTTTGTCCCGCGAGGGCTTCCTCGAGCAACAAATTGATAGGATCTACTGCTCCGTCATCTCTCTTTTCTTCCACCATGGGACGCCGTTTGGGGCGGTGAGAGTGGTCTTCCCCAAGTGAAACTAGTTCGAGACCCAACTCTTTGTATCCTGACCTCGTCGAGGACATGCACCGAGAAACAGTCAAAGAGCAGACTGCTCTGATACCACTGATCCGGATTTATGTGGGAACGAAACAAAAGATAGTATATACAGAATCATATACAGAGATATATTGCAAATAACACAGTGATACAGTAAACACATATTCTATTAAATAGCGGAAATGGAACAGACTGTAAAATACAATAGCTAGAATGGTGGTAGCTATCTCTGAGAAGAGATGTGGCCGCTATGCTCATTTGTGCCAAGATGAATACAAAGAGAGGTCGAGAGGGCCTATTTATCATAAGCACGAGGGAAAGAATCCCAATCATCCAAAAACCTAACCCTAGAAGATGAACCGTCATAAAGTTTGCGGCCCCAAGGTGGTTAGTTGAACATTCAACTTCCCGGGGTCATAACTTTTGCATACGATCTTTGTTTAGGGCGCTCGGTAGCTCGTTGGAAAGGTCTAACCGATATTTACAACTTTCGATTGGGCCCAGATGTATGTCGTTGGAAACCATTTGGTCCCCCAAATCGCCAAAAAAAATGTCGTTTAGGGCCTCAAAATGGCTCCGAAAGTTCAGGACCCGAAAAACTGCTAAAAATAGTAATTTACCAAAATTGCCAGAAGACTATTTTGAGCCAGTTGGAAGAGGTGGGCCGCCACTGATATCCACCTGGATCACTACAGTATTTGGAAGAATCAGCGGACAATAGGATGTGTGTCTTAGGGATCGCAGTGACCTCAGGAATAGCAGCAGCAATAGGGTAGAAGGCTCGAGGGAGAGCAACATCAAGGGGGATGGAAGTTGTGAGGAGGAGGAGTCACACATGATGAAAACCGAGAGCTGAGATCGAGCCACAGCTTAGAGTTCTGTAGCTAACCAGGAGAGGGTGAGGTCGACACACTGAGAGAGAACACCACAGTTACTTTTGCGTTGTAACGGCTGAGGCCAAATAGTTAGTTAGTTATTTACATTTCATTTATTCCGCATTGTAATTGAATTTGAGAAGTAATATAATCCATTTCTGGGATCCTTTTTTACATTGTGTTTGTGCAAACATTGTGGTAGTGTCGTATTTATTGTTAAGCAAGAACCTTACTTGTATAAGGCGACTTGCATCAAGAACTCTTCCATCTTGTTATTGTAGTATCATTCTGAAAGGTATTCTTGTTGAAAATAATTTTTAAACTTTCTTCAAGTGATCTTACTCTCATCAATGTATTCACTATAGAAATTGAACCCAAAATACGATGACATCCGACAAAAAGGACTTTGTCATCGGATTTCACCTTCAAAATTATGAGATTTGATGATTTTTTTTTAAATTGATAGAAGGAGCCATCGGATATCCAACTGCCCTATGATATCCGATGATGACTGTGGAATAATGACTAGTGTCGTCGGATATCCGACCTTATATTATAACCGCCGATGTCGGATATCCGACGGTTTATTTTGAAAATATCAAAATATATATAACAAAGATTTTATCTAATGCACTTTCCAAGAACGTACTAAAACCCTGACAACACAAACATCATTTGGATGGCATTCACTTTGCAGGCACATAACGAAATGCGCATTTACCAAAGACCATAATGTTGGTTGTCCAAATTTGAGACCCATAATACAAGGGTTAAGGCAATATTGTAGTTGAATCTGAACAACTACAAACAAATATATGATAGCAACTGAGCTTAAAACTAGTTTGTTTCTTACTTTTCTCTCACTTTGGATATTGCTAGTGATATTACATGCATAACTAGCACAAGTACTCTTCCTTGTTGAAATCTACACTATTAACCTAAATTTTATGCTCGAGGACAACGATATTTTCCAAACGTGTGAAAGCACGTTGTGTTTGCTTACTGGACTCTATGTAATCACAATTGAACAAGAGAAATATAGTTTGTTTATGTTGAAAATATGTTGCATGGTTGTTTATAACTATGGCAACTTAACAATTAGAAACTAATTGTAAATTTCATAGTATTAAAATGAAGGAAGGAAAATCACTGTCAAAAATAGTGACAAGCTATGTCGGGACTCGAGAGTCGAAACTGATCGAAAGAGACATTGTGATTGTGACCGTTTGGAGGCACAGAGATGATGAAATTGTTGTACACACTTATGACCATTTGGTCGATGCGCACACGTTGATGAGTTTGTTATCAAAAGAGACGTTTTGATTGTGACCGTTTGGAGGCACAAACATGATGAAATTGCTGTACACACTTATGACCGTTTGGATGTGCACACATTGATGAGTTTATTGTGATGAATTATGATTAAGATAATATTTGATTATGTTTCCTAGTTGTTGGATGCTCGGGTTTGATATAATGCAATAACATCATTGACATTCATTTTGTTTCCGTATTTCGTTTTGTAATGGCTTTGTAAAATCGTACTACATACTAATTTTAGATCATGGCAATTTGAAAGTATTTTATAAGTTTCATGGGGATTAAAGTCAAAAAAGAGGGTCGGTCATTGGATGGAAATAGTAACAGGATATTTCCATCATGAAAATAGATTGTATATTGGAGGTGCAGATATTATGAGACTAGTGTACACTCACTGTTGGAATCATATTATCATAACAATTAAATCTTATTTTTTGGGGAATGCTCTGAGTCCGATTCCCAATGTTGTTTGGTAGAGTTTCCATTTTTGTTTACTTTTTCCATGTTTTGTTGGTTTGGATTTGTTAGTTAAATGTTATCCCTATATGTGGCTTCTCACTTTCACTTGGAAAGGCAAGGCAGGTGTAGTTAGAGCATAGCAGGGCAGGTGTTAGCTTGGTTTCAATTAGTCTATAGAGTAAATATGTATTTGTTTTAATAGTGAGGCTATCCGACATAATATTATGCTCGAGGATGTCGGATATCTGACCATATATTATTCCCATGGATGTCTGATATCCGACGTCATATTATGCCCGCGATTGTCGGATATCCGACATCCATGGGCATAATGTTATGTCGGATATCTGACATCTATTCTCCAATGGTAACTAGGCTTAATTCGTCAGATATCCGATGACCATGTATATTTTAAAATCTATAAATTTTGAAACATTCCGACATGTTTTCTATACAAGAAACGGTTTGCGGAAGTTGTTTTATTCGGCGCACTGTTTTTCGTAAAAGAATACGTCAAAATTTCTATTGTTTTTGTGATTAAAGCGAGCGAAGTGTGGAGATTGATTTTCTAAGATTGATAATCTTCATTCAAACTCTTTATGAGAAAATGTCAAATAGCAATATTCCTGATCCAGACAAACAAAATCGATAATTGCTCGCTAGATTGTGGGATGGACTGAAAACAAAGGGTGATGGGAAATGTTATTGTCCATGTAGTGAATGCAGGGGCTTTAAGAGGAGAAGAATAAAGATCAAAACAGCCATAAAACATTGTAGGGAACATGGACACCCTGAGGGGGGACATGAATATCATCCATTTGTAAGTTTTGCATTATATATGTTTTTTTTATTGCGTTTGTAAATGTATTTATTATTTTAATCTTTCTTATATTAACTTTTATCTATTGATGGTTTCATGTAATTATAAAGGAAATACATCCTATGGCATATCATCCGGAGGAAGTGCTTTCAGAACAACTACCGGAGGAACATAGAGCTATGAATAACAGAGAACAAGTTAATGATCACATTGACGAAGATGATTATACTGATAACATAGTTGAAGATGATGGTACAAATACTTTGATCCATGTTTCATTTAATGTTAAAATATATGATGATGATCATTATCAAAATGATCATTTTGATGATATTCATGATTTACCTCTTCTTAAGAAGGCATACAAACCCCTTTATGAGGGCTCCAACACAAATCTTCTCTCTGCTATATTGTTGATAATGAACTTACAGGTTATGAATGGTCTTTCAAACATATAAATCACATGGATGTTAAGGTATGTAATACATTCCATCACATAATATATATGATCCTGCTAAAGGTTATCACCATTCGTCTAGTAATTTTATTGTTAATTCATAAGTCAAATTAATACGGATGTAATGTGTTTCATTAATATTATTTCTATATTATATTAACTAGATTTTTATTTTAATTTGTTGTAGCATGATAGGTTAATTTTTGTTACCACCGTCAAATATTTTACCTCACACATATCGAGATTTATCTGCCATCATGAAAGAAATTGGAATGTAGTATGAAGCAATTCATGCATGCTCCGATGACCCTGTTATATATTATAATCCGCACGAATTTTAAACAGAATGTCCGTAATGTCATATCAGTAGATATCGAACAGATCAAGTAACAAAAAAGGTGCCTCACAAGGTTCTTCGTTATATTCCCATTATTCCACGTTTGCAATGACTGTTCAGGTGCAAAAACATACCGTAGTTTATGGATTACCATGCACTGAATAGAAGTCAAGATTACATTATTCGAATGCCTACAGATGGGTCAGTATTTAGAGATATGGAGGAAAAATGGCCTCACTTTAAATAAGAACCTCGTAATCTTAGGATTTCTTTGGCAACAAATGGTGTCAATCCATTTGCAAAGATGAGATCCATTTACTTGGTGTGGCCTATTTTTGTTATCAACAATAACATTCCTCCATGGTTGTCAATAAAGAGGGAGCACATAATGTTGTCGTTGACTGTTCCAGGTATATCGTGTCTGCAACTTTTTTTTTAATGTAGTGGCATCTCATTTGTTGTATTTTGTCGCATAATGTCATATATATATTTTGTATTTTTCTCTTGTGAAATTATATGGTTTATATATCTAAATGGTATGTCCCATAATTATATTTTTTATATGTTCAAATCAATCAGGTAAGTACCAAGTCAAAGATATGAATGCATATATTGAACCTCTTATTGACGAGCTACTAAATTTATGGAATGAAATCACTGTGTATGACGTATCTTGACCAATACGACAAAGGCAATTTCAATTCCATGTAATGCTTGTATGGACAATACATTATGCCCTAGGGTTAACCCATTTTTGCGGTTTGTAATTATAAGTTCCATTTTATTTGCTTTTAATTTTATGAACTAGTTAATATACTACGCACAATGTTTTTCTAAATAATCCATTCATTTTGTATATAATTATAATCGACATAGATATTCCATCTCTTTATGTAGGTCTTGAGACAAAGGTGAAATTTGCATGTCCAATTTGTGGCCCTAAGATCAAATATCATCGTTCAAAAAGCTTAGGAAAGGAGGTGTTTGATGAGTATAGAAACTTCCTCTCTAAGAATCATAGTTCTCAAACTACCGAAAAACATATGTTCAATGGCAAGCAAGAGACTGAATTAAAACCCCAGAGAATGGCACCTCACCTATGGAAGTTGCAATATAATAGAAATAGTCAAGGTACGTATGAATGATCGTATATTAAATGTTAAGTATTTATTTTATTGTGTGTTGTTTACTGTAATTGACATTGATTTCTGTAATTTCTTTATAAACTATGATTCATTATGGTCGTTCATGTGATCATGAAGGCATGAATGGGATTCCACGAGGAATGAAAAGTTATCCTAGACAATTTAGTAGGTTGCCTTACTATGAGCACCTACAATTGATCATTTGTTTGATACAATGCATATCAGAAAGAATGTGATTGAAACATTATGGCAAATATTGGATGGAAGGAGAGAAAGAAAAAATTGTCAAAATTTGCAAAGACATTCAAGAAGGAAACCATGCAATGAAAGACGTAATTCAATTTCATAGCAATGGAGAGAAAATTAATATAAACTCACTTCCATGGATGTTAACGGACCAACAAAGTAATGTTGTAAAATAATTCATGTGAAAAATTAAATTTCCCACCGGATTTTTTGTGAACATGAAGAATATCATAACAAAGAAAGGTGATTTTGCGGGGGTGAAAACGCATGATTGGCATGTCTTCATGAAGGTAATTATTATGGTATGCATTTAATTTTTTTTTTTTTTCTATTCCATTGAATATGGTTGGTATTTTTGTTTGCCTACTCTTTGTTTAAACAATGAAATGATTTGTATATTGTTACAGTTTGTTCTACCTCTCTCTCTCCTGGACAACTTCAACAACAATGTCAAACAAGTAATATATAATCTCGGGAAATACATGAGGTAAGTAGCGATTTTTTGCAAGTGCTTAGTGTTTGCTTAATTCATCGTAGAACTTATATTTGATTTTTATTCTCTAATTCATGTTATGTAATATAAATTTTTTTTCTTAAATATCTTGATTAGGTTGTGTCACTTGTAGATGCTTGTCATCTAAAGAATTCCATAAAGAAGATATAAATTATTCAAGGAGATAAATTACTCGCCTCATGTGTGAAATGAAAAAGCATCTACCTTCAGCATTTTTAAATGCACAGGAACACTACCTCATACACCAAGTTGAGGAGATTGAATTGTGTGGACCTGTGCACTCAATGTCCATGTGGATGGTTGAGAGGCACTTGAAATTTATGAAGGGTTTGGTTAGACAACAAGCAGATGCTGAGGGTTCTATGATAAAGGGATATATGGTATACCAAAACATGTTGTATATTAGTGAATATCTTCCTATATTAGCATTAAAGCTCAATTTACGTTGCATTTGTGATCGAACTCCAATAAAGATTTCGAAGGGGAGTACTCGAAGGGGAAAGGTAGATCGAGGAAGGTGAAAGGTAATATAACACATTTGACTATTGATTTTTATGTATATATATCATACATATTCTATTTTTATATTCAATATATTGCATCAATTTAGAGTGTAATATACTCTGTTAAGTGAATATACATTTTGTATTGAATTTTAATTTTATTGTCATCAAACAGTTGGTCGAGAGTGGGATGCAATTCATGTATACATTGCAAAAAATATTGACTAGATGAAGGTATGGATTGAACGATGTGAACAATCTTGTCATGGAATATCATGGGAAGGTGTGTCTTCATTGGTTAAAGCTGCACATCGCAATGGAGATACCAATATAACACAAAGGGAAATCGATTTAGCATATATTTTAAAAGATAAGAAGGTAAGCATATTAATCAACCACACTATTTTAATTTTTTTGCAAACATATTTTCGATGTACACGCTGATTTTTTTCCCTGTATGGCATTTAAAACATGCACTTAATCATAGATATTGGATCATTATGTAATATTTTCTTGTATGGTCTGTTGTAGGTAAAACACCATAAGTGTCACATACCCCAGTTTT
Source organism: Larix kaempferi (assembly GCA_027924585.1). Taxonomy (NCBI): domain Eukaryota; kingdom Viridiplantae; phylum Streptophyta; class Pinopsida; order Pinales; family Pinaceae; genus Larix; species Larix kaempferi. Next base: position 18,235,934 of record BSBM01000023.1, on the reverse strand, counting down.
GTAAAAATTATGTAATTATTTCATTATATTCCTGAGACATTATGTTAAATTTAATGCTAAGTAGGAATTGATGACTCAGCAGAGTCACTAGAAATGGAATGTAATTCTAAATATTTTATTATTAATAAATCAATTATGGAGACAACAGCATGGGAGAGCTGTTAAAAAGAGGTTACTGGTAAAACTGGTGGATGAAACTAGGTGGAAAGGCAAACGACAAGTGGCAGCATCCTCAAACACTTCCTAAGTTGCAGGTGGCAACTTCCCTATATTTGGGGTCATGATTCCCCAAGAAAGTGGAATCTGAGCAGGTGGCTCATTAATTGACAGTTAACCCAACAAAGACCTAGGCAATCTTTTAAATAGTACTCAATGAACTGAGCTGGGGGTTCAGTTGTTTTGGAGGGAGAATATATTCAGGTGAATGTTATTCAGGAGCCCCATTGAGGAAGAGGGAAATATACAGTAAGGAAGTTGTTTGAGAGGAATGCTGCAGTAACTTGGTTCCACTATAGTTGTTTGGGATGAGAGAATTATTTGCTGCACCTAGTTCCAGCCAGGGAGACCAGAGCAAGCTCGGGGGTCCTGAGAAGTGCTGTATGGGAACTCTCCAGGAGTTGGTAGGGAGGAACAGCCTCCCATTGCTGTTGTTGTCCCAAGAAACAGGTTCTGTCTTTTATTTCCTTACATTGTCAATTCAGAATAAATGTGTGATGAGTTGATTTATATATGTCTGAAGAGTAAGTAGTTAGTAAAATAGTATATTAGAATAGCAATAGAGAGATTCTGTAGATTTATTGTGTCTCAACAATTCCCTATTATCGTTATTATCTTACGGATAAGCTATTTCCTATATGCTTGCTATACATTGTTATTATTGTAAGTAATAGTATGTTATGGTGATTCTTAAACCTGGTTTAATTCAATAGTTAAATAGATAAGTAGAGTTTAAGTATACAGTAAATATTTTTTCTGGAAACATAAACGCGTTAAAACAATCATAGGAACAGAAATAAATATAACCACATAAACTACAGTAATGATCTTATCATAGATAATATTGCAATAGAAGTTGTAGCTATAATCAGAATAGCTTATAAAGATACAAACCCTAATTAACAAATATACAATCATTATCTGTCACACAAATGAATGTGCCAAATTATAACAGAAAATTTACTTAGTTATTATCTGAACATACGAAAGGATTAGCAGAACCCTAATTGACTCAACATCGAACCAAACAACAGTATAGTATATCTTTCACTTAATTAACTTTTTCGACAGAGCCTTAGTCATAACAAACTAAATATTTATCTAAACAAAAATCATGACCGTGGAGTTCGATCAAAACCCTATCTCTCCAGTTTCTACAACAAGAAACCACCGGCAGAGCTTTGACCTAGCTATTAACTTTTAAACAGAAGAAATAAAAATAGAACAGTATCTAGCTCGAGGTCGAGCTTAAACAAATTAGTATTATTTTTCCTTAAACTTCCATTATTATCATAGAGTCATAATCGATATAACAGAACAATATTTTTAGCTCATTATCGAGCTCAAATCTTTTAGTTATAACCTTCACATGATGTCACAGTATCGATAGAGTCCTATTCCTAATAACATAATAATCATTTTAAACAAATCATAACTATCGATTTAAAACCCTATTTTTCCAGATATTGCCAGTAAATTAAATTCTAAAGGATCAAGGCTTGATTTCACCTACGGTCGTAGCCCACTTATTCATAGAAGCAATACGTAAACATAGAATTTAAACACATGCCACGCCCAGCTCAAATATACAAAATGACTGTAACAATTCATTTTATCAAAAGCTTAAACTACACAGGAAGAAAAATGTATAAGCAAAACCAGTGCTAAATAGAAGCCGAGTTACGAATCCACTATTTAAGTGGTTTAAAAACTTAAAACAATTTACTAATTACAGTACATAGCATAGAATTAATAATAAAGACGCATGTAGTAAAACAAGCCAATTTTACAAGCAACTTTTCATATTAAATCAACTTCCAAAAACCTGGGTGTTAACCCTAAATCTTTTCAAAGTACAGTAACGACACAAAAACCCCAAGGCCTCCACCTCGTCTTCAGAACAGGACACAGCTTGTTTCTTTATACAATAATTCTTTTACAAACCCTAACTACCACAAGAAAGACGAATACATCACATATGACTGCAACCTTATCATACCACACACAGCACAGGGTTAGAACCTGTCCATGAACTTTGGAAATGGGAAACTACAAGACTAAACAGCACGGAGTGAGCCACAAAGGTGGTCTTCCAAGACTAAAACCCCAACCCTACAGACCACCCACAAGGAGGAAAGTGCCATGGTGAAAACCAGGCTTACCCGGAATTGCCTTGGTCAAAGTCCGTGCCATCTACACCTTGTAGAAGAGCCAGAACCTGCAAACAACAAGGTAGTATCAGCTACAGTTTTGATTTTGTTAAACCTTTTTTTTATATACTGAAAAACAAAGGAATGTCTATTGCTTACCAGCGAACTCGAATGAGGTTCCAATCTTAGCAATTATCCAGTTAACCACGAGCACACCTTCCTCGTCACCGAATGAGCAACTGACAGAAGCAAAAGATTTATTCTATGATGGAAGCTGTGACAAATTCAAGTTGAACGATACCCTTATGTCAGGACCAGACTAGGAAAGGAAGTCAAGGGATAAACCCTAGGCATTATAATACACTCATAGCTGTCAACAGCCAATTCTAAAGACTTCCAAACGATAACATTAAGCAAAGGGACTGTAACAACCTGGAAGCTGTATCAACAGTGCCACAACAAAACTCAGACCTGGAGATTTTGCAGAAAGACCCGAGCTCGAAGGCGAAGGAAAATGACGAGGTAGGGTTAGGTCCAATGTTTTATATCATCAAATACTTGGCTCTTTATTAACCACGTAGCAGCTTAATATTTTCATGCAGTGGGTCGAGACTCCATAGTTCCACGAGGACATCCCAATTATTGTTAATCAATTGAAATCATAGTAAGGATACCCAATTATGGTAATAAACCATAGTTCAAACTTGTCAAAATTTCCATGTTAACACATGATCTCGATTTTGTATTGGAGAACAATAACACTTGGACCTACAATCATTACAATCATGCTAACGACATTAAAGTGCAAGATCTCAATGATAATATTATCATTGTTGCTAAAATAAAAACCCATAATATGTGTAAATCAAATTGTTGTATGATTTTTCATAATGGAGAATTCATATATCATCCTTTTAAATCAAAACATTAGTACAATACATGTAAATCTTGCATTATATAGATTTAAACTTTGACTTATTACTTCATACAATATGAACGTTGTTCAAAACTCAGTCATGAAGTATTCTAGGCATGGAGGAAGCAATTTGTATTATAAAAGCTATATTGGTAATGATGTAATGTAAGCTATGAATGGTTTAGAACAACATATCACTAATTTTGGCCTTAACCCTAGTCTCATGAGAAAAGACAAGGGGTACATCAATCCATAATCTACAAGATAATGGAATGAAGTTCAGCATGGTGATTTACAATCCTACTGTAATAGTGTCATTGAGATAGCTGTTAGTCTTGTTCTTATATCTATTAACATTATAGGAATAGGAGTAGCGGCGCAATCAAATCAAACCCTTAAGGATATTATAAGAAGACATGTAACTGACAGAATATCATACAATGCTAGCAATAAGTAATTTATACGAGGAAATTTTCCAGATCCGTTATAAGGGAAATTGTAAATGATACAGTAACAACAGATGAGTAATAGCTGTCATGTGGTATTGGGAAACCTGTTGCAATCTACTGTGTTAGCTATGAAATATATTTGCATTTCAGTAATATCATCAGAGTGCAACTACTTTATAGAGTATTTAATTCTTTTGATCTCAAGAAAACATAGCTGTCATAATCTCTAAGTAAATTATAATTCTATAATAGTAAGACCTTGAAGAGATCATAGAATGAATGCTACCTTTAAACACTTGATGACCTGTCTAGCATGCTTAGACTGTTACTGAAGGAATTGGTACATCTAAATGACTTTTAATACTTTAAAGATTTAAATGTAGAGACCCGCATAGTACCTATATATCTGTAAGAGAAAGACACTTTTATGCATTAGCTCGGAATCTAAGTAAGCCCAATCTGCTATGGCATTTCCCCCTTGAGATTGAAAAACAGAAAACCATCAGTAACTGTAAATAAAACTCACATTAAAATTTAAGCACAACAACAGATCATTCAGACATATTTATGATCACTTAACTAAACAAACAAATCAAGGAATGCATTTAATAACATTAATTGCTATTTTAAAAAATTTTAAATTATTCGAAATTTTTGAGTTTTGACAATAAGTCTATGTGGTGCAATGGTTGTAGATATCGCATAAAAAAATTGGATGAAATGAAGAAAACATCAAATTGTGGGATATCTGCAGTCTTTGAAGTGACCAATGTTTCCTCTAGAAGTGACATACATCCAGAACTCTCTGAAAATTGATACTATGGGTATCTGGAAGACATTTTTCAGTGTGACTTTAACTCCTTCAAGGTATTTCTGTTCGTTGTCAAATGGTACAGGTGTCGATTGAATCAACATGATCCCGATAAAACAATTATTGAACATGATAATGTATTTACCGTGGTAAATACAAGTTTGTTTGAGCCAAGAATGGATCCCTATGTTCTTCCAACCCAATGTGAACAAGTATTTTACTCTGAGGTTCCAGGTAGAGAGGGTTGGTCATTTGCTGTGAGACACGATCCAAGGGGAAGGCCAGTAAAGTATAACGTAAATGAAGGTAATGAAGACGTTCTCAAATAAGAAGACGACGTTGAAGATGATCATGATCAACATGAGTTAGATGATCATGTTACAGAAGAATATGCCGAAGAATTAGTTGAATCAGATGATGTATCAGACAATGTTCATGAAGATGATAACGACGATGACATGATGATTGTAACTGACATTGATGACGATGATGATATGGCCAATCCTTACAATGTTGAATATGGATCGGATGATGCAGATGATGAATTGGATGAAGAAGATGATGAATTCCATTAAAGTGTACAAGGTATGCAGTAATATATCTACTCTATATATTTTTATTTAATATTGCGATAGAAATTATGAATTTTATTGGTACGTATAATAAATTAATTGTTTCTTAGTGTTTTTTCCATTTTCTTGTGTGTTATAATTAGAAACATTGCTTTTTATAGAGTATGACAAAAAACACATTTAATTTTTTTGTACATAGATATTTTTGTCGGGTTATGGAGAATTGAGAGTGATGTGAGGGGGGCGAGGGGCCATAAGAGCTTCCACCTTCACGTGGTTAGCCCTGTTTAGTAGAGAATATTAAATTATTCTCGAAACAAAGAGAAGCTCAATAAGGAAATGCATAATTATCATGAAAACCCAAATTGCATGCTTGATCACCATCATCTTCATCATTATCATTGTTGTATGATATCCAATGCGACTACCTAGAAATACCAATGGCATTTGTTGTCGGTGGTTTAGCAATCTCATCGGATTCTTTTGAAGTTATAAGTCTGATATCCAATGCCTCTTTCCGTCCATGGTATAGCGAGGTCATTGGATTCATCATCATCATCGTCATTGTCATTTTCATATTCATCATCATCATCATCATCATCATCATCATCATCATTATCATCATCATCATCGCCATCACCATCTTCATCCTCCTCATCGTCATCATCATCATCATCATCATCATCATCATCATCATCATCATCATCATCGTTGTCGTTGTTGTTGTCACCATCATCATCATCTTCATCATCATCATCATCATCCTCATCTTCATCCTCATCCTCATCCTCATCCTCATCATCATCTTCCTCCTCCTCCTCCTCCTCATCATCCCCATCCTTGTCATTTTTGTTGTAACTATCATCATCATCATCATCATCTTCATCATCATCATCAGCATCATCATCATCATCATCATCAGCATCATCATCATCAGTGTCATTGTAGGATATCCGATGTAGATACTTAGAAAGACCAACGACATTTGGTGATACGAACCGTTACACCAAAACCCCGAGGTGTTAGTGAAGGCCGTCCATTAGGATCTTAACATCCCACCACGCTCCGCAGTACAGACTCTGGGCTGGATGTGCGCCCGTACGGTGGTGTCCCCTTTGCGCCGTACGAGCCTCGGGCGAACACTGCAATGCCGATGTTGCCACCCGCTCTGTGACTTGAACCTGGGTAGAGGCTCTGATACCAGATGTGAGGCACCTGCAACAATTAATTAACAAGAATACGCGAAATAGCAGAAATGACAGAACTCAGAATCACTTTTGTATTGATCACAGGCCACTTCGAGGGGGCAACCTCCTTTGAGCAAGCTCAATACAAATAACTTCACGGTCCTTCATAGGTCTCAACACACACTTATATACTAATTCTAGGCGCCAATACTATGGGTCGAAACCATGGGCCGTTACAAACTATGGATTAACAATACTACGGGCGGCTTACAAAGCATATGCGCCAACAACAATAACACAAACTATTGATTAACAAATACTACGGGATGACTTACAAAGCATATGCGTCCAACAACAACATACTAACAAAGTAAAGACATGGGTTCCTAACATCCCCTCCCCCTTAAAAAAAAGCTTTGTCCTCAAAGCTTTAGATGTGGAAATTGTTGTTGAATCTGAAGGAGTGGTTCCCATGTAGCATCCTCTGGTTGCATGCCGTGCCACTGAATTAAGACCTCTGTGATAGAACGAGAGCAAAGCTGACACATGCGCCTATTGAGGATGGCCTCTGGCTCCAAAATGATGGATCCTTCATTATCCAGTTCGGGTAAAATCGTTTGGCCGCTGATGTTGGTGCCAAGAACTTTCTTCAGACAAGAGACATGAAAGACTGGATGAATGCGGGAAGAAGGAGGAAGTTCCAATTTATAAGCAACGGACCCAATCCTCTGAAGGATCCGATATGGCCCATAGAACTTTGGAGTGAGCTTATGATGCCCTTTGAGTTTCAAGGAGGATTGTTTGTATGGCTGGAGACGAAGAAAAACCATATCGCCGACTTGAAAAGTGCGCTCCGAACGGTGCTGATCAGCTTGTTGCTTCATGCGATTTCTTTCCATGTGAAGATTGTCCCGCAAAATGTGAAGAATCTGATCGCGGTTGCGAAGGACCTTGTCAACTTCCTGAACTAGTGAACTGGTGGGGGTGTATGGAAGAAGAGCTGGAGGTGCCTGACCGTAGACTGCTTCATATGGGGTCATTTTAGAGGCAGTATGGTAAGAGGTATTGTACCACCATTCAGTGAGAGGGAGCCACTTTTCCCACTGATGTTGTTGTTCTGAGGTGAAGCAACGAAGATAAGTTTCCAAGCATTTATTGACAATTTCAGTCTGACCATCTGTTTGTGGGTGATACCCTAAACTCATCTTCAGTTTGGTGCCAGTGTGGCGAAATAGTTCTGTCCAAAAATGACTAGTGAAAGTCGCATCACGATCCGAGACAATGGAAGAAGGGATTCCATGAAGACGAAAGATCTGGTCCATAAAAATTTGAGCGACAGAGGAGGCTGTATAGGGATGGCTGAGAGCACAAAAATGACTATATTTGGAGAGATGATCAACCACAACGAGAATCACTGTCTTCCCGCCAGATTTAGGGAGCCCTTCAATGAAATCCATAGAAATATCTGTCCAAATCCGTGTAGGTATGGGCAAGGGTTCAAGCAATCCTAGAAGGAGTGTTGTTTCACCCTTATTGCGCTGATAGGTATCACATTCGGCCACCATCTGTTGAATTGTCCTTTTCATGCCCTGCCAAAAGAAGTTACGCCGTGCTCGTTCATATGTTTTGAGGAACCCAGAGTGCCCGGCCGATGGAGAAGCATGGAGTTCATAGAAGACAGCCTGTTGAAGATTTGTGCTTTGGGGAAGCACTAGACGACCCTTGTATCGCAGAGAAGCACCATCCCAAGAGTAATGTGGGACAACCGAAGGATTGTTGGTTAAGCGTTGGATGATATGAGATAAGGAAGAGTCATTGACGTAACCCTGTGGAACAGATTGCAACCAATTTGGAACAGGCATAGAAATAGCTGAAAGAGAACCTTGGGGATCAAATGTGCGAGAAAGAGCATCTGCCACAATATTGTCTTTACCCTTCTTGTAAGTGATCTCATAGTCATAACCCATGAGTTTGCTAACCCATTTCTGTTGTGCCGGGGAGGATACACGCTGGTCCAAGAAATATTTCAGACTCTGGTGATCAGTCTTGATGCAGAAATGATTCCCTAATAGGTATGGACGCCACTTCTGTACTGCATGCAAAATAGCCATCATTTCCTTCTCATAGGTAGAGGTAGCTAAATTCTTACCTGAAAGGGCTTTGCTGGTGAACGCGATGGGGTGTTCATCTTGAAGGAGAACAGCACCAAGTCCATTGCCGCAAGCGTCACTCTCAATAGTGAAGGGCTTGGAAAAATCGGGCATAGCTAGCACAGGTGTAGTACACATAGCTTGTTTTAGTTTTTCAAATGCACACTGAGCATCAGGTGTCCATGTAAAAGCATCTTTTTTTAATAGAGCAGTTAATGGAGCTGCAATCTTCCCATAATCCTTGACAAACTTGTGGTAGTAGCCAGTCAACCCCAAAAAACCACGAAGGCTCTTGAGTGTCTGAGGATGTGGCCAATTGTTCATGGCCTTGATTTTGGTAGGATCCACGCGAACTCCTTGTGCTGAGATAATGTGCCCGAGATACTCAACTTCCTTTTGTCCAAAAACACATTTAGACTGCTTGGCATGGAGATGATGGTCAGAGAAAAGTTGCATAACAAGATCCAGATGCTGGAGATGTTCATCCCATGTTTTACTGTAGATGAGGATATCATCAAAGAATACCAGAATGAATTTCCGCAAGTAGGGTCGAAATATTTTATTCATTAAGGCCTGGAATGTGGAAGGAGCATTAGTGAGGCGAAAGGGCATGACCAAAAGCTCATAATGGCCATCATGTGTGCGAAAAGCTGTTTTAGGAATATCATCCTCATGAACCCGAATTTGATGATACCCAGAACGAAGATCCAACTTGGAGAAAAAGTGAGCCCCATGAAGCTCATCAAAAAGCTCATCAACAACAGGAATTGGAAACTTATCCTTGATGGTGAGGTGATTAAGTGCTCGGAAGTCAATGCAGAGGCGCCATGACCCATCTTTTTTGCGGACAAGAATAACTGGAGAAGAAAAGGAACTAGTGCTTGGGCGAATAATACCTTGCTTCAATAAGTCTCGAACGAGCATTTCAATCTCCGTTTTTTGGTGAAATGGGTAGCGATAGGGCCTGATGTTGGGAGGAACGCTGCCAGGAAGGAGCTGAATACGATGGTCTTCTGGCCTGGAAGGTGGTAATCCCACTGGTTCAGCAAAGACACCTGTATATCGATCCAGAATTTGTTGTAGATCCAAAGGAGTAGTGGAGACCGCTGATGGTTGCATATGGATGGAATGGATCTGAGCGATGACACCATGTGAACTCTTCTTGAGGAGTTTTTACATGCGATGTGAACTGATGATGCTGAGAGAACCTGGTTGTAATCCTGTCAATGTGTGTTTGTGTCCATTGAGGGAAAACTGCATCCAAAGTTTGGCAAAATCCCATAAGATAGGGCCGAGTGTGCGTAGCCATTGAGCACCCAAAACCACATCACATCCGCCTAAGGGCAAGGAAAACATGTCCGAGCGCAAGATATAATCTCCCATAGAGATACGCACATTTCGACACTTCCCTTTGCAAGGTAAGGTGCCCCCATTGGCAATCATGACTTCAAAGTTGGAGCAAGGATGGATAAAACAATCAGCTTGTTTGGCGATCCGAGGGTCAATGAAATTATGAGTGCTACCAGAATCAATGAGGATTGTAAGAGGAAGCTTCTTGAAGTAACCCCTGACCCGCATTGTTTGGGGGGTGGTGATTCCAGCTAAAGCATGGAGAGATATGTCTGGCTGGTCATCCTGAGACGGAGGGTCAATAGGCGGTTCCTGACTGTCGACCGGAGCATCCAATGTTTCTGGATCTTCGTCACCCATTTTTGAGGCAGGCGGAGACTCCACATCCAGGAGATAGAGCTTTTGCTGAACACATCTATGTCCTCGAGTGAATTTCTCATCACAATTACAGCAAAGCCCCTTTTCTCTGCGTGCTTGCATCTCTGTTTCAGACAAACGCTTGATAGGAGTCGGTCGAGGAGCCTGTGGTATAGGTGGTCGCTGAGAACCCATATTTCGGAAGGGAACAAAAGTGGGCTTGGAGCATTGTTGGGATGCAAGCTTGTCTTCTGCCAACTTAGCCAACCCGAGTGCTTCCATCATTGTGTTGGGGCAGAACATTTTGACCTCAGAGCGAATGGCATCCTTTAGACCACTGATAAAACAACTCCGGTAAAATTCATCAGACAATCCTTCGGTGTGGTTGGCTAGATTCTCAAATTCGGTTTGATACTCTCTCACAGTGCCAGTTTGGCGAAGTTTAGTGAGGGCTCCTGTGAAGTCATCAAAAGCACTAGGACCAAATCGTTGCAAAAGGAGCTGGCAAAAGTCTGGCCAGTTGGGCTCTGGATGAGCCTTGATGTACCAGCGGTACCATTGAAGAGCTTCCTGTTCCAAATGAAAGGATGCCAGTGGAACTTTGTTGGCATCAAAAGTATTATGCAGACTGAAATACTGTTCTGCACGATAGATCCATCCAGTTGGATCGGTACCATTGAAGCGAGGAAAATCAAGCTTCGGACCACGGAAATTGCTGGAAGCAGAGAACCCATTGTCTACTGAAGACTCAGACTGCCGTTTGTTGTTCATAGCTG